>CM065807.1:96251523-97595690 GCA_033398695.1 Orobanche coerulescens
TCATCTTCTTCAAGTTGTGGTGTGGATTAACAACATGTCTGTGGATTCTTCATCCTAATCAAGGTAATTTCTTGAAATCTCCTAAAATTTGATTTTTGGGAGTTTTGGCTTTGATTTCATTTTCCGTCCGAATTTGATGAATCGGTTGATGTTTGTAAACATTATTAATCATGTTCTATGGATTGTATATCCATATCTTCGATTCGTTCAACCCGATTGATGATTCTTAAGTTCTTGAGGAACTTTGAACATTTAGTGTTCGATTAAATGTCTCAAAGAGTTTCCTTCGATCGTTGTGCTGTTTTCGTTCGATATTGTGTTATTGAATGAATTGTATTTCATTCATGGTTGTTCGAGCGCTTATATTTATCGGAGGATGCCGTTCGTTGTTCGTGGAAGGATTTCATCGCCTTCGGTTGAGGCAAGTTTTATACTTGTACTAGTCAATAAGATTAATGTTATCATATATGTGTATGAATGTGTTGTATCATTCTGAGACTTAGTATCTTTATAAGTTCATTGATATTAGGGGATCGTTCGATACGATACTCTCCGGCAATTATGCCAAATGTTCATTATCATTCATTAATAGCCGGTAAGGCATTGAGATATTCGTTGTTAATGTTATTATCGATCACCGGTTCGCGGTATCGATGTATCGATTGTTGTTGTTAATATTGATGTCGCTTTAAGACATTGTTGTAATCATTGTTATTAATGTTGGCGTCCTGTCATTCATGTTGTATTGGCCGATTGAAGGCATTGGTGTATTCGTTCTCATCTTCGTCATCGGTAGCCAATTAAAGGTGCCGAGGCATTCATTATATCATTGTAATCGATTAGCCGTTCTAAGGCAATCGAGGAGTTCAATCGTTCATTGTATCATTGTTATCGATTAGCCGTTCTAAGGCAATCGAGGAGTTCAATCATTCATTGTATCATTGTTATCGATTGACCGTTCTAAGGCAATCGAGGAGTTCAATCATTCATTGTATCATTGTTATCGATTAGCCGTTCTAAGGCAATCGAGAAGTTCAATCATTCATTGTATAATTGTCATCGATTAGCCGTTCTAAGGCAATCGAGGTGCTAAATCATTCGTTATATCATTGTTATTGATTGACTGTTATAAGGCAATCGAGATATTGAATCATCCGCTTCATTATTTTTATCGGTTGGCTATTCTAAGGTGATCGAGGTATTGAATTGGGACTGTCGAGTACGATGCCCATCCGTGAGTCATCATTATCGTGTTGGCCGATTTAAGGTAGCACACTATCATTCTCGTGAATTCGGTAATCTACGAATCGTTGTCGTTTGTGATTAATTATATTTTGGAGGCTAGTCTCGGCTAGTGCTTATGGGTAAGTTTGGAGCTTGAACCTTCGTGGCTGGCTTCCCAACACCTACAACTCAGTAGGTCACGGTCGTCTTTATGACCTTACGGGTAAGTTTGGGGCTTGAACCTTCGCGGTTGGCTTCCCAACACCTACAACTCAGTAGGTCACAGTCGTCTTTATGACCTTATGGGTAAGTTAGGGGCTTGAACCTTCGCGGTTGGCTTCCCAACACCTACAACTCAGTAGTCACGGTCGTGTTTATGACCTTACGGGTAAGTTTGGGGCTTGAACCTTCGCGGTTGGGTTCCCAACACCTACAACTCAGTAGGTCACGGTCGTGTTTATGACCTTACGGGTAAGTTTGGGGCTTGAACCTTCGCGGTTGGCTTCCCAGCACCTACAACTCAGTAGGTCACGGTCGTGTTTATGACCTTATGGGTAAGCTTGGGGCTTGAACCTTCGCAGTTGGCTTCCCAACACCTATAGCTCAGTAGGTCACGGTCGTGGTTATGATCTTATTAGCCTCATTAACTACAGCTTCGGGCTATTCCGGTTTCATGTGATTGCGATTTTTGACAGCTTCGGCTGAGTGGATTTCAGGCCTTTGTGATTGTCTTGGTAATTTCATTGGACCCTTCGGGCATTGTGATTCATAATTAATTAAATTCTGGTTTGGTTCCTGTCGTGTAATTCATTGTGGTACTCTATAATTATGATTTGCCGTTGGGCATTTACTTTCTAACCTGTCGAACAAGTATTAATAGTATGCTGTGGGCATAGTGTTTCATGAATGCTCGGTTCTTACATTGGTTTGTGAGCATCTCGTATTATTATTATCATTGTACCATTTCATTCTGCCTTGGGATGCATATCATGTTATACATGTATTTGATATTCATTATCTGGATGACTGACCCCGTGGGGGCGGAGCATGTTTTCATGTTTTAGGTGCTTGCGAAGAGAGAGTTGAGACACAGGGGCATGATGATGGCGATGAGGCATTCGAGCGATACTAGTCCGAGTTGTTCATGTTGGTCAGTCAGTTGGAGTGTTCTTCAGTCTGTCAGTCATTGTCATTATGTATTACCCGAGCAGATGCTCATGGATGTTGTTGTATTTTATTTTTGGCCATGTAGGCCCATCGTTGTCGTTGAAATCCTTATCGGAATATTGTGTCGGATATCATGGTAGGGACTATGATTTCCCCTTGTTGTTTAATTTAATGTATTTTAGTCATGTTCGCCTGGTGGACCTCCTGGCGTGGGGTCCACGGCACTGTAATAACCCAATAGGATTTGGGGGGGTGTTACAGAAGATGGTATCAGAGATTTTGGGTTGTGAGATACCCTGATATGTGAGTTATGTGGATCTACCGATGCGGTAGTAGTGGGACTGTCAGGTTATGACAATCTGGACAGTCGAGTTTTGTGAGTCGTAATATTAGTACGACTGCACGAGTCATTCATTCATCGAGTCGTCGTCAGTTGGGACTAGTATCGTGAGACCTCGAAGCTTCGTATGACCTGTGTAAGGACTCGATTCTCTTTATGTTCATACATTCATCATGTCATTAATTGTTCATGCTTTGTTGAAACCTATATGTGATATTAGTGTTATGATTGATTCATGACTAATTGTTTTGGAGCATGTGTGACTTGTGTAAGCATTAAGGATCAACTCATTCATCAGTTAATAATCCTCAATCATCATTTTGATCTCATCACTCAGTTAATTCATTCATCACTCAGTCAATATCATTCATCACTCAGTTAATTCATTCATCACTCAGTTAATTCATTCATCACTCAGTCAATATCATTCATCACTCAGTTAATTCATTCATCACTCAGTTAATTCATTCATCACTCAGTCAATATCATTCATCACTCAGTTAATTCATTCATCACTCAGTTAATTCATTCATCACTCAGTTAATTCATTCATCACTCAGTCAATTCATTCATCACTCAGTCAATCTCATTGTTCAGATGAATTCATTAATCACCCAGTCAATCTCATTGCTCAGTCAATTCATTAATCACTCAGTTAATCTCATTGTTCAATTAATTCATTCATCACTCAGTCAATCTCATTGTTCAGTCAATTCATTCATCACTCAGTTAATCTCATTGTTCAGTTAATTCATTCATCACTCAGTCAATCTCATTGTTCAGTCAATTTATTCATCACTCAGTCAATCTCATTACTCAGTCAATTCGTTCATCACTCAGTTAATCTCATCGCTCAGTTGATTCAATCATCACTCAGTCAATCTCATCGCCCAGTTAATTCATTATCACTCAGTCAATCTCATTGTTCAATTAATTCATTAATTATCCAGTCCATCTCACGGTTCAGTTGTTGATCTTGTGAATCAAATTTTCAACCTTGTTAACTTGTTCAAGGTAATCATTTCAGGAATTTCATCAGATAGTCTTGTCACCTCACTTGATCTTTCATGCAATCTTATCATATTCCGGCGTCATGTCGACGATCGTTTTATTGCATTATTAATGCATTCATTGTGTTAGAGCGTGTATGCTCATTGTTATCATTCCGTCTCGTAATCATAATGCAATCTTCATACGAGATCTGTAATTATCACGTGACTTTCCTGTCTCGGTATGGAAAGAGTTGTCAGAGGGACATCGGACTCCGATGTCCAAGAGATCGTTTTCTAGTCGTCTTCGTGCTGGGAGAGCATTTTCATCTGAGACGACGAGTTCGAATATTGTTTGCTTTAACTGTGATACAATAGGACATTCATCACCGGTTTTGATCAAGTTAATTCTTGCTCGGTAATAGGATAATCATTCATTTCATCGCCGTTCAACCATTCGCATAAGTCATTCATCATATATCAATCACGTTGAGACTTATAATTATCAAAATAATCATTCACTTCACGGGGAACAATGGTTCCAATCATTTCATTTGAGTTATCACTCATTGCGTTATTAGTTCACCTCGGTGAGTCATTATTGATCCTTGTCGGATTTCTAATCATTTATCATTCATCATAGTCACTCTTGTTTTTGGTAACCTTTCGGGGACATATTAAGCGGTGAGTTCAGATTTGAGTCTTCGTTGAATCGTTGGGATCGAGGAGATCGATGATATGGAGGATATCGATGTTGGGTACATTTGAAATGTAGCCTTGTATTTCGGATGACTGTATAACTCAATCCGTAATAATGTATCGTGGTTGTGGATCATTTATTGTTGATCTATTTTATAATGATCATATTTGAGAATCTTGAGATTTTGAGATCATTTGATGCATTCCTTTTAGTGTTGTACTGAGATTTCGTGATAATCTGGGTGATTGTTTAGTGTGATTCGAGACGTCAAGTCATGGGGACTTGGGCGTGCGATAGATATGGTTCCGAGGACTATATGTGCATTGCTGTTCTTCTTTGGAGGTGAATCAGTGTTTGTATGGGCATCCAATGCCGATGAGAAGCGAGCTTTCAGTTATGGTGTATCTCATCGAGTTTTCCTGGCGGGATATTGCTTCTCCCAACTTATTTTAAGTTTCGGGACGAAATTTCTTTTAAGGGGGGTACTATGTAATATTCGCGATTTCGATTTCCAATAATTTTTTTTTCTGGTGTAATTCCATCTTAGCAACTCTATTTTGACCTTTTCCTCATTCCGATAATGATTAATTCTAGACTTTTTGTCATCCGAGTTCGTCTCGGTGTCGTTCTGTTGAATTCCGTGTTCTTAAGCGACTTTTCCACGTATGAGTTCGACTTTGTAAAATCACCATTAATTCTGGGAAACTCCAAAAATTCTGAAACTTTTCAATATTATATAGAATCAAGTTATATTTCCAATGGTTCAAACGGTGAGTCAATCGGAGTCCGGACGAAGGAGTTATGGTCGAAATAGCTAAGGCTGCACCATGTGTCTTTTTGTGCTGGAGCGGGCTGTACCGCCGGCCGCGGCCCCTTCTGGCCGGGCCGCGGCACAAAGGCAATGTACTGGGCAGTTTTTGGCCATGGGACGCGGCACACTCATCCTGTGCCGTGGCACACAGTACAGTTTTGCCTATATCAGCGTTTTGTTGTGGAATCATCCTCATTTTCATCACTTTCCTTCTTCCTCTCCTCCTTAGGCGATTTGTGGGCGATATTTTTGGCGATTTAGCATCATCAAACTCAAATAATTTCATCTTCTTCAAGTTGTGGTGTGGATTAACAACATGTTTGTGGATTCTTCATCCTAATCAAGGTAATTTCTTGAAATCTCCTAAAATTTGATTTTTAGGAGTTTTGGCTTTGATTTCATTTTCCGTCCGAATTTGATGAATCGGTCGATGTTTGTAAACATTATTAATCATGTTCTATGGATTGTATATCCATATCTTCGATTCGTTCAACCCGATTGATGATTCTTAAGTTCTTGAGGAACTTTGAACATTTAGTGTTCGATTAAATGTCTCAAAGAGTTTTCTTCGATCGTTGTGTTGTTTTCGTTGGATATTGTGTTATTGAATGAATTGTATTTAATTCAAGGTTGTTCGAGGGCTTATATTTATCGGAGGACGCCGTTCGTTGTTCGTGGAAGTATTTCATCGCCTTCGGTTGAGGCAAGTTTTATACTTGTCCTAGTCAATGAGATTAATGTTATCATATATGTGTATGAATGTGTTGTATCATTCTGAGACTTAGTCTCTTCATAAGTTCATTGATATTAGGGGATCGTTCAATACGATACTCTCCGGCAATACTGCCAAATGTTCATTATCATTGATTAATAGCCGGTAAGGCATTGAGATATTCGTTGTTAATGTTATTATCGATCACCGGTTCGCGGTATCGATGTATCGATTGTTGTTTTTAATATTGATGTCGATCTAAGACATTGTTGTAATCATTGTTATTAATGTTGGCGTCCTGTCATTCATGTTGTATTGGCCGATTGAAGGCATTGCCGTATTCGTTCTCATCTTCGTCATCGGTAGCCGATTAAAGGTGCCGAGGCATTCATTGTATCATTGTTATCGATAAGCCGTTCTAAGCCAATCGAGGAGTTCAATCGTTCAATGTATCATTGTTATCGATTAGCCGTTCTAAGGAAATCGAGGATTTCAATCATTCATTGTATCATTGTTATCGATTGACCGTTCTAAGGCAATCTAGGAGTTCAATCATTCATTGTATCATTGTTATTGATTAGCCGTTCTAAGGCAATCGAGGAGTTCAATCATTCATTGTATGATTGTCATCGATTAGCCATTCTAAGGCAATCCAGGTGCTCAATCATTCGTTGTATCATTGTTATTGATTGACCGTTATAAGGCAATCGAGATATTGAATCATCCGCTGCATTACTGTTATCGGTTGGCTATTCTAAGGTGATCGAGGTATTGAATTGGGACTGTCGAGTACGATCCCCATCCGTGAGTCATCATTATCGTGTTGTCCGATTTAAGGTAGCACACTATCATTCTCGTGAATTCGGTAATCTACGAATCGTTGTCGTTTGTGATTAATTATATTTTGGAGGCTAGTCTCGGCTAGTGCTTATGGGTAAGTTTGGGGCTTGAACCTTCGCGGTTGGCTTCCCAACACCTACAACTCAGTAGGTCACGGTCGTCTTTATGACCTTACGGGTAAGTTTGGGGCTTGAACCTTCGCGGTTGGCTTCCCAACACGGTCGTCTTTATGACCTTACGGGTAAGTTTGGGGCTTGAACCTTCGCGGTTGGCTTCCCAACACCTACAACTCAGTAGGTCACATCCGTGTTTATGACCTTACGGGTAAGTTTGGGGCTTGAACCTTCGCGGTTGGCTTCCCAACACCTACAACTCAGTAGGTCACGGTCGTGTTTATGACCTTACGGGTAAGTTTGGGGCTTGAACCTTCACGGTTGGCTTCCCAACTCCTACAACTCAGTAGGTCACGGTCGTGTTTATGACCTTATGGGTAAGCTTGGGGCTTGAACCTTCGCGGTTGGCTTCCCAACACCTACAGCTCAGTAGGTCACGGTCGTGGTTATGATCTTATTAGCCTCATTAACTACAGCTTCGGGCTGTTCCGGTTTCATGTAATTGTGATTTTTGACAGCTTCGGCTGAGTGGCTTTCAGGCCTTTGTGATTGTCTTGGTAATTTCATTGGAGCCTTCGGGCATTGTGATTTATAATTAATTAAATTTTGGTTTGGTTCCTGTCGTGTAATTCATTGTGGTAATCTATAATTATGATTCTCCGTTGGGCATTTACGTTCTAACCTGTCGAACAGGTATTAATAGTATGCCATGGGCATAGTGTTTCACGAATGCTCGGTTCTTACATTGGTTTGTGAGCATCTCGTATTATTATTATCATTGTACCATTTCATTCTGCCTTTGGATGCATATCATGTTATACATGTATTTGATATTCATTATCTGGATGACTGACCCCGTGGGGGCAGAACATGTTTTCATGTTTTAGGTGCTTGCGAGGAGATAGTTGAGACACAGGGGCATGATGATGGCGACGAGGCATTCGAGCGATACTAGTCCGAGTTGTTCATGTTGGTCAGTCAGTTGGAGTGTTCTTCAGTCTGTCAGTCATTGTCATTATATATTACCCGAGCAGATGCTCGTGGATGTTGTTGTATTTTATTTTTGGCCATGTAGGCCCATCGTTGTCGTTGAAATTCCTTATCGGAATATTGTGTCGGATATCATGGTAGGGACTATGATTTCCCCTTGTTGTTTAATTTAATGTATTTTAGTCATGTTCGCCTGGTGGACCTCCTGGCGTGGGGTCCACTGCACTGTAATAACCCAATAGGATTTTGGGGGGGGGGGGGTGTTACACTTAATGCGGGCGAGATTATCATCAATTGGGGCGATTATTCCAGGCTTATGGCTGTTGCAGTGGGAGTCGTGCAGTTGAAGATTAATTATAAATTATTAGCCCTCAATAATATATTATTAGTACCGGATTTTAGAATGAATTTAATTTCGGTTTCTAAATTAAAATGCGATTGTTATTCAGTTTTTTTTATGATGATGCCATTATTAGGAAAAGAAATGGTGAATATATTTGCAAAGGTATTTTTAATGATGGACTATATATTATTAATACTGTACAAACTCCTATGCATAAATCACTTAACTCTTTGTCTAAACCTAAAAAGAGAAAAGAACCATCAAGCATAAACCAAACATATCTGTGGCATTTACGGTTAGGGCATGTAAACCTTGGGAGGATTCAAATATTGGTAGATGATGGCCCATTGGATGATCTCCAAGTTGAGTCATTTTCAATTTGTGAATCCTGTCTGGAAGGTAAGATGACCAAAAGGGTTTCTAAAACCAAGGGAAACCGTGCTCAAAATATATTAGAATTGGTTCATATGGATGTATGTGGTCCAATTAATATCTAGGCTAGGGGTGGTTTCGAATACTTCATCACATTTATAGATGATTATTCGAGATATAGATACATCTATTTGATGCAACGTAAGTCCGAAGCCTTTGAAAAGTTCAGAGACTTCAAGGCTGAAACGGAGAAGCGTCATGGGAAGAGTATGAAGTCACTACGATCTGATCGTGGTGGCGAATACCTTAGTGGAGAGTTTTTGGATTTCTTGGCAAACGAGGGGATTTCATCCTAGCTCACCGCGCCAGGAACTCCACAACAAAATGGTGTGGCTGAAAGAAGGAATAGGACTCTTTTAGAAATGGTTAGGTCAATGATGAGTTATTCAGATTTACCTATTTCGTTTTGGGGATACGCCTTAGAAACAGCAGCGTACATTCTAAACCTGGTGCCTTCGAAATCAGTTCCAAAAACACCCACGGAACTATGGAGTGGGCGTAAGCCAAGTCTAGGACATGTTCGGATTTGGGGTACTCCAGGACATGTGCTGAATAAGGAAGCTGATAATTTGGCATCTCGTACAGAAGTGCGAGTGTTTGTAGGATATCCTAAGGGAACGAAGGGTGCGTTGTTCTATAGTCCCCATGATCAGAAGGTCATTGTTAGCACCAATGCCCGATCCCTGGAAGAGGATTATATGATTAGTCACAAGCCCATGAGCGAGATAATTCTGGAAGAGCTGAGGGGCGAGACTCCGTCTATACCAATTATACAAGCGCCAACTAACACTGCACCACGTATCGATTCTGAGACTTTTACACCAACTTAAGATTTGCTTCATCATAGTGGGAGGGTTCTTCATTAGCCGGAACGATTCATAGGCATGGCAAAGTCTTCGGACTCAATCCCAGATGAAAACAAATCAGATTCCTGGACCTACAAGGAGGCAATCCAAGATAAAGATGCTGACTCCTGGCAAGTAGCAATGGAATCAGAAATGGGATCTATGGATTCCAATCAAGTGTGGGAGCTAGTAGAGCTACCTGATGGTGTACAAGCCATTGGGAGTAAATGGGTCTACAAGAGAAAGAAAGGAGGTGACGACCTTCAAATCGAGGCTTGTTGCAAAAGGTTACACTCAGAAAGAGGGTATCGATTATGATGAAACCTTTTCGCCGGTAGCCATGCTTAAGTCAATACGGATTATTTTAGCTATAGATGCGCATTTGGATCTGGAGATTTGGTAAATGGATGTCAAGTCTGCATTCTTGAATAGGAGTCTAGACAAGGAAATCTATATGCACCAACTAGAGGGATTCATTGCTGAAGGAGAAGAGCACTTGGTGTGCAAGCTTAAGAGATCCATTTATGGACTTAAGCAAGCATCTAGATCTTGGAACACTTGTTTTGACGAAGTTGTCCAGTCATATGGATTCGTCCAATGTCCGAGTGAGAGTTGTGTGTATAAGAAATGTGATGGAAACGTGTTGGTGTTTCTTGTACTGTATGTAGACGATATCCTTCTGATTGGAAACAATGTGAAGGAATTGTCAGACGTACGGGTATGTCTATCTGAGCAGTTCAATATGAAGGATCTGGGAGAAGCAGGACACATCCTTGGAATCAAAATCTTTCGTGATCGGAGTAAAAGGATGTTGTGCTTATCCCAGGCATCCTATATCGATATAGTGCTAAAGTAGTTTAGCATGGAGAATTCCAAGAAAGGTTTTCTACCTTACATACATGGAATTCAACTATCTAAGGATATGTGTCCCAAGACACAAAAGGATATAGATGGCATGAAGATGGTCCCTTATGCATCTGCTGTGGGAAGCCTCATGTATGCTATGCTTTGCACTAGACCAGATATCTGTCATGCTGTAGGCATGGCTGCTAGATATCAGTCAAACCCAGGACCAGGACACTGGATTGCTGTCAAGCACATACTCAAGTACCTGAGAAGGACTAGGGAGTACATGCTTGTATATCAATCAGACGACCCGTGTCCAGTGGGCTACACTGACTCAAATTTTCATGGGACAAAGAAAAGTGCAAGTCTACTTTGGGTTATGTGTTTAGCCTGGGACTTAGATGTGACTCCCGATTTGCCAAAGGGTATTATACTTTATAGTGACAATACTGGTGCAGTCGCAAATTCGAGGGAACCACGAGCCCACAAGGCAAGTAAACATATCAACCGTGAGTACCACATCATATGACACTTCATAGAGGAGGTAGACATAGTTGTAGCCAGGGTTACATCGGAAGATAATCTTGCTGATCCTTTCACGAAAGGCCTACCTTCAAAATTTTTTGAAAGGCATGTGAAAGGAATGGGATTACGGTGTATGACAGCATTGTTTTGAGTATAAGTGGGAGAAATGAGAGACTATGTAATAGAGTATTATAATTAAAAGCATGCTTTGAGTATAAGTGGGAGATTATTAGGATTGTATACTGCAAAGCATACTTTATGCTTGTATTACCTAATTTCCCTGTAACTACCTATGAGAATATTAATTATATTTAATCACATGTTTTGCATATTTATTCACGTTTATGGTTATGCAAATGAAATATCTAATTATTTTATATTGTAGATAATGTGGTGTGTTGGTGTCACAAGAAAGATCACATTATTGATACCTTATAAAATAATATAATAGTTCACAACCTATAGAATTATTCGAAAAATTATATAAAAGGTTGTAGTGTATGCTTGAGATTAGTTGGTCTTGACTATTAGCATACATTAGCATATTTTCATATGTTGAACAGGATCGAGGTGAGATAGCGTCTTCTGTACTGACTATAAGAAGAACGTAAATCTCGGATAATTATTATTTCTTAATTCTAAGTATATAATATTTAATTGTGTATTTATAATACTTATTGCTTTGATTTACCATGGGTGAGAGTCAAAATGATCGACTCAATAAGCCTCGTATCTTGGGCAATAATATTATTTATACGACAGTTATTATTATTACTAGAAATTATGTCCCGACTCGTGCGGGTTGATGATGTCCCCTTGAGGAGCTCGATAATGATTATTATATTAAACCCTGCAGGTGGATTTAATTCCGATATAATAATAAGGTTCGAGTGGTACTACTCTTGGATAAGATATTAATTAATTGAAGCTGTCAGTAGCTTATAATTAATTAATGGACATTCAATATCTTAAAAATAGGAAATAATATATTTAATAAGGAGCCCAATTTCAGAATTTGGTGTTTTGGTAGGAAGTGCAATATCAAGCTTTTAGTGGACTAAGTTGATAATAATAGATTCATTGTAATACCCAGATTTTCAGTATAAATTTTTCGCATTATTTTATCTGAGGTATATTGTATAGCTTGGCGTCTATACAGTATGGATAAAATAAATTGAGAACCGAGACAGTTATACTTGTGTAATTGACGTTTTGATTGATAGTTATATTGAGGATTTGTTGTATCAGGTTGAACTGATTTGGATATCAGGTATATCGTATGAGAAATTTTTGGGTTGAGTATATGTGTATTCAGTATGCCGTATGTTCGTATCCAGTATTTCGAGACGTCGGACGGGAACAGTTGGATTTTGGCTAAGTACAGAAGTCCATTACGTACGTTAAGTTTATGGGCTAACGTATGCTAAATTATACGTTTTACGTATGTTATGCGTAAGGTATTAAGTACGTAACAAGGGGAATCGGACAATTGGGCCCGGGGTCGGCAGCTTTCGGCGCGGATGTGGACATGTGAGTCAACAGATGGCGTTACGTACGTTGTACAGGGTGTATTACGTACGTAATACGAGTATAATACTGTAGCAAGTCAACGTATGTATTACGTACGCAACGGAATAAGGGTTCCATACGTTACGGGGTGGCTGGCCGAGTCGTTGCCGAAAGGACCTGTAGTGGCTGAGCATGGTCGGCAGTGACTCGCAGGGATGGCCGATCGCGGTCGGCAGTGACTCGCTTGGGGCAAGGACTGGCCGATAACGTACGTAAGGCTGTGGCTGGTTACGGCCGTAAGGGCCTGTTACGTACATAAGCAGGTGCCGGTTACGGCCGTAAGGGTGTCAGCCAAAATGGACAGGAGGGTAGGCTGTTGTGCGGCGATTCATACGCTTCGATAGGCGATCGGCATCACGACCAGAGAAGCCAATCGTGGAAAACAATTTGGACAAACTCCTAGAGTTCGGCGCAAAATGGCGATCGTCTTTTGGCACCTAGCGATCGTCCTTTGATATCTGACGATCGTCTATAATGAGCGGACCAGAGATGATCATCTCATGACCACGCATGGGTCCGGCATCCGTCAAAGTCATCAAAGACCGAATCTTGGACGGTGGCCCACATGCGGATCTTCAGAGATACCGGCAGATAAAGACCTTTGTCCTCATCCTGTCACCTACCTCACCTACCGACAAAGCCGCCGAAAGGTACAAAGTGGGTCCTCCCCTCACATGCTGCCCAGGACGCGTGTTGGCCTCTCACTGGCTCACAAAGTTGACTCCAGCAGCGGCCCCCGACTTTAAGGGAACAGCCCCACGTGACGGAACGATCGGCCACCTTATTATAATATAAAAAACGGCGGTCGCCGGCGATCGCCCCAGGGATCCCAACTACCTTGTCCCCTATAAATAGGGAACTCACCGCAGCAGCAAAGGGACGCGAATTTGACTACAGATTCAGTGCAAAAATACACACAAAAGAGAAAATCAAAGACTCTTTTAGCAACTGCTTACACATTCATAGTGATATTCATACATATCCATCTTATCTCCTAAGCAAGAACTCACAGATCTACCTATCTGGTTCTTCCGGCAATCTACGCGCTCTAAAGCCTAGATAACTAGAAATCTTTACACTCCTTGTATTTGTTTCTAACATTAATATTTGTACTCGACAGTATATTTATTAATAATATCTCGCGAGAGCATTCAAGCCCGGGATTAACAACCCCGGCAAATCTTGTGTTATCTAGTTTCTCACGGAAGTGTTCTCGCATTTGTTTGTTACTCGATTATTCCAGCAATATTACCTCCGGATAATATTTTGGGTAACAACAATTGGCGCTAGAGGAAGGGGCATTTAAACCTTCATTTTATTCCTACCGTCTCGAAGAACACTCACTGTTCTCCGGACATATACCTGAAGAAACACTCACTGTTCTTCAATAGAAAAAACCTTCAGAAAATGACATCAGCAACAACCTCCAAGAGAGCCACCCTGAGATCTGCCGGAAATCTTATTCCGGCGAGGACCGAATCCCAGCCCACGGCGGAAGGCGAGCGTGGCGACGCTAGGCTCTCACTCCCGCCCCACAGGCACGCTACTAGCCTCTCACTCGATCGCCTGGACATCGGAGCAGATTGAGGAGGCTATAGCCATCCTCGGGAGCGGCAGAGGCCCGCGATCGCCCACCATCACCCCGTCGGCTAACCGCCGGCAAGCAAACGGAAGCTCAAGGGGATCTATGTTGAGAAATCAAGAAAGTCCCGAGCCGCAGGGAAGGCTCTCGTAAGGCGGACGATTCCGTCTTCGCCGCCTAGAAGTGATCCTCAGGCAACCAGGCACTCGAGCCCCAAATGAGACATCGGTATCTGAATCCTTTACCAGAGTTCGGCATATCCGACCCCCAAGAGACAGGTTAGCGAGCCCTCGCCGCCCAAGGAAGGAACCCACCGGGCGGAGCTCGTCATTCACCCCGGGGCTGGGATCGCACACGATCGCCTTGGTGCACGCTCCGAGAGCCACTCGGCAAAGGCCAGCGACGGCGATGGCCGCCATGCAACGCCCGGCTGACGAGATGAAGGCGCTCGGAAAATGGGGCAGCGCCAGAGACCAATCGTTGGGTCCAATGAGCCACTCGCGACTGATCGAGCTCGCCCACCCAACCAACGATCAATCCCCACAAACACCTCTATATGAGGGGGAGAACGGATCCGGAACCCACTTGAGTAGGTTCCGGATCTACATGACCGGGATGCGGAGCTTCGACGCGACGAAATGTCGTATGTTCCCGTTAACTCGGACGATCTCGCCCAAGTGGTACATCTCGCTACCATCTCGCTCAATCAATTGCTTTGAGAAGCCGGGCGAACGACTTCACGTCGTACTTCGCCGCCAAAGTCGCCGCCGGAAGGTCCCCACCGCATGATGAAAATCAAGCGGGGAAGGACGAATCGGATGAGGATTATATCGACCGGTGGACGAGATAGTCCTCACCGGTGAACCCGCCGACGAGATCGCTCACCACGCAGATCTGAACGGATTCCACGACGCCGCCCATGTTCAGCACCTCACAAAGGACTTCCCACCGACCTATACAGCTTCCGCGCCGAGCGCCGATTTTCTCGGCCAGGCGTAAGATGCTCACTCCGTTTGGACGAGGGACAGCCCGAAGAAGGAAAAGCACCTTCCCATGTCCAGAAGAAGGCGGTCGCCAAGCCCAGAAAGGCGGTCGCCAAGCCGCCTGGCGAATTCAAAGCCTTCGAGGATGTGGAGGTCCACCTTCTTCACAACCTCAACTTATCCCCGGCACACATCTTCAACGCGATCAAGGGTCGCGAATGGCTTTCCAAGTCAAAACCAATAAGAGACCACGGTCACCTAGACCGTAGCAAATTCTGTGCCTATCATAAGAGTCCCGGCCACAACACTAGCCAATGCCGCGACCTCCTCAGACAGCTATGGCGACTGTTTGAAGAAGGCAAGCTGGACAATCTAATCACCAAGCCGGAGCCAAGGACGGAAAGAACCGGAGGGCGCGAACGCCGACAACGCGAGAGAACTCCTCCCAATCCGGTCGCCAGGATCGAGCATGAGCCGGAATACGCTGATGAATCGGTCCCTCCGATCAACCCTGGCGGTCGGATAAACATGCTTCAAGCCGGGGGTGGAAACCTCGGAGGTCTTTCCCCGGTTTCCACCATGTCGAACAGGAAGCGAAAAGCCGAGTTGAGGGCATTCGCCGGAGTCCATGTTGTAGTTCCTCCGGAGCCGACCATCTCTAGAGACGCGCTCATCACCTTTTCCAACAAGGACAGGGAAGGAGTACAATGTCCCAAAGAGGATGCACTAGTGATCTCCGCTTGCATCCTTGGGAAGACGGTCGATCGTGTGTTGGTCGACAATGGAAGTTTTTGCAACATCATATTCAAATCCGCCCTAGACCAACTCGGCAACCTAATCAAATTCATCAAGCCTTTCGACACCGTGCTTCAAGGGTTCGGCGACAACACAGTCCAAGCCTACGGGAGGATCAAGCTCTCTGTTGAGCTAGTATGCTTTTATGATCCCAAGGTTAGGATTACTAGGAACCTAAGCTTTGTAATCATAGATAGGCCCAGCATCTATAATGGGTTCCTAGGTCGCCCCTTTCTAGAAACCTTTGAGGCGGTCGCCTCATCTTTCTTTATCGTATCAAATTCCCCCCTGCCGATGGGACGGTCGGTACTGTAAAGGGAGATCAGCTAATGGCAAAAAGATGTTTGAGTTACTCCTGTGTTGTTACGTATTTCGCTACTTCCCATGCTATATGTAACATTGAAGCGACCGACGATCAACCCATGGAGATCGACGAACCAAACACTTCGTACCAACCCGACTCAGGGGACGCCATCTCTCATCAATCGACGGACGACATCGAGCCGAGGATCGGTTTCGAGCCAAGTCTCGATATCGATCCAAGGACCGAGTCCGGAGATCGTATCAAACGAGAGGCGACCGTTCCTGTCGAAGAGTTGGAAAGCATTACGATGGATCCGGATCATCCAGAATGGGAAGTACAGATCGGCGCAAGCATCGACCGCGAATTAAAGGGCGATCTGACCAACTTGCTACGTGAGAACATCGGTGTCTTTGCCTGGTCGCATCAAGATATGGTTGGCATAAGTCCCGAACACGCCTGCCATTATCTGAAGATCGACCGGGCGATGAAGCCTGTTCACCAGAAGCGTAGGAAGTTCGGTCCCGAGAAATACGAGGCGCTAGACATAGAAGTCCAGAAGTTACTCAACAACAAATTGATCGGAGTAGCTACAAACGAACCACAGTGGGTCGCCAACGCGGTGCTCGTCAAAAAGCCAACTGGCTCCTGGAGACTATGCATAGACTTCACCGACCTCAGCGCGGCATGTCCAAAAGATCACTTCCCAATGCCTCATATCGATCACCTGGTCGATAGCACGGCAGGTTGCGAAATGATGTCATTTATGGATGCCTTCGCCGGATATCATCAAATCCCAATGGCAAAAGAAGACATAAAACACACATCTTTCCACACAGATAAAGACATATACTTTTGGGTCAGAATGCCGTTCGGCTTGAAAAACGCAGGGGCGACCTACTAGCGATTAGTCAACAGAATGTTCGCCGATCAGATCGGCAAAACCATGGAGGTCTACATCGACGATATCGTAGTCAAAAGCCTCAAGAAGGAAGATCACCTCGACGATCTCGCCGAGACATTCGCCATCCTTGAGAAGTTTAACATGAAGCTGAACCCCAAGAAATGCAACTTCGGAGTGGGCTCCGGGAAGTTCCTGGGGCACATAGTGAGCCAAAGGGGGATCGAGGCGAACCCCACCAAGATACAGGCGATCCTTGACATGCAGGAACCGCGAAACATCAAGCAGGTGCAACGCCTCACAGGTTGTCTAGCCGCCCTCAACCGTTTCATATCACGGCTCGGCGATAAAAGCAAGCCTTTCTTCTCGACCATCAAGAACAAGAAGTTCGCGTGGACGAAAGAAAGCCAGGTAGCATTCGCCAAAATAAAGGAATATCTATCTAACCCCCAGATCCTGGCAAAGCCGATCCCGGTGAAAAATTATTCCTTTACTTGGCGGCCTCCGAGGTCGCTACTGAGTGCCGTTCAGTGCGAGCAGAGGGCAGCCCACTTGCCGATCTACTATGTTAGCAGGGCGCCCACGACGCCGAGACACGCTATACACCATTGGAGAAGATCGCCTACGCCCTTGTCATGAGTGTACGTAAGCCGAGGGCTTACTTCTTCGATCACCAAGTGGAAGTCCTAACAACTCTACCTCTAAGACAAGTCCCGCACCGACTAGGACACCAACGGGCGACTCCTCAAGTGGTCGCTGGAGATCGCCCAATACGGTATCACTTACGCTCCTCGCACGGCGATCAAAGGCCAAGCACTGGCGGACTTCATGGTGGAATTAATGTTCCCTCACAGTCCGACTCAGGTCGGCAGACCTGCCTGGAAATTATACGTGGATGGCTCAGCGACCAATACGAGAGCAGGGGCAGGGATTGTCCTCATCAGCCCCGACGGTCAGAGTTTCACAAATGCTGTGTGTTTCGGTTTTCGTGCGACCAACAATGAAGCCGAATACGAAGCTCTAGTAGGCGGGCTTGATCTAGCCCTCGCCCTAGATGTTCGTCGCCTCCATATCTTCATGGACTCCCTTTTGGTCGTAAACCAAGTCAAGGGAGAATATGAGACACGCGGCGAGCAAATGGTCAAATACCAAGAGCTGGTCGCCGAAATGTGCACAAAATTTGAAGAAGTACTAATCGAACAAGTCCCTAGAGAGCATAACTCCAGGCCGATGCTCTTTCCAAACTAGCATCATCAGATGGGGAAGCCGACTTCTCCAATATCCAAATCACAAAGTCAGCAAGGCCGGCGATCGACAGGAATTTGGTTGCCACGGTCACCGTCGCTGAAGAGAATTGGATGACCCCATTCATCAAATACTTAAAGGACGGAACGGTCCCTGACGACCGTGTTAAAGCTCGCCAACTCCAGCTTCGTGCGACCAGGTACACCCTATTGGACGATCGGCTTTACAAGCGAGCCACTTTCCTCCTCAAGTGTATTACACCGAGGAAGGTCGGCCTGCTTTTAGCCGAGATCTATGACGGATTTGTGGAAACCATGCGGGCGGCGAGCCCTCATCCATAAGACAACCAGACAAGGATTTTTCCGGCCATCACTACGGAAAGATGTGATCGCCTACGCTAGATCGTGTCATAGGTGTCGATAATGGGCCCCAACATTAAACTATCACCCGAACCTCACCTCGATGTATAGCCCTTGGCCGTTTGCGCAATGGGGCATCGACCTTATAGTCCCTTGCCTACGGCCCCGGGGGTTGTAAGTTCGCCATCGTAGGGTCGATTATTTCACCAAATGGGCAGAGGCCGAGCCACCGAACAAGATCGGCCAGAACAGTGATCAAGTTTATATGGAAAAACATAGTATGCCGATTCGGTGCCTGTGCCATCATCTCCGACAACGGAAAACGTTCGACGGTTTAGAAGTCATGCAATTCTGTGAGAAGTGGGGAATCAAAAGGTTATTCTCAGCGCCCTATCACCCTCAGACGAACGGGCAGGTAGAGGCAGTGAATAAGATCCTCAAACACACAATTAAAGCGCGACTCGAATCCAGGCAAGGACGTTGGGCGAGCGAACTCCCAGACGTTTTGTGGTCCTACCGAACGACGACCCGCAATTCGACCGGTGAAACTCCGTTCGCCCTTACCTTCGGAACGGAAGCGGTGATTCCTTCAGAGATCGCCGTACTCAGCCATCGAACCGAGCAGGAGATGACGACCGACAACGATGTAGCCCGACGAATCGACCTAGACATGCTTGAAGAAAGGCGGCTGACCTCAGAAATGAAGAACACAATCCACAAAAGGAGAGCCGAGAAGTTCTTCAATTCAAAGGTCAGAGAAAGAAGATTTCAAGTGGGCGATCTCGTCCTTAAGAAGATCCAAACCCACACAGGCATTTTTGGTCCAAACTGGGAGGGACCTTTCAGAATATCCAGATGGCTAACTAAAGGAGCCTACGAACTGGAACATCCTGACGGTAGTCCGGACCAATATCCCTGGAACGCCGTGCATCTGAAAAAATACTATCAGTGATAAATTTGTACTCGATCTCAGTGATGTACAAGAAATATAATGAGATTTTTTCCTATCCCATCTATTGTGGCAATCGCCCCACCAGGCATATCGCATACCGCCGACGATCGCTGATCACGACGATCCTAGGTAAAATTGATACAGCCATGGTCCTGGATGTCGATGGAACCGACAGCTTCGCCCATGCAAGGTTCCTTTGGGCTGAGATCGCCCGCCCTTCGTTTAAATACGAGGCCAGCGTAGCCCAAGGACCCTCCAAAACACCGCAGGCACGATCGCACGTCCTCAAGGTACACCATCTAACATGGTGAACCCGAACAATGCGACGCGCCGCTACCCCGTCTCAACGTACACCGTCGAGGATCGCCATCTTCATGGCGGGCCGAGGTGGAAGGAGAGCCGACAAGCCACGGCGTGATGTCGAATCACCGACAACACTCCGCGCAAGGACTCCTCCAGACCGAGATCGCCCGCCTTCGTTTTAACACAAGGCAGGCGTAGCCTAACGGAGGACCCTCACAAAAAGTGAGTCACGGGATGCACAATATCCCCCGCACATAAAGACACGATTGGAGAGGTCGGTCCATCGAACACCCCAACCGTACTTGATTCTTCAGAATCGGCACAACGAAGATAGCTCACCCGCCAAACTAGTTTTTGTTTCCTTACTTGCGGTATATAAACGAAAACAAGGGGGCAGATATGGGTCGAGCTAATCCCAAACACGATCGGCTTCGCTCAAACACAGGCACTACGATCGAGGTCGTCCGACGAAAATTACAAGTAAGAATTCCAATTCAAAACATGTCAATGCTTTCAACACTCAGACAATCGGCCGGACGAACAAAAAGTCGAAAGCAAATATACACGTACTCGTAAAAATTGCACGCAAACAGTCTAAGGCGATCGCATGTAATACGTTACGCAGAATAAAAAAAAAAAAAAAGGAGTATTTTGTTCATAAACACAAGCTTCATACATTTCGAAGCCCGAAGGCATTACAACAAAAAGTACAAGTTACGGAGGAATAACAAAAATGCCTCTCAATGCCTCTCAAGGCCCCGCCTGCTGGTCTTCGCCCTCGGGTGGCGGATCGGCTTGGGCACCCCCATCGACCTCGGGATGAATGAGTTTGCCGGTATACCAACTCAAGTCGATCCCGAAGTCGACGAAGTCAAGGATCGGCAAGGAGAATTCTGGATGCAGAGGATGTTCGAGGACATAGGATTTGAAGTTCTCCATCAGGGGACCTATCTCGATCCTTGCCTTCTTAGCGGCTCGAACAGCATCAGCAAAGGCCAACTGATAAGCGAATTCGCCGACAAGCGCAACGTTGAGGTAGGGATCGGCCTGGATCGCCTTCAGCTGCCCCTTCAAATCCACGGCCGTCTTCTCGACCTCTGTCAGTTTGGCCGCCTTGGCAACATTCTCGCCCCTGGCCTGCTCCAGCTCTCTCTTCGCCGCCTCCAGCTCACTGCTGAGCCGATCCATCGCAGCCTTCAACCCGGTCGCCTCCTCCTGCGAAGCCTCGAGCTTCTGGCGAGTTTCTTTCTCCTTAGCACAGGATCGATCGGCAGCCTCCTTGGAGCGGCTCGGCTCGCTTCAATCGGTCCACGTCCGGCTTAGCCCGTTTGGCCGTCTCCTCATACTCCTTCTCCATAGACCGGATCCGGTTGGCATCCTCAATATTTCTGCCCGGCGGTCTCAAGTTCGCGATGGAGATGAGCAATGAGGGTCGCCCTCAAAATCCCGAGCAGCTGACGGCCATCGCCGCCGTCTCGAAGAGCTGTGGCAACGGCCGCCGCATGGCGTCTCGGATCGCCGACGAGCAATCGCATCAAGGTCGGTCGCCCAAGCCTTGGGGAGAAGTAATAGCCTCGCGAACGTAGGGGGACTTCGAGAGAAGTTTGCGGAGCTTTGCTCGACAGAAGTCCAAGACCATGGGGGCGACGTCCGGGTCGGGCGAGACGAACCGCGGCGCGTACCAAGGAAATCAAGGGGTTAGCCCATACCATGCTCAAAATGCCTAACTCAGAAAAGTTTGATCTTTTCTTACCTATTGACCAGTTCGGGATCGCGCCCGAAATAAGGCTTGCCCCGGGAGGTTTCCACATCGGCGATCGCTACTTTCTTCGCCGAGCTACCGGATGGTCAGCCGAGACCGTTGGTTTGAAGCCTGGTCGCTCCATCATCGGGATGGCAGAGATAGGAGCCACAGCGACCGGAGGCTCTAGAATTGATACATCCGCCTCTGAAATCGACGGGGACTCCTCCGCCCTCCGCCTCTTGCGGCGTTGGAGCTGTTCCTCATCGTGAGCTTCCGGTTCAGCGATCGGCACCTCAGCAGGCCTCGTCACCGGGGCAGGGCGAGACGTTGTCGCGGGAACGCGACCAGTCCGCTTGCCCAAGTGAAGGCGACCGATGAGTCCCGTGTTCGACATGGCGATCTCTGCAGTCGGTTCGGGAATTCGGGGAAAATAAACCTCTGACAAAAGAGAAACATAAACAAGTTAGACAAAACAAAACGACCTCATGGAAACGATCGTCAAGAAAGGAAGCACCACTTAAGCTCATACCTGGAACTTTCAAGTGACGGGGGTAGCGAAACAATCGAGCTCCCAACCGATGAGCTTCGGTACCAAGAGAACGAACGTCGATAAAGGAATCAGGCAAAGCACGGATCCACTCCCAAACGATCAAGAAATCGAATGGAAGGTCGACGATCGCTGGAACAAGAGGTCCTGCAAAAAGAAAACGAAATTAGATCAGTCCAAGACAAGCTCAAACGAGGGGAGAGTTAAAATCCTTACTCGGATTCCTCTCCCGGAAAGTGGTGGGGATTTCCAACTCCTCATTTGGCCTGTCGCTCGATGCCGATCGCCATGCCCCACCGACCCAAAACCATTTAGCTGTGTCGCCCCTGGTCTTACTCGGCACACCGAGGACCACTCTCCCGAGTCGACCTTGGATATGATGGCCGCCGATTGACCCCTTCTGCACGGCCAATTTAAACAAATAATTCACCTCCAACGCAGAAAGAAGGCGGAACAACCGATGACCGCCAAACAGGGTCAACGTGCAGATGATCTGCAGCCAAGCATTCGGCGTCAGTTGAAGGGGCGCCAAATTCCAGGCGATCAGCAAGTAGGAGACGGCGAATGGCAACGGGAATCGCAGACCCGCCTCCATAATCATCTCGTTGACGGCAACCATGTGCTCAGGCGATTGGTCGGCGCGCTCATTCTCCGAGGGCACGTGAAGGGAGACATCAGAAGGGATGTGATATTTGGCCCTCCAACGGCCCAGATCTTTATTGGTCGCCGTACTCCGGATCTGTCCGAGAGTCCACGAAGACGGGACGGCGGCCTGAAAGACTGTCCGATTCACATGTTCGTAAGGGTGAGCGGCGGCGTAGGCTTCGAAATCGAATTCCGGACAGGGTCCGGCGATCGCTTCCATCATCCGAGCAAAAGCCATGTAGGCGGGGCCGAATCTACTCTCTCGTTCCCAAGCCTCCCGCACCAAATCATCCTCCTCCGCCGGCGAGCCCCCCTGCTCCGCCGCCGCGCCGTCCTCGCACTTCGGCTTCATTGAAAAGCTCTTCGAGTTCGCGGTGCAATCCCCGCCGAATAGTTTCGCGGCCGTCTCCATATCCACTCCAACGGAACCTCCTCCGTCCGGGCGACGCGACAGCGGCGGAAGAACTTCCGGTCTCGAATGCTTTTGATCCTCCCGACATATTAGAAAGTAAAGAGAGGGAGAAGGTTAATTTGTTCTTACCTAGGAAAAAGTAGGAGATCGGCACAAAAAGCTCCTGAAGTTTCTGCAGAATTTCGGCTATGGATACCAAGGACGCGTAAAAAATTGAAAGAGGAGGAGCCCTGCCCTTTTTATAGATGGAGACGAGGGCCTATATGCAAATAGGAGAAACCCCAAGGGCTGGATCACAACCGTCACGTGGGGACGCATTAAAAAATGTCCTCGGATCCCGCGTACGCGACTTTTCGAGGGCACGCCAGCCGACAAGTCTGACAAACCGTCGGACTTCCCCAACCGCGGCGCGACGCGTGTCCCTGCCACTTCAAAAAGCCCGCCTTCTTTTCCCGCTGCTCCCGACGTAAAAGAGGGTCATCCATATTTGAATTCAGATCGGCTGATCGTTTAAACATTGACGATCGGCCACAGTGCCACCTCACCCCGTGTTTTCAAACATCGAGGCGAGCTGGGGGGCAATTGTTGTGCGGAGATTCATACGCTTCGATAGGCGATCGGCATCACGACCAGAGAAGCCAATCGTGGAAAACAATTTGGACAAACTCCTAGAGTTCGGCGCAAAACGGCGATCGTCTTTTGGCACCTAGCGATCGTCCTTTGATATCTGACGATCGTCTATAATGAGCGGACCAGAGATGATCATCTCATGACCACGCATGGGTCCGGCATCCGTCAAAGTCATCAAAGACCGAATCTTGGACGGTGGCCCACATGCGGATCTTCAGAGATACCGGCAGATAAAGACCTTTGTCCTCATCCTGTCACCTACCTCACCTACCGACAAAGCCGCCGAAAGGTACAAAGTGGGTCCTCCCCTCACATGCTGCCCAGGACGCGTGTTGGCCTCTCACTGGCTCACACAGTTGACTCCAGCAGCGGCCCCCGACTTTAAGGGAACAGCCCCACGTGACGGAACGATCGGCCACCTTATTATAATATAAAAAACGGCGGTCGCCGGCGATCGCCCCAGGGATCCCAACTACCTTGTCCCCTATAAATAGGGAACTCACCGCAGCAGCAAAGGGAGGCGAATTTGACTACAGATTCAGTGCAAAAATACACACAAAAGAGAAAATCAAAGACTCTTTTAGCAACTGCTTACACATTCATAGTGATATTCATACATATCCATCTTATCTCCTAAGCAAGAACTCACAGATCTGCCTATCTGGTTCTTCCGGCAATCTACGCGCTCTAAAGCCTAGATAACTAGAAATCTTTACACTCCTTGTATTTTTTTCTAACATTAATATTTGTACTCGACAGTATATTTATTAATAATATCTCGCGAGAGCATTCAAGCCCGGGATTAACAACCCCGGCAAATCTTGTGTTATCTAGTTTCTCACGGAAGTGTTCTCGCATTTGTTTGTTACTCGATTATTCCAGCAATATTACCTCCGGATAATATTTTGGGTAACAACATAGGCCACGACCGGTTACGTACGTAAGCCATGGCATGTTACGGCCGTAAGGTACCGACAGGACTCGGCCTATATAAGGCCTGGACCGAGTCATCCTTGCCATTTTTTCGTTTTCCTTCATTTCTTCACGATTCCTTCAGCAAGAATTGATGGATTTGAGTAAGAACATCATGTAACGACATATTTTGGAAGTTGGATTCGTGTTTAACATCTTATTCTGCCCGGATCGAAGGTAAGAACACCTAAACTTTTGGTTTTGGAGATTTTTGAGGTTTCTTGATGTTTTGGCCGATTTTATTCGTTTTAACTCAGATTATTGATGGAACCTTGTTGTATTCTTGAGATTATTCATTACTCTTGAAGTTTTGTGGAACAAATTCGAGAATTTCTCCGTGAAATCGATTAATTTGGATTATGCCCTCAAAGTGTCCGATAATATGCTTCAATGAGGTAGAACTTGGGAAGTTCTATATGTTTTCATAGAATGGTGATTGAATTGATATTGTTGTGATGATTCTTGGTAATTACGGGAATTATGTTAAGGGAAGATAATGAATTCATGATCAAATGCCTTGATTATGTTGTTATGATTATGAAATCGTAGTATTCTCGATGTTCTTGGTGGTTTGTTGTGATTCATGATGTTATGAGAAGTATATGTTGAAGAACATGATTATATACACCTTGAATTGTGAATAAGGATGGTTTAGATGTTAGAACACATCGTATTATGTCGTTTGAGGATTTTGAATGTGATGTCGAAATATGTTGTGTTCTTAAGGAACTCTTGGATTATATGAATTGATGAACATGTTTAAGAAGTGTTGGTGTTTTGGATATGAATATGGAATATTCATATCTAGAACTAAGTTATGTGTCTTGGTACAATATTCGTATAGGATTACGAATATGGTTCCGTATTTGATAAGATTATGATTCACTTTTGAGTTAGAGACACTACTACAAAACTAGCCTTTAACAGCGCCCTTTTAACAGCGGTTGTTCGAAAACCGCTGTTAAAATGACGCGGTGGCATACTTGTAAATAGTGTGCAACAAATTAACAGTGGTTATTCAAATAACCGATGTTAAAATAGCAACTTAACAGCGGTTTTCTAATAATTGATGTTAAATTTATCCCGAAAAGGTAAAAAAAATGAAATTGCAATTTAACATCGGTTATTAAGGAAAACCGATGTTAAAATTGTGATGATTAACAGCGGTTTACACAATAACCGCTGTTAATTTTTTTGAAAAAAAAAAGAAAATTAACAGTGGTTGTCTCTTAACAACCGCTGTTGTTTGAAAGTATTATTTCCTAATCGCCTTTATTTTTATTCAGGTCATTATTTTTGTTCGCCTAATCTGATTTTTGTTCCTCCGCCTCTCTCTACTGTACTGACCCAAACTCCGCCGCCCTTCCCATCGCCGTGTATCTCGATTTTTTCCTTCTTCCGCCTCTCTCTACTGTACTGACCCAAACTCCGCCGCCCTTCCCGTCGCCCTTCCCGTCGCCGTGCATCTCGTTTTTTCCCATCGCCCCAAACAATCTTGCCGGACGAATAACCCTGGCCCCATCGCCCCGAACAATCTCACCGGATGAATAACCCTGGCCCCGAACAATCTCGTCGGACGATTAACCCCTGGCCCCAAACAATCCCGCCGGAGCCTTCGCCGTTTTTCGCTGGATGTGGCCTGAGCGACCATCTCCGAGCTACCCCCACCGTTGGCCACTTCTATTTACGCGGCTGTCTTCTCGGATTTTCTGGCTGCCGCGGCGCTGAGGTAAGCGTTTACTGGCTTTATTCCATTTTTTTACATTTTTCTGTACCCTACGTTAGTTTGCATTGCATATTGGTTTCATTTTGTTTGTGCTAATTTCGAATATATCGGGTACTTGTACTTCTGGTAGAGTTAATCGTGAGTTCTGCTTTGCACTTCTATTTAGGCCAGACATCTTATGTTCTTGAGATAGTTGAAGTGAGATACTTCTCGTAGGAATCTTATGTCCAAATTTTTTTTTACAAATAAAAGATAGTCACTTGAGTTCAATAAGTATCGGTAATGGCCAATCAATAGTTTAACACAGAGAAAATTATTAAGATGTTAAATTCTAAGAAAATTTTATGAGTTAAAGGTATGTTCTGACCTAAATGTATATCTACTATATGGTCAAGAAGGATAGCGTGATTACTCTTGTGTGTCTTTCAGTTTTTGTCTGTTACCTTTTAAAGCATGAATTACGTTGGGATAGATGTGGTCAACTTCTTAAGGATCTTCTCCCTTTGGGATATATGTTAACTTTCATCTTAAGGATCTTCTCCCAATAGTTAATGCAGGAAAAGGTGACAGTCTTTATAAAATAGTGAGATGACATAGTATATTAATAGCAATAACAATTGTATGTTTTTGGTAGAAGATTAAAATAACACTAAATGTGGTTGGTTCTAACTAAAGGAATTGCAAATTGAATTTCACTATGTGTACAACAGAAAAGAAGAAAAATGGATCGAAGTTGGATGAATGCAAGTTGTAACAGTGATGAGTATGATAATAGAATTGAACAATTTCTTGAGTTCGCCCAACAAAATCGCCCGGAACCCGATGAAAGATATTTTTTCCCTTGTGTCAAGTGTATGAACGGGAGACGACATGAAGCTGACATAATTCGTAAACATCTTATTTGTGAGGGAATAAATACAAACTATACGATTTGGATATGGCAAGGCGAGCTAGTAGACATTCCAACTGAAGACATGATTCGTGATTTTGGGGAAGAATCATTCCGACGCGCGCATGTTTATGATGCATTGAAAAGTGATTCAGAGACTCCTTTATATCCGGGTTGTAAAAATTTTACACGCTTGTCTGCCGTGTTGAAGTTGGTTAATGTGAAAGCAAAAAATGGGTGGAGTGATAAAAGTTTCACCGAATTACGAGAGTTGATACAGGAGATACTTCCAGAAGGTAATAAATTGCCTAACCGTACTTATGAGGCGAAGAAGGTTTTGTGTCTGATGGGTTTAGTGTATAAGAAAATACATGCCTGCCCTAATGATTGCATATTGTACCGAAAAGAGTTTGAATTATTGCATAAGTGTCCTAGGTGCGGGGCATCACGCTACAAAGTGAAGCATGATGATTCTAGTGATGGAGAGAGAACACAACGAGGGCCTCCAACGAAGGTGTTGTGGTATCCTCCAATTATTCCAAGGTTCAAGCAACTGTTTGCTAATAAGGATGATGCAAAGAATCTCATATGGCACGCAAAAGGGAGAAAATGCGACGGACTAATTCGTCATCCTGCTGATTCTGTACAGTGGAAGAAAATAGATCATTTATTTCCGGATTTTGGGGGTGAGGCAAGAAACCTTAGGCTTGGACTTGCCACAGATGGGATGAATCCGTTTGGTAATTTAAGCACTAAGCGTATCTCATGGCCCATCCTACTTGTGATCTATAATTTACCTCATTGGTTATGTATGAAGCGGAGATATGTTATGTTATCAATGATGATTTCAGGCCCAAAGCAGCCAGGAAATGACATAGATGTTTATCTAAGTCCGTTGATTGATGATTTGAAAATGATGTGGGATGAAGGGGTTGACGTGTTTGATGGGTACCACCAACAAAGTTTCGAGCTACGTGAAATGTTATTTTGTACCATTAATGACTTTCCGGCATATGGAAACTTGAGCGGGTATAGTGTGAAGGGGCATCATGCATGTCCTATATGTGAAGAAAACACAAGCTATGTTCAGTTGAAACACGGAAAAAAATAGTTTACACTGAACATCGGAGGTTTCTCAAGTGCCATAACCCATATCGTAGATTGAGAAAAGCTTTTAATGGATACCAGGAAGAGGGATTTGCACAGATACCATTAACAGGTGAGCAAGTTTACGATTGCGTTAAGAATATCAATACTGTGTTTGGGAAAGCTACAAAAAAGTACGTTGCGACAAACATATGGAAGAAGAGGTCCATATTCTTTGATCTTCCATACTGGAGCAAACTAGATGTTAGACATTGCATAGATGTTATGCATATCGAAAAAAATGTGTGCGATAGTGTGATCGGCACACTTCTCAATATTAAAGACAAAATAAAAGATGATGTCCAGGCTCGTCTAGACCTAGAGAATATGGGTATTCGTCCTCAATTGCATCCGCAATCAGTTGGTAAACGAACTTATCTCCCCCAACATGTTATACTTTATCAAAAAGGGAGAAAATCAGCTTTTGTAAATGTTTACAAGGCATTAAAGTGCCACAAAGTTACTCTTCAAATATTAAGAGTCTTGTGTCATTGCAAACTCTTAAATTGGTTGGCTTAAAGTCCCATGACTGTCATGTCTTGATGCAATAACCTCTAGCAGTTTCTATACGTGATGTTTTGCCTAAAAAAGTGAGGCATGTCATAACTCGCTTGTGCTTTATTTTAATGCTATATGTAGCAAAGTGATAGATCCTCTAGTTTTGGATGAGTGGAAAAATGAGGCTGTTGTTATCTTATGCCAATTGAAGATGTATTTTCATCCTTTTTTCGATATCATGGTTCACTTATCCATCTAGTTAGAGAGATTGAAGAGTGTGGCCCTGTTTATTTGATATGGATGTACCCCATTGAGCGATACATGAAGATTTTCAAAGGGTATACCAAAAACCCATTGCATGTAACACCCCAAACTAGGCGGATATTACAGTGCCGTGAATCCCCGACTGGGACCCACGAGGCAAATGAA
This sequence comes from Orobanche coerulescens, assembly GCA_033398695.1. NCBI lineage: Eukaryota > Viridiplantae > Streptophyta > Magnoliopsida > Lamiales > Orobanchaceae > Orobanche > Orobanche coerulescens. The sequence goes on from CM065807.1 coordinate 96,281,029, forward strand.
AATGATGAATTAAATAATATAATTGTAGTACCGAACCACATTATATTACCAAGTACTCCGATGAGGAGTTTAAGTACAACACACCAGGACAAAACCGAATACTAGTATATTTTATATGGAGATAAAATACACCACCCTGAACAATTAAACATCTCAAACGGAATTTGCAGCGGAAAATACAAATGACGGAAATGACTGAAATGATCGAAACAAACGGAATGGTAGGGCGCCTACTAGTATCACCGGGACTCTTCGCCGTCAACATGTTCTTCCGTGCCTTTGCCTTGCCGTGACACGAAAACAAAATCCCCAACGAATCGATTTACGTAACAACAATCCTCAAGGGTTGAAAATACACAATCATGAATTAACTGAAGTTATGAAATATTCTTAGTTATGAATTACGCTGAAGAGGAGTATCATAGTATGCCCGTAATGTTCTGTGCAAGTGTACAAGACGAATGACCGGACACACCCGTCCTTGTACCTAATTAGTCTCACAGAGGTAAGCATTACCGTGTGCACAGTCCAATGTATCGGTGAACCCAATACATGACCATCGTGTGCCCGACTAAAAATTCCACACAGCCACACCCGGCCACGCAATATGAACCCAGAAGGTCATAAGAACGAGAATGACCACGATGAATATCAATGAATAATAATTCGACAAGGCCAAGATGACTCACCGAGATGAAAATAATAGTGACTTGATTGATAACCCAATGAAATGATTTGGAACCGTCGTTCCTCGTGAATGAAATGATTATTCGACAATTACAAGTCTCAATATGATTAATACTATGATGAATGAGTTATGATTATGAGCAATCAACAACAAAAGGAATGAGTATCCTTTTAACCGAGTAAGAGTTAACTTACACAATACCGATGACAATGTCCTTCCACGAACAACGTCCTAATCGAGATACCGGTCGCTCGAACAACCTTGAATAACAATAATTACCAACAACCGTTCAATACACGTATCAAGCAACAAAACACGACTAACCCAAAAGTCGATACAACGATAATCAAACTCATATTGGCATTCTAACGAATACGTAACCAACCACACAACTTCGAAAATATCCAATCCCGAATATATCGAAACCAACACCAAAATGAGTATTTAGAACTATCAAAACACTTCAATGATATCAATAATCCAATAGGAATCCACAATTCAAGATTACAACAACATCAATCGGAAAATCCCCAATTAACCGAAGTCAACCCCAAGGGTTCTTGAAATAATTCCGAAAATAGCCATTAAATCCGTAGGAATATATTTATACAAGGTAGATAATCCATATCTAACATATTCCAATGATAATCCAAGCTTACACGAAGAAATCGGAAGGAAAAACCCAAAAATCCGAAATTCTAGATCCAAGAGATTAATACCTTAGATTTGATGTTAAGGAGTGATGAAGTGATGATTAATTCAACTCAAAGTCTTAAAGATGATGATAGATGATGGCAGCTCGAAGAGAACACTCCAAATCGCCCGAAATCGCCCGAAGTCGCTCAAAAACGAAGAGAAGTGATAAAATGACGAAACCCAGGCTAACTGTCCAATTTATACTGCTCCAGATTAGCGCACGCTATGACCTGCTACTTAGCGTGCGCTAACGAGTTGTATGAACATTCCAGTGTACTCTGGCTGACCCGTTAGCGTACGCTACGACCTGGTAGCGTGCGCTAACTCTATCCCAATAGCGTGCGTTAACTCCAATTGTTAGCGTGCGCTAGCTAAATATCTGCTGTCCAGTACTGAAGTCCAGAACCTTCTGTCCTCTGATTTGATCTCGGTAGCGTGCGCTACAACCAAGAAGTAACGTGCGCTACTACACCATTTGCGTACGCTAAAAAATCACTCGTAGCGTGCGCTATGAATTAATCCAGTGCACTCCAGTAGCCACTGGACTCAACCTGATCCGTCCTTAGCGCGCGCTACACCAAATATTAGCGTGCGCTACTACAACCCACTAGCGCGCGCTACATACCACTCGTAGCGTGCGCTGCCTAACTCACTGCGGTCAGTACCTTACGGATGCGGCAGTGGTAACATTAGCGTGCGCTAATGCTGAGTGGTAGCGTGCGCTACCTGTACTCAATTAGCGCGCGCTAAAAAGAGTACGTAGCGTGCGCTACTCCTCACGCACAACCCATAATGAAAATGGCAATGATGATAAACACGACACGAACTCCAATTAGATTAGTGATGAATGACGATCGATACACGATACAATTACTCTGAACGGTGAATACCATGATTGAATATGAGTGACAAAAGATCATTAACGAGTGAAATTACTGAATGATAAATACTGAATGATAATTACTGAATTACAACCGGGTATTAGATACACCCCCCCTTAAAAGAGTTTCGTCCCCGAAACTAAGGGTCAAACAACTCGGGATAACTCTCCCGCATACTATCCTCGGTTTCCCAAGTAGCCTCTTCGACTCCGTGCCTAGACCACTGAATCTTAACCAAAGGAATCGTATTATTCCTCAACTGTTTGATTCGCCGCTCTAAAACTTGTATAGGACGCTCCTCATATGAATGATCATCGGCGATCTCGATTTCATCGAACTGAAGTATGTGACTCGGGTCGGCAACATACTTCCGCAACTGAGAGACATGAAACACATTATGAATTCGGCTCAACGACGGAGGTAAAGCCAGTCGATAAGCTAACTCGCCTACTCGATCCAAAATCTCAAACGGTCCAATGAATCTCGGACTCAACTTCCCCCTCTTCCGGAAACGGAAGATACCACGACTCGGGGATACCTTGACCAAAACATGGTCACCTGATTCGAACTCTAAAGGTCGACGACGGTTATCTGCATATGATTTCTGTCGACTCTGAGCGGTCAACAAACGACTCCTGAACAAAGTTACCTTCTCACGGGCGGCTATAAGCATATCGGGCTCGGTGCCGACTGATTCTGATAGGTCGTCCCAACACAACGGAGATCGACAACGACGACCATACAAGGCCTCGTAAGGTGCCATCTTAATCGAAGCATGCCAACTATTATTATACGTGAACTCGATCAATGGAAGTTGGGCTTCCCAATCGTCTTTCCAATCGAGGATGCATGCCCTCAACATGTCCTCTAATGTCTGAATAGTCCTCTCTGATTGCCTGTCGGACTGAGGATGAAAGGTGGTACTGAGATTAAGCTGAGTTCCCATAGCGCGATGAACTGATTTCCAAAAATGCGACACAAACCGTCCGTCACGATCGGAAACGATACTTTTAGGAGTACCGTGCAGTCTCACTATATCTTTGATGAATAACTGAGCAAGTCTCTCGGGACCCCAAGTATCCTTGATCTCAAGGAAATGAGCTGATTTACTTAAGCGGTCCACAATTACCCAGATCGTATTCATGCCACGACGACTCGTCGGCAAACTCGTGATGAAATCCATAGAAATGTCTTCCCACTTCCACTCTGGAATAGGGAGAGGTTTCAGCATACCCGCCGGTTGCTGATGTTCAATCTTAACTTGTTGACAGGTTAAGCATCTCGAAAAAAATTCCGCGACTTCTCATTTCATATTACTTCACCAGTAATTTTGTTTCAAGTCCTTGTACATCTTGCTAGACCCCGGATGAACAGAATAAGGGGTCGCATGAGATTCTTTCAAAATCGATTTTTTCAACTCGTCATTCGCCGGTACGCACAACCGATTCTTAAATCTCAAAAGTCCATCCTCGTGGACCACGAATCCAGGGGCTTTCCCCTGAACCACATCCTCACGGATGCGTAACAATGATGGGTCCGAACCCTGATTCTCCCTGATTGCCTCCTCAAGTGACGATGAGATCTCCAACATACAAAGCTGTCCCTGAACTCGCTGAAGCCAGACCTCGATCTCGGGTCTAAGGAATTCCTGCTGAAGCTGCTTCTGAACTGTTAAACGAGCAAGCATCTGCTCCTGAATGGACTTACAACTCAAGGCGTCGGCGACAACGTTCGCCTTGCCCGGGTGGTAAAGGATCTCAATATCATAATCTTTGATTAATTCCAACCACCGTCTCTGTCGCATATTTAACTCCTTTTGAGTAAATATATACTTTAAACTCTTATGATCGGTGAATATCTGACAGGTAACGCCATAAAGATAATGACGCCAAATCTTCAAAGCGAACACCACAGCTGCTAGCTCCAGGTCGTGTGTCGGATAATTAACCTCGTAAGGTCTCAATTGCCGTGAAGCATAGGCAATAACCTTTCCATTCTGCATGAGCACACATCCGAGACCCTGTCCGGACGCATCACTATAAACCACAAATCCTTCCGTCCCCTGCGGCAAGGAAAGTACATGTGCTGACATTAACCGGCTCTTGAGTTCCTCAAAACTCCATTGACACGCGTCGGACCACGTGTATTTCTTATCCTTTCGCAAAAGGTTCGTCAAGTGTTGATCGATTTTAGAAAATCCTTCCACAAACCGACGATAATAACCGGCTAATCCGAGAAAGCTTCGGATTTCCTTAACATTCTTCGGAGGTAGCCAATCTCGAATAGCCTCCGTCTTCTGAGGATCGACACGAACTCCGTCTGATGAAATTACGTGTCCGAGAAACGTCACTTCGGACATCCAGAACTCACATTTAGAAAACTTCCCATAAAGTTGTTCTCGTCTCAACACGTCGAGCACTTGATGAAGGTGAAACTCGTGTTCCTCCCGGTCATGAGAATAAATCAAAATGTCATCGATGAAGACAACAACAAACTGATCCAAAAAGTCGATAAAACCCGATTCATTAACTCCATGAATACCGCAGGTGCATTAGTCAATCCGAACGTCATAACCACAAACTCATAATGACCATAGCGTGTTCGAAACGCCGTCCTCGCGATATCCGACTCTCGAATACGCAACTGATGATATCCAGATCTTAAGTCGATCTTGGAAAATACTGAAGCTCCCTGAAGTTGATCTAAGAGATCATCAATACGGGGTAAGGAATACTTATTCTTGATTGTCACCCTGTTCAACTCCCGATAATCGATACACAAGCGAAAAGAACCATCCTTCTTCTTGACAAATAACACTGGTGCTCCCCACGGGGATGCACTCGGTCGAATATAACCCTTCTCGAACAACTCCTCAAGTTGGTTCTTTAATTCCTGCATTTCGGTCGGGGCCATCCAGTACGGTGCCTTCGATATCGGGGACGTACCGGGCTCCAACTCAATCGTGAATTCCACATCCCTCTGTGGAGGCAAACCAGGTAACTCGTCTGGAAAAACATCGGCATATTCCCTCACTACCGGAATATCCGTCAACATTACTGATGACTTCTCGGTTTTGGTCATATAGCACCAATAACCGACACATCCCTGATTGAGTAATCTCACTGCTTTCATCAAATTAATGACCTTACCAGAACAGCCGGGATTACCTCCCTGAAACACACATTCAACCCCATCGTCTGAAATGATAGTGATCATACGCTTACGGACACTAATGATGGCATCATGACGATCCATCCAATCAATACCCAAGATGACGTCGTCCCTCGGCAAATCTACTACAATTAGGTCTGCTGGCCATACACGACCATGAAACTGAATCGGACAATTCTGAATCTCACGATTACCGATAATTCGTCTACCATCAGGTAGGCCAATGACATAAGGCTCACAACTAGTAGCACTACCCAGACGTAGTCTACTCAAACATGACTCGGAAATGAATGAATGCGATGCACCAGTATCAAAAAGGGTACACACAGGTTGATATAGAATATCGAGTGTACCTGAGATCATTCGGGCCTCTGGATCATCTGTCTTCTTCATCTCATAATTCCGGGGCTTGCTAGTCCCGGCACCGGACGCTCCCATCTACTGGCTATAGGCTCCAATTTTAGTCGCTCCTGTCGTTTTAAACGACACTGATTGAGTGGCCTGATTCTGAACGGCTGACTACTTAGGGGCCTGAGATGACGTCTGAGCAGGTTTGGAGTCCCTTCGGCAAAAACGGGCCTTATGCCCAACAATTCCACAGTTATGACACGTGACAGACTGTCTCGGACACTTGGTGCTGACATGACCAAGATCCCCACAGTTATAACAGGTCATGGCCGAACTGGCCGCTCGTGACTAAGATTCTGTGGGTTTAGATGTCACAGGAGGTCGCTCAGAAAAACCAGAACCCGCACGAGGTTTCTTGAAAGTGGCCTGACTGCCGTCAGACTAATTACGGTTCTTGGACTTCTTGCTAGCAGATGAAGGTTGCTGCTTAGCAATCTCCTTAGCAGTAAGCTCATAGGTAAGAGCTTTCTCAATGAATTCGGCCAATGTGGTGCAATTATGATTAAGCAATTGAAGTCTCATACGGGGTTTCAGCCTCTTGCTGAAATACTTAATCTTATCTGCCTCGGAATGAATGATAGATGAGACAAACGGAAGGAGTTCCTGAAATTTCTCGGCAATGGCGAGAACATCCTCGTCTGCTGAGGGGTCGGGGGTGAGTAATTCTGACAGTTTGGCCTCTCTGAGCGGGGCCGGATAATACCTATCCATCATGAGAGTTTTTAACTGATCCCAAGTACATGATCCTTCGGTGGGCTTCAACGACAACCACCAAGAATGTGCGCTCTTACCCAGGTAGCAAGCCGCAACAGAAACTTTGTGTCCCTCGGGACACTCTACCATAGCAAACAACTTCTCGAAATGCTCGAGCCAATGAATAATATACGCCGGCTCAGACGAGCCCTCAAAAGTAGGTGGCCTCTGGCAAGAGATGTCGCCGATGATATTGCTCACATTCCTCTCTTGCCTCTGAGGTGGCGGCGGAGGAGCCTGTTGATTTTGATTGACGGAGTTATGCATCGTCTCCATCAGTTGTGCCATCTGGGTCATTTGGGCCATCATGCCCTGCATAAAAGCGAGTGGGTCAACCCGGACACCTTCTGACTGAGCCGTGTCCTGGGTACGACTCCCCGTTAGTGAATGATCGCGTCCAGGTGAATGAGTGGCAGCGTCGCTGCTCGATGAATTAGCATTATTTCTCGCGTTTGCACGTGTATTCACACGAGCTCTGGGGATTCGGCCTGCTCCACGGCCTCGTCCTCCACGTCCTCTTCTTGCCCTCTCCATACTGAAGTAGGAAAGTCACATGATGATTATATTTCCCGCATGAATATCACGTTATGATTATGACATGAGATGATGAAAATGAGCATACACGCTCTAACACAGTGATTACATGAATGATTAACTGAGGTGACATGATTATCTTGAACAAGTTAACATGATTAATGATTTGATATTCCTGATCAACAACTGAATAATGAAATGCATTGAGTGATTAACGAGTTAACATGACCGTCCTGGTCAAAAGAAAATGATGGTTCAGGATTGTTAACTGATGAATTATGAATGAATGATTCTTGCCAGAAATTATACCATGGCGTTAGAAATCTTATCGTTCTTGGTCTGATTGGCTCGGCATTTTCACAGGTCACACGTGACGCGAAAGTCCAATGATACTAGTCCGATGACGATGATTTCAAATGATACATGACTTGGAGGGTAGTATTCAAAACCACGCTCCGATACCAACTCTGTAACACCCCAAACTACGCGGATATTACAGTGCCGTGAATCCCCGACTGGGACCCACCAGGCAAATGAAAATGATGAATTAAATAATATAATTGTAGTACCGAACCACATTATATTACCAAGTACTCCGATGAGGAGTTTAAGTACAACACACCAGGACAAAACCGAATACTAGTATATTTTATATGGAGATAAAATACACCACCCTGAACAATTAAACATCTCAAACGGAATTTGCAGCGGAAAATACAAATGACGAAAATGACTGAAATGATTGAAACAAACGGAATGACTGGGGCCCCCTACTAGTATCACTGGGACTCTTCGCCGTCAACATGCTCTTCCCGTGCCTTTGCCTTGCCGTGACCTGAAAACAAAATCCCCCAACGGGGTCAGTTACACAGAACAACAATCCTCAAGGGTTGAAAATACACAATCATGAATTAACTGAAGTTATGAAATATTCTTAGTTATGAATTACGCTGAAGAGGAGTATCATAGTACGCCCGTAATGTTCTGTGCAAGTGTACAAGACGAATGACCGGACACACCCGTCCTTATACCTAATTAGTCTCACGGAGGTAAGCGTTACCGTGTGCACAGTCCAATGTATCGGTGAACCCAATACATGACCATCGTGTGCCCGACTAAGAATTCCACACAGCCACACCCGGCCACACAATATGAACCCAGAAGGTCATAAGAACGAGAATGACCACGATGAATATCAATGAATAATAATTCGACAAGGCCAAGATGACTCGCCGAGATGAAAATAATAGTGACTTGATTGATAACCCAATGAAATGATTTGGAACCGTCGTTCCTCGTGAATGAAATGATTATTCGACAATTACAAGTCTCAATATGATTAATACTATGATGAATGAGTTATAATTATGAGCACTCAACAACAAAAGGAATGAGTATCCTTTTAACCGAGGAAGAGTTAACTTACACAATACCGATGACAATGTCCTTCCACGAACAACGTCGTAATCGAGATACCGGTCGCTCGAACAACCTTGAATAACAATAATTACCAACAACCGTTCAATACACGTATCAAGCAACAAAACACGACTAACCCAAAAGTCGATACAACGATAATCAAACTCATATTGGCATTCTAACGAATACGTAACCAACCACACAACTATGAAAATATCCAATCCCGAATATATCGAAACCAACACCAAAATGAGTATTTTGAACTATCAAAACACTTCAATGATATCAATAATCCAATAGGAATCCACAATGCAAGATTACAACAACATCAATCCGAAAATCCCCAATTAACCGAAGTCAACCCCAAGGGTTCTTGAAATAATTCCGAAAATAGCCATTAAATACGTAGGAATATATTTATACAAGGTAGATAATCCATATCTAATATATTCCAATGATAATCCAAGCTTACGCGAAGAAATCGGAAGGAAAAACCCAAAAATCCGAAATTCTAGATCCAAGAGATTAATACCTTAGATTTGATGTTAAGGAGTGATGAAGTGATGATTAATCCAACTCAAAGGCTTAAAGATGATGATAGATGATGGCAGCTCGAAGAGAACACTCCAAATCGCCCAAAATCGCTCAAAAACGAAGAGAAGTGATAAAATGACGAAACTCAGGCTAACTGTCCAATTTATACTACTCCAGATTAGCGCACGCTATGACCTGCTACTTAGCATGCGCTAACGAGTTGTATGAACATTCCAGTGTACTCTGGATGACCCGTTAGCGTACGCTACGACCTGGTAGCGTGCGCTAACTCTATCCCAATAGCGTGCGTTAACTCCAATTGTTAGCGTGCGCTAGCTAAATATCTGTTGTCCAGTACTGAAGTCCAGAACCTTCTGTCCTCTGATCTGATCTCGGTAGCGTGTGCTACAACCAAGAAGTAGCGTGCGCTACTACACCATTTGCGTACACTAAAAAATCACTCGTAGCGTGCGCTATGAATTAATCTAGTGCAGTCCAGTAGCCACTGGACTCAACCTGATCCGTCCTTAGCGCGCGCTACACCAAATATTAGCGTGCGCTACTACAACCCACTAGCGCGCGCTACATACCACTTGTAGCGTGCGCTACTTATAACTCACCTGCGGTCGGTACCTTACGGATCGCGGCCTTGTAACATTAGCGTGCGCTAATGCTGAGTGGTAGCGTGCACTACCTGTACTCAATTAGCGCGCGCTAAAAAGAGTACGTAGCGTGCGCTACTCCTCACGCACAACCCACAATGAAAATGACAATGATGATAAACATGGCACGAACTCCAATTAGATTAGTGATGAATGACGATCGATACACGATACAATTACTCTGAACGGTGAATACCATGGTTGAATATGAGTGACAAAAGATCATTAACGAGTGAAATTACTGAATGATAAATACTGAATGATAATTACTGAATTACAACCGGGTATTACATTTCGTCAGGAAGCATCTATTGTGGAGAGGTACATTGCATAAGAAGCTATCGAGTTTTGGACAGATTACATATCACAAGTGGAATCTGTAGGGCTTCCTAAGTCTCGACATGAGGATAGAATTAGAGGAAAGGGTACACGAGGTGTTAAAGTTGTAACTAAGAGTCGAGATGAGGTGCTTCAAGCACATTTGTACATTTTGAATAACACTGATGATGTTCTTCCCTACTTGTCAGCTCACAAGAATCATTTGAAGATAAATAATCCCCGAATGAGTGAAAAATGGTTGTTGATCGAACATAATAAGACTTTCTTGAGATGGTTTAAGGAACAAATTTCTAGCAGTGCATCTGAAACATTACAATGGCTAGCTTACAGACCCAAATCTGATGTCGTAACTTGGAATGGATATGATATTAATAAGTAATCATTCTATACAAAGTCACAAGATGACAAGAGTACAATTCAAAATAGTGGAGTTACTCTTCAAGCCGACTCTATGCACTTTTCAAGCTCAAAAGACAAAAACCCAGTTTTGGCATCGACGATTTACTATGGAGTTATAGAAGAGATCTGGGAACTTGATTATGTTAAGTTTAGAGTGCCTGTGTTTAAGTGCAAGTGGGCTGATAATAATACGGGTGTGGAAACCGATGAGTTAGGATTTACTTTGGTAGATCTTCACAAGGTAGCTTACAAAGACGAGCCTTTTATCATGGCACACCAAGCAAAACAAGTGTTCTATGTCAACAATCCATGTAATGAAAGATTGTCCGTGGTTATTCCTGGTAGAAGTGTGGATATGAATGAAACTGAAGAATTAACGTTTGACAATTGTGAATTTATTCCTTTGTCAACACGGTTACCCACTATCGTTGAAGAAAATGAAGCTGACGACATACATGCCATTCCAAATGACCATGATGAAGGTTTATGGGAGAACTATGTTATCTCAAAAGATATATAAAAATCAGGTACATGAATGACTACATCTAAGTTTTACATAGATACATATGTCATTTTTGTTCTCATTCTAAGTCTAACCGAATTAATTTATTCTCCTCTTATAAAGTGAGTAGGTGTTCACTTAGAAATCGGTAGATTTTGTACTTACTAATCAAAATGTAGGCAATTAGATGTTAAGTTATAATAAGAGTCAATTTAGACAACTAGGTAATACGTTGTGTTTGACAAGTATTAGTTTTTTGACAAAGAGTTTTTTAAACAAAAAATATTACTATTGTGTTTGACAAGTATTAGTTTTTTGACAAAGAGTTTTTCAAACAAAAAATATTATTGGTGTATGTTGTGCTTGACAAATATTATTTTTTTGGTTTATGTTGTGTTTGACAATATTTTCATTTATTTATACAGGCACATGACTTCTCCTCGGCATCCTTCTGGTTCTCCTTCTCATTCTCCTCATACTCCTCGCCATTCTCCTCCTCATTCCGCTGCTTCTCCTCATACGCAAACTACTTCATCGAGAAATCATACAAGATGTAGAAATATGGCCAAACGGCGTGTAGATGGAAAAAGCTACCTCTTGATATCGATCCAGTCAGGGGGAAACTTAAGTACGAGCACAAAATCAAGTTGAGTACGTAATTGGGTAAACTTGCGAAAGATCATGTTTCTATATTGTACGAACGATGGAATCACGTACCGGACAAGCCCGATAAGGAAATGTTGTGGCAGGATGTATTGGTACGTGCATTACTTTTGTGATTAATCATGTGTTTCACTCTGTGCTTAAATTAAATTAAATTATTCTATAAAAACTGAAATTAAATAAAATAATTTAAAAAACTGAATTAAATATAAATATGGATTAAAAGTGAAATTTATTAAAAAACATTAATTTAATTAAATTATTCTACAAAAACTGAAATTAAATAAAATAATAATATATAATTGATTGATAATATGATGTGATGAATGAAATTATTTTCTGATCCCTTTTGTTAGTGCTACTCTCTGATTTTACGTAAAAAAAACTGAAATTTATAAAAAAACCTTAATTTAAGTAATTTATTTTCTAAAAACTAAAATTAAATAAAATAATTTAAAAAACTAAATTAAATATAAATAATCTGGAATAAAATGAAAATTTATGAAAAAACATTATTTGATCAAATTATTCTATAAAAACTTAAATTATTGCAAATAATTAAAATTGTATTATTGATAACGTTTCAATTTGAATTGTCAATGCAGGCCAACTTTGATGTCAGTCAAATTAGCAATATTGGTCAATTTCGCACGGAGACATTACAGTCTATTGGCAGGATGTGGAGGCAATTTAAGACTGATTTGACCGGCGAGTATATATATGGTCCGTCGAAAGGGTTGTCTCCAAAACGAGAAATATGGTATATCGGAGGACGATTGGAAAGAATTCAAAAAGACTCGTGAGGACCCTACTTGGGAGTTAAATCTGAATTCAAAAGACATTTTTTGTAGCTCGATTACTTGCAGATATTTCCTTACATATTATTTCGATTCCTTGCAAATAATTTTCTATAGATCGATTCCACCTCTCGTTTCATTTACTTGCATATTATTTCGATTCCTTGCAAATATTTTTTTGCAGGAAAAGAGAATCAAGAAACAAGATATAGCAAAGATGAACAATGCTCCCCATACTATGGCTCGAGGCGGATATGATTTTGTGGAGGTACAGGAGATGGAGAGAAAGATGAAGGAGCATAAAGAAGAAGCGTCAAAGTCTGTAGAAGATATTATTATTGTAATACCCGAGAGTTCTGATGTGTATTTGAACCTTATGATATTGTATTTGTTGCATTTTGATCTGAGTATTATTCTCTGTATTTCATGATCCGGTGTTATTGAGCGTATGATTTCATGAATGTGTTCAATTGTAATTTTTGCACTTGTAGCGCACGCTATCGACTAAGCATAGCGTACGCTAATTTGGGTTTCGTAGCGCCCGCTATGTATGAACCTTAGCGCGCGCTACACGTAGTCAGCATGATTGAGACATGTTGGTAGGTGATATCAGGCCACGGATTTCATTGGGATTATGCCGGGATGAACCTGGACGACTTTCACGGAAAGTCGAGTCAACGGTACTTAGCGCACGCTAGTGTCATGAGGCTAGCGCACGCTAAGTCTAGTATAATGAGGTCAGTGAACCTTCATTCAGTCGTTAGCGCACGCTAAAAATAGTTGTTAACGTACGCTAATCGTTGATTTTAGCACACGTAAGGCTGTTTAGCGTAAGCTATACCGGGACACGTCAGAGACAGTAGACTGACAGCCCGTTAGCGCACGCTAATAACCATTTTTTATATATAGGACAGCACCCTCCTTCATTTACAGATTTCCACTTCAACCCACAACATAATTCCACGACTTTGAGAGTTACCCTCTCCATCTTCAACCTTCATATCAGCTTCCTAACACATCATTGAAGACGAAGGGGCTTTGAGGATCGATTTTCTCGCTTTTGGGCATAGAGTTCATCAAGTTATTCCAACTTATCCTTCCGTTTAAGGTATGTTACGATTCACCAAGCTAGAATTTATGTTCTTATCTATGCTTTGAGCTTGTTTAGGAAATCATTAGACTAGTTAAAGATCTTTTTAGTCCAGCACCATATTTTGGAGATTAGAACCCGATTATACCTTGTTTTTCTTCCATTACTTAGAGTATTGATTTAGCCTCGGTGGATGAATACCATAGTATCCTTAATTCGTTGGAATAATGAGCATGATTTCAGTTAGATTCTATGAACTCCTCCGATGTTCCACTGATGAAATTCATGTATGTTAGAGGAATTTGTTTTGACAATATTCTTCATGTTCTTGAGGTTGATAAATCGGCCATGTCTTTGAACTCAACCCGGATCACCATAGTATCGTTTTCCTTGCATAATACTTGAGCATGCTTGTCATCTTGAGTAAAATTGGTGGTAAAATTATAATAGCCGAACATATGAGAATTAGGAATTGAATCCCATATTTAAACCCGAAATCTTCAATATCTTGTAAACCCTTGAACTCTTAAACATCGGTACTTCACCTCCGAAATGATCGTTCAACTCTTATGAAGTGTACTATCATTTACGGTTCATCTCTCATCTAGTGTACTAACCATGAACCGGCCTTACGTCACTACTTTACGATTCTAATATAAGTATTCGGTGATTGTACGTTAGTATCGAGTAGTATGTTAAGTTCCTTGTATCTCTTTTTGAACAAGGTCCGAGCCTTGCATAGGGGTCGATCGAGGGGCGGTGGCATACGGACGCATGACATTTGTTGGAGTATTTCATTCTTGCCATTTTCGAGGCAAGTATCATATGTTGAGTTTGGTTTATATTGGAACTTTGATCATGCATATGATTTTGTTCATGTTGTCGAGTATGATATTAATTTCTTTAATTTCTCGTGGTATTCGTTATTAATTGTTCGTATTGATGAACATATTGAAATGCATATATGGATGCATGATTGCATGGTTTAAATTGTAAATGATCCGAGGGGGTCATGAGGATCTATGCTGAGGGCGCTGGATCAAATGTCCACCATGTGTTGGTCCGACGGGATCATCATGGGGATCTATGCTGAGGGCGCTGGATTGTTGGATGGGTTTTCCACCATGCGTTGGTCCGACGAGATCATCATGGGGATCTATACCGAGGGCGCTAGATCGTTGGATTACCCTGTATTGTGTTGATGGAATCGTGAGGATTCGCATCGTTGGATTCCGATGACGGAAGTCCGTTTTGTATGTATTTTGATGCATTGTTGATTTATGTATTGTGATACTTGTACTAGCATTGTTTGGCTAACCCCTTCGGGGGTGGACATTTGTTTTTATGTTCAGGTAGCCGAGAAGCGGAAAAGCAACCACAGTACCGACATGACGATGAAGAGGGTCAGTGATGTGGATTATGTTATTTTGGTTTTATGGTTATTTTCCAGTACTCGAGTACGCTTATATTATTGATTTTTTGGAGATGTTTTGTAATATTGGACTCATTGATTTGTCGATCGGGTGTGAACTTATTTTACTTTGATAACACTTTAGTATTTTTCTCGTATTTCTCAAATTAGCCTTGTAAATTCTTATACAAAGGATTTACGGCGCTGTAATTATTCCGAATATATCGAGGTGTTACAGAATATGGTATCGGAGCTAAGATTCATGGATATCTTGGCAGTTGGGTTTTAGTTGGTACGTTAATTGAGTTAAGGGTCGTTTATAATATCACTGCTCATCCAGCATCGTCGTGTGAACCGTGGCTGTAAGTCTCCAAATCTCAAATACTACCGTTTTATTTAATTCCTGTTTTGTGAATATTGACGGACTTTTTTTTAGAAATTTTGCCCTGGATATTGAGTATTTGTGTTTACAGTATGTTGAGGGGAGGTCGTGGACGCGGACGGGGTAATGCGAGACAGGAGGATTCGGCGTCTACCCCAGAATTATCGGCTAGTCGAACCGATTCCCATTCGGGAGGACAACAGGGATCAGCAAATAATAACGCAGATCCTAACGTGCCGGGAGTGCTTCAACAGGTGGTTGCTCAGATAAACCAGTTTGCTCAGGTTGTTGATCGCATGCAGACGGCAATGGGACAGCAGCACAATGAGGATAATTGGGGAGACAAATGGCTTACTGAGGTGGTCAAATTGCACCCTCCAAAATTTGACGGTTCTGCTGAGATAATTACTTGGGATCACTAGCTGAAGGAGTTAGAAAAGATCTTTGCAGGGATTAAATGCCCTGACGACCGAAAGGTTCCGATAGCCCAGTATCTCCTGATTGGGGAGGCTTTCGACTGGTGGGAGGCCATTCGACCTGAGAATCATAATGTTGACTGGACGGAATTCAAATTAATGATGGAAGCGCAATATTGTCCTCGCCCAGTTAGAGAGGCCTGAGTCCGGGAGTTTTTCTCACCACAAAATCTAGAGGCATTTGTGACAGACGTGATTAAGACTTTTAATCACCAGCAGACTTATGTACGCCACTTGGTCAGGACCGAGGCAGAAAGGATTTTCCATTTTGACATGCGGATGAAGCCGGAAATTCAGCAATATATGTCCAGATTTGAGTGTACCACCTTGCGACGGTATCAGGAGAAAGCACTGGCCTACGATATGAAAGAGGCGGCAGTAGAAAAGTCAACGGAATCAAAGAAGCTGAAAGTGTCTGGCAACTTCACGGAGAACAAGGGTAGTGGGCCCCTCAAGGGCCAGTCCTCATTTCATTCATCCAGGAGGCCTCCGCATCCTTCTCGAGGTGGAAAGAAGTTCCGGGCAGCACCAACCGTTTCAGACGCAGGGAGGAAATGTTATAATTGTGGCAAAACGGGGCATGTTCGACGTGATTGTTTCGCACCTGCTGTGACATGTTTCGAGTGTGGACAGGAAGGACATCGCGCAACATTTTGTGTAAATGCGACTCGATCTTTTGGTACGCGCACTCCTGCACCGGTTCCGAAGGATACAAGTGTAAACCAGACGCAGCAGAGTGGTTTACAGCAGCCGAATGTTGGGAAAGAGAGGCATCCAGCGCTGGGTCCGTTCCTCCACGTATTTACGAGATGAAGAAGTCAGACGATCAGAACACGGCTGTTGCATCAGGTATGATTCAGATCCTTTTGCAACCAGTTAGTGTCTTATTCGATTCAGGAGCTACGCATTCTTTCATATCTTTGAACTGTGTTAATCGTTTGAAAATATCGTGCTTGTATGATTGTGAACCTTATGTTGTGGGATTACCGAGCGGAGAGAAAATTGTGGGAACCCTAGAAACTAGAGATTTTCTAGTGACTACAAGAGGGAGAGATTGGCCATCAAATCTTATTGTAGTCGACATCTATGGTGACGATTTAATTCTCGGTAATGATTGGCTCAACCTTATGGAGCTATTTTGAATTACCGAAAGAGAGTCATTTCTATCATTGCTGATGACGGATCTGAACATTTATTCAAAGGATGGAGACTGGGATGCTCGGGAAAATTGATTAAAGTTATGAAAGCAGTAAAATTACTGAAGCAGGGATGTCACGGATTTTGGTGCTATGCCATGAAGAAAGAAGAAGGAGTCGGGCTCTCATCTATTCCAGTTGTGAATGAATTCTCAGATGTATTCCCTGACGAACTACCCGGATTACCTCCGCGGAGAGAAGTAGAGTTCAATATCGAATTAGAGCCTGGGGCCGCTCCTATTTCCAGAGCACCATACCGCATGGCGCCAACCGAGATGTATGAACTTAAGAAGCAGCTTGAGGAATTATTGCAAAAGGGTTACATTCAACCAAGCGTCTCTCCTTAGGGAGAACCCGTTCTCTTTGTCCGGAAGAAAGATGGAACCCTTCGATTATGTATTGATTACAGGGAGCTAAACAAGGTAACGATCAAGAACAAGTATCATATACCTCGGATCGACGACTTGTTTGATCAACTACAAGGGGCACGACAGCACATATACTAGCGTTACCAGATGGAACCGAGGGATTCATGGTATACAGCGACGCTTCGAATCAGGGTCTGGGATGTGTGTTGATGCAGAAGGATAAGGTGATTGCCTATGCCTCTCGACAGTTCAAACCGTACTAGATCAATTACCCGACTCATGATCTAGAGTTAGCAGCTGTAGTCTTTGCTTTGAAAATTTGGCGACATTATTTATACGGCACTCATTGTCAGATCTTTACAAATCATAAGAGCCTCAAGTATATTTTTATTCATAAGGAATTAAACATGAGGCAGAGAAGATGGCTAGAATTAATCAGGGATTACGACTTGGAAATCCTCTATCATTCGGGTAAAGCAAACGTGGTAGCCGACGCACTGAGCCGTAAACCTGTTTCTCTTCGAGTGTTGGAAGGACTTACGTCCCAAACCAGCATTCAACGTGAACTGATCCGCGAAGGGATTGAAGTATGGTCACCAGAAATCCAAGGGCAACTATATTTGATGGAACTAACCTCGTCACTAGTCGAGGAAATCAAATCCAAGCAGTTGAACGATTCTCTGATTCTTCGGTTATGTGATGAAGTACAGAAAGGAAAGGCCCGAGGATTCATGATACAAGATGATGGAGTTCTGAGATTTCAGAGTCGACTTTGTGTTCCCGACGATGTTGTTTTGAGACAGACAATTCTGAAGGAAGCTCACAGCGTGCCCTATTCTATTCACCCGTGCAGCAGTAAGATGTATAAGGATCTAAAACAAAATTTCTGGTGGGGAAATATGAAGAAGGACGTAGCAGAATACGTTTCGAAGTGTTTGACTTGTCAGCAGGTTAAGATTGAACATCAGCGACCTGCCGGAACGTTGAAGCCACTTTCGATCCCTGAGTGGAAGTGGGAGGATATATCGATGGACTTTCTCACCAGTATGCCAAGGACCAAAATGGGAATGAACATGATTTGGGTTATAGTTGATCAATTAACCATGTCGGCTCATTTCCTGGGTATTAAAGACACTTGGGGACCCGGGAAATTAGCACGAGTGTTTATTTCAGAGATAGTTCGGTTGCATGGTACACCGAAGACCATTATCTCGGATCGAGATGGTCGTTTCGTGTCGCACTTTTGGAAGGCAGTTCATAGGGCTTTGGGAACCAAGCTGAACTTTAGCACGGCTTATCATCCTCAGACGGACGGCCAGTCCGAAAGGACTATTCAGACAGTGGAAGACATGCTTAGAGCTTGTGCTTTAGATTGGTCAATCGACTGGGAGGTTCATTTGCCCTTGATTGAATTCACCTACAACAATAGTTGGCATGATTCCATTAAGATGGCACCGTTTGAAGCGTTGTACGGAAGAAGATGTAGATCGCCCCTGTGTTGGGATGATTCTTCTGATTTGATTGGGACGGAACCAAAGTTGATAGTCCAGACTTAAGAGAAGGTAGCTGTAATTCCGGAAAGACTGTTGACTACTCAGAGTCGATAGAAGTCTTATGCAGATGTGCGCCGTCGCCCGTTGGAGTTTGAGATTGGGGATCATGTACTACTGAAGGTTTCTCCTACCCAGGGAATTTTCCGTTTTGGGAGGAAAGGAAAGCTAAGTCTGAGATATATTGGACCATTTGAGATCCTCGAAAGAGTTGGGGAATTAGCATACACGTTGGCTTTACCACCATCACTGAGTCACAGTCACAATGTATTCCACGTATCCCAGTTACGGAAATATATACTAGATCCCAGTCATATCATTGATTCTGGTGAAATCGAGATAGCTAATGACGGCACCTTCGAAGAGAGACCAATCATAATACTTGAGAGTAGGATCAAACAATTGAGGAGTAAACCAATATCATTTGTTAAAGTGCAATGGTCACGACATAGAGTCGAGGAGGCCACTTGGAAAATGGAGGACAGTATGAAGGCTAGACATCCAGAGTTGTTTTCATCTTAAGTTTCGGGACGAAACTTCTTTTTAGGGAGAGAGGATGTAATACCCGAGAGTTCTGATGTGTATTTGAACCTTATGATATTGTATTTATTGCATTTTGATCTGAGTATTATTCTCCGTATTTCATGATCCGGTGTTGTTGAGCATATGATTTCAGGAATGTGTTCAATTGTAATTTTTGCACTTGTAGCGCACGCTATCGACTAAGCGTAGCGTACGCTAATTTGGGTTTCATCGTGCACGCGATGTATGAACCTTAGCGCACGCTACACGTAGTCAGCCTGATTGAGACATGTTGGTAGGTGAGATCAGGCCGCGGATTTTGTTGGGATTATGTCGGGATGAACCTGGACGGCTTTCTGGGAAAGTCGAGTCAATGGTACTTAGCGCACGCTAGTGTCATGAGGCTAGCGCATGCTAAGTCTCGTACAGTGAGGTCAGTGAAACTTCGTTCAGTCGTTAGCGCCCGCTAAAAATAGTTGTTAGCGTACGCTAATCATTGATTTTAGCGTACGTAAGGCTGTTTAGCGTACGCTATACCGAGACACATCAAAGACAGTAGACTGACAGCCCATCAGCGCACACTAATTTGAAGGAGTAGCGCGCGCTAATAACCATTTTCTATATATAGGACAGCACCCTCCATCATTTTCAGACTTCCACTTCAACCTACAACATAATTCCGCGACTTTGAGAGTTACTCTCTCCATCTTCAACCTTCATATCAGCTTCCTAACACATCATTGAAGACGAAGGGGCTTTGTGGATCGATGTTCTAGCTTTTGGGCATAGAGTTCATCAAGTTATTCCAACTTATCCTTCCGTTTAAGGTATGTTACGATTCACCAAGCTAGAATTTATGTTCTTAGATATGCTTTGGGCTTGTTTAGGAAATTATTGGACTAGTTAAAGATCTTTTTAGTCCAGCACCATATTTTGGAGATTAGAACCCGATTATACCTTATTTTTCTTCCATTACTTAGATTATTGATTTAGCCTCGGTGGATGAAAACCTTAGTATCCTTAATTCGTTGGAATAATGAGCATGATTTCAGTTAGATTCTATGAACTCCTTCGTTGTTCCACTGATGAAATTCATGTATGTTAGAGGAATTTGTTTTGACAATATTCTTCATGTTCTTGAGGTTGATAAATCGGCCATGTCTTTGAACTCAACCCGGATCACCGTAGTATCGTTTTCCTTGTGTAATACTTGAGCATGCTTGTCATCTTGAGTAACATTGGTGGTAAAATCATAATAGCCGAACATATGAGAATTTGGAATTGAATCCCATATTTAAACCCAAAATCTTCAATATCTTGTAAACCCTTGAACTCTTAAACATCGGTAGTTCACCTCCGAAATGATCGTTCAACTTTTATGAAGTGTATTATCATTTACGGTTCAGCTCTCATCTAGTGTACTAACCATGAACCGGCCTTACATCACTACTTTACGATTCTAATATAAGTATTCAGTGATCATACGTTAGTATCGAGTACTATGTTAAGTTCCTTCTATCTCTTTTTGAACAAGGTCCGAGCCTTGCATAGGGGTCGATCGAGGGGCGGTGGCTTATAGATGCATGATATTTGTTGGAGTATTTCATTCTTACCATTTTCGAGGCAAGTATCATATATTCAGTTTGGTTTATATTGGAACTTTGATCATGCATATGGTTTTGTTCATGTTGTCGAGTATGATATTAATTTCTTTGATTTCCCGTGGTATTCGTTATTAATTTTTCTAATTGATGAACATATTTAAATGCATATATGTATGCATGATTGCATGGTTTATATTGTAAATGATATGAGGGGGTCATGAGGATCTATGCTGAGGGCGCTGGATCGAATGTCCACCATGTGTTGGTCCGACGGGATCATCACGGGGATCTATGCTGAGGGCGCTGGATCGTTGGACGGGTTTTCCACCATGCGTTGGTCCGACGGGATCATCATGGGGATCTATACTGAGGGCGCTGGATCGTTGGATTAACCTGTATTATGTTGATGGAATCGTGAGGATTCGCATCGTTGGATTCCGATGACGGAAGTCCGTTTTGTATGTATTTTGATGTATCGTTAATTTATGTATTTTGATACTTGTACTAGCATTGTTTGGCTAACCCCTTCGGGGGTGGACATTTATTTTGATGTTCAGGTAGCTGAGAAGCGGGAAAGCAACCACAGTACCGACATGACGACGAAGAGTCTCAGTGATGTGGATTATGTTATTTTGGTTTTATGGTTATTTTCCAGTACTCGAGTACGCTTATATTATTGATGTTTTGGAGATGTTTTGTAATATTGGACTCATTGATTTGTCGATCGGGTGTGAACTTATTTTACTTTGATAACACTTTAGTATTTATCTCGTATTTCTCAAATTAGCCTTGTAAATTCTTCTACAAAGGATTTACGGCACTGTAATTATTCCGAATATATCGGGGTGCTACAAAATATGGTATCGGAGCTAAGATTCATGGATATCTTGGCAGTTGGGTTTTAGTTGGGTCTGTTTACGTTAATTGAGTTAAAGGTCGTTTATAACATCACTACTGAGCCAGCATCGTCATGTGAACCGTGGTTGTAAGTCTCCAAATCTCAAATACTACCGTTTTATTTAATTCCTGTTTTGTGAATATTGATGGACTTTCTTTTAGAAATTTTGCCCTGGATATTGAGTATTTGTGTTTACAGTATGTTGAGGGGAGCTCGTGGACGCGGACGTGGTCGTGGATGCGGACGGGGTGATACGAGACAGGAGGATTCGGCGTCTACCCTAGAATTATCGGCTAGTCGAGCCGATTCCCATTCGGGAGGACAGCAGGGATCAGCAAATAATAACGCAGATCCTAACGTGCCGAGACCCGAGAGTGCTTCAACAGGTGGTTGCTCAGATAAACCAGTTTTCTCAGGTTGTTGATCGCATGCAGACGGCAATGGGACAACAGCACAACGAGGATAATCGGGGAGACAAATGGCTTACTAAGGTGGTCAAATTGCATCCTCCAAAATTTGACGGTTCTGCTGAGATAATTACTTGGGATCACTGGCTGAAGGAGTTAGAAAAGATCTTTGCAGGGATTAACTGCCCTGACGACCGAAAGGTTCCGATATCCCAGTATCTCCTGACTGGGGAGGCTTTCAACTGGTGGGAGGCCATTCGACCTGAGAATCATAATGCTGACTGGATGGAATTCAAATTAATGATGGAAGCGCAATATTGTCCTCGCCCAGTTAGAGAGGCCCGAGTCCGGGAGTTTTTCTCACCATAAAATCTAGAGGCATCTGTGATAGACGTGATTAAGACTTTTAATCACCAGCGGACTTATGTACGCCACTTGGTCAGGACCGAGGCAGAAAGGATTTTCCATTTTGACATGCGGATGAAGCCGGAAATTCAGCAATATATGTCCGGATTTGAGTGTACCACCTTGCGACAGTATCAGGACAAAGCACTGGCCTACGATATGAAAGAGGCGACAATAGAAAAGTCAATGGAAGCAAAGAAGCAGAAAGTCTCTGGCAACTTCACGGAGAACAAGAGTAGTGGGCCCCGCAAGGGCCAGTCCTCATTTCATTCATCCAGGAGGCCTCCGCATCCTTCTCGATGTGGAAAGAAGTTCCGGGCAGCACCAACCGTTTTAGACGCAGGGAGGAAATGTTATAATTGTGGCAAAATGGGGCATGTTCGACGTGATTGTTTCGCACCTGCTGTGACCTGTTTCCAGTGTGGACAGGAAGGACATCGCGCAACATTTTGTGGAAATGCAACTCGATCTTTTGGTACTCGCACTCCTGCACCAGTTCCGAAGGATACAAGTGTAAACCATACACAGCAGAGTGGTTTCCAGCAGCAGAATGTTGGGAAAAGATAGGCATCCAGCGCTGGGTCCGTTCCTCCACGTATTTACGAGATGAAGAAGTCAGACGATCAGAACACGGCTGTTGCATCAGGTACGATTCAGATCCTTTTGCAACCAGTTAGTGTCTTATTCGATTCAGAAGCTATGCATTCTTTCATATCTTTGAACTGTGTTAATCGTTCGAAAATCTCGTGCTTGTATGATTGTGAACCTTATGTTGTGGGATTACCGAGGGGAGAGAAAATTGTGGGAACCGTAGAAACTAGAAATTTTCCAGTGACTATAGGAGGGAGAGATTGGCCATCAAATCTTATTGTAGTCGACATCTATGGTGACGATTTAATTCTCAGTGATGATTGGCTCAACCGTGATGGAGCTATTTTGAATTACCGAAAGAGAGTCATTTCTATCATTGTTGATGACGGATCTGAACATTTATTCAAAGGATGGAGACCGGGAAGCTCGGGAAAATTGATTAAAGTTATGAAAGCAGTGAAATGACTGAAGCAGAGATGTCACGGATTTTGGTGCTATGCCATGAAGAAAGAAGAAGGAGTCGAGCTCTCATCTATTCCAGTTGTGAACGAATTCTCAGATGTATTCCCTGACGAACTACCTGGATTACCTCTGCGGAGAGAAGTAGAGTTCAATATCGAATTAGAGCCTGGGGCCGCTCCTATTTCCAGAGCACCATACCGCATGGTGCCAACCGAGATGTATGAACTTAAGAAGCAGCTTGAGGAATTATTGCAAAACGGTTACATTCAACCAAGCGTCTCTCCTTGGGGAGAACCCGTTCTCTTTGTCCGGAAGAAAGATGAAACCCTTCGATTATGTATTGATTACAGGGAGCTAAACAAGGTAATGATCAAGAACAAGTATCCTATACCTCGAATCGACGACTTGTTTGATCAACTACAAGGGGCAAGGGTATTCTCGAAGATTGATTTACGATCAGGATATCATCAGTTGAGGATTAAGGAATCGGATATACCGAAATCTGCTTTCAGATCACGGTACGGGCACTATGAATTTGTGGTAATGCCATTCGGACTTACCAATGCTCCTGCGGTATTTATGCAATTGATTAATCGGGTATTCCTAGAATACCTAGATAAATTTGTGGTAGTCTTTATCGATGACATCTTGATCTATTCGAAAGACACAGAGGAGCATGCTGAGCATTTGCGTATTGTTTTGAGCACCTTGAGGAATGAACATCTTTATGCGAAACTTTCTAAATGCGAGTTCTGGCATAGGGAAGTAACCTTCCTTGGGCATGTGGTATCAGCGGACGGAGTTCAGGTGGACCCGAAGAAAGTAAAAGCAATCTTGGAATGGGAGTCTCATAGCAACGTGAAAGAAGTTCGAAGTTTCTTAGGACTTGCTGGATATCATCGCCGTTTTGTAGAGGGATTTTCCAAAATTGCTCGTCCTCTCACTCAGTTGTTGCAGAAGACTCAGAAATTCGTGTGGAATGAGAAATGCCAGGCGAGTTTTGATGAGCTTAAGAGAAGACTGACGACAGCACATATACTAGCGTTACCAGATGGAACCGAGGGATTCATGGTATACAGCGACGCTTCGAATCAGGGTCTGGGATGTGTGTTGATGCAGAAGGATAAGGTGATTGCCTATGCCTCTCGACAGTTGAAACCGTACGAAATTAATTACCCGACTTATGATCTAGAGTTAGTAGCTGTAGTCTTTGCTTTGAAAATTTGGCGACATTATTTATACGGCACTCATTGTCATATCTTTAAAGATCATAAGAGCCTCAAGTATAATTTTAGTCAGAAGGAATTAAACATGAGGCAGAGAAGATGGCTAGAATTGATCAAGGATTACGACTTGGAAATCTTCTATCATCCGGGTAAAGCAAACATGGTAGCCGACGCACTGAGCCGTAAACCTGTTTCTCTTCGAGTCTTGGAAGCACTTACATCCCAAACCAGCATTCAACGTGAACTAATCCGTGAAGGGATTGAAGTATGGTCACCAGAAATCCAAGGGCAACTATATGTGATGGAACTAACCTCGTCACTAGTCGAGGAAATCAAATCCAAGTAGTTGAACGATTCTCTGATTCTTCGGTTATGTGACGAATTAAAGAAAGGAAAGGCCCCAGGATTCGTGATGCAAGATGATGGAGTTCTGAGATTTCAGAGTCGACTTTGCGTTCCCGACGATGATGTTTTGAGACAGACAATACTGAAGGAAGCTCACAGCGTGCCCTATTCAATTCACCCGGGCAGCAGTAAGATGTATAAGGATCTAAAACAAAATTTCTGGTGGGGAAATATGAAGAAGGACGTATCAGAATACGTTTCGAAGTGTTTTACTTGTCAGCAGGTTAAGATTGAACATCAGCGACCTTCCGGAATGTTGAATCCACTTTCGATCCCTGAGTGGAAGTGGGAGGATATATCGATGGACTTTCTCACCAGTATGCCAAGGACCAAAATGGAAATGAACATGATTTGGGTTATAGTTGATCGATTAACCAAGTCGTCTCATTTACTGGGTATTAAAGACACTTGGGGACCCGAGAAATTAGCACGAGTGTTTATTTCAGAGATAGTTCGGTTGCATGGTACACCGAAGACCATTATCTCGGATCGAGATGGTCGTTTCGTGTCGCACTTTTGGAAGGCAGTTCACAGGGCTTTGGGAACCAAGCTGAACTTTAGCACGGCTTATCATCCTTAGACGGACGGCCAGTCCGAAAGGACTATTCAGACAGTGGAAGACATGCTTATAGCTTGTGCTTTAGATTGGTCAATCGACTGGGAGGTTCATTTGCCCTTGATTGAATTCACCTACAACAATCGTTGGCATGCTTCCATTAAGATGGAACCGTTTGAAGCATTGTACGGAAGAAGATGTAGATCGCCCCTATGTTGGGATGATTTTTCTGATTTCATTGGGACGGAACCAGAGTTGATAGGCCAGACTCAAGAGAAGGTAGCTCTAATTTGGGAAAGACTGTTGACTGCCCAGAGTCGATAGAAATCTTTTGCAGATGTGCGCCGTCGCCCGTTGGAGTTTTAGATTGGGGATCATATACTATTGAAGGTTTCACCTACCCAGGGAATTTTCTGTTTTGGGAGGAAAGGAAAGCTAAGTCCGAGATATATCGGACCATTTGAGATCCTCGGAAGAGTTGGGGAATTAGCATACAGGTTGGCTTTACCACCATAACTGAGTCACGTTTACAATGTATTCCACGTATCCCAGTTATGGAAATATATACCAGATCCCAGTCATATCATTGATTTTGGCGAAATCAAGATAGCTAATGACGGCACCTTCGAAGAGAGACCAATCAGAATACTTGAGAGTAGGATCAAACAATTGAGGAATAAACCAATATCATTTGTTAAAGTGCAATGGTCACGACATGGAGTCGAGGAGGCCACTTGGGAAACAGAGGACAGTATGAAGGCTAGACATCCATAGTTGTTTTCATCTTAAGTTTCGGGACGAAACTTCTTTTTAGGGAGAGAGGATGTAATACCCGAGAGTTCTGATGTGTATTTGAACCTTATGATATTGTATTTGTTGCATTTTGATCTAAGTATTATTCTCCATATTTCATGATCCGGTGTTGTTGAGTGTATGATTTCATGAATGTGTTCAATTGTAATTTTTGCACTTGTAGCGCATGCTATCGACTAAGCGTAGTGTACGCTAATTTGGGTTTCGTAGCGCACGCTATGTATGAACCTTAGCGCGCGCTACATGTAGTCAGCATGATTGAGACATGTTGGTAGGTGAGATCAGGCCGCGGATTTCGTTGGGATTATGTCGGGATGAACCTGGATGGCTTTCTGGGAAAGTCGAGTCAACGGTACTTAGCGCACGCTAGTGTCATGAGGCTAGCGCACGCTAAGTCACGTACAGTGAGGTCAGTGAACCTTCGTTCAGTCGTTAGCGCCCGCTAAAAATAGTTGTTAGCGTACATTAATCGTTGATTTTAGCGTACATAAGGCTGTTTAGCGTACGCTATACCCGGACACCTCAGAGATAGTAGACTGACAGCACGTTAGCGCACGCTAATTTTAAGGAGTAGCGCGCGCTAATAACCATTTTCTATATATAGGACATCACCCTCCTTCATTTTCAGACTTCCACTTCAACCCACAACATAATTCCGCGACTTTGAGAGTTACCCTCTCCATCTTCAACCTTCGTATCAGTTTCCTAACACATCATTGAAGACAAAGGGGCTTTGAGGATCGATGTTCTAGCTTTTGGGCATAGAGTTCATCAAGTTATTCCAACTTATCCTTCCGTTTAAGGTATGTTACGATTCACCAAGCTAGAATTTATGTTCTTAGCTATGCTTTGAGCTTGTTTAGGAAATCATTGGACTAGTTAAAGATCTTTTTAGTCCAGCACCATATTTTGGAGATTGGAACCCGGTTATACCTTGTTTTTCTTCCATTACATAGAGTATTGATTTAGCCTCAGTGGATGAAAACCTTAGTATCCTTAATTCGTTGGAATAATGAGCATGATTTCAGTTAGATTCTATGAACTCCTTCGATGTTCCACTGATGAAATTCATGTATGTTAGAGGAATTTGTTTTGACAATATTCTTCATGTTCTTGAGGTTGATAAATCGGCCATGTCTTTGAACTCAACCCGGATCACCGTAGTATCGTTTTCCTTGCGTAATACTTGAGCATGCTTTGTCATCTTGAGTAACATTGGTGGTAAAATCATAATAGCCGAACATATGAGAATTTGGAATTGAATCCCATATTTAAACCCAAAATCTTCAATATCTTGTAAACCCTTAAACTCTTAAACATTGGTACTTCACCTCCGAAATGATCGTTCAACTCTTATGAAGTGTATTATCATTTACGGTTCAGCTCTCCTCTAGTGTACTAACCATGAACCGGCCTTACGTCACTACTTTACGATTCTAATATAAGTATTCGGTGATCGGACGTTAGTATCGAGTAGTATGTTAAGTTCATTGTATCTCTTTTTGAACAAGGTCCGAGCCTTGCATAGGGGTCGATCGAGGGGCGGTGGCATACGGACGCATGACATTTGTTGGAGTATTTAATTCTTGCCATTTTTGAGGCAAGTATCATATGTTGAGTTTGCTTTATATTGAAACTTTGATCATGCACATGGTTTTGTTCATGTTGTCGAGTATGATATTAATTTCTTTGATTTCTCGTGGTATTCGTTATTAATTGTTCGTATTGATGAACATATTGAAATACATATATGTATGCATGATTGCATGATTTATTTTGTAAATGATCCGAGTGGGTCATGAGGATCTATGCTGAGGGCGCTGGATCGAATGTCCACCATGTGTTGGTCCGACGGGATCATCATGGGGATCTATGCTGAGGGCGCTGGATCGTTGGACGGGTTTTCCGCCATGTGTTGGTCCGACGGGATCATTATGGGGATCTATACCGAGGGTGACACGTTGTTAGTGTAACTATCGCAAGTGCACGATATCGTATCAAGTAGTAAAGTAGACTTTTTGAGTCCAGTTTATCGATCCCACGAGGAAGTTTGGTTATAATTCGAATTATACACTATTAGTCTATTTTTATAGATACTAAGATAAGTGAAACACACAATTAAAGAGTTTGGTTTAATAATTGCAAAGATAATGCAATAATAGTTCTAAACTTATAAGGAAATAAAAAGATAGCAATAATAATGTAATACGCGGTTGTAATTCAGTAATTATCATTCAGTACTTATCATTCAGTAATTTCACTCATTAATGATCGTTTGTCACTCATATTCAATCATGGTATTGACCGTTCAGAGTAATTGTATCATGTATCAATCGTCGTTCATCACTAATATAATTGGAGTTCCGTGCCGTGTTTATCATCTTCGTCATTTTCATTGTGGGCTGTGCGTGAGGAGTAGCGCACGCTACGTACTCTTTCTAGCGCGCGCTAATTGAGTACAGGTAGTGCACGCTACCACTCAGCATTAGCGCACGCTAATGTTACCTTGGCTGCAATCCAGAAGGTACTGGACTGCAGGTGAGTTATAAGTAGCGCACGCTACGAGTGGTAAGTAGCGCGCGCTAGTGGTTGTAGTAGCGCATGCTAATAATTGCTGTAGAGCGCGCTAAGGGCGGATCAGGTTGAGTCCAGTGGCTACTGGACTACGCTGGATTAAGTCATAGCGCACGCTATGAGTTGTTTTTAGCATACGCAATCGATATTATAGCGCACGCTAAATATTGGATGTAGCGCACGCTACCGGGGTCAGATCATAGGACAGACGGTTTCTGGATTCCAGTACTGGGCATCAAATAATTCGTTAGCGCACGCTAACCATGGGTATTAACGTACGCTAATGGTATGGTTGTAGCGCACGCTAAAAAAGGTACGTAGCGCATGCTACGGTGTTCGGACAGTGGGTACTGGACTACCCAAAACGCCCGTTAGCGCACGCTAAGAGCTGGGGCTAGCGCGCGCTAAACTGGGATTGCTATAAATAGGACAGTTCAGCCCTTACTCCGTCATTTATCATTTCTTTTCGTTTCTTCGGTGGTTTCCGGCGATTCCAGGCGTCTTGGAGAGTGTTCTTCGAGGAGTAATCATCAATCATCATCTTCAAGCTTATCTTTTGGATTAATCCTCATTTCAACATCCTCATCACATCAAATCTAAGGTATTAATCTGTTGGATCTAGAATTTTGGATTTTTGGGTTTTTCCTTCCGATTTCTTCGTGTAAGCTTGGATTATCATTGGAATATGTTAGATATGGGTTATCTACCTTGGATAAATATATTCCTACGGATTTAATGGCTATGTTCGGAATTATTTCAAGAACCCTTGGGGTTGACTTTGGTTAATTGGGGGATTTTCCGATTGATGTTGTTGTAATCTTGAATTGTTGATTCCTATTGGATTATTGATATCATTGAAGTGTTTTGTTAGTTCGAAATACTCATTTTGGTGTTGGTTTCGATAAATTCGGGATTGGATATTTTCGAAGTTGTGTGGTTGGTTACGTATTCGTTAGAATGCCCCTATGAGTTTGATTATCGTTGTATCGACCTTTGGGTTAGTCGTGTTGTTGCTTGATACGTGTATTGAACGGTTATTGGTAATTGTTGTTATTCAAGGTTGTTCGAGCGACCGGTATCTCGATTAGGACGTTGTTCGTGGAAGGACATTGTCATCGGTATTGAGTAAGTTGATTCTTACTCGGTTAAAAGGATATTCATTCCTTTTGTTGTTGATCATTCATAAACATAATTCATTCATCATTGTATTAATCATATTGAGACTTGTAATTGTCGAATAATCACTTCATTAGCGAGGAACGGCGGTTCCAATCATTTCATTGAAACTATCAATCATTTCATTGAAACTTTCATATCAGTGAGTCATTCTTGACTTTGTCAGATTATTATTATTCATTGATATTCATTATGGTCATTCTCGTTCATATGACCTTCTGGGTTCATATTGCGTGGCCTGGTGCGGATGTGTGGAATTTTTAGTCGGGCACATGATGGCCATGTATTGGGATTGATACATTGGACTGTGCACACGGTAACGATTACCTCCGTTAGACTAATTAGGTACAAGGACGGGTTTGTCCGGTCATCCGTCTTGTACACTTGCACAAAACACTACGGGCGTACTATGATACTCCTCTTCAGCGTAATTCATAACTAAGGATATTTCATAACTTCAGATATATCATGATTGTGTAATTTCAACCCTTGAGGATTGTTGTTCTGTATAACTGACCCCGTTGGGGGATTTTGGTTTTCAGGTCACGGCAAGGCAAAGGCACGGGAAGAGCACGTTGACGGCGAGGAGTCCTAGTGATACTAGTATGGGGCCCCAGTCATTCCGCTTAATTCAGTCATTTCAGCCATTTTTATTTCTCTTCATTTGTATTTTCCGCTGCAAATTCCGTTTGAGATGTTTAAATTGTTCAGTGTGGTGTATTTTATCTCCATATAAAATATACTAGTATTCAGTTTGTCCTGGTGTGTGGTACTTAAACTCCTCATCGGAGTACTTGGTAATATAATGTGGTTCGGTACTACAATTATATTATTTAATTCATCATTTTCATTTGCCTGGTGGGTTCCAGTCGGGGATTCACGGCACTGTAATATCCGCCTAGTTTGGGGTGTTATAGAGTTGGTATCGGAGCGTGGTTTTGAATACTACCCTCCAAGTCATGTCTCATTTGAAATCATCGTCATCGGACTAGTATCATTGGACTTTCGCGTCACGTGTGACCTGTGCAAATGCCGAGCCAATCAGACCAAGAACTGTAAGATTTCTAACGCCATGGTATAATTTCTCGCAAGAATCATTCATTCATAATTCATCAGTTAACAATCCTCAACCATCATTTTCATTTGACCAGGACGGTCATGTTAACTCGTTAATCACTCAATTCATTTCATTATTCAGTTGTTGATAAGGAAGATCAAATCATTAATCATGTTAACTTGTTCAAGATAATCATGTCACCTCAGTTAATCATTCATGTAATCACTGTGTTAGAGCGCATATGCTCACTTTCATCATCTCATGTCATAATCATAACGTGATATTCATGTGGGAAATATAATCATCATGTGACTTTCCTACTTCAGTATGGAGAGGGCAAGAAGAGGACGTAGAGGACGAGGCCGTGGAGCGGGCCGAATCCCGAGAGCTCGTGTGAATACACGTGCAAACGCGAGAAATAATGCTAATTCATCGAGCAGCGACGCTGCCACTCATTCTCCGGGACGCGATCATTCACTAACGGGGAGTCGTACCCGGGACACGGCTCAGTCAGAAGGTGTCCGGGTTGACCCACTCGCTTTTATGCAGGGCATGATGGCCCAAATGACCCAGATGGCACAGCTGATGGAGATAATGCATAACTCCGTCAATCAAAATCAACAGGCTCCTTCGCCGCCACCTCAGAGGCAAGAGAGGAATGTGAGCAATATCATCGGCGACATCTCTCGCCAGAGGCCACCTACTTTTGAGGGCTCGTCTGATCCGGCGGATATTATTCATTGGCTCGAGCATTTCAAGAAGTTGTTTGCTATGGTAGAGTGTTCCGAAGGACACAAAGTTTCTGTTGCGGCTTACTACCTGGGTAAGAGCGCACACTCTTGGTGGTTGTCGTTGAAGCCCACCGAAGGATCATGTACTTGGGATCAGTTCAAAACTCTCATGATGGAGAGGTATTATCCGGCCCTGCTCAGAGAGGCCAAACTGTCAGAATTACTCACCCCCGACCCCTCAGCAGACGAGGATGTTCTCGCCATTGCCGAGAAATTTCAGGAACTTCTTCCGTTCGCCTCGTCTATCATTCATTCCGAGGTAGATAAGATTAAGTATTTCAGCAAGAGGCTGAAACCCCGTATGAGACTACAATTGCTTAATCATAATTGCACCACGCTGGCTGAATTCATTGAGAAAGCTCTTACCTATGAGCTTACTGCTAAGGAGATTGCTAAGCAGCAACCTTCATCTGCTAGCAAGAAGTCCAAGAACCGTAATCAGTCTGACGGCAGTCCGGCCACTTTCAAGAAACCTCGTGCGGGCTCTGCTTTTTCTGAGCAACCTCCTGTGACGTCTAAACCCGTGGAATCTTAGTCACGAGCGGCCAGTTCGGTCATCACCTATTATAACTGTGGGGATCTTGGTCATGTCAGCACCAAGTGTCCGAGACAGTCCGTCACGTGTCATAACTGTGGAATTGTTGGGCATAAGGCCCGTTTTTACCGAAGGGACTCCAAACCTGCTCAGACGTCATCTCAGGCCCCTAAGCGCCACTGCTCGTAATCAAAGCCACTCAATCGGGCGTCGTTTAAAACGACAGAGCGACTAAAGGTGGAGCCTATAGCCGCAGACGGAGCGTCGGCGTCGGGACTAGCAAGCCCCGGATTTATGAGATGAAGAAGACCGATGATCCAGAGGCCCGAATGATCTCAGGTACACTCGATATTCTATCTCAACCTGTGTGTACCCTTTTTGATACTGGTGCATCGCATTCATTCATTTTCGAGTCATGTTTGAGTAGACTACATCTGGGTAGTTCTACTAGTTGTGAGCCTTATGTCATTGGCCTACCGGATGGTAGACGAATTATCGGTAACCGTGAGATTCAGAATTATCCGATTCAGTTTCATGGTCGTGTATGGCCAGAGACCTAATTGTAGTAGATTTGCCGAGGGACGACGTCATCTTGGGTATTGATTGGATGGATCGTCATGATGCCATCATTAGTGTCCGTAAGCGTATGATCACTATCATTTCAGACGATGGGGTTGAATGTGTGTGTAAAACCCTAAAATTCTAAAACCTAAATTCCGTATAATTTTGAAATTTCACCTAAACTTTGAAATATTATTATTATTGTCCTAAACTTATGATTATACATTTAAATTAATACTAAACTAGATATGAATTAAAATAAAATACTTGAAGATGTTTCATGCCAAATCCAAATTACTAGCTTCAATCTCGGCTCATCATTATATCTATAACCGAATACATTAAATTTCCAATTAACACAATTAAGTGAGTTTTCAATACTTGCCATATTTGCCACACAATCCTTATCATACGTTTTCTTTCAATCAAGGATAAAAGGAAAACGTTTTCTTTGACCCCTTCATTCCTCATCATACGTATTCTCAAGAAACAAAACACATACACACTTTTCTCTCTCAAAAATCCATCATCGATTGTTATTGCTGCTGTGTTGATCGAACAAGGAGGGTTGCTGCGGGAAATTGTTGCTCTGGTTCGTGATTTGTGGGTGAAGGGTTTGTAAATCGTGGGGTGTTCTATTGCTCTTGTTCTTTCCTGTTTCGAGTCATCTAAGGTACACCCATATCGTTTTCTCTTTGCCACTCTTAATCATACGACCTGAACAATGATCTAAAACAAATCTTAATCATGCTTACTGTGTCCTTATTGCTGATTGAATCGTTACATTTGAAACTATAAGAAATCGCCACATGAAATCATACAAAAATAATAGAGAGATACGCCACTTTGTAATTGTTTTGTGTCGTGTATTTGGGACTGTTTTGGTGTCGTTTGTTTCCAGCCATGTTGAATATATTACAACACTAGACAAGCCCTAAGAATCTGTCATAATTAATCATTAATGAGATGTTAAAAGCTGAAAACCCTAGAAATTTATTAGGGGTCGGATTAGGGTTTAAAATGTAAGGTTTGTTGTGATTTTATGAAGTTTCTGCAGTGCAGAATTTTGATCGGGTTGTGCGGCGTACAAAATAATGATACCAACATAGTTTTCTGAGTTTATTGAGTCTAAAATAAGTTCATGATGTGTAATTTATGCATGTCAAATTTCATAGTGTTTTGAGGTCGGTAAGGGTACTCTTTGAATTTTACAAGTTAAGTGTGCAAACCTGTCAAACTAAGTCTGAAATATCAGCTGGAATGGGGAATTTTTCATTGGCCGACCATAAGGTCTTAAGAGCTATAAACTAGTATAGTGAATATCTGGCTTGTTAGTTTACTTCTGGAATTTTTGGGAAATTTTGTGAATTTTCAAAATCTGATCTGTTCTATTCGAATTATATGTTGAGACGTATTTAGAAGATCACATAAAATCATAACGGTATTGGATGTTTCGATATGTAAATCAACTCATGTTGCTGATCTGATTTCTGTGTTATATGTGTGTCGTGTGAATGATCATCAAAAGCTGGAAACATGTGTGTTGATATATTAATGAAACCAGGTCTTGTGATATATATAGGTCTCGTGTAAGTAAAACATGTTAAAAGGGGTCTAAAACAGTTTTCTGCAGAAGACGGTTTTGGAAAGCTGATTATGTGTGCATTGTAGCTCGAGTTTCATAAGAATTTAATTGTGTAATTTTGCATAAAAACTAAGTTTAATATCTTATTTAAGTTTTCCAATTGGTTTGAAGGGAATTGGAGTTGTATTGGTCATGCTTTTGAATTTTACGGGATCATATGTCAAAATCTGAGTTTTAAGAATTTAAATACAGTCTGGTTTCACGATTTTTCATTTGAAAACTATAAGGAGTTTTGACTTGAAAATTTACAGGAGTTATATAACACATGTTTTCTAAGCTCTGGAATTTTTGTGGATTTTTCCAAAGCGTTTTGGTATGCCTTTGTAATGAATAACTTCTGGGTGTTTCAGCAGTTTACTTTCTGGATAGTCTTGTAAAGAATGATTTTTATTGTGTACTTGTATTAATAAATAAAATCTGAGAAAATTTCAGTAGACTCCTAAGACATATATGATTCAGTGGTAATTTTTATGAATTTTTACTTTGATATCTGGTGTGGTATTAAAGTTTATAAAATGAAGGCTAAAACATAGTAAAACCAGAAATTGTTAGAAGATTAAGATTATTGTGATTTTAATACCATTTAATATACTTGAAACCTAAAATGCATTTGAACATTAATTATAATACAATCGGTCATATGTTAACCTAATTCCAATAACGAAACTCTAATCACATTAATAAATGGTGTTAAGTAATTAAGAAACCGTTATGATATTATGAGCTAATAAGCATAAAATAAACCTAATTTGTGTAGATTCGCTGAAGAAGGAGTAAACTCTAATCTTTATATCTTCTGACGTGTTTTGCATTTTGCGATTGGAGGTACGGATATTCTTGATACCCATTCTCTTTACCATTGTATCGGTGTTCGTTTGTTTCGTTATTCGCATGTATATTCTTGAACCTTTGATATGATACATTTGATATGAACCTTTGATATGAACTTTCATATGATATGCCATTTGAACCCTTCAGTTTGATACCCGAGCCAAGTTCGTTTCCTAGCCATGAAGGTAACATGGCTGTATCATTGATGCACCAATGGCATGACTCTAGTGTGGTTGAGTGATGTTCCACACCGTCCCATTTGATAATTATATTTATTATGGCCAATATGATTTGTTCGGGGGCGTATGGATGCATCCTAGGTTCGGTTCGTATTTGATCGATATGACATGATTATGATATGATATGTTCGGTGATTGATGCTTGTGTGCAATACACGTCTTTCACATGTTCGGGAGTTAGCTACTCCATGGTTACTATGATATTTGATTTGTTTTATGTTCGGGCTCGTGGTAGATTACTGACTTTTCCTTACTTTTGATATCCATTCATTTATACTTCATGCATTTCCCAATGCACCATACTTTATATGTTCGTTCCTTATCGTTTGGTTTTGTTTATATATATCTGTTCACTGGGCTTTTTAAGCTCAGCCGCATTTTCCTTTTCCTGCGGCAGGTATCTAAGTTAGGAGCTGGGGTTGCTTTGGGGTTGAGAGTTGAGCTTGCGGAGACTTTACCCTAGTCATCTTAGATTTATTTTGCTATTGTTAGGACATTGTTTAGACTTGGATGATTTGTTATTCATCCCTTTGGAGTATTTCTCTTCGTTGAACTTATGTTTTGGTTTAAGTCATTTCGACTTAACTCCTTTTGATTATTTATGTTTAAGACTTCCGCTTGCGTTTATTTATTTGTATGTTCTGATTTGCCACTATAATGTGATACTTCTACCCTTGTCGGGTTGGGGTGTTACAATTATGGTATCGGAGCTTTAGGTTCGACCTGTAGAACTTAGGCTATGACCTGTGAGGATTTGGGTAGACATTAGGTTTCCTTCTGCGTATTTTCCTTTCATACTTCATCTTTATTTGAACTTACAGATCGTTTTGATGATCATTCAGATGGTGTATACGCGTAGAAATCCTAATGGGGATGATATCCCTGACTTCGAGGCCATGATAGCCGCTGCTTTGGCTAATGCTCTCCCGAATCTCTCTGCTGAATTGAGAACTGCACTGCCGATGACATCGAAATGGTGCCGGGTTCTGGGTGTGCTCCACCTATCGGGATACATGGTTGGATTGAAAAGTTTACTAAGCTTAAGCCTCTTTCTTTCCGATCTGCTTCCACCCCCACAGAGGCAGAAGATTGGATCACTCATATGGAGAAGTTGTTCAAAGTCTTGGGTTGTGGTGATGAATTCAAGACGTGTTTGGCTACTTTCAAGTTGGAAGGCGATGCGTTGAATTGGTGGAAGGCATATGTTCTGGCTAAGGGAGAGAACTTTGCTGACACTTGTGCATGGAATACTTTCCGTGACATCTTCTATAAGCAGTACTTTCCTTTCTCCGAGCAGCAAAGGTATGAGCGCAAGTGTGGGGCTATTCATCAATTGGATCGGGAATCGTCTGGAGAGTATATGCAGAGGTTTCTGAGGTTAGCTAGTTTTGTTGGACCGATTGCGGGTGATGCTCATAGGTAGGCTAGGCACTTTAAGTGGGGACTGAAGAAGTGGATATTAGACCGGATCGTGAATACTGATTACACCGATGTTGCACTAGTAGCGGACGCGGCCCGCAATATTGAGTTACTTCATACTGATAGGGGTTCGAACAAGAGGGACAGGGATGGTGATCGTATTAACTACAGGGGTCGTCAGACTGTGGTCGGGAGCATAGGGTCGCGCATTGTGGTGGTGTTCAAGACAGGGGTCGCCAGATCGGGGTTTTGATCGAGGCGATGTGAGTACAGGGTCGGGATCGAGGGTTACCGGTAGGAATGGGACCGACTGGCCGTGGTTATGGCAACGACAACCGGCACAAGACAGTGGATCACCAACTCGAGGTTCTCAGCAGGGTCGTTCTTCAGGTTCTTCGAATCAGAGGAGGCCTACTGAGGCCTTACCTCCTCCACCTCTCTGTGCTACTTGCGGGAAGCCTCACCCGGGCGTTTGTCACAAAGCTACTGGAGGATGTTTCACTTGCGGGTCCACTAATCACAAGGTGAGGTATTGTCCCCAGGAGAAAAGAATTACATCAGTGAACTCCGCTAAGCCAGCTCCTACTATGGGTTGTGTTTATGCTACGACGCGTGATCAGGCAAAAAACTTATCAGGTACTATTACCGGCATTCTTTACATTGGTGATCGTACAGTTTTTGCATTATTTGATACTGGTGCCACACACTACATTATATCTGTTGCATTTGCCAAGAAACTTAATATGACCCCAACACCACTAACAAATTGTATATCAATCTCAACACCAATGAAAAACCATGTACTCATTGAACATGAATATGTGAATTGTCCCTTACGGTTTGATGACCGCATTCGCCTGGCAAATTTGCTCCCTATTGATATGATCGATTTTGATGTGATTTTGGGCATGGATTGGTTGGCTTCGCATAGAGCTACCATTGATTGCCATGCCAAAAATGTGATCTTCGGCGACTTGTATCAGCCTGATTTTATTTATCATGGTTCTCAACCTCTTAAATCTGTTAAAATTATTTCTGCCATGAAGGCACGAACCTTGATTTCCCATGGTTGCCAAGGTTTTCTGGCTTCTATTAAAGATACATCTTTGAAGAGTCCTAGTATTGAAAGTCTTCCTGTCGTACGAGAGTTTCCCGACGTTTTCCCCGACGAACTTCCTGGTATACCTCCTGCTAGGGAAGTTGAGTTAGGCATTGAGTTGATCCCAGGTGCTGAACCTATTTCCAAAGCTCCGTACCGTATGGCGCCCTTAGAGTTGAAGGAGTTGAAGGAACAGTTACAGGAACTCTTGGAGAATGGTTTCATCCGACCCAGTGTCTCTCCTTGGGGTGCACCTGGTTTGTTTGTTAAGAAGAAGGATGGAAGTATGCGACTGTGTATAGACTATCGTGAGCTTAACCGTATCACTATCCGTAATTGTTATCCTCTTCCGCGTATCGATGATTTGTTTGATCAATTGTAAGGGGCTAAGTTCTTTTCGAAAATCGATTTGAGGTCAGGTTATCACCAATTACGTGTGAAGGAGCAAGATGTTCCTAAGACCGCCCGCACTCCGATATGGTCACTACGAGTTTTTGGTTATGCCCTTCGGTTTGACAAATGCTCCCGCTGTATTTATGGATCTTATGAATCGCGTATTCCACGAGTATCTCGACAAGTTCGTTATTGTTTTCATCGACGACATTCTTGTTTATTCCAAGACTGAAGGAGATCATGAGCAACATCTCCGGATTGTTTTGGAGACTCTTCGGCAGCAGAAGTTGTATGCCAAGTTGTCGAAGTGTGAGTTTTGGCTAAAGCAAGTTGCATTCCTTGGTCATATTGTATCCGCAGATGGCATCACCATGGATCCATCTAAGGTTGAGGCTATCACCAAGTGGCCGAGACCTACTACTGTGACTGAGGTTTGGAGTTTTCTGGGACTTGCTGGCTACTATCGACGTTTTGTTGAGGGTTTCTCACGGTTGGCGTTACCATTGACGCAACTGATGAGGAAGGGTGAGAAGTTTGTTTGGACGGAGGAGCGCGAGCAAAGTTTCGAAGAGTTGAAACAGAGATTGGTGTCGGCTCCTATTTTGACTCTTCCATCTGGTTCTGGGGGCTATCAGATTTATAGTGACGCATCGAAGAAGGGTTTAGGCTGTGTCCTTATGCAGCACGGTAAGGTGATTGCTTATGCTTCGAGGCAATTAAAACCTTATGAAGAGAATTATCCTACTCATGATCTAGAGTTGGCTGCGGTAGTTTTTGCTTTGAAGATTTGGAGACACTACTTGTATGGTGAATCGTGTGATATCTTTACTGACCACAAGAGTCTCAAGTATATCTTCACTCAGAAGGAACTTAACATGAGACAAAGAAGGTGATTGGAACTCCTTAAGGATTATGATGCGAATATTCAATACCATCCGGGCAAGGCGAATGTTGTTGCCGATGCGCTTAGCCGGAAGTCTGGTATGATTGCTAGTTTAGAGTTTGAACCAAGGGTTCTTCATGATTTAGAACTTTTGTATGTTGAACTTTGTGTACGAGGTTATGACGGATATTTGGCTAGTATGAAGATAGAATCCAATCTTATACTACTAATTAAGGAAGCCCAAAGGGATGATGGTGAGCTTTGGGCTGTGGTTCAGAATGTTCAGAAGGGTAAGCAGTCGGAGTTCAGGGTAGATGACTCTGGTGTAGTATGGTTTGAAAATCGACTTTGAGTTCCTAACGATCCTGAGTTGCGTGAGGCTGTGTTGTCAGAGGCCCATAGTTCCCCATTCACTATCCATCCTGGTTCTACCAAGATGTACAGGGATCTTAAGCAACACTTTTGGTGGAACGGCATGAAACAGGATGTAGCCTTGTATGTTGCTAGGTGTATGACTTGCCAGCAGGTCAAAATCGAACATCAGAGGGCTAGTGGTTTGCTGCAACCGTTAGATATCCCTACTTGGAAGTGGGATGAGATTTCCATGGACTTTGTTACTAGTTTACCTCTTACTCGGAGAAGACATGATGCAATTTGGGTAGTTGTCGATCGTCTAACCAAATCTGCCCATTTCTTACCTATTCGTATGGATTTTCGTGTTAGTAGACTGGCGGAAATTTTTCAACAGGAGATTGTTAGACTTCATGGTACTCCGACATCTATCGTGTCAGACAGAGATCCGCGGTTTACTTCTTGTTTTTGGAAAAGCCTACATAAAGCTTGGGGTACACATCTTAAGTTTAGCACGGCTTTTCATCCATGAGATGCATGGTCATCGAGAGGACCATTCAGACCTTCGAAGACATGTTGAGGGCATGTGCTTTGGAGTGGACGGGAAGTTGGGACGAATACTTGTGCTTGGTGGAGTTTGCTTATAATAATAGCTGGCATGCTAGCATCAATGCAGCACCGTATGAGCTTTTATATGGGAGGAAATGTAGAGCACCCATTTGTTGGGACGAAGTAGGTGAACGTGTGATCGAGGGACTGGAACTTATTCAAATCACTAATGAGAAAGTGGCTGTAGCCAAGGAGAAGCTGAAAGAGGCTCGCACTCGACAGAAGAGTTATGCTGATAAGCGCCGACGTGACTTGGAGTTTCAGGTTGGGGATCGTGTATTTCTGAAAGTATCGCCGTTCAGAGGTGTGAAACGTTTTGGGATCAAAGGGAAGCTTAGTCCTCGATTCATTAGACCGTTCGAAATTCTTGAACGTATTGGGAGGTTTCTTATCGCTTGGCTCTACCTCCTCAGTTATCACATATTCATAATGTCTTCCATGTATCTCTTCTTAGGGGATACAATTATCATCCGTTGCATGTGGCGTCTTATCCTTTTGATCAGATTCAGCCTGATATGTCTCTTTCTGAGGAACCCGAAGCTATTTTGGATCGACAAGATAGGGTCATGAGAAACAAAGTCATTCCATTCATTAAGATTCTTTGGAAGAATCACCCAGAGCGTGAAGCAACCTGGGAGACCGAGGAATCGATGCGAACAAGTTATCCTCATTTCTTTTCATCGTCCTAAGATTTATCTATTTCGCTTTCATTTCAATTTCATGACGAAATTTTTCTTTTAGAGGGGAAGAGTTGTAAAACCCTAAAATTCTAAAACCTAAATTCCGTATAATTTTGAAATTTCACCTAAACTTTGAAATATTATTATTATTGTCCTAAACTTATGATTATACATTTAAATTAATACTAAACTAGATATGAATTAAAATAAAATAAAAGGGTACAAGATTTTAACACTTCTATAATTAAATTGACCATACTTGAAGATGTTTCATGCCAAATCCAAATTACTAGCTTCAATCTCGGCTCATCATTATATCTATAACCGAATACATTAAATTTCCAATTAACACAATTAAGGGAGTTTTCAATACTTGCCATATTTGCCACACAATCCTTATCATACGTTTTCTTTCAATCAAGGATAAAAGGAAAACGTTTTCTTTGACCCCTTCATTCCTCATCATACGTATTCTCAAGAAACAAAAGACATACACACTTTTCTCTCTCAAAAATCCATCATCGATTGTTATTGCTGCTGTGTTGATCGAACAAGGAGGGTTGCTGCGGGAAATTGTTGCTGTGGTTCGTGATTTGTGGGTGAAGGGTTTGTAAATCGTGGGGTGTTCTATTGCTCTTGTTCTTTCCTGTTTCGAGTCATCTAAGGTACACCCATATCGTTTTCTCATTGCCACTCTTAATCATACGACCTGAACAATGATCTAAAACAAATCTTAATCATGCTTACTGTGTCCTTATTGCTGATTGAATCGTTACATTTGAAACTATAAGAAATCGCCACATGAAATCATACAAAAATAATAGAGAGATACGCCACTTTCTAATTGTTTTGTGTCGTGTATTTGGGACTGTTTTGGTGTCGTTTGTTTCCAGCCATGTTGAATATATTACAACACTAGACAAGCCCTAAGAATCTGTCATAATTAATCATTAATGAGATGTTAAAAGCTGAAAACCCTAGAAATTTATTAGGGGTCGGATTAGGGTTTAAAGTGTAAGGTTTGTTGTGATTTTATGAAGTTTCTGCAGTGCAGAATTTTGATCGGGTTGTGCGGCGTA
This sequence comes from Orobanche coerulescens, assembly GCA_033398695.1. Classification (NCBI taxonomy): domain Eukaryota; kingdom Viridiplantae; phylum Streptophyta; class Magnoliopsida; order Lamiales; family Orobanchaceae; genus Orobanche; species Orobanche coerulescens. The sequence continues at coordinate 96,323,759 of CM065807.1, forward strand.
CAAAATAATGATACCAACATAGTTTTCTGAGTTTATTGAGTCTAAAATCAAGTTCATGATGTGTAATTTATGCATGTCAAATTTCATAGTGTTTTGAGGTCGGTAAGGGTACTCTTTGAACTTTACAAGATAAGTGTGCAAACTTGTCAAACTAAGTCTGAAATATCAGCTGGAATGGGGGATTTTTCATTGGCCGACCATAAGGTCTTAAGAGCTATAAATTAGTATAGTGAATATATGGCTTGTTAGTTTACTTCTGGAATTTTTGGGAAATTTTGTGAATTTTCAAAATCTGATCTGTTCTATTCGAATTATATGTTGAGACGTATTTAGAAGATCACATAAAATCATAACGGTATTGGATGTTTCGATATGTAAATCAACTCATGTTGCTGATCTGATTTCTGTGTTATATGTGTGTCGTGTGAATGATCATCAAAAGCTGGAAACATGTGTGTTGATATATTAATGAAACCAGGTCTTGTGATATATATAGGTCTCGTGTAAGTAAAACATGTTAAAAGGGGTCTAAAACAGTTTTCTGCAGAAGACGGTTTCGGAAAGCTGATTATGTGTGCATTGTAGCTCGAGTTTCATAAGAATTTAATTCTGTAATTTTGCAAAAAAACTTATTTTAATGTCTTATTTAAGTTTTCCAATTGGTTTGAAGGGAATTGGAGTTGTATTGGTCATGCTTTTGAATTTTACGGGATCATATGTCAAAATCTGAGTTTTAAGAATTTAAATACAGTCTGGTTTCACGATTTTTCATTTGAAAACTATAAGGAGTTTTGACTTGAAAATTTACACGAGTTATATATCACATGTTTTCTAAGCTCTGGAATTTTTGTGGATTTTTCCAAAGCATTTTGATATGCCTTTGTAATGAATAACTTCTGGGTGTTTCAGCAGTTTACTTTATGGATAGTCTTGTAAAGAGTGATTTTTATTGTGTACTTGTATTAATGAATAAAATCTGAGAAAATTCCAGTAGACTCCTAAGACATATATGATTCAGTGGTAATTTTTATAAATTTTTACTTCGACATCTGGTGTGGTATTAAAGTTTATAAAATGAAGGCTAAAACATAGTAAAACCAGAAATTGTTAGAAGATTAAGATTATTGTGATTTTAATACCATTTAATATACTTGAAACCTAAAATGCATTTGAACATTAATTATAATACAATCGGTCATATGTTAACCTAATTTCAATAACGAAACTCTAATCACATTAATAAATGGTGTTAAGTAATTAAGAAACCGTTATGATATTATGAGCTAATAAGCATAAAATAAACCTAATTTGTGTAAATTCGCTGAAGAAAGAGTAAACTCTAATCTTTATATCTTCTGACGTGTTTTGCATTTTGCGGTTGGAGGTACGGATATTCTTGATACCCATTCTCTTTACCATTGTATCGGTGTTCGTTTGTTTCGTTATTAAATACGAGATATTCTTGAACCTTTGATATGATACATTTGATATGAACCTTTGATATGAACTTTCATATGATATGCCATTTGAACCCTTCAGTTTGATACCCGAGCCAAGTTCGTTTCCTAGCCATGAAGGTAACATGGCTGTGTCATTGATGCACCAATGGCATGACTCTAGTGTGGTTGAGTGATGTTCCACACCGTCCCATTTGATAATTATATTTATTATGGCCAATATGATTTGTTCGGGGGCGTATGGATGCATCCTAGGTTCGGTTCATATTTGATTGGATATGACATGATTATGATATGATATGTTCGGTGATTGATGCTTGTGTGCAATACACGTCTTTCACATGTTCGGGAGTTAGCTACTCCATGGTTACTATGATATTTGATTTGTTTTATGTTCGGGCTCGTGGTAGATTACTGACTTTTCCTTACTTTTGATATCCATTCATTTATACTTCATGCATTTCCCAATGCACCGTACTTTATATGTTCGTTCCTTATCGTTTGGTTTTGTTTATATATATCTGTTCACTGGGCTTTTTAAGCTCAGCCGCATTTTCCTTTTCCTGCGGCAGGTATCTAAGCTAGGAGCTGGGGTTGCTTTGGGGTTGAGAGTTGAGCTTGCGGAGACTTTACCCTAGTCATCTTAGATTTATTTTGCTATTGTTAGGACATTGTTTAGACTTGGATGATTTGTTATTCATCCCTTTGGAGTATTTCTCTTCGTTGAACTTATGTTTTGGTTTAAGTCATTTCGACTTAACTCCTTTTGATTATTTATGTTTAAGACTTCCGCTTGCGTTTATTTATTTGTATGTTCTGATTTGCCACTATAATGTGATACTTCTACCCTTGTCGGGTTGGGGTGTTACAGTGTGTTTCAGGGAGGTAATCCCGGCTGTTCTGGTAAGGTCATTAATTTGATGAAAGCAGTAAAATTACTCAATCAGGGATGTGTCGGTTATTGGTGCTATATGACCAAAACCGAGAATTCAATGTTGACGGATATTCCGGTAGTGAGGGAATATGCCGATGTTTTTCCAAACGAGTTACCTGGTTTGCCTCCACAGAGGGATGTGGAATTCACGATTGAGTTGGAGCCCGGTACATCCCTGATATCGAAGGCACCGTACCGGATGGCCCCGACCGAAATGCAGGAATTAAAGAACCAACTTGAGGAGTTGTTCGAGAAGGGTTATATTCGACCGAGTGCGTCCCCGTGGGGAGAACCACTGTTATTTGTCAAGAAGAAGGATGGTTCTTTTCGCTTGTGTATCGATTATCGGGAGTTGAACAGGGTGACAATCAAGAATAAGTATCCCTTACCCCGTATTGATGATCTCTTAGATCAACTTCAGGGAGCTTCAGTATTTTCCAAGATCGACTTAAGATCTGGATATCATCAGTTGCGGATTCGAGAGTCGGATATCGCGAGGACGGCGTTTCGAACACGCTATGGTCATTATGAGTTTGTGGTTATGCTGTTCGGATTGACTAATGCACCTGCGGTATTCATGGAGTTAATGAATCGAGTTTTCATCGACTTTTTGGATCAGTTTGTTGTTGTCTTCATCGATGACATTTTGATTTATTCTCGTGACCGGGAGGAACACGAGTTTCACCTTCATCAAGTGCTCGACGTGTTGAGACGAGAACAACTTTATGGGAAGTTTTCCAAATGTGATTTCTGGATGTCCGAAGTGACGTTTCTCGGACACGTAATTTCATCCGACGGAGTTCGTGTCGATCCTCAGAAGACGGAGGCTATTCGAGATTGGCTACCTCCGAAGAATGTTAAGGAAATCCGAAGTTTCCTCGGATTAGCGGGGTATTATAGGCGATTTGTGGAGGGATTCTCTAGAATCGCTCAACCCTTGACGAACCTTTTACGGAAGGATAAGAAATACGCGTGGTCCAACGCGTGTCAACGGAGTTTTGAGGAACTCAAGAGCCGGTTAATGTCAGCACCTGTACTTTCCTTGCCGCAGGGGACGGAAGGATTTGTGGTTTATAGTGATGCGTCCGGACAGGGTTTCGGATGTGTGCTCATGCAGAATGGAAAGGTTATTGCCTATGCTTCACGGCAATTGAGACCTTACGAGGTTAATTATCCAACACACGACCTGGAGCTAGCAGCCGTGGTGTTCGCTTTGAAGATTTGGCGTCATTATCTTTATGGCGTTACCTGTCAGATATTCACCGATCATAAGAGTTTAAAGTATATATTTACTCAGAAGGAGTTAAATATGCGTCAGAGACGGTGGTTGGAATTAATCAAAGATTATGATATTGAGATCCTTTACCACCCGGGCAAGGCGAACGTTGTCGCCGACGCCTTGAGTCGTAAGTCCGTTCAGGAGCAGATGCTTGCTCGTTTAACAGTCCAGAAGGAGCTTCAACAGGAATTCCTTAGACCCGAGATCGAGGTCTGGCTTCAGCGACAACTTTGTATGTTAGAGATTTCATCGTCACTCGAGGAGGTAATCCGAGAGAATCAGAGTTCAGACCCTTCATTGTTGCGCATCCGTGAGGATGTGACTCAGGGGAAAGCCCATGGATTTGTGGTCCACGAGGATGGACTTTTGAGGTTTAAGAATCGGTTATGCGTACCGGCGAATGACGAGTTGAAAAACTCGATTTTGATAGAAGCTCATGCTACCCATTATTCTGTTCATCCGGGGTCTAGAAAGATGTAGAAGGACTTGAAACAAAATTACTGGTGGAGTAATATGAAACGAGAAGTCGCAGAATTTGTTTCGAGATGCTTAACCTGTCAACAAGTTAAGATTGAACATCAGTGACCAGCGGGTATGCTGAAGCCTCTTCCTATTCCCGAATGGAAGGGGGAAGATATTTCTATGGATTTCATCACGAGTTTGCCGACGAGTCGTCGTGGCATGAATACGATCCGGGTGATCGTGGACCGCTTAACCAAATCAGCTCATTTCCTTGAGATCAAGGATACGTGGGGTCCCGAGAGACTTGCCCAGTTGTTCATCAAAGAGATAGTGAGACTGCACGGTACTCCTAAAAGTATCGTCTCCGATCGTGACGGATGGTTTGTGTCGCATTTTTGGAAATCAGTTCACCGTGCTATGGGAACCCAGCTTAATCTCAGTACCGCTTTTCATCCTCAGTCCGACGGGCAATCAAAGAGGACTATTCAGACATTAGAGGACATGTTGAGGGCATGCGTCCTCGATTGGAAAGACGATTGGGAAGCCCAACTACCATTGATCGAGTTCACGTATAATAAGATGGCACCCTACGAGGCCTTGTATGGTCGCCGTTGTCGATCTTCATTATGTTGGGACGACCTATCAGAATCAATCGGCACCGAGCCCGATATGCTTATAGCCGCCCGTGAGAAGGTAACTTTGATCAGGAGTCGTTTGTTGACCGCTCAGAGTCGACAGAAATCATATGCAGATAACCATCGTCGACCTTTAGAGTTCGAATCAGGTGACCATGTTTTGGTCAAGGTATCCCCGAGTCGTGGTATCTTTCGTTTCGGGAAGAGGGGGAAGCTGAGTCCGAGATTCATTGGACCTTTTGAGATTTTGGATTGAGTAGGCGAGTTAGCTTATCGACTCGCTTTACCTCCGGCGTTGAGCCGAATTCATAATGTGTTTCATGTCTCTCAGTTGCGGAAGTATGTTGCCGACCCGAGTCACATACTTGAGTTCGATGAAATCGAGATCGCCGACGATCATTCATATGAGGAGCGTCCTATGCGAGTTTTAGAGCGGCGAATCAAACAATTGAGGAATAAGACGATTCTTTTAGTTAAGATTCAGTGGTCTAGGCACGGAGTCGAAGAGGCTACTTGGGAAACCGAGAATAGTATGCGGGAGATTTATCCCGAGTTGTTTGGCCCTTAGTTTCGGGGACGAAACTCTTTTAAGGGGGGGTGTATGTAATACCCGGTTGTAATTCAGTAATTATCATTCAGTACTTATCATTTAGTAATTTCACTCATTAATGATCATTTGTCACTCATATTCAATCATGGTATTCACCGTTCAGAGTAATTTTATCGTGTATCAATCGTCGTTCATCACTAATATAATTGGAGTTCCGTGCCGTGTTTATCATCTTCGTCATTTTCATTGTGGGCTGTGCGTGAGGAGTAGCGCACACTACGTACTCTTTCTAGCGCGCGCTAATTGAGTACAGGTAGCGCACGCTACCACTCAGCATTAGCGCACGCTAATGTTACCCTGGCTGCAGTCCAGAAGGTACTGGACTGCAAGTGAGTTATAAGTTGCGCACGCTACGAGTGGTAAGTAGCGCGCGCTACTGGTTGTAGTAGCGCACGCTAATAATTGCTGTAGCGCGCGCTAAGGGCGGATCAGGTTGAGTCCAGTGGCTACTGGACTGCGCTGGATTAAGTCATAGCGCACGCTATGAGTTGTTTTTGGCGTACGCAATCGATATTATAGCGCACACTAAATATTGGATGTAGCGCACGCTACCGGGGTCAGATCAGAGGACAGACCGTTTCTGGATTCCAGTACTGGGCATCAAATAATTCGTTAGCGCACGCTAACCATGGGTATTAACGCACGCTAATGGTATGGTTGTAGCGCACGCTACAAAAAGGTACGTAGCGCACGCTACCGTGTTCGGACAGTGGGTACTGGACTACCCAAAACACCCGTTAGCGCACGCTAAGAGCTAGGACTAGCGCGCGCTAAACTGGGATTGCTATAAATAGGACAGTTCAGCCCTTACTCCGTCATTTATCATTTCTTTTCGTTTCTTCGGTGGTTTCGGGCGATTCCAGGCGTCTTGGAGAGTGTTCTTCGAGGAGTAATCATCAATCATCATCTTCAAGCTTATCTTTTGGATTAATCATCATTTCAACATCCTCATCACATCAAATCTAAGGTATTAATCTCTTGGATCTAGAATTTCGGATTTTTGGGTTTTTCCTTTCGATTTCTTCGTGTAAGCTTGGATTATCATTGGAATATGTTAGATATGGATTATCTACCTTGGATAAATATATTCCTACGGATTTAATGACTATTTTCGGAATTATTTCAAGAACCCTTGGGGTTGACTTTGGTTAATTGGGGGATTTTCCGATTGATGTTGTTGTAATCTTGAATTGTGGATTCCTATTGGATTATTGATATCATTGAAGTGTTTTGTTAGTTCGAAATACTCATTTTGGTGTTAGTTTCGATAAATTCGGGATTGGATATTTTCGAAGTTGTGTGGTTGGTTACGTATTCATTAGAATGCCCCTATGAGTTTGATTATCGTTGTATCGACCTTTGGGTTAGTCGTGTTGTTGCTTGATACGTGTATTGAATGGTTATTGGTAATTGTTGTTATTCAAGGTTGTTCGAGTGACCGGTATCTCGATTAGGACATTGTTCGTGGAAGGACATTGTCATCGGTATTGAGTAAGTTGATTCTTACTCGGTTAAAAGGATATTCATTCCTTTTGTTGTTGATCATTCATAATCATACTTCATTCATCATTGTATTAATCATATTGAGACTTGTAATTGTCGAATAATCACTTCATTAGCGAGGAACGGCGGTTCCAATCATTTCATTGAAACTATCAATCATTTCATTATCACTTTCATATCAGTGAGTCATTCCTGACTTTGTCAGATTATTATTATTCATTGATATTCATTATGGTCATTCTCGTTCATATGACCTTCTGGGTTCATATTGCGTGGCCGGGTTGTGTGGAATTTTTAGTCGGGCACATGATGGCCATGTATTGGGAGTGATACATTGGACTGTGCACACGGTAACGATTACCTCCGTGAGACTAATTAGGTACAAGGACGGGTGTATCCGGTCATCCGTCTTGTACACTTGCGCAGAACACTACGGGCGTACTATGATACTCCTCTTCAGCGTAATTCATAACTAAGGATATTTCATAACTTCAGATATAGAATGATTGTGTAATTTCAACCCTTGAGGATTGTTGTTCTGTATAACTGACCCCGTTGGGGGATTTTGGTTTTCAGGTCACGGCAAGGCAAAGGCACGGGAAGAGCACGTTGACGGCGAGGAGTCCCAGTGATACTAGTAGGGGGCCCCAGTCATTCCGCTTAATTCAGTCATTTCAGTCATTTTTATTTCTCTTCATTTGTATTTTCCGCTGCAAATTCCGTTTGAGATGTTTAAATTGTTCACGGTGGTGTATTTAATCTCCATATAAAATATACTAGTATTCGGTTTTTCCTGGTGTGTGGTACTTATACTCCTCATCGGAGTACTTGGTAATATAATGTGGTTCGGTACTACAATTATATTATTTAATTCATCATTTTCATTTTCCTGGTGGGTTCCAGTCGGGGATTCACGGCACTGTAATATCCGCCTAGTTTGGGGTGTTACAAATAATAGATTGATTAACGATAAAATGAAATAGTTGGGATTACAAACTTAGTTCGTCATTAGTTATAGAAGATGTATAGGAGATCATAAGATGAATTTACTTATTATGTTGTGTAGATTCGATTTTCCTTAAAAGGACGGTTTCTCTTTCGAACTATAAAACGCCCCTAACATATTGAATCAATCCACTATATTTCTATGTTGATTGGCTTCAATACATAGCATTAGGATTTATGAAAATAACTCAAAGAATCATCTAAGGTCTAGAGGTATATTTCTATCCCCTAGAACAACTTAGAGTGAAAATCATTTGATCTAATCAAACATATTTTCTTTCGAAACATATGAAGACCATAAATATCGTCATTTATTGGCCAAATAAATAAAGATTGTTAAAACAATGAAAATCACATACAATAATAAGTAATTCACAATAGATCTTTTATACAAACATAAATAACATGACTAACCTTGATTATAATCCCAACTAAAGGTTACTTAGCCCAAGAAGGGTTTATTATACATATTACAAGCTTGTGTGGTCATTATTAGTTGAATCAAGAGAAAGAATTGATCCTAACTCCCTTAGTAGATAAAGGAGATAGAAGCAATAAACTCTCTGAACAACATATGCTATACCACACTTACAAATATCACTCAAGAACACAAGTGTGTTACTCACACAAAAAGAAAAGTTTAAAAAAAAATGGAAAATTATAAGATGAATGATGAATGATGAAGGATCTAAGGGGTCTAATTATACACCTAAAATCATCTAATAGCTCCAAAACTCCAGCATTATTACAATAGATCGGATCAATGCCAGCCATCCCCTGAATAATACACAAAAAGTATAAAAAATTAGACAAATCATAACAATCTGTCAAGAGTTACGGCCGTAACATTAAGGAGTTACGGCCGTAACTTGGATGACTTACGGCCGTAACTTGGATGACTTACGGCCGTAACATTCTGTAGTTACGGCTGTAACTTGGCTTCGTCAATTTGTTCACTGGTTGCTTTGAGATTTACGTTTTCAGCCCAGAATTTCTCAGACTTTGCGTTTTTGCCCCAAATCTTCTTCGGATGATAACTTTTCATATATAACTCTGGTTTTGAATCCGGAAATACTGCCGAATTCATCTCGGAAAGCCGTACAACATGAATATATCAAAATTCAACCAAGAGAATATTTAATAAACATGTTATTTCTTGAGTAAATCAGTTATTTAATCCGATCATCATCCGATAAAAATGAAATTATTAAAAACTAATTAATTAAAAGCAAAAAACGAGTAGACTAGCTCAATTATGGGTGAATTTTATCGATACAAACCATGGATAAGTGTACAAAACTGACACTTATCACACCCCTAAACTTGAATTATTGCTAGTCCCGAGCAAGACTCTTTATTATTCATGCTCAAAAAATAAAAAAAAAGAAAAATTAATACACACATAAATTAAAATATAAAAAGAGAAAAGGAGATCAAAATGCCATTAATTCACAACAACCAGCTTTATACAGTAGATAGAAATGAATCAAGATTCAAAATAAATCTACTAATATTTTTGAAATTAAAACACGGTTTTTATTTTGTAATTCCAAATTCAAGGTTTCCCTCCCCCAAAAGGTTGATTATTTCTTTCCCACTCGTGATACACACGACTCCCTTTAATGGTTGCTCTCGATCACTCGTTTATTTTTTGACTCAATATGAAGAAGAATTTTATTGGCGTCATCAAATATTGTGATTTTTTCACGAAATTGAGTGTATCGAAATTCAGCCGCTAATTAATTCAAATCTGCTCATAAACTACATCCCTTAGTGATAGCTTTCACACCGTTATTTGCTAACGTGTAGCTCTTTTCACCAACACAATTTCTATCTCATTTATTTTTAAAAGGTGATAGCTTTCACACTGTTATTTGCTAACGTGTAGCTCTTTCCACCAATTTTTCTGCGACGACAGCTACGCACCAACAATGGTTAGTCCTTTATTTTTCGCAAAATTTAAGACCCCCAAAATTAGGCAGCTGTTGCTGCTCAACACTTCTCCTTTTCGTCATTTTTTTTAGGTGATAGCTTTCACACCGTTATTTGCTAACGTGTAGCTCTTTTCACCAATGACTTCTTCTTTTTTTTTAGGGAATAGAATTTTTGCAGAAAATCATTTCTTTGTTTAAGCATAAAAAATCAAAAACTCCACAAATTAAGTAAATTTCAGTTCTATTTTTCATCAACCGACTGATTCTTCTTTTCTCAAGGTAACGAATGACTCGATTTTATATGATAACTACAAGGTTTGGAAAGAGAGATTAAGGCTCAAAAATTTTGGAATATACAAATTTTTTACCGGTTAAAACGATTTTAGAAGCTTGTATATAGCTATTTTATTGGTGTTATGGCCAGATCTAGAAATCTCATAAATCAAAATAATATATATATATATATATATATATATATAAATTAAGGCAAATAACCAAATCAATCAAAACACACCAAAATAATTAAACAAACCACCCCCAAACTTGAAAATAAAACTGTCCTCAGTTTTTTAAAAAAAATAAAATAAAAAGCAATGCAGAAAAGTAGAATACTCCCTGTTAAGAAAGTTGATGTTTGAGCTAACGCCTTTTAGAATCTGCAAGAGAATAAATATACGAGGCACACAACAAAAAAAATAAAATATACTCATAAGTATAACACAATTTTTAAGATGCGCATCAAGAAAGTCCGAAGAGTCGCCTTACGCTGCCATCAAAGTTTTTATAAAAGCAAAACACGCAATAAAAATTACAGCAATAAAATAACAATACATAAATCGCGAATAGATGCGCGTCAAGAGATCAAGAAGAAACTCCTTAAGCTGCCACCATTTAGCACGATTATTACACACGACAGAAAGTAAAAATACAAGAGGTCCGACATGGGTTATCAAAGGGAGAGGAATGAATCAACTTTTCGTTTTCTCACAGTAAAATCTTCCATCCAGACAATTTTAGCTAGAGCTGGATCTGGTTGAGGAACAAATTCATTGAGTTTTTTGATTAGTTCATCTGGTGTTGTTGCAACGACTATGATTCGTTTAGCACACTCGGAAATAAAACCCTTTTAAGAAGAGTAGTCGATGAAAGATAGTAAACCATCAAAGAAACCATTGACATTAAGCAAACCTATTGGTTTTTGATGAACATTTAGCTGGGCTCTGGTAACCACATGAAAAAGTTCCTCAAGGGTGCCAAAACCACCGGGAAGGGTGATAAAGGCGCCAGAATTATTTATCATGTGAGTTATGCGATCTTGCATATTTACAGATCTAAACTCATCTCCAATAGTTGACCCGGTGATATTACTTTCAGCCAGAGGTTTTGGGATTATTCCCAACACTCTTACTCCTTCCATATAGGCGATGTACTCGTCCCATTAGTCCTAGACTTCCTCCTCCGTCAACTACATGAATGCATTTTTCTCCTAAGGTACGACCCAAGTTGTGGGTCGTCAAAGCATGCCTCTTTTCCATAACTAGCTCCACCAAAAATGCAGACTGTGCTAAATTTTTTTGTTGAAGATGATGTCTCCATTTTTGAAAAGAAAATTTTTTTTTAGAGAGAAACAGAGAAAAGTGCAAGTTTGAGGGATGAATGAAAGAAATAAGCACAATGCTTATTTATAGAATAAAAAGAAGGTAAAAATTGTTTAACAAGTTTGTGATTGCGTTGATTGCGCTTCAACTACTCAATAGAATAATGAAAGTATTTATCGCGTATCACATTTTTTTATTCAGAAAATCTCACCACACGACAAAAATAAAAGATACTTACGCGTATGTACAGTAGTTGTGATTGTGGCTCACATCTTCCTCTGATTTTACGTTCAGAAATGGCCTAAACGCCTTCTATGAGTCGGGGAGAAGCTTCCCATCCAATTTTCTTACAAATTGGCAAACAGGGTCTTTTAACGTCAGATTCCCAAGACGTTGTTCATATTCTGGTTTGAATTTATTCCACAAACATCGAATTCCATAATGTACGAGTCCACTAGGATGCGTGTCAAGAGAAATTTCGATATTATCTAGATTCTCTTTATTCAGACCATCCTTAATGAATTGAATTTTATCTTCTCTGTTTGTAGATGGAATTCCTAAAGATCGACATTTTAAATTATAGTTCCATCTAGCACATTTATAGCAAATGACTATCATCTTTGCTCGTCGTTTCTTGGCAAATGAACTTTTTCCTAGCCCTGGTAAAAATCTAGTCGGTGTTTCTGTGAATTCACCTTCTATTCTTAATTTGGCTTCAATAATGAATCTTATGTCAAAAGGTATGCTTTTATTCATAAGCAACCTCATCCTTTCAAACCTTGTCTTGTAAATTTTTAAAATTGCATTTTTGCTCAGAAAGGGAAATCTTTTTTCGATTTATACAAAGTTTCTTCCATGATAAAAAAAATAAATAAAAAGACAATGAAAATAATTGAAAAAAATATCTACAAATATCAGTTGTTGTGGGAAACTGAAAAATCCGACTTTAATAGTCACGGAGTACCGTTATCCGCCACTTGACCGGACAAACACAATTGAGTACTAAGTTACAATGTCGAGAAATTTGTACGTATAAAAATAGTTTACAATGTAAGATTTCAAATATAACTTATACTTCCCTGGCAACGGCGCCAAAAACTTGACACGTTGTTAGTGTAACTATCGCAAGTGCACGATATCGTATCAAGTAGTAAAGTGGACTTTTTGAGTCCGGTTTATCGATCCCATGAGGAAGTTTGGTTATAATTCAAATTATACACTATTAGTCTATTTTTATAGATATTAAGATAAGTAAAACACACAATTAAAGAGTTTGGTTTAATAATTGCAAAGATAATGCAATAATAGTTCTAAACTTATAAGGAAATAAAAAGATAGCAATAATAATAGATTGATTAACGATAAAATGAAATAGTTGGGATTACAAACATAGTTCTTCATTAGTTATAGAAGATGTGTAGGAGATCATAAGATAAATTTACTTATTATGTTGTGTAGATTCGATTTTCCTTAAAAAGACGGTTTCTCTTTCGAACTATAAAACGCCCCTTACATATTGAATCAATCCACTATATTTCTATGTTGATTGGCTTCAATACACAGCATTAAGATTTATGAAAATAACTCAAAGAATCATCTAAGGTCTAGAGGTATATTTATATCCCATAGAACAACTTAGAGTGAAGATCATTTGATCTAATCAAACATATTTTCTTTCGAAACATATGAAGACCATAAATATCGTCATTTATTGGCCAAATAAATAAAGATTGTTAAAACAATGAAAATCACACACAATAATAAGTAATTCACAATAGATCTTTTATACAAACATAAATAACATGACTAACCTTGTTTATAATCCCAACTAAAGGTTACTTAGCCCATGAAGGGTTTATTATACATATTACAAGCTTGTGTGGTCATTATTAGTTGAATCAAGAGAAAGAATTGATCCTAACTCCCTTAGTAGATAAAGGAGATAGAAGCAATAAACTCTCTGAACAACATCTGCTATACCACACTTACAAATATCACTCAAGAACACAAGTGTGTTCTTCACACAAAAAGAAAAGTTAACAAAAAATAGAAAATTATAAGATGAATGATGAATGATGAAGGATCTAAGGGCTCTATTTATACACCTAAAGTCATCTAATAGCTCCAAAACTCCATCATTATTACAATAGATCGGATCAATGCCAGCCATCCCCTCAATAATACACAAAAAATACAAAAAATTAGACAAATCATAACAATCTGTCAAGAGTTACGGCCGTAACATTAAGGAGTTACGGCCGTAACTTGGATGACTTATGGCCGTAACATCGTAGTTACTGGTGTAACTTGGCTAACCGTCGGTTTGTTCCTTTGGTTGCTTTAAGATTTACGTTTTCAGCCCAGAATTTCTCAGACTTTGCGTTTTTGCCCCAAATCTACTTCGGATGATAACTTTTGATATATAACTCTGATTTTGAATCCGGAAAGACTGCCGAATTCGTCTCGGAAAGCCCTACAACATGAATATATCAAAATTCAACAAAGAGAATATTTAATAAATATGTTATTTCTTGAGTAAATCAGTTATTTAATCCGGTCAGCATTCGATAAAAATAAAATTATTAAAAACTAATTAATTAAAAGCAAAAAACGAGTAGACTAGCTCAATTATGGGTGAATTTTATCGATACAAACCATGGATAAGTGTACAAAACTGACACTTATCAGAGGGCACTCGATCGTTGGATTACCCTGTATTGTGTTGATGGAATCGTGAGGATTCGCATCGTTGGATTCGGATGACGGAAGTCCGTTTTGTATGTATTTTGATGCATCGTTGATTTATGTATTGTGATACTTGTACAAGCATTGTTTTTCTAACCCCTTCGGGGGTGGACATTTTTTTTGATGCTCAGGTAGCCGAGGAGCGGGAAAGCAACCATAGTACCGACATGACGATGAAGAGGCTCAGTGACGTGGATTATGTTATTTTGGTTTTATGGTTATTTTCCAGTACTCGAGTTCGCTTATATTATTGATGTTTTGGAGATGTTTTGTAATATTGGACTCATTGATTTGTCGATCGGGTGTGAACTTCTTTTACTTTGATAACACTTTAGTATTTATCTCGTATTTCTCAAATTAGCCTTGTAAATTCTTATACAAAGGATTTACGGCGCTGTAATTATTCCGAATATATCGGGGTGTTACAATTATTGATCCTCCATCTCCTCTTTCACGTCATCAGAGGTGGAAACTTGGTCGCCAAAAAAAATCTGGAGGAGTGTCATCAGATGCAGCACGAGAGATTATTACTAAGATCGTAAGTTTAAAAAATTATTTAATATTTGATAATGTACTTAAAATTAAATAAACTTAGTTTTCTTATCTTTTCAAAAGTTAATTCTGGAAATTTTGTTTTGCAATTAAATTCTATAACTTAAATTTTTGTTGTTGAAAAAAATAAAAGTGGTAATATTTAATTTGAAATATTTAAAGGTTGTGAATAAAATTTTAAAAGTTCACTTTTATGTTTCACTTATGAAACAAAGTATTTTTTTTATCCTTACAACAAAAATATTAACTGTTCATTTATGTGCTTCATATTTGTGTTACACATACGAAAACACGTTCTTTTGTAGAATGAGTTGGAGGCACAGTGTACACAGGGCAGCTTCACTCCCGAGGGACGACATGATATATTGGCCGAGTCCATTGGGAGACCGAAGCACCCTGGCTGTGTTCGTAGGATTGGATTTGGTGTAGGCATTCTAGATTATTTTGCACGATCTTCATGTCGATATGCATCATCAAGTGTGTTGGAGGAACTAACGAAGAAGATCACATATGATGTGGCACAAAATTTGATGAAGACATTTGGCCAAACATTGGAGTCTTTGGGTGCCCATTCACAGCAGCCCCACACCGATCTACATACACCTGATGATCATCATGTTACCCGTGTCAGTACGAAGGGGAGTTGTGCCGATGATGTTTATGGCCCTTCACGAGGGAAGACTCCGCCTGGGGACACTGGTCGATTTGGATTTTATATGGACGAGCGTCCTACTCGTCTAGTCGCTATCGGTCGAGTTCATCATGGTGATTTTACCCTGCACTGTGCACCTTTACCAGCTGATTTGGTTAAGGTAGTAGTCGAGGAGGCCGTAGATGGTGGTGCCGAAGTTCCTATACCTACCGAAGAGGTAAGCTTAGTGATTTAAGCTCTAGGTACCTTTATTGCATGGCCAAAGGATCTTGTCGTTGCCGAATTTATAAAGGTATATTTCTTTCATGTTTTAATATTAAATCTAAATAAAAGATACTCCGTTTATAGTTGGTTTTTACACTGCTTGTCCTCAAGAAACTAGCTGAAAATTTAGAATATTTAGAATTTAGAAAATTAAGAATAAAATTTGTAGTAGTTTTTAATATTAAAATCTAAATAAAAGATACTTCGATATATGTGCTGCTATTAATGTTGTTAGTTTTGATAAGTACAGTTTCATTTCCATGTCTGCATCTGTATTCTCTCAACCTTGAGAAATTTCATGAACATTGCATGAAAAATTACAGAAAATACCCTTGAGGTTTGATTTAATTTTAAAGAATTTTGAGGTTAACTCTAATAATTTTTATAAATGTGATGGAAGGATTTGAATTTGAAAGTTAGCCGGTTCGTTGTAACTAGGTGAAAACCTCAAGGGTACTTTTCCTATTTAACCATTCATACTAAAGAAGTGTGCACAGACTACTTGATTAATCTGTCATACGAATAGGGCACTCGTAAATGAATAGTAGTAACATTAATAAAATGCCGGACGAAATGAAGCTGCACAAATCGATATGAAGAAATGTCTTCACATACATATGTTGTATTATAATGTATGGCTTTAAAGTTGGTTTTTACAATTTAGGATATTGGGCGACCCGAGCTACCTAAGAAACATGCTCGTCAAGATGACCAGTCGAGTGATAGTGACACGTTGAGAGAGTTATTTAGTATTGCAGTGACTCTCTTTAGTGAGCCGTTACAGGTGCCATGGGATACAGCTTCCTTTGGTTGTGGTGGTGATGACGTTCCCTTGTACATAAGTTACAATGATCTTTTGGAAATCATTCAAGACAAGCACTGGCTTAGCTTATCGATTCTACAGTTTTGGAATTTGTAAGTAATTCTTTACATGTATATTCATGTATTTTTATCAAAAATTCATAGTTTGAAATGTAAATAAAGTAGTAATATTTTGTTTAACAAATTAGGTACTTATCGAAATTGAACGTGGGCACGATGGACGAGGATTGGTATGGATATTTTGATCCTCAATCCATACAAAATATGGGAAATAAGGGAGAGGAGGCCTCCAGATACATCGCTTCGCATATGTCGGATGCCAGAAAACATATATACCTTGGAGCTTACCATCATGAGTAAGATCTAACATATTCGTCTCATTACTCTCTTTTTTTTCTCTAAAAGTCTTAATATTTCTTTCTTCTCTTTGTAGATTATTATATATTAATAATTATGTAAGTAGATGTATTTAGATTGATTATAGAAAAATTAAACATTCCGTTTGTTAATGCAGTGAGCATTGGCAACTTTTGGTCGTTATTCCGGAAAAAGCCGAAGTTGTGTGGTTTTGCTCACTACACCGTAAGCCCGACAATCGCATTAAGGCTGTAGTCCAGAAGTAAGTTTTAACTTGTAGCATTTACTTGAAAAATATATATTATATATGTAATACCCGGTTGTAATTCAGTCATTATCATTCAGTGCTTATCATTCTGTAATTGTCACTCAGTAATTTTCACTCATTAATGATATTTTGTCCCTCATATTCAATCATTGTATTCTTCGTTCAGAGTAATTGTATCGTGTATCAATCGTCATTCATCATCAATCTAGTTGGAGAATCGTACGATGTTTATCATCGTTGTCACTTTCATGATGTGCTGTGTGTGAGGAGTAGTGCACGCTACGTACTCTCTTTAGCGTACGCTAATTGAGTACGGGTACCGTACGCTACCTCTCAACACTAGCGCACGCTAGTATGTTTCAAGCAGGCAGTCCAGAAGGCACTGGACTGCAGTTGGGTTGTAAGTAGCGCATGCTACGAATGGTAAGTAGCGCACGCTAGTAGGCCGGAGTAGCGCACGCTATGCAGTCGGTATAGCGCGCGCTAAGGTCGGATCAGGTTGAGTCCAGTGGCTACTGGACTGCTTTGGATATATGCCTAGCGCACGCTATGAGTGGTTTTAGCATACGCAAACGGTGTAGTAGCGCACGCTAAATATTGTGTGTAGCGCGCGCTACCGAGATCAGATCAGAGAACAGGAGGTTCTGGACTCCAGTACTGGGCATCAGATAATTCGTTAGCGCACGCTAACCATTGGTGTTAACACACGCTAATACATGGTTGTAGCGCATGCTACAATAGGTACGTAGCGCATGCTACAGTTGCGATCAGAGGATATTGGACTACCCAGTACACCCGTTAGCGCACGCTACGCACAGGAGCTAGCGCACGCTAACTGGTGCTTCTATATATAGGACAGTTCAGTCCTTTCTTCATCAATTATAATTTCTCTTCGTTTCTTCGATGGTTTTGGGCAATTCCGGGCGATTTGGAGAGTATTCTTCGAGGTGTAATCATCAATCATCATTTTCAAGCTTACCATTCGGATTAATCATCATTTCATCATCATCATCACATCAAATCAAGATATTAATCTCTTGGATCTAGAATTTCGGATTTTTGGGTTTTTCCTTCCGATTTCTTCATGTAAGCTTGGATTGTTGTTGGAATATGTTAGATATGGATTATATACCTTGGATGAATGTATTCCTACGGATTTAATGGCTATTCTGGGAATTATTTAAAGAACCCTTGGGGTTGACTTCGGTTAATTCGGGGATTTTCCGATTGATGTTGTTGTAATCTTGAATTGTGGATTCCTATTGGATTATTAATGCCATTGATATTGTTTTGCTAGTTTGAATCAATCATTTGATAGTTGGTTTCGATAATTTGGGTTTGGTTGTAACCAACGGGAAGGATATTTACAACGTATTCGTTAGAGTGCATCTATGAGTTTGGATATTGTTGTATCGATGTTTGAGTTGGTTAAATCGTGTTTGATACGTGTATTGAACGGATTATTGGTAATTGTGTTATTCAAGGTTTTTCGAGCGACCGACATTTCATTTAGGACGTTGTTCGTGGATGGACATTCTTCATCGGTGTTGTGTAAGTTAATTCTTACTCAATTAAAAGGATATTCACTCCTTTCGTTGTTGTTCAATTATAGTCATAATTCATTCATAAAGTACTAACCGTATTGAAACTTGTAATTGTCACTTAATCACTTCACTCACGAGGAATGGGGTTCCAATCATTTCATTGAGCTGTCATTCATTTCACCATCATTTCATCTTGGTGAGTCACTATTGATTTTCGATGTCACTTTTGTTATATCGTGGCATTCCGGGTCATACTGGCGTGCCGGTTGGTATGTGTAGGATTTTCATGTCGGTCACATTTAAGTCGTGTGTTGGTTGTTGGCCTTACATTGGACTGTGCACACGAGTCGATTGCTTCATGAGACTGATTAGGTACAAGACCACACGTGTATTCGATCGATACTCGTTGGTGGCTTGTGCACGGATACATTTCCATCCCTGACGTAGTGTGGCGCCATTCCTTTGAGCCGTACTGTTAGTTGATTCATATAGCATGTTTGATTGCGTATGTTTTCAACAGGATTGTGTGTATTCAACTCTTGAGGATTGTTATTCTGTGTAACTGACCCCGTTATTGTAACACCCCGTAGTACACTCGAATCCGGACATATACTGCTGAATCTCCGGCTTCATCCGCATATCGAAATGAAAAATCTTTTCTGCCTCCGTTCTGACCAAGTGTCGCACACAAGTCAGCTGATGATTAAAAGTTTTGATTACATCTGTCACAGATGCTTCCGAACTCTGTGGTGAGAAAAACTCTCGGATCTTTGCCTCTCTAACTGGACGAGGGCAATACTGTGCTTCCATCATTAATTTGAATTCCGTCCAATCCGCATTATGATTCTCGGGTCGAATAGCTTCCCACCAATCAAAGGCCTCCCCAGTAAGAAAATACTGGGCAATGGGAACCTTCCGGTCCTCGGGACAGTTAAGACCCGCGAATATCTTCTCTAACTCCTTGAGCCAGTGATCCCAAGTAATTGCCTCAGCAGATCCGTCAAATTTTGGCGGGTGCAATTTGACCACCTCAGCAAGCCATCTGTCTCCCCGCTTATCCTCGTGGTGCTGCTGTCCCATCGCCGTCTACATGCGGTCGACTACCTGGGCGAAATGGTTTATCTGCGCCACCAGCTGTTGAAGCACTCCCGGCATGTTAGGATTTGCGTCGTCATTCGCTGATCCTTGCTCCCTCCAGAATGGGAATCGGTTCGACTAGCTGATAATTCCGGGGTAGTTGCGGAATCCTCCTGTCTCATGTTACCCCGTCCACGTCCACGACCGCGTCCGCGTCCACGTCCTCCTCTCAACATACTGTAAACACAATTCCTCAATATCCAGGACAAAGTTTACGAAATAAAGCCCGTCAATACTCACAAAACAGTAATTAAGTAAAACGGTAGTATAAGAGATTAGGAGACTTACAACCACGGTCCACATGACGACTTTTGGCTGAACAGTGATGTTACGAACAACTCGTAAATCAATAACGTAAACAGACCCAACTTAAAACCCGACTGCCAAGATATCCATAAATCTTAGCTCCGATACCATATTCTGTAACACCCCGAGATATTCGGAATAATTACAGTGCCGTAAACCCTTTAAGTAAGGATTTACAAGGCTGATTTAAAAGAAATGTAAATATAAGATATCAATACTGCAGAAATTCAAGTTTACAAAACCATTCAACTGGTTCAACGAGTAATTAATACAACCATATCGAAATGATATTAATAAGACACGCGTACTCGAGTACTGAAATCAAAACAAGAAAACAAATCACCAACAACAACAAACATCACTGAACCCCTTCGTCGTCACGTCGCATCGTGGTCGCTTTCCTCGCTCCTCGGCTCCGTGAACATCAAAACAAATGTCCACCCCCGAAGGGGTTAGCAAAACGATGCTAGTACAAGTATCATTTAAACAAATCAAATATGCATCAATCATACATAACAAGATACACCACACGGACTTCCGCTACCGGAATCCGATAATGCGAATCCACAAGATTCCATTAACACAACATGGGTATTCCAATGATCCAGCGCCCTCAGCATAGATCCCAAGATGATCCCGTCGGACCAACATGAGGTGGAAATAACTCGTCCAATGATCCAGCGCCCTCAGCCTAGATCCCAAGATGATCCCGTCGGACCAACACGAGGTGGACATCCAATCCAGCGCCCTCAGCATAGATCGTACAACGTACACAAACACAACTCATGCATACACATATGCCAAATCATTATGTTCATCAACATGAACATACAAACACTAGATAACGAGTATCATGACAATTTAACAACAATAATTTCCATGTTCAACAACATGAATAAACCACAAACATGCTCAAAATACCAATTTTAACACATTACGATACTTGCCTCGAAGATGGCAAGAATGAAACACTTCAATGATCTCAACACACTCGAAGGCTGCCTCCTTCGATCAACGTAGCAAGCTCGAACCTTAACAAAAGAAATGATATACAAATCATCTCAAGTCGAACGATTGCCTAACAATTCGATCTACGGCCCAAAAGCTCAAAATATGCAATCTGCCTGAACCACATAGCGTACGCTACGTACTCTATGTAGCGTGCGCTAAGCCTGCCTGTTAGCATACGCTATCGTCTAAGCCTAGCGTACGCTAGCCACGGACTGACAGTTCTCTCTGATCAGCCGACTGACTCGACTGATGTCATAACGTACGTTACAAACCAAACGTAGCGTGCGTTAACTTATCCCCGATAGCGCACGTTAACTTACGTATGTTAGCGTGCGCTAACCTTGCATGGCAGATTACTACTGGTAGGAAACTGGATCTAATGGTGATGAACTCATGAATTCTATGGTGATAATACAAGTCATCCCCGAGCATATCATGCTAATAAGGTTTGTGAAAGTTCTATACGTACTAAATGACTATGAGATACAAAGATACATATAATCATCTCAACACCATAATTCATCTTAGATCTTCAAGGGATATCCTGAGTTCAATCCGTTATATGACCCAAAACGTATGATTCCTTATAAAAACGCATAAGAACTTGAAAATCTCCATATACTGATCACAAATCGGTTTGAAAATGCTAAGGAGTCCATATACTAAAACGGTTCAAAGGTTCATACGATAAATAAGTGCCGAAATGTCGAAAATATCCTTCTAACACATGATGTTCAACTATTAACGAATCTAACTGACTAGATAAACATGATCAAACGTCCTTTAGAACACTACTAATATTGGTGAAGAATCACCTACCTCAAAGTAGTGAAGAACAAGGAGGTAATCGAAGAAATCCAACGTCGAAGGCTTGAACACCAATCCCCAATGATCAACAATCTTCAACACGAGCTAGGATGTTGATATGAAGTGTTTAGGATGTTGAGAGTAATACTCTAAGTATAAGGATTCGGATGTGGGAAAAGAAAGGACTGAAAACACGAAAAGGATGCTGTCCTATTTATAGGAAATGGTTATTAGCGCGCGCTAGTCCATGCTCGTAGCGTGCGCTAACGGCTTACTGACTTCACTGTACTCGGCACTTAGCGTGCGCTATGCTCATGTCAGTAGCTTGCACTACGGCGTTGACTTGGCTTTTCCCGAAAGCCATCCAGGTTCATCCCGACACAATCCGACCAAGATCCCCGGCCTGATCTCACCTACCACACGTCTCAATCATATTGACCACGCATAACGTGCGCTAATGCTCCTTTGTAGCGTGCGCTAAGGATCCATGTTAGCGTACGCTACACATAGCCGATAGCGTGCGCTACATGCGCAGAATTACAATTTTTAAATCACATACATGAAATCATACGCTCAACAACATCGGATTATGAAATACGGAGAATAATACTCAGATCAAAGTGCAACAATTATAAGGTTACAAGTTCCAAATACACATCAGAAATCTCGGGTATTACATCCTTCCTCCCTAAAAAGAAGTTTCGTCCTGAAACTTAAGATGAAAACAACTCTGGATATCTAGCCTTCATACTGTCCTCCGTTTCCCAAGTGGCCTATTCGACTCCGTGTCGTGACCATTGTACTTTAACCAAGTGTATTGGTTTATTCCTCAATTGTTTGATCCGACTCTCAAGTATCTTGATTGGTCTCTCTTCGAAGGTGCCATCATTAGCTATCTCGATCTCGTCGAATTCAATGACGTGACTGGGGTCCGGTACATACTTCCGCAATTGGGATACGTGAAACACATTGTGAACGTGACTCAGCGATGGCGGTAAGGCCAACCTGTATGCTAAATCTCCAACTCTCTCGAGGATCTCGAATGGTCCGATATATCTAGGACTAAGCTTGCCTCTCCTCCCAAAACGGAAAATCCCTCGTGTATGAGACACCTTCAATAGTACATGGTCCCCAGCGTCGAACTCTAGAGGGCGACGACGTACGTCTGCATAAGACTTCTGTCGACTCTGGGCAGTTAACAGTCTTTCTCGAATCAAAGTTATCTTCTCTTGAGTCTGAATTATCAATTCCGGTTCCATCCCGATCAAATCCGAAGAATCATCCCAACACAGGGGTGATCGGCATCTTCTCCCGTACAAAGCTTCAAATGGTGCCATCTTAATAGAAGCATGCCAACTATTATTGTAAGTGAATTCAATCAATGGCAAATGAACTTCCCAATCAGTTGACCAATCAAAAGCACAGGCTCTAAGCATGTCCTCTCTTGTTGTATAGTCCTTTGATGGCCGTCCGTTGGGGATGATAAGCCGTGCTAAAGTTGAGCTCAGTCCCAGGCCCCGAATCGCTTTCAGAGTGCGACACGAAACGACCATCTCGATCCGAAATAATGGTCTTCGGCGTCCCATGCAATCTGACTATCTCCGCAATAAATACTCGCGCCAATCTCTCGGGTCCCCATGTATCTTTAATCCCTAGGAAATGAGCCGACTTGGTTAGTCGATCAACTACAACCCAAATCAAGTTCATTCCCGTTCTAGTCCTTGGCATACTAGTGATGAAATCCATCGAGATATCCTCCCACTTCCATTCAGGGATCGGAAGCGGCTTTAACATTCCGACGGGTCGCTGATTTTCAATCGTAACTTGCTGACAAGTCAAGCACCTCGAAACGTACTCTGCTACGTCCTTCTTCATATTCCCCCACCAGAAGTTTTGTTTTAAATCCTTATACATCTTACTGCTGCCCGGGTGAATGGAATAGGGTGCGCTGTGAGCTTCCTTTAGAATAGTCCGTCTCAAATTATCATCATCGAGAACGCAAAGTCGACTCTGAAATCTCAGAACTCCATCGTCTTGTATCACGAATCCTGGGGCTTTTCCTTTCTTTACTTCGTCACATAACCGAAGGATCAGAGAATCGTTCAACTGCTTAGATTTGATTTCCTCGACTAGTGACGAAGTCAGTTCCATCACATATAGTTGCCCTTGAATTCCTGGTGCCCATACTTCAATCCCTTCGCGGATCAGTTCTCGTTGAATGCTGGTTTGGGAAGTAAGTGCTTCCAACACTCGAAGAGAAACAGGTTTACGGCTCAATGCATCAGCTATAACATTTGCTTTCCCCGGATGATAGAGAATCTCTAAGTCGTAATCCTTGATCAATTCCAGCCACCTTCTGTGCCTCATGTTTAATTCTTTCTGACTGAAAATGTACTTGAGGCTCTTGTGATCTGTAAATATATGACAATGAGTGCCGTACAAATAATGTCTCCAAATTTTCAAGGCAAAGACTACAGCTGCTAACTCCAGATCATGAGTCGGGTAATTTACTTCGTACGGTTTCAACTGCCGAGAAGCATAGGCAATTACCTTATCCTTTTGCATCAACACACATCCCAGACCCTGATTTGAAGCGTCGCTGTAAACCATGAATCCATCAGTTCCATCTGGCAATGCTAAAATAGGTGCTGTCGTCAGTCTCTTCTTAAGTTCATCAAAACCAGCGTGGCATTTCTCATCCCACTTAAACCTTTGAGTTTTTTGTAACAGCTAAGTGAGCGGACGAGAAATCTTGGAAAATCCCTCTACAAAGCGGCGATAATATCCAGCAAGTCCTAGGAAACTCCGGACTTCTTTCACATTATTAGGAGCTTCCCATTCCAAGATTGCTTCGACTTTCTTCGGGTCCACCTGAACTCCGTCAGCTGATATCACATGCCCCAGGAAAGTTACCTCTCGGAGCCAGAACTCGCATTTTGAAAGCTTTGCATACAGCTGTTCCTCCCTCAAGGTGCTCAAAACCACCCGTAAATGTTCGGCATGCTCCTCTGCGTCCCTCGAATATATCAAGATGTCATCAATGAAGACGACCACAAATTTATTCAAGTATTCCAAGAATACCCGATTCATCAATTGCATGAACACTGCAGGAGCATTGGTAAGTCCAAACGGCATCACTACGAATTCATAATGCCCGTACCGGGACCTGAAAGCAGACTTTGGTATATCCGATTCCTTAATCCTCAACTGATGGTATCCTGATCGCAAGTCAATCTTCGAGAATGCCCTTGCCCCTTGCAGTTGATCAAACAAGTCATCGATCCGAGGTATAGGATACTTATTATCGTCATCTTATTGAGCTCCCTGTAATCAATACACAGTCGGAGGGATCCGTCTTTCTTCCGGACAAAGAGAACGGGCGCTCCCCAAGGAGAAACGCTAGGTTGAATATAGCCCTTCTGTAACAATTCCTCCAGTTGCTTCTTGAGTTCATACATCTCGGTTGGCGCCATGCAGTATGGTGCTCTGGAAATAGGAGCTGCTCCAGGCTCTAATTCGATAGTGAATTCCACTTCTCTCTGCGGAGGTAACCCAGGTAGTTCGTCAGGAAATACATCTGATAACTCATTCACAACTGAAATAGACGAGAGCTCTATTCCTTTCTCTTTCCTCATGGCATAACACCAAAGTCCATGACATCCTTGCTTCAGTAATTTCACAGCTTTCATTGCTTTGATCAATTTTCCCGAGCTTCCCGGTCTCCACCCTCGAAATAAGTGTTCAGATCCGTCATCAGCAATGATAGAAATGACTCTCTCTCGGTAATTCAGAATAGCTCCATAACGGTTGAGCCAATCGTCTCCGAGAATTAAATCGTCACCGTAGATGTCAACTACAATAAGATTCGATGGCCAATATCTCCCTCCTATAGACACCGGAAAATCTCTAGACTCTAGGGTTCCCATAATTTTCTCTCCACTCGGCAAACCCACAACATATGGTTCACAATCAAATAAGCACGAGATTTTTAAACGATTTACACAGTTCAATGATACAAAAGAATGTGTAGCTCCGGAATCGAATAAAACACTAACTGGTTGCAAAAGGATCTGAATCGTACCTGATGCAACATCAGTATTCTGATCGTCAGATTTCCTCATCTCGCAGGCACGGAGGAACGGACCCGGATTTGGATGTCTCTCTCTTCCCAACGTTCTGCTGCTGAAATCCACTCTGTTGTGTCTGGTTCACACTTATCTCCTTCGGAACTGGCGCTGGAGTGCGAGTACCAAAAGACCTAGTAGCAACTCCACAGAAAGCCGCACGGTGTCCTTCTTTTCCACAATCGTAGCAAGTCACAGAAGATGCGGGGCAGTCACGTCGAATATGCCCTGCTCGACCACAATTGTAGCATTTCTTCGATGTGTCCGAAACTACTGATGTAGTCCGGAACTTCTTTCCACCTCTGGAAGGATGTGGAGGTTTCCTAGCCGAATAAAAGGAAGACTGGCCCTTGCGGGGCCCACCACTCTTGTTTTCTGAGAAGCTGTCGGTCATCTTCTGCTTCTTCGCCTCCACTGATTTCTCCACCGCCGCCTCTTTCATGTCGTAGGCCAGCTCTTTGTCTTGATACTGTCGCAACGTAGTACACTCGAATCCGGACATGTACTGCTGAATCTCCGGCTTCATCCGCATATCGAAATGAAAAATCTTTTCTGCCTCCGTTCTGACCAAGTGTCGCACACAAGTCAGCTGATGATTAAAAGTTTTGATTACATCTGTCACAGATGCTTCCGAACTCTGTGGTGAGAAAAACTCTCGGATCTTTGCCTCTCTAACTGGACGAGGGCAATACTGTGCTTCCATCATTAATTTGAATTCCGTCCAATCCGCATTATGATTCTCGGGTCGAATAGCTTCCCACCAATCAAAGGCCTCCCCAGTAAGAAAATACTGGGCAATGGGAACCTTCCGGTCCTCGGGACAGTTAAGACCCGCGAATATCTTCTCTAACTCCTTGAGCCAGTGATCCCAAGTAATTGCCTCAGCAGATCCGTCAAATTTTGGCGGGTGCAATTTGACCACCTCAGCAAGCCATCTGTCTCCCCGCTTATCCTCATGGTGCTGCTGTCCCATCGACGTCTACATGCGGTCGACTACCTGGGCGAACTGGTTTATCTGCGCCACCAGCTGTTGAAGCACTCCTGGCATGTTAGGATTTGCGTCGTCATTCGCTGATCCTTGCTGCCCTCCAGAATGGGAATCGGTTCGACTAGCTGATAATTCCGGGGTAGTTGCGGAATCCTCCTGTCTCATGTTACCCCGTCCGCGTCCACGACCACGTCCGCATCCACGTCGTCCTCTCAACATACTGTAAACACAATTCCTCAATATCCAGGACAAAGTTTACGAAATAAAGCCCGTCAATACTCACAAAACAGTAATTAAGTAAAACGGTAGTATAAGAGATTAGGAGACTTACAACCACGGTCCACATGACGACTTTTGGCTGAACAGTGATGTTACGAACAACTCGTAAATCAATAACGTAAACAGACCCAACTTAAAACCCGACTGCCAAGATATCCATAAATCTTAGCTCCGATACCATATTCTGTAACACCCCGAGATATTCGGAATAATTACAGCGCCGTAAACCCTTTAAGTAAGGATTTACAAGGCTGATTTAAAAGAAATGTAAATATAAGACATCAATACTGCGGAAATTCAAGTTTACAAAACCATTCAACTGGTTCAACGAGTAATTAATACAACCATATCGAAATGATATTAATAAGACACGCGTACTCGAGTACTGAAATCAAAACAAGAAAACAAATCACCAACAACAACAAACATCACTGAACCCCTTCGTCGTCACGTCGGTACTGTGGCTGTTTCCCTGCTCCTCGGCTCCCTGAACATCAAAACAAATGTCCACCCCCGAAGGGGTTAGCAAAACGATGCTAGTACAAGTATCATTTAAACAAATCAAATATGCATCAATCATACATAACAAGATACACCACACGGACTTCCGCTACCGGAATCCGATAATGCGAATCCACAGGATTCCATTAACACAGCATGGGTATTCCAATCATCCAGCGCCCTCAGCATAGATCCCAAGATGATCCCGTCGGACCAACACGAGGTGGAAACAACCCGTCCAATGATCCAGCGCCCTCAGCCTAGATCCCAAGATGATCCCGTCGGACCAACACGAGGTGGACATCCGATCCAGCGCCCTCAGCATAGATCGTACAACGTACACAAACACAACTCATGCATACACATATGCCAAATCATTATGTACATCAACATGAACATACAAACACTAGATAACGAGTATCATGACAATTTAACAACAATAATTTCCATGTACGCTAGCCACGGACTGACAGTTCTCTCCGATCATCCGACTGAGTCGGCTGATGTCATAACGTACGTTACGTACCAAACGCAACGTGCGTTAACTTATCCCCGATAGCGCACGTTAACTTACGTATGTTAGCGTGCGCTAACCTTGCATGGAAGATTACTACTGGTAGGAAACTGGATCTAATGGCGATGAACTCATGAATTCTATGGTGATAATACAAGTCATCCCCGAGCATATCATGCTAATAAGGTTTGTGAAATTTCTATACGTACTAAATGACTATGAGATACAAAGATACGTATAATCATCTCAACACCATGATTCATCTTAGATCTTCAAGTGATATCCTGAGTTCAATCCGTTATATGACCCAAAACGTATGATTCCTTATAAAAATGCATAAGAACTTGAAAATCTCCATATACTGATCACAAATCGGTTTGAAAATGCTAAGGAGTCCATATACTAAAACGGTTTAAAGGTTTATACGATGAATAAGTGCCGAAATGTCGAAAATATCCTTCTAACACATGATGTTCGACTATTAACGAATCTAACTGACTAGATAAACATGATCAAACGTCCTTTAGAACACTACTAATATTGGTGAAGAATCACCTACCTCAAAGTAATGAAGAACAAGGAGGAAATCGAAGAAATCCAACGTCGAAGGCTTGAACACCAATCCCCAATGATCAACAATCTTCAACACGAGCTAGGATGTTGATATGAAGTGTTTAGGATGTTGAGAGTAATACTCTAAGTATAAGGATTCGGATGTGGGAAAAGAAAGGACTGAAAACACGAAAAGGATGCTGTCCTATTTATAGGAAATGGTTATTAGCGCGCGCTAGTCCATGCTCGTAGCGTGCGCTAACGGCTTCGACTTCATGTACTCGGCACTTAGCGTGCGCTATGCTCATGTCGATGGCGTGCGCTCTGGCGTTGACTTGGATTTTCGAAGTGTCGAGTTCATCCCGACACAATCCGACCAAGATCCCCGGCCTGATCTCACCTACCACACGGCTCAATCATATTGACCACGCATAACGTGCGCTAATGCTCCTTTGTAGCGTGCGCTAAGGATCCATGTTAGCGTACGCTACACATAGCCGATAGCATGCGCTACATGCGCAGAATTACAATTTTTAAATCACATACATGAAATCATACGCTCAACAACATCGGATTATGAAATACGGAGAATAATACTCAGATCAAAGTGCAACAATTACAAGGTTACAAGTTCCAAATACACATCAGAAATCTCGGGTATTACAGTTATGGGATATTGTTTTTCAGGTCATGGCAAGGCAAAAGCATGGGGAGAGCACATTGACGGCGAGGAGTCCCAATGATACTAGTGGGGGGCCCCAGTCTTTTCAGTCATTTATGTTTCCTTCATTTTATTCCGCTACAGACATTCCGTTTGAATACTCATTTTACTCAGTGTTGTATATTTTATCTCCTTATAAAATATACATGTATTCTGTATTATCTTGGGTGTGTTGTATGGAACTCTTCATCGCAGTAATTAATATTGTAATGTGGTTCGGTACTACATTTACCCTGTGTAATTCATTCATTTTCATTCGCCTGGTGGGTCCCAGTCGGGGGTCCACAGCACTGTAATATCCGCCTAGTTTGGGGTGTTACAATATATATGTGTGTCATATTTAAATAAAAATTAGTGGAAAAAACAAATAATCCTTGGTCCGAGTGAAAGTGTAGAATTTGGACATATATAAGTACTGTTGTAGAGTATAGAACGATAATTGAAATTATTCACCAAAAAAATGAATTTTTTTTATTAAATTAAACTAGGATGGATTTTAGTATGAATGAAGTATGTATTGCGATTCTGTGAAAATTACACAATATATTGGTATCTATTTTCTACTTTTTTAATTATTACATACTACTAACAGAAACTTGGTCATTTAATTTGATAATTAATTTGGCAGTATTAATGTGGGCTGATGTGCTGACAACATACTCAATGTTTTCATTTCATAATACATTATTACTTCTTTTAAACAGTGCTATGACCGCGTATAAGGTGATGGGGGGTATGCATACAAGTAGATCTGTTGGCCACTAAGTATACTGGATACAGTTTGGAAAATAGTTTAAACAACAAACTGTATGGATTTTAAATCTGAGTGCGTAGCGGAAGTCTTTGATCTGATGGTTCTTTGTGGATACAGCAACTAAGTGTATAGTGTATACTTAATATATCACAGTATTTTAAAACAGTAAAAGCTGAAGGTAAATAACACAGTAATTAAAGTGGTTCGAGGTAAACCCCTCTACGTCCACTGGTCCTCCACACAGGAGTAAAAAGTTTATTATAATTACTGCGTACACAACTACGTAATTATAACAAAACACACAATCAATATATCTTTCACACAGATTGATATAAAGATCTTAGCTTAAACCGTTCACACAGATTGGTTTTGAGCTAATGCTTTGACTTGCTTCTTCACACACAGTTCTGAAGCTTCGTCTTCTTCAATGCAAATCCTTCACACACAGTTCCGGAGAAGCACAGATTGTTCAGTCCACACATGGCTGATCTTGAGTTTGTTCAACGTATTGAACAGATGGTGAACAACAACTTTGACTTTAAGAGCTTTCAGCTGATGAAGTGTAGTTCAGGATGATGAGCACTGTATATATCTTTAGATCTTAATTGCACTAAGCTTTGGAGATATGTTTTGCTCTGATGATAACTTTTGATAGCTTGAGTGTTAGGTTACTGGTAACTGATCTTTAATGCCTTCATAAGATATATATAGTCTCTGAAGCATATATCCGTTGAGATGTATCCGTTTGAATGAGATTTCGTTCCAACGGGATTATGACACGATCCGGATTTCGCAGGATTCTGAAGATCTGAAGACTGGCAGTATTTAAATACTTTATCCTTGAGTATTTAAATACTTCTTTATTCAACCGGACTTGACTTCTGGATATTCCTTCTTTGTCCTGTTGTGAGCTGTGTGGAAGATAACTATATTTTGAGTTTCGAGACAGTTTCCATACTTGGTCTTTTTACAAGACTTCTTGCTGTACAGAAGGGCTTCACTATATGCTGATTCGAGGCAGGTCTTCGATACAGGATAAAGCCTCAAAGCTTCGATACAGTTTCCTTTATTGTATTCGGATTGGCATATATGTCAAAACCTCTTTATCAAATACCATTCGATACAGGGATCGGATATCCTGGCTGTTTCGATACAGGGTCTTTGTTTTCCCAACAATTTCCACCTTTTTGACGATTTTCCAAGACTTGCTTTCTTATCTTTTCAAGTCTTCTTGATGATGCCAAAACCTTCTTCATGAAGTGATCTTCTTTGATGTCTTCTGGCAGATTTCTTGGTCTTTCGTCAAAAGGTCTGACTTTTAGTAACTTAGTCTATAATAATGAACTGCTCGCAGGCGAGTTCGATCCAGTTTAAGATTTATTACAACTTAAGCTTATGATTGGCGCGCAGGCACAATCTTACAATGTATTCTAAGCTTACAACTGAAATTATGAACTGTTCGTAGACTAGTTCGTACAGCTTAGTTTTCAATCAAGTTTATCTAACTTGAGATTGCTATCAAACAATTTAAGTAATCATACATCAACACAGTAGATTACGAGTTGTAATCTTTCAAGACAAACAAACGTTTTTATTGATATTCAAAATGAATTGAGTCTGAGTTTCTTTGTTTGAAGAGAAATTACAAAGCAAAAATAATATACATAGATTTCAGCTCCTTATCTATAATCCGCATGCCTCCATGGCTTTTTCCCTGGTTCATTCTCGGTACCACGCCACCCGTTCTGAAGAGAATCATTGCCTCGATCCTGGTATATAGCTCTTCCATCATAGGATCGATCAAAGGCAAGTATCCAATCTTCTGGATGGGTGATCCGATCTCCTCTTCTGTGTTTGGATTTCATCTCGATTTGGAGAGGGAGTTTCCCGTCTTCTAGCATCTTCGTAAATTTGTCTGCGGCCTCCGCTAACGTTTTATAGTTCTTGAAGATGGCGAATTCCCTGATGAGTTTGACAAAGTATCTCATCAGTTCGTTCTTCCTCCAGTGCTTCACTTCATCGGCAGTAGGATTTCGGTTGGTCGGCAGACGAATTTCCGAAGGTCTCTGAATAAGAGTTTGCCAAGGGACATTGGGATCATGAAATTTCAGTCGGGAGCCTGAAATTTTAAAACTTTGGGAGGGAGGTGCTAGCTTGTTCAATTCGGCAGTGATACTGTTCTGAGCAGCCTCAAATTCCCTTTCTTGTTGCAGCCTAATTCTCCTAGCAGCTTCTCGTGCCTCTTCCCCCTTTTTGGCATCATCAAGACTTTTCAGGATTTCTAGAGCAGCATCCTGTTTTGTCTCGATGCTAGTCATTCTCTCTACAAGGGAGGAAAGAGTCTGCGACATTTCCTTAATGCATTTGTCGTGAGCACGCAGTTGAGAGCTATTTTCAATCATAGCACAAGCAGTCTTGGCTTCAGCTATCCTCGTTTTTGTTGCTTCTTCCTTCAGCAGTTGCTCCTGCTTATCTTCCATGATCTTCAAATCTTGTTTGAAAACTTCTGGCAAAAGAATGAATGCGTCGACAACACGAGATACTTCATGTTGAAGAGTGGTCATTTCTTCGACGGCAGAAGTATGCATCCAATTTAATGCTTTTTCAACGGAAGATAGAGCATTTACTGCATCCTGGATGAATACAGTTTGAAGGCCAAGTGCACGCAGGCGCTCTTTCCGTGCGGCAGAAATCGGAGAATCTGGTTGGTCAAGGTCTGCAGAGCTGTTCAACCTTCTTACATTCACGGATGGGCGTGAACTAAGTTGGACATCCTCAGGTTCGATACCGTCCTCGGATTCCACGGATGAAGGGGCGGGAGCAGCTTCCTGTGGTTCGGCGACAGGGGGTTGAGAAGCTTCCTGTTGCGAAGATTCTTCAGCATACATGGATACAGGAGGGACTGAATCCTCCTGTTGTCTTTCAGGAACAGCTTCTTCGGTCGCAGCAGGCTCAGGTGCCTGTTCCAAAATATCTTCTACTTCCTCGACTGGAGGGACTGATTCCTCTTGGTCGGGAATGTTTTCATGCTGTGTCGAAGGGTGATTGGTCTGGGTAGAAGGCCCTTCGTCGTCTCTGGGTGGAGAGGCGTCTCTAGCTTCAGCCTCTTCACGACTCATCCTCAGACCTGCTTGTAAGGCATCGTCGTCGTCTGAGTCATGATCTTCATCGTCTTTTAGATTAGTGGGAGAATCCTCTGACTTTTTCTTTCCTTTCCTCCGAGCGTCAGATTTGTGCAGAAGATGGCTTTCAATTAGATCCTTGCAGGAGGGATTGTCCCATCGAAGCAGCGCCTCAATTTCTGTTGAGTCCGTCACTTCTGAGACGAATCTCTCTTCGTGGCTCCAATCGCTCCAGTTGTACAGTGTATCGTACGGAGCTAGCCTGTAGCCTTTCCATTGCAAAAATCTTTCGTAGGCGTGTTCAATTTGAACCGAAAGAAGGGTCTGATTAATAATCGAGTCAGGGGAGGGACTTCGTACAGTGTCTGGAGACGCTGTAGCGAGGGATTCCTGTACAGGTATGGGATCCTGTACGGAAGAGGGACTCCTTACAGGGGATGGTGCCCTGAAGGAAGATGGATCCTGTACGGGTGTGGGATCCCGCAGAGGAGAAGTAGCTTTTGGCTCCAAATGGGCAGCCGACTCGCTAAAGTCTTGATCGTTGGCAGATGTCTCAATATCCGTCCTAGCCGCCAAAGGCTCGGGATCTACTGTCGAAACAGTAGGAGACACCTCTTCCACAGGGGTTGGGCCCTGGGGTTCTTCATCAGTAGGTTGAGCCACGGAGGAGAGTTCCTTGGAGGGTTTGGCAGATTTGATTTTCAAAAGCCTCCGAAGTCTCTTCTTGGGCTTCTCACCAGCAGAGTGTTTCTTGCTGTGAGATCTCTTTCGCTTCTTTGAAGATTCCACTTCTGGGAACTTCAAGGCTTCATTTCTTGGATTATCAGAAATTGGCATGTGTCTGGTTCTCGGGTGGTTGCAAGACAAGGTCCTCTGGTTATACGCAGTAGGCTTGACGCCTCCTAAGTATATCCTCGAGCTATTCTTCTTCGCATCGGCGGATTGCGTCAGTCCTCACTTTGTCAGGATATAGTTCAACATTAAACCAAAGGATTTCTTCTGGGTGGCAGGTTTGCACACCTCCTCTTGTAGGCGTTTCAGGATTATTTGGCACCAATTGACCTTTTCACAGGTCAGAATAGCCACCATCATCCTGAACCTTAAGTTGGTACACATCTCGAACGCACCGGTTCGATTCTCAATAATCCTGGAGCAAAAGTCATGAAGATACACATAAGGAAGAAGAAAGTTTTTCTTGTGACAAGTAGTTGTCACCATGTCAACAACTTTGGACCCTGTGAACAGTCCATAAAATTTAGTAATGAGCTCTTGAGACCCGAACGTCTCAAGTTGATCCATGGTCAGGCCATCAGCGGGTAGCCTGTAGATGCTCTGGAGCAGATCGTGATTGATATAGATCTCAACTCCCTGGACTGTAGTAGTGATGTCAGCAACATGACCTCCTTGGGCCAATGACAGAAAACGGACGGCGGCGTTGAGGTAGAATTCCTCAACCAGATGGGGGTCGAATTTGTCAGCAGTCTTGATTCCAAGGCGATAGAGGCCTTGTTGTTGAAGATGAGTTATGATATATTCCGTGGGATCTGCGTCGTTGGTTTCTGAGAGAATACGCTCAATGATGACAGGTTTGGAGAAGATCCAGCCATCAATGATGTTAGCAGATTTCTTCAGAACAGGAGAAGAAGATTGTCCAGCCATTGATGTTTTCTTAAGAAAAAGGTGCAAGAAAATAATCGAAGTATGCAGTAAAATGCAAAAAATTATGTAGGTTGTTTTTGCTTGAGAACTCTTGAATTTCCAGAAAGCGTAAAGAGTCTCTAATGGCAGATTCAGTCCTTTTATAGTTGGGCGGCGAAATAGGGTTTTGCAGAGTACGAATGGTCAGATTTTAAGGGATGGGAACCGGTTTTGAAATCAACGGTTAAGATGGGTGAGTGTAATCGTACGCTAATCCATTAAAATATTTAAAAATTGAGCGGGTCCCACTTCTGACATAGGTTGATACCCTAAATGCCTAAAACGGCGGTTTAAAAATAATAAACAATTTGAAAACATCGCGGCTTTTGAGATTCAGTTGTCCAGATGTCGTGTAAGGCATTTAATGTACATGACGTTTGACATAAAAACAGGGCACGTGGACAAAAATTATTTTGAAAGGAAATAATATTATATTATATCTTGAATCAAAATCCTATAGCATGTCTTGTTTAGCGTCGATACGTTCCCCCTTAAAAAGGTACTTATAGGTTTTGAATTCCATACAACAATATTTGGATTAATCTCAGTATTCATGGGTCCTACAAGATTCCCCCTTAATTATCGCACACACCGGTTGTAGGATTCATATGTCTTCGCCGCTACAAAGGTCTTGTATTGACGATTACGAGTGTACAAATAATTAATGTTGAATCTGTATTCTTGGGTCTTACAAAGATTCCCCTCAATTGTTGAGTAAAAACAAGAAATTACTTACAGGAGTCCATTTGTAGCATTCCCAATTCTTGTCTGAGCATGTTGAATCTTGCTGTGTCGAGCGGCTTGGTGAAGATGTCGGCCAGCTGAACGTCTGTATGAACCTTTTCCAGGCGAACATCCTTGTTCTCGACGTGATTCCTTATAAAGTGATGCTTCATGTTGATATGCTTAGTGCGCGAGTGCAGAACAGGATTGTGCGTGATTGCAATTGCACTCGTGCTATCACACATGATTGGAGTCTCTCTAGCATCGATTCCATAGTCTGACAGTTGTTGCTGCATCCAAAGGATCTGCATACGCTGACTACCAAGAAGATAGTACTACGATTCGGCCGTGGAAAGAGAGTTAGCCAATTGCTTCTTACTGAACCAAGAAACGAGTCTAGGTCCGAGAAAGTGACAAGTTCCACTTGTACTCTTCCTATCTAGCTTGCAGCCTCCGAGATCCGAGTCGCTGTATCCAACTAAATCGAATCCGCCTTCCTTAGGATACCATAGTCCTGCATCGACTGTTCATTTAATGTACTTCAGGATTCGTTTAGATGTATTGAAGTGTGATTCCTTAGGTGCAACTTGGTATCTCGCACACACTCCAACAAAGAATGGATATCGGGCCTGCTAGCCGTTAGGTACAGGAGAGAACCAATGAGCTTCCTGTAGAGTGATTGGTCAAACGGCTTTCCGGCTTCATCAGCACTAATTTGCACGGAAGTGCTCATAGGGGTTGGCGAGGATTTGGAAGTGTTCATTCCAAATTTGTTGAGAAGCTCCTTGCTGTATTTCTCTTGGTTGATGAATATACCTGTAGGCAACTGCTTTACCTGCAAACGTAGGAAATAACTAAGTTCCCCCATGTTAGGCATATTTTTATACGCTTATTCATCATTATTTTGTAGTGTTTTGGTGAGTGAAATCATCTAAATGAGCTTTTAATGCCTTAATTTTGTATGATTGACAGGAAATTGAAGTCCGGAAGCTAAAACGAGGCAAAACGGGCGAAGACGGAAAAACTGGACTCTGAGCCGCGGCACAAGGAATCTGAGCCGCGGCACAGGAAGACACCAGCCGAAGGGCAGAGTAGGCTGTACTCTGTGCCGCGGCACAGCCCAGGTGAGTCGCGGCACGGAAGAATTATTTAACGCCTGGCATTGACTTTTTGTGATGTGCCGCGGCACGAGTTGATGAGCCGCGGCACACTTAGCGGGTTTTATACGTGCATGCGGATTTTTGGGCCGTTTAAAGCCGATTTCGACCGATTGAGACGGACGCGTTTCTTGATGTCTTTGAGCTATAAATAGGGTTTAAGACCCTAATTTAATTATCTTGGAATCATTGAATCTAATATCTAGGAGAGCTTAAGCTTGGAGACGGCAGAGAGGAGGAAAGCGAAGAATTCAAGGGCGGAAGGAGTGAAGAACGGAGGAATCCGAGCTTCATCTGCATTTGAATTTTATGCTTTCGTTCATTTATTCTGTATTTTCAGTTTTTAGTATGTCAGGCTAAAGCCCTAATCTAGGGTTTTGATGAAACCTTTGTTTTGATGAATTGATTAAGATTATCCAATTTATTACCTTTTTATTGAGTTTTCCCAATTATGTTTAATGCTTGCAATTATCTGGCCAATAGTTGTATTGATTTAATCATTCACTTCGAATCGGGAGAGGAGATTTGGTGAGGAACTATTGGTGAGGACCGTTTTATTCTGTGAGATAGGAATATACTCATAGGAACTACGTGGCCTTTAGGAGATTTCATGCTTTTTGCCTATCGACGAGATAATTGACCTAGGGATAGAGTGCGTTAGTCGCCGTTAGATAAATCTATTGACCTCGGGAGAGGCGGTAGAATATATTAGCAATCTCCGCCTTCAATAAATTGGGAAAATTATTTATTACGGATAATCGAGAGTAAATTCGGATAAACTAAGGTGGATTCAGAACCCTAGACTTATTTATCATTTGATTCTTTTTATTCAAGCTATTGTTTTCTGCTTAGTCTTTTATTAATTCTTTTAGTTATTAATCGCAAAACCCAACTTCGATTGTTCAAATAAAATTGGAATACGAAAACATCGGTAGTTAGAGATTCAATCCTCGTGGGAACGATACTCTACTTATCACTTTATTACTTGTAAATGATGACGTGCACTTGCGTGTAGGAAATATCGCAAGAAGTTTTTGGCGCCGTTGTCGGGGATTGAATTTTTCTAATATCGATTTAAGTATTTCCAGTCTTAATTTGAACGTTTTATTTTTATTTTTGCATATTTAATTTTGTTTATTCGTTTTTCCTTTCAGGACCTTTCGTTATTGCATGAGAAGACTCGGTAACGAAGGCCTACTACCTTTGGACACCGAGCTCGAGCGCACTCTAAGAAGGAACAAAAAGGAGAAAAGAGAGTTGCAGACGATGGTCAACATGGCCGAGAATATTGAAATCCAAGGAGGAGACAACCAAGTGCGGCAAGTTCAACCGGAACTCGCTCTTCGAGATTATGCCATGCCGCAGGTCAACGCTAATTTTTCGGGAATTCGGCGTCCCATTATCCAAGCTAATAATTTTGAGATCAAGCCCGCCATTATTTAGATGGTGCAGGCGAGCCCATTCTGTGGATTGCCGAAGGACGACCCGAATGCCCACATTGCGTCTTTCCTTGAGATATGCGATACTTTCAAAACTAATGGTGTCACCGACGATGCCATCCGATTGAGGCTTTTCCCTTTCTCTTTGAGGGACAAAGCAAAATTCTGGTTAAATTCCTTACCGCCGGGGTCGATTACAACATGGGAGAGGTTAGCGCAAGCCTTCCTTGCCAAATTTTTCCCACCAGCTAAGACGGCGAGGTTGAGAAACGAGATAACCACTTTTGCCCAGTACGATATGGAAACGCTCCACGAGGCGTGGGAGCGATATAAAGAATTGCTTCGAAGATGCCCTCATCACGGCATTCCTGATTGGCTTCAGCTTCATACTTTTTATAATGGTTTGAGTGCTTCTACACGCACTCTTGTGGATGCAGCCTCTGGAGGAACATTCATGGGAAAATCTATGGCCGAGGCACACGTGCTTTTGGAAGATATGGCCGAAAACGCATACCAATGGCCATCGGAAAGATTGACACGGAAGAAAGCAATGGAAGTTTCGAGCAATGATCCGATTTCCACCTTGTCAGCTCAAGTCGCCGCTTTGACACAACAGCTCCAGACATTTTCGCACGCACCAGCCCCCGTTACCATAGAGACATGCAATTGGTGTAACGGATCACACCCGAGTGCGGAATGTCAATTTGGAAATCCGTTCGAGCAACATCAGATGGAGCAAGCTCAATTCGTAGCCAATGGAAATCGACAAAGCAATTTTTACCCCAGCACTTATAATCAAGGGTGGAGGAATCAACAAAATTTTCCATGGAGAAATGGGCAAGCTATGAAGGCTCCACAACCTCACTTCGTGCAACCACCACAGCAGCCCCCTCAATCACCAAAGGTATCTTTGGAGGATGCTCTTGCTCAATTGGCGGCTAACACAAGCCAATTCATGACCCGCACCGAGACGACTCTCCAAAATCATTCGACCTCCATCCGAAATCTAGAAACACAAATGGGGCAGATTGCTAATTTATTGTCTTCTCGGTCCCAAGGTGCAGCCCCCAACGCAGCCGAAGTGAAATCCAAGGAAAATGTGCAAGCGATCGAATTACGAAGCGGAAAGGAGTTGAAAGGGCAGCCTATTAATGACAAAGAGCAGCCGATCGAGCAGAATGAGAAGGAAAAGGATGAGACACCTAAGCCAAAGGAAGTATCGACTACTCAGCCCACTCCTCAAATTCCATTCCCACAGCGTTTCCAAAAGCAAAAACTGGACAAGCAGTTTTCAAAATTGCTAGACGTCTTCAAGAAATTGCACATAAACATTCCGTTCGCTGACGCATTGGAACAGATGCCGAGTTACGTCAAGTTCATGAAAGAGATCTTATCCAATAAACGAAAGCTCGAGGAATATGAGACGGTCTCTTTAACGGAAGAGTGCAGCGCTATTTTGCAAAAGAAACTCCCACCTAAATTGAGAGATCCGGGAAGTTTCACCATTCCCTGCATCATCGGAAATTCATCTTTTGAGAGAGCCCTATGCGATCTCGGGGCCAGTATAAATCTTATTCCCCTTTCTATTTTTAAAAAGTTGGAGATTGGGGAAGCCAAGCCGACGACAGTCTCTCTACAATTGGCCGATAGATCCATCAAATATCCGAGGGGTGTGATAGAGGACGTTTTAGTCAAAGTGGATAAGTTCATCTTTCCGGCCGATTTCATCGTACTTGATATGGAAGAAGACCAAGATATCCCAATTATTTTGGGAAGACCATTTTTGGCAACAGGCCGAACGTTGATTGATGTGGAAAAGGGAAAGCTGACTTTGCGTGTTCAAGAGGAACAAGTAACATTCAATATTTTTCGATCCGTAAAATATCCAAGTGACGCTGAAAATTGCTTCCAAGTTGACCTCATTGATTCGTGCGTGAGTAGAACTTTTCGAGAAAATTATCCACCCGACCCATTGGAGTCCGTTTTGATTGGGGCTGTTTCCGAACCAAATGGAGAGCATGCCGCCTACGTACGACACATGGATGCTTCCCCGCCAATTTTTATTTGTAAACCATTCGAGGAGCTAGGAAGTTCACTAACTCGACCGACCCCATCGATTGAAAAACCTCCAAAATTGGAACTCAAAAAGCTGCCACCTCATTTGAAATATGCATTCCTGGGGCCCGACAACTCCCTTCCAGTTATTCTCTCGGCCACTTTAGCAGGAGATCAAGAGGCAAAATTATTAAGAGTTTTGAGGGAGTACAAATCTGCTCTTGGATGGTCTATTGCGGATATCAAGGGGATCAGCCCATCGATTTGCATGCACAAGATTTTGATGGAGGAAGACTACAAACCATCCGTGGAGCATCAACGTCGGTTGAATCCTAACATGAAGGAGGTGGTAAAAGTCGAGGTTTCAAAACTCCTCGACGCAGGTATGATCTTTCCAATTTCTGATAGTAAGTGGGTAAGTCCGGTTCAAGTTGTGTCGAAAAAGGGTGGGATAACAGTTGTTCAAAATGATAATAATGAATTAATTCCCACCAGGATTGTTACGGGGTGGCGTATGTGCATAGATTATAGGAAACTAAATAAGGCCACTAGAAAAGATCATTTTCCCTTGCCTTTTATTGATCAGATGTTAGATAGATTAGCCGGACATGATTTCTATTGCTTTCTCGATGGTTATTTGGGGTATAATCAGATTTACATAGCCCCCGAAGACCAAGAGAAAACGACGTTTACATGTCCTTACGGCATTTTCGCTTATAGGCGCATGCCGTTTGGATTGTGTAATGCGCCGGCGACTTTTCAACGGTGTATGATGGCTATTTTTTCTGACATGGTAGAGCAGTGTATTGAGATTTTCATGGATGATTTTTCTGTTTTTGGAGATTCATTTGACATTTGTTTGGAAAATTTGCAGAAGGTCTTGCGAAGATGTGAAGAGACCAATTTAGTCTTGAATTGGGAAAAGTGTCATTTTATGGTGCAGGAGGGCATTGTGCTTGGCCATCGAATATCCTCACATGGAATTGAAGTTGACCGAGCGAAATTTGAGACAATTGAGAAGATGCCTCCCCCCACTTCGGTCAAGGGGATTAGGAGTTTTCTGGGACATGCCGGTTTCTATCGCCGATTTATTAAGGATTTTTCAAAGATCACGAAGCCGCTGTGCAATTTACTCATGAAAGATGTCCCATTTACTTTCGACGAGTCTTGTAAAGAAAGTTTTGAGTTGCTGAAGAGAGCTCTAAGCACGGCACCGGTGATAGTCGCTCCGGATTGGGACCTTCCGTTCGAACTAATGTGCGATGCTAGCGACTTTGCCATTGGGGCTGTTTTGGGGCAGAGACGAGGGAAGGTGTTTCATGTCATATACTATGCGAGCCGAACGCTCGATGACGCCCAAAGAAATTATGCCACAACGGAGAAGGAATTGTTGGCGGTGATATTTGCATTTGATAAATTTCGGGCTTATCTACTAGGAACGAAGGTGATAGTGTGGACCGATCATTCGGCGATAAAATACCATTTGGAGAAGAAGGATGCCAAACCAAGGTTGATTCGGTGGGTGCTACTCCTTCAAGAATTCAACTTGGAGATTCGGGACAAGAAAGGGACAGAAAATGTTATAGCCGATCACCTTTCACGGTTAGAGAGTTCCCCCGAGAACGAAGAAAGTCAGCCACAAATTATAGAAACCTTCCCCGACGAGCAGCTCTACAAGTTGGATTCAACACATGCGCCTTGGTATGCTGATCTAGTGAACTACTTAGCAAGTAAAACAATTCCGAACGACCTCTCACGTCATCAAAAGAAGAAGCTAATCTCGGACGCTAAGTACTATTTGTGGGACGATCCTTTTCTTTTCAAGCGATGCCCCGATCAAATTATCCGTATATGCATTCCGGATGAGGAAATCCACAGTGTGCTGAACCATTGCCATGCATCGCCCTACGGTGGACACTTCAGTGGAAATAGAACAGCAGCGAAGGTCTTACAGTCGGGATTTTATTGGCCGTCCTTATTCAAAGATGCTCACTCCTTTGTGTCTACATGTGATCGGTGTCAACGGACAGGAAACATCTCAAGACGACACGAAATGCCGCTGAACACCATACTTGAAGTCGAATTATTTGATGTATGGGGGATCGACTTCATGGGTCCATTTCCATCAAACAAGAATCTCTACATTTTGGTGGCCGTGGATTATGTCTCCAAATGGGTTGAAGCGGTGGCACTACCTACGAATGGGTCCAATGTCGTAATCAAGTTTATTAAACAACATATCTTCTCACGCTTTGGGACTCCACGTGCTATTATAAGTGATGGTGGGTCACACTTCGACAACAAATTTCTTGATGCGGTTTTGAGAAAATACGGAGTCACTCATCGTGTTGCCACAGCATACCATCCGCAAACGAGTGGTCAAGTCGATATATCAAATCGAGAGCTGAAGTGGATTCTAGAAAAGACGGTCAGCTCGTCTCGAAAAGATTGGGCATTTAAACTCGATGATGCACTTTGGGCATACCGGACTGCGTATAAAACACCTATCGGAATGTCGCCCTACAGATTGGTCTATGGAAAAGGTTGTCATCTACCCGTAGAGATGGAACACCGTGCTTATTGGGCGATAAAGAAACTAAACTTTGATCTAAAATCCGCGGGGGAAAATCGTTGTTTGCAGCTGAACGAGTTGGAAGAAATTCGCCACAACTCATACGAAAATGCAAAACTTTATAAGGAGCGGACAAAAATTTGGCATGATAAGCACATCACGGAGAGAGAATTTGTCCCGGGTCAAGAGGTGTTGCTATTCAACTCGCGCTTAAAGTTATTTCCCGGGAAATTGCGTTCACGATGGTCGGGACCGTTCACCGTAGTTCAAGTGTTTCCACATGGTGCAGTAGAAGTTCAAAGAGATGGCCGACAATTCAAAGTTAATGGACAACGGTTGAAGGCATACTTGGGAAATCCAATCGACACGCAGAAAACGAGCGTCACCTTATCCACAGCCGGATGAATGCGAGAAAAGTCCGGCTGAAGACTATAAACTTAGCGCTCCTCGGGAGGCAACCCGAGTATTAGTTGTAGATTCTTTGTTGTTTGCTTGCAATTTTTTAAGTCTCTCTTTATCTTCTTTCTTCTTTGATCCATCCTTCCCTCTCGTCTTGATGTTTTCGTGTTAAAATTCTGTGCAGGAATCAGCAAAGGGGAGGAATTCAATGATGGGCCGCGGCACAGTCCAGGTGAGCCGCGGCACACATCAGCTGATGAAAAAGGGCCGATCAAACTGTACCCTGTGCCGCGGCATGATCTTACTGAGCCGCGGCACACCAGGTCGCTGAGCCGCGGCACCCGATAACTGAGCCGCGGCACACTAAATGATCAAGAAACGCCCAGGGAGCCTGTACTTTGTGCCGCGGCACACTAAAGCTGAGCCGAGGCACACGAACACACTGAGCCGCGGCACACAAAATCTGAGCCGCGGCACCCGACGACATATCAAAACGTCCCAGTCCGACTGTACTTTGGGCCGCGGCTCACTTATATTGTGCCACGGCCCCGTCGCAAAATAAGAACAGCCAGGTAAGGCTCATTCAGTCGATCGGCCTGCATAGGATAATTATTCCCTCCCTTCCTTCCTTCCTGCACACGATGAGGTTAGTTGGTTCCATTCTATTAGTCTCCTTCTCAAATTCTCCAGGTAATTTTTGATCATAAGGGATTATTGATGTGAAAAGATTTGGAGTTTTATACTGTTAGTTGTTCTTCATTGTTGCTTCTAAAATGGAGTTGGAATATGGGGAATTTGTTATTGTGATGGAATTGATGTTTATGAATGAATTGTTGATGATGGTTTTTGTAATTCTGGGTTATAATCTGTGTTATTATTTTTGGGATTTGAAATTA
This sequence comes from Orobanche coerulescens, assembly GCA_033398695.1. Taxonomy (NCBI): domain Eukaryota; kingdom Viridiplantae; phylum Streptophyta; class Magnoliopsida; order Lamiales; family Orobanchaceae; genus Orobanche; species Orobanche coerulescens. Next base: position 96,368,135 of record CM065807.1, read on the forward strand.
ACCATAAAAATTCTTGTTCTTCATTTTAACTTGTGCACACAAGGTGTTTGATAAATTGCAGCAATGAAAAATGGGTAAGCTAGGCATTTTCAAACTAGCTATGAATCATGTTGTCACATTATCCCCAACCTCTACATCATGTTCAACTTGAGAGCTCGTACTTAACTTCCTTTTTGATGATGCAAGCTCGTTTATTCACATTCCGCATGATGTAGTCAAGAAGCATGCAAGCTCACCGGACGATGCCGGCACCAGCTCCTGAGCAGATTGGAGGGGAGTACTTGACCTTTTACTTTTCTTGCATTTCATTTTTGTCCATTGAGGTCAATGTACGTCCTAAGTTTGGGGGAGGGATTCACATTCAGTCTACATTCATTGTTGTACTCTATTTTCTTGCTGTACATTATATTTTGTTGCACTTTTCGTTTCTTTGCGAATTTTTTTTTTTTTTAGATAGCCTTGCTTGCCGTAGTTTTCCTTATTCGTGAATTTTTGTGCTTCTATTTGTGTGATACTGATGTTACGACACTGTCTTTCTCTCTGAAGAAACGGGTGAGTTCTAGTCGACTTGTAGTCAGTTATTTCTGTTCTGCTTAGTATTCAATTAGGTCCGAAATTTTTCGGGATTGTAGAGGTCTTGGCAGATAAGAGACGATACATACTTGTTTAAAATCCCCATCAATACGTTTGGCTACATTTTCCCGGATAGTGAGTCGTACTGTTTCTTCAGTCGTGTTAGCACTTAAATTGAGTTTAGAGTCGGTCAGTTTTTCCCAAAAGTCGAGATAAAGTGTTCTATGAAGGGAAGTCTAGTAACCAGGGGTATTCGCGTGACCCGTTGTTTACTCTCGCGTAAAACGACGACCCCGATTAGACTAGTGATTTAGTGATGTCACATGTGCCAATGATAGGAAGCCTAGTAACCGGGGGTATTCGCGTGACCCGCTGTTTACTCTCGCGTAAAACGGCAACCTTGATTCGGACATGCGGAAATTATGTATTCGAGTTGTTTCTCCACTGTAAACGGGAACTTAGTAACTAGTGTTGTTACCCAAAATATTATCCGGAGATAGTATTGCTGGAATGATCGAGTAACAAACAAAATGCGAGAACACTTCCGTGGGAAAAAGGATAACACAAGATTTGCCGGGGTTGTTAGTCCCGGGCTTGAATGCTCTCGCGAGATGTTATTAATAAATATACTGTCGAGTACAAATATTAATGTTAGAATCTAATACAATGAGTGTAAAAGCTTCTAGTTATCTAGGCTTTAGAGCGCGTAGATTGCCGGAAGAACCAGATGGATGAATCTGTGAGTTCTTGCTTGGAATTTATGATGAATGTGTATGAATGTCACTATGAATGTGTTGGTGCTTGCCAAAAGAGCCTTTTATTCTCTCTTTTGTGTGTATTTTGCACTTAATTCGTAGTAGAATCCGTCCCTTTGGCCGCAACAGTGAGTCCTCTATTTATAGGGGACAAAGTAGTTGGGATCCCTCAGGCGATCGCGGGCGATCGCCGTTTTCTATATTAAAATAAATGGCCGATCGTCCCGTCACGTGGGCCTGTTCCCTTGAGGTCAGAGGTTGCAGTTGGAGTCCATCTGGGTGAACCAATGGGAAGCCAGCACGCGTCGCGAGTCGCTGTCCGAGGAGGGTCCACTTCGTACCTTTCGGCGGCCTTGTCGGTAGGTGTGGTAGGTGACAGGCTGGGGTCAATGATCCTTTTTATTGGTATCCTATGAAGATCCGCGGGTGGGCCATCGTCCAAGATTCGGTCTTCGACGACTTTGACGGATGCTGGATCCCCACGTGGCATGAGATGATCGCCTCTGATCCGTTAGACAAAGACGATCGCCAGGTATCAAAAGACGATCGCCGTTACCAAAAGCGATCGTCAGATTATGCCGGACTCTAGGTGTTCGTCCGGAGTTTGACTTCTATGGTTTGACTTTTCAGGGAGGTCATCGATCGCCTATCGTGGCGAATTAATCGTCGCACAACAATTGCCCCCCAGCTCGCCTCGATGTTGAAAACACGGGGTGAGGTGGCACTGTTGGCGATCGCCGATGTTTAGACGACCAGCCGATCTGAGTTCAAATATGGACGACCTTCTTTCGCGTCGGGAGCAGCGGGAAAATAAGGCGGGCCTTTCACAAGTGGCTGGGACACGCGTCGTGCTGCCGTTGGGGGAATCCGACGGTTTGTCAGACTTGTCGGCTGGCATGCCCTCGAAAAGACGCATATGCGGGATTCGAGGGCCGCATTTAATGCGTCCGCACGTGACGGTTGCGCTTCAGCCCCCGAGGTTTCTTCTATTTGCACTTAGGCCCTCGTCTCCATCTATAAAAAGGGGAGGGCTTCTTCTCCTTCACTTTTTACGCGCCCTTAGCATCTATAGCCGAATTTCTGCAGAAATTTCTGGAGCTTTTGTGTGCCGATCTCCTTCTTTTTTTCTAGGTAAGATTAAATTTAACCTTCTCCTTATCTTTACTTTCTAATATGTCGGGAGGATCGAAAACCTTCGAGACTGGAAGTTCTTCCGTTGCCGCCGCGTTGCCTGAACGGGAGGAGGTTCCCGTTAGAGTGGATATGGAGACGGCCGCTGAAGCTATTCGAGCGGGGATTGCACCCGAAGAACTCGAAAAACTTTTCAACGAGGCCGAGGTGGCGAGGACGGCGGAGACGGCGGAGCAGGGGGGTTCGCCGGTGGATGAAGACGATCTGGTGCGGGAGGCTTGGGAAAGAGAGAGCAGATTCGGCCCCTCCTATGTGGCTTTTGCTCAGATGATGGAAACGATCGCTGGACCTTGCCCGGAATTCGATTTCGAGGCCTACTCCGCCGCTCACCCTTACGAACATGTGAATCGGACGGTCTTTCAAGCCGCCGTCCCGTCTCAGTGGACTCTCGGCCAGATCCGGAGTACGGCGACCAAGAAAGACCTGAGCCGCTGGAGGGCCAAATATCACATCCCCTCTGACGTTTCCCTTCACGTGCCTTTGGAGAATGAGCGCGCCGACCAACCGCCCAGGATATGGTCGCCGTCAATGAGATGATTATGGAGGCGGGTCTACGATTCCCGTTGCCACTCGCCGTCTCCTATTTGCTGATCGCCTGGAATTTGGCGCCTTCAATCGACGCGAATGCTTGGGCTGCAGATCATCCGCACGTTGACCTTGTTTGGCGGTCACCGCTATTTCGTCACCATCGCTACTGGAGATGAATTATTTGTTTAAATTGGCGCAGAAAGGGACGATCGGCGGTTATCATATCCAGGGCCGACTCGGAGAGTGGTTCTTGGCGTGCCGAATAAGACCAGGGCGACACAGCAAAATGGTGTTGGGTCGGCGGGGCATGGCGATCGGCGTTGAGTGAAGGGCTGAATGAAGAGTTGGAGATTCCCACTATTTTAGGAGAGGAATCCGAGTAAGGATTTAAACTCTACCCTTGATTGAGCTTGTCTTGGGTGATCTAATTTTGTTTTCTTTGCAGACCTCTCGTTCAGCCGATCGACCTTCCATTTGATTTCTTGATCGTTTGGGAGCGTATCCGTGCGTTGCCGAACTCCTTTATTGACGTTCGATCGCTTGGTACTGAAGCTCATCGGTTGGGGGCTCGTTTGTTTTGCTACCCTCGTCACTTGAAAGTTCAAGGTATGAGTTTAAGTGGTGTTTCCTTTCTATGACGATCGTCTCCAAGAGGTCTTTTTGTTTTGTCTAACTTGTTTGCATCTTTTCTTTGACAGGGGCTTATTTTCCCCGAATCGCCGAACCTCCGCCAGAGATAGCTATGTCGGACTTGGGAGTTCTTGGTCGCCTTAATTTGGGCAAGCGGTGGTCGCGTTCTGCGACGACGTCTCACCTGCCCCGGTGACGAGACCCGCTGAGGCGCCGGTCGCCAAGCCGGTGGTCGAGGGAGAGGAACAGCTCAAACGCCGCAAGAGGCGGAGGTCGGAGTCCCCGTCGATCTCTGAGGCGGACGTATCGATTCTTGAGCCTCCGGTCACTGCGGCTCCTATCTCCGCCATCCCGATGATGGAGCGATCTGGCGCCAAGCCCACGGTCTCCGGACCCCGGTCGTCTGGCGGCTCGGCGAAGAAGATGGCGATTGCCGATGCGGAGACATCCCGGGGCAAGCCTTTTTTCGGACGCGACCCCGAGCTGGTCAATAGGTAAGAGTGGGTCAAAAATTTTCTAAGTTAGGCCTTCTGAGCATGGTATGGGCTAACTCCTCGATCTCCTTGGTTTGCGCTGCAGGGTTCGTCTCGCCGACCCGGACGTCGCCCCCATGGTGCTGGACTTCCTGTCGAGCAAGGCTCCGCAAGGTTCTCTCGAAGTCCCAGCTTACGTTCGCCAGGCTATCAATTCTCTGCCCAAGGCTTGGACGACCGACCTTGATGCGATCGCTCGTCGGCGATCTGGAGACGCCATGCAGGCGACCGTTGCTCGGCTCTTCGGGGACGGCGACGATGGCCGTCCCAATCTGCCGGACTTTGAGGCGACCCTCCACCGCTCATCTCCATCGCGAACTCGAGACCGCCGGAATGAAATATCGAAGACGCCAACCGGATCCGGTCAATGGAGAAAGAGTATGAGGAGACGGCCAAACGGGCTAAGCTGGACGTGGACCGATTGAAGCAGGAGCTGAGCCGCTCCAAGGAGGCTGCCGATCGGTCCTGTAATAAGGAGAAGGAAACTCGCCAGAAGCTCGAGGCTTCGCAGGAGGAGGCGACCGGGCTGAAGGCTGCGGTGGATCGGCTCAGCGGTGAGCTGGAGGCGGCGAAGAGAGAGCTGGAGAAGGCCAGGGGCGAGAATGTTGCCAAGGCGGCCGAACTGGCGGAGGTCGAGAAGACGGCGGCGGATCTGAAGGGGCAGCTGAAGGCGATCGAGGTCGATCCCTACCTTAACGTCGGGCATGTCAGCGAGTTCGCTTACTACTTGGCCTATGTTGACGCTGTCCGAGCTGCTACAAAGGCAGGGGTCGAGACCGGTCCCCTGATGGAAAGCTTCAGATCCTATGTCCTCAAGCATCCTCCGCATCCAGAATTTTCTCTGCCGATCCTTGACCTTGTCGACCTCGGGATCGACTTGAGTTGGTATACCGGCAAAATCATTCATCCCGAGGCCGATGGGGGTGTCCAAGCCGATCCGCAACCCGAGGGCGAAGACCAGCAGGCGGGGCCTTGAGAGGCATTTTTGTTTTTCCTTCGTAACTTGTACTTTTTGTTGTTAGGCCTTCGGGCTTCGAAATGTATGAAGCTTGTGTTTATGAATAAAATACTCCTTTTCTCGTTCCGCGTAATGCATTATATGCGATCTCCTTTGACTGTTTGTGTGCAATTTTTACGAGTACGCATATATTTGCTTTCGATTTTTGTTCGTCCGGCCGATTGTCTGAGTGTTGAAAGTATTGACATGTTTTGAATTGGAATTCTTACTTGTAATTTTCGTCGGACGACCTCGATCGCCCTGCATGTTTTTTAGCGAAGCCGATCGAGTATGGTTCCTCTTTGTTCGATCGTATCTGAGATTAGCTCGACCTATCCTTGCCCCCTTGTCTTTGTTCACTTATAGTAAGTAAGGAAACAAAGACTAGTCTATCTGGCGAGCTATCTTCATTTTTCCGGTTCTGAAGAGTCATGTGTGGTTGGGGTGTTCGATGGACCGATCTCCCCAATCGTGTCTTCGTGTGCGCAGGATATTTAGTATCCTGCGACTCACTTTTTGTGAGGGTCCTCCGTTAGGCTACGCCTGCCTTGTGTTAAAACGAAAGGCGGGCGATCTCGGTCTGGAGGAGTCCTTGCGCGGAGTGTTGTCGGCTTATTCGACACCACGTCCGCGGCTTGTCAGCTCTGCTTCCACCTCGGCCCGCCATGAAGTTGGCGATCCTCGACGGTGTACGTTGAGACGGGGGTAACGGCACGTCATATTGTTCGGGTTCGCCATGTTAGATGATGTACCTTGAGAACGTGCGATCGCGCCTACTGATTATTTTGGAGGGTCCTTCGGCTACGTCGGCCTCGTATTTAAACGAAGGGCGGACGATCTCATCCCAAAGGAACCTTGCATGGCCGAAGCTGTCGGTTCCATCGACCTCCAGGACCATGGCTGCATTAATTTTACCTAGGATCGTCGTGATCAGCGATCGTCGGTGATATGCGATGCCTGGTGGGGCGATTGCCATAACAGATGGGATAACAAAAAATCTCATTATATTCCTTGTACATCATTGAAATCGAATACAAATTTATCACTGATAGTATTTTTTCAGATGCACGGCGTTCCAGGGGTATTGGTCCGGAGTACCGTCAGGATGTTCCAGTTCGTAGGCTCCTTTAGTTAGCCATCTGGATACTCTGAAAGGTCCTTCGATTTGGACCAAAGACGCCTGTATGGGTTTGGATTTTCTTGAGGACGAGATCGCCCACTTGAAATCTTCTTTCTCTGACCTTTGAATTAAAGAACTTCTCGGCTCTCCTTTTGTGGATTGTGTTCTTCATTTCTGAGGTCAGCCGTCTTTCTTCAAGCATGTCTAGGTCGATTCGCCGGGCTACATCGTTGTCGGTCGTCATCTCCTCGGTTCGATGGCCGAGGACGGCGATCTCGAAGGAATCACCGCTCGCTCAAGGTAAGGGCGAACGGGTTTCGCGGTTGAATTGCGGGTCGTCGTTCGGTAGGACCATAAAACGTCTGGGAGCTCGCTCGCCCATCTTCCTTGCCTGGATTCGAGTCGTGCTTTGATCGTGTGTTTGAGGATCTTATTCACTGCCTCTACCTGCCCGTTCGTCTGAGGGTGATAGGGCGCTGAGAATAACCTTTTGACTCCCCACTTTTCACAGAATTGCATGACTTCTAAGCCGTCGAACTGTTTCCCATTGTCGGAGATGATGGCCTGGGGCAACCCGAATCGGCATATTATGTTTTTCCATATAAACTTGATCACTTGCTCTTGGCCGATCTTGTTGAGCGGTTCGGCCTCAGCCCATTTGGTGAAATAGTCGACCCCAACGATGGCGAACTTACAGCCCCCTGGAGCCGTCGGCAAGGGACCTATAAGGTCGATGCCCCATTGCGCAAATGGCCAAGGGCTATACATGGAGGTGAGCTGTTCGGGTGATAGTTTAATGTTGGGACCCATTATCTGACATCTATGACAAGATCTGGCATAAGCGATCGCATTTTTCCGAAGTGATGGCCAGAAAAATCCTTGTCTGGTCGTCTTATGGAGGAGGGCTCGCCCGCCCGCGTGGTTCCCACAAATCCCGTCATGGATTTCAGCTAAAATGAGCCGAACTTCCTCCGGTGTAATACACTTGAGGAGGGGAAGGCTGAAGGCTCGCTTGTAAAGCCGATCGTCCAATAGGGTATACCTGGTCGCACGAAGCTGGAGTTGGCGAGCTTTAACACGGTCGTCAGGGACCGTTCCGTCCTTTAAGTATTTGATGAACGGAGTCATCCAATTCTCTTCGGCGATGGCGACCGTGGTAACCAAATTCCTGTCGATCGCCGGCCTTGCTGACTTTGTGATTTGGATGTTGGAGAAGTCGGCTGCCCCATCCGATGATGCTAGTTTGGAAAGTGCATCGGCCTGGGAGTTGTGCTCTCTCGGGACTTGCTCGATTAGTACTTCTTCAAACTTTGTGCACATTTCGGCGACCAACTCTTGGTATTTGACCATCTGTTCGCCGCGTGCCTCATATTCCCCCTTGACTTGGTTCACGACCAAAAGGGAGTCCATGAAGATATGGAGGCGTCGAACATCTAGGGCGAGGGCTAGATCAAGCCCGCCTACCAGAGCTTCGTATTCGGCTTCATTGTTGGTCGCACGAAAACCGAAACGCACGGCATTTGCGAAACTCTGACCGTCGGGGCTAATGAGGATAATCCCTGCCCCTACTCTCGCATTGGTCGCTGAGCCATCCACGTATAATTTCCAGGCAGGTCGGCCGACCTGGGTCGGACTGTGAGGGAACTTTAATTCCACCACGAAGTCCGCCAGAGCTTGGCCTTTGATCGCCGTGCGAGGAGCGTAAGTGATACCGTATTGTGCGATCTCGAGCGACCACTTGAGGAGTCGCCCGTTGGTGTCCTGGCAGGTGACTTGTCTTAGAGGTAGAGTGGTTAGGACCTCCACCGGGTGATCGAAGAAGTAAGCTCTCGGCTTTCGTACACTCATGACAAGGGCATAGCGATCTTCTCCAATGGTGTGTAACGTGTCTCGGCGTCGTGGAGCGCTGGCTAACATAGTAGATCGGCAAGTGGGCTTGCCCTCTGCTCGCACTGAGCGGCACTCGCGACCTCCGAGGCCGCTAAGTAAAGGAATAATTTTTCACGGTGATCGGCTTTGCCGTGATCTCGGGGTTAGATAGATATTCCTTTATTTTGGCGAATGCTATCTCGGCTTTCTTTCGTCCATGCGAACTTCTTGTTCTTGATGGTCGCGAAGAAAGGCTTGCTTTTATCGCCGAGCCGTGATATGAAACGGTTGAGGGCGGCTAGACAACCCGTGAGGCGTTGCACTGTTTGATGTTTCGCGGTTCTGCATGTCAAGGATCGCTTTGTATCTTGGTGGGGTTCGCCTCGATCCCCCTTTGGCTCACTATGTGCCCCAAGAACTTCCGGAGCCCACCGAAGTTGCATTTCTTGGGGTTCGACTTCATGTTAAACTTCTCAAGGATGGCGAACGTCTCGGCAAGATCGTTGAGGTGATCTTCCTTCTTGAGGCTTTTGACTACGATATCGTCAATGTAGACCTCCATGGTCTTGCCGATCTGATCGGCGAACATCCTGTTGACTAATCGCTGATAGGTCGCCCCTGCGTTTTTTAAGCCGAACGGCATTCTGACCCAATAGTATATGTCTTTTTCTGTGTGGAAAGATGTGTGTTTTATGTCTTCTTCCGCCATTGGGATTTGATGATATCCGGCGAAGGCATCCATAAACGACATCATTTCGCATCCTGCCGTGCTATCGACCAGGTGATCGATATGAGGCATCGGGAAGTGATCTTTTGGACATGCCGCGTTGAGGTCGGTGAAGTCAATGCATAATCTCCAGAACGATTGCTTTTTGACGAGCACCGCGTTGGCGACCCACTGTTGTTCGTCTGTGGCTACTCCGATCAATTTATTGTTGAGTAACTTCTGGACTTCTATGTCGAGCGCCGCGTATTTCTCGGGACCGAACTTCCTACGCTTCTGGTGAACAGGCTTCATCGCCCGGTCGATCTTCAGATAATGGCAAGCGTGTTCGGGACTTATGCCAACCATATCTTGATGTGACCAGGCAAAGACTCCGATGTTCCTACGTAGCAAGTTGATCAGATCCCCCTTTAATTCGTGGTCGATGCTCGCGCCGACCTGTACTTCCCGTTCTGGATGATCCGGATCCATCGTAATACTTTCCAACTCTTCGACAGGAATGGTCGCCTCTCGTTTGGTACGATCTCCAGACTCGGTCCTAGGATCGATGTCGAGGCTCGGCTCGAAACCGATCCTTGGCTCGATGTCGTCCGTCAATCGATGAGAGATGGCGTCCCCTGAGTCGGGTTGGTACAAAGTGTTAGGCTCGTCGATCTCCATGGGTTGATCGTCGGTCGCTTCAATGTTACATATAGTATGGGAAGTATTGAAAGAATTAACAACATAGGAGTAACTCAAACATCTCTTTGCCATTAGCTGATCTCCTTTTACAGTACCGACCGTCCCATCGGCAGTGGGGAATTTGATACAGTAAAAGAAAGATGAGGCGACCGCCTCAAAGGTTTCTAAAAAGGGGCGACCTAGGAACCCATTATAGATGCTGGGCCTATCTATGATTACAAAGCTTAGGTTCCTAGTAATCCTAACCTTGGGATCATAAAAGCATACTAGCTCGACGGAGAGCTTGATCCTCCCGTAGGCTCGGACTGTGTTGTCGCCGAACCCTTGGAGCACGGTGTCGAAAGGCTTGATGAATTTGATTAGGTTGCCGAGTTGGTCCAGGGCGGATTTGAATATGATGTTGCAAAAACTCCCATTGTCGACCAACACGCGATCGACCGTCTTCCCAAGGATGCAAGCGGAGATCACTAGTGCATCCTCTTTGGGACATTGCACTCCTTCCCTGTCCTTGTTGGAAAAGAAGATGAGCGCGTCTCTAGAGATGGTCGGCTCCGGAGGTACTACAATATGGACTTCGGCGAAGGTCCTCAGTTCGGCTTTTCGCTTCCTGTTTGACAGGGTGGATACCGGGGAAAGGCCCCCGAGGCTCCCACCTTCTGCTTGGAGCATGTTGATCCGACCGCCAGGGTTGATCGGAGGGATCGACTCATCAGAGTACTCCGGCTCATGCTCGATCCTGGCGATCGGATTGGGAGGAATTCTCTCGCTCGGTCGGCGTTCGCGCCCTCCGGCTCTTTCCGTCCTGGGTTCTGGCTTGGTGATCAAATTGTCCAGTTTGCCTTCCTCAAACAGTCGCCAGAGCTGTCTGAGGAGGTCGCGGCATTGGCTAGTGTTGTGGCCGGGACTCTTATGATAGGCACAGAATTTGCTACGGTCTAGATGACCGTGGTCCCTTATCGGCTTTGGCTTGGAAAGCCACTCGCGACCTTTGATCGCGTTGAAGATGTGGGCCGGAGATAAGTTGAGGTTGTGAAGAAGGTGGACCTCTACATCCTCGAAGGCTTTGAACTCGCCAGGCGGCTTGGCGACCGCCTTTCTGGGCTTGGCGACCGTCTTCTTCTGGACATGGGAAGGTGCTTTCCCTTCTTCGGACTGTCCCTCGTCCAGGCGGAGTGAGAGCATCTTCTGCCTGGCCAGATAATCGGCGGCTCTGACGCGGAACGCTGTATAGGTCGGTGGAAAATCTTTTGTGAGGTGCCTGAACATGGGCGATCGTCCGTGGAATCCGTTCAGGACTGCGTGGTGAGCGATCTCGTCGCTGACGGGCTCACCGGTGAGGACTATCTCGTCCACCCGGTCGATATAATCCTCATCCGATTCATCCTTCCCCGCCCGATTTTCATCATGCGGTGGGGACCTTCCGGCGAGCGACTTTGGCGGCGAAGTATGACGTGAAGTCGCTCGCCGCTTCTCAAAGCAATTGATTGAGCGAGATGGTAGCGAGATGTACCACCTATGGGCGAGATCGCCCGAGTTAGCGGGAACATACGACATTTTGTCGCATCCGAAGCTCCGCATCCAGTCATGTAGATCCGGAATTTGCTTAAGTGGGTTCCCGGATCCGTTCTCCCTCGTATAGAGGTGTTTGTGGGGATTGATCGTTGATTGACCGAGCGATCTCGATCTGGACCGCGAGTGGCTCAAATAGCCCAGCGATCGGTCTCTGGCGTTCGCCCAATTTCTAGGAGCGTCTTCATCTCGTCGAGTGGCGTTGCATAGCGGCGATCATTGCCGCTCGATCGCCGCCGATTGGCTCTCAGACTGCGAACCAAGGCGATCGTGTACTGATCCCCTAGCTCCGTGGTGAATGACGATCTCCCTGCCAGAGGGTTCCCTTCTTGGGCGAGCAGGGGCTCGTTGCCCGGTCTGTCTCTTGGGAGTCGGATACACCGAACTCCTGGTGAAGGATTCAGATATCGATGTCTCCCGGCTGGGGCCTGAGTGCCCCGGTCGCCATGAGGGATCGCTCCCTAGGCGGCTGAAGACGGAATCGTCCCGCCTTACGAGAGCCTTCCCCAGCGGCTCGGGGCTTTCTGTCGATTTCTCAACATAGATCCCCTTGAGCTTCCGTTTGCTTGCCCGGCGGTTAGCTGACGGGGTGATGGTTGGCGTATCGTGGGCCCTCTGCCGTTCCCTGAGGATGGCTATAGCCTCCTCAATCTGTTCCGATGTCTGGAACTGATCGAGTGAGAGGCTAGAACCGTCCCTCGGGGGCGGGAGTGAGAGCCTAGCGTCGCCACGGTCGCCTTCCGCCGTGGGCTGGGATTCGGTCCTCGCCGGAATAAGATTTCCGGCAGATCTCAGGGTGGCCCTCTTGGAGGTTGTTGCTGATGTCATTTTCTGATGGTTTTTCTATTGAAGAACAGTGAGTGTTTCTTCAAGTATATGTCCGGAGAACAGTGAGTGTTCTTCGAGACGGTAGGAATAAAAATGAAGGTTTAGATCCCCTTCTTCTAGCGCCAATTGTTGTTACCCAAAATATTATCCGGAGATAGTATTGCTGGAATGATCGAGTAACAAACAAAATGCGAGAACACTTCCGTGGGAAAAAGGATAACACAAGATTTGCCGGGGTTGTTAGTCCCGGGCTTGAATGCTCTCGCGAGATGTTATTAATAAATATACTGTCGAGTACAAATATTAATGTTAGAATCTAATACAATGAGTGTAAAAGCTTCTAGTTATCTAGGCTTTAGAGCGCGTAGATTGCCGGAAGAACCAGATGGATGAATCTGTGAGTTCTTGCTTGGAATTTATGATGAATGTGTATGAATGTCACTATGAATGTGTTGGTGCTTGCCAAAAGAGCCTTTTATTCTCTCTTTGGTGTGTATTTTGCACTTAATTCGTAGTAGAATCCGTCCCTTTGGCCGCAACAGTGAGTCCTCTATTTATAGGGGACAAAGTAGTTGGGATCCCTCAGGCGATCGCGGGCGATCGCCGTTTTCTATATTAAAATAAACGGCCGATCGTCCCGTCACGTGGGCCTGTTCCCTTGAGCTCAGAGGTTGCAGTTGGAGGCCATCTGGGTGAACCAATGGGAAGCCAGCACGCGTCGCGAGTCGCTGTCCGAGGAGGGTCCACTTCGTACCTTTCGGCGGCCTTGTCGGTAGGTGTGGTAGGTGACAGGCTGGGGTCAATGATCCTTTTTGTTGGTATCCTATGAAGATCCGCGGGTGGGCCATCGTCCAAGATTCGGTCTTCGACGACTTTGACGGATGCTGGATCCCCACGTGGCATGAGATGATCGCCTCTGATCCGTTAGACAAAGACGATCGCCAGGTATCAAAAGACGATCGCTGGTTACCAAAAAACGATCGCTGTATTATGCCGGACTCTAGGTGTTCGTCCGGAGTTTGACTTCTATGGTTTGACTTTTCAGGGAGGTCATCGATCGCCTATCGTGGCGAATTAATCGTCGCACAACAACTAGAAGCATCCATGTGCCCCATGAGTGTCTTTTACGTCAAACGGTTTCCGAATACATGAGAATGGAAGTTCCACCCTAGGATTATCCCGATGAAACATCCCGAGATCCTAACCTAGTGGTCGACTCGAATCAAATTTTTGAGCATATATATAAGGGGATACTGTCCGAGGTTTATTTGTTATGAGACTCGTGAAAATAGTGCCTTTAGACTGTGGAACGCGACGAACTAGCTTGTTTATGTTAGCCTTTCATATTGACGGTCGATTTGACTCATGTTTTGTTAATCTTTGAGCTGAGTTTTCTTCATGAACGAATGATTAGGACTGAACTTGATTACTTTGCGGAATCATTATTCTGAGTGCAGCTCGCTTTTATGACACTCGTATTATTTAGAGAGAATGGCAGGATAGTATTGATTAGGTTGAACACTATGAGTTGCACGATGATTCACGACATTCTTTTATTGACTTTAATTCTTTTTGCTTGAGGACAAGCAAAGGCTTAACTTTGGGGGTATTTGTTAGGCGTATTTTTATACGCTTATTCATCATTATTTTGTAGTGTTTTGGTGAGTGAAATCATCTAAATGAGCTTTTAATGCCTTAATTTTGTATGATTGACCGGAAATTGAAGTCCGGAAGCTAAAACGAGGCAAAACGGGCGAAGACGGCAAAACTGGACTCTGAGCCGCGGCACAAGGAATCTGAGCCGCGGCACAGGAAGACACCACCAAGGGCGAGTAAGTCAGATTTCGTGCCGCGGCACAGCCAGTGAGCCGCGCACGAAGAATTATTTAACGCCTGGGCATTCACTTTTGTGATGTGCCGCGGCACGAGTTGATGAGCCGCGGCACACTTAGCGGGTTTTATACGTCTGCGCGGATTTTTGGGCCGTTTCAAAGCCAGTTTTCGACCGATTGAGACGGACGCGTTTTACTGATGTGCTGAGCTATAAATAGGGTTTAAGACCCTAATTTAATTATCTTGGAATCATTGAATCTAATACCTAGGAGAGCTTAAGCTTGGAGACGGCAGAAGAGGAGGAAAGCAGAAGAATTCAAGGGCAGAAGGCGGGAGCTGAAGAACGGAGGAATCCGAGCTTCATCTGCGTTTGAATTTTATGCTTTCGTTTATTTATTCTGTATTTTCAGTTTTTAGTATGTCAGGCTAAAGCCCTAATCTAGGGTTTTGATGAAACCTTTGTTTTGACGAATTGATTAAGATTATCCAATTTATTACCTTTTTATTGAGTTTTCCCAATTATGTTTAATGCTTGCAATTATCTGGCCAATAGTTGTATTGATTTAATCATTCACTTCGAATCGGGAGAGGAGATTTGGTGAGGAACTATTGGTGAGGACCGTTTTATTCTGTGAGATAGGAATATACTCATAGGAACTACGTGGCCTTTAGGAGATTTCATGCTTTTTGCCTATCGACGAGATAATTCACCTAGGGATAGAGTGCGTTAGTCGCCGTTAGATAAATCTATTGACCTCGGGAGAGGCGGTAGAATATATTAGCAATCTCCGCCTTCAATAAATTGGGAAAATTATTTATTACGGATAATCGAGAGTAAATTCGGATAAACTAAGGTGGATTCAGAACCCTAGACTTATTTATCATTTGATTCTTTTTATTCAAGCTATTGTTTTCTGCTTAGTCTTTTATTAATTCTTTTAGTTATTAATCGCAAAACCCAACTTCGATTGTTCAAATAAAATTGGAATACGAAAACATCGGTAGTTAGAGATTCAATCCTCGTGAGAACGATACTCTACTTATCACTTTATTACTTGTAAACGATGACGTGCACTTGCGTGTAGGAAATATCGCAACACCCCATCATACTCATTTCAAATTTACTTTGCATGAGATGAGAGAACCTTTGACATAGAGCAAGGTTAGTTGAACCAAAAATAATATCATCCACATAGATTTGTACCATTAGAAGGTCATCACCTTCCTGTATCTTGAACAAGGTTTTGTCCACAGCACCTTTCTCAAATCCGTTGTTGGTTAGAATCTTTGGGACAGGTTTCGTACTGTGCTCTAGGGGCTTGTTTAAGTCCATACAAAGGCTTTCCTTAGCCTCGTAAACTAGATGGATACCGTCGTGTTGGCAAACCACAGTGGTTGTTCAACATAAACTTCTTACGCAAGATCTCCATTCAGAAAGCACTTTTGACGTCCATTTGGTATACGATAAAACTCTTATGGGCGGCAAAGGCTAAAAATATCCTAATGGCTTCTAGTCTCGCTACAGGCGAAGGTTTCATCATAGTCGATTCCTTCTTCCTGACAATAGCCTTGTGCTACTAGTCTGGATTTGTTCCTTATGATAAGTCCATTTCGATCCTTTTTGTTTCGAAATACCCATTTGGTTCCTATAACCGATTGGTGTGTCGGTCTGGGTACATACCATACATTGTTTCTTTCGAAACCGTTAAGCTCTTCTTCCATAGATGTTATCCAATGAGAATTGTTAAGAGCGTCTATGGTCGAAACAGGTTCGGACTGGGCTAAGAATACAGCGATAGTGCACATATTGAGTCTTCTAAGTTCGGATTGAGATTTCCATTCAGGAAACTGTGAAACTTCAGCATTAGATTCTTCTTGTGCACAAAGTACATTTCGTTGTGTACTCTGTATTCTCCTACGAGTAGAAACACCGGCATTAATGTTTCCAATGATCAGCTCTTGCGGGTGATCTCTCAACCATCTTCGGTCGGGTTCTAATTCAGGATCCCGTACTGTATCGAAAGATTCTGTGGATACAGCTTCAGCTTGTACATCGTCGTCTTCATCCACATCGATTCTTACAGCTGCAGGGTTGATTTCTAAATCAACGACAGGTTCTATGGGTGTAGGTGGATCCAAGATAGATAGATGGTGAATGTTCTGAGTGATATCATCTACTCCTGTAGGGTCATGGTGTGGTTCGTCGAACACTACATGAACTGATTCCTCGATCGTCAGCTTCCTTTTATTGAAGATTCTGAAAGCTTTGCTGACGGAGGAGTATCCTACGAATATTCCTTCATCTGATTTTTCATCAAAGGTTCTAAGTTGGTCCTTCCCATTTTTCAATACATAACACCTGCATCCAAAAATGTGAAAATACGAAACTAACGGAGTTTTGTTATTCCATACCTCATATGCTGTTTTGTTGTGGTGCTTGTTGACGATACAGCGGTTTTGAGTGTAGCACGCTGTATTGGTTGCTTCACCCCAGAAACGCTGTGGCAATTTGCTTGCTGCAATCATTGTCCTTGTTGCTTCTTTCAACGTCCTTTTCTTTCGCTCGGCAACACCATTTTGTTGAGGTGTACGGGCGGTGAGTATTCGTGTTGTATTCCATTCTCCGAACAGTATTGCTCTATACGGTGGTTAGTGAATTGATACCTCTGGAACGAATGCACACGATACTCGATGCTTTTTCATTTTGCAACTTTCTCAAGAGTCGGGCACTTGATGTTGTTTCCTTCTTCTTGCTAAGAAAGATCGTCCAAGCATACCTGGAATAATCATCAACAACAACCATGCAGTATTTCTTACCTCCCAAACTTACTGGGTCTACAGGACCGTAGAGATCCATGTGTAACATTTCCAACACTCTTTGGGTTGAAAGGTAGGATTTGCTTTTCAGGGTTGACTTGATTTGCTTGCCTTTCTGACATGGTCCGCAGACGCTGTCTTTCTTGAATGACACATTTGGCAAACCTCTTACCATTCCCTGTCTTGAAAGCTTGTTGATCATCTTGAAGTTGACGTGAGATATCCTCTTGTGCCATAACCAGCTTAGATCTGCAGTGCCTTTGACAACAAAACATGGAATTGAGGAGCTCATAGGCTTCCAGTCAGCAATGTACATATTACCTGATCTGCTTCCTGTAAGCACAACTTCCTTGGTTTAGGTGTTCTTGACTCTACAGCGATCTATATAGAACTTCACCGAGAACTGTTTATCACAGAACTGGCTAATACTAAGTAGATTATACTGTAAGCCTTCAACATATGCAACATCGGTGACCTTGAATTTCCCGACAAGTAGGTTTCCTTTCCCTCTTGTTCTTCCTTTAGACTTATCACCGAAGCGTACTTTTGGACCGCGACCTTATACAAAATCAGATAGCTTGCTCCTATCTCCGGTCATGTGACGAGAGCATCCACTATCAAAGTACCAGGTATCCTCCTCTAGAATGTCCTGTAACAAAGAAATTAGGTAGATTTAGGTCCCCTTTGATTTTTGGGTCCATGTATGTTAGTTCCTTTAGGTACCCAAGCTTTCTGGCGGCAATTGGTTTCTTGTAGGACATACTCTGCAGGTGTTGCGATATCTACGGGGGCATATCCGTAGTCGTTATAATCATGATAATTATTATGCATGTAAAATTGGGGTTATTATTATTATTCCGGACGAGTGCCGTCTAGGAGGTGGAGCCATTTTCTTAGTCCTAACTTGTCTTCCGGGTCTCCAATTGGATTCCCAATGCCGTTGTTGATACCGAATCGGCATCTCTTGTCTTGAGGGATAACAGGCTCATGTATCCAATACCTCGGCGAGTCAGATCGATAGTATCGCCGTGCGGGCCTTTGGTGGTTGGATCTGCCTTCCTTCGAACGGCCGCTGACGCCGTTGATATGCTCGGGAGCATCCGTTGAGTGCGCCTCACAGTTGGAATGGCTTATGATTCCATTGTATGCAGTATAGGATTGCGGGGCGGAATTGCAGCCTTGATTTCTCAGATGCAGTTCCTTCATGGGACTAGGGGTATCTTCCGATTCTGGAATGTGTTCCACACTCTTGACGAACACTGTACTAGTTTTCCCTTTGTTTGAACATGAGATGTATCCTAAGCCACTTTTATCATGAGCATGTTGCCCAGTGCTCAGAATTTCTTCCATTCTTTTGGACGATTTTTCAAACGACTTCAGAATGGTCTCAAGTTCAGTTTCTCGCTTTTCGAGAGTTGTGATTTTGGTTTGTAGTAGAACCAAATCATTTGTCTTGCTCTCATTGTGGGTTTTAACCTCATTTAGTTCATGAGCAAGTTGATGATTGCTCTCCATGAGTTATTCAAAATCGACCTTGCTGGTTTCGCAATCAAGAGACATATTTTCATAGTTTATTTTCAGCAAGTCATTTTCATCTTTTAGCTCTAAATTTGTTAATTGAAGCTGTATATTCTCAGTTTTTAGAGTCTCATGGGCCTTTTGAATGTTTTTAAATTCATTAATCATATTTTCGAAAGTATGAGATGCATTTGACGGAATAGCTGAGGTTGAACTTACCTCATCGTCGCTGTCTTCACCTTCTGGAACATCTTTGGCCATAAAGCACATATATGCTTTATCATCGAACTCATCGTCAGATGAATCACTTTAAGTGACCACCTGAAGACATTCTGCTGATTTGGATGGTGTGGGGGAGGCTTCTGATTCTCCAATCAGGTCCTTGAGCTTGTATTTCCAAGCACGTCTTCTTTCATCTCTCTCTTGTTGCTCGGCCTCAGGCAATCTTTGGACTTTGGGATGAGGACATTTATTTGCATAATGGCCTGGTTTCCTGCAGTTATAGCACAGGTTAGCATCACCAGATGATGTTTCGGCACTTACCTTGTGGACAGGTTTGGGCCTGTAGGGAGTCTTTCCAGACTGTTTGATGAACTTTTTGAATTTATGCATGAGAAGCGCCATTTCATCTTGGGACAGGATGTCGTCGTCACTGTCAGCATTCTTGTGACTGGGCTTTGACGAGCTAGGCATGCTGTGTCGACGGTTCGATACAGCGGCGAGAGCTGTGACCTTTGAAGGAGATTCTTCAGCTTTCTCTCTTCTGTCAATATCATACTCAAAAGCTTTGAGGTCAGAGAAGAGATCAAAAGTAGATATTTCATTAAGATTACAGGATACACACATAGCTGTGGTCTTAATGTCCCATCGGGCTGGGAGAGATCTGAAAATTTTTAAGTTCTTCTCCTTTTGGGTGTAAATTTTGCCCAACACTTCAAGTTCACCAACAATACCAGTGAATCTGAGGTCAAGTTCCTCAAGTGTTTCCGTTGGTTTCATTTCAAAAGATTCAAATTCCGAGTTAGTTTTGAAATCTTGTTTTCTTTTGAGAGCTCGGTTCCCTCAAAAATCAACTTGAGTTTATCCTGATTTCTTTGGGTTGTTTTGCAGCTCTTTACCTTTGAGAACGTGCCTTTGTCAAGAGTGACAAATAACGCGTTCTTAGCCACGTTGTCGAGATTGGCTCGCTTCCTTTCATCTGTTGTCCATTGCTCGCGTTCCTTCTCGAGCATTTCAGCATGGGCTTGGCCCTCAATCCTTGCGGCCGGATTTACCTTCATGATCTTGATAGGACCATCCTGTATAACAAAAATCATCTCTTCGTGCATTGCTGCAAGATGAGCTTCCATTCTAATTCTCTAGTCGTCAAATTCGTTAATAGAGAACATAGGGACTTTGTTAATCATAGAAATATCCATACTGATAATATAGGAATGAAAGAGTCTGTTTTGAAAATAAGTGATTTGAATCTGATTCGGTTAAAAAGAAATACGACTGATTCTTTTTATAATCAACCGCTCCGATACCACTTGTTGGCCACTAAGTACACTGGATACAGTTTAAACAACAAACTGTATGGATTTTAAATCTGAGTGCGTAGCGGAAGTCTTGGATACAGTAGGTTGCTGTGGATACAGCAACTAAGTGTATAGTGTATACTTAATATATCACAGTATTTTAAAATAGTAAAAGCTGAAGGTAAATAACACAGTAATTAAAGTGGTTCGAGGTAAACCCATCTACGTCCACTGGTCCTCCACACAGGAGTAAAAAGTTTATTATAATTACTGCGTACACAACTACGTAATTATAACAAAACACACAATCAATATATCGTTCACACAGATTGATATAAAGATCTTAGCTTAAACCATTCACACAGATTGGTTTTGAGCTAATGCTTTGACTTGCTTCTTCACGCACAGTACTGAAGCTTCGTCTTCTTCAATGCAAATCCTTCACACACAGTTCCGGAGAAGCACAGATTGTTTAGTCCACACAGGGCTGATCTTGAGTTTGTTCAACGTATAGAACAGATGGTGAACAACAACTTTGACTTTAAGAGCTTTCAGCTGATGAAGTGTTGTTCAGGATGATGAGCACTGTATATCTCTTTAGATCTTAATTGCAGTAAGCTTTGGAGATATGTTTTGCTCTGATGATAACTTTTGATAGCTTGAGTGTTAGGTTACTGGTAACTGATCTTTAATGCCTTCATAAGATATATATAGTCTCTGAAGCATATATCCGTTGAGATGTATCCGTTTGAATGAGATTTCATTCCAACGGGATTATGACACGATCCGGATTTCGCGGATTCTCAAGATTCGAAGACCGCGTATTTAAATACTTTATCCTTGAGTATTTAAATACTTCTTTATTCAACGGGACTTGACTTCTGGATATTCCTTCTTTGTCCTGTTGTGAGATGTATGGAAGATAACTGTATTTTGAGTTTCGAGACAGTTTCCATACTTGGTCTTTTTACAAGACTTCTTGCTGTACAGAAGGGCTTCACTATATGCTGATTCGAGGCAGGTCTTCGATACAGGATAAAGCCTCAAAGCTTCGATACAGTTTCCTTTACTGTATTCGGATTGACATATATGTCAAAACCTTTTTATCAAATACCATTCGATACAGGGATCAGATATCCCGGCTGTTTCGATATAGGGTCTTTGTTTTCCCAACAAGATCCAACCAGACGATTACTTGGATATATCCCAAAGTAAGTAATACATTCAATCACATATATATATATATATGTGTATATATTATTATATATTATATATTATATAATTGAGCAACATATTCTTTTTAGTGTAATAAACAAAACGGAGGTTGGGAGTGTGGGTATTACGTCATGCACTGGATGTCGACTATTGTCCGAGCTCGTATTATCGATGGATGGGTGGAGGTGATAAACTTTTATTTCAGTTTATTAAATTATTTAAATTAATTTCAGTTTTTTAAATTATTTTAGTTTAAAAGTGATTCGTTTAAGTTGATGAGTTTGTTAATTTATATATATGTTTATATATACAGATGTTTGATGATATTGTGGCACTTACTATAGATAGTATTCGTGCAATTCGAATCGAATGGGCAAAACAATTTTTGGAGGTTAGAGACCGTTTATGTGCGTAGACCTTTGACATTTAATTTTGTAAGTGTTGCACCTGAAGATTCAGTTTCTTTTCTGGTTCATGGTTGTAGGGAAATTTACTTACCCGTGAAATTATCTAGATATCCTTTTGCCCCCAAATTGGTGTTCTGTGCAGGGGTAATTCCTAAGACCTGAATCAGTTGTTCTGCATTGCCTTTTTTTTCTAAATTGGTGTTCTGTGCAGGGGTAATTCCTAAGACCCGAATTTATGTGCGAAGCCACAATCTGTGATTGATATGTTCTCATTAAATCCTTAAAGGGCAGTTGCTTTTTGATTGATATGTTCTCATTGATTGATATTTTTCGGGCATTGTATTCGTTGTTGTGTTCTTCTTCTTCCTTTTCTCCTTTTACTTGTGCTTGATTTTGCTTGTTGTTGTTTGTTGTCGCTGTACTTGAATTGTGTTGTATTTTTTTGTATTGGAGAGAATGTTAATGTATTTGATGGTTGGATAAAAGTTTTTTAGTTGTATTGGTGAATGGATGAAATAAAGTTGTGTTGTTGAGGTTTTATTTGATGTTTTGTGGTTGGATGCTGTTTTTGGTGTTTAGGATGCTGTTTTATATGTATGTGTAGCAGGTTAGAAATTTAAAAAACAAACCTGGTATTTTTAAAAAAATAGAATTAACAGCGGTTCTTAGGAGAAACCGCTGTTAATTTTGCAGTGTAAGTTTAACAACGGTTTCTACGGGAACAGATGTTAACAGCACAGTTAACAGCGGTTTTATATACAACCGATGTTAAATTAACAACGGTTTTTAACTGGAACCGCTGTTAAATGTCCAGTTTAACAGCGGTTCTCGTAAAAATCGATGTTAAATTTACACTGCAAAATTAACAGCGGTTTCTGCCGAACCGCTATTAAATTAACAGCACCACCTTTAACAACGGTTCTGGAACCGCTGTTAATGTAGCTCCAAAACCGCTGTTAAAGGTCCAGTTTTGTAGTAGTGAGAATTCATACGTATTAAACAAGTGTTCAATTCAGATAATGGAATTATTTGAAACCTTTGGAATATGGTTATCTATAATGTTGAATTAATCGGATCGTCCGGATTGATGATGATAATCGGTAATTGTTTTTTATTATGAATGTACAAGGAGGAAACTTGTATTCGTATTTAAGATTGAATGTGGAATCGGTAATGCGTAGGCACTTGGTTAAATTGATTATTGATATGATCTTCGGATTGTGGAATCGTATTGTGGTTTTGAGTTCGTGTTTGATTGATTTGGGTTGTTTGGATTTGTATTTAATCGGGATATTGTAAAACTGTTGTGTTTGTTGATCGGTTATTGATTGTTATTTGTGATCATCGAGTTACGGCTTGTATTGTGGATATGAGTTCGTATTTGTTGAGTTGGATTATTTGGTTTTATGTATATGACCGAGGTTTTGTTCAGCCGTTGAGTTTGATTGGTTGGTTATGTCGGTTATTGATTGTTATGGGATTATTGTTGATTGATTACTTCAATAGGTTGAGATGTCTGATCGTGGTTTATGACTGTTGCGTTGCGGTTAAGGCTGAAGAGTTCGTAGATTGATTTTGGTCGGGGCTGAGGAGCTCGTAGACTAAGGCAATGGATTTTGGTAACGGCTTCGTGGTATCGGTATCGAGGCAAGTTTATACTTGTTCAGTTTATAATATTTGATGAATGGTTTCTCTTTCATTTCATTTATAATTCATATAGCAATGATATTATAAGTATAAATTGTCGGGATGATGGTTTGTATATTGTGACTTGGTTTGGATTAAATCATAATGTATATGGTTTAAATGTGTTGGTGAATACGGAGATGTGAGTTATATTTGGTCAACGATATGGAATGTCGGATATCGAGGATGGTTTACCGTGTCGACATTGATGTCGGGATGGTGGTTTGTTGGTATAAATGTACTATCCCTATTTTGAGATTATTCGTATAACTGTGTATTCGTTCAGGGATGTTTATTCGTGGAAAGGATGTTGTCTCCGGCTTTGAGGTTGTTGGTCCCTGATAATGATGAAGACTATCCTCACTGTACCAACACGAGTCTTTTCTAGCGCGCTTTGTCCTCACTCACGCGCACCTGGGAAACATCCTAGGGGGTCACCCATCACATAACTACTCCATGCCAAGCACGCTTAACTTTGGAGTTTCTATGAGATGGCTACTAGAAAAGAAGATGCATCTTGTTGGTATGAGTAGTCCAAATCAATTCATTTAACCACTTTCTAATGCAGATCTCATAGGTCAAAGCACGCTTCCATTTAACTCCATGCCAAGCACGCTTAACTTTGGAGTTTCTATGAGATGGCTACTAGAAAAGAAGATGCATCTTGTTGGTATGAGTAGTCCAAATCAATTCATTTAACCACTTTCTAATGTGGAACGGATGTTGTCTCTGGCTTTGAGGTAATTTATATATTGTTCAGTTATGAGATAATTATTATGTTGACTTGTTGTATATGTGTACGTTGAGGCTTCGTGTATTGAGATTCATATTGGATCTGTTGATCGTCTCATTGAGGGATGTTGATCCTAGAACTATTGTCTGAGATTGTTGATCGTATGGATTATCCTTTGGGGTTTGTGATCACAAGATTGTTGTTTTGAATATTGATTGGTCGTGTCGACTTTTCATTATCAGTCTGTTGTTGTTCACTTCGGTGAGTCTTTTGATCCTTATTGGATATGGGTTTCTTTGAGTGTCGTTGTCATGTTGCATCGTGACATATCTGGAGTCATATTTGCATTCCGATTGGATATTGTGTAGGATTTTTAGCCGGGCACATATATAGTCATGCGTGAATATTTTCCGTGAAGGGCTGTGCACACGAGACGTAGTTCGTTGAGGCTAATTAGGTACATTGTCCCATGTATATCCTGGATTCTGTAAACGGGGTGGACATGTGCACTGACACATATTCGGATCGGGCGTACTATGACGTCCATCTTTGAGCCATACTGTTTGGTCGTTCATAGTTCCATGTATGATTGGGTATGTTCGATGGTTTGCGACTGGTTGTTCATACACCCAAGGGGTATGTTTTGACAGTCGGGGTTATTTCTTTGAGATCCATTATTGTTGATCACTTGGATTTTATCTTGTTGATGGTATTCTTGATTATTGTTGGTCCTTTGTTGATCATTTGGAGTCTACCTTGTTGAGGGTATTCTTTGTTATTTTTGATCGTGTTTGGAGTTTACCATGTTGAGGGTATTCTCGGTTATTGTTGATCCTTTGTCGATCGTATTGTAATTTATCATGTTGATGATATTTTCGGTTGTACTTTGACCTTGGGTTGGTCGTATTGGAGCTCATCATATCGATGATATTCTCGATTGAATTATTGGTTGATCATTGTTATTGATCGTATGAGCATTCGGACTGTACGTCGATGTTTCAGGACTTGTTATCATTGTTTTGTGGTAGTTAATCTACATATATGTTGTGTATTATTGGTTTACCCAGGTTGAGATTTGATTGTGTAATCCGACGGACAGGATTTGGCACAGATTGGATTACTCCGCACTTATGAGTTATGATGATGTTTTGGGGATTATTGGTATTTTTGGAATACAGTACAGATAATTGTTGTTGAGTTCATTTCGTCATTTGAGAATGCGAAATATAGATTATGGTAAGGATTGATTTGTTATGAATTGTCATGGATTGGTAAGGTTATGGCAGTAAGATTACGTTGGTAGTATTCTTACTATATTATTACATTGGTATGTAATTATTCATGATGATGTGATCGTTATCATTATTGAGTATTTTGGATGACCCCGTTGTGGGCTTTATTTTTAGGTACTCAGAGATCGAGCTAGTAGCGGTCGTGAAGGGGTGAGCTTCCCGGGTGATACTGGATGTGGCTAGTAATTTAGTATTCTTTTCTGATTGTTTATTCCCCTGCAAATGTGTATTTTGAACTGTATTTTTATCCGCTGCGTGTGTATTTTAAAATGGCTTCTCGGTATCTTTACCAACTCGTGTGTACTTTCAAAATGGCCTTTTGGCATTTTGCGAACTTGGGTTATTTCGTTAAACCCTTTTTCCTCGCTATCTTATCGGTACGTTTAAGGGGTGGCTTAACGTACACTTTGAACTGTCGAGATTTGGCATTTCGCCTTGTATTTTCAAATGGTATTTTATGACGGTATTTGAGAACTATGTTTTTGAAGATATTTGAGTATTTAAAATATTACCGTCATTGGCCTTTTGGCGTTTTTAAACGTTTTTGAGATGGTTTTTAGCCTGGTGGGTTCCGGCGCAGGACCCACGGCGCTGTAATATCCCGGATGGTTTTTGGGGTGTTATAGAAGATGGTATAAGAGCTTGGGTTTTGTGAAACCCGGGTGTGTGTGTTATGTGGCTCTACCGGTACGGTAGCAGCGTGGTGTTTGAAAATGATTTTCTGACTTTTGAGTCAAACCGATTTTTGGAGGTTCCAAATTTTTTGAGAATCTTTTCAAATTGCTATTTGTGATATTGGTGTGTGTTGGATGTGTTGAGACTTCGTACGGGGGTCGTGTGCTAGTATCACGGGAGATCATCTACTTCACGCACCTGTAAGTATATCGTTTTGGTTATTCGCTTGTGGCGACAATTGATTGTTTTCATGATGAGTTGGAAATTTTGGATTGGTCGGTTGTTTGTGACAGGTTGCAAGTTTCGAGGACGGAACTTATTTTAAGGGGGGTAGTATGTAATACCCAGATTTTTCAGTATAAATTTTTCGCATTATTTTATCTGAGGTATATTGTATAGCTTGGTGTCTATACAGTATGGATAAAATAAATTAAGGACAGAGACAGTTATACTTGTGTAATTGACGTTTTGATTGACAGTTATATTGAGGATTTGTTGTATTAGGTTGAACTGATTTGGATATCAGGTATATCGTATGAGAATATTTTTGGGTTGAGTATATGTGTATTCAGTATGCCATATGTTCGTATCCAGTATGTCGAGACGTCGGACAGGAACAGTTGGATTTTGGCTAAGTACAGAAGGCCATTATGTACATTAAGTTTATGGGCTAACATACGCTAAATTATACGTTTTACGTACGTTAAGCTTAAGGTATTACGTACGTAACAAGAGGAATCGGACAGTTGGGCCCGGTGTCGGCAGCTTTCGGCGCGGATGTGGACAGGTGAGTCAACGGATGGAGTTACGTACATTATACAGGGTGTATTATGTATGTAATACGAGTATATTACTGTAGCAAGTCAGAGTATGTATTACGTACGCAACGGAATAAGTGTTACGTATGTTACGGGATGGCTGGCCGAGTCGTGGCCGAGAGGACCTGTAGTGGCCGAGCATGGTCGGCAGTGGCTCGCAGGGATGGATGATCGCGGTCGGCAGTGACTCGCTGGTGGCAAGGACTGGCCGATAACGTACGTAAGGCTGTGGCCAGTTACGTACGTAAGCAGGTGCCGGTTATGGCCGTAAGGGTGTCGGCCGAAATGGACAGGAGGGTAGGTCACGGCCGGTACGTACGTAAGCCACAGCCGGTTACGGCCGTCAGGTACCGACAGGATGTAACACCCCAAACTAGGCGGATATTACAGTGCCGTGAATCCCCGACTGGGACCCACCAGGCAAATGAAAATGATGAATTAAATAATATAATTGTAGTACCGAACCACATTATATTACCAAATACTCCGATGAGGAGTTTAAGTACAACACACCAGGACAATACCGAATACTAGTATATTTTATATGAAGATAAAATACACGACACTGAATGAAACGGAGTATCCAAATGAAAGTCTGCAGCGGAAAATAAAGGACAATAACATGAATAACTGAAAGATCGGGGCCCCCTACTAGTATGACTGGGACTCCTCGACGTCAGCGTGTACTCCCCGTACTTTTGCCTTGCCAAGACACGAAAAACAAAATCCCCAAACGGGTCGATTACAAAGAACAACAATCCTCAAGGGTTGAAAATACACAATCATGATATATCCGAAGTTATGAAAATTCTTAATTATGAATTACGCTGAAGAGGAGTACCATAGTACGCCCGTAGTGTTCTGTGCGAGTGTACAAGACGAATGACCGGACACACCCGTCCTTGTACCTAATTAGTCTCACGGTGTAACGCTTTCCCGTGTGCACGGTCCAATGTATCGATAAACCCAATACATAACCATCGTGTGCCCGACTAAAAATTCCACACAGCCACACCCGGCCACGCAATATGAACCCAGAAGGTCATATGAACGAGAATGACCATAATGAATATCAATGAATAATAATTAGACAAGGCCAAGATGACTCACGGATATGAAAGTAAATAGTGACGTGATTGATAACCCAATGAAATGATTTGGAACCGTCGTTCCTCGTGAATGAAATGATTATTCGACAATTACAGGTCTCAAAATGATTAATATTATGATGAATGAATTATGATTATGAGTAATCAGCAACAAAAAGGAATGAATATCCTTTTAACCGAGTAAGAATTAACTTACTCAACAACGATGAAGAATGTCCGTCCACGAACAACGTCCTAATTGAGATATCGGTCGCTCGAACAACCTTGAATAAATACAATTACCAACAATCCGTTCAATACACGAATCAAACACGAATATAACGAACTCAAACGCCGATACGAATAAACCAAGTTCATTGAGGCATTAAATCAAACACGTTGCGGCCAAACTCCGATTGTTTACAATTAAACCTCAATATACCAATATCAAATCCCCCAAGAAGTGTTTCAAACCAACAAACATCTTCCGAATGATCAATAATCCAAAATGAATATCCGAAAACGTGATTATAACGACAATTAATCGAAAACCCCCAATTTCAACCCGATATTCAAGGTGTTCTTGATTAATCCCTCAATAATCCAATGAATCCTTATACAAACTCATAATCATATACATATCCCTTCATATAACATGATTATAACGTCCAAAACATCATATCTCAACACAAAATCGAAGTCCAAGGTGTTGAAGGAATTACCTCTTGAAGATCCAACCACTTCGATCCGAAGAACACGAGTTTAATCGAGTATCCAAGCTTCACAACCGAATGCAAATGATTAAAAACCACACTCAAGTGATAGGTGAAGAGAATTTTCTCCCTCAAGCCTCTCTCTCTCGTATGAAGGTGGAAAAAAATGGAAGGAATGGGCTGAAATGCTCAAAAAACAAATTTATAGGGTCGATCGCCTGCAGACACGGCCCGTGCCGATCGGCACGGCCGTGTCGCACAACCGCCGACAGGACTCGACCGTGTCCCGCTTGACACGGTCGTGGCGCTGGAGGGCCTTCCGATAGTGACCCGTCCGACGACTCAAGATGACTCGACCGTGTCACGAACACGGCCGCGCCCGGGCGATCGGTTCGCTTATCCGGAAGAGTTCGACTCGGCCGTGCTGACGACACGGTCGAGTCCTGTGGGCAGAGACTTCGGCATTTCCGGACGAGTACGGCACGGGCCGTGTCGACGACACGACCGAAGTTCGGCGGCGTGATCGCCAAAAGCTGAAAAATGAGCGGGTGAGGTAAAACGACCATAACTCTCTCGTCCGGACTCCGATTGACTCACCGTTTGAACCATTGGAAAGCTAACTCGATGCTCTATAATATTGCAAAGATTTAGAATTTTTGGAGTTACCAAAAATTAATGGTGATCTAACAAAGTCGAACTCATATGAGGAAAGTTGAAACAATGAACAATAACGATACACAACTTGAAGTTTTTCCGAACGGTGAACACGGTGAATGAACATGATTGATGAATGATTATAATTGAGTGAAAATACACTGAGTGACAATTACAGACTGATAATTACTGAATGAAAATGAATGAATTACAACCGGGTATTACATACACCCCCCCTTAAAAGAGTTTCGTCCCCGAAACTAAGGGTCAAACAACTCGGGATAACTCTCCCGCATACTATCCTCGGTTTCCCAAGTAGCCTCTTCGACTCCGTGTCTGGACCACTGAATCTTGACCAAAGGAATCGACTTATTTCTCAACTGTTTGATTCGTCGCTCTAAGACTCGTATAGGACGCTCCTCATAAGAATGGTCGTCGGCGATCTCGATTTCGTCGAACTGAAGTATGTGACTCGGGTCGGCAACATACTTTCGCAACTGAGAGACATGAAACACATTATGAATTCGGCTCAAAGCCGGAGGTAAAGCCAATCGATAAGCTAACTCGCCTACTCGATCCAAAATCTCAAACGGTCCAATGAATCTCGGACTCAACTTTCCCCTCTTCCCAAAACGGAAGATACCACGACTCGGGGATACCTTGACCAACACATGATCACCAGCCTCGAACTCTAATGGTCGACGACGGTTATCTGCGTTTGATTTCTGTCGACTCTGAGCTGTCAACAAACGACTCCTGATCAAAGTTACCTTCTCACGGGCGGTTATAAGCATATCGGGCTCGGTGCCGATTGATTCTGATAAGTCGTCCCAACACAACGGAGATCGACAACGACGACCATACAAGGCCTCGTAAGGTGCCATCTTGATCGAAGCACGCCAACTATTATTATACGTGAACTCGATCAATGGTAGTTGGGCTTCCCAATCATCTTTCCAATCGAGGACGCATGCCCTCAACATCTCCTCTAATGTCTGAATGGTCCTCTCTGATTGTCCGTCGGACTGAGGATGAAAAGCGGTACTGAGATTAAGCTGGGTTCCCATAGCACGATGAACTGATTTCCAAAAATGAGACACAAACCGTCCGTCACGATCGGAAACGATACTTTTAGGAGTACCGTGCAGTCTGACTATCTCTTTGATGAACAGTTGAGCAAGTCTCTCGGGACCCCAGGTCTCCTTGATCTCAAGGAAATGAGCTGATTTAGTTAAGCGGTCCACGATCACCCAGATCGTATTCATGCCACGACGACTCGTCGGCAAACTCGTGATGAAATCCATAGAAATGTCTTCCCACTTCCATTCGGGAATAGGAAGAGGTTTCAGCATACCCGCCAGTCGCTGATGTTCAATCTTAACTTGTTGACAGGTTAAGCATCTCGAAACAAATTCTGCGACTTCTCGCTTCATATTACTCCACCAGTAATTTTGTTTCAAGTCCTTGTACATCTTGCTAGACCCCGGATGAACAGAATAAGGGGTAGCATGAGCTTCTTGCAAAATCGAGTTTTTCAACTCGACATTCGCCGGTACGCACAACCGATTCTTAAACCTCAAAAGTCCATCCTCGTGGACCACGAATCCAGGGGCTTTCCCCTGAGCCACATCCTCACGGATGCGCAACAATGAAGGGTCTGAACTCTGATTCTCTCTGATTACCTCCTCAAGTGACGATGAAATCTCTAACATACAAAGCTGTCCCTGAATTCGCTGAAGCCAGACCTCGAGCTCGGGTCTAAGGACTTCCTGCTGAAGCTCCTTCTGAACTGTTAAATGAGCAAGCATCTGCTCCTGAACGGACTTACGACTCAAGGAGTCGGCGACAATGTTCGCCTTGCCCGGGTGGTAAAGGATCTCAATATCATAATCCTTGATTAGTTCTAACCACCGCCTCTGTCGCATATTTAACTCCTTCTGAGTAAATATATACTTTAAACTTTTATGATCGGTGAATATCTGACAGGTGACGCCATAAAGGTAATGACGCCAAATCTTCAAAGCGAACACCACGGCTGCTAGCTCCAGGTCGTGGGTCGGATAATTAACCTCGTAAGGTCTCAATTGCCGTGAAGCATAGGCAATAACTTTCCCGTTCTGCATGAGTACACATTCGAGACCCTCTCCGGACGCATCACTATAAACCACAAATCATTCCGTCCCCTGCGGCAAGGAAAGTACAGGTGCTGACATTAACTGGCTCTTGAGTTCCTCAAAACTCCGTTGACACGCGTCGGACCACGCGTATTTCCTATCCTTCCGCAAAATGTTCGTTAAGGGTTGAGCGATTCTAGAAAATCCCTCTACAAATCGCCGATAATAACCCGCTAATCCGAGGAAACTTCGGATTTCCTTAACGTTCTTCGGAGGTAGCCAATCTCTAATAGCCTCCGTCTTCTGAGGGTCGACACGAAGTCCGTCTGATGAAATTACATGTCCGAGAAAAGTCACTTCGGACATCCAGAACTCACATTTGGAAAACTTCCCATAAAGTTGTTCTCGTCTCAACACGTCGAGCACTTGATGAAGGTGAAACTCGTGTTCCTCCCGGTCACGAGAATAAATCAAAATGTCATCGATGAAGACAACAACAAACTGATCCAAAAAGTCGATGAAAACCCGATTCATTAACTCCATGAATACCGCAGGTGCATTAGTCAATCCGAACGGCATAACCACAAACTCGTAATGACCATAGCGTGTTCGAAACGCCGTCCTCGCGATGTCCGACTCTCGGATCCGCAACTGATGATATCCAGACCTCAAGTCGATCTTGGAAAATACTGAAGCTCCCTGGAGTTGATCTAAGAGATCATCAATACGGGGTAAGGGATACTTATTCTTGATCGTCACCCTGTTCAACTCCCGATAATCAATACATAAGCGGAATGAACCATCCTTCTTCTTGACAAACAACACCGGTGCTCCCCACGGGGACGCACTCGGTCGGATATAACCTTTCTCGAACAACTCCTCAAGTTGGTTCTTTAATTCCTGCATTTCGGTCGGGGCCATCCGGTACGGTGCCTTCGATATCGGGGACGTACCAGGCTCCAACTCAATCGTGAAATCCACATCCCTCTGTGGAGGCAAACCAGGTAACTCATCTGGAAAAACATCGGCATATTCCCTCACCACCGGAATATCCGTTAACATTACTGATGACTTCTCGGTTTTGGCCATATAGCACCAATAACCGACACATCCCTGATTGAGTAACCTTACTGCTTTCATCAAATTACTGACCTTACGAGCAGTAGGATTACCTCCCTGAAACACACATTCAACCCCATCGTCTGAAATGATAGTGACCATACGCTTACGGACACTAATGAGGGCATCATGACGATCCATCCAATCAATACCCAAGATAACGTCGTCCCTCGGCAAATCTACCACGATTAGGTCCGCTGGCCATACACGACCATGAAACTGAATCGGACAATTCTGAATCTCACGATTACCGATAATTCGTCTACCATCAGGTAGGCCAATGACATAAGGCTCACAACTAGTAGCACTACCCAGACGTAGTCTACTCAAACATGACTCGGAAATGAATGAATGCGATGCACCAGTATCAAAAAGGGTACACACAGGTTGAGATAGAATATCGAGTGTACCTGAGATCATTCGGGCCTCTGGATCATCGGTCTTCTTCATCTCATAAATCCGGGGCTTGCTAGTCCCGGCACCAGACGCTCCCGTCTGATGGCTAAAAGCTCCACCTTTAGTCGCTCCTGTCGTTTTAAACGACGCTGATTGAGTGGCCTGATTCTGAACGGCCGACTGCTTAGGTGCCTGAGATGACGTCTGAGTAGGTTTGGAGTCCCTACGGCAAAAACGGGCCTTATGCCCAGCAATTCCACAATTATGACATGTGATAGTCTGTCTCGGACACTTGGTACTGAGGTGACCAAGATCCCCACAGTTAAAACAGGTGATGGCCGAACTGGCCGCTCGAGACTGAGATTCCGCGGGTTTAGACGACACAGGAGGTCGCTCAGAAAAAGCAGAGCCCGCACGGGGTTTCTTGAAGGTTGTCTGACCGCCTTCAGACTGATTATGATTCTTCGATTTCTTGCTAGCAGACGAAGGTTGCTGCTTAGCAATTTCCTTAGCAGTAAGCTCGTAGGTGAGAGCTTTCTCAATGAATTCGGCCAACGTGGTGCAATTATGATTAAGTAACTGAAGTCTCATACGGGGTTTCAGCCTCTTGCTGAAATACTTGATCTTATCCGCCTCTGAATGAATGATGGATGAGGCGAAAGGAAGAAGTTCCTGAAATTTCTCGGCAATGGCGAGAACATCCTCATCTGCTGAGGGGTCGGGGGTGAGTAATTCTCACAGCTTGGCCTATCTGAGTGGGGCCGGATAATACCTCTCCATCATGAGAGTCTTGAACTGATCCCAAGTACAAGATCCTTCGGTGGGCTTCAACGATAACCACCAAGAATGTGCGCTCTTACCCAGGTAGTAAGCCGCAACAGAAACTTTGTGTCATTCGGGACACTCTACCATAGCAAACAACTTCTCGAAATGCTCGAGCCAATGAATGATATCTGCCGGCTCAGACGAGCCCTCAAAAGTAGGTGGCCTCTGGCGAGAGATATCGCCGATGATATTGCTCACATTCCTCTCTTGCCTCTGAGGTGGCGGCGGAGGAGCCTGCTGATTTTGATTGACGGAGTTATGCATCGTCTCTATCAACTGAGCCATTTGGGTCATTTGGGCCATCATGCCCTTCATAAAAGCGAGTGGGTCAACCCGGACACCCTCTGACTGAGCCGTGTCCCGGGTACGACTCCCCGATAGTGAATGATCGCGTCCAGGTGAATGAGTGGCAGCGTCGCTGCTCGATGAATTAGCATTATTCCTCGCGTTTGCACGTGTATTCACACGAGCTCTCGGGATTCGGCCCGCTCCACGGCCTCGTCCTCCACGTCCTCTTCTTGCCCTCTCCATACTGAAGTAGGAAAGTCACATGATGATTATATTCACCGCATGAATAATACGTTATGATTATAACATGAGATGATAAAAATGAGCATACGTGCTCTAACACAGTGATTACATGAATGATCAACTGAGGTGACATGATTATCTTGAACATGATTAATGATTTGATCTTCCTGATCAACAACTGAATAATGAAATGAGTCGAGTTATTAATGAGTTAGCCTGACCGTCCTGGTCAAAATGACAATGATGATTGAGGATTGTTAACTGATGAATTATGAATGAATGGTTAATGCCAGAAATTATACCATGGCATTAGAAATCTTACAGTTCTTGGTCTGATTGGCTCGGCATTTGCACAGGTCACACGTGACGCGAAAGTCCAATGATACTAGTCCGATGACGATGATTTCAAACGAGACATGACTTGGAGGGTAGTATTCAAAACCACGCTCCGATACCAACTCTTTAACACCCCAAACTAGGCGGATATTACAGTGCCGTGAATCCCCGACTGGGACCCACCAGGCAAATGAAAATGATGAATTAAATAATATAATTGTAGTACCGAACCACATTATATTACCAAATACTCCGATGAGGAGTTTAAGTACAACACACCAGGACAATACCGAATACTAGTATATTTTATATGAAGATAAAATACACGACACTGAATGAAACGGAGTATCCAAATGAATGTCTGCAGCGGAAAATAAAGGACAATAACATGAATAACTGAAAGATCGGGGCACCCTACTAGTATCACTGGGACTCCTCGACGTCAGCGTGTTCTCCCCGTACTTTTGCCTTGCCAAGACCTGAAAAACAAAATCCCCAAACGGGGTCAGTTACAAAGAACAACAATCCTCAAGGGTTGAAAATACACAATCATGATATATCTGAAGTTATGAAAAATTCTTAATTATGAATTACGCTGAAGAGGAGTACCATAGTACGCCCGTAGTGTTCTGTGCGAGTGTACAAGACGAATGACCGGACACACCCGTCCTTGTACCTAATTAGTCTCACGGTGTAACGCTTTCCCGTGTGCACGGTCCAATGTATCGGTGAACCCAGTACATAACCATCGTGTGCCCGACTAAAAATTCCACATAGCCACACCCGGCCACGCAATATGAACCCTGAAGGTCATATGAACGAGAATGACCATAATGAATATCAATGAATAATAATTCGACAAGGCCAAGATGACTCACCGATATGAAAGTAAATAGTGACGTGATTGATAACCCAATGAAATGATTTGGAACCCTCGTTCCTCGTGAATGAAATGATTATTCGACAATTACAGGTCTCAAAATGATTAATATTATGATGAATGAATTATGATTATGAGTAATCAACAACAAAAAGGAATGAATATCCTTTTAACCGAGTAAGAATTAACTTACTCAACAACGATGAAGAATGTCCGTCCACGAACAACGTCCTAATTGAGATATCGGTCGCTCGAACAACCTTGAATAAATACAATTACCAACAATCCGTTCAATACACGAATCAAACACGAATATAACGAACTCGAAACGTCGATACGAATAAACCAAGTTCATTGAGGCATTAAATCAAACACGTTGCGGCCAAACTCCGATTGTTTACAATTAAACCTCAATATACCAATAACAAATCCCCCAAGAAGTGTTTCAAACCAACAAACATCTTCCGAATGATCAATAATCCAAAATGAATATCCGAAAACGTGATTATAACGACAATTAATCGAAAACCCCCAATTTCAACCCGATATTCAAGGTGTTCTTGAATAATCCCTCAATAATCCAATGAATCCTTATACAAACTCATAATCATATACATATCCCTTCATATAACATGATTATAACATCTAAAACATCATATCTCAACACAAAATCGAAGTCCAAGGTGTTGAAGGAATTACCTCTTGAAGATCCAACCACTTCGATCCGAAGAACACGAGTTTAATCGAGTATCCAAGCTTCACAACCGAATGAAAATGATTAAAAACCACACTCAAGTGATAGGTGAAGAGAATTTTCTCCCTCAAGCCTCTCTCTCGTATGAAGGTGGAAAAAAATGGAAGGAATGGGCTGAAATGCTCAAAAAACGAATTTATAGGGGTTGACTGCCCTGCCGGACACGGCCCGTGCCGATCGGCACGGTCGTGTCGCACAACTGGCCGACAGGGACTCGACCGTGTCTTTCTTGACACGGTCGCAGCGCGGAGGGCCTTCCGATAGTGACCCGTCCGACAGCGACTCGGCATGACTCGACCGTGTCCTGGAACATGGTCGGGCGTCTGGGCAGTCGGTTCTGGCTTATCCGGAAGAGTTTGACTCGGCCGTGCCAGACGACACGGTCGAGTCCTGTGGGCAGAGACTTCGGCATTTCCGGCCGAGTACGGCACGGGCCGTGTCGGACGACACGACCGAGTTCGGTCGGCAGTGATCGGCCAAAAGCTGAAAAATGAGCGGGTGAGCTAAAACGACCATAACTCTCTCGTCCGGACTCCGATTGACTCACCGTTTGAACCATTGGAAAGCTAACTCGATGCTCTATAATATTACAAAGATTTAGAATTTTTGGAGTTACCAAAAATTAATGGTGATCTAACAAAGTCGAACTCATATGAGGAACGTTGAAACAATGAACAATAACGATACACAACTCGAAGTTTTTCCGAACGGTGAACACGGTGAATGAACATGATTGATGAATGATTATAATTGAGTGAAAATACACTGAGTGACAATTACAGACTGATAATTACTGAATGAAAATGAATGAATTACAACAGGGTATTACACAGGACTCGACCTATATAAGGCCTGGACCGTGTCATCCTTGTCATTTTTCGTTTTCCTTCGTTTCTTCACGATTCCTTCAGCAAGAATTGATGGATTTGAGTAAGAACATCATGTAACAACATATTTTGGAAGTTGGATTCGTGTTTAACATCTTCTTCTGCCCGGATCGAAGGTAAGAACACATAAACTTTTGGTTTTGGAGATTTTTGAGGTTTCTTGATGTTTTGGCCGATTTGATTCGTTTTAACTCAGATTATTGATGGAACCTTGTTGTATTCTTGAGATTATTCATTACTCTTGAAGTTTTGTGGAAGAAATTCGAGAATTTCTCCGTTAAATCGATTAATTTGGATTATGCCCTCAAAGTGTCCGATAAAATGCTTCAATGAGGTAGAACTTGGGAAGTTCTATATGTTTTCGTAGAATGGTGATTGAATTGATATTTTGTGATGATTCTTGGTAATTACGGGAATTTTGTTAAGGGAAGAAAATGAATTGATGATCAAATGCCTTGATTATGTTGTTATGATTATGGAATCGTAGTATTCTCGATGTTCTTGGTGGTTTGTTGCGATTCATGATGTTATTAGAAGTATATGTTGAAGAACATGATTATATACACCTTGAATTGTGAAAAGGGATTGTTTAGATGTTAGAACACATCATATTATGTCGTTTGAGGATTTTGAATGTGATGTCGGAATAAGTTGTGTTCTTAAGGAACTCTTGGATTATATGAATTGATGAACATGTTTAAGAAGTGTTGGTGTTTTGGATATGAATATGGAATATTCATATCTAGAACTAAGTTATGTGTTTTGGTACAATATTCGTATAGGAATACGAATATGGTTCCAGATTTGATAAGATTATGATTCACTTTTGAGTTTGAAAATTCATACGTATTAAACAAGTGTTCAATTCGGATAATGGAATTATTTGAAACCTTTTGAATATGGTTATCTATAATGTTGAATTAATCAGATCGTCCGGATTGTTGATGATAATCGGTAATTTTTTTTTTTTATAAATGTACAAGGAGGAAACTTGTATCCGTATTTAAGATTGAATTTGGAATCGCTAATGCTTAGGCACTTGGTTAATTGATTATTGATATGATCTTCGGATTGTGGAATCGTATTGTGGTTTTGAGTTCGTGTTTGATTGATTTGGGTTGTTTGGATTTGTATTTAATCGGGATATTATAGAATCGTTGTGTTTGTTGATCGGTTATTGATTGTTATTTGTGATCATCGAGTTACGGCTTGTATTGTTGATATGAGTTCGTATTTGTTGAGTTGGATTATTTGGTTTTATGTATATGATCGAGGTTTTGTTCAGCCGTTGAGTTTGATTGGTTGGCTATGTCGGTTATTGATTGTTATCAGATTGTTGTTGATTGATTACTTCAATAGGTTGAGATGTTTGATCGTGGTTTATGACTGTTGCGTTGCGGTTAAGTCTGAAGAGTTCGTAGATTGATTTTGGTCGGGGCTAAGGAGCTCGTAGACTAAGGCAATGGATTTTGTTAACGGCTTCGTGGTATCGGTATCGAGGCAAGTTTATACTTGTTCAGTTTATAAAATTTGATGAATGGTTTCGCTTTCATTTCATTTATAATTCATATAGCAATGATATTAAAAGTATAAATTGTTGGGATGATGGTTTGTATATTGTGCCTTGGTTTGGATTAAATCATAATTTATATGGTTTAAATGTGTTGGTGAATACGGAGATGTGAGTTATATTTGGTCAATGATATGGAATGTCGAATATCGAGGCTAGTTTACCATGTCGACATTGATGTCGGGATGGTGGTTTGTTGGTATAAATGGACTATACCTATTTCGGGATTATTCGTATAACTGTGTATTCGTTCAGGGATGTTTATTCGTGGAAAGGATGTTGTCTCCGGCTTTGAGGTTGTTGGTCCCTAAGAATGATGAAGACTATCCTCACTGTACCAACACGAGTCTTTTCTAGCGCGCTTTGTCCTCACTCACGCGCACCTGGGAAACATCCTAGGGGGTCACCCATCACATAACTACTCCATGCCAAGCACGCTTAACTTTGGAGTTTCTATGAGATGGCTACTAGAAAAGAAGATGCATCTTGTTGGTATGAGTAGTCCAAATCAATTCATTTAACCACTTTCTAATGCAGATCTCATAGGTCAAATCGCAAGCCGCGCCTCGCGCATTTTTAAGCTCATGCAGGCAGGATGCTGGACCGAAGCCCAACAGAGGTAATTTATGTATTGTTCAGTTATGAAATTATTATGTTGAGTTGTTGTATATGTTGTACGTTGATGTAATATCCGGATTTATTATTTTGTATTTCATCTGTTTTGAACCCTGTATTATTCAGAATTGTGATATCGATAATTTAAGTATGATATTCTCGTATTTGAACCCTTGTACATGAGTATGGCAACATGTAAATTTTCCCATGCAAATATGTGATAACGTATGCTAACAAGGATAGCTTAACGTACGTTATCTGTTAGAATTAGCGTACGCTACGAATGTAGCGTAGCGTGCGTTAACCAGTCAATTATTGAGCTGGGCGGCTAGCACATGCGCTAGCCGGACGTGGCTCCAGATAAGATTCCCGCGGGCGAACCTGGACATATTTGGAGTCAACTCTAGTTAGCGTGCGCTAAGGATATTGCGATAGCATGCGCTAAATAACGTAAGTACAGAAATGTTATAAAGGGACAACAACCCATTTTACTTGGTTTACATTCCCTTACTTGTCCTTCGTTCTTGAGAGACCGGGGAGCCTTATATCCTCCTTAAACACACTTAGACCACTTCTACTTGATCATTAAAGATTGGATGTCACTTGTGATTGATCATTGAAGTGGAGAAGCACCTTGGATTGGCATGCAAATAACCAGAGTTGGATTCTACCTTTTTGGCTCGGTGATTTCTTCATCTTAATGTATGTTAATTCTATCTCCAACCTTAGATTCGTGTTCTGAAGAATAAGATTAATCATGCTATCAAGATATTGAGTTCCATTGGTGAATTACTTAAACAAATATCATGTTTAGAAGTTGGAATAATTATGCTTATGATATCGTCATTGAAACATCGTAGTTGGAATCCTAGTACGTCAAATGATGAAAGGAACATTGTGAGATTGATTATCCGTATGAATAATGTTGCCATATTGATCGTAAACTTGGAGTTGATATCACTATTGTTAAAAGGACCTTAGAAAGAATCATCTTAGGTTGTACCCTTTCTTACAAGTTGGAATTGGTAGTTCACCTTTAAGATGAAGTCTGAATGTATTATGACAATGGAATCTAGTGCATCAACCTGAGATCACCAAACTTCACATGAGAATGATAATCGAGTTGAATATAAGAATTGTGATGATATTCATTTCCTTGAATTCAAAGTGATTGAATCCGTAAGATCATTCATAAGTTATGAATATGATATGTAGATGGGTAACGTACGTTAATAACTGAGGAGTTCGTAAGTTTCATCATCGTTAGAACAGTCTGTTGCCCAGTAGTGAAACTGCCATGCACGCTTAGCGTACGCTAAGCTATGTAGATTAACGTACGCTATCGGGCATGTTTATCATACGCTACGTTTGGTACGTAACATACGTTATGTCATCAGGCGAGTCAGTCGGCTGATCAGAGAGGACTATCGATACATAGTTAGTGTACGCTAGACTTCATTGTTTACGTGCGCTAATGAGGAGGCTTAACGCACGCTACATAGAATAC
This sequence comes from Orobanche coerulescens, assembly GCA_033398695.1. Classification (NCBI taxonomy): domain Eukaryota; kingdom Viridiplantae; phylum Streptophyta; class Magnoliopsida; order Lamiales; family Orobanchaceae; genus Orobanche; species Orobanche coerulescens. Next base: position 96,408,633 of record CM065807.1, read on the forward strand.
GTAGCATACGCTAAGCATTTCAGGCAGATTACGTTTTATGAACTTTCGGCCGTAAATTGGATTGTTAGACATTCGTACGACGTGAGATAAATTCTATATTATTTCTTTTGTTAAGGTTCGAGCTTAGCAACATGTTTAATCGAAGGGGACGACCTTCGAGCATTTTGATATTCGTGGAAGTCTTTCTTGTCTTCGAATCGAGGTAAGTACCTTAATTGTTTTATGTATTGATGTTATACATATTGTTATACATGTATGTCGTTGTATGTCCACCTCGTGTTGGTCCGACGGGATCATCGGGGGATCTATGCTAGCGTGCGCTGGATCATCAGTCGGGTTTTTCCACCTCGGGTTGGTTTGACGGAATCATCGGGGGGTCTAGGCAGTGAATGATGGATCATCGGAATTACCATGTGTATGTTGTGATTATCATGTGTATGTTATTATTGAGTTTCTCGTAGGAGAAGACTCTTTGGTTCTTTGTCATTTATGTTATTATTATTTTTCGTGAGATGTTGAATAATATGTTGTGGTACTTGTACTAGCATCGTTGTGCTAACCCCTTCGGGGGTGTACAGTTGTTTATGTTCAGGATCCAGGAGAGCGGGGAAACAACCACTGGAGTTGCATGACGACGAGGGTGCAGAGTGATGTTCCGGCCGGGTTTATTTGTCTGTTGTTTGTATCATTTTAATAAGTAGTCGAGTACGTCGTCATTTGTGATGATTTGGATTTGGTGATGTATTAATACTTTTCCTTTGGACATTTTTATTTTCAGTATTGGTCAGAACTGTTGTATCTTATTTCAGTTACTTTCGTACGTTGATATCTGTTATTGTTCTTTTCATTTCTTCTGCCTTGTAAATCCCTATGTAAAGGATTTACGGCGCTGTAATATTCCTGAATATATCGGGGGTGTTACAGAATATGGTATCAGAGCTAAGATTATGGATATCTTGGACATTGGGTTAAAATAGGGGTCATATACGTCTTTTGAGGTAACCGGCTGCGAATAACATCACTGTACTGCCTACGTCTTCATGCGAGCAGTGGTTGTAAGTTCCTAAACTCTATCTCGTCCTTTTCATATTGTATCTCATTATACTTGAACATTGAACGATATTGTTTCCTGTCTATTGAGTATTTATGCTTACAGTATGTTGAGAGATGGATGTGGACGTGGTCGCGGTCATGGACACGGACGAAGGAATGCCGAAAGAGAAGCTCGGCCTTCTAATCAGGCCAGCCACAGCTCAAGCGAGCCATAGAGATCTATTAATAATGAACCGGAACCTGCTGTGCCCGAAATCCTTCGTCAGGTGGTGAACCAGATGACTCAGTTCTCCCAAGTCGTGGACCGAATGCAGGTGGCAGTAGGGTTACAACAGGGAGATCGACATCAGGATATCCCAGACATAGGAAATCGAGGCAACCGATGGCTGCAAGAGGTGGCGAAGATGCAACCACCTAAATTCGACGGTATTTCTGAGACTCCCACCTGGGATCATTGGTTAAAGGAATTGGAGAAATTTTTTGCTGGGATTAACTACCCAGACGACCGGAGAGCCTCTATTGCTCAGTACCTTCTGATAAGGGAAGCATCCGAGTGGTGGGAAGCCATCCGACCTGCAGATCATGATGCAGACTGGAAAGAATTTAAATTGATGATGGAAGCTCAGTATTTCCCTCGTCCTGTGAGGGAAGCCAAAGTTCGGGAGTTTTTCTCCGCTCAGCCTTCAGATGTGCCAGTATCTTAGGCAATTAAGATATTTAACCAGCAGCTGGCATTTGTTCGATATCTGGTCAGAACAAATGCAGAAATGATGATCCATTTTGATATGAGAATGAAACCAGAAATCCAGAGGTACATGTCCGGTATTGAATGTACCACTCTCCGTCAATACCAGGATAAAGCATTGGCGTATGAAATCAAGGAAGCAGCAATGGAGAAGTTGGCAGAGTCCAAGAAGCAGAAAGTCTCCGGTAGTTTCACGGACCACAAGAGCAGCAGGCCCTGTAAGGCCCAGTCATCCTTCCATTCATTTAAGAAACCTCCGCACCCATCTAAGAGCGGAAGGAACTTCGGAGCAGCATCAACCATGACGGATGTCACCAGGAAATGCTTTAACTGTGCCCAGACAGGGCACTATCGACGGAATTGCCCCCTACCTGCCGTGACTTGTTTTGATTGTGGTCGAGAGGGACATCACGCGGTGTTCTGTGAAGTGGCTGCAAAGTCTTTTAGAGCCCGTACACCACAGCCAGTTCAGAAGGAAGACAGTACCCAACAGACGCAGCAAAGTGTTCAGATGCCTCAGAATTTTGGTCGCGGACGAGGCAGAGGATAGTGGGACCGAAAGGGTACATCGAGTGCTGGATCTGTTCCCCCACGTATGTACAAGATGAGGAGAACAGACGATCAGGATGCTGCTATCGCATCAGGTACTATTTAGATCCTTTCCCATCCAGTTAGCATTTTATTCGATACAGGAGCTACGCATTCATTTATATCCTTGTCTTGTGAAAATCGTTTGAATATTTCTAGTTTTCATGATTGTGAACCTTATGTTGTGGGTTTACCGAGTGGAGATAGGATTGTTGGAAACTTAGAAACTAGAGATTTCCCTGTATCGTTTGGAGGCAGAGAGTGGCTCTCAAATTTGATTGTGATAGAAATGCAAGGAGACGACCTGATACTCGGAGATGATTGGCTTAATCGATATGGAGCTATTGTAAACTAGCTAAAGAGGAATATCTCGCTGATCGCTAACGATGGTTCCGAAATACTGTTTGAAGTATGGAAACCAGGAAGCTCAGGAAAAATGATCAAGGCGATGAAAGCTGTCAAATTGTTGAAACAGGGCTGTACCGGATACTGGTGCTATGCAATGAAGAAACAAGACGAAATTGTGGAACTTTCATCCATTCCTGTTGTGAATGAATTTCCGAAGGTATTCCCTGACGAGTTACCTGGACTACCTCCACGACGAGATGTAGAATTCACCATCGAGCTGGAATCCGGAGCTACACCAATTTCTAAGGCGCCGTATCGTATGGCACCTACTAAGATGTACGAACTAAAAAAGCAACTGGAGGAGTTACTGGACCAAGCCTATATCCAGCCAAGCGTTTCGCCTTGGGGAGCACCATTTCATTTTGTCCGGAAGAAGGATGGATTGCTTCGACTGTGTATTGACTATCGAGAGCTGAACAAGATGACGATTAAGAACAAGTATCCATTGACATGGATTGATGATTTGTTTGACCAGTTACAAGGAGCAACATTGTTTTCTAAAATCGATCTGAGATCAGGATATCATCAGCTGAGGATTAAGGAATCTGATGTTCCGAAATCAGCGCTCAAAACTGGCTACGAACACTATGAGTTTGTAGTGATTCCATTTGGTCTCACTAACGCACCTGCTGTATTCATGCAATTAATGAACTGAGTGTTCATCGAATATTTGGATAAATTTGTGGTTGTGTTTATTGATGACATTCTGGTGTATTCTAAGAGACCGAAAGAGCATGCACATCATTTACGGATTGTGTTAGACCTGTTGAGCAATGAACAATTGTACGCCAAACTTTCTAAGTGTGAATTCTGGCTAAAGGAAGTAATGTTCCTCGGCCATGTGGTATCAGCTGAAGGAGTCCGAGTAGATCCTCAGAAGAAGGAAGCAGTTATGGATTGGAAGCCTCCAAAGAACGTGAAAGAAGTCCAGAGTTTCTTAGGACTTGCTGGATATTATCGTCGGTTCGTGGAAGGGTTTTCCAAAATTACCCGCCCACTTACTCGACTATTGCAGAAAACTCAAAAGTTTGAGTGGAATGAGTTGTGCCAAAATTGCTTTGATGAATTGAAGAAGAGATTGATGACGGCACCGATTTTAGCACTCCCACGGGAAACTGGAGGATTTATAGTTTACAGTGATGCTTTGAACCAAGGACTCGAATGCGTATTGATGCAGAATGATAAGGTGATCACTTATGCGTCACGCCAGCTGAAACCTTATGAAGTGAATTACCCAACGCATGATTTGGAGCTAGCAGTAGTAGTTTTTGCTTTAAAAATCTGGAGACATTATCTGTACGGGACTCACTGTCAGATCTTTACGGATCACAAGAGTCTCAAATACATCTTCAGTCAGAAAGAGTTGAACATGCGGCAAAGAAGATGGCTGGAACTTATTAAGGACTATGACTTAGAGATTCTTTATCATCCAGGCAAAGCAAATGTAGTGGCCGATGCACTGAGCCGCAAGCCTGTTTCTATCCAGATGCTGGAGACTCTGACCTCCCACCTCAGCATTCAACGAGAGGTGATTCGAGAAGGAATAAAAGTATGGTTGCAAAGAGTCCAAGGACAACTGTGCGTGATGGAAATAACTTCATTGTTAACCGAAGAGATCAAGTATAAGCAAGCAGATGATCCTTTGATGATTCGCTTACGTGATGAAGTGATCAAGGGAAAGGCCCCCGGATTCGTAATTCATGATGATGGAGTTTTGAGATTTCAGAAGCAACTTTGCGTTCCCAATGTCGATGATCTGAAACAGACGATTATGAAGGAAGCTCACAGCACGCCCTATTCTATCCACCCGGGTACCAGTAAGATGTATAAGGACTTAAAGCAGAACTTTTGGTGAGGCAACATGAAGAAAGATGTAGCGGATTATGTTTCGAAATGTTTGACTTGTCAGCAGGTTATGATCAAGCATCAACGACCTGCCGGAATGCTGAAGCCGCTCCCGATTCCTGAATGGAAGTGGGAGGAAATATCGATGGACTTTATCACTAATATGCCGAGAACCAAGATAGGAATGAACATGATTTCGGTGATAGTTGATCGTTTAACCAAATCGGCTCATTTTCTTGGCATTAAAGACACTTGGGGACCAGAGAGGTTGGCACAAGTATTTATTTCAGAGATAGTCCGATTGCACGGTACGCCAAAGACCATTATTTCTGACCAAGACAGTCGCTTTGTATCACATTTTTGGAAAGCAGTTCATAAGGCCTTGGGGACCGAGTTGAACATCAGCACAACTTATCATCCACAGACAGACGGACAGTCTGAGAGGACTATTCAAACAATGGAAGACATGCTGAGGGATTGTGCCTTAGACTGGTCAACGGATTGGGAAGTTCATCTACCGTTGATTGAATTCACCTACAATAATAGTTGGCATGCTTCCATTAAGATGGCATCGTTTGAGACATTATACGGGAGGAGATGCAGATCGCCCCTATGTTGGTACGATTCATCAGACTTGATCGGGATGGAACTAGAATTGATCGTGCAGACCCGAGAAAAGATAGCCTTGATTCACGAAAGACTGTTGACCGCCCAGAGTCGACAGAAATCTTACGCAGACATACGCCGCCGCCCATTGGAATTCAGTATTGGAGATCACGTACTTTTAAAGGTTTCTCCTACTCGGGGAATCTTTCATTTCGGAAGAAAGGGGAAGTTGAGTCCAAGAGATATTAGACCGTTCGAAATTCTTGAGACAGTTGGTGAATTGGCATACAGATTGGCATTACGGCCATCATTGAGCTATGTTCATAACGTGTTCCATGTATCCTAGCTACGTAAGTATATACCAGAACCTAGTCATGTCATTGATTTCGACGAGATCGAAGTCGCTCAAGATGGCACATTTGAAGAGAGACCGATCAGGATATTCGAGAGTGGAGTTAAGCAATTGAGGAACAAACTGATCGCTATGTTCAAGGTTCAGTGGTCACGCCACGGAGTGGAAGAAGCCACTTGGGAACCGGAAGATATCATGAGGTCCAGATATCCAGAGTTATTTACGTCTTGAGTTTCGGGATGAAACTCCTTTTTAGTAGGAGAGCATGTAATATCCGGATTTATTATTATGTATTTCATCTGCTTTGAACCCTGTATCATTCAGAATTGTGATATCGATAATTGAACTATGATATTCTCATATTTGAACCCTTGTACATGAGTATGGCAACATGTCAATTTTCCCATGCAAATACGTGATAACGTATGCTAACAAGGATAGCATAACGTACGTTATCTGTTAGAATTAGCGTACGCTACAAATGTAGCGTAGCGTGCGTTAACCAGTCAATTATTGAGCGGGGCAGCTACCACATGCGCCAGCCAGACGTGGGTCCGGATAAGATTCCCGTGGGCGAACCTGGACAGATTTGGAGTCAACGCTAGTTCGTGCGCTAAGGATATTGCGATAGCGTGTGCTAAATAACGTAAGTACAGAAATGTTATAAAGGGACAGCAACCCATTTTACTTGGTTTACATTCCCTTCACTTGTCCTTCGTTCTCGAGAGACCATAGAGCCTTATATCCTCCTTAAACACACTTAGACCACCTCTACTTGATCATTAAAGATTGTATGTCACTTGTGATTGATCATTGAAGTGGAGAAGCACCTTGGATTGGCATACAAACAACCGGAGTTGGATTCTACCTTTTTGCTTGGTGATTTCTTCATCTTAAGGTATGTTAATTCTATCTCCATCCTTAGATTCGTGTTCTGAAGAATAAGATGAATCATGCTATCAAGATATTGAGTTCCATTGGTGAATTATTCAAACAAATATCATGTTTAGAAGTTGGAATGATTATGCTTATGATATCGTCGTTGAAACATCGTAGTTGGAATCCTAGTACGTCAAATGATGAGAGGAACATTCTGAGATTGATTATCCGTATGAATAACGTTGCTATATTGATCGTAAACTTGGAGTTGATATCACATTTGTTAAAAGGACCTTAGAAAGAATCATCTTAGGTTGTACCCTTTCTTACAAGTTGGAATTGGTAGTTCACCTCTAAGATGAAGTTTGAATGTATTATGACAATGGAATCTAGTGCATCAACTTGAGATCACCAAACTTCACATGAGAATGATAATCGAGTTGAATATAAGAATTGTGATGATATTCATTTCCTTGAATACAAAGTGATTGAATCCGTAAGATCATTCATAAGTTATAAATATGATATGTAGACGGGTAACGTACGTTAATCACTGAGGAGTTCGTAAGTTTCATCACCGTTAGAACAGTCTGCTGCCCAGTAGTGAAACTGCCATGCACGCTTAGTGTACGCTAAGCTATGTATATTAATGTACGCTATCGGGCATGTTTAGCGTACGCTACATTTGGTACGTAACGTACGTTATGTCATCAGGCGATTCAGTCGGCTGATCAAAGAGGACTGTCGATACATAGTTAGCGTACGCTAGACTTTGTTGTTTACGTGCGCTAACGACCAGGCTTAACGCACGCTACATAGAATACGTAGCGTATGCTAAGCAGTTCAGGCAGATTACGTTTTATGAACTTTCGGCCGTAAATTGGATTGTTATACATTCGTACGACGTGAGATAAATTCTATATTATTTCTTTTGTTAAGGTTCGAGCTTAGAAACGTGTTTAATTGAAGGGGATGACCTTCTAGCATTTTGATATTCATGGAAGTTTTTCTTGTCTTCGAATCGAGGCAAGTACCTTAATTGTTTTATGTATTGATGTTATACATATTGTTGTACATGTATGTCGTTGTTGTATGTCCACCTCGTGTTGGTCCGACGGGATCATCGGGGGATCTATGCTAGCGTGCGCTGGATCATCTGGGCAGTGAATGCTGGATCATCGGAATTACCATGTGTATGTTGTGATATCATGTTGTGATTATCATGTGTATGTTATTATTGAGTTTCTCGTAGGAGAAGACTCTTTGGTTCTTTGTGATTTTTGTTATTATTATTCTTCGTGAGATGTTGCATAATATGTTGTGGTACTTGTACTCGCATCGTTGTGCTAACCCCTTCGGGGGTGAACATTTGTTTATGTTAAGGAACTAGGAGAGCGGGGAAACAACCACTGGAGTTGCATGACGACGAGGGTGAAGAGTGATGTTCCGGCCGGGTTTATTTGCCTGTTGTTTGTATCATTTTAATAAGTACTCGAGTACGTCGTCGTTTGTGATGATTTGGATTTGGTGATGTATTAATACTTTTCCTTTAGACATTTGTATTTTCAATATTGGTCAGAACTGTTGTATCTTATTTCAGTTACTTTCGTATGTTGATATCTATTATTGTTCTTTTCATTTCTTCAGCCTTGTAAATCCCTATGTAAAGGATTTACGGCGCTGTAATATCCCTGAATATATCGGGGGTGTTATTGAGGCTTCATGTATTGTGATTCATATTGGTTGTGTTGATCGTCTCATTGAGGGATGTTAATCCCAGAACTGTTGTCTGAGATTGTTGATCGTATGGATTATCCTTTGGGGTTTGTGATCCCAAGGTTGTTATTTTGAATATTGATTGGTCGTGTCGACTTTTCATTGTCAGTCTGTTGTTGTTCACTTCGGTGAGTCTTTTGATCCTTATTGGATAAATGTTTCGTTGAGTTTCGTTGTCATGTTGCATCATGACATATCTGGAGTTATATCTGCATTCCGATTGGATATTGTGTAGTATTTTTAGCCGGGCACATGTATAGTCATGCATGAATATTTTCTGTGAAGGGATGTGCACACGAGACGTAGTTCGTTGCGGCTAATTAGGTACATTATCCCACGTATATCCTGGATTCTGTATACGGGGTGGACATGGGCACTGACACATATTCGTATCGGGCGTACTATGACGTCCATCTTTGAGCCATACCGTTTGGTCATTCATAGTTCCATGTATGATTGGATATATTCGACGGTTTGCGACTAGTTGTTCATACACCCGAGGGGTATGTTTCGACAGTCGGGGTTATTTCTTTGAGATCCATTATTGTTGATCATTTGGAGTTTACCTTGTTGATGGTATTCTCGGTTATTGTTGGTCCTTTGTTGATCATTTGGAGTCTACCTTGTTGAGGGTATTCTCGGTTATTGTTGATCTTTGTTGATCGTGTTTGGAGTTTACCATGTTGAGGGTATTCTCGGTTATTGTTGATCCTTTGTCGATCGTATTGGAATTTATCATGTTGATGATATTTTCGGTTGTACTTTGACCTTGGGTTGGTCTTATTAGAGCTCATCATATCGATGATATTCTCGATTGAATTATTGGTTAATCATTGTTATTGATCGTATGAGCATTCAGACTGTACGTCGATGTTACAGGACTTGTTATCATTGTTTTGTGGTAGTTGATCTACATATATGTTTTGTATTATTGGTTTATCCAGGTTGAGATTTTATTGTGTAATCTGACGGACAGGATTTGGCACAGATTAGATTACTCCGCACTTATGAGTTATGATGATGTTTTGAGGATTATTGGTATTTTTGGAATACAGTACAGATAATTGTTGTTGAGTTCATTTCGTCATTTGAGAATGAGAAATATGGATTATGGTAAGGATTGATTTGTTATGAATTGCCATGGATTGGTAAGGTTATGGCGGTAAGATTACGTTGGTAGTATTCTTACTATATTATTACATTGGTATGTAATTATTCATGATGATGTGATCATTATCATTATTGAGTATTGTGGCTGACCCCGTCATGGGCTTTATTTTTAGGTACTCGGAGATCGAGCTAGTAGCAGTCGTGAAGGGGTGAGCTTCCCGGGTGATACTGGTTGTGGCTTAAAATTGAGTAATATTTTATGGTTGTTTATTCCGCTGCAAATGTGTATTTTGAACTGTATTTTTATCCGCTGCGTGTGTATTTTAAAATGGCTTTTCGGTATCTTTACCAACTCGTGTGTACTTTCAAAATGGCCTTTTGGCATTTTGCGAACTTGGGTTATTTCGTCAAGCCCTTTTTCCTAACTATTTTATCGGTACGTTTAAGGGGTGGCTTAACGTACACTTTGAACTGTCGAGATTTGGCATTTCGCCTAGTATTTTCAAATGGTATTTTATGACGGTATTTGAGAACTATGTTTTTGAAGATATTTGAGTATTTAAAATATTACCGTCATTGGCCTTTTGACGTTTTTAAACGTTTTTGGGATGGTTTTTAGCCAGGTGGGTCCCGGCGCGGGACCCACGGCGCTGTAATATCCCGGATAGTTTTGGGGGTGTTACATTCATTATATTAGGAAGAGTCCTAATAAGCTAAGATGAATTTATTGGGAGTCCTTCCATAATCCTCCTTAAGATCCCTATTAGTAGTCAAAGAGCCTATATATAGGACTTATGGGGGAGGCCGCTTTTTGTACTCTTTGGTGAGGTTGTGAGATCAAATTTATCTTCTTTTGTTTAATTGTAGATCTAGACTTGTGTCTTTGATTGTACAATTTAGATAACACATTAATTTGCTAAGAGTTTTCATAAAATACTAGAAAGCAAAGAAAAATTGAGTGACCACATACAAGAGGTATTTTGGCCGATCCCATTAGTGTCCAAGCAAGATCCGGTAGCTCGTTGCCCACACAACGTCCGGGTTAAGGCGGGTCATACTCTAGTAGGTCTAAAGGTAGAAATACAAGGTGATTAAGACGAAAGCAACCAATTCGCTTCAAAGATAATATCCTATGATCTTTAGATCTAGATTAGGATATTTTAATAACCAACATATTTATTTAATAAATAATAAATAATATTTAAATTGCTTATTAGTCTTAGTAATTAATTAATTAGCATGCCTAAATAGATCTTATGCTCATGGATGCGTAAAACGCGATTATCAAACTTTCCAAAACTTCGCTTCCGCTGCGTTTTTACTTCCAACAAATTTAACAACTTCAATAAGTTATCTGTTTTCAGTGATCTAGTTAAGGTAGGGCTTTAAGAAGACTCATCTTTTGTAAGCATTTGTTGTCCCAAGTAAAATACCGGAACATTGGTTTGGAAGCAGAATGTTATTCAGTAGATTTTTTTTTTAGGGAAGAAATTGGCATTCCCTTCATGGAGACAAGTGCAAAAGATGCCACTAATGTTTAACAGGTTTTCATGACTATGTCAGCCAATATTAAATACATATTTATTTTTTTCTTTTTTGTGCGCGCCGGGGTTTCGGGGTAATTATTATTCTAAAAACACAAAAGTGATAAGAGACCCGTTAGGTAGGCAAACGGCTCTCTTAGGTTTTACAATAAAAAATATTTAAAAAAATCAAAGAAACCCATTAGGTGTGGCAGTAGCTCACTCAAATTTTATAATAAAAGTATTAAAAAATTCAAAAAGACCCGTTGGGTGTGACAACAGCTATCTCTGGTTTTAAAATAAAAATATTTAAAAGTTCAAAGAGACCGCATATCTCTAATAACGGGTCTCTTATCCTTTTAAAATTTTTGTCGAAACAATTACATAACAGACCTAATTTTTCTAATAAAGTGTCTCTTATGTCTCAAAAAGAGACCCATTCCCATGAGGCGGCCTATTTATCAAAGAGACCCTTAAGATAGAGACCCGTCTAGAGGCGGTCTCTTAGGATTAATTGGACAGGTCTCGTTGCCTATTTTAGTAGTAGAAATATGTAACTTACATCGCCTAACGCAACCCCTCTCACCTCCGGCCTGCGAACCAGACCGTCTCGTCGACTCGTCGCTACAACTCCCTCACCACATACTGAATTCGCAGACCCCCCGAATTTGACCATTTCGTTTGCGACTCTTCCCCAGTTTCCGACTCGTCCCAAGCTCGTCCCCATCCCAACTTCCAGTACAAATTCCGGCACGCTCGTCTCCCAGACCCGTGAACCATATCGGATTCGTCCAGCTCATTCACAAGTCCAGATTTCGAAAGTCGTCGGCTATACTACTAGGTCATCGTCTAAAGTCCCATTGGCCGATATCCATCGGATATTGTTTAGACAATGACATCCTGGGGGAACCGTTGGCTAAAACTAGAACTTTAGCCGACAACTACTTCATTGTCGGCAAAAGTATTAAGGGTTTAGCCGACGGCTCTGAGTTGTCGTCGGCTAAGCCACAAATTAAAAAAGCTACATACAATTCAATCTGGACCCATTCCAACCGAAACCTGAACCGCCAAGACCCCAACTCGCCCACGAGAAATAAATCTCAGTAATGCACATGGTGGGACTCGACCCCATGATCTTCCCCTCTATGAAGTAGTACATTGTCGCTGAACTATATGGATTACATGTATAAAATATTTCAAATATGTTATTTAGTATATTTGAAATACTAAGTTATCTACTTCTTTATTATTAAATCTTTATGCGAAATGCATTAAAAAATTATGTATATTAATAATATGTATTTTATTTCAAGAAAGTAATAAAAATATTTAGAAAGTACATCTTTAATGAAAATTTAAAAAAAATCAGAATATTCATACTTTAGCCGAAAACTAGATCTGTGTCATCGGCTAAAATATGAAGTAGTCATCGGTTAAAGTATTAGCACTTTAGCCGATGGTTTATTGTCATCGTCTAACGTGTCGATACTTAAGCTGACGACTCAACTAAGGTTTAGCTGACGACAGACTTGAAGTCGTCGGCTAAGCTATTTTAGACGATGACTGATTTATTCGTCATCTAAACCATGACCTTAGCCAACGGCCAACGGTCGACGTATCTTTCTCCGATCGGCCGTCGGCTAAAATGCAAATTTTGGTATTGAATAGCGCCACAATCTTTGATACTGCAGGTGAAGGACCAACTAACAAAATCAAAGATGGTGCATTAATGTTCCTTAGGCGACATATCACCCCAGCCTAAGATTGAAATATCTGCAGTTGAAATCCTCCAAAGAACTGTGGGATGCCCTTAAGGGCCAATTTGGGAACATCCTGAACACTTTGCTCCCAGAGTTGACCATGCAGTGGAATGAAACCCACTTGCTCGACGATAAATGGATCAATGATTCCAACAAATATATACTCCGCCTCAAGGCACGCATAAATTTATGTAGGGAGGGCATCACAGAAGATGACATGATCTGGAAAACCCTTTTCACCTTTCCTACTTCTGCTCTTATACTAGCGAACCAATATATGCCGAGTATGACAATAAATGCATCACTACCTTCAGTAAGGTAATCAACCTACTGCAAGTGACTGAGAGGCATAACAAAGTGTTAGTGAGCAAAAATGCCAGGCCGCTTGGGACAAATAAAATTCCTGAGGCAAATTATGGCAAAGTGAAGGATAGAAACTACCCCAATCAATAGGGAACTGGACGTGGCAGGCGTCGTGGTCAAGGACGTGGGGTTTCTTCCAATATAATGTGAAGACTTGGTACTCCCGGCTCTGCTAGCCAAGGACATCAAAAAGCACCTACTAATCGTGTCACCCCTAAGACTCGAGTTGACGAGAAACCTTTCTATCGTTGTGGAGCTGCTGGACATTGGTACAAGAACTGCTATGTAAGCAAGAAAGTTGCAACTCATTATAATAAAGAGAGTCCAAAGAAAGGAAATCTCACTATATGGAGGAAGATGATCTCGACAAGTCCTCCAATATCAATTTCATAGTCACTGATAATCGCATTGAGCCATACGAGCCACAGTATATAGAAGCACTATAACTGAATCCTAGTATTATGTTTAGTTTGTCGTTTACATTTGTCATAGTTACCTCAAGACGGTTTTATCGATGATTTATTTTCAGTAATGGTGTGATGCAACTTTATTTTTCTAGAACAAGATATTAATATTGCTTAAGTTAGATTCTGAGCTTTATTCGAAGTACTGAATATCTCTCGAATGCTTATTAGCTTCAACCATATACGTAGCAATGGTTTCCAGGTTGAAACCCATTGTGAGAATGGAATCGAGTTTATTTTATTAATTCTAATGAATGTGGACGTATACGCATTTTAGAAAAACTGATGACCCGATCTAGTGGATGTACCTCACTACTATTGGATTTTCAAATCGTATGTTATCACCAACAATGTACTTTGGGACATAGACTCATATAGGCTTTGACACGATAGACTAGGTCATCCTTGTCGAAGTATGATGATCCATATACTAAAGAACTTGTACGAACATCATTTCATTTTGAGCGAAAATATGGAACCAACAATGTTGATGTTAATCGTGTTATGTCATCTAAAGAACCGGATGTATATCAAATGCACACCACTCGATTTTCCAAAGCCAACTTATTGGCCAAAGTAGGAGCGAGACCTTCCTACGCTAAAGAAACAAAAGCAAGCATTTCATTCCTATGCCGTATATAAGGATATATTTTTGGATCCATCCACCTAACTATTATACGGATCATCTATGTATTTTATGATTTTGATGGATGCTCCGACAAGTTGGTCACATGTTGCTGTCATGCCAACTCAATATTGCTGCAGAACTTCTAAAATAACTTATAGAGGTTCACCTCCCTTATCACATCTAAAGAACTTGATGATGTTGGAGAGTTCACATAAAAAAGTATTTGATGTTCATTGCATGATAGATATCAACGTATAACATCTCATCCCATATGCATATGCAAACGGTCTCACATAAACCACCTTCAAAAGAATATTCATGGTGATTATGTCACTGGTTATGCGCACCAATTTGTATATCTTTGTCTGGAGTTACGTAATATTGCACACAGCTTTACTTAATTCGTTCATTTTTCGACCCTCTGCTAACCAATTAGTTAATGCATACCAGTTGGTAACTGTATAGCCTCATTTTTGTATTTTGGACCCAAATGGACGTGAGTGCCAATTGTGTATATTTAGTTACGTATTATATGTGCCTTCTGCACCTCACAACGCATCGGTCTTTAGAAATGATTAGGTATTCACGTTGGATAAGAACCTCCAAATGTTTATCCGCTATTTGGAACAATGACAGGTTTACCGCATGGTTTGCGGATTGTCACTTTAATGAGACAACATTCCCATTGTTAAGGGGATGAGATAAAATGTAATTTCTCGGGGAACGACAGGAATTGTCGTGGTGTATCCCCACTTTGTCTCATTATAATCCCCAAACTTCAAAATTTTACCGTGAAGCACAAAAAAACTCGATCTTCAGGATGTAGCTGATTCGATGCCTGATGCATTTACTGATATCGTTCAACTGACAAGATTTCACGTTACAGCTGCAAATGTGCCTATAAGGTTAGAAGTACCATGTAAGGGGCACATCACCAATGAACCAGGTGATGCAACCGCACTTGGTGGAGGTGTGGTTGAGGCAGTGTATCCCTGTGAAGGAATGGGTGGAAGCCTCATGGTTCGACTAAATACTCACCCAAGGAAGAGGTATAGCATAGCATAAATTCACATGTTTATCATCAATGAACTCGTTTCCTGAGATCAGGTTTGATTTTATTATGCCCATGAGTCATGACAATGGGGACATCCCAAAGATACGATTCAGAAACAAGAATCTCGATGAAATTATGAGAGTGTGGCCTGATAACCACCCACTTTGATGACATGTCATGAATCATAAAGTACGATGATGTCGAACCTCGCTCAGTTGGACAAAATCAACAAAGAGCTGATTAGCCTATAAGAAAAATATTCTAGGTAGAACTAGGTTCTCAGACAAAGAGGCATTTATTTGGTGTAAGTAGTGCTAACCTAACCAAGTGTAAAGCCTATAGGACATAAACGAGTTTTTGTCGTAGAGCATAGTAAGAATAATATAGTCCTAATGTACAAGTTTCACGAAGTACTGCTTCTCACAATGCCCTGGAATTGATTATGAGGAAATGTACCCGCACATATATGTTCCGCTATTTGATTAGACTAGTAATCTCCGAGGGACTGGATATGCCGCTAATGGATTTGGTTACTGCGTATCTCTATAGGGATATAGATATGGAGATATATCTGAAAGTGCTCGATGGCCTTTCATTACCCAAATCAAGTGACTATAGACCACAGAGTGCGTTCGCAAATAGATTGAAATGCTCAACTTTATGGTTTTGAAGCAATCCGTAAGGATGTGGTATAACCGTCTAAGTGACTACTTGATTAGGAAGGGATATAAGAACGATGAACTGTGTCCCTCGTCCTCACAATGAAAACAAGTTTCGGATTTACGATCATCGCATTATACATCGATGACATGAACATAATCGGTCTTGATGAAATAAGGAAAACCACAGGATACTAGAAATCTGAATTTAAGGTGAAAAATCTTGGGAAAACTCGGTTCTATCGAGGCTAGGGGTGTGCATTCGGATCGATCCGATCCGATCCGAATTCGGATTGATCCGAAATTCTGGATCACCTTTTGCTTAATTTGAAATCCGAACCGATCGTTCGGATTGGATTCGGATCAATCCGAATCCGGATCGGATCGGATTTAATCCGAAAAATCCAAAAATTAAAAAAAAAACTAATAAAAATAATAAAGATCCTAATCCAAAAACAATAAAAAAATTTCTTTTTTTATATATATTTTGGATGGATCAGATTATCCGAAAATATGCGGTTAATCCGATCCGATCCGAAATTTTTTCTGCGTTTTACCTAAAAATAATAAAAAAATTCTTTTTTTTCTATATTTTGGATCGATCAGGTTAATCCGAATATCCACGGATTTAATCCGATCTGATCCGAAATTTTCGGATTTGTAAAATCCTAATCCGAAATCTGATGCGAAGATATTCGATCGGATTGGTTCGGATTGGATTTTCGGATTTTCGGTTCGGTTTTTCGGAGTCGGTTTCTCTGCACACCCCTATGTTCAGAAGATTATAAGGCACTTTAACATGGACAAGGTACACCCGTAGCACTCCCATGATAGGTCGAATATTTGGCTGCAAAAGAAATATCCATTTTGTCTAAAGAAAAGTGACGAAGATCTTCGGGAACTGAAGTTCCCTACTTGAGTGCAATAGCGCTGACCTCGCTGTTGAGACGCGTCAAAATTAAATATTTAAGAAGTTCCTTGACTTGTTTATACTAAATAGTAGTATTGGCGAGTAGGGTCGAACCCACAGAGAACGGAAGAATTAATTAAACCTTTTGAGATGAATACTTTTTGGAAAACAAAAATAGTAACACTAAATAAATAATAGTACTAAAAATAATAATATTAGATATAATAAAGAGGGGGTTTAGTTGATTTAAAGTAAACAAGATAAAATAAAATAACAAGTAGGCAAATAAAAAGTGGAAGCAAAAATTAATAAGGAAAACATTTGTGATTGATATCCAGTTCTTAGTTCCTTTATCCCCCGTTCTAATTTAATTTATAAATTAATGCAGCACTTTATCTTTCCTTAATTCCTAATGAACTCCTACTCCAGAGTCAACAACAAGCTCTGTTAACTCCAATCGTTTCTTAAGTTTATTTAATCAAAACAAGATTTTCAATTAAACCTTTCTACACCAAGGATTCAAAATAAGCTCTTGAAATCTTGTTCGTTAGATGCATTAGGAACCAAAATGATGGAAATATATAGGATATTAAGTTTTACAAGCTCGACCCAAGGGATCCTGATTTTATGTTACCCAACTGAATTAAATCAACTGTTGCTACTTGTGATTTAGAATTATGATGATTACGTCTTATACACCATCTAGCAATAGATATAAAAACTTCAATTAAGTTGTCCAAACTAATCAAAGTGAATTATAGCATAAATAAATTTGCTCAATAACACAAAGATAATTCCAAGGGAAATAAGTCAAGTATATGTTATGGGATTAGAACATAAATAATATAGATACAGGTTCAAACATTCCTAAGAACTGAATAAATAAATTATCCGGACATATTATCTAAAACAGACATGGAATAATATTTATTAAACATGAAAATTAGAACCAGCAATTAACTCTTCTCGTCGAAATCTCTTTCAATTGCTGTGTTCTTTCTTCTCCTCTTGAAAACCGTGTCCTCTTCGCTCCCTCGTTCCCCCCTTTTTTGAGATGTGTCGTCTGTTGATGATGATGATGATTTGGAGATAATTGATGCATTTTAGCCCTTACTCTCTCCCTTATTTATATTGCTTTCGGCTGTTTTTTTTTTCTTGTAGGACTCTCCTTCTTTTCCATAATTTCCGGTCGTCTTTTTCCTTTAGAATAGGATTCTTCTTTTCGGACGGCTTCTTCCTTTAGAGTAGCTAGGATTCTTCTTTTACGTTCTTTGCTGTTGGAGTGGGACTCTTCTAGGACCGGAGGATTTTAATTATTTCTTGGCTCAATAATTATTCTGGCTCCAAAAAAATAACAAATACATGAAATAATGAATAAAGTCCACTAGTGAGGTAAATTGCCTTCATAATTAAATAGGTAGAAAATCATCGAATTGTGCTAAAATAAATATAATATAATTACTTAATTAGCACATGGAACTATGCAATACTTTCTACCGGTCAAATCTCCCCAAACTAAAACCAATGCTTGTCCTCAAGCACAAAAATATCAAAAGATTTGAAAAAATTTGAAAAATTTTTTAGCTCCTGAAAGTAACTCAATACTAACTTAATTTTCATTCATCAACCAAAATTCACAAGTATTCGCTTAAAATAAAAGTTCAAGTTCCTCAATCTCCCCAAACTTAAAAGATTGCTTGTCCTCAAGCATATTAGAATGAGTTGGATCGAAGAGATAACACAAGTAGTAATATGATTTGTTGGACACTAAGTATATAGTAAACAACTTGGAAATAGATAATACAACAAGCTGTATGTTTTTCTAAAGTGAGTTTGCATAGCGGAAGTTTGTGTGAGTTGCTGTAAATACAGCAACTATGCGTTCTCCTGTTTGCTTGGTGCGTACACGGTTTTGCAGTGTATATTTGTATAAATCACAGTTATAAAAACAATAAGGACATAAGGTAAATCCCTCTACGTCCACTGGTCCTCCAAATAGGAGTAAATCGTTTATTTTAATCACTACGTATACAACTACGTGACTATAACTAAACCTTGTCTCTGTAACATTCACACAGACTGTTACAGGGAACAAAACTTTTCACTGTTCACACAGATTGACTTGAGCTCTTTCTTGACTTGATTCTTCACACACAGTTTGAAGCTTCATATACAATGCTATTCTTCCCACACAGGTCGGAATACGCACGGATCTACAGTCCACACAAGGCTGATGTTTATCTAGCGGTAAAGGTAGGATTCTTTGAACAGCATCTTGATCTTTGATATACATTTGTTGTATGTTGTGCTGTTTGCGTTGAGGACTTGTATATTTTTTCGCTTTGAATACTTGTTGTATGCTCACGAAATATACTATACTGTAATCACTAGATTTTCAGATGATTGTCAGAGCTTTTGCGATATATTCTTCGTATATTGTAGTAACTAAGTCCTCTGGCTTGGGGGGGGGGGGTATTTATAACCTTTGGAAAATGCATTCGTTATAAATGTAGCTGTTGCAGGTAGGTGAGATGTTGACGTCTCTCATTGGCGGCTTTGCTGAATATTTAAATTAAAGTAGATCGCATTTAATGCTTCAGACATTCTTTTTGACTTCACATTAAATGCTCTTCAGCGCATTTAGGCTTGTCTCACTCCGGCTGCATTAAATGTTGTCCTATCAGCAATAGAGACTGCTTTAACCTTGAATACTTTATGAATAAACAAAGTGTATTTCACAGCGGTTAAAATCATTCTTTAATCAGGCTTGTCAGATGTGTTTTACTTTTTATAAGTAAAACATATTACAGTATGACTGTTGTATCCGACGCATTGTCTTTTGCTGTAGTTGTAGACTCTGTAGGATAGACTCTATGAGATCTTCAGAGCTGCATGGAGATTCCAGACAACTTCCATACTTAGCGGTATTTCAGCTTGTTCGACTCCTTTGCTGTATGATGGCCATTATCAAAATAGAATACAGGATTTTTTATCCCAACAATTTCCCCCTAATGATAATGCCAAAACTTCTTCAAGATAACTTTTTGATTCAGAGAGGCTCACTCTTGGTCTTCTGTCGAATGATCTGATCTTTAGTACTTAGTCTAAAAATGTGAACTGCTCGCAGGCAAGTTCTAAGAAATCGAAAACATCTACATGGGATGTGTATTACAACTTTAAACTTATGATTGGCGCGCATGCACAATCTTATAGTGTTTGTTTAGGTTGAATACAACTAAACTTATGAACTGTTCGCAGACAAGCCCTTACAGTTTTAAGGCATGTTCTCTACTTGTTCGTTTGTAGTAAATAAATTCATAATCAAACTGTAAAAACAGTAAGCGTAGATTACAAGCTATAATCTTTCAAGAGAACAAATTTTTATTGGTAATCTAGAAAAAATTACAAGTTCTCGAAATAAAACAAAATACATACTGCAATTTCTATCCTAAAGAACAAATATAGTGAGAAGGTTCAGGCAAGCTAATTCCTGTACTGAGAATGCCTCCAAGGTCTTCTGTTAGGATCATTCTTGGTTCCTTTCCACTAATTAACAAGTGAATCCTTGCCTCGATCCCCGTAGATCGCTCTTCCTTCAGCAGATTGGTCGAAAGCAAGTATACAGTCATCCGGATGGGTGAGCCGATCACCTCTAAGGTGCCTTGATTTCATCTGTAGTTGTATAGGAAGCTTTCCTTCTGGTAACATCCTCGTGAATTCATCCGCAGCATCCGACAGAGTCTTTAACGTGTTGAACAAAGAGGAGTCCCTGATGAGTTTAACAAAGTATCTCATCAGTTCGTTTTTCCTCCGGTCCTTTACTTCATCAGCTGAAGGCTGTCGGTTAGTGGGCAGAGGAATCTTAGATGGTTTTGCACGTTGTTCTTCCATGGGACATTGGGATCATGGAACTTGAATGAGAACCAGATACCTTGTATCCTCTTGTAGGCACGGCCAAACGGCCTATTGCAGCAGCGACACTCTCTTCTAAGTCTGCTTCCATCTCTCTTTCCTTCTCCATCCTCCATCTTCTTCCAGTCTCTCTGGCTTCTTCCCCATTTTTCGCATCATCAATAACTGACACCTTTGTATGAAGATCCTCTAGAAGCTTCATGGCATTATCTTGCTTGTCCGTCAGTTTATCGATCTTATCCACTAGAGTACCGAGCACTAGAGACATCATGTTATCGATCTTCGAATCATGGTCTGTCAGCCTGGTTCCGGTCTTCTTGAGGGCAACAACCATCTTGGCCTCCGAAGTGCAGATCTTTTCCTGCTCTTGCCGAAGGACTCACTCCTGGTGCTGCTTTTGTTGATGAATTGCTTGCCCCAACGCATTGGGCATGAGGCAGAATGCTTCTTCGACGTTGGTGATAACAGTCTTTACATCGGAGAGATCATCCTAGGCAGTGCCTCGCATCCAGTTGAGTTCTTTACCTACATCGTACAGTGCATTCACAGCATCCTGTAGGAACAAGGTCTGTCGGCCAAGTGCATGAAGTTGCTCTATATGGGCTTGAGTTCGTGGGGAGCCAGGATGTGCAATTTTGGCATCCTCTAGTTCATTTAGTTGACGGAGAACCACATTGTGACGAGGGCGTTGTGGTTTGTCATCTGGCAAGAAACTGTCATCGGAACCAGATTTTGAGCTCACGGAGATAGGAGATGCAGGGGCATCTTGAATTGGAACAGCAGAGGGGGCTGTTTGTTTAGTCTCGGGGACAGGAGGGACTGATTCCTCCTGTTCTGGTTGATTTTCTGTAGTCGAGGGTACAAGTGAGACTGAATCCTATTGTCGACTCTCAGCTTCCGCCTGCTCTGGAAGAGGGACTGATTCCTTTTGGCGGGTGGTGCGGGCTTATTCTTCATCATCTGAGACAGGCTGAACTGCCTGTTCACGAACTGTTTGCTGTATAGGGGGGACTGAATCCTCCTGTTGGTCTTGAGCAGCTTCTTTTTGGGGAGTAGGGGACTGATGTCTGTCTGAGGTCCCCTTACCCTGTTGGTCTTGCATACGAGCCCTTTCTCCTTCCCTTGCCTCTTCCCGGATGATACGTAGACCGGCCTGTAGGGCATCATCGCCTGCATCAGAGTTGGGATCGGATTTGTGGCTGTCAGAAGCATCTTTGTCATCGGATTGGGACTTCCCTTTCAATCGACCTTTTTCTTTTGCCAGGTAGAAATTTGTAATCAGCTCTCGGCAAAATCGATTCTCCCACTGAATCAAGACTTTGATGTTCTGGGTGTCCGTCACCTCCAGAACGAAGTGTTCTTCCTCCTTCCACTTTTCCCTGTTATATAGGTCGTTTTACTGGGCGACCCTGTATCTTTGCCAAGTTACAAAGCGATCGTAGGCTTGTTCAATTTGGACCTAGAGAAGAGTTTCATTGATTAGTATCAATGGGGAGGGACTCCTTACAGTAGTTAGGTCTACTATAGGGATGGGATCCGCAACAGGTGTGGGAGCCTGTATTGGAGAGGGGATCCTAACAGAGGTTGGTACGTTGATGGAAGATGGATCCTGTATGGGTGTGGGTTCCCTTACAGGAGAGTTGGCCTTTGGCTCCGTGGGCGCAGCCGACTCACTAGAGCCTTCTAACTTGGCAAATAGTTGTTCATCCGTAATAGCCACCACTGGCTCGGTATTTGCAGTTTTTGCAGCAACTATTTCTTCCACAGGGGTTGCACCCTGTGGGGTTTGAATAAGGGGCTGAGCCGTTGGGACTATTGGTGTTCAGGCCATAAATCGAATATGCAACGGAAAATAAAGTCGCACAAACCGTGCTCATCCGAGCTCCTAAAGAGGATCGATCAAGGATCATATAAATGAATAAATAAAAGAATTGAAATCATACCCTCGTATACCTGACTTCTTTAAGTTGATGACGATGAGCACGAATCCAATCCATGAAGTTTCTGGAAATTCCAACATCGAAAGGGCCGAACGTCCCTACAAAACACGCGTCGGAAAAATACCTGGAAAAAACTCCTTCTCATTCTCTAAGAACACGGCTATGAGAAGTAGAGTATGCCTTATAACAAGTAGAAAACAAGTAGATATTATCTCTATTTTTCTCTCACTGTATGCAAGAACCAAGAAGAAACAAAATCCTCACTTTTTCACTTTCTGTATTCTGTATCATTGAAATTAGAAGAGTAGTGGGGCTTTTATTCTTTTCCCTCTTCAAAGTCTCCCCTTCCTTTAATAAACATATTCCCTCACATGCAGTTTTGACCAACAAAACATGTGAGTAGATTTATTATGGAAAAGGGTGCGGCCATGTTGGACTATTTAAATGGTCCATCCATTTAGTCCGTGTTCTGGACCCCGTGTATCCAGTTCGATAGATGAACCTTGGTCCATCCCTTTGTATTTAAATTAATTAATTAATATAATTAATTAATTATATCAAATATTATATAAATTTTTTCTCCAAGAAATAATTATATTTGAATCAAATTAATTACCTGGTAATTATTTAATTCATATGACCGATTTAATTTATCCAATAAATTAAATTCAATTAGACATCTATTGTCTAATATTTATCAAGAGAGAAAAGGCATAATTTAATACATCATTAATCCTATATGCGTGAATCTGTAGTTTCGTCTCAGTCAACAATGGGAGGATCGAAAGAGTGTGGGGAACACTTAGCCAGTCTGTAGCTCACACCGCAACCCAATTGGGAACGAATGATGGGAATCATTCCAAAACCTGTTATGAATACCGTATACGTATAAACCCTTCAATCATATGTCCCGATAAAGCTTTAGGGCCACGGTTAAGTCAAACCCAGTCTCCACTTGACTCTGTGCATGTATTAGTGCAAATCAAGATCACAGAACTCTCGTGTATCAAATACAACTAGTTCAATCGCTTTGGCCAAAGACTTTTGATCTCATTAGCCACTAACCGCATAGGACATTATCGTGTTCACTTACAGGAGAAAGAATCATTTCATGACATTCAGTAAAGACTGCTACATGCCCATTAAGTTGCACTTCAAGGTTGATCCCTACCAACAGGTGAATGGATCGAACTACTCTAATGACTATCTTAATGTAACAATCACATCTTCTACTGGACCCCCAAGTCAAAGGTTCACGCATATCTATCATAACCATACAATTTAGTCATTGACTATCCTAGAGTGAAATCCATGTGACTGAATCGAGTTGAGTCGTATCCGAGTATATTAATCCAATTAATATACCTATACCGAATGCTCCCAATACTCCTGATTGAAGACATGCACATGTCCAAGTATACGATATACAGGTCTTCTTCAAATAACTTGATGCCCAATTAAGTTTTATCGACTTGTGGATAAGTTTAGATTTTGGGTTCTAAACACTTCCAGTGCAGGACCCCTTATCTCATAAGGAGTAGGATGCTTCTACTCAAAAGCACGGGCATCATTTCTATTAATTTACCACATGAAGAACGCCAATGATAATAATCACTGCCTTTTATTAATGAATACACAATCATATATAGATGCCCTAACTCTCTTATCTTCGGAGTGGCATTCGAGGGCATACGCTAACAATCTCCCACTTTCACTCAATGTCACATATTTTGATATCTAATACCCATGTTTTCCAGATGTCTCTCCAAGACAATATGCGGTAGTGGCTTGGTAAGCGGGCCAGCAAGGTTATTTGCTGAGTCTACCCTCTGCAGTTCAATGTATCTATTATTCACTATCTATCTGACAATGTGATACTTTATATGAATACGATTGGTCTTATGATGAGACATAGGTTCTTTAGCATGTGCAACAGCTTCTTCATTGTCGAAGGATTGCGGCACTGGCAGCTTTGGGCTTGGGAACACTTGAAGTTCTTTAAGATACTTCTTGATCCAACATGCTTCCCTTGATGCCTCCGAGGCTGCCTGGTACTCGGCCTGGCATGTGAAATGTGTAATCGTAGTTTGCTTGTAACTCATCCAAGAAATTGCTCCACCATTCAGAGTAAATATATACCCCGAAGTGGACATTCTTTTATCCGCATCGCCACCGAAATCCGAGTCAATGAACCCATCCACTGTTAATTCTCCACCACCGTATGTAAGAACCATTCCTTTAGTCCGTTTAAGGGACTTTAGAATGTTCTTTATAGCTGTCCAATGTTCTTTACCTGGGTTTGCTTGAAACCGACTATCTACGCTCACAGCGTGTGCAATGTCCGCTCTTGTGCACAACATTTCGTACATGAGGCTACCCACAACCGATGCATAGGGTACCTGTCTTATCTTCATTATGTCTTCCTAACTTTGAGGACACATAAATTTGGAGAGTTTCAACCATGTCGTATATGTAAGAACCCTCTTTTAGAATCTTCCATCCTAAACCTCTTTAAGATTTTTTCTATATAGACGGCTTGGTAAAGTCCTAATATTCTCTTCGCTCTATCTCTATGGATGCAAATACCCAGTACATAGGAAGCTTCTCCCAAGTCTTTCATAGAGAATGTGTTTGAAAGCCAAGCTTTCGCAGAACTGAGCAGTTCAAAATCATTTCCTATTAGTAGAATGTCATCTACATATAGTACTAAGAACGCGATGTTTCTCCCACTAACCTTCTTGTAAACACAAGGTTCATTTTCATTTTGCAGGAAGTCAAACTCTTTGACTGCTTCGTCAAAACGATGATTCCAACTTCGTGATGCTGGCTCCAGTCTATAAATGATACGCTGAAGTTTGCAAACTTTATGAGTATCGGTAGTGGACACGAAGTCTATAGGCTGTTCCATATAGATTTCCTCTTTAAGGTATCTATTTAGAAAAGCTGTCTTCACGTCGATTTGTCATATCTCATAATCATAGTGGGCGGCTATGGCAAGCATCATACGAATAGACTTGATCATGGCAACTGGTGAAAAGGTTTCCTGATATTCGATTCCTTCTCTTTGGGTATAACCCTTGGCCACAAGCCTAGCTTTGTAGGCTTCAACATTTCCATCCCCATAAGTTTTACTTTTGAAGATCCATTTATTCCCAATGGGCACCATGCCCTCTGGTCGATCTACCAAGGTCCAGACCTGATTATCATGCATTGAGTCTATCTCTGCTTCCATGGACTCCTGCCAATTCGCGGAGTCCTCATTTACCATCTCTTATTCGTATGTCATAGGATCATCCTCTTGGCTATCATCTGTTTGGTGTACACCCAAATCAGTATAGTTAAGCATGGATCGAACCATGTCCAACAAGGTTTGGTTCATTCTTTCTAAAACACCATTTAATTGAGAAGTTGCTGGAGGTGTGAATTGTGATACTATTCCATGTTCTTTCAAGAACTCATCAAACTCAGTACTCATGTATTCGCCTCCTCGGTCTGGCCAGAGAGCCTTAATATGATGACCAATTTGATTTTCGACTAGAGCCTTAAATTCCTTTAGTTTCTCGAAGGCTTCGGATTTATGCTTCATCAAGTGCACAAAACCATACCTAGTATGATCATCAGTGAATGTGATGAAGTATTGATATCTATCTCATGCTGCTTGTAAAGCACTACATACATTGGTATGAATCAATCCAAGTTCTTCAGTAGCTCTTACAAAAGTCCCTGTAAATGGGGACTTGGTCATTTTGCCCTTAAGGCAAGATTCCCAAGTAGGATAGGGATCAGATCCCAATGGACCCATGAGTCCATCGTTCTCCATCTTATGAATTTTGGTCTGGACAATGTGACCAAGTCTAAGATGCCAGTTCAGTGCTTGGTTATTTTCATCTCTACCATGCTTTCGAGTCATAGTATTCACAACTATTTTGTCTTGTAGATTAAGATGATAAAGTCCATTCAACAATGTAGCCGAACCAACAAACTTATTTCTAAAATAATTTTGCAACTACCATCACCAATGAAATAGTGAAAACCTTTTCGGTCCATGGCTTGAATGGATACAATGTTTTTATACCCATTGTGCAACACCAATACATCATATAATGTTAAAACAAAACCGGATTCCAAATCCAAAAAAAGTGATCCTATATCAGTGGACTCGACACTATGTCCACTTCCGACTGTATCATCACTTCCCCAGCTCCAAGCTGCCTACTTCGTTTTAGAACCTGATTCACAGTGCAAAAGTGAGAACTAGAACCTGAATCCAGAATCCATGAAGTAGAATAAATAGTAGCAGAACAATTTGTTTCCAAACTAAAAGTTTTGTACCTGAAACACCATCAAGCTGAGGACAGTCCTTTCTCCAGTGCGCACACTGCATTTACGGCACCTGTCCGTTGGCTTAGCCTTGCTTGCCTTTAGAAACATTGGGGCCTTGCCCTTTCCCTTGCCGACCACAGCTTTTTGTCTAAGCTACTTTTTGTTTTTCTTCTTCTTATTATTGGACCTCCGAGGCCCAAAAGAGATAACAAGTGCAGCCTCCCTCACCCTCGGTGTCTCATCTGAGACTGAGCGGTTGTCAGTTTCTTCATCAATCCTTCCAGATTGCAAGCAATCTCATTACAATTGAAATTCATGATGAACGGTGAGAAGGATTCAAGTACAGATTGAAGGATGAGATCGGTTTAGAGTGAAACATGCATACTTAAATCGAGAGATTCCAATCTCTCGATCATAGAGATCATCTTGAGGACATGGTCCCCAACTTTCTCTCCTTCTTTCATCCGAGCTCCAAATAGCTGATTCGATCTCATATCTAGTTGTTCGGCTATGCTTCTCATAGAGTTCGGTCGGATAAGCCAGTATCTGCCTATCAGAAGTCATTGTCTCATGTTCTCTCTACAGCTCATTAGTCATAGAGCCCATCATGAATCCATGGACTCTCACATCATCTTTGATCCACTTATCATGGGTTTCAGTCTCTTCTTGATTAGCCCTGGTCCGAGTAGGAGCCGGTGGGATATCCACTTCCAAGACGTATCCCAAAGATTCCATAGAACTACCTTAGATTTTGGAGCCAGTCGACAAAGTTTGGTCCGGTTGTTCTTTTCAAGAAGTATCACAAGTGGATTCATTGTCATATTTGAGATAAAAATTATGCAGAAAGTAAATCCGATTTAATTAGTGTTATGTGAATTATGATCCGAGTAGAATAAATGACTTTTCTATTCATGACTCGGCTCCCACTAATTTTATCGGAAAAACACACTCCCGTGTGAAAAACCGGAAGTCATCATGAGATCGAGTTCTTAGTGGTGATCAAGTTCTTTATGAAATTAATAGTGGGCAACCCATATGGTTTTGGGTCTATTAGCTTCCCAAAGTGGTGTCCAACAACAACCTATCTAATGAATGATTTGATCTTTCTTTTACCCCTAGTTCACTTGCCCTCAACCCATAGGATTTCTATGGCTCGCTGAACTATATAAGTTTAAACCATCAACTCTTATCAGTCTGACAATTAAATCTTACCCGGCAACCCATACGGTTTCTAGGGGTTTGATTTGTCACAACCAAAGGCATGTAATGCACTCTAGGAATTTATCGACCTTCCCCAAAGTGTAGGTCACAAGTCGTCAGGAATAAGTCTAGAGGGGGGTAAATAGACTTATTAAAACTCTTTTTCCACGAAAGGAGTTTCTCAGCTGTGATAAGTACAGATGACTTGAAGTCATCTGTAGACAAAATATGCGGAAGACACAGCTGATGACGAATACAGAAAAACTCAAACAATAGAACAATGAATATATATACAGCAGGTAAGTATGATGCTAAAACAGTAAAACATGCAGGCAATTTATAGTGGTAACAGAGGTGGGGTAATCCTCTACTAATCCACTTATTTCCAAACCAGTTGGAGATTAATCCACTATAATTCTCAACTGGTGATAAATATTACAGTGATTCTACTTAGCTACAACAACTTCCAACTAGTGGAAATCCTGTCGTTACAACTCCTTCCGACTGCCTAGGACCTCTTGATCTTCAAATCCTCGGATTCCTATCAAAGTCACGCACACTTCAACCAGTGAAGTACCCCTAACTCAGGTTTTAAGACATGAGTGGTTGTCTTCTCCAACTCAGAGCTTTCTTAGTATATGAACTGTGATCTCTTGCTCTTTATGATGCTATAGTTCGCTTGATTGCTTTGATTACTTTAATTGCTCGAAAGTGTTGTTCGCATCATGCTTTGCTCAATTCCAATCTTCAGGTATTTATACATGTCGATCCTTTAAGCTTTCTTCATATCCATTGCAATTCCTGTAACAAATCCATCCGTTGGAGAAATAGACTTCTTTGTTTTTCTTTCCGAATGTTGCAAGGCTGGATTCCCTTAATTTAATCCATTTCCGACCGTTGTGAAGACTTTTACGTTGTAGCGCCGAATATTTTGATTATAATATGCTTAAAGTCTTCAGAGGTGGGTCTCGATGAATTATTTAATTCATTGATTTCCCGAAATCTCTCCAGTTTATCCCTTATCTCCCGCCTGTGACTTTCCATGATTATTGACTTTTCAACGCATGCTGACATGGACTGGATTACTTGGTTGATCACTTATCTGATCTCATAAAGTCATCCTTATCTTATGTCGACCTTCTCTGAAGTAACTCTGAGATGAAGTTCTCTGTCCCGACTGATCTTCTCTGATTGGAAGTCATCTGACCTGATGAACTTATCTGATTTGATGGTCAAAATTCAGTTGACTTGACTCCGAGTGATCACTTGACTGCAGTTTGGTCAAACTTCTCTGATAAATATCTTTCTTCAGACCGTTGTTTGATGATAAGTCATCTGTGGTCAACATTCTATGATCAGTTGAGTTGACTAGAACTTCTCTGTTATGAACTTGTCTGAGATTTATACTTAGCCAATTTTAAGCCTAACTTACATGGCCTATAGAAGATACTCATTTGGTTCTTCTTTACATTTTGCCAAGTATACAAATATACTTAATTTGGCCTATAGAAGATACTCATTTGGTTCTTCTTTACATTTTGCCAAGTAACTTAAAAACATATATTTGAATAAACAAACAAATACAGGGGTGACATCATCAAAATCTAATAAGTATTCCTAACACAAAGTACTACCCCGACATACTTGGAAGCATAGCATTTCAGTTTAGGTTTCAATCTTCCAAGAGTTTGATGGAGGGTAGGATATCTTGCACCCTTTCCAACTTAGTGTTTGTTAAGTGGGAGTACTTCGCTATTAACGTTATGCTTTGCACATTAATATATTTGTAATCACGGTTTGCCATTCACACAATATGAATAAAGTAAATAACAACCTAGTTGCTACCAACATGTAGTTCATGGACTTTCTCTAAATATTGGGCCACTTCCTCTTGATTACCAGAGATGCAAACACTTGCTCCTCTGCAGATGAGAGGTTGTTTTTCACATAGAATTCCTTGATCTCACTATGCAGAGCTAGCTCATCCAGCTCATTGTCCATTTGAGTAGGAGGTTCTTCAGGTCTGAACGGGGGAATCATGGGGTAGTCATCCCATTATTTTGCATATTTTATTAGGATGGTCCAGAGAGTTGGCCATGTTGAGCCCATAAATTTGATAAATGTCTGCTATGGGGAGCGGTCTTTAGCCTGGAGTAACTCCCAGAGATAATACTTGTCAATGAACTGCTTCCTTGCGCCTCCCCACATTGGAAAAATTTCAGCGGGTATTAATTCTTCAACATGCCAAAGCTCTTTGCCTTCCCATTCAAATCTTGGCTCATCCCCCAGCCTGGTTCCCTTTTTCTTGACTGCAGGTTGGTCATCATCAGGAGCAGGAGCAGCCAATTCTTTCCTCTTCAAGTTAGACGTCCCAGCTTCAATGAGAGGGAGGTCATTTCTCTGCTTGGTCCTCAGCTCTATTCTGACTACCTCAGCAGCATCTTCTTCCCCTTGACCTCTTGCTTCCTTTCCTCTCTTTTCCCCCTTTTTTCCAGCATCAACCAATAGGGTTAATTTCTATTCAACTCGGGACATCCAATCAGATATGCCAAGTGGCATTCTGGAATTTGTAGGAGGAGGTGGAATATTCCTCTGCAATAGAGTGTCTATTTTATCATTGATGATTTTGAGGTCAGGTTTGATTTCTGTTGATACGAGCTAGCCAACAGTGTCTTTGACTAGTTGTTTGATCAGGTCATCTATCTCAGGTGAGATAGGTGTTGGCTGAGGGGAATGGTCTCCAGAGCCTTCAACGCCTGCAGGTCGCTTGGCGATCGACCTGCTTGTCTGCAGACTCCTGTCTGCAGGAGGCTGATCAGATGGGGTTTTATCAGGGGTCCCCAATCTGTCATCCTCATCTTCCGAATGATCTGAGATTGGGGCTTGATCAGGTGCCCCGGGCTCATCTACATTTCCGGCATCATCCTTATCGCCGGCATCCTCCTTCTTCTCTTCTTCTTTTCCTTTATCGTCATGATCATATTTTTCTTTCTCAGGTTCCTTCTCCTCTTATTTCTCATCTTCTTTTTCTTTTTCTTCTTCCTTCTCATCTTCCTTTTCTTTTTCTTCCTCTTCAACTTCTTCTCCTTCTTCATATTCCTTTTATTTTTCTTCCTCTTCGACTTCTTCTCCTTCTTCATCTTCCCCCAACTCCTCTGTTTTTTTAACTTCATCTTCCTCAGATTCTTCTTCGACTAATATTTTTTCTTCTTCTCCTTATACCTTCTCTTACTCCACAATTTCTTCAATTCTTATTCCTATAATTATTTCAACTTCTTCATCATTCTCATCTACGATTCCCAGCCAAAACACCTTCCATAACACAAAGGATGAACTGCTCCATGTTGGTTTTGAAATTAGCCATGAACCAGTTCTTCTGGAGTATTAAAATCACCTCTGTCTCATGGCAAAAATGCATGAGTGCTTGCTCCGTAGCCTGGGGAAAGTCCCAGCTACTCATCTCAACAAAGGATTGTAATTGAGTGAATGGAAAAGATTTTAAGGTCTTCCATTCTTCAAAAAAATTTACAAAATAAACCTTGAGTGAGTGGTGTTTTACCATATATAATTGATCAACTGATATCTCCAGGGGATTGTTTTCCAGCAGATTGAATGTGTAATCAGCTTCAGGAATGTAGATGGTTAAGTCTGCTTCTTCCTCTTTTGTCATGCTGAGAAGAGTTAGCAGAGGAACGATTTCAGCCTTCAGGCATGGGTGAACAGGCTATTCCTCTTCATCTGGGATAGGGGCAGGTGCAGGTGAGTAAGGTGTTTGCTCTGCCTCTTCAAAGTCCGGGCGTCTAGGTCTCTTGGGAGAAGGCTCAGATGATGATGTGACATGCACTACCTCCTCTGCAGTTGCTTTCCTTTTGAATTGTAGAGCTATAGGGGTGTTGTTTGAGTGTGAGATGACTCCTCTGCAGGTGGCTCCCTATCTGCAGGTGACTCGCGGACTGCAGGTGACTCATGAACTATAGCTTGGTCTCCGGCATCAGACTCATCTGTATCCGAGGGGTATCTGTAGGGAGGAGACCCACTAGACATTTCCCTTAGCATCTGAGCTGCTTTCCTTTCTCCACCCAATCTCTTTAGAGTCTCTTGGTCTAGGTGACCGAGTCTCTTGTTAACATGAAAGGGATCAGCATTCTCCTTCGCCTGTCCAAGGTGTTCCAAAATCCAACTTATCTGAGTACCGAAGGCCAACTTGGTCTTAAACTTTTTTTCGTCCTCCACCCACTAAACTTTGTTGACTTCGCGGACCAGTTGCCTGTAGATGTAATCAGCCCAGTCGATTGGCTGGTCCTGGATGAGTGCTCCCAGCACCATGAACTTGGCTGACGACAGCTGGTCATAGCTGCCAGCTATTCGCATCACTATCTTGTTTGTGATGTCCAATACATAGCGGTATTCTTTCTTCAAATCGCTCCTTTTAGCCGTTAGCTTCAGCTTTGATGGATGCTCATTTGACTTGATTTCCAGCCATGTTTCGGCCGCGCTCTGTTTTAGGGCTTCAACGGCCATGCCTCGAGATCGCATCCCGAAAGCTTCTCCGACAGTCTGAGGGGTGATTGTGACTTCCTCTCCAAAAATCGTGCTCTTGATGCCTGATTCCATGACTTCAGATTCCTTGAAAAATGCGATTACGGCTTCTTTGAAGAGAAATTTGGGGCTGATATCCAAAATGGGTAAATCCCATTTTTTTCATTGACCGAATGATATGGTAAACGTCTGTATCCAGGTTCTCCTCGAGCAAGCCCTCGAAATCGACTACCAGACTAAAAATGATCTGGTCCTTGACAAGCTTCAGGTTAACGCCTTCAAAGTATTGGGTGGCCTCCATTTCTGCAAAATATTACGTTTTTCGCTGAGTGTATTGAATATTCAGAGGGATTCTCTGCCTTTTTGAAAACTAGGGTTTTGAAAGCTTGAAGACGATAAGAAATGTGAAATGATTTTTGCCGTCGTAATTAGCCAGTCGAAAAGACGTTTTGAATTTAATATTCAATTAAATTAAGTGGTGGTCCAGCTTCTGAGATTTTAAAATTCAATTAATTTAAGCGGTGGTCCAGTGTTTGGAAATTTAAAAATGAGGGTTGAATTTTTAATTGGGCAAAGTGGAGGTCGTGTGAACGTGTAGTTGCCACATGTAAATGAAGAATAATAGAATATTTCAAGAGTCGGTCAGGGGTAGAGAAAGTTCGCTGGTTGACTGTTTGACTCGTTGACTGCTCTGCATCAGGTGAGTTGTATCGCATGTGGTTTCGATCAGCTAGGTTCCATCATCTTCTCACCTGATCTGCTTCAAGCAGCTTTCTCATCTATACTAGATTCCCAATCTAGTAATCCAAATTCCCTGCTCAGCTCCAAAAACCTTTCTTCTGGCAAAGGTTTGGTGAATATATCAGCAATCTCGTATTCAGTGCCGACTCTTTCCACTCTAACTATTATGTTTAGCACATGGTCTCTAATGAAATGATGTTTGACATCAATGTGCTTCGTCCTTGAGTGCAATATTGGATTGTTGGTTATAGCAATTGCACTATTGTTATCACACCATATTGGGACTTCATCTGCAATGATGTTGTAGTCCCTTAGCTGTTGTCTGATCCATAGAATATGTGCACAACAG
This sequence comes from Orobanche coerulescens, assembly GCA_033398695.1. Classification (NCBI taxonomy): domain Eukaryota; kingdom Viridiplantae; phylum Streptophyta; class Magnoliopsida; order Lamiales; family Orobanchaceae; genus Orobanche; species Orobanche coerulescens. The sequence continues at coordinate 96,442,360 of CM065807.1, forward strand.
CTGCCTGCATCTAGGTATTCTGACTATGTTGTTGATATTGAGTTAGATACCTGTTTCTTGCTAAACTAGGATATCAGTCTGGTTCATAGGAGTTGGCACGTTCCAATGGTGCTTTTCCTATTAATTTTGCATCCTGCGAAGTCTGCATCTGAGTATCCTGATAGCTCAAAGTTATCATCTTTAGGATACCAAAGTCCAACATTGACTGTAGACTTAAGGTATTTGATTATCCTTTTAGCTGCATCCTGGTGAGACTGTTTCGCTTGGATTGAAATCTAGCACATACAACTACAACATATGATATGTCTGGTTTGCTTGCAGTCAGATAAAGGAGTGATCCAATAAGTCCTCTGTAGTGGGTTGGATCCACTGATATGCCTCCTTTATCTGCATCTAGGTGTGCGCTTGTGCTCATTTGTATTCTTGCTGGTTTAGCTGATTCCATTCCAAATCTCTTGATTAAGTCTCTTGTGTATTTGGCTTGATTGATGAAAATTCCATTATTCATCTGCTTGACTTGCAATCTTAGAAAGAAATTCAGTTTGCCTATCATACTCATCTCAAATTCTCCTTGCATGAGATTTGAGAATTTCTCACATAGCTCTGGGTTGGTTGAGCCAAATATGATGTCATCTACATATATTTGAACTAATAATATGTGGTCTTCATTCTCTATTCTGAATGGAGTCTTGTCCACTTTGCCTTTGCTGAATCCGTTCTTCTCCAGAAACACAGAGAGTGTCTCATACCATGCCTTTGGTGCCTGCTTGAGTCCATATAGAGCTTTTAAAATCTTGTAGACTTTTATCCTTTGACAAATCCAGGGGTTTGCTCCACATAGACTTCTTCTTCTCGAATTCCATTGAGAAAGGCACTTTCACATCTATTTGGTAGACTTTGAAATCCTTGAATGCTGCATATGAAAGGAATAGTCTGATGGCTTCCAGTCTTGCAACAGGTGCATAAGTTTCATCAAAATCTATTCCTTCACATTGTGCATATCCTTTGGTGACTAATCTGCTTTATTCCTAACAATAGCTCCATCTTCATCACACTTGTTCTTGTACACCCATTTGGTGCCTATAACCTTCTTGTGATCTGGTCCGTCTGTTAGTTCCCAAACATTGTTTCTCTCCATCTGGTTGAGATCTTCTTGCATTGCATTGATCCATGAGTAATCCTCCAATGCTTGCTCTGTTATCTTGGTTTCCATTTGAGATATGAAACAAGAGAACATTGCCATTCCCGCTGGTACTGTGGATTGTCTGGTTCTGATTCCATCGGTTATGTTTCCAATAATTTGATGAATGGGATGATCTCTAATCTATTTGGGGATTTCTTCTTCTTCAGGGTTTGTTCCCCCGGTTGAGTTGCTTTGGTGGACTTCTTTTCTCTCTGCATCAGCTTGGTTCTGATCTCCTTGGTCTGCAACTGGATCAGCTACGGTCTTGTCATCTATAGGTGGGTCTTTATCATCTACAGATGGGTCTTCATCAGCTGCATCTGGATCAGGTAGGTTTTGAGGTCCTATCTGATCTGCAGTTGGGTCTTCAGGCTGATCTGCAGGTGAGTCCATCATTCTTTTATCATAAATGATGACTTCTTCTAGGGTGGCAGTTTTGAGCTTATTCTCAATTTATACCACCTGTTTCCTGTACTCAACAGTAGACTCATCAAATACAACATGAGGTGTTTCTTCCACAACTAAGGTTCTTTTGTTAGATACTATATATGCCTTGCTTCTTTGAGAGTATCCCATAAAAAGACCATCATCAGTTTTAGCATCAAATGTATTAAGTTGGGGTTTGCCATTGTTGTGGATGAAACACTTACAACCAAAAATATAAAAATATGCAACAGTTGGTATTCTGCCATTCGAAACCTCATAGAGAGTTTAGCCATGTCTCCCTACAATCATCCTCCTGTTCTGAGTGTGGCATGCTGTGTTGACAGCTTTAGCCCAGAACCTCTTTGGCAGGTCAGCTTCTGCAATCATGGACCTGGCAGCTTCAGGGTTCTATTACTTCTTTCAGCAACACCATTCTGCTGTGGAGTCTTGGCTGTAGAGAGCTCGTGATAGATCCCATTCTGATCACTGTATTCAGTGATTGCATTGTTGAGATATTCTCCTCCTCTATCTGATCTGATCTTGATGATTGAGAGGGATTTCTCATTCTGGATCTTCCTTAGCAGCTCAGGTAGTTTTGTTATAGTTTCACTCTTTTTATAGAGAAAAACAATCCTATATATCTTGAGTAGTCATCTACTACTACTAGAGCATGCTTTCTTTCACTCAACATCCTTGGCTTGATGGGGCCAAATAGATCCATATGAAGTAGATCTAGGATCCTTGTGGTGAGAATAGTAGGTTGAGCGGGTTTGAATGATGCTCTTGTTTGTTTCCGTTTCTGACATGCATCACAGAGAGCTTCTTTTTTGAATACTTCTTCTGGAAGTCCTCTGACCAGTTTTTGAGAACTGATCTTGTTTATGGCTTTGAAGTTGAGGTGACATAGTCTTTTGTGCCACAGCCATCCATTTTCAACTATTGTCTTGGATAGAAAATAGGTGTTGGGAGTTCCTGTGTTCCAATCTATCATATAGACATCTCTTTTTCTGAATCCTTGTAGCTTCACTTCTCTAGATTGGATATCTATCACCATGCATTTCCGAATGGTGAAGACTACTAGATTCTTATCATCATAGAACTAACTTATGCTCAAAAAGTTGTACTTGAGCCCTTTGACATAATGGGCTTTGGATATTGTTATGTTTCCTCTGTGCAGCTCTCCAAAACCTTTTGTCTGACCTCTAGAGCTATCTCCAAAGGTTACATTTGGGCCTCTTTCCTTGGTATAATTTGATAGCACCTTCTTGTTCCCGGTCATGTGACTTGAGCATCCAGAATCTATAAACCATTCTTCACCTGCTATATTTGAATTTGTGGAGATGCGGTGGTAGTCCTTCTACCTTTTCTGCAATTAAACAAGCAGAGATTTAGGTACACAAATCTGTGTGGGTCCTCGGGGGTTAGTTTATTTCTTGGAGAATTGATTTCTCCTTGGATTATGGAAATTATGGTGATTACCCCTAAAAGGTGTGTATGGTCTGGGCCTATATCCTCGGTTAGGATTGTGTACTGGATATGCCTCATAAAATTGGTGCTGTGGGCTATTTCTAAATCTTGGCTGAGACCATTTATAAAATCATTGGGGTCTCCACACCTGTTGAGTTTGAAAACTTGGATAACCTTGAGGTTTCCATTTGCCCCTCCCATTTTGAAATCTATTTTTGAAGAGTCTTTGATAATAGTGGGCATGTTGTCCAGGCTGCTGCTTTTGCCTTGGCCATTGCCTAGTCTCTTGTCTAGGTGGCTGCTGCCTAAACTTTTGACTTGGTTGCTGCCTATTTTTAAATACAGGTTTGTAAGTTGGCTCAGCAGACGGGATAATTGTTTCTCCCTTGATAAAAGTAGTTTTAGAACTTGAGGGAGTGTTGGGGTCATATCCACGGCCGGATCTGGAATATAGTGGCCTTTTATTCATACACAACTCATCCAAGGTTATAGAAGCTTTGAGAGAAGTTATCTCCTTAGCCTGTGTGTTACTTACCTGTGTGAGTTTAGCAAAGTCAGTTTTAACTTGAGCAAGTGCAGCTGATTTCTGACTATTTAAAACAGTTAGTCTTTTGATCTCAGCTGTAGTACTATCGGCCTGGTTTTTCAACTGGTCTTCAGCCCATTTTTCAAATTCAATTTGGTTTTAATTAACTCTAGGCTGAGTTTTTCAAAATCATTTTTTAGCTGCCTATTCTCATCTTGCAGTTGGGTCTTCTCGGCTGATACAGTCAAGTGTGTAGATTTTAATTTCTCAAAATATTTGAGCAGCTGATTGATAGACTCATGTAAGTCCATATCCTGAGACATATCTGAGCTGTTATTATTTGAATCTGAGGGTTTAGATGTTACCTCTTCATCAGCTAAGTTGGGCATCCTGACAATTGTACTCCTCGTCATCATCAGAGAAGAATCCACTGCTGGAATCCACTCTCTCTTGGTCTTCTCCAATGAAAGCTTTTCCCTTGTCTTCTTTTCTGCCCACTTCCTTCTTGCCTTCATCCTTCTTGAGATCAGGATAGTCAATTTGAATATGTCATGTCTTATGGCAATTGTATCACTCCACCTTCCAGCTTCCAGCCTTTTGATTTCTCCTGGGATTTTCTTTATAATTCTTCTTATATTTGGAGTAATTCTTCTGGAAGTTGCTGAATCTCTGCATTATAAACGCCATTTCTTCCTCAAAATCTAGGGGATTTGGAGGCTTGACTTCAGATAAGCTCTTGGCGGGGGACTCAGCTACAAACGCTATTCCCTTCTCTGCAGGCTCGATTGATGATGAACTTGGAAGCTCAAACTCATAAGCCTTTAGGTCAGAGAACATCTCTTGGATCTTTATTTTGTTAAGATCCTTGGATTCTCTCATGGCCACTGCCTTCATATTCCATTCTGGGTTGAGAGATCTTTAAACTTTCAGGGTCATCTCCCTATTGCCATATGTTTTTCCCAGAGAATTAATTTCATTAATTATCTCTGTGAATCTTGTGTCTACTTTGTCGATAGACTCTCTATTCTTTATCTTGAAGTTGTCAAACTTTTGGGTAGCGATTGACAACTTGTTCTCTTTGATTAGCTCAGTTACTTCACATATCACAGCTAGATTGTCCCAAATTTCTTTCGCATTCTTGCAATTCTTGAACTTGACCATTGTTGATTTGTCAAGAGTTTGGTACAGCATGTCTCTGGCCCGGTTGTCAAGATTGGACAGCTTTCTTTATTCGGTAGTCAGCTCTGTCCTCTTCTTGGGGATCTTCTCTGGCTTCCCAGCTGCAATTTCTTATGGGGAGTTGTCCTTCTCGAAAATGAAAGGACCGTCTTCGATTATGCACCACATGTCATCATGGATGGAAGATAAATCTGCCTGCATCCTTATCATCCAAATGTCATACTCGTCAACTAAAAAAATAGGTAATCTAGAGTGCATGTGTTGCATGTGTTCCATTCTAAATGAGAGATTTAAAATATATATCCTCGATATATGGATCTGGTTCAGAAAAATTGAACCAACCTCTCTGATACCACTTGTAGGTCACAAGTCGTCAGGAATAAGTCTAGAGGGGGGTGAATAGACTTATTGAAACTCTTTTTCCACGAAAGGAGTTTCTCAGCTGTGATAAGTACAGATGACTTGAAGTCGTCTGTAGACAGGATATGCGGAAGACACAGCTGATGACGAATACAGAAAAACTCAAACAATGGAACACTGAATATGTATGCAGCATGTAAGTATGATGCTAAAATAGTAAAACACGCAGGCAATTAATAGTGGTCTCAGAGGTGGGGTAATCCTCTACTAATACACTTTTATCCAAACCAGTTGGAGATTAATCCACTATAATTCTCAACCAGTGATAAATATTACAGTGATTCTACTTAGTTACAACAACTTCAACCAGTGGAAATCCTGTCGTTGCAACTCCTTCCTACTGCCTAGCACATCTTGATCTTTAAATCCTCGGATGCTTATCAATCATGCACACTTCAACCAGTGAAGTACCCCGAACTCAGGTTTTAAGACACGAGTGGTTGTCTTCTCCAACTAAGAGATTTCTTAGTATATGAACTGTGATCTCTTGCTCTTTACGATGCTATAGTTCGCTTGATTGCTTTGATTACTTTAATGCTCGAAAGTGTTGTTCGCATCGTGCTTTGCTCAATTCCAATCTTCAGGTATTTATACATGTCGATCCTTTAAGCTTTCTTCATATCCGTTGCAATTCCTATAACAAATCCGTCCGTTGGAGAAATAGACTTCTTTGTTTTTCTTTCCGAACCTTGCAAGGCTAGATTCCCTTATTTTAATCCATTTTCGACTGTTGTGAAGAGTTTCACATTATAACGTCGAATCTTTTGATTATAATATGCTTAAAGTCTTCAGAGGTGGGTCTCGATGAATTATTTAATTTATTTTGTTCCCGGAATCTCTCCAGTTTGTCCCTTATTGCCCGCATGTGACTTTCCGTGATTATTGACTTTTCAATGCATGCTGACGTAGACTGGATTACTTGGCTGATCACTTATCTAATCTCATAAAGTCATCCTTATCTTATGTCGGACTTCTCTGAAGTAACTCTCTCAGATGAAGTTCTCTGTCCCGACTGATCTTCTCTGATCTGAAGTCATCTGACCTGATGAACTTATTTGATTTGATGGTCAAACTTCAGTTGACTTGACTCCGAGTGATCACTTGACTGCAGTTTGGTCAAACTTCTTTGATAAATATCTTTCTTCAGACCGTTGTCTGATGATAAGTCGTCTGTGGTCAACGTTCTCTGATCAGTTGAGTTGACTAGAACTTCTCTGATATGAACTTGTCTGAGATGTATACTTAGCCGATTTTTAAGCCTAATTTACATGGCCTATAGAAGATACTCATTCGGTTCTTCTTTACATTTTGCCAAGTATTCAACTATACTTAATTTGGCCTATAGAAGATACTCATTTGGTTCTTCTTTACATTTTGCCAAGTAACTTAAAAACATACATTTGAATAAACAAATAAATACAGGGATGACATCATAAAAATCTAATAAGTATTCCTAACACAAAGTACTACCCCGACATACTCGGAAGCATAGCATTTCAGTTTAGGTTTCAATCTTCCAAGAGTTTGATGGAGGGTAGGATATATTGCATCCTTTCCAACTTAGTGTTTGTTAAGTGGGAGTATTTCGCTATCAACGTTACGCTTTGCACATTTACATTTGTAATCGTGGTTTGCCATTCACACAATATGAATAAAGTAAATAACAACCTAGTTGCTACCAACATGTAGTTCATGGACTTTCTCTAAATATTGGGCCAAGCGAATGACCCAATTAAACAAGGAAATAAAATAAATCTTGAATCGTCTTCTTCATGATGGATCGTCTTGGGTCACCGTCTTGAAAAATACTATCTATTACATTTCAATAATTTGCATCCTATACAAATATTCTAGTAAATATATAAATAGGCTCAAAACCGGCCTTTACAACCCATCGAATAATAATGATTCAAAACTAAGTCCATGAACTACATCCCATCACATAAATATATCAAACACACAACAAGTAATGGTTTGAATTAATCTAATTAATTCAACAATAATCGACAATTTAATTTCGTCCGTAGTAAACCCTTAAAATATTTTATTTAGATTTTCCCATAATCGAAAATTCCAAATTTAATGATTTAGTCAAATTAAACATAATTTAATATTGGGAAAATAAATTTTCGAAAACATATGGAAAAACGAGGCCCGGTGCCCGACATCCTGGAAGTTGTAGGATACATGGCCTGGCAGCGCCCGCATGCTGTAGGCACAACGCCTGGCAGCACCCGCATGATGTAGGCACAACGCCCGACATCATGTTGGATACAACTCGGCAACTGTAGGATACAGCTCGGCAGCTGTATGCTGTATCGTCCAACGATGGCATACGCCTCGTTTTCGGGCAGATTTCTAAAATCCTGTTATTTCTGATCTTCATATTATTTATATAAATTGTATTATGGAAAATATCCAGATTTATATTATAATATAAATTCACAAAAAAACATTACTACGACGAACAATAAAATATCTACGATTATCATATGATTCCAAATCATAAGGTATCATCAAGAATGCATTCAAAATGCAAAAATATCGTCTATACGATCGCATTGACCTCACTCCGATACCACTGTGGGTGTTCAGGCCATAAATTGAATATACAGTGGAAAATAAAGTCGCACAAACCGTGCTCATCCGAACTCCTAAAGAGGATCGATCAAGGATCGTATAAATAAATAAATAAAAGAATCGAAATCATACCCTCGTAGACCCGACTTCTTTAAGTTGATGACAACGAGCATGAATCTAATTTGTGAAGCTTTTGGAAATTCCAACGTCGAAAGTGCCGAAAGTCTCTACGAAACACGCGTCGGAGAAATGCTTGCAATAAACTCCTTCTTCTCATTCTCTAAGAACACCACTATGAGAAGTAGAGTATGCCTTATACCAAGTAGGGAACAAGTAGATGATATCTCTATTTTTCTCTCAGTGTATGCAAGAATCAAGAAGAAACAAAATCCTCACTTTTTCACTTTCTGTATTCAGCATCATTGAAATGAGAAGAGTAGTGAGGCTTTTATTCTTCTCCCTCTTTAGAGTCTCCCCTTACTTTAATAAATATATTCCCTCACATGCAGTTTTGACCAACAAAACATGTGATCAAATTTATTATGGAAAAGGCTGCGGCCATGTTGGACTGTTTAAATGGTTCGACCATTTAGTCCGTATTCTGGACCCTGTGTATCCAGTCTGACATTGTATTTAAATTAATTAATTAATCTAATTAATTAATTATATCAAATACTCTATAATTTATTTCTCCAAGATATAATTATTTTTCAGTTAAATTAATTACCCGGTAATTATTTAATTCATATGGCCGATTTAATTTATCCAGTAAATTAAATTCAATTAGACATCTAATGTCTAATATTTATCAAGAGAGAATAGGCATAATTTAATCAATAATTAATCCTATATGCGCGACATTATAGGTTCGTCTCAGTCAGCAATGGGATGATCCAAAGAGTGTGAAGAACACTTAGCCAGTCCGTGGCTCACACCGCAACCCAACTGAGAATGAATGATGGGAATTTTTCTTAAATCCTGTTATGAATACCGTATACATATAAACCCTTAAATCATATGTCCCGATCAAGCTTTAGGGTCACGGTTAAGTCAAACCTTGTCTCCATTTGACTCTATGCATGTATTAGTGCAAATCAAGATCACAGAACTCTCGTGTATCAAATACAACTAGTTCAATCACTTTGGACAAAGACTTTTGATCTCATTAGACTATAATCGCATTGGACATTATCTTGTTCACTTATAGGAGAAAGAGTCCTTTCTTGGCATTCAGTTAAGTCTGCTACTTGCCCATTAAGTTGCACGTCAAGGTTGATCCCTACCAACAGGTGAATGGATCGAACTACTATAATGACTAACTTAATGAAACAAGCACATCTTCTACTGGACCGTCAAGTCAAAAGTTCACGCATATCTATCAAAATCTTACGATTTAGTCATTGACTATCCTAGAGTGAAATCCATGTGACCGAATTGAGGTGAGTCGTATCCGATTATATTAATCCAATTAATATACCTATATTGAATGCTCTCACTACTCCTGAGTGAAGACATGCACATGTCCAAGCATACGATATACAAGTCTTCTTCAAATAACTTAATGCCCAATTAAGTTTTATCGACTTGTGGATAAGTTAAGCTTTTGGATTCTAAACACTTCCAGTGCAGGACCCCTTATCTCATAAGGAGTGGAATGCTTCTACTCAAAAGCACGGACATCATTTCTATTTATTTACCAAATCAAGAACGCAAATGATATATAATAAATAAAGAAATAATCATTGCCTTTTATTAATGAATACACAATCATATATATATTCCCTAACTCTCTTATCACCAGAGTGGCATTCGAGGGCATATGCTAACATGAACATCTACATTGGCCGATATAGCCGCTGTAGGCTTGGTCTTGGAATCTTTCTTGATCTTCATCTTTGCCTTCTCCGCAGCCTCAGGTGACTTGCTCTCAGAGATATTTCTTTTTCTCTTCTTCTTCTCCTCACGCACAACCTTGGTTGTAACATCCCTGTGATCATCTGAAGTAGGCATAGTCCGGGGATGAGGCCTGCTAGAAAATACACCGTATCTGTTGAATACAGTGGGCTTTCTCCCACCTACGAATTTTCCAGGTCCAATCTTCTTGGCACCTCTAAACTATGGCACACCACAGTGAGTTAGGGTGCAGTTAAGGATGAGGCCGAAGGATTTCTTTTGCGTGACTGGCTTGGTGGCCTCTTCCTGTATCCTCTTCAGAACAACATAGCACCAGTTAACCCTTTCGCCAGACATGATGGCTACCATCATTCTAAAGGGAAGGTTACTGCACATCTCAAATGCTCCAGTCCGGTTTTCAACAACCTGGCAGCAGAAATCATGGAGATACACGTACGGTAGGCAGAAATAATTCTTATGGCAAGATGGGTGGATGTTCTTGTCCGAACCATCACCTGTGAACAGCCCCCTATAGGCCGTTAACAGTTCATCCGACCCGAATGACTCGAGTTCCTCCATCCTCAAGCCATCGGATGGCATCGTAAACAAGTTTTCCAACAGCTCTTGGTTCACTGAAACTTTAATATCGCAAACGGTAGCAGTGATGTCAGAGACATCTCCTCCTCTTTTCTGGGAAAAGAACATGATGGAGGCATCAAGATAAAATTCTTCAACTATGCACTCATCGTAGAGATCAGTGTGCTGACTTCCAAGGCGGTATAAGCCTTGTTGTTTGATTATGGAAACGACCCTTTCCATACCTTCAGTGTCTTCAGTTTCAAGATTGATACGCTCCATGATGACGGATATGGCAAAGTTTCACCCGTCGATGATGTATTCCTTCTTCTTCAGAGATTGAGAGGTAGGGGTGAGCTCGGTTCGGTTTGGTACGGTTTCTTGCTAAAACCGATACCGAACCGCATCTTATCGGCATCTAGCATTTGCGTACCGAAATGATTCTGTTTTAAATCGGCTCGGTGTGATCGGTTTCGGTATCGGTTTGGTAGCGGTTTGGTGTCAATGCGCTGATTAAATGGGCTACTTAATTTGGGCTTGTGCCAGACCCAAATTGAACTACTTAGGCTAAATCACACAATTCTAACTTCAAATAGAAGGATTTAGATATAATTAATCCACTTTAAATCTTGAATAAAAATAAAATCTACTTCAATAACATGATAATAACTAAGGATTCAAAAAATCCAATATCATATTAAACAAAAAGTCTTGAATTTCCTCCTCAGCACAAGTCCATCAATTCATAACAACCTGCACAAAAAAAAACAAAGTCTGCAGAATAGTCATCTGTTTTATCGGTTCGGTTTGGTTTTTAAAGTCGGGATCCATATCTGAAACCAAAACTGAGCTGCATAATTCAGTTTTCAAAATTTTAAGAACCGTACCATACTAATATTTTATTGGTTCGGTTTTTTGGTTTCGGTTTTTTCGGTATTTTCGATATTATTGATTTTTGTCGGTTTTTCTGCTCACCCCTATTGAGAGGAAGTCTGTAAAGTTGCCATTGTTTTGCAAATAAAGGGTTTGGAGAAACAAAGAAAAAGAGTGCATAAAATTTGCAGAGTATGTAGGCTGTTTGCTCTGGATTCTTTTAATTTTGCACAAAGCGTAAAGAGTCAAAGGTTGGATTAGGGTTACATACAGTGAACGGTCAGATTTAAGGGATGGGAACCAACTTTTAAAAGAACGAACAGGATGAACTTAGAGTAATTGGTACGTCTTATCCATCTGTTTTTGAAAATGACCACCGGTCCCACTTGTGACAGTTCGTACTCCCTCATTACACGAAACGGCGGTTTTGAAATTATTAATATCATGGTGATTGAGGTAATAAAGTCTATATTTCGTGTAAATCATTAAAGATAAAATGTTTGAATTTTGAAATGGGGCACGTGGACTAAACACATTTTAAGTACGGATAGAATAATAATATAAAGTTTAATTGACATCCCACCGTGTATGTGTCGTATCCGTGAATAATACAGCATGCCCCCTTGAAAGTTACATACAAGATTCAGTTCTTACATCATCGTTTGGATTAATACTATATTCATGGGTCGTACTGTATTCCCCCTTCATTAATACACATGTCAGATGTAGGAAGGTTTTATACCTTATTCGTACAGTAAGATCTGACTTTTTCTGAGTGTATAATTAATTAACAGTGGATACTGTATCCTTGGGGCTTACAGTATTCCTCCTCAATTGTAAAAAAAAAACTTACAGGGAGTCAGCTGTTGCATTCACAATTCTTGTCGAAGCATACAGAATCTGGTTGTGCTTAGAGGTCTTGTAAAGATATCGGCCAACTGAATATCTGTATGAACTTTCTCGTTCCGAACATCCTTATTCTCAACATGATTCCAGATGAAGTGATGCTTCATATCAATATACTTAGTTCGCGAGTGCAATATAGGATTGTGTGTTATTGCAATTTCACTCGTGCTATCGCAAATGATCGATGTTTCTTTGGCAATGATAATCTGATAACTGCTGTTGCATCCACAAAATTTGTATATAGCAACTTCCAACAGCATAGTATTCTGATTCGGTTGTAGAACGTGAGTTTGCCAATTGTTTCTTACTGAACCACGACACAAGTCTAGGTCCAAGAAAGTGACAAGTACCGCTTGTACTCGTCCTATCCATCTTACAGCCTCCGAAATACGAGTCATTGTAGCAAACCAAATTGAACCCTCTTTCCTTAGGATACCACAGTCCTACATCAACTGTTCCTTTGACGTACTTAAGAATCCGTTTGGTTGTTGTGAAGTGGGACTCCTTAGGTGCTACTTGGTATCGAGCACACACTCCTATAGCAAACTGGATATCGGTCCTGCTAGCCATTAGGTATAGGAGTGAGCCAATTAGCTTCATGTAGAGTGGTTGATCAACCGACTTTCTAGCTTCGTGAGCCAATTAGCTTCATGTAGAGTGCTCATGGTGGTTGACGAGGATTTGGAGTTATTCATCCCAAAATTATTGAGTAGCTCCTTGCTGTACTTCTCTTGGTTGATGAAAATTTCTGTAGGAAACTGCTTTACCTATAATCCTTGGAAATAACTAAGTTCCCCCATCATACTCATTTCAAATTTACTTTGCATAAGATGAGAGAACCTTTGACACAGAGCAAGGTTAGTAGAACAAATATAACATCATCTACATATATTTGTACCATTAATAGGTCATCGCCTTCCTGTATCTTAAATAGGGTCTTGTCCACATCATCAAATCCGTCATTGGTAAGGTATAGGGACAGGGTTTCATACTATGCTCTAGGTGCTTGCTTAAGTCCAAACAGAGCTTTCCTTAGTCTGTATACTAGGTCTCCGCCTTCAGTGTTGACAAAACCTGGTGGTTGTTCAACATAGACTTCTTCGGCGAGGTCTCCATTCAGGAATGTTCTCTTAACGTCCATTTGGTATACAATAAAGCTCTTAGGGGCGGCAAAAGCTAGAAATATCCTGAAGGCTTCTAATTTGGCTACAAGGGCAAATATTTCATCATAGTCTATGCCTTCTTCCTGTCTGTAGCCTTGTGCGACTAGGAAGGATTTTTTCCTAATAACCAGTCCATTCTCATCCTTTTTGTTTCTAAATACCCGTTTGGTTCCAATTAAAACTTGATGCTCAGGTCTGGGTACTAGATACCATACATTGTTTCTTTCGAAACCGTTAAGCTCTTCATCCATAGAAATTATCCAATGAGAGTTATTCAAGGCTTCATTGGTAGAAACAGGTTCAGATTGAGCTAAGAATACATCTAGGGTGCATATGGATAGTCTCCTAAGTTCAGCCTGATATTTCCATACAGGAAATGGAGATTTTTCAGATTTGGATTCTTCTTGCGCACACAGTACAGTTCCTTGTGTACTCTGTATTCTTCTTCGAGTAGTTACACCAGCATCAATGTCTCCTATGATGAAGTCATGAGCGTGATCTCTAAGCCATCTCCTATCGGATTCTAGTTTTGTGTCCCGTACTGCATCTTGTGGTGCTGTAGTTTCGGCTTCAGCTTGTATAGCATCAGTTTCAACTACCTGTGTTCTTACAGCTGTGGGGTTGATCTCTAAGTCTACGATAGGCTCTATTGGAGTTTGAGGGTCATTGATGGAAAGTGTTTGGATATTATGGGTTAAGTATTCTATTCCTGTAGGATCATGGTGAGGTTCATCGAACACTACATGTACAGACTTCTCGATTGTTAGCTTCCTTTTATTAAAGATTCTAAAAGCCTTACTGACAGAAGAATATCCTACAAATATCCCTTCATTCGACTTTTTGTCAAAAGTATTGAGTTGATCTTTTCCATTATTCAGAACATAACATCGTCATCCAAAGATGTGAAAATATGAAACTAAAGGAGTTCTATTATTCCATACCTCATATGCTGTTTTGTTGTGATGCTTGTTGATAATAAAATAGTCTTGTGTATAACAGACTGTATTTGTTGTTTCGCCCCAGAACCGCTGCGGCAGCTTGCTTGCCGCGATCATGGTTCTTTTGGCTTCCTTGAGCGTCCTGTTCTTTTGCTCGGCAACACCATTTTGTTGAGGAGTCCGGGCTGCTGAGTATTCGTGCTGTATTCCATTGTCCAAATAGTATTGCTCTATAAAGCGGTTAGTGAATTCAGTACCCCTATCAGAACGAATGGACATGATACTCAACCATTTCTCATTCTTAAGCTTTCTCAGGTGCTCAGGCAACTTTGTTGTGGTTTCTTTCTTCTTGCTTAGAAAGATTGTTCAAGCATACCTGGAGAAATCATCAACAATAACTAGACAATATTTCTTACCTCGCAAACTTGCAGGGTCTATAGGACCATAGAGGTCCATATGTAGCATATCCAGAACTCTGTGAGTGGACAGGTATGATTTGCTTTTTAGGGTGGTTTTGACTTGCCTGCCTTTCTGACAAGGTCCGCAGACGCTGTCTTTTTGGAATGACACATCAGGCAAGCCTCTAACCATTCCCTGTCTGGCGAGTTTTTTGATCGTCTTGAAGTTGATGTGTGACATCCTATTGTGCCATAGCAAGCTTTGATCTGCAGTGCCTTTGGTAACAAAACACGGAATAGTGGACCTCATAGGCTTCCAGTCAGCAATATACATATTACCTGACCTGCTTCGTGTGAGCACAACTTCTTTCGTCAAGATGTTTTTCACTCTATAGTGATCTATATAGAATTATACCGAGAACTGTTTGTCACAAGACTGGCTAATACTAAGTAGATTATACTATAAGCCTTCAACATGAGCTACGTCGGTGGCTATGAACTTTCCTACAATAAGGTTTCCCTTCCCTCTTATTCTTCCTTTGGACTTGTCACCGAAGCGCACTTTTGGACCGCGACCTTCTACATAGTCTGGCTGCTTGCTGATATCTCCTGTCATGTGCTGAGAACATCCGCTATCAATTTACTAGATGTCCTTTTCTTTGATCCTGCAGGTACAAAAATTAAGTAGATTTAGGTCCCCTTTGATTGTTGGGTCCATGAATGTTAGTGCCTTTTGGTACCCAAATTTGCCTAACAGCAATTGGTTTACAGTAGGTTACTTTTGGTCCTGATTTGCGATGTCTACGTGTGGCAGGTTCGTAGTCGCCGTAACCTAGATTATTATGCATGTAAAATCGAGGGTTATTATTATTATTCAGTATGGATGTCGTCTCGGAGTTAGAGCCATTTTCTTATCCCTTACAGCTTGCCTCCTGGGTCTCCAGTTGGATTCCCACAGCTGTTGATTATACTACGCGGCGACCTGGTTCCTGGATGGATACCAGGGCTCCTATATCCAATAACTAGGCGCACTGTACTGTTGGAAGTACTGTTGTGCAGGCCTTTGATATTTAGCTACATCCTTCTTTCTGAACGGCTGTTGGCCCATTTGATATGCTCGGGGAGCATGTTATTGGTTACGCCTTACAGGTCCTTGAGGCTGAGGTTTCTGCTGTCGATGATATGACATTGGTGGCAGAATGGTGGCTTTTGATGTACGCGGGGCAACTGCTGCCTTTGCGGGAATCGGGGTCTCTTTAGGTACAGGAATGGGTTCCACACCCCTGACGAACACCGTAATAGTTTTCCCTTTGTTGGAGAATGAGTTATATCCTAAGCCACTTTTATCATGAGCATGTTGCCGGTGCTTAGAATTTCTTCCTTCCGTTTAGAGGATTTCTCGAATGTTTTCAAGATGGTCTCTAACTCTCCTTCTCTCTTTTCGAGAGATTTTACTTTGGCTTCTAGCAAAGCATAATCATTTGTGTTGCTTTCATTATGAGACTCAGTCTCAGTTAGATCTTTAGCAATTTGATGATTGCTTTCCATGAGTTTTTCATTTGTGGCCTTGCTGTTTTCGCAATCAACAGACATACTTTCGTAGATATTTTTCAGCAAGTAATTTTCTTCTTTAAGCTCTAAGTTTGAAAGTTCAAGCTGTATGTTTTCTCATTTCAGAGTTTCATGGGCTTTTTGAATGTTTTTTAATTCATTCATCATATTTTCAAAAGTATGAGATGCATTAATAGGATTAGTTTGAGCTTACCTTATCATTGTTGTCTTCGTCGTCCTATATTTCTTTGGCCATAAAGCACATATAGGCTTTATCTTCGATCGCATCATCGGACGAGTCAGTGTCAGTGACTGCCTGACGACACTCATCAGTTTTGGTCGATGCGGGCGAGGCTTCTGATTCACCAATCAGGGCCTTGAGATTGTTTTTCCAAACACCCTTGCTTTTATCCTTTTCCTATTGCCCGGCTTCCGCCACCAGAAGAAAAAGATTAGGAACTTACCTTGTGAAATGGCTTGGGCCTGAAGGGAGTCTTTCCAGTCTGTTTGATGAACTTTTTGAATTTATGCATGATAAGGGACATTTCATCTTGTGATAGGATATCATCATCACTGTCAGCAGTCTTGTGGGCGGACTTGGATGTGCTGGGTCCGGAGCTGTGTCTCCTATCAGATACAGCAGCTAGTGATGTAGTGTTGGCCACTAAGTATACAATAAACAGCTTGGAAATAGACAGTACTACAAGTTGTACGTTTTTCTAAAGTGAGTTTGCGTAGCGGAAGTTTAAATGTGAGTTGCTGTAAATAAAGCAACTAGGCGTTCTCCTATTTGCTTGATGCGTATAGGGTTTTGCAGCGTATACTTTTATAAATCACAGTTATGAAAATAACAAAGACAGAAGGTAAATAACACACAATTTAAAGTGGTTCGAGGTAAACCCCTCTAGGTCCACTGGTCCTCCACACAAGAGTAAATAGTTTATTATAATCACTACATACACAACTACGTGACTATAACTAAACCTTGTCTCGGTAACGTTCACACAGATTGTTACAGGGACTGAAGCTTTTTGCCATTCACACAAATTGGCTTGACCTCTTTCTTGACTTCATTCTTCACATATAGTTTGAAGCTTCGTCTATAATGCTATTCTTCCTACACAGGTCGGAATACGCAAGGATCTACAGTCCACACAGGGCTGATGTTTATCTCAACAGTAAAGGTAGGATTCTCTGAACAGCAGCTTCATCTTTGATATACGTTTGCTGTATGCTGTGCTGTTCGTGTTGAGGACTTGTATGTTTCTTCGCTTTGAATACTAGCTGTATGCTCACGAAATATACTATACTGTAATCGCTAGAATGTTAGATTGATTTGTCAGAGCTTTGGTGATATATATTCTTCATGTGCAGTGTTCGTTATAAGTCCTTTGGCAAGGGGTGGGTGTGGGGGGTGTTTATATCTTTTGGAAAATGCATTCGTTATAAATGTAGCCATTGCAGGTAGGTAAGATGTTGACGTCTATGATTGGTGGCTTTGCTGAATATTTAAATTAAAGCTTCAGACATTCTTTTTGACTTCGCATTAAATGCTCTTCAGTGCGTTCAGACTTATCTCACTCCGGCTGCATTAAATGTTGTCCTATTAGTAATAAATGATGCTTTAACCGTGAGTACTTTATGAATAAACAAAGTGTATTTCACAATTGTTAAAAAGCATTCTTTAATCAGGTCTGTCAGATGTATTTTACTTTTCCCAAGTAAAACATCGTACAACATGATTGATGTATCCGACGCATTGTCTTTTGTTGTAGTTGTTGGCTCTATAGGATAGACTGTATGAGATATTCAGTGCTGTATGGAAGGGGTTGTATGGAGATTCTAGACAGCTTCTATACTTAGTGGTATTTCAGCTCTTTCGACTCCCTTGTTGTATGATGGCCATTATCAAAATAGGATATAGGATTGTTTATCCTAACAATTTCCCCCTTTTTGATAATGTCAAGACTTCTTCAAGATAACTTCTTGATTCAGAGAGGCTGACTCTTGGTCTTCTGTCGAATGACCTAATCTTCAGTACTTAGTCTAAAAATGTGAACTGCTCGCAGGCAAGTTTTAAGAAATTGAGAACATCTACAAGGACGTATATTACAACTTTAAACTTATGATTGGTGCGCAGGCACAATCCTACAGTGTTTATCTAGGTTGAATACAACTTAACTTATGAACTGTTTGTAGACAAGTTCTTACAGCTTTAAGACATGTTCTATACTTGTTCATTTGCAGTAAATAAATTCGTAATCAAACAGTAAAATAGTAAGCATAAATTACGAGCTGTAATCTTTCAAGATAACAAAATTTTATTTATAATCATAGAAGATTACAAGTTCTTGGAATAGAAAAATACAGAAAAAAAGTGCATACTGCAATAACAAGCCTAAGGAACAAATACAGTGAGAAGGGCTAGCCAAGCTAACTCTTGTACTGAAAATGCCTCCAAGGTCTCCTGTCAGGATCATTCTCGGTTCCTTTCCACCAATTAACAAATGAATCCTTGCCTCAATCCCGGTATATTGCTCTTCCATCAGCGAATTGGTCGAAAGCAAGTATCCAGTCATTTGTATGGGTGAGCCGATCACCTCTTAGGTGCCTTGATTTCATCTGCAGTTGCAGAAGAAGCTTTCCTTCTGCTAACATCCTCGTGAATTCATGTGCAGCATCTGACAGAGTCTTCAACCTCGGTTTCCCAAGTAGCCTCTTCGATCCCGTGTCTAGACCAGTGAATTTTCACCAAAGGAATCGTCTTATTCCTCAACTGTTTGATTCACCGCTCTAAAACTCGTATAGGACGCTCCTCATATGAATGATCATCGGCGATCTCAATTTCGTCGAACTGAAGTATGTGACTCGGTTCGGCAATATACTTCCGCAGCTGTGAGACATGAAATACATTATGAATTCGGCTCAACGCCGGAGGTAGAGCCAGTCGATAAGCTAACTCGCCTACTCGATCCAAAATCTCAAATGGTCCAATGAATCTCGGACTCAACTTCCCCCTCTTCCCGAAACGGAAGATACCTCGACTCGGGGATACTTTGACCAAAACGTGGTCACCCGTCTCGAACTCTAGTGGTCGACGACGATTGTCTGCATAAGATTTCTGTTGACTCTGAGCGGTCAACAAACGACTCCTGATCAAAGCTACCTTCTCATGGACGGCTATAAGCATATCGGGCTCGGTGACGATTGATTCTGATAAGTCATCCCAACACAAAGGAGATCGACAACGACGACCGTACAAGGCCTCGTAAGGTGCCATCTTAATCGAAGAATGCCAACTATTATTATACGTGAACTCGATCAATGGTAGTTGGGCTTCCCAATCGTCTTTCCCATCGAGGACGCATGCCCTCAACATGTCCTATAATGTCTGAATAGTCCTCTCTGACTGCCCGTCGGACTGAGGATGAAAGGCGGTACTGAAATTAAGCTGAGTTCCCATAGCACGATGAACTGATTTCCAAAAATGCGACACATACCGTCCATCACGATCGGAAATGATACTTTTAGAAGTACCGTGCAGTCTCACTATCTCTTTGATAAACAACTGGGCAAGTCTCTCGGGACCCCATGTATCCTTAATCTCAAGGAAATGAGCTGATTTAGTTAAGCGGTCCATAATTACCCAGATCGTATTCATGCCACGACGACTCGTCGGAAAACTCGTGATGAAATCCATAGAAATGTCTTCCCACTTCCATTCTAGAATAGGGAGAGGTTTCAGCATACCAGCCGGTCGCTGATGTTCAATCTTAACTTGTTGACAGGTTAAGCATCTCGAAACAAATTCTGCGACTTGTCGCTTCATATTACTCCACCAGTAATTTTGTTTCAAGTCCTTATACATCTTGCTAGACCCTGATGAACAATAAGGGGTAGCATGAGCTTCTCTAAAAATCGAGTTTTTCAACTCGTCATCCACCGGTACGCGAATCCAGGGGCTTTCCCGAGCCACATCCTCACGGATGCGCAACAATGATGGGTCCGAAACCCGCTTCTCTCGATTGCCTCCTAAAGTGACGATGAAATCTCTAACATACAAAGCCGTCCCCGAACTCGCTGAAGCAGGACCTCGATCTCGGGTCTAAGGAATTCCCGCCAAGCTCCTTCGAATCAAGTTAAACGAGCAAGCATCCGCTCCCGGATGGACTTACGACTCAAGGCATCGGCGATAACGTCGCCTTGCCCGGGTGGTAAAGGATCTCGATATCGTAATCTTTGATTAGTTCCAACCGCCGTCTCTGTCACATATTTAACTCCTTTTGAGTAAATATATACTTCAAACTCTTGTGATCGGTGAAAATTTGACAGGTGACGCCATAAAGGTAATGACGCCAGATTTTCAAAGCGAACACCACGGCTGCTAGCTCCAGGTCGTGGGTCGGATAATTAACCTCGTAAGGTCTCAATTACCGTGAAGCATAAGCAATAACTTTCCCGTTCTGGATGAGTACACATCCGAGACCCTGCCCGGACGCATCACTATAAACCACAAATCCTTCCGTCCCTTGCGGCAAGGAAAGAGCAGGTGCTGAAGTTAACCGGCTCTTGAGTTCCTCAAAACTCTGTTGACACGCGTCGGACCACGTGTATTTCTTATCTTTCCGTAAAAGATTCGTCATGGGTTGAGCGATTTTAGAAAATCCTTCAACAAACCGCCGGTAATAACCGGCTAATCCGAGAAAGCTCCGGATCTCCTTAACATTCTTCGGAGGTAGCCAATCTCGAATAGCCTCTGTCTTCCGAGGATCAACACGAACTCCGTCTGAAGAAATTACGTGTCCGAGAAACGTCACTTCGGACATCCAGAATTCACATTTAGAAAACTTCCCATAAAGTTGCTCTCGTCTCAACACGTCGAGAACATGATGAATGTGAAACTCGTGTTCCTCCCGGTTACGAGAATAAATCAAAATGTCATCAATGAAGACAACCACAAATTTATCCAAAAAGTCGATGAAAACCCGATTCATTAACTCCATGAATACCGCAGGTGCATTAGTTAAACCAAACGGCATTACCACGAATTCATAATGACCATAGCGTGTTTGAAACGCCGTTCTCGCGATATCCGACTCTCAAATTTGCAACTGATGATATCCAGATCTTAGGTCGATCTTGGAAAATACTGAAGCTCCCTGAAGTTGATCTAAAAGATCATCGATACGGGGTAGAGGATATTTATTCATGATCGTCACCCGGTTCAATTCTCGGTAATCAATACACAAGCGGAACGAACCATCCTTCTTCTTGACAAATAAAACTGGTGCTCCCTACGGGGACGCACTCGGTCGGATATAACCTTTCTCGAACAACTCCTCAAGTTGGTTCTTTAACTCCTGCATTTCGGTCGGGGCCATCCGGTACGGTGCCTTCGATATCGGGGACGTACCGGGCTCCAACTCAATCGTGAATTCCACATCTCTCTGTGGAGGCAAACCAGGTAACTCATCTAGAAAAACATCGGCATATTCCCTCACTACCGGAATATCCGTCAACATTACTAGTGATTTCTCGGTTTTGGTCATATAGCACCAATAACCAACACACCCCTGACTGAGTAATCTCACTGCTTTCATTAAGTTAATGACCTTACCAGAATAGCCGGGATTACCTCCCTGAAAAACACATTCAACACCATCATCAGAAATGATAGTGACCATATGCTTACGGACACTAATGATGGCATCATGACGATCCATCCAGTCAATACCCAGAATGACGTCGTCTCTCGGCAAATCTACCACGATTAGGTATGCTAGCCATACACGGCCATGAAGCTAAATCGGACAATTCTGAATCTCACGATTTCCGATAATTCTTCTACCGTCAGGTAGACCAATGACATAAGGCTCACAGCTAGTAGCACTACCCACACGTAGTCTACGCAAACATGACTCGGAAATAAATGAATGCGATGCACCAGTATCAAAAAGGGTACACGCATGTTGAGATAGAATATCGAGTGTACCTGATATCATCCGGGCCTCTGGATCGTCGGTCTTCTTCATCTCATAAATTCGGGGCTTGCCGGCCCCCGAACCGGACGCTCCCGTCTGATAGCTCTTGGCTCCGACTTTAGCTCCTGTCGTCTTGAACGACGCTGACTGAGTGGCCTGATTCTGCACCGCTGAATGTCCTGGGGCCTGAGATGACGCCGGAGTGGGTTTAGAGTCCCTTCGGTCGAAACGGGCCCTATGCCCAGCAATCCCACAGTTGTGGCACGTGACAGACTGCTTCGGACATTTGGTGCTGAAATGACCCTATTCCTCACAGTTGAAACAGGTGATGGCCGAACTGGTCGCTCGTGACTGAGATTCCGCAGGTTTAGACGCCATGGGATGTCGCTCAGAAAAAGTAGAGCCCGCACGTGGTTTCTTGAAAGTGGCATGACTCCCGTCAGACTGATTACGGTTCTTGGACTTCTTGCTAGCAGATGAAGGTTGCTGCTTAGCAATCTCCTTAGCAGTAAGCTCATAGGTGAGAGCTTTCTCAATGAATTCGGCCAACGTGGTACAATTATGATTAAGCAGCTGTAGCCTCATACGGGGTTTCAGCCTCTTGCTGAAATATTTGATTTTGTCCGCCGCAGAGTGAATGATTGACGAGGCGAACGGAAGAAGTTCCTGAAATTTTTCGGCGATGGCGAGAACATCATCATCCGCCGAAAGGCCGGAGAGAGTAATTCCCACAACTTGGCCTCCCTGAGTGAGGCCGGATAGTACCTCTCCATCATGAGAGTTTTGAACTGATCCCAAGTACATGATCCGTCTGTGGGCTTCAACGATAGCAACCATGAATGAGCGCTCTTACCAAGATAGTAAGCCGCAACTGAAACTTTATGCCCTTCAGGGCAATCCACCATAGCAAATAGCTTCTCGAAATGCTCAAGCCAATGAACAATATCCGCCGGCTCAGATGAGCCCTCAAAGGTAGGTGGTCGCTGGCGAGAGATATCGCTAATGATATTGCTTACACCCCTCTCTTGCCTCTGAGGTGGCGGCGGAGGAGCCTGTTGATTTTGAGTAGTGGAGTTATGCATCGCCTCCATTAGTTGTGCCATCTGAGTCATTTGGGCCATCATGCCCTGCATAAAAGCCAGTGGGTTAACTCGAACACCCTCTGACTGAGCTGTGTCCCGGGTACGACTCCCTGATAGCGAATGATCACGTACAGGCGAATGAGTGGCAGCATCACTGCTCGATGAGTTAGCATTATTCCTGGCATTCGCACGTGTATTCACATGAGTCCTCGGGTTTCGGCTTGCACCACAGCCTTTTCCCCCTCGTCCTCTGCCAGCTCTTTCCATACTGAAGTGGAAAGTCACATGATGATTATATCTCTCGCATGAATATCACATTATGACTATGACATGAGATGATGAAAATGAGCATACGCTCTAACACAGTGTTTACATGTATGATTAACTGAGGTGACATGATTATCTGATGAACTTATTGAAATGATTATCTTGAACAAGTTAACAAGATTAATGATATGATCTTCCAGATCAACAACTGAGTAATGAAATGAATTGAGTGATTAATGAGTTAACATGACCGTCCTGGTCAACATGAAATGATGATTGAGGATTGTTAACTGATAAATTATGAATGAATGATTATTGCCAGAAACTATACCATGGCGTTAAAAATCTTACAGTTCTTGGTCTGATTGGCTCGGCATTTGCACAGGTCACACGTGACGCGAAAGTCCAGTGATACTAGTCCGATGACGATGCTTTCAAATGAAACATGACTTGGAGGGTAGTATTCAAAACCACGCACCGATACCAACTAAGTAACACCCCAAACTAGGCGGATATTACGGTGCCGTGGACCCCCGACTGGGACCCACTGTGCGAATGAAAATGAATGAATTACACAAGGTAAATGTAGTACCGAACCACATTACAATATCAATTACTCGATGAGGAGTTTCATACAACACACCTGTGATAATACAGAATACTTGTATATTTTATATGAAGATAAAATACACAACACTGAATGAGATGAGTATTCAAACGGAATGTCTGCAGCGGAATAAATGAAGGAAACATAAATGACTGAATAAATGACTGAAAAGACTGGGGCCCCCTTCTAGTATCATTGAGACTCCTCGCCGTCAACATGCTCTCCCCGTGCCTTTGCCTTGCCATGACCTGAAAAACAATATCCCCAAACGGGGTCAGTTACACAGAATAACAATCCTCAAGGGTTGAAAATACACAATCATGATATATCTGAAGTTATAAATTATCCTGTCGAAACATACGCAATCAAACATGCTATATGAATCAACTATGAGTACGGCTCAAAGGAATGGCGCCACACTATGTCCGGGATGGAAATGTGTCCGTGCACAAGCCACCAACGAGTATCGATCGAATACACGCGTGGTCTTGTACCTAATCAGTCTCACGAAGCCATCAACTCGTGTGCACAGTCCAATGTGAGGCCACCAACCAACACACGACTATAATGTGCCCGACATGAAAATCCTACACATACCAACCGGCACGCTAGTATGACCCGGAATGCCACGATATAACAAAAGTGACAACGAAAATGAATAATGACTCACCAAGATGAAATGATGGTGAATTAAATGACAGCTGAATGAAATGATTGGAACCGTCGTTCCTTACTGAGGTGATTAATTGACAATGACAAGTTTTGATACGGTTAATACAATGATGAATGAGTTACGATTATGAATGAACAACAACAAAAGGAATGAATATCCTTTTAACCGAGTAAGAATTAACTTACTCAACACCGATGAAGAATGTCCGTCCACGAACAACGTCCTAAATGAAATGCCGGTCGCTCGAACAACCTTGAATAACATAATTACCAATAATTCGATCATTACGCGAATCAAATATGATCATAACCGACTCAAACGTCGATACAACAATATCCTAACTCGAATATATCGAAACCAACTCCAAGATGAGTATTTCAAATCATCAAAACACTTTCAATGATATCAATAATCCCATAGGAATCCACAATTCAAGATTATAACAACGTCAATCGGAAATCCCCAAATAAACCGAAGTCAACCCCAAGGGTTCTTGATATAAATCCCCAAAATAACCATTTAATCCGTAGGAATATATTTATCCAAGGTAGATAATCCATATCTAACATATTCCAATGATAATCCAAGCTTACACAAAGAAATCGGAAGGAAAAACCCAAAAATCCAAAATTCTAGATCCAAGAGATTAATACCATTGATTTGATGTTAAGGAGGTGATGAAGTGATGATTAATCCGAAAGATGAGCTTGAAGATGACGATTGATGATTACACCTCGAAGGATACTCTCCAAAATGCCCGAAATCGCCCCAAACCGATGAGGGAATGAGAAAGAATGATAAATGACGAACTCGGACTAACTGTCCAATATATAGCCATTCCAGGTTAGCGTGCGCTAGCCCTCGAGCGTAGCGTGCGCTAACGGGTATTTTGGGTAGTCCAGTACCCACTGTTCGAAAACGGTAGCGTGCGCTACGTACCTTTTGTAGCGTGCGCTACAACCATACCATTAGCGTGCGCTAATACCCATGGTTAGCGTGCGCTAACGAATTATTAGATAGCCAGTACTGGAATCCAGAAACCGTCTGTCCTTCGATCTGACCTCGGTAGCGTGCGCTCCAACTAATATTTAGCGTGCGCTATAATATCGATTGCGTACGCTAAAAACAACTCATAGCGTGCGCTATGAATTAATCCAAAGGATCCAAAGAGCTACTGGACTCAACCTGATCCGTCCTTAGCGCGCGCTACAGCAATCATTAGCGTGCGCTACTACAACCCACTAGCGCGCGCTACTTACCACTCGTAGCGTGCGCTACTAATAACTCACCTGCAGTCCAGTACCCTTTGGACTGCAGCCAAGGTAACATTAGCGTGCGCTAATGCTGAGTGGTAGCGTGCGCTACCTATACTCAATTAGCGCGCGCTAAAAAGAGTACGTAGCGTGCGTTACTCCTCACTCACAGCCCACAATGAAAACGACAATGACGACAAACACGGCACGAAACTCCAATTAGATTGATGATGGATGACGATTGATACACGATACAATTACACTGAACGATGAATACCAAGATTGAATATGAGTGACAAATGATCATTAATGAGTGAATTACTGAGTGACAATTACTGAATGATAAATACTGAATGATAATAACTGAATTACAACCGGGTATTACACATAATGCCCAATTACGTTTATCGACCTGCGAACGGTTTACGTAAATAAACTTAAAACACTTCCAGTGCTATCATCCGATAATGAGAATGGACTGTTCTCTCTTATTTACATGGACTTCACTTCAATGTTTGCCAAATCAAGAATGCATTTGAAATATAATTGTTGGGATTCAGTGCCTAAAACGAAGGCCCACCGAAAGTGGTAAAACAAAAATAAATTCGATCTGAATGCCTACGAGAATCGATCGAGCTACATATATACGAATAGTAAACGAAGCACAAGATGATACAAGAAATATGCCCTTGTAGTCCGTTGATTAAATGGTGTCCTTCTCTTGAGCGATTTCCCAAGCTTTAGTTGATTTCCCTACGATCCAATCTTCTCCAAGCTCTTGGATGATCCAACGCCGAATGTACCGCGTCTCTACTTGCCACATGCCGGAGAAACGAACGGAATGACGATCACTTTACTATCCTCCAAGGATACGGCTAGAGCTAGGATGATGAAGCCTTCAAATGTTAATATTACACTCTAAGTGTATAGATCACACACTCTCAATGAATCTCTCAATTTTATCCAAGAACAATCAAGAGCAAAAGAAGAAGATGAAGTAGGAGAAAAAACAATTTTTCTCTCTCTCTCTCACTAAACTCACGGTTGGAATTCCCTTGGAAGAGTGAGGAGTAGTCTTCATTTTATTCCTCTTTCAAATCCCACAAAATCTCCTACTTTAGACAATATCACCAAGGGTTGATATTTGTCCCCTTGGTTGGTCACAACTCTTCTACCAACATGTGAAGACCAAGATCAAACGAGGGAGTAGGTGATGGGGCGGCCTTCTAGAATGAATCAGACGAGTTCAATTCATTTCGGACTCCCGTGAGCCCAAACAGATAAACTCCAATTCCGTTCCGATGTATTTATATCGATTAATTAATCCAATTAATTAATCATGTCAAATGCAAAATAATATAATTAATTTCTCCAAGAAATAATTATATCTATGAATTAAATTAATCACCCAGTAATTTATTTTATTCATCAGGCTGTGAATTAATTTATCCAATAAATCAATTTAGACATCAATGTCCCAATAATTAGACATCCAATATCTAATATTCATAATGAGAGAATAAGCTCGATTCATTCTGTCGTCAATCCTATTACTGTTGACTCAAAGTATTTTGATGATGATCGTATTCAAAACATTTAACAAGACGTATCTCATCGAGATGTTATATTGAAGAAAATTGGTCTTAGCGCACGCTACATGCTTCAGAGTAGCGCACACTATCGAGGCATTCATACAGTCAAGTCAACTCAGCTGCAGTCTAGTCGGAACCTACCTAATGGATAGCGCATGCAAAAGCTTTATTATTTACGTACGCTAAAAAACTATTATTAGCACACGCTATACAACTTTATTAACGCACGCTATCGCATCTCAAGTCAGAGGACAGTAAGGTCTGAAAAGAAAAAGGGGAAGGTTTTGCGCACGGTACGGACGTTCATTTACGTACGCTACTATGAGGTCTTAGCGCACGTTATATTTGAAGCCTTGCGCACGCTACCGGAAATCATGTCTAGTACTCCAGTAGCCACTGGACTCATTTGTGGAAAGCTCTTACGTACGTTACTCAGGCTAACGTACGTTATCTGGAAGTTTGTTTAGCGCACGCTACATTATACATATTAGCGCACGCTAAATCAGTCAGAATTCTACCGTTGGATATTCTACCCATTGGAACGAAGAAGTCAAGAAAGATCCGTTAAATTTGGAAAAGTTAATATTAAACAATTCCTAGCGCATGCTATTTACAAATTGCTAGCGCACGCTAAGTATATTTATATCCATTGGGAAAGAGACATTGGGGAGACAAACCGACATATCCTAAAGTCAAGATTGAAGACCTGTTGACCAACCGTTAGCGCACGCTACGAGTATATGACTAGCGCACGCTAGGCATGTAATTTTACCGTTGTCACAGTTTTGTGACAGTTCAGATAGGCCAAGTCAGAGATCGATTACGCACGCTATGGAGGTATTATTAGCGCACACTAATAATACAAATATCAGAATTTAAAGAAGGGATGTCACCTATAAATACCCATATCATTTGGGTATCTCATACAGAACTTAAAGCATTCAAGCATACAAGCAATCAAAGCATTCTTGAGCTCAAATCTCTATTTATTACTACATTCTAAGTTGTGAGAAGAAAGATACAAAGAGTGAAACACCTTGTAATATTTATTATACTTTGTATTCTTTCATTTGGTTGTGAGTGTTGCATCACTCACACTTGAGCGTAAGAGAAACGAATTAAGAGTCACTAATCCGGTGTTATTAGGATCTTTGATCCGGCATTGTTAGGATTACACTCCAATATTCGTAGAGTGAGGATTATCTAGTTCCGATAGAACACTAGATAAACTAAGTTTATTTTGAGAGTGGTTGAGCTTGGACCAATAGAAGAAAAGCGGTTGTAACGGTTGTTGTACTCGGACCGATCAAAGACGAGTCAAGTGTGTGGTTGTTCTTGAGCCAATAGAAAAAGATGTCGGAGAGAGGACGTAGGCAAGTTGCCGAACCTCTATAAATCTTTGAGTCTTTTACTTTCCGCACTATTTCTTTTTATTCGCAAGAAAGTTCGATATTCCGCATTACCAGTATTCAACCCCCCTTCTAGTGGTGAATTTATCTCTTCAGTTGGTATAGGAGGGGGTCTGTTTTTAAAGGTTTAACCACCTAAGGGAAAAAGATCCGCAAATGGCACTTCTTGGCCAAATCGAAGGAAATGCTCTCAATCGTCCTCCCTTCTTCGACGGTTCCAATTTCATGACATGGCAAAAGAAAATGGCTATCTTCATTCAAGCCTACGATATTGAAATTTGGAAAGTTATTTCCCTTGGTCCGAAACTTGCAAACAAAGAGGATGGATCATTAAAAAAGTTCGACGAATTCAACGGCGAGGACTGGAGGAACACACACATCAATTCACGAGATACTCAACTTCTCCATTGTGCCCTTAATCCCGAAGAACTCAATAGGATATCTTCCTACGAAAGCGCAAAGGAAATTTGGGAAATCCTCGAAGTAACTCATGAGGGAACCACCCAAGTTAAGGAGACCAAAATCAACATGCTTCTTCATGACTATGGACTCTTCTCCATGAAGGACGAGGAAACGATCACCAATATGTTGGAACGATTCTCGGCTATAACCAATGGACTTGCATCATTCGGAAAGCCTATATATAGTAGAGATAAAGATAAGAAAATTCTTCGCTCGTTGCCACGAGAATGGGATGCCACGGTTACCGCGATCATGGAGTCCAAAGATCTCAACAAGCTCGAGTTTAGTGCCCTCATCAGGTCACTCATCAATTATGAGATCGTTCTCAAGTCTAGAGGCACCAAACCAAAGCCTCGTGAAAAAGTAGTCGCATTCAATGTTGATAGCGATGTTGAGGAAGATCTTCCCGAAGATGAAGATGACGAGGAACTTGCTCTCTACGCCAAGAATTTTAGAAGGTATAAAAGTCTAATTCAAAAAAGGCGAAGTTTCCTTGGTCGGGATGGCAAGCCGGAGCAAAAGAAGAGTGGCTATACTCCTATAAAGAAGTTCGACAATAATTGTCGGAAATGCGGTCAAGCCGGTCACTATGCCAAGGATTGTCGAGGATCCTCTTCAAAGCCTCAAATGGAAAGATTCAAAAAGAAGGAGGTCCTAATCGCTTCTTGGAGTGATGACGAGGAGGATATTGAAAGATCTTTGGATGCCAATCTTGACTTTATGGCACTCGACTCCGAAAGAAATATTGAGGTAAGTTCTAAACTCAATGATGACGAATATGATGCATTTGATTTTTGCGATTCACAAGAAGTTCATCATGACGATGAGTTACTAAGTCCTTGAACACGGAGTATGACGAGATGGTTAAATTAAATATATCTTTAAAGAGAAAAATAAAATCTCTAGAACTCGAAAATTCCTCTCTTCAAAACAAAGGCAAAACTATTGAGCTCGACCATACCTTATGCCTTGAAAAGGAAAACGTTTTGAAAACCGAGTTGTCGAAAACTCAAAAGGATTTGAAATACATTTTAAACAAATTTACTCTAAACGAAATTCAAAAGCTTTTATCTATTCAAAATCCCCATTGCTAAAACACGGTCTTGGTTTCGATCAGTTTAAAAGGGAACAATCCCATATCAACCTTGACAAAATAAAGAAAACCGAAACCGAGAACTCAAAAGCCTCTTTCAAACAACAAGTTCATGATGTTAATGTTCATTCAAAGTTGAGAACCATCAAGGTTAAACAAATATGGGTTCTTAAAGGGACAATTGTTCCTAATGATATAAGTATAGTTAACTTTGGAGGACCCAAACGGGCTTGGGTACCGAAACAACCGAAAAATTCTATTTTTATATGTACCGGCACCAAAGAAAAGCAAGTGGTACATTGATAGCGGATGTTCAGGGCATATGTGCGGCTCCGAGGATTTGTTTGAAGACCTCGAATATCAAGAACAAGGACATGTGACCTTCGGTGACAACCAAAAAGGAAAAATTAAGGGAATCCGCAAAGTCAGTAAGGAACCTTCTCCCTCTATCAAAAAAGTATTGTCTGTTGAAGGTTTGCATCATAATATACTTAGCGTTTCACAACTTTGTGATAAAGGTTTTAAAATTCTCTTTGAACAAATGCATTGCACAGCATTTAGAAATAATAAAATTGCATTCATCGGTTTCAGATGTGGAAACATTTATATTGTTGATCTTAATGATAAAAGTTCATTCAATGAAAAATGTCTTATTACTTAGGATGATAATGCATATTTATGGCATTGAAAATTGGGGCATACATCTTTACCTATCATTTCCATTTTATCTAGACACGACCTTGTTCGTGGATTACCCAGACTGAAGTTTGATAGAAAGCATTTGTGTGAATCATGCATAAAAGGGAAACACACTCGAGAATCTTTCAAACCAAAATTCGAGGTTTCCACTAGCCGCATTCTTGAACTTGTGCATATGGATTTAATTGGACCATCTAGATATGTTAGTCTAAATGGTAAGCTTTATACTTTGGTCATTGTTGATGATTATTCTCGTTTTACTTGGGTTAGGTTTATTGCTCATAAATATGACACATTTTCCGAGTTTTCCAAATGGTGTCGTTTGGTGCAAAATGAGAAAAATCATTCTATAATTTCAATCCGCACCGATCACGGAGGTGAATTTGATTGCACTCCGTTTGAGCTTTTATGTGACAATTATGGTATTAATCATAATTTTTCGGCTCCTAGAACACCTCAACAAAATGGGGTTGTTGAAAGGAAAATCGTTCTTTGGAGGAAATGTCAAGGACTATGCTTAATGAATACTCTCTTCCACAATACTTTTGGGCCGAAGCAATTTTTACGGTATGTTATGTGATTAACCGTGTTCATGTTCGTAGAACTAACCTTAAAACGCCGTATGAATTATGGAAGGGCAAAAAGCCAAATATATCGTATTTCCATCCCTTTGGTTGCAATGTGTTTATCCTAAACAATGGTAAGGATAACTTGGGGAAATTTGATGCTAAATCCGATTATGGTATATTTCTTGGTTATGCTACAAATAGCAAAGCATATCGTGTTTATAACATTAGAACAAATAAAGTTGAGGAATCCATTCATGTTAAATTCAACAATATGATCTCACCCCCGAGAAAGGTAGAATATTTTGATGATGCAGGTATTTTTCCGGATTCTCATCCCTCAAACGAAATGAAGAAAATTTCGGAAATTCAAAAGAAGACAATCGAGAGTCCACCGAAAGATTGGAGGCACATCAAAGACCATCCAAAAGATCTTGTGATTGGAAACATTGAAGATGGTGTTCAAACCCGAAGGAGAACCACCGAGTATATGGCTCATTGTGCTTTCGTATCCGAAATAGTTCCCAAGAATATATCCGAGGCTCTTGATGATGAAAGTTGGGTGATGGCAATGCAAGAGGATCTTGTACAATTCATGCACAATAATGTATAGAATTTAGTTCCCGCTCCTAAAGATAAAACAATTATCGGAACTAAATGGGTGCACAAAATCAAGAGTGACGAAGACGGTTACCCAATTCGAAACAAATCTCGTTTGGTCGCTCAAGGGTATAATCATGAGGAAGGCTTTGATTACGAAGAAAGTTTTGCTCCGGTTGCTCGACTCAAGACATCCGCTTGTTATGTGCTTTGCCGCCCACAAAAAGATCAAACTATTTCAAATGGATGTGAAAAGTGCATTCTTGAATGGCTACATTCAAGAAAAAGTCTATGTCAAGCAACCTCCCGGTTTTGAAGATCACGTCTACAAGCTCAACAAGGCACTCTACGGGTTGAAACAAGCACCCTGAGCATGGTATGATCATTTAAGTCAATTTTTAATTGCAAATGATTATAAAAGAGGTAAAGTTGATAATACCTTGTTTGTGAAAATATTTAATAATGAAGCTTGGAAATGATAATGATAATACCTTGTTCAACGCCAATGTCTTCATCATTCAAGCTTGAAAAAGATGAACATGGCAAATCCGTAGATCAAAAATTATATCGAGGTATGATCGGATCTTTGCTATATTTGACTGCTTCTAGGCCAAACATAATATTTGCTACATGTTTATGTGCTCGATTCCAAGCTAATCCCAAGGAATCATATTTAATTGCTTGTAAACGCATTTTTCGTTACTTGAAAGGGACTATCGGACTAGGTCTATGGTATCCCTCTTGCTTGGACTTTAATTTGATTGCATGTAGTGACGCCGATTTCGGCGGATGTAAAATTTATAAAAAAAGTACTAGTGGTACGTGTCATTTTATTTGATCATGTCTAATATCTTGGGGAAGTAAAAAGTAAACCAGTGTGGCGTTGTCCACAGCTGAGGTCGAATATGTTGCTGCATGGAGTGCCTATGCTCAGGTGTTATGGATTAAAAATTAACTCCGCGACTACGGCATATATTTTGAAAATACCCATATTGTATGTGATAACACTAGTGCGATTAATCTGAGCAAAAATCCCGTATTGCATAGTAGAACTAAGCATATAGACATTAGACATCACTTTTTACGCGATCATGTGCAAAAGAAAGATATATGCTTAATTTTTGTCGGGACGAAGGACCAACTTGCTGATATTTTTACAAAACCTCTTCTTGAAGAATCATTTAATTCGATTCGTTTGCAACTTGGTATGGGACATCTAGACAATTTTTGAAATTAGTTTTCTACTCGAGAAATCAATCTCATTGAAACGTTCCATTCGTAGCGCGCGCTAGCTTCCTTTTTAGTAACGCGCGCTAACTTTCATTCTCGATAGCGTACGCTAACCTTCTATATTTTGCGTGCACTAATTAAAACTCTTCATATTCCGAATTTACTACTGGACTGTCCAGTGAACTGCCCATCTACTCCTAACGTACGCTAATCTTACATTCCTAGCGTACGCTAATTAAACCTACTCATTCCACTATATAAACATTGTTCACCTCAGCAACACTTCACATTTTCTCATAACGCACGCTACACACAGATCCCCTTTTCAGCGAAGAACCCTAGACGAAAAATCCAATCCATTCAAATCCGATTTCTTCTTCAAATCTTCCAATTACTTCCAAATTCATGTCAAGCAAGGGCCGCAAAGCTATGGAAAAATCTTACAAAAACCTAAAACGCCCTCGCGACCCTGAATACGATGCGACCCGATTCGTGTCATACACCGCATCAAAGGTGTTTTCCAAAATTCTTCCTCAAGAACATCTTACGGACTGCTACTTCTTCAACTTTTCGAGTCTAGAACGGGTAAATATTGTAATCACTGATTTTTTTACTTCCATTGGAATTGCTCGATTCATTGAATGTAAAGATCCCATATTTCTTGAACTTGTCCGCGAATTTTACGCAAACCTTCATGTTGCTGAAAGTGAAGGCTCATCATCCCTAGTCTTAGGGAGTATTGTTGGAGGAATGAAAGTAAAAGTCTCATCGGAAATTTTAACTCAAATTTTTGGTCTGCCATCCGACGGGTTTTCATGTACTGGAAAATCGCTTGCTGAAGAAACTGGTGTAAAAGAGATTGATGTGAAAGAATTCCTGAGTTCAAAAGTTGTAATAGACATAACCGATGAATTCTTCGAGAACAATGATTTTGGTATTAACATCCGACTCCCTTTAGTTGCTCTCACAAAGTGCATAATGCCGAAGGTAAACACTCAACACAAGTTAGTCGGAGTCGACAAACACGTTGTCTACCGCGTGCTTAATGATGATAAAGTTAATTTTGCCAATACCGTCACTAGTTGGATGAAAGTGAAGGGCGACCTTTATCGGTCTAAAAACTATGCGTCTCGATCCCGCAAGGCTGGAATGCTGTATGGTTCCATCATTATGGCGATATTCAGACTTCATCACGTGGATTAGTCGAAGGACAAAGCTGTCCCTGTTTCTATCGGTCATGTGATTTCGGACTACTCACTTAAAGCCATGCATTATGTCCGGACGACCAACCGAGGCTGGATCCTCTTTCCTTATCTTCGCGAAGACGACCAAGTGGAGAAAGGGTCACGTATGACTACACCGGAGGAAAGGATCACTCGATGAGGACCACACACTCTTCGGGAAATGCAAACTGGGGAATTCGTGAGGAAGGCCACTTACAAAGGCAAGCGTCCAATGAAAGACTCCATCTCCGAAGAAGAAGAAAGTGACCTCGTTGCTCGGATGCGGAGCATCGAGACCTCACAAATTGAAATACATGAGGATGTTCGGTCCCTACGATCGGAGGTTCGAGAAGTTCGCGGGCTGATCTCTGATTTTATCTGATTCATTCACCCGTCATTCCCATTCCCATCCTCTTCGTCCGACCAAGCCTCTTAGCTTCTAGGAATTTGATACTTGTTGTAGCAACTTCTCTTTCAAATGGTTTTGATGTCTCATGCTTTGAATGTTTGTGTAATGCTTGAACTACCTTTTAATGAAATTTGCATTTTTCTTCGTTTGGCTTCATGAAGATTGAAATTTGTTGATTATGTCCTTTTGTTTTGGTTCATGGCATTTGGTTCGTATTATTTTTTATACGCAACAACACAGGGGGAGTCCTTTTTGTTTATGTCAAAAAGGGGGAGAAATACTCCAAAAACCGGAACGTACTAACATGTCGAAAATACTCCAAAAACCGGAACGTACTAACATGTCGAACAAGTTACCTTGATTTGAAATTTTTAAATATTTTTGCAGGTATAAATTAAATGTTTTGACATCATCAAAAAGGGGGAGATTGTTGACTCAAAGTATTTTGATGATGATCGTATTCAAAACATTTAACTAGACGTATCTCATCGAGAAGTTATATTGAAGAAAACTGGTATTAGCGCACGCTACATGCTTCAGAGTAGCGCACGCTATCGAGGCATTCATACAGTCAACTCAACTCAGCTGCAGTCTAGTCAGAACCTACCTAATGGATAGCGCACGCAAAATCTTTATTATTTACGTACGCTAAAAAACTATTATTAGCGAACGCTATACCACTTTATTAACGCACGCTATCGCATCTCAAGTCAGAGGACAGTAAGGTCTGAAAAGAAAAAGGAAAAGGTTTTGCGCACGGTACGGACGTTCATTTACGTACGCTACTATGAGGTCTTAGCGCACGTTATATTTGAAGCCTTGCGCACGCTACCGGAAATCATGTCTAGTACTCCAGTAGCCACTGGACTCATTTGTGGAAAGCTCTTACATACGTTACTCAGGCTAATGTACATTATCTGGAAGTTTGTTTAGCGCAGGCTACATTATACATATTAGCGCACGCTAAATCAGTCAGAATTCTACCGTTGGATATTCTACCCATTGGAACGAAGAAGTCAAGGAAGATCCGTGAAATCTGGAAAAGTTAATATTAAACAATTCCTAGCGAACGCTATTTACAAATTGCTAGCGCACGCTAAGTAAAATATATCCGTTGGGAAAGAGATGTTGGGGAGACAAACCGACATATCCTAAAGTCAAGATTGAAGCCTGTTGACCAACCGTTAGCGCACGCTACGAGTATATGACTAGCGCACGCTAGACATGTAATTTTACCGTTGGAACAGTTTTGTGACCGTTCAGATAGGCCAAGTCGAGATCGACACGACGCTTATGGAGGTATTATTAGCACACGCTAATAATACAAATATCGAATTTAAAGTCGACACCTATAAATACCCATATCATTTGGGTATCTCATACACAACTGCAAGCATTCAAGCATACAAGCAATCAAAGCATTCTTGAGCTCAAATCTCTATTTATTACTACATTCTAAGTTGTGAGAAGAAAGATACAAAGAGTGAAACACCTTGTAATATTTATTATACTTTGTATTCTTTCATTTGGTTATGAGTGTTGCATCACTCATACTTGAGCGTAAGAGAAACGAATTAAGAGTCACTAATCCGGTGTTATTAGGATCTTTGATCCGGCATTGTTAGGATTACACTCCAATATTCATAGAGTGAGGATTATCTAGTTCCGATAGAACACTAGATAAACTAAGTTTATTTTGAGAGTGGTTGAGCTTGGACCAATAGAAGACAAGCGGTTGTAACAGTTGTTGTACTCGGACCGATCGAAGACGAGTCAAGTGTGTGGTTGTCCTTGAGCCAATAGAAAAACAAGTCGGAGAGAGGACGTAGGCAAGTTGCCGAAGCTCTATAAATCTTTGAGTCTTTTACTTTTCGCACTATTTCTTTTTATTCGCAAGAAAGTTCGATATTCCGCATTACCACTATTCAACCCCCCTTCTAGTGGTGAATTTATCTCTTCAATTATGTGACTAGGTAGGTCTGTCTCAATCAGCAATGGGAGGAACCAAAGAGTAGTAGCACCACCTAGCCAGCCTGGCGGCCTAAACTGTACTTAACCGAGAACGAATGATTGGGATCATTCAAGAACCATTCTGTCGTGAATACCAGTATACGTATAGACCCTTCTTTCAAATTTACCGATCAAGTTATAGGGTCATGGTCAGTCAAATTCTATCTATACTTGACGCTATGCATGAGTGTATACAAATCGAGATCATTGAGCTCCCATACAACTAGCTCCAATGCTTGGGCCAAAGACTTATGATCTCATCTGCCAATAACCGCAGAGGCCATATAACCCATTCACTAACAGGAGAAAGAATTATATTTTGGTATTCAGTAGGACCTGCTACTTGCCCGTCAAGACGCACGTCGAGGTTGACCCCCGCCTTCCGCCAAGGTGGTCGAACTACTCTAATGAAAATCTTGATGTCACAAGCACATCCCTACTAAATCCTCAAGTCGAAGGTTCACGAATACCTATCATAACCTTTCGATTCCGTCATTGACTGTCCCAGAGTGAAATCCGTGTGACGTATCGAGGGTGATTCGGTTTGATTATACTAATCCAATTAACATACCTATAACGTGTGCTCGCACTAACCATTAGTGTTCGACAGGCACTCTCCACGTCAAAGAACACGTCATATAAGTCTTCACATAAACTTAACGCCCATTTAAGTTTCATTGACTTGCGAGCAATTAAGTATTTGAGCTATAAACCTTTCCAGTGCCGATCCTCTTATCCAATAAGGAGTGGAATATTTTGCTCTCAAATACACGGACTAGTTTCTATTTATATATATTTACGAGTTAGGAACGCTAGTAACTACCAGTAAATAAAGAAACAGCCATTGCCTTATATTAATGATTTATATAATAACAAGTATAATGCCCTCACTTAACATCCTCTGAGTGGCATTCGAGGGCATACTACTAACAACAATAAACAGTGAATGAGTCATATTGCCTGTTATTCATAAATCCATAATTACAAGTACAATGCCCCATCTCTCTCATCCCCTGAGTGGCATTCGAGGGCATATTCCTAATAGTATCATTGTAACATTTATCACTGGTGAAAGTTATTGTGAATTCATCTCCAATTGGTTTGGATAAAAGTGGACTAGTAGAGGATTACCCCACCTCTGAAACCACTATAAGTGCTTGCGTGTTCTATTGCATTCATCATACTTATCTGCTGCATTTATATTAACTATTCCATATAGTAGTAAACTGTCTTCTGCACATCTTAGTTTTACAGTTGATATAAGTCACCTGCAGACAACATTAGTCACCTGCATTATTATCAGCTGTGCTTCCACATTATCATCTGCAGTTATGTTTTTAGCTGCACATTTTATCAGTTGAGTAAATTCACCTGAGATTCAGGAAAAGAGTTTACTAAGTCTATTCACACACACCCCCTCTTTCTAGACTTGTTCCGGATGACTTGTGACCTACAAGTGGCACCATAGAGGTTGGTATAATTTTACAAAACCAGATCCAGATACCTTAGTATATCTTAATCTCTCATATTATAATGGAACACATGCAATACATGCACTCTAGATTACCTGTATTTTCCGTGGATGAATATGACCTTTGTAAAATAAGATTGCAGGCTCATCTATCATCCATTCATGATGACATGTGGTGTGTAATTGAGGATAGACCATTCATATTTGAGAAGGACAACACACCAGAAGAAGTTGCAGCTGGGAAGCTAGAGAAGATCCATAAGGAGAGAACCGAGATGTCTCCTGGAGAAAAGAAACTGGCCAATCTTGACAACTGGGACAGAGATGTGCTATATCAAAATCTTGACAAGGTAATCATGGTCACAATTAAAAATTGCAATAATTCCAAAGAAATTTGGGACACATTAGCTGTAATGTGTGAGGGAACCGAGCTGATCAAGGAAAATAAGTTGTCAATTGGCACTCAAAAATTTGACATTTTCAAGATAAAGACTAGAGAAACAATTCACCAGGTGGACACAAGATTAACTGAGATTATCAATGAAATAACCTCCCTTGGAAAGACATATGGTAAGACGGTGATGGCTCTAAAAGTTTTAAGATCTCTCAACCCTGAATGGAGCATGAAAGCTGTAGTCTTGAGTAATCAAAGGATCTCAAGAAAATATGAAGGCATGTGAGTTTGAGTTGCCCTGTTCATCATTCAATGAACCAGCTGAAAAAGGGATAGCATTTGCAGCAGAATCATCTGCAAAGAGACTAGGTGAAGTCAGTCCCCCCAGCCCTCTGAATTTTGAAGAAAAGATGGCTTTCATCATGTAGAGGTTCTGAAAATTCAGGAATAATTACAAGGACAAGAAGAATTACAAGGACAATCCAAGGAGGAACGAGAAGGCTGGCAACTAGAAGGTGGAATGCTACAACTGCCACAAAACAGGAGACATCCAGTTTGACTGTCCAGAACTCAATAAGGAAGAAGGCAAGAAATATGTGGGCAGAAAGGAGGACAAAAGGAAACATTTCATTGGAGAAGACCAAGAAAGAGTAGAATCTAGCAGTAGATTCTTCGCTGATGATGATGAAGACTACAACTGTCTGAGGGCCAACCTAGCTGATGAAGAGGTAACATCTAAACCCTCAATTTCAAATAGTTAACAAAACTCAAACCTGAATTTGAAAAACAGCTGAAAACAAATTAAAAAACTCTGATGATAATGCCACAACTGAGATTAAAAGGCTAACTGTTTTAAACAGTGAGAAATCAGCTACACTTGCTCATGTCAAATCTGAGTTTGCTAAACTGACATAGCTAAATAGTACACAAGCTAAGGAGATAACATCTCTGAAACCATCTATAACCCTTGATGGTTTGTGTATGAACCAGAGGCCACTTTATTCAAAATCAGGCCTTGGATATGACCCCAACACTCCCTCTAGTTCAAAAACCACTTTTATCAAGGGACAAACTTATTTACCGACTGCTAAGCCTATAAAACCCATATTTCAAAATAGGCAGCAACCCCGTCAAATGTTTAGGTAGCAGCCAAGATTTACAAGACAGCCACCTAGACAGGTGGCTAGGCAATGGCCAAGGCAGATGTAATACCCGGTTGTGAATTCATTTATTATCATACAGTAATTATCGCCCAGTAATTTTTACTCTTTAATAATCATTGATTATACATATTCATTCACTGTGTTCACCGTTCAGCGTATTCTGAATTGTGTATCAGTTATCATTCGTCTTTCAACCCTATTTGAGAATCAAGACGAGAATATTATCATTATCATCATAACTAGTAGCCTGTGTGTGGGGTGTAGTGCACGCTACGTACTCGTTATAACGCATGATATTTGAGTACTGGTAGCGCACACTATCTATCAACATTAGCGCATGCCAGTGTAATTGAGGCAGACAGTCCAGTAGGTACTGGACTGAAATGGAGAATATATAGCGCACACTATGAGTAAGAGATAGCGCATGCTAGCTGTGTTAGTAGGCATGCTAAGCAACCGTAGTAGTGCACGCTAAGGCTCGAGCAGGCGGTGGACAGTAGGTTCTCGACTCCTTTTTTTTCTGGACACCAACTATCAGGTAGCGCACATTAACACTCGGTTAACACACGCTAAGAGTATGGTGTTAGCGCACGCTACAACATATGTAGCGCACGCTAATGAGGAAGGCAAAGTTCACTTGACTACCCGGTGAACCCGCTAGTGCACGTTATTATCATAAACTAGCGTACGCTAAGCTGCCTTTAGTATAAATAGGACATTTCAGCCCCAATTCGTCATTTTTCCACATCTCCTCCTTTCTTGGGCGATTTCGGGCGTTTTTGGGCATTTTGTGAAGATCCCTTCGAGCTACTATCATCTATCAACATCTTTAAGCTTCTAGTTCAGATTATTCAACGTTTAATCCTCTCTACTGCTCCAAATCAAGGTAAACTTTGCATAACCCTAGAATTTCGGGATTTGGGGGTTTTCTTCCCAATCTCTTCGAGTTAGCTTGCTGTTGTGTTGGAATATGTTGGGTATGGATTATCTACCTTGGATACATGTGTTCCTATAGATTTATTGGTTAATTTTCCAGAACTGTTGAGTATTTGGGATGGTTAAGTGTGATTCACCATCTAGAGATTTTCTTACCGGAATACATGCATCGTGTATTCCAACTTATTTTTCGATCGATGGGTTATTGATAGTTGATTATGAACTTGTTTAGGTTCGAAGTTGTCGATTCCTTCAATCTTGGTACCTCGTCGTTCGTACCATTTCCTCTCATTCCAGGCAAGTAAATTCTTGCTCAGTTAAATGGATAATCATTCCTTTAGTTGTTCATTCATACATATAATTCATTCATAGTACATCAATCATGTTGAGACTTGTAATTATCAAACTAATCATTCAATTCACGAGGAACGACGGTTCCAACCATTTCATTTGAGCTATCACTCATTGCGTTATTATTTCACCTCGGTGAGTCATTCTTGGCTCCTGTCGGATTTCTATTCATTATTATTCATCATGTTCGCTTTTGTTCTTGTGACCTTACGGGATCGTATTGCGTTGCTGGATGGTATGTGTGTGGAATTTTTAGTCGGGCACACGATGGTCATGTGTTATGCGGGTAATCCGACACATTGGACCATGCACATGTTATCGTGCCTCCTTGAGACTAATTAGGCAGAAGCACGTGTGTTTATAGGGGTTTTCTGAACACTCGGTGACTTGTGTACTTGCACATCCCATCTTGGGCGTACTATGATGCCCCTCTTTCAGACTTGATTTCATAACTAAGACATGTGATTATTGTATTTGTTCAACTCTTGAGGATTGTTGTTTTGTGTAACTGACCCTGTTGGGATGTTGTTTTTAGATCATGGTGATGGCGAGGAGTCCCAGTGATACTAGTAGGGGCCACAGTCCTTTCAGCTATTCATGTTTCCTTCATGTGTGTTTTCCGCTGCATTTCTCTTTGGACTTTCATTTTAATTTGGTGTTGTATATTTCATCTTCATATGAAATATATATGTATTCTGTAATCCTGGGTGTATTGTACTTGAAACTCCTCATCAAAGAGATTCGCCTGTTGGGTCCCATTTAGGGGTCCACGGCACTGTGATAGCCGCCTAGTTTGGGGTGTTACAGAGTTGGTATTAGAGCGTGGTTTTGAATACTACTTATCCGAGTCATGTCTCATTGAGAATCATCAGTCATAAGACTAGTATCATTGGACTTTCGCATCATGTGTGACCTGTGAAAGCGCCAAGCCCCTCAGACCAAAAGAACAGTATGATTTTTGCCGCCATGGTATAATTTCTGGCAATAAGAATCAACTCATTCATTATTCATCAGAAAACAATCGTCAATCATCATTTCATTGGATCTTGTCGATCATGTTAACTCATTAATCACTCAGTCAATCTCATTTCTTAGTTGTTGATCTTGTGGATCGTATTATCAATCTGGTTAACTTGTTCAGGATAATCATATTAGGAATTTCATCAGATAATCATGTCACCTCAGTTGATCTTTCATGCGATCTTATCATATTTCGGTGTAATGTCGATGATCAATTTACTGCATTATTAATGCGTTCATTGCGTTAGAGCGTGTATGCTCATTATTATCATTCCATAACGTAATCATAATGCCATATTCATGCGAGATCTATAATTATCATATGACTTTCCTACTTTAGTATGGATAGAGCTGTCAGAGGACGCAGGGGAAGAGGCCGCGGTGCGGGCTGAAACCGGGAGCTCGTGTGAATACCCGCGCAAACGCGAGGGATGTTGTTAGTTCAACAGGTAGCGATGCTGCAAACTCAGCTGACGATGCTACTCATTCACCAGTCGATAATCATTCACTGTCAGTGAGTCGTACCTAAGATGCAGCTCAATCAGAAGGTGTTCGGGTTGACCCATGCATATTTATGTAAGGCATGATAGCTCAAATGACACAGATGGCACGTCTGATG
The DNA here is from genome assembly GCA_033398695.1 of Orobanche coerulescens. Classification (NCBI taxonomy): domain Eukaryota; kingdom Viridiplantae; phylum Streptophyta; class Magnoliopsida; order Lamiales; family Orobanchaceae; genus Orobanche; species Orobanche coerulescens. The sequence continues at coordinate 96,485,549 of CM065807.1, forward strand.
GAGACGATGCAGAATTCAACCACTCAGACTTAGCAAGCTCCTCCGCCGTCACCTCAAAGGTAAGAGAGCAGTGTGAGCAGTATAATCAGCGACATCTATCGCCAGAGGTCACCTACTTTTGAGGGCTCATCTGAGCCGGCAGATATTATTCGCTGGCTTGAACATTTCGAGAGGCTATCTGCTATGGTGGAGTGTCCCGAAGGGCACAAAGTTTTAGTCCTGACCCATCAGCGGAAGAAGATGTTCTCGCCATCGCCGAGAAGTTTTTGGAGCTACTTCCCTTTGCCTCATCCATTATCCACTCTGAGGCGGATAAAATCAAGTACTTCAGTAAGAGGTTGAAACCTCATATGCGGATGCAATTGCTTAATTATCATTGCGCCACCCTGGCTGAATTCATCGAGAAAGCTCTTACTTATGAGCTTACCGCTAAGGAAATTGCTAAGCAATGAACTTCATCTGCTGGCAAGAAATCGAAGAATCATAATCAGTCCGAAGGTAGTCGGGCAACCTTCAAGAAGCCTCGCACGGGTTCTACTTTTTTTGAGCGACCTCCAATGGTGCCTAATCCTACGGAATCTCAGTCCCAAGCGGCCAGTTCGGCCATAACCTATTTCAATTGTGGAGAACAGGATCATTACAACACTAAGTATTCGAGGTAGACTATCACATGTAACATCTATGGGATTGCCGGGTATAAGGCCCGTTTCTGCCGAAGAGATTCCAGACCTACTCCGATGGCATCTCAGACCACGGCGATCGGTTGTTCAATCGGGACACTCGATGCAAGGCTGCTTAAGATGACGGGAGCAAATAAATGCAGAGCCCATAGTTATCAAACATGAGCAATTGGTGCAGGGACTGGCAAGCCCCGAATTTACTAGATGAAGAGGACCGACGATCTGGTGGCCCGAATGATCTCAGGTTCACTCGAAATCCTGTCTCAACCTGTGTGAACCCTTTTTGATACTGGCGCGTCACAGTCATTCATTTCCAAGTCATGTTTGAGTAGAATACACCTGGATAGTGCTACTAGTTGCCAACCTTATGTCATTGGTCTACCAGAAGGTAGAATAATTATCGAAAATCGTGAAGTTAAGAACTGTCCAATTCAGCTTGAGGGCCACGAATGGCTGGCAGACCAAATCGTGGTAGACTTACCTAAAGACGACGTAATCTTGGTTATTAATTGGATGGATCGTCATGGTGCCACCCTTAGTGTCCGTAAGCGTATGGTCACTATCATTTCAGACAATGGAGTCGAGTGTGTATTTCAGAGGGGTTACCCCAGCTATTCCGGAAGAGTTATTAATATGATGAAAGCAGTGAAGTTACTCAATCAGGGGTGTGTCGGTAATTGGTGCTATATGCCCAAGACTGAGAAATCATGAGTGACGTTGGCGGATATCCCTGTAGTGAGAGACTACGCCGATGAGTTTCCAGATGAGTTACCTGGTTTACCTCCGCAGAGAGATGTGGAATTCACGATAGAGTTGGAGCCTCATACGTCCCCAATATCGAAAGCACCATATCGTATGGCCCCGACCAAAATGCAGGAACTGAAGAATCAATTCGAGGAATTGACCGAGAAAGGTTATATCCGACCGAGTGCATCCCCATGGGGAGCACCAGTATTATTTGTCAAGAATAAAGATGGTTCATTTCGCTTGTGCATTGATTATCAGGAGCTGAACAGGGTGACGATCAAGAATAAATATCCCCTAACCCGCATCAATGATCTCTTAGATCAGCTCCAGGGAGCTTCAGTATTTTCCAAGATCGATTTAATATCTGGGCATCATTAGTTGCGAATTTGAGAGTCCAGATCGCAATAACGGTGTTTCGAACATGCTATGGGCACTACGAGTTTATAGTGATGCCGTTTGGGCTAACTAATGCACCTGCGGTATTCATGGAGCTGATGAACCGAGTTTTCATCGACTATTTAGATCAGTTCGTGGTTGTTTTCATTGATGACATTTTGATTTATTCTCGTGTCTAAGAGGAGCATGCACTTTACCTTCATCAGGTTCTCGACGTGTTGAGATGAGAGCAACTCTATGGCAAATTTTCCAAATGCGAGTTCTGGATGTCCGAGGTGACATTTCTCGGGCATATGATTTCATTAGATGGGGTACATGTCAGCCCTCAGAATATGGAGGCTATCCGAGATTAGCAACCTCCGAAGAATGTTAAGGAAATCCGATGTTTTCTTGGATTGACAGGCTATTACCGGCGATTTGTGGAATGATTTTCTAAAATCGCTCAACCTATGATGAACCTTTTGCAGAAGGATAAGAAATACATGTGGTCTGACGCGTGTCAGCAGAGTTTTGAAGAACTCAAGATCCGTCCAATTTCAGCGCCTGTCCTTTCTTTACCACAAGGGATGGAAGGGTTCGTGGTTTATAGTGATGCGTCTGGACACGGTCTTGGATGTGTATTAATGCTGAACGGGAAGGTGATTGCTTATGATTCGCGGCAACTGAGGCCTTATGAGGTCAATTATCCGACCCATGACCTGGAGCTAGCGGTCGTGGTATTTGCATTGAAGATTTGGCAACATTATCTTTATGTCGTCACCTGTCAGATTTTCACCGATCATAAGAGTTTGAAGTATATATTTACTCACAAGGAGTTAAACATGCAACAAAGACGGTGGCTGGAACTGATTAAAGATTATAACATTGAGATACAATACCACCCGGGTAAGGCGAACGTCGTCGCCGACGCCTTGAGTCGTAAGTCCGTTCAGGGAGAAATGCTTGCTCATTTGACTACTCAGAAGGAACTTCAGCATGAGTTCCTAGGGCCTGCGATCGAGGTATGGTTACCGCAAGTGCAGGGGAAACTTTGCATGCTAGAGATTTCATCGCCACTGTAAAAGGCGATCAGAACGAAATAAGGTTCAGACCCATTTCTGTTGCGCATTCGAGAGGATGTGGCTCAGGGGAAAGCCCCTCGATTTGTGGTCCACGAGGATGGACTTTTGTGATTTAAGAACAAGTTATGCGTTCCGGTGGATGATGAGTTGAAAAGATCGATTTTGAGAGAGGCTCATACTACCCCTTATTCCATCCATCCGGGGTTTTGCAAAATGTACAAAGACTTGAAACAAAATTATTGGTGGAGTAATATGAAGCGAGAAGTCTCAGAATTTGTTTCGAGATGTTTGACCTGTCAACAAGTCAAGATAGAACATCAACGACCGGCGGGTATGCTGAAACCGCGTTCTATCCCAGAACGAAAGTGGGAGGATATTTCAATGGACTTCATCACGAGTTTGCCAACGAGTCATCGTGGCATGAATACGATTTGGGTAATTGTGGACCGTTTAACTAAGTCAGCTCATTTTCTTGAGATCAAGGATACGTGGGGTCCTGAGAGACTTGCCTAGTTGTTCGTTAAAGAGATCGTGAGATTGCACGGTACTAATAAGAGTATCGTTTCTGATCGTTACGGGCGATTCGTGTCACATTTTTGGAAATCCGTTCATCGTGCCATGGGAACCTAGCTAAATTTCAAGACTTTTCACCCTCAGTCCAACGGACAATCAGAGCGAACTATTCAGACGTTGGAGGACATGTTGAGGGCATGTGTTTTCGATTGGAAAGATGATTGGGAAGCCCAACTACCGTTGATCGAGTTCACATACAATAACAGTTGGCATGCTTCGCTTAAGATGGCACCTTACGAGGCCTTATAAGGTCGTTGTTGTCGATCTCCCTTGTGTTGGGATGACTTATCAGAATCAATTGGCACTGAGCCTGATATGCTAGTAGCCTCCCACGAGAAGGTAGCTTTGATCAGGAGTCATTTGTTGACCGCTCAGAGTCGACAAAAATCATATGCATATAATCGTCGTCGACCATTAGAGTTCGAGACAGGTGACCACGTTTTGGTCAAGGTATCCCTGAGTAGAGGTATTTTCTGTTTCGGTAAGAGAGGAAAGTTGAGTCCGAGATTCATTGGACCATTAGAAATTTTGGATCGAGTAGGCAGTCTGGCTTATCGATTGGCCTTACCTCTGGCTTTAAGACGAGTTCATAATGTGTTTCACATCTCTAAGTTGCGTAAGTATGTTGCCGACCCGAGTCACATACTTCAGTTCGATGAAATCGAGATTGCGGATGATTATACGTACGGGGAGCATCTGTAGAGTCCTATTGCGACGAGTCAAATAGTTGAGGAACAAGGCGATTTCTTTGGTAAAAATTCAGTGGTCTAGACATGGAGTGGAAGAGGCTAATTGGGAAACCGGGGATAGTATGCGGGGGAGTTATCCCAAAGTGTTTGACCCTTAGTTTCGAGGATGAAACTCTTTTTAAGGGGGCGGTATGTAATACCTGGTTGTGAATTCATTTATTATCATACAGAAATTATCACTCAGTAATTTTCACTCTTTAATATTCATTCATCATTCTTATTCATTCATTGTGTTCACCGTTCGGCGTATTCTAAATCGAGTATCAGTTATCATTCGTCTTTCAACCCTATTTGAGAATCGAGACGAGAATATTATCATTATCATCGTAATTAGTAGCCTGTGTGTGGGGTGTAGTGCACGCTACGTACTCGTTATAACGCATGATATTTGAGTACTGGTAGCGCACACTATCTATCAACATTAGCGCATGACAGTGTAATTGAGGCAGACAGTCCAGTAGGTACTGGACTGAAATGGAGAATTCATAGCGCACACTATGAGTAAGAGATAGCGCACGCTAGCTGTGTTAGTAGCGCATGCTAAGCAATAGTAGTAGCGCGCGCTAAGGCTTGAGCAGGCGGTGGACAGTAGGTTCTGGACTCCTTTTTTTTCTGGACACCAACTATCAGGTAGCGCACGTTAACACTCGGTTAACCTACGCTAAGAGTAAGGCATTAGCGCACGCTACAACATATGTAGCGCATGCTAACGAGGAAGGTAGAGTTCATTAGACTACCTGGTGAACCCGCTAGCGCACGCTATTCTCAGAAACTAGTGTACGCTAAGTTGCCTTTAGTATAAATAGGACATTTCAGCCCCATTTCGTCATTTTTCGAGTTCTCCTCCATCCTTTGGCGATTTCGGGTGATTTTGGGTGATTTGTGAAGATCCCTTCAAGCTACTCTCATCTATCAACATCTTCAAGCTTCTAGTTCGGATTATTCAACGTTTAATCCTCTCCACCGCTCCAAATCATGGTAAACTTTGCATAACCCTAGAATTTCGGGATTTGGGGGTTTTCTTCCCGATCTCTTCGAGTTAGCTTGATATTGTGTTGGAATATGTTGGGTATGTATTATCTATCTTGGATACATGTGTTCCTACGGATTTATTGCTGTATTTTCCGGAATTGTTGAGTATTTGGGATGGTTATGTGTGATTCACCATCTAGAGGTTTTCTTACCGGAATACATGTATAGGGGGTAGTATTTTTGGGTGGATTCCAACTTATTTTCCTACCGATGGGTTATTGATAGTTGATTATGAACTTTTCTATGTTCGGAATTGTCGATTCATTCAACCTTGGTACCTCATCGTTCGTACCATTTTCTCTCATTCTGGGAAAGTAAATTCTTGCTCAGTTAAAAGCATAATCATTTCTTTCGTTGTTGTTCATTCATACATATAATTCATTCATAGTACATCAATCATGTTCAGACTTGTAATTATCAAACTGATCATTCAATTCACGAGGAACGATGGTTCCAACCATTTCATTTGAGATATCACTCATTGCGTTATTATTTCACCTCGGTGAGCTATTATTGGCTCTTGTCATATTTCTATTCATTATTATTCATCATGGTCTCTTTTGTTCTTGTGACCTTCCAGGATCGTATTGTGTTGTCGGATGGTATATGTGTGGAATTTTTAGGCTGGCATACGATGGTCATATGTTATGCGGGTAATCCGACACATTGGACCGTGCACATGGTAACGTACCTCCATGAGACTAATTAGGCACAAGTGCGTGTGTTTATGTGGGTTTTCCGAACACTCGGTGACTTTTGTACTTGCATATCCCATCTCGGGCGTACGATGATGCCCCTCTTTCAGACTTGATTTCATAACTAAGACATGTGATTATCACATGTATTTGTTCAACTCTTGAGGATTGTTGTTTTGTGTAACTAACCCCCGTTAGGGATGTTGTTTTTAGTTCATGGCAAGGCAAAGGCACGGGAATATCACGGTGACGGCGAGGAGTCCCAGTGATACTAGCAGAGGGGCCCAGTCCTTTCAGCTATTCATGTTTCCTTCATGTGTGTTTTCCGCTGCATTTCCGTATGGACTTTCATTTTAATTTGGTGGTGTATATTTCATCTTCATATGAAATATATATGTATTCTGTAACCCTGGGTGTATTGTACTTGAAACTCCTCATCAGAGAAACTGGTAATATAATATAGTTCGGTACTACAGTTATATTATTTAAATCATTGTATTTCATTCGCCCGGTGGATCCCAATTGGAGGTCCACGGTACTGTGATAGCCGCCTAGTTTGGGGTGTTACAGTAGAAGCAGCAGTTAAAACATTATGCTAATCATTACAAAAGACTCCCCAAAAATAGATTTCATAATGGGAGAGATAAATGGAAAACTCAAGTTTATACAAACTTTGAAAATAAACAGGTGTGGAGACCCCAAATATTTAATAAATGGTCTTAGCTACGATTTAGGAATGACCCACGCCACAAATATTATCAGGCATATACAGTATACAATCCTAACCAAGGATATAGACCTAGATAGCAGACACCTTATAAGGGTAATCAACATAATTTTTATAACCCAAGGAGAAACCAATTCTCCAGGAAGCCCACTAACCCCAAAGGACCCACTCAAATTTGGGTACCTAAATCCTTGCTTGTCTAATTGCAGAAAATGTGGAAGGACTACTACCATGTCACCTCAAGTTCAATAGGAGGAGGTGAAGAATGGTTTATAGATTCTGGATGCTCAAGGCACATGACAGGGAATAAGAAGGTGCTCTCAAACTACTATTGGAGCATTATCGGAATATGCGCCGTGTTGCGGAAGCGTAAATTAAATGACACGCGGATTTATAGAAGTTCGGCCAAACGTGCCTATGTCCTTTCTCGATGTATCTTTTTCTATCGGTTAAAGATTCAAACATCTGCACCTCTCTTCTATCGATCGAGGGATTACCATTACAAGCTCGTCTTCTATCGGTCCGGGTAAAACCATTCTCTTACTCGTCTTTTTGTCGGTCTAAATTACACCGTTTTCCTTTTCTATTGGACAAGGAACCAACCCCTCTAGCTTTCTATCGGTACTAGATAAACCTCACTAAGATACGATTGTGATTCTAACAATGCCGGATCCTTGATCCTAATAACACCAAATCTAATCCTATCTTTTCTTTTTCTCACTCGTGTATTATTTTGTGTATAACACTGAATCACTCTAATTGAAGCTCAAGAACAACAACTATAATATTTAAAATGATATCTCAAGTGTATATGAATAGCTCAATGTTGTTGTGTGGATAGATAGCAACTCACTTGGTATTTATAGCCTTCTTCCACAAACTAGCCGTTACTGCCAGTTGTTATTAGTGTGCGCTAGGATTTTTCCTTAGCGTGCCCTATCGCATGTAGCGTCAGTCCAGTGGCTACTGTCTCGCTTCCTTAGCATGTGTTAGATTCTCCGTTGCGTACATTAAGTACACATATTAGCGTGCGTTAAGCACTCTTCGTAGCGTGCGCTAATCATATATCCGTTGCATGATTTGTCAAACTATCTGTTCCAACTTTATGACTTTGACCGGGTTTTCCCAACGTATTGATTGACTTGAATTCAAACTCCTTAGCGTGCGCTATTCCTCAATCTTAGCATACACTATGATTTTATCATTGCTTGCGTCATTCTGAGTTTGAATATCTTTACACCTGCAATTATCCTTCGATAGCATGTGTTAATTATAATGTGTAGCGTGCGCTATCCTGATCAGGTGACTTCACTTCAGGTAGCTTCGTAACTCGTCTGATCTGCAGATAACTCCCGTTATCGTGCGCTAACCTTCAGCTCTTGCGTGCGCTATGCATGTATTTTGTTCAGCTTTTTTTGTCTTCGTCTGCTTCGATGTTTTGTTTCGCCTCGATGTTGTTTTGCTTTGTTTAGAAACTTAATCATCAAAACATTATTTATTAATATGTGGAATAAATATTTCAATAATCTCCCCCCTTTTGATGATTACAAAATAACTCTTGAATTGGATAAAACCTGCAAAATAAAAATATATGTATATGTACGTTTCAAAGTTTTCGGCTTTGATCGTTTCGTTAGTTTCTCCAATATTTTTCTTTTTCTGTCATTTTCGACTACTTCATTTCGTATTTTTCAACTCCTTCGTTTTTCCCCCTTTTTGTATGTTTTCTTCTCCTTTTCGACTTCTTCGATTTTTATTATTTATTTTTCTCATCATATCTTTCATGACGCTTTTTATCCGATTCAACTTCTTCTCCCCCTTTTTTTATTCAGCAAAAAGTGTAAAAAAAAAATATAGAGGATACCAATAATCGAATATATATAAAAAAAATATGCATGAATAGGAAATATCTCCCCTTGAAAATATTATCTCCCCCTTTGTAAAATATCAATTAATTTTTGGGGATCCACCCGAAAGTCGGTTTTTGTTTTGAGACATAGACGATATTTGAAACAATTATTCCTTTAGGAACCCAAATTTCTTAACTTTAATCGTCCGTCTTGGGCTTTTACAGTTTGAAATGTGATGCTCGATTTTCAAACATTTTTCACATCGGGGTATTTTGAAATTTACGGATTCGTTTTTAAAACGTGGTTTGAATCCTAACCCTTCTTTATTTAACGTGTATTTTTGAACCGAGAGCATATTTTCAAATTTCTCGTTTCCAAGAGAAAATTTCTTCGTTAAATTTTTGAGCGCGGTTTGCATTTTAACAAGATCATCCTTCATTTTCAAGGCATTTAGAATGATCTATTTCAACAAATTTTCCGTTCTCAAGAATTTTGGAATATTCATTTTTCAAAGATTTGTATTTATATTTAAGGTATTTAATCTCATTTGAAGCATTTTGATAATTGGTATGTAATAACTCGAATGCTTCAAAAAATTCGTCGTAAGAATTACTTACTTGGCTTTCGACGTCGCTATCGTCGAATGAACTCCGGGCCATAAATACAAGGTTATTTTGATCGATGAAATCTTCATCAATATCTTCGTCACTCCATGTTGCAATTAAAATCTCTTTTGGTTTTACCTGACAATTCTTAGCAAAGTGGCCTGGTTTACCACATAATCGATAGGTGTTGTCGAATTTCTTAGATTCGCCCGCTTGGATGTCCTTCTTTCTCTGGTTTAATAAGTGTTAGAACTTATTAATATTTTTGACATAATATGCCGATTCTTCATTGCTTTCGTCCACCGGGATTTCTTCCTTTCTTGACATCTTAGCCTTCATGGCTATCGATCTTTCCTTCGGCTTCGGTTTGGCATTCCGAGATTTTAGAACAATCTCGTAGTTGATAAGAGAACCAACGAGAGCACTAAAATCAAAAGTATTTAAATCTTTAGACCCATTATTGCCGTTACCGTACCGTCCCATTCTAGAGGTAGTGAACGGAGAATTTTCTTTACTTTCTCACTACTCGAAAGTGGTTTCCCGAAACATGCTAATCCATTTGTGATAACCGAAAAACGGTCAAGCATTATCGTGATGGATTCATCGTCCTTAATTTGAAATAGTTTGTATTCGTGAAGGAGCATGTTTATTTTTGTCTCCTTGACTTGAGACGTACCTTCGTGTGTTTCCTCAAGCATTTTCCAAATTTCTTTGCCACTATCAAATGATGATATCCGGTTGTGTTCTTCCGGATTTAAGGCAAAATAAAGAAATTGAGTTGCCTTACAATTATAGTGGTCATTTTCCAATCGCAATCGTCATATTCTTCGAAAGTTTTAAGCGTACCGTTGGAATTTGTAGGAATTTTCGGACCAAGACAAATCACCTTCCAAAGCTCGATGTCATATGCTTAGATGAATATTGACATCTTCTTCTTCCACGTCATGAAGTTTGAGCCATCAAAAAATGGTGGTCGGTTAAGAGCAAGGCCTTCAACTGGAGCAAGTTGAAACGCCATTTGGATCGACTCCTCGGATGTTAAGCCGTGTATTGGAGGTACCGCTCCGATACTAATTGTTGGAGCAATATCGGAATATGCGCCGTGTTGCGGAAGCGTAAATTAAATGACACACGGATTTATAGAGGTTCGGTCAAACGTGCCTACGTCCTCTCTCGATGTATCTTTTTCTATAGATTAAAGATCAAAACCTCTGCACCTCTCTTCTATCGGTCGAGGTATTACCGTTACAAGCTCGTCTTCTATCGGTCCGAGTAAAAGCGTTCTCATACTCATTTTTTGTCAGTCCAAGTTATACTGTTTCCTTTTCTATTGGACAAGGAATCAACCACTCTAGCTTTCTATCGGTACTAGATAAACCTCACTAAGATCCTAGTTTGGGGTGTTACAGTAGAAGCAGCAGTTAAAACATTATGCTAATCATTACAAAAGACTCCCCAAAAATAGATTTCATAATGGGAGAGATAAATGGAAAACTCAAGTTTATACAAACTTTGAAAATAAACAGGTGTGGAGACCCCAAATATTTAATAAATGGTCTTAGCTACGATTTAGGAATGACCCACGCCACAAATATTATCAGGCATATACAGTATACAATCCTAACCAAGGATATAGACCTAGACAGCAGACACCTTATAAGGGTAATCAACATAATTTTTATAACCCAAGGAGAAACCAATTCTCCAGGAAGCCCACTAACCCCAAAGGACCCACTCAAATTTGGGTACCTAAATCCTTGCTTGTCTAATTGCAGAAAATGTGGAAGGACTACTACCATGTCACCTCAAGTTCAATAGGAGGAGGTGAAGAATGGTTTATAGATTCTGGATGCCCAAGGCACATGACAGGGAATAAGAAGGTGCTCTCAAACTACTATTGGAGCATTATCGGAATATGCGCCGTGTTGCGGAAGCGTAAATTAAATGACACGCGGATTTATAGAAGTTCGGCCAAACGTGCCTACGTCCTTTCTCGATGTATCTTTTTCTATCGGTTAAAGATCCAAACATCTGCACCTCTCTTCTATCGATCGAGGGATTACCATTACAAGCTCGTCTTCTATCGGTCCGGGTAAAACCATTCTCTTACTCGTCTTTTTGTCGGTCTAAGTTACACCGTTTTCCTTTTCTATTGGACAAGGAACCAACCCCTCTAGCTTTCTATCGGTACTAGATAAACCTCACTAAGATACGATTGTGATTCTAACAATGCCGGATCCTTGATCCTAATAACACCAAATCTAATCCTATCTTTTCTTTTTCTCACTCGTGTATTATTTTGTGTATAACAATGAATCACTCTAATTGAAGCTCAAGAACAACAACTATAATATTTACAATGATATCTCAAGTGTATATGAATAGCTCAATGTTGTTGTGTGGATAGATACCAACTCACTTGGTATTTATAGCCTTCTTCCACAAACTAGCCGTTACTGCCAGTTGTTATTAGTGTGCGCTAGGATTTTTCCTTAGCGTGCCCTATCGCATGTAGCGTCAGTCCAGTGGCTACTGTCTCGCTTCCTTAGCATGTGTTAGATTCTCCGTTGCGTACATTAAGTACACATATTAGCGTGCGTTAAGCACTCTTCGTAGCGTGCGCTAATCATATATCCGTTGCATGATTTGTCAAACTATCCGTTCCAACTTTATGACTTTGACCGGGTTTTCCCAACGTATTGATTGACTTGAATTCAAACTCCTTAGCGTGCGCTATTCCTCAATCTTAGCATACGCTATGATTTTATCATTGCTTGCGTCATTCTGAGTTTGAATATCTTTACACCTGCAATTATCCTTCGATAGCATGTGTTAATTATAATGTGTAGCGTGCGCTATCCTCATCAGGTGACTTCACTTCAGGTAGCTTCGTAACAAATCGATCTGCAGATAACTCCGTTATCGTGCGCTAACCTTCAGATCTTGCGTGCGCTATGCATGTATTTTGTTCACTTTTTGTCTTAAATGCCTTGATGTTTTGTTTCGCCTCGATGTTGTTTTGCTTTGTTTAGAAACTTAATCATCAAAACACTATTTATTAATATGTGGAATAAATATTTCAATAATCTCCCCCCTTTTGATGATTACAAAATAACTCTTGAATTGGATAAAACCTGCAAAATAAAAATATATGTATATGTACGTTTCAAAGTTTTCGGCTTTGATCGTTTCGTTAGTTTCTCCAATATTTTTCTTTTTCTGTCATTTTCGACTACTTCATTTCGTATTTTTCAACTCCTTCGTTTTTCCCCCTTTTTGTATGTTTTCTTCTCCTTTTCGACTTCTTCGATTTTTATTATTTATTTTTCTCATCATATCTTTCATGACGCTTTTTATCCGATTCAACTTCTTCTCCCCCTTTTTTTATTCAGCAAAAAGTGTAAAAAAAAATATAGAGGATACCAATAATCGAATATATATAAAAAAATATGCATGAATAGGAAATATCTCCCCTTGAAAATATTATCTCCCCCTTTGTAAAATATCAATTAATTTTTGGGGATCCACCCGAAAGTCGGTTTTTGTTTTGAGACATAGACGATATTTGAAACAATTATTCCTTTAGGAACCCAAATTTCTTAACTTTAATCGTCCGTCTTGGGCTTTTACAGTTTGAATGTGATGCTCCATTTTCAAACATTTTTCACATCGGGGTATTTTGAAATTTACGGATTCGTTTTTAAAACGTGGTTTGAATCCTAACCCTTCTTTATTTAACGTGTATTTTTGAACCGAGAGCATATTTTCAAATTTCTCGTTTCCAAGAGAAAATTTCTTCGTTAAATTTTTGAGCGCGGTTTGCATTTTAACAAGACCATCCTTCATTTTCAAGGCATTTAGAATGATCTATTTCAACAAATTTTCCGTTCTCAAGAATTTTGGAATATTCATTTTTCAAAGATTTGTATTTATATTTAAGGTATTTAATCTCATTTGAAGCATTTTGATAATTGGTATGTAATAACTCGAATGCTTCAAAAAATTCGTCGTAAGAATTACTTACTTGGCTTTCGACGTCGCTATCGTCGAATGAACTCCGGGCCATAAATACAAGGTTATTTTGATCGATGAAATCTTCATCAATATCTTCGTCACTCCATGTTGCAATTAAAATCTCTTTTGGTTTTACCTGACAATTCTTAGCAAAGTGGCCTGGTTTACCACATAATCGATAGGTGTTGTCGAATTTCTTAGATTCGCCCACTTGGATGTCCTTCTTTCTCTGGTTTAATAAGTGTTAGAACTTATTAATATTTTTGACATAATATGCCGATTCTTCATTGCTTTCGTCCACCGGGATTTCTTCCTTTCTTGACATCTTAGCCTTCATGGCTATCGATCTTTCCTTCGGCTTCGGTTTGGCATTCCGAGATTTTAGAACAATCTCGTAGTTGATAAGAGAACCAACGAGAGCACTAAAATCAAAAGTATTTAAATCTTTAGACCCATTATTGCCGTTACCGTACCGTCCCATTCTCGAGGTAGTGAACGGAGAATTTTCTTTACTTTCTCACTACTCGAAAGTGGTTTCCCGAAACATGCTAATCCATTTGTGATAACCGAAAAACGGTCAAGCATTATCGTGATGGATTCATCGTCCTTAATTTGAAATAGTTTGTATTCGTGAAGGAGCATGTTTATTTTTGTCTCCTTGACTTGAGACGTACCTTCGTGTGTTTCCTCAAGCATTTTCCAAATTTCTTTGCCACTATCAAATGATGATATCCGGTTGTGTTCTTCCGGATTTAAGGCAAAATAAAGAAATTGAGTTGCCTTACAATTATAGTGGTCATTTTCCAATCGCAATCGTCATATTCTTCGAAAGTTTTAAGCGTACCGTTGGAATTTGTAGGAATTTTCGGACCAAGACATATCACCTTCCAAAGCTCGATGTCATATGCTTAGATGAATATTGACATCTTCTTCTTCCACGTCATGAAGTTTGAGCCATCAAAAAATGGTGGTCGGTTAAGAGCAAGGCCTTCAACTGGAGCAAGTTGAAACGCCATTTGGATCGACTCCTCGGATGTTAAGCCGTGTATTGGAGGTACCGCTCCGATACTAATTGTTGGAGCAATATCGGAATATGCGCCGTGTTGCGGAAGCGTAAATTAAATGACACACGGATTTATAGAGGTTCGGTCAAACGTGCCTACGTCCTCTCTCGATGTATCTTTTTCTATAGATTAAAGATCAAAACCTCTGCACCTCTCTTCTATCGGTCGAGGTATTACCGTTACAAGCTCGTCTTCTATCGGTCCGAGTAAAAGCGTTCTCATACTCATTTTTTGTCAGTCCAAGTTATACTGTTTCCTTTTCTATTGGACAAGGAATCAACCACTCTAGCTTTCTATCGGTACTAGATAAACCTCACTAAGATAGCGATTGCGATTCTAACAATGCCGGATCCTTGATCCTAATAACACCGAATCCAATCGTATCTTTTCTTTTTCTCACTCGTGTATGATTTTGTGTATAACACTCAGTCACTCTAATTTAAGCTCAAGAACAACAAATATAATGTTTACAATGATATCTGAAGTGTATATGAATTGCTCAATGTTGTTGTGTGGATTGATACCAACTCACTTGGTATTTATAGCATTCTTTAACAAACTAGCCGTTACTGCCAGTTGTTATTAGCATGCACTAGGCTTCTTCCTTTGCGTGCGCTATCGCGTGTAGCGTCAGTCCAATGGCTACTGTCTCTCTTCCTTAGCGTGCGTTAGCTTCTCTGTTACGTACGTTAATTACACATATTAGCGTGCATTAAGCACTCTTCATAGCGTGCGCTCATCATATATCCGTTGCATGATTTGTCAAACTATCCGCTCAAACTTTATGACCTTGACCAGATTTTCCCAACGTATTGATTGACTTGAATTCAAACTCCTTAGCATGCACTATTCCTCAATCTTAACATGCGCTATCATTTCGTCATTGCTTGCGTCATTCTGAATTTGAATATCTTTACACCTGCAATTATCCTTCGATAGCATGCGTTAATTATAATGTGTAGCGTGCGCTATCCTCATCAGGTGAATTCACTTCAGGTAGCTTCATAACTCGTCTGATCTGCAGATAACTCCCGTTAGCATGCGCTAACCTTCAGCTCTTGCATGCGCTAAGCATGTATTTTGTTCAGCTTTTTGAGTCTTCGTCTGCTTCGATGTTTTGCTTCGCCTCGATGTTGTTTTGCTTTGTTTAGCAACTTAATCATCAAAACACTATTTATTAATATGTGGAATAAATATTCCAAAAACTACATCAAAGAAAGAGGTCCAGATGTAACCTTTGGAGATACCTCTCGAGGTCAGACAAAAGGATTTGGGGAACTGCACAGAGGAAACATAACCATATCTATAGTACATTATGTTAAAGGGCTCAAATACAACCTGTTGAGCATAAGTCAACTCTGCGATTAAAAGAACCTTATAGTCTTCACTATTTGGAAATGCATGGTGATTGATATCCTATCTGGATAAGTGAAGCTACAAGGATTCAGAAGAAGAGACGTTTACATGATAGATTGGAATGCAGGCACTCCAAACACTTGTTTCCTATTAAAAATAATTGCTAAGAATGGATGGCTATGACACAAAAGATTATGTTACCTGAATTTCAAGGACATCAACAAAATCATCTCTCAAAAGCTGGTCAGATGACTTCCAGAAGAAGTATTCAAGAAAGAAGCCCTTTGTGATGCATGTCAGAGGGGAAAGCAAACCAGAGCAACTTTCAAACCAGTTCAGTCTACCACTCTCACCACGAGAGTCTTAGATCTACTTCATATGATCTCTTTAGCCCCATCAAGCCAGGGAGATTGAGTGGAAGGAATCATGCCTTGGTAGTAGTGGATGACTACTACAGATATACATGGGTTGTTTTCCTCTATAAAAAGAGTGAAACACTAACAAAGCTTTCTGAGCTGATGAGAAAGAGTCAGAATGAGAAATCCCTCTCCATCATCAAGATCAGATCAGACATAGGTCGAGAATTTCTCAACAAGGCAATCACTGAATATAGTGATCAAAATGGAATCCAGCATAGAGTCTCTGCCGCAAGAACACCACAGGAAAATGGTGTTGCTGAAAGAAGAAATAGAACCTTGAAGGAAGCTGTCACGTCAATGATTGCGAAGTTGACTGCCAAAGTGGTTCTGGGCTGAAGTGTCAACACGGCATGCCATACTCGAACGGTAGTATTATAGTAGGTAAACATGGCAAAACTCCCTATGAAGTTTGTAATGGTAGAACACCAACGGTTGCATACTTTCATATCTTTGGTTGTAAGTGTTTCATCTACAACAATGGTAAAAACCCAACTGAATGCCTTTGATGCAAAAACTGATGATGATCTATTTATGGGATACTCACAAATAAGCAAGGCATACAGAGTTTTTAACAAAAGAACTTTAGTTGTGGAAGAAACACCACATGTTGTGTTTGATGAGTCTACTATTGAGTACAGGAAACAGGTGGAATCAATTGAGAAAGAGCTCAAATCTGCCTCCTGGAAGAAATTATCATCCATGAGACAGAATGATGGACTCACTGAAGACCCAAGCTGCAGATCAGCGGAAGACCCACTGCGGATCGGTCGAAGACCAATGCAGATCAGACAGAATCTCAACCGTACCTATTCCAGCTGCGGTGATAAAGACACACTGCAGGCGAAAAGATCCCCATATGCGAGATGACAAGACCGGCCCAGACCAGATCTGATTCAAGAAGGCGAGAACCAAGGCGATGCAGAGAGACGAAGTTCATGAAACCAACTCAACAGGGGGAACAAAGCCTGAAGATGATATCCCCAAATGGCTCAGAGATCATCCCCTCCAACAAATCATTGGAAACCTAAATGGTTGAGTCAAAACCAGCCAATCTACAGAACCAGCAGGAATGGCTATGTTCTCATGTTTCATGTCTCAGATGGAACCCAACACAACTTAACAGGCCCTGGATAACTACTCATGTAGAACTGTAATGCAAGAATAGCTCAACCAAATGGACAGAAACAATGTCTGGGCACTAACAGACAGGCCAAATCACAAGAAAGTCATAGGCACCAAGTGGGTGTATAAAAACAAATGTGATGAAGATAGAACTGTTGTTAGGAATAAATCTAGACTCATTGCAAATGATATGCTCAATGTAAAGGAATATATTTTGATGAAACATATGCATCTATAGCAAGATTAGAAGCTATCAGACTAATCCTTGCATATGCAGCATTCAAAGGTTTTGAAGTCTATCAAATGGACATAAAAAGTGCATTTCTCAATGGAGTACTAGAAGAAGAAGTCTATGTCGAGCAACTCCCCAGATTTGTTAAAGGAGACAAAATATACATGCTTTTGAAAGCTCTATATAGACTCAAGCAGGCACCAAGAGCATGGTATGAGACACTATCTGTGTTTCTGGAGAAGAATTGATTCAGCAAAGGAAAGGTGGAAGACACTCTTCATAGTGGAACATGAAGACGACATATTCCTTGTCCAAATATATATGGATGACATCATATTTGGCTCAACCAACCTTGAGCTATGTGAAAATTTCTCAAGTCTCATGCAAGGAGAATTTGAGATGGGTATGATGGGAAAGCTAAATTTCTTTCTTGGTTTACAAGTCAAACAAGTTGACAATGGAATTTTCATCAACCAAGCAAAGTATACAAGGGACTTAATCAAGATATTTGGCATGGACTCATCCAAATCACTAAGAGTTCCCATGAGACATCCCTATACCTTGATGCAGATGAAGGAGGCATTCTAGTGGATCCAACACACTATAGAGGACTAATTGGATCACCTTTATACCTCACTGCAAGCAGACCAGATATTTCATATGTAGTAGGAGTGTGTTTCAGATTCCAATCTAAGCTAAAGAAGTCTCACCAGGAAACAGCCAAGAGGATAATCAGATACCTTAAGTCCATAATCAATGTTGGTTTATCGTATCCAAAGGATAACAACTTCTAGCCCTCAGGATATTCAGATGCGGGCTTTGCAGAATGCAAGATTGATAGGAAAAGAACTAGTGGAACATGTCAGTTCCTTTGAACTAGACTCATATCGTGGTTCAGCAAGAAGCAAGTATCTAACTCAATATCCGCAACTGAGTCAGAATACCTAGCTGCAAGCAGCTGTCGCGCTAAAATCTGGATTATAACATCTAAAGGACTACAACATCGTAGTAAATGAATCTCTAATATGGTGTGCTTGACCATCCTTTGCATGCGTTTCCCGTGCTGGCTCCTCAGCTCGCCCGATACCTGAAATGCATGAAACGCATTTCCCCTATTTAAGGGGTTAGCATCTGAATAACTAGTGCAAGTACACAATTACACAACATTATATATAGATACGATCCAACACTCTCATCACATTTAGAAAGAATTTTAGAAAACAATATTCCGGAATATCACATTGCCATCAAAACATCATTATCATTAAAAACCATGTCATCACATCTCAACACCAATGATATTCCACACTTGGTAACCCGCGGACGTACCCATTAGTATCAACCACTAGAGGTCCCGTCGGACTGTCCCTAGATGGGAAACCACTTCCGCATCCGTACACATTAGTATTGGCCCCCAGAGGTCCCGTTGAACCATCCCCGGGTGGAAGAACAACAACACACACTCACGTTATCATAACTTATCATTCATGTCGAATTCGTAAAACACATAACATAATATAATACATTTACTTGCCTTGATTAGTATGACGTGAAGAAATAGTGAACAGAGAGGGCTTCGATCCAAACTCACTCCAAAGTTTCACTCATAGCACAAAATGATACTTAATCAACTACAACACTCTTTGGAATATAAAGAATCACCCTAAATTCTACCATTTGGAACAATTCATCAAACACTACGAGGGCACAATCGATCATAATCAACCAACGATGGAATTCATGGAGTTTCAGTCCACAAAATGTCAGGGAAAACAAATACGAGTATATAATCATAATCTAACAACAATCTGCTAATCATGTTCAGAAATACGAGATCATCATAAGACCCTAAAACTCCCAAAAATAGGGTTCTAATAATCATACCTTGATTAGGACGGTGAAGGGTGTTAGGATGTTGTTAAATCCGTACTAGGGACTCAAAATTATTGATAGATTATGATGTCTGGACGGAATCTACACTACTCAGTCCCAAATCGCCGTGTATCACCAAGGGAGAAGAAGAAGATATGAAAATGACGAAGTGAACTGTTGTTGTCCAATATATACTGATTGAGCTTAGCGTACGCTAATCTAGATAAGGCTCAGTCCATAGGCTTCTGACCGTCCCATTAGCGTGCGCTAATGATGGATTAGCATGTGCTAATGTTGCGTTAATACATGCTAACTTCTATGTTAGCGTGTGCTACCTATTTACGTCGGGGATCATGAACCTTACATCGACTCCAGAATATTATGCTCATTCGCATTAATGTACGCAACGATATAATAACTTACGCTAATCGACTCATCGACGTATGCAATGGAAACATTAACGCACGTTAATGAACTCATTCTAGAAGCCCTAACATACTGTCCAACCTAATTAGCGCGCGCTACATCTGATTTTATCATGCACTATAGATGCCACATTAGCGTGCGCTAACTGCTCTAGCTCATAATACAGATGTGAATCCCGGTCAGAATGTACACGTCTCGGAAGATACAAAACTCAATAGTTGCCAACGAATAACGAATCATTAATAACAACATGCAAGCTCACACTCCCATCAAAACACATGATTCCAACCATCCGCTAGAACGGACAAACAATTCCATTAACAGTACCTAAAATTATGAAAAATTACAAAATGGCCCAAACTCCCGAGAATCACGATTCAAGGTTAGATAACAATCTCAGGAAATCGTAACATATCCAAAAATATTAAAGGAACTCGCAGGAGTAACGAAACGTCAGTTTCGAACAATATTTACGAGGATTGTACCTAAACACGAAAAGTTACACAATATGCAATATCTCGTAAAACAACTCCGAAACTCATTCGGACGGCCATGATTGCAGAACAAAATAGTTTCAGAATACCAAAATTAATACAAGTGAGTGATCTGAAATGAAAATATACCAAAAGTATAAATTACTGAAAATAGAAAGTGCGGATATTACAGATCATACAGCCCTCTGGCACCTGACAACCTCCACAGCACCGGCATCTCAGTTCCGGCTAAGTGGCAACTTCTAATGCATGCTCGCCTCTCTGTTCCAACACTATGGCAGCCTACAAAGGAACTCATTCCCGTGACCTGCTATGATACTAATTATTGATCCACATAATGATGAATACTTTCCTCACTGTACCACCACGAGTCATTTCTAGGCGCTCTGTCCTCTTTCGCGCGCAACCTGAGAAACTTCCCAAGGGGTCACCCATCTCATAACTACTTCATGCCAAGCACGCTTAACTTTGAGGTTTCTATGATATGGATACCATAAAATAAGATGCATCTTGTTGATATTTGTTTAACCACTTCCTAGTACAGATCTCATGGGTCGAATCCCAAGCCCTGCCTCCCGTATTTTTAAGCCAATGTAGGCATGATGCCGGACCGAAGCCTAACAAATACTACATTTTCTTCTCTTCCTTCGACTAGGGGTTTACAACATAATTTCCTAGCCACCAAGAGAGAGAAAAAGAGAGCCCCCTCCCCCTTCTCATCTAGTTGCGGCCAATAGTGTCCGAGCAGGAGGAGTACTTCTATTGGGCGATTCAATCCGATGCATGTGAAGTAAAGATATAATGATTCTTTGTTAGGACCAGTTCAAGCTTTCATATTGAAAGACGTAATCATCATCATCGAAGCATAATTTGGTCGATCGCCTTTTTCAAAGAAGGCATATTTTGGACCTCGTACTTATTTCTTCATGTGTACGATCGTTAATAGATCCCTATGGATTCGAATAATCACATGGTTCATTGTGCGAATTTAATTGTTTCCACTGCATTTATTTATTGCCTCGAATACAACTGGTGGAAGAACGTGAAGTGCCATGTAGCCAAATTTATTATACAAGTCATGACTCGTCACCATCATCAGATGAAGTTCATAATATTTTTCATGTTCCTCAGTTAAGAAAGTATATATATGATACGAGTCATAAACTCAACTTTGAAGAACTGTAAATTTCAAATGATGCTGCTTTGAGAGAGGTGCCGATAACAACTTTTGATCAACGTATGGAAGTGATCAGGAACAAGGTTATACCAGTCGTCAAGATTCAATTGTCTTGTTTATGGCTGTTAACGGTCCAGGTATAGTCTAGAACCATCCGAGAACCGCCCGATAATACCGGGACCGATACTCACCCAAAACATTAGCGTTCCGGACACTAATACTGAAGTTGGAACTGAAACCGACAAGGACTGAAACCGTTAACCCGGTAAAAACTGATAATTTTTCACTAATTTTATGCATACCAAACATGTCCTTAGATTAGTAATTTTTTCATACTAAATTTTAAATTTTATTTTTTCAATGTGGTTGGACATTGGAGACCCCACTTCTTCAGTCGCTTGAGAGCCTATGATGAACCTCTCGATGATCTTTTTAATCCTATGATAAACCTGTTTTCAGGTTGGTACTTTAAATGTAACTGCAAACTACAAAGTACTAGCTACTGGAATTATTTAATACTCCCTTCCGTTCATCGAAATTGTTACGTTTCTTTTAAACACATAGTTTTAGGAGAGGTTGAAAAGTAGTGTAAAGTTATGATAGAATATATTATATAAAGTTGTGTGAGTAATATAGTTGTCCCAAAAAGGAAAACAACTTCGGTGAACAGGACCAAAAAGGAAAACATAACAACTTCGGTGAATGGGAGGGAGTATTTATCTATCCATTTTAAGCCTATAAAGAATATGTTCTCGAGTTTTTATTTTAAATGTACTTAATTTATCCATCTATTTTGAAACTCAAGTATCAATTATGTAGGTTTTTAGACCCTTCTTGAGTAATTTTTGGATCTGTTTCTGGTAATTAATGAGTCCATGAACCGGGACTTATCGGTCTTAACTGGTCCGGATCTTACCGGTCTCGGGTCCGGTTGGCTTACCGGACTAATTCTGACATTAGAATCGGTCTCAGGTATATCAGGTAACCTTACCGGGTCTGGCCCGTTAAGGCAATACCCGAGCTGAACCGGACCGATAATAGGCTTAGTCTCATTATAGTGTTGAAGTTCAACTTAGGAAACCGAATAAGTATGAAAGAGAACTAGCATGAGCTATTTTATTCTTAGTTTCGGTAAACTAATTTTAAAGGAGATGGTATGTAATACCACCAGTTATTACACTATGTTGTGATGTATTTACTGTGTAACTGGATGCTGTTCCGACTCTTAGAATTCAACTTCTCAGCAGTGATTCACTGACAAACATAGAAACACATGTAGAATGTCCATCACATACAAATAAAAATTAAATTGAAGTGACGAAATTGAATTGGAATAGCAAAAATATGAAGATTATCAACTACCCAGTTTATCTTCGTCCATTTCGACTCGAAATCAGAGAGAATTGCAGACAGCAAGTTGGGGTTTTGGCTCAGCAAAGAATCAGAGTGAAACTGAATTGGGGATGAAGTTTTGAGTTTTGGATCGAATTGGGAGTGAAGGCAGTGAGGATGAGTTTTGGCTCGAATTGCGAGTGATGAGGCGTATGTGTTGGCGTCACCAGGACTTAAAAATTTTTGATCCCGCATAGTGAATTTATTCGGTTGCTCTCCCGCGTAGTGAATTTCATTTGCAAAGCGTTAGTTTTTTTGGTTGGATTGGGACTTATGGTAGCATCTAGTTTTAACGTTATCTTTATTTCTTCCTGAAGTGCTTCGTCATCCAGCCTTCTATTGATATCCATTTGAGGATCTTGTGGTCTGAAAGAATGAACCCTTGGGTATGCATCAAATTCTTCTTCAGCTACCTTCGTAGAATATCCCAAAAGTTCGTCTAATTCATCTCCATGTAATCAATAAAGATTTGTTGACGGGTACAGTTGGGATCTGGGAGGATTCCCTAAATGTAGTATTTTCCACAAAGTCCTTCTTTGCTATCCCCCATTTTCTCTCCAGCTTCTTCTGGAATGAACTCCTCCATATAGTATAGCTCTTTTCCTTCCCATCTCAGGGGTTGCACAGATTCCTATCTGATTCTCTTCTTTGCAGGAGCATCTCTGGGTTTAGCTGTGCTTTTTCTTCTCATTTTCTGGGAGCTTTCAGCTTCTGGAAAGTTAATAGTTGATGGAGGTGCACTTCTAGGAACTACAGCAAGGGATTCTTCTCTCTATTTTGTTATCATTTCTTCTCCCATTTTGCCAGCATCAATGATTTGGGTTAGCTGTTCCTCCATCTTAGACATGAAGTCCTACATGCCAAGGGGCATTCTAACAGAAACAGGTGGTGGGGAAGGTTCCTTTCTGGTGAGCAATAAATCCATCTTGTTGTTGATTGCTAACAAGTGTGGTTCAACCTTGGTTGCAAGAAGTCTTTCCAATGTCTTCTCGACCATCTTTCTGATTAGTTCAGTCATGTGGGAGGGTAACTGAGCTTGAGGTGCTTGTTCTGAGATTGCAGCTGGGTCCTCAGAGGTGGCTTTCTTTTTACCAGGGGAAGACTTAGCTGGAGAATGTTCCCCCTGTCTCTCTTCCTACAAATCGGTACTTGGTTCAGCTATGTTCTGCCCTTGATCAGGTTCATCCTGATCATGATCAATGTCATTCTGATCATCCTCCTAGACCTCTTAATCTTTTTCTCCTTCTTCTTGTTCTTCTTCATCTTCCTCCTTTTCAATAACAACATTTTCTTCAACAACTTCTTTTTCAACTCCTTCAATTTTTTCATTTTTTGTCTTTTCAACCCCAACAGGTTCATCCTCATCAAATGTTTTACCTTAGGATACTCCCTCCATAATATCAAAACTGAATTTGTGTATGCTTTTTTTAAAATTATTTATGAACCAATCCTCATCCAGTAGCACACTTATCTCAGTTTCATTATAGAAAACTTTAATAGATTGCTCTGTGGTTAGAGGATAGTCCCAACTACTCCTCTCAACCAGCTATTTCAGACAAGCTAAACTCAAAGTCCTCAAATTTTTCCAGTCTTTATAAGCATTAACAAACTAAAACTTGAGGATCTACTTCTTTACCATTTTCAGTTGCTCTTCGTTGAGTTGGAAGGGATTGTTGTCATTTAGGTTGAATGAGTAATGAACCATAGGTTCTTCTAGGAAATATCCTTCTTTGGCCTCTGCAACTTCGACTTCTTCAAGTATGCCTGGAACCTTAAGAAGTGGAACTGCATGGAGGTTGATTTCTTCATGAGCTAGGATCAGCTCGGTTGACTGAGCTGATATTTATGTAGGTGGGATGAAGAGTGGTTCATCTACCACTTCAGTCGTGTCTTCTTCTGATAACTCAGATGAGTAATTGACCAGTCATTTGTGTCTCTTTGAGGAAGATTCAGGTGATGATGCAACTTGAATGATATCTTTCTTTTCAGGAGACTTTCTCTTCTTGAAAAATATAGATAAGTGAAGATGGTCATAGTCTTCATATTCCTCATTAGCAGGTGCAGCTGGGATCTCTTCAGGTGCAGCTAACTTTTCGTATAAAATATTAGCTGCTGTAATTTGATCCTGGGTCAGTTCAGTTGGGGTAATCTTAGCAGGTAGGGTGACTGCAACTGATACCACTTCAGCTTCACCCTCAGATTCAGATGCTTCTTTGTAATATGATATTCTTGACTTCATCTTTGCAAGCATTCCTATAGCCCTCGGTTGCTGAATTGAGAACTGAGCCAGTGCAGCTAGGTCCAGGTGGCCAAAGAATTTGTTGTTGTGGAAATTTTCTGCTTTGCCTTTAGCCTTCCCAAAAAAATCCAGAATCCAACTTATTTGAGTACCAAAGGTTAATTTCTGGGTGAATTTCTTGTTGGTGGACTCCCAGCTTGCTGTATTCACTTCCCTTGACTAACTGCCTGAAGATGTAATCAGGCCAGTTCTTTGCTTTTGCGTCATTGCCCCCATACTGTGTACTTTGATGAGGACATCAGATCAAAAATTCCTGACATTCCCATGAAAATTTTATTGGTCATGTCCACCAGGTATCTGAACTCCTTATGAACATCAGATTTATGGGCAGAAGCATTAGCCATGGCATGTTGGGTTATGATGTTGTATTCGCCAACAATCGAACTCTAGATGCCCCGTTCAGTCACTTTGGTTTCTTAGTAATAGCAGATAATTGCTTCCTTGTAAATCTTAGAGGGGTTGATGTCGAAATAATGGTAGATACCATTTTTCTTCATTCTGAGAATTAAATCCGCCATTAACAGGGATTTGTTCGACTCCAGGAGTCCGAGAAAGTCCACCAATATGCTGAATATTATCTGCTCTTTCACGACTTCGGGTTGATGTTCTTGAATTATGTTGTCGCGTCCATTTCTACAATATTTTGAGTTTTTAGTGTAGAGAAATTCGAATTTTTGCTTTTCGGAAAACTAGGGCTCTTGCTTGAAAACTTTTGAAGACGATAAGTCCTTATCAAGTAATTTTAATCGCTTTAAATAGATCTTTTGAAGTCGATTTTAAAATAATTAATTTCGAAATGGCGGTTCGTGTGACAGGATT
The DNA here is from genome assembly GCA_033398695.1 of Orobanche coerulescens. NCBI lineage: Eukaryota > Viridiplantae > Streptophyta > Magnoliopsida > Lamiales > Orobanchaceae > Orobanche > Orobanche coerulescens. The sequence goes on from CM065807.1 coordinate 96,511,350, forward strand.
GGACAATGTGATGTAGGCGTGGTGTTACTGTGATCGTGCATATTTAATCCACTATGATATTAAATAATAAATATTCAAAGAGATTAGAAAATTAGCTGATTGACCGTTTGATTTCTGATGCAGCTGCGTTTTTGATTCCTTGCTTTCTTGTATTAGATATGTAATCCTGGCTAGGATTTGGATCAGCTAGGTTCCTTCCATTGTGGATAAAATTTGATCAGCTAAGATCCTTTGATCCTGGCTGAGATTTGATCAGCTAGGATCCTTCCATCCTGGCAAAGAGTTGATCAGCTAGGTTCCTTCTATCCTGGATGAATTTGGTCAGCTAGGATCCTTCCATCCTGATTGAGATTTGGATCAGGTAGGTTTTTGCATTAGTTAGGTACTTGATTCCCAATCTATAAGTCCAAGATACCTTCTTAGTTCAAAAAACCTTTCTTCTGGCAAGGGCTTTGTGAATATATCAGCTATTTGGTATTCAGTGATGACTCTTTCCACCTTGACTCTTTTATTAATCACATCTTCTCTAATGAAATGATGCTTGACATCTATATGCTACGTTCTGGAGTGCAGGATTAGATTGTTCATGATATCAATTGCTCTATTGTTGTCGCACCATATTGGAACTTCATTTGGAATAATGTTGTAGTCCCTTAGTTGTTGTCTATTCAATAGTATTTGAGCACAACAGCTACCTGCAGCTAGGTATTCTCACTCAGTTGTAAATATTGAGTTGGATACCTGCTTCTTACTAAACCAAGATACCAGTCTGATTCCAAGGAATTGACATGTCCCCATTGTGCTTTTTTTGTTGATTTTAAAGCCAGCAAATTCAGCATCAGAATATCCTGATAGTTCAAAGTTGTCATCTTTAGATACCATAATCCAACATTGATTGTGGATTTTATTATCTTATTATTCTCTTTGCTCCTTCATGATGGGACTACTTTGGTTTGGATTGAAATCTTGCGCACACTCCTACTTTACATGATATGTCCGGTCTGCTTGCAGCAAGATATAATAATGATCCAATTAATCATCTATAGTGGGTTGGATCCACTGGAATGCCTCCATCATCTAAGTCAATGTGGAGATATATGTTCATTGGTACTCTCGAGGGCTTGGTTGACTCCACGCCAAATCTTTTGATCAGCTACCTTGTGTATTTTGCTTGGTTGATGGAAGTACCAGTTTCAACATGTTTGCCTTGTAAACCAAGAAAGAAGTTAAGTTTACCCATCATGCTCATTTCAAATTCTCCTTGCATGAGGTTTGAGAATTTTTCACATAGTTCATGATTTGTGGAGCCAAAAATGATATCATCCTCATATACTTGAACTAGTATTATGTGCTCTTCATGTTCAGTTCTGAATAAAGTTTTGTCCACCATTCCCTTGCAAAAACCATTTTTTCTCAAGAAATATGGATAGAGTCTCATATCAGGCTCTTGGTGCCTGTTTGAGTCCATATAAAGCTTTCTAAAGCTTGTACACCTTGTCTCCTTTCACAAATCTAGGAGGTTGTTCAACATATAATTCCTCTTCCAGTACTCCATTGAGGAAAGAACTTTTCAAGTCCATTTGATACACCTCAAATTATTTGAAGGCTGCATATGCAATAAATAACGTGATTACTTCTAATCTTTCTACCGGTGCGTAGGTTTCATCAAAATCTAATCTTTCACATTGAGCATATCCTTTTGCAACCAATCTGGCTTTATTCCTAACAACAACTCCCTCTTCATCACATTTGCTCTTGTAAATCCATTTGGTTCCAATGACCTTCTTGTGATTTGGTTTGTCTATTAGCTCCCATACATTTTTCCTATCCATTCGCTTTAACTCTTCTTGCATTGAAATCACCCATGTGTAGTCGTCCAGAGCTTGTTCTGTTTTCTTGGGCTCCATTCAAGACATGAAACAAGGGAGCATTGTCATTCCTATTGGTTCTTTTGACTTTCTCATTTTGACTCAATCAGATAGGTTCCCAATTATTTGTTGAATGGGATGATCTTGTAACCATTTGGGAGTATCATCTTCATCTTTTGATTTTGGTTGATGATTATCATTGCTTGTTCCTTCTGTTGGATTGAGCTGAGGATGTGTTGAGTCTGTCTGTCCTTTAGCTAGGTCTCGTTGGATTTCAGCTCTGTCTAGTTCAGCTGTGATTGGATCATATTTAGCTATGATGGGATCACTTAAGATAGGTGAACCTGGCTACTCTGCAGTTGGGTTTTCATCAGCTTGGTCCGTCAATCTTGTGTCATTGATAATGACTTCTTCTAGAGGTGGCTTTGAGCTTTTTTCTCAATTTATTCCACCTATTTATTGTACTCAGCAGTAGATTCATCAAATAAAACATGAGGTGTTTCTTCCACAACTAATGTTCTTTTATTAAAGACTCTGTATGCCTCGCTTATCTATGAAAATCCCATAGAGAGATCGACATTGGTTTTTCCATGAAAGTCATTCAGTTGGGTTTTGCCATTGTTATTGATACAACACTTACAACTAGAAATATGAAAATATGAAATAATTGGTAATCTGCCGTTCCAAACCTCATAGGGAGTTTTACACTGTCTCCCTACTATCATACTTCTGTTCTTAGTATGGCATGTTATGTTTGACAGCTTCAGCTCAGAACCTTTTAGGAAGATCTGTCTCAACAATTATTGTCCTGGCTGCTTCATTGATGGTTTTGTTTCTTCTTTCAACAACACCATTTTGTTGTGGTGTTCTTGCAGCTGACTCTTCATGTTGAATCCCATTATAATCACAATATTCAGTTATAGTTTTCTTGAGGAATTCTCCTCTTTTGTCTGATCTGATTTTTATGATAGATAGGAATTTCTCATTTTAAAGTTTTCTCATAAGCTCATGCAGCTTGGTTAGAGTTTCAGTCTTCTTGTTGAGGAAAACTATCCAAGTGTATCTTGAGTAATCATCCACAACTACCAATGCATGCTTCCTTCCACTTAGTGTTCTTGGTTTGATAGGACCAAAAAGATCCAGGTGAAGTAAATCCAGTACCATGTTGGTTAGAATGTTAGGTTGGATAGATTTGAATGAAGCTATCGTCTGCTTTTCTTTCTGGCATGCATCACAGAGAGTCTTCTTCCAGAAAATTCCTTCTAGAAGACCTCTGACCAATTTTTGTGAGCTTAACTTGTTGAGATCTTTGAAGTTACGGTGACTTAATCTTTTGTGCCAGAGTCATCCATTTTCAACTACTATCTTTAATATGAAACAAGCATTTGGTGTGCCTGTTTTCCAATCTATCGTATAGATATTCCTTCTTCTGTAACCTTAGAGTTTCACTTCTTTAGATAGAAGATCAATCACCATACATTTCCAATAGTGAAAACTACTATATTGTTCTCTCACAGAATTGGCTTATGCTTAAGAGATTGTACTTGAGTCATTTGACATACCGCACCTTTGAAATGACAATGTTCCCTCTGTGCAGCTTTCCAAAACCTTCGGTTTGTCCACTTGAGCTATCCCCGAAAGTCCCATCTGGGCCTCTTTCTTTAATATAGCTTGACAGAACTTTCTTATTTCTTGTCACGTGTCTTGAGCATCAAGAGTCTACAAACCATTCTTCACCTCCTATAGGTGATCTTGAGGCAACGTGATAGTAATCCTTCCATCTCTTCTACAATCATTAAGAAAAGATTTAGGTACCCAGATTTGAGTGGGTCCTCTAGGGTTAGTGGTTTTCTTGGAGATGTGATTTCTCCTGTGTTTGTTTATTTTGATATGCATTCTTTTGCTTTCTATATCCCTAGTTTGGATTGTATACAAGATATGAATGATAATTTATTTGGTATGAACCATTGTTAACTCTTAGCTGAGACCTATGATTAAGATGTTGGGGTCTCCATACCTGATAATTTTGAAAATTTGGATTACCTTGGCGTTTCTATTTTCCTCTACCGTTTTGGAATCTATTTTGTGGGAGTCTTTGGTAATAACTAGACTGATAATGTCTTGACTACTGATGCTATTTTCGCCATTTCCTAGTCCTTTGTTTAGGCCGATTCCTTGATAATCTTGGTTGCTGCCTAAACTTTTGACTGACTGTTGCCTATTTTTAAATACAGGTTTGTTGATAGGCTCAGCAGTTTGGACAATTGTTTTTCCCTCTATAAAAGTAGTTTTTGAACTTGAGAGAGTATTGGGATCATATCCAAGGCCTGATTTTAAATAGAGTAGCCTCTGATTTATACATAATCCATCTAAGGTTATAGATGCTTTCAGAGATATTATTTCATTAGCTTGTGCATTGCTCAACTGTGTTAGTTTGGAAAACTTAGTTTTAGTATGAGTGACAACAGCTGATTTCTCATTTTTAAAATAGGGAGCCTAATAGTCTTAGTTGTGTATGTATCAATTTCAGTTGAGTTTTTTAAGACTAGTTTAGAGAGTCTTTCAAACTTAGCTCTATTTTTTTCATTAGTGGCTGACTCTTGGCGGAGTTTGTCCACGTCATTTTTCAGTTGCCTTTTCTCATTTTTTATATGCGGTTTGTCAGATGACACAGCTAGGTGTGCTGTTTTAAGAATTTCACAAGTCTTTTAACAGTTGGTTTAGAGACTTGTGTAAATCAAGATCTTCAGACATGTCTGAGCTAGAACTTTCTAAAGTTTGGGCTTTAGAGCATACATGTTTATCAGTAATGTTGGCCATTAAGCAACTGTAGTCATCTTCTTCTTCAGAGAAAAATCCACTGCTAGATTCCACAGTCTCTAACATCTGGTCTTCTACAATCAGGATTTTCCTGTTGTCTTCTCTTTTTCCCGTCCTTGTTTCCCTCATCTTTCTTGAGGCCAGGACAATCATATTAGATATGCCCTGTCTTATGACAGTTATAGCATTCCACCTTTCAGTTCCCAGCCTTTTTGGGATTCTCATTGTAGTTCTTCTTGTACTTTGAGTAATTCTTCCTGAAATTACTGAACATTTGCATTATAAATGCCATTTCTTCCACAAAGTTTTTGTAGGTGACCCAGCTGCAAAGACAATTTGTTTTTCTGTTGGTTCATTGGATGATGAGCAAGGAAGTTCAAACTCAAATGCCTTGAGTTCTGAGTATAGCACTTGGATCTTTATTTTGTTAAGAACATTGGATTCCCTCATTGCTACTAAATGTAACACCCACAAATCCCATTGGGTTATTACAGTGCCTTGGAGATCCACCAGGCGAACATGACTAAAATACATTAAAATTAACCAACATGGTATCCGACACAATATTCCGATAAGGAATCTTAACGACAATGATGGGCCTACATGGCCAAAATGAAAATACAACCACACCCATGAGCCTTGCTCGGGTAATACATAATGACAATGACTGACAAACTATAGTACACTCCCACTGACTGACCAACATGAACAACTCGGACTAGTATCGCTCGAATGCCTCGTCGCCATCATCATGCCCCTATGTATCAACTCTCTCCTCGTAAGCACCAATGAACAATATCCGCCGGCTCAGATGAGCCCTCAAAGGTAGGTGGTCGCTGGCGAGAGATATCGCTAATGATATTGCTTACACCCCTCTCTTGCCTCTGAGGTGGCGGCGGAGGAGCCTGTTGATTTTGAGTAGTGGAGTTATGCATCGCCTCCATTAGTTGTGCCATCTGAGTCATTTGGGCCATCATGCCCTGCATAAAAGCCAGTGGGTCAACTCGAACACCCTCTGACTGAGCTGTGTCCCGGGTACGACTCCCTGATAGCGAATGATCACGTCCAGGCGAATGAGTGGGAGCATCACTGCTCGATGAGTTAGCATTATTCCTGGCATTCGCACGTGTATTCACACGAGTCCTCGGGTTTCGGCCTGCACCACGGCCTCTTACCCCTCGTCCTCTGCCAGCTCTTTCCATACTGAAGTGGAAAGTCACATGATGATTATATCTCTCGCATGAATATCACATTATGACTATGACATGAGATGATGAAAATGAGCATACGCTCTAACACAGTGGTTACATGTATGATTAACTGAGGTGACATGATTATCTGATGAACTTATTGAAATGATTATCTTGAACAAGTTAACAAGATTAATGATATGATCTTCCAGATCAACAACTGAGTAATGAAATGAATTGAGTGATTAATGAGTTAACATGACCGTCATGGTCAACATGAAATGATGATTGAGGATTGTTAACTGATAAATTATGAATGAATGATTATTGCCAGAAACTATACCATGGCGTTAAAAATCTTACAGTTCTTGGTCTGATTGGATCGGCATTTGCACAGGTCACACGTGACGCGAAAGTCCAGTGATACTAGTCCGATGACGATGATTTCAAATGAGACATGACTTGGAGGGTACTATTCAAAACCACGCTCCGATACCAACTCTGTAACACCCCAAACTAGGCGGATATTACAGTGCCGTGGACCCCCGACTGGGACCCACCAGGCGAATGAAAATGAATGAATTACACAAGGTAAATGTAGTACCGAACCACATTACAACATCAATTACTCGATGAGGAGTTTCATACAACACACCTGGGATAATACAGAATACTTGTATATTTTATATGAAGATAAAATACACAACACCGAATGAGATGAGTATTCAAACGGAATGTCTGCAGCGGAATAAATGAAGGAAACATAAATGATGAATAAATGATCGAAAAGACTGGGGCCCCCTTCTAGTATCATTGAGACTCCTCGCCGTCAACATGCTCTCCCGTGCCTTTGCCTTTCCATGACCGAAAAACAATATCCCCAAACGGGCCGCCATACGTAACAACAATCCTCAAGGGTTGAAAATACACAATCATGATATATCTGAAGTTATGAATTATCTTGTCGAAACATACGCAATCAAACATGCTATATGAATCAACTATCAGTACGGCTCAAAGGAATGGCGCCACACTACGTCCGGGATGGAAATGTGTCCGTGCACAAGCCACCAACGAGTATCGATCGAATACACGCGTGGTCTTGTACCTAATCAGTCTCACGAAGCCATCAACTCGTGTGCACAGTCCAATGTGAGGCCACCAACCAACACACGACTATAATGTGCCCGACATGAAAATCCTACACATACCAACCGGCACGCTAGTATGACCCGGAATGCCACGATATAACAAAAGTGACAACGAAAATGAATAATGACTCACCAAGATGAAATGATGGTGAATTAAATGACAGCTCAATGAAATGATTGGAACCGTCGTTCCTTATGACTGAGGTGATTAATTGACAATGACAAGTTTTGATACGGTTAATACAATGATGAATGAGTTACGATTATGAATGAACAACAACAAAAGGAATGAATATCCTTTTAACCGAGTAAGAATTAACTTACTCAACACCGATGAAGAATGTCCGTCCACGAACAACGTCCTAAATGAAATGCCGGTCGCTCGAACAACCTTGAATAACATAATTACCAATAATTCGATCATTACGCGAATCAAATACGATCATAACCGACTCAAACGTCGATACAACAATATCCTAACTCGAATATATCGAAACCAACTCCAAGATGAGTATTTCAAACCATCAAAACACTTTCAATGATATCAATAATCCCATAGGAATCCACAATTCAAGATTACAACAACGTCAATCGGAAATCCCCAAATAAACCGAAGTCAACCCCAAGGGTTCTTGATATAAATCCCCAAAATAACCATTTAATCCGTAGGAATATATTTATCCAAGGTAGATAATCCATATCTAACATATTCCAATGATAATCCAAGCTTACACGAAGAAATCGGAAGGAAAAACCCAAAAATCCAAAATTCTAGATCCAAGAGATTAATACCTTTGATTTGATATTAAGGAGGTGATGAAGTGATGATTAATCCGAAAGATGAGCTTGAAGATGATGATTGATGATTACACCTCGAAGGATACTCTCCAAAACGCCCGAAATCGCCCAAAACCGATGAGGGAATGAGAAAGAATGATAAATGACGAACTCGGACTAACTGTCCAATATATAGCCATTCCAGGTTAGCGTGCGCTAGCCCTTGAGCGTAGCGTGCGCTAACGGGTATTTTCGGTAGTCCAGTACCCACTGTTCGAAAACGGTAGCGTGCGCTACGTACCTTTTGTAGCGTGCGCTACAACCATACCATTAGCGTGCGCTAATACCCATGGTTAGCGTGCGCTAACGAATTATTAGATGCCCAGTACTGGAATCCAGAAACCGTCTGTCCTCTGATCTGACCTCGGTAGCGTGCGCTACAACCAATATTTAGCGTGCGCTATAATATCGATTGCGTACGCTAAAAACAACTCATAGCGTGCGCTATGAATTAATCCAGTGCAGTCCAGTAGCTACTGGACTCAACCTGATCTATCCTTAGCGCGCGCTACAGCAATCATTAGCGTGCGCTACTACAACCCACTAGAGCGTGCTACTTACCACTCGTAGCGTGCGCTACTAATAACTCACCTGCAGTCCAGTACCCTTTGGACTGCAGCCAAGGTAACATTAGCATGCGCTAATGCTGAGTGGTAGCGTGCGCTACCTGTACTCAATTAGCGCGCGCTAAAAAGAGTACGTAGCGTGCGCTACTCCTCCTCACGCATGACCCACAATGAAAAGCGACAATGACGACAAACACGGCACGAAACTCCAATTAGATTGATGATGGATGACGATTGATACGAAACAATTACCTTTGAGCGATGAATACCGAGATTGAATATGAGTGACAAATGATCATTAATGAGTGAAATTACTGAGTGACAATTACTGAATGATAAATACTGAATGATAATAACTGAATTACAACCGGGTATTACACATAATGCCCAATTACGTTTATCGACCTGCGAACGGTTTACGTAAATAAACTTAAAACACTTCCAGTGCTATCATCCGATAATGAGAATGGACTGTTCTCTCTTATTTACATGGACTTCACTTAAATGTTTGCCAAATCAAGAATGCATTTGAAATATAATTGTTGGGATTCAGTGCCTAAAACGAAGGCCCACCGAAAGTGGTAAAACAAAAATAAATTCGATCTGAATGCCTACAAGAATCGATCAAGCTACATATATACGAATAGTAAACGAAGCACAAGATGATACAAGAAATATACCCTTGTAGTCCGTTGATTAAATGGTGTCCTTCTCTTGAGCGATTCCCCAAGCTTTAGTTGATTTCCCTACGATCCAATCTTCTCCAAGCTCTTGGATGATCCAACGCCGAATGTACCGTGTCTCTACTTGCCACATGCTGGAGAAACGAACGGAATGACGATCACTTTACTATCCTCCAAGGATACGGCTAGAGCTAGGATGATGAAGCCTTCAAATGTTAATATTACACTCTAAGTGTATAGATCACACACTCTCAATGAATCTCTCAATTTTATCCAAGAACAATCAAGAGCAAAAGAAGAAGATGAAGTAGGAGAAAAAACAATTTTTCTCTTTCTCTCTCACTAAACTCACGGTTGGAATTCCCTTGGAAGATTGAGGAGTAGTCTTCATTTTATTCCTCTTTCAAATCCCACAAAATCTCCTACTTTAGACAATATCACCAAGGGTTGATATTTGTCCCCTTGGTTAGTCACAACTCTTCTACCAACATGTGAAGACCAAGATCAAACGAGGAGTAGGTGATGGGGCGGCTTTCTAGAATGAATCGACGAGTTCAATTCATTTCGGACTCCGTGAGCCCAAACAGATAAACTCCAATTTCGTTAGATGTATTTATATCGATTAATTAATCCAATTAATTAATCATGTCAAATGCAAAATAATATAATTAATTTCTCCAAGAAATAATTATATCTATGAATTAAATTAATCACCCAGTAATTTATTTTATTCATCAGGCTGTGAATTAATTTATCCAATAAATCAATTTAGACATCAATGTCCCAATAATTAGACATCCAATATCTAATATTCATAATGAGAGAATAAGCTCGATTCATTCCGTCTTCAATCCTATTACTGTTGACTCAAAGTATTTTGATGATGATCGTATTCAAAACATTTAACAAGACGTATCTCATCGAGATGTTACATTGAAGAAAATTGGTCTTAGCGCACGCTACATGCTTCAGAGTAGCGCACGCTATCGAGGCATTCATACAGTCAAGTCAACTCAGCTGCAGTCTAGTCGGAACCTACCTAATGGATAGCGCATGCAAAAGCTTTATTATTTACGTACGCTAAAAAACTATTATTAGCGCACGCTATACAACTTTATTAACGCACGCTATCGCATCTCAAGTCAGAGGACAGTAAGGTCTGAAAAGAAAAAGGAGAAGGTTTTGCGCACGGTACGGACGTTCATTTACGTATGCTACTATGAGGTCTTAGCGCACGTTATATTTGAAGCCTTGCGGACGCTACCGGAAATCATGTCTAGTACTCCAGTAGCCACTGGACTCATTTGTGGAAAGCTCTTACGTACGTTACTCAGGCTAACGTACGTTATCTGGAAGTTTGTTTAGCGCACGCTACATTATACATATTAGCGCACGCTAAATCAGTCAGAATTCTACCGTTGGATATTCTACCCATTGGAACGAAGAAGTCAAGAAAGATCCGTGAAATCTGGAAAAGTTAATATTAAACAATTCCTAGCGCACGCTATTTACAAATTGCTAGCGCACGCTAAGTATAAATATATCCATTGGGAAAGAGACATTGGGGAGACAAACCGACATATCCTAAAGTCAAGATTGAAGACCTGTTGACCAACCGTTAGCGCACGCTACGAGTATATGACTAGCGCACGCTAGGCATGTAATTTTACCGTTGGAACAGTTTTGTGACCGTTCAGATAGGCCAAGTCAGAGATCGATTACGCACGCTATGGAGGTATTATTAGCGCACACTAATAATACAAATATCAGAATTTAAAGAAGGGATGTCACCTATAAATACCCATATCATTTGGGTATCTCATACAGAACTTCAAGCATTCAAGCATACAAGCAATCAAAGCATTCTTGAGCTCAAATCTCTATTTATTACTACATTCTAAGTTGTGAGAAGAAAGATACAAAGAGTGAAACACCTTGTAATATTTATTATACTTTGTATTCTTTCATTTGGTTGTGAGTGTTGTATCACTCACACTTGAGCGTAAGAGAAACGAATTAAGAGTCACTAATCCAGTGTTATTAGGATCTTTGATCCGGCATTGTTAGGATTACACTCCAATATTCGTAGAGTGAGGATTATCTAGTTCCGATAGAACACTAGATAAACTAAGTTTATTTTGAGAGTGGTTGAGCTTGGACCAATAGAAGACAAGCGGTTGTAACGGTTGTTGTACTCGGACCGATCAAAGACGAGTCAAGTGTGTGGTTGTTCTTGAGCCAATAGAAAAAGAAGTCGGAGAGAGGACGTAGGCAAGTTGTCGAACCTCTATAAATCTTTGAGTCTTTTACTTTCCGCACTATTTCTTTTTATTCGCAAGAAAGTTCGATATTCCGCATTACCAGTATTCAACCCCCCTTCTAGTGGTGAATTTATCTCTTTAGTTGGTATAGGAGGGGGTCTGTTTTTAAAGGTTTAACCACCTAAGGGAAAAAGATCCGCAAATGGCACTTCTTGGCCAAATCGAAGGAAATGCTCTCAATCGTCCTCCCTTCTTCGATGGTTCCAATTTCATGACATGGAAAAAGAAAATGGCTATCTTCGTTCAAGCCTACGATATTGAAATTTGGAAAGTTATTTCCCTTGGTCCGAAGCTTGCAAAGAAAGAGGATGGATCATTAAAAAAGTTCGACGAATTCAACGGCGAGGCGGAGGACCACACACATCAATTCACGAGATACTCAACTTCTCCATTGTGCCCTTAATCCCGAAGAACTCAATAGGATATCTTCCTACGAAAGCGCAAAGGAAATTTGGGAAATCCTCGAAGTAACTCATGAGGGAACCACCCAAGTTAAGGAGACCAAAATCAACATGCTTCTTCATGACTATGGACTCTTCTCCATGAAGGACGAGGAAACGATCACCAATATGTTGGGACGATTCTCGGCTATAACCAATGGACTTGCATCATTCGGAAAGCCTATATCTAGTAGAGACAAAGATAAGAAAATTCTTCGCTCGTTGCCACGAGAATGGGATGCCACGGTTACCGCGATCATGGAGTCCAAAGATCTCAACAAGCTCGAGTTTAGTGCCCTCATTAGGTCACTCATCAATTATGAGATCGTTCTCAAGTCTAGAGGCACCAAACCAAAGCCTCGTGAAAAAGTAGTCGCATTCAATGTTGATAGCGATGTTGAGGAAGATCTTCCCGAAGATGAAGATGACGAGGAACTTGCTCTCTACGCCAAGAATTTTAGAAGGTATAAAAGTCTAATTCAAAAAAGGCGAAGTTTCCTTGGTCGGGATGGCAAGCTGGAGCAAAAGAAGAGTGGCTATACTCCTATAAAGAAGTTCGACAATAATTGTCGGAAATGCGGTCAAGCCGGTCACTATGCCAAGGATTGTCGAGGATCCTCTTCAAAGCCTCAAATGGAAAGATTCAAAAAGAAGGAGGTCCTAATCGCTTCTTGGAGTGATGACGAGGAGGATATTGAAAGATCTTTGGATGCCAATATTGATTTTATAGCACTCGACTCCGAAAGAAATATTGAGGTAAGTTCTAAACTCAATGATGACGAATATGATGCATTTGATTTTTGCGATTCACAAGAAGTTAATCATGACGATGAGTTATTAAGTGCGTTTGAATCCTTGAACACGGAGTATGACGAGATGGTTAAATTAAATATATCTTTAAAGAGAAAAATAAAATCTCTAGAACTCGAAAATTCCTCTCTTCAAAAAAAGGCAAAACTATTGAGCTCGACCATACCTTATGCCTTGAAAAGGAAAACGTTTTGAAAACTGAGTTGTCGAAAACTCAAAAGGATTTGAAATACATTTTGAACAAATTTACTCTCGGAAACGAGAAATTCGAAAAGCTTTTATCTATTCAAAAATCCCCATTGCTAAAACACGGTCTTGGTTTCGATCAGTTTAAAAGGGAACAATCCCATATCAACCTTGACAAAATAAAGAAAACCGAAACCGAGAACTCAAAAGCCTCTTTCAAACAACAAGTTCATGATGTTAATGTTCGTTCAAAGTTGAGAACCATCAAGGTTAAACAAATATGGGTTCCTAAAGGGACAATTGTTCCTAATGCTATAAGTATAGTTAACTTTGGAGGACCCAAACGGGCTTGGGTACCGAAACAACCGAAAAATTCTATTTTTATAGGTACCGGCACCAAAGAAAAGCAAGTGGTACATTGATAGCGGATGTTCAGGGCATATGTGCGGCTCCGAGGATTTGTTTGAAGACCTCGAATATCAAGAACAAGGACATGTGACCTTCGGTGACAACCAAAAAGGAAAAATTAAGGGAATCCGCAAAGTCAGTAAGGAACCTTCTCCCTCTATCAAAAAAGTATTGTCTGTTGAAGGTTTGCATCATAATATACTTAGCGTTTCACAACTTTGTGATAAAGGTTTTAAAATTCTCTTTGAACAAATGCATTGCACAGCATTTAGAAATAATAAAATTGCATTCATCGGTTTGGATGTGGAAACATTTATATTGTTGATCTTAATGATAAAAGTTTATTCAATGAAAAATGTCTTATTACTTAGGATGATAATGCATATTTATGGCATTGAAAATTGGGGCATACATCTTTACCTATCATTTCCATTTTATCTAGACACGACCTTTTTCGTGGATTGCCCAAACTGAAGTTTGATAGAAAGCATTTGTGTGAATCATGCATAAAAGGGAAACACACTCGAGAATCTTTCAAACCAAAATTCGAGGTTTCCACTAGCCGCATTCTTGAACTTGTGCATATGGATTTAATTGGACCATCTAGATATGTTAGTCTAAATGGTAAGCTTTATACTTTGGTCATTGTTGATGATTATTCTCGTTTTACTTGGGTTAGGTTTATTGCTCATAAAGATGACACATTTTCCGAGTTTTCCAAATGGTGTCGTTTGGTGCAAAATGAGAAAAATCATTCTATAATTTCAATCCGCACCGATCACGGAGGTGAATTTGATTGCACTCCGTTTGAGCTTTTATGTGACAATTATGGTATTAATCATAATTTTTCGGCTCCTAGAACACCTCAACAAAATGGGGTTGTTGAAAGGAAAAATCGTTCTTTGGAGGAAATGTCAAGGACTATGCTTAATGAATACTCTCTTCCACAATACTTTTGGGCCGAAGCAATTTTTACGGTATGTTATGTGATTAACCGTGTTCATGTTCGTAGAACTAACCTTAAAACGCCGTATGAATTATGGAAGGGCAAAAAGCCAAATATATCGTATTTCCATCCCTTTGGTTGCAATGTGTTTATCCTAAACAATGGTAAGGATAACTTGGGGAAATTTGATGCTAAATCCGATTCTGGTATATTTCTTGGTTATGCTACAAATAGCAAAGCATATCGTGTTTATAACATTAGAACAAATAAAGTTGAGGAATCCATTCATGTTAAATTCAACAATATGATCTCACCCCCGAGAAAGGTAGAATATTTTGATGATGCAGGTATTTTTCCGGATTCTCATCCCTCAAACGAAATGAAGAAAATTTCGGAAATTGAAAAGAAGACAATCGAGAGTCCACCGAAAGATTGGAGGCACATCAAAGACCATCCAAAAGATCTTGTGATTGGAAACATTGAAGATAAGCTAACTCGCCTACTCGATCCAAAATCTCAAATGGTCCAATGAATCTCGGACTCAACTTACCCCTCTTCCCGAAACGGAAGATACCTCGACTCGGGGATACTTTGACCAAAACGTGGTCACCCGTCTCGAACTCTAGTGGTCGACGACGATTGTCTGCATAAGATTTCTGTTGACTTTGAGCGGTCAACAAACGACTCCTGATCAAAGCTACCTTCTCATGGACGGCTATAAGCATATCGGGCTCGGTGACGATTGATTCTGATAAGTCATCCCAACACAAAGGAGATCGACAACGACGACCGTACAAGGCCTCGTAAGGTGCCATCTTAATCGAAGAATGCCAACTATTATTATACGTGAACTCGATCAATGGTAGTTGGGCTTCCCAATCGTCTTTCCCATCGAGGACGCATGCCCTCAACATGTCCTCTAATGTCTGAATAGTCCTCTCTGACTGCCCGTCGGACTCAGGATGAAAGGCGGTACTGAAATTAAGCTGAGTTCCCATAGCACGATGAACTGATTTCCAAAAATGCGACACATACCGTCCATCATGATCGGAAACGATACTTTTAGAAGTACCGTGCAGTCTCACTATCTCTTTGATAAACAACTGGGCAAGTCTCTCGGGACCCCATGTATCCTTAATCTCAAGGAAATGAGCTGATTTAGTTAAGCGGTCCATAATTACCCAGATCGTATTCATGCCACGACGACTCGTCGGCAAACTCGTGATGAAATCCATAGAAATGTCTTCCCACTTCCATTCTAGAATAGGGAGAGGTTTCAGCATACCAGCCGGTCGCTGATGTTCAATCTTAACTTGTTGACAGGTTAAGCATCTCGAAACAAATTCTGCGACTTGTCGCTTCATATTACTCCACCAGTAATTTTGTTTCAAGTCCTTATACATCTTGCTAGACCCCGGATGAACAGAATAAGGGGTAGCATGAGCTTCTCTAAAAATCGAGTTTTTCAACTCGTCATCCACCGGTACGCGAATCCAGGGGCTTTCCCATGAGCCACATCCTCACGGATGCGCAACAATGATGGGTCTGAAACCTGCTTCTCTCTGATTGCCTCCTCAAGTGACGATGAAATCTCTAACATACAAAGCTGTCCCTGAACTCGCTGAAGCCAGACCTCGATCTCGGGTCTAAGGAATTCCTGCTGAAGCTCCTTCTGAACTGTTAAACGAGCAAGCATCTGCTCCTGGATGGACTTACGACTCAAGGCATCGGCGACAACGTTCGCCTTGCCCGGGTGGTAAAGGATCTCGATATCGTAATCTTTGATTAGTTCCAACCGCCGTCTCTGTCACATATTTAACTCCTTTTGAGTAAATATATACTTCAAACTCTTGTGATCGGTGAAAATTTGACAGGTGACGCCATAAAGGTAATGACGCCAGATTTTCTAAGCGAACACCACGGCTGCTAGCTCCAGGTCGTGGGTCGGATAATTAACCTCGTAAGGTCTCAATTGCCGTGAAGCATAAGCAATAACTTTCCCGTTCTGCATGAGTACACATCCGAGACCCTGCCCGGACGCATCACTATAAACCACAAATCCTTCCGTCCCTTGCGGCAAGGAAAGAGCAGGTGCTGAAGTTAACCGGCTCTTGAGTTCCTCAAAACTCTGTTGACACGCGTCGGACCACGTGTATTTCTTATCTTTCCGTAAAAGATTCGTCATGGGTTGAGCGATTTTAGAAAATCCTTCAACAAACCGCCGGTAATAACCGGCTAATCCGAGAAAGCTCCGGATCTCCTTAACATTCTTCGGAGGTAGCCAATCTCGAATAGCCTCTGTCTTCCGAGGATCAACACGAACTCCGTCTGAAGAAATTACGTGTCCGAGAAACGTCACTTCGGACATCCAGAATTCACATTTAGAAAACTTCCCATAAAGTTGCTCTCGTCTCAACACGTCGAGAACATGATGAAGGTGAAACTCGTGTTCCTCCCGGTTACGAGAATAAATCAAAATGTCATCAATGAAGACAACCACAAATTTATCCAAAAAGTCGATGAAAACCCGATTCATTAACTCCATGAATACCGCAGGTGCATTAGTTAAACCAAACGGCATTACCACGAATTCATAATGACCATAGCGTGTTTGAAACGCCGTTCTCGCGATATCCGACTCTCGAATTTGCAACTGATGATATCCAGATCTTAGGTCGATCTTGGAAAATACTGAAGCTCCCTGAAGTTGATCTAAAAGATCATCGATACGGGGTAGAGGATATTTATTCTTGATCGTCACCCGGTTCAATTCTCGGTAATCAATACACAAGCGGAACGAACCATCCTTCTTCTTGACAAATAAAACTGGTGCTCCCTACGGGGACGCACTCGGTCGGATATAACCTTTCTCGAACAACTCCTCAAGTTGGTTCTTTAACTCCTGCATTTCGGTCGGGGCCATCCAGTACAGTGCCTTCGATATCGGGGACGTACCGGGCTCCAACTCAATCGTGAATTCCACATCTCTCTGTGGAGGCAAACCAGGTAACTCATCTAGAAAAACATCGGCATATTCCCTCACTACCGGAATATCCGTCAACATTACTGGTGATTTCTCGGTTTTGGTCATATAGCACCAATAACCATCACACCCCTGACTGAGTAATCTCACTGTTTTCATTAAGTTAATGACCTTACCAGAATAGCCGGGATTACCTCCCTGAAAAACACATTCAACACCATCATCAGAAATGATAGTGACCATATGCTTACGGACACTAATGATGGCATCATGACGATCCATCCAGTCAATACCCAGAATGACGTCGTCTCTCGGCAAATCTACCACGATTAGGTATGCTAGCCATACACGGCCATGAAGCTAAATCGGACAATTCTGAATCTCACGATTTCCGATAATTCTTCTACCGTCAGGTAGACCAATGACATAAGGCTCACAGCTAGTAGCACTACCCACACGTAGTCTACGCAAACATGACTCGGAAATGAATGAATGCGATGCACTAGTATCAAAAAGGGTACACACATGTTGAGATAGAATATCGAGTGTACCTGATATCATCCGGGCCTCTGGATCGTCGGTCTTCTTCATCTCATAAATTCGGGGCTTGCCGGCCCCCGAACCGGACGCTCCCGTCTGATAGCTCTTGGCTCCGACTTTAGCTCCTGTCGTCTTGAGCAGCCCGAGTGGCCTTTGATTACGCACCAGAATGTCACAGGGCCTGAGATGACGCCGGAGTGGGTTTAGAGTCCCTTCGGTCGAAACGGGCCCTATGCCCAGCAATCCCACAGTTGTGGCACGTGACAGACTGCTTCGGACATTTGGTGCTGAAATGACCCTATTCCTCACAGTTGAAACAGGTGATGGCCGAACTGGCCGCTCGTGACTGAGATTCCGCAGGTTTAGACGCCATGGGATGTCGCTCAGAAAAAGTAGAGCCCGCACGTGGTTTCTTGAAAGTGGCATGACTCCCGTCAGACTGATTACGGTTCTTGGACTTCTTGCTAGCAGATGAAGGTTGCTGCTTAGCAATCTCCTTAGCAGTAAGCTCATAGGTGAGAGCTTTCTCAATGAATTCGGCCAACGTGGTACAATTATGATTAAGCAGCTGTAGCCTCATACGGGGTTTCAGCCTCTTGCTGAAATATTTGATTTTGTCCGCCTCAGAGTGAATGATTGACGAGGCGAACGGAAGAAGTTCCTGAAATTTTTCGGCGATGGCGAGAACATCATCATCCGCCGAAAGGTCCGGAGAGAGTAATTCCCACAACTTGGCCTCCCTGAGTGAGGCCGGATAGTACCTCTCCATCATGAGAGTTTTGAACTGATCCCAAGTACATGATCCGTCTGTGGGCTTCAACGATAGCAACCATGAATGAGCGCTCTTACCAAGATAGTAAGCCGCAACTGAAACTTTATGCCCTTCAGGGCAATCCACCATAGCAAATAGCTTCTCGAAATGCTCAAGCCAATGAACAATATCCGCCGGCTCAGATGAGCCCTCAAAGGTAGGTGGTCGCTGGCGAGAGATATCGCTAATGATATTGCTTACACCCCTCTCTTGCCTCTGAGGTGGCGGCGGAGGAGCCTGTTGATTTTGAGTAGTGGAGTTATGCATCGCCTCCATTAGTTGTGCCATCTGAGTCATTTGGGCCATCATGCCCTGCATAAAAGCCAGTGGGTCAACTCGAACACCCTCTCGAGCCGTGTCCGGTACGACTCACGATAGCGAATGATCACGTCCGGGCGAATGAGTGGCGGTCAGCCACCGATGAGTTAGCATTATTCTGGCATTCGCACGTGTATTCACACGAGTCCTCGGGTTTCGGCCTGCACCACGCCTCTTCCCCTCGTCCTCTGCCACTCTTTCCATATCAAGTGGAAAGTCACATGATGATTATATCTCTCGCATGAATATCACATTATGACTATGACATGAGATGATGAAAATGAGCATACGCTCTAACACAGTGGTTACATGTATGATTAACTGAGGTGACATGATTATCTGATGAACTTATTGAAATGATTATCTTGAACAAGTTAACAAGATTAATGATATGATCTTCCAGATCAACAACTGAGTAATGAAATGAATTGAGTGATTAATGAGTTAACATGACCGTCCTGGTCAACATGAAATGATGATTGAGGATTGTTAACTGATAAATTATGAATGAATGATTATTGCCAGAAACTATACCATGGGGTTAAAAATCTTACAGTTCTTGGTCTGATTGGCTCGGCATTTGCACAGGTCACACGTGACGCGAAAGTCCAGTGATACTAGTCCGATGACGATGCTTTCAAATGAAACATGACTTGGAGGGTAGTATTCAAAACCACGCACCGATACCAACTCTGTAACACCCCAAACTAGGCGGATATTACAGTGCCGTGGACCCCCGACTGGGACCCACCAGGCGAATGAAAATGAATGAATTACACAAGGTAAATGTAGTACCGAACCACATTACAATATCAATTACTCTGATGAGGAGTTTCATACAACACACCCAGGATAATACAGAATACTTGTATATTTTATATGAAGATAAAATACACAACACTGAATGAGATGAGTATTCAAACGGAATGTCTGCAGCGGAATAAATGAAGGAAACATAAATGACTGAATAAATGACTGAAAAGACTGGACCCCCATCTAGTATCATTGAGACTCCTCGCCGTCAACATGCTCTCCCCGTGCCTTTGCCTTGCCATGACCTGAAAAACAATATCCCCAAACGGGGTCAGTTATGTAATACCCGGTTGTAATTCAGTCATTATCATTCAGTAAATTCATTCGGTGATTGTCACTCAGTGGATTTTCACTCATTTATAATCATTCATCAATCATATTCTTTCACCGTGTTCACCATTCGGAAAAACTTCGAGTGGTGTATCGTTATTGTTCATTGTTTCAACTTTCCTCATATGAGTTCGACTTTGTTAGATCACCATTAATTTTTGGTAATTCCAAAAATTCTAAATCTTTGCAATATTATAGAGCATCGAGTTAGCTTTCCAATGGTTCAAACGGTGAGTCAATCGGAGTCCGGACGAGAGAGTTATGGTCGTTTTAGCTCACCCGCTCATTTTTTCAATTTTGGCCGATCACTGCCGAACGACTCGGCCGTGTCGTCCGACACGGCCCGTGCCGTACTCGTCCGGATAATGCCGCAGTGTCTGCCTCAGGACCCGACCGTGTCGTGCAGCGCGGCAGTCGCACCCTTCCGGATAGGCCAGAACCGTCTGCCCAGAGGCCCGACCGTGTGCCAGGACACGGTCGAGTCAATGCCGAGCGCCGCGGACGGGTCACTGTCGGTAGGCCCCTTCGCGCCGCGACCGTGTCATGCCGGACACGGTCGAGTCCCTGCCGGCCAGATGCGCGCCGCGACCGTGTCATGCCGGACACGGTCGAGTCTGGCTGCCGAGTCAACCCCTATAAATTCATTTTTTGAGCATTTTGAGCTCATTTCTCCCATTTTTTCCATCTTCTTCACCTGCAACCGAGAGAGAATATCTTGAGGGAGAGATTTCTTCATAAATTATCATTTGAGTGTGTATTTTTCATCACCTTCAATCATTTGGGAAGCTTGGATAGTCGTTTTTACACGTTTTCATCGGAACGAATTGGTTGGATCTTCAAGAGGTAATTCCTTCAACACTTTGGACTTCGAGTTTTTGTTGAGATATGATGTTTTGGACGTTATAATCATGTTATATGAAGGGATATGTATATGATTATGAGTTTGTATAAGGATTCATTGGGTTATTGAGGAATTATTCGAGAACACCTTGAAAATCGAGTTGGAATTGGGGATTTTCGACTAATTGTTGTTATAATCACATTTTTGGATATTCATAACGGATTATTGATCGTTTTGGAGATGTTTTGTTGGTTTGAAACACTTCTTGGGGTTTTGATATTGGTATATTGAGGTTTGATTGTAAACAATCGGAGTTTGGCCACAACGTATTCGATATAATGCCCCAATGAACTTAGTTTAATCGTATCGACGTTTCGAGTTCGTTATATTCGTGTTTGATTCATATATTAAGCGAATTGTTGGTGCTTGTGTAATTCAAGGTTGTTCGAGTGGCCCGTATTCCCTATTAAGGACGTTGTTCGTGGAAGGACTTCCTCGCCTTCGGTTTGAGGCAAGTTTTATACTTGTACTGGTCATTGAGCTAATGTCATCATGTATGTGTATGAATGTGTTGTATCATTCCGAGACTTAGTCTCTTCATGAATTCATTGATATCAAGAGATCGTTCGATACGATACCTTTCGGCAATTTTGCCAAATGTTATTGTTGTTCGTTAACGGCCGATTCAAGGCATTGTGATACTCATTATTAATGTCATTGTCGATAGCCGGTTCGCGGTATCGATGTATCGATTGTTGTTAATATAGATGTCAATTTAAGATATCGTTGAGATCATTGTTATTCCTGTTCGGATTGTCATTAAAACTGTACAGGCCGACTTAAGGCATTGGCTTATTCATTTCTCATCTTCGTCGTCGGTAACCGATTAAAGGTGCCGAGGCATCATTCATCGTATCATTGTTATCGATTGGCCGTTCTCAGGCAAATCGAAGTGTTCAATCATTTATGGTATCATTGTTGTCGATTGACCGTTTTAGGCAATCGAGGTATTAAATCATCCGTTGCATCATTGTTGTCGGTTGGCCGTTTTAAGGCAATCGAGGTGTTAATTTGGGACTGTCAAGGACGGTGTCTATCCGTGTGTTACTATCATCGTGTTGGCCGACTCAAGGCAGCACACTATCCCTAATTGTGATACGGCTTTCATGCCGTGGCTTCGGCCCTAATTGTGATACGGCTTTCATGCCGTGGATTCGGCCCTAATTGTGATACGGCTTTCATGCCGTGGCTTCGGCCCTAATTGTGATACGGCTTTCATGCCGTGGCTTCGGCCCTAATTGTGATACGGCTTTCATGCCGTGGCCCGCCCTAATCAATACGGACTTAGCCATTTCGGCTTCATGTGATTGTGATATTTGACAGTTTCAGCTGAGTGGCTTTGAGGCCTTTGTGATTGTCTTGATAATTTCATTGGGGCCTTCGGGCATTGTGATTCATGTTTAATTCAGTTCTTGATGGATTCATGTTGTGTAATTCATTGCGATATTCTGGGATTTTGATTCGCCGTTGGGCATTTATGTTCTAACCTGTCGAATAGGTATTAATAGTATGCCGTGGGCATAGTATTTCACGAATGCTCGGTTCTTACATTGGTTTGTGAGCATCTCGTACTATTATTATCATTGTACCGTTTCATTCTGCCTTTGGATGCATATCATGTTATACATGTATTTGATGTTCATTATCTGGATGACTGACCCCGTGGGGGCGGAACATGTTTTCATGTTTTAGGTGCTTGCGAGGAGAGAGTTGAGACACGGGGGCATGACGTTGGCGACGAGGCATTCGAGCGATACTAGTCCGAGTTGTTCATTGTTGGTCGATCGGTTGGAGTGTACTCCGGTCTTGTCGATTGTTGTCGTGTTGTATTACCGAATGGATGTTCGTGGAATCTTTGTTGTATTTCATTTTGGCCATGTAGGCCACTTTTGTCGTTGAAATTCCTTATCGGAATATTGTGTCGGATATCATGGTAGGGACTATGATTTTCCCTTGTTGTTTAATTTAATGTATTATAGTCATGTTTGCCTGGTGGATCTCCTGGTGTGGGGTCCACGGCACTGTAATAACCCAATAGGATTTGGGGGTGTTACAGAAATGGTATCAGAGATTTGGGTTGTGAAATACCCTGAGATGTGAGTTATGTGGTCCTACCGTCGTGGTAGTAGTGGGATTGTCAGGTTATGACAATCTAGTCAGTCAGGTTTTGTGAGTCGTAATATTAGTGCGACTGCACGAGTCATTCATTCATCGAGTCGTCGTCAGTGAAGACTAGTATCGCGAAACCTCGAAGCTTCGTATGACCTGTGTAAGGACTCGATTCTCTTTATGTTCATACATTCATCATGTCATTAATTATTCATGCTTGTTGAAACATATATGTGATATTATTGTTATGATTGATTCATGACTAATTGTTTTGGAGCACGTGTGACCTGTGTAAGTGCTAAGGATCAACTCATTTATGAGTTAATAATTTTCAATCATCATTTTGATTTCATCACTCAGTTAATTCATTCATCACTCAGTCAATAACATCACCCAGATAATTCATTCATCACTCAGTTAATTCTTTTATCACTCAGTCAATATCATCACTCAGATAATTCATCTATCACTCAGTTAATTCATTCGTCACTCAGTCAATATCATCACTCACATAATTCATTCATCACTCAGTTAATTCCTTCATCAGTTAGTCGATCTCATTGTTCAGATTAATTCATCAATCACTCAGTCAATCTCATTGTTCAGTCAATTAATTCATCACTCTGTTAATCTCATCGTTCAATTAATTCATTCATCACTCAGTCAATATCATTCATCACTCAGTTAATTCGTTCATCACTCAGTCAATATCATTACTCAGATAATTCATTCATCACTCGGTTAATTCATTCATCACTTAGTCAATATCATTCATCACTCAGTTAATTCATTCATCACCCAATTAATTCATTCATCACTCAGTTAATTCCTTCATCACTTAGTCAATCTCATTGTTCAGATAATTCATTAATCACTCAGTTAATCTCACCGCTCGATTAATTCATTCATCACTCAGTCAATCTCATTACTCAAGTAATTCATTCAGTACTCACTCAATCTCATTATTCAGTTAATTCATTCTTCACTCAGTCTATCTCATTACTCAGTTAATCATTAATCACTTATTCAATCTCATTGCTTAGTTAGTTCATTCATCACTCACTCATTACTCAATCAATTCATTAATCATCCAGTCCATCTCATTGTTCAGTTGTTGATCTTGTGGATCGAATTTTCAACCTTGTTAATTTGTTCAAGGTAATCATTTCAGGAGTTTCATCAGGTAATCATGTTACCTCATTTGATCTTTCATGGGATCTCATCATATTCCGGTGTCATGTGGACGATCATTTTACCGCATTATTAATGCATTCATTGTGTTAGAGCGTGTATGCTCATTGTTATCATTCCGTCTCATAATCATAATGCGATCTTCATACGAGATCTGTAATTATCACGTGACTTTCCTACCTCGGTATGGAAAGAGCTGTCAGAGGAACATCGGACTCCGACGTCCAAGGGATCGTTTTCTAGTCGTCTTCGTGCTGGAAGAGCATCTTCATCTCGCATGACGAGTTATTTATTGTTTACTTTAAGCGTGATACAATATGACATTCATCACCGGTTTTGAGCAAGTTAATTCTTGTTCGGTAATAGGATAATCATTCATTTCATTGTCGTTCATTCATTCACTTAAGTCATTCATCATATATCAATCATGTTGAGACTTGTCATCATGAAATTAATCATTTAATTCACGAGGAACAACGGTTCCAATAATTTCACTTGAACTATCACTCATGACGTTATTAATTCACCTTGGTGAGCCATTCTTAATCCTGGTCAGATTTATAGTCAATTATCATTCATCATTCATTTTAGTCACTTTCATTCTCGTGACCTTCTGAGATCATAGTTAGCGGCGAGTTCATCGTCGTATATACCTCTAATCGTTGAGGTACCAAGTCAAGGTATTTTCCGTTTTGGAAGACGGGGGAAGTTGAGTCCGAGATTCATTGGACCGTTTGAAAATTTGGATCGAGTAGGCGAGTTAGCTTATCGATTGGCTTTGCCTCCGGCATTGAGCCGAATTCATAATGTGTTTCACGTCTCTCAGTTGCGTACTTCAGTTCGACGAAATCGAAATCGCGGATGATCATTCGTACGAGAAGCGTCCGGTACGAGTGTTGGAGCGGCGAATCAAACAGTGGAGAAATAAGTCGATTCCTTTGGTCAAGATTCAGTGGTCTAGACACGGAGTCGAAAAGGCTACTTGGGAACCGAGGATAGTATGCGAGAGAGTTATCCCGAGTTGTTTGACCCTTAGTTTCGGGGACGAAACTCTTTTAAGGGGGGGTGTATGTAATACCCGGTTGTAATTCAGTCATTATCATTCAGTAAATTCATTCGGTGATTGTCACTCAGTGGATTTTCACTCATTTATAATCATTCATCAATCATATTCTTTCACCGTGTTCACCATTCGGAAAAACTTCGAGTGGTGTATCGTTATTGTTCATTGTTTCAACTTTCCTCATATGAGTTCGCCTTTGTTAGATCACCATTAATTTTTGGTAATTCCAAAAATTCTAAATCTTTGCAATATTATAGAGCATCGAGTTAGCTTTCCAATGGTTCAAGCGGTGAGTCAATCGAGTCCGGACGAGAGAGTTATGGTCGTTTTAGCTCACCCGCTCATTTTTTCAATTTTGGCGATCAACGAGCGACTCGGCCGTGTCGTCCGACACGGCCCGTGCCGTACTCGTCCGGATAATGCCGCGATTATGCGCCTCAGGACCCGACCGTGTCGTGCAGCGCGATGAGTCGCACTCCCGGATAGGCGAGGCAAATCGCCGGAGGCCCGACCGTGTGCCGGGACACGGTCGAGTCAATGCCGAGCGCCGCGACGGGTCATTGTCGGTAGGCCCCATCGCGCCGCGACCGTGTCATGCGGAAACGGTCGAGTCCTCGCCGCCAGATGCGCGCCGCGACCGTGTCATGCCGGACACGGTCGAGTCTGCCGAGTCAACCCCTATAAATTCATTTTTGAGCATTTTGAGCTCATTTCTCCCATTTTCCATCTTCTTCACCGCAACCGAGAGAGAATATCTTGAGGGAGAGATTTCTTCATAAATTATCATTTGAGTGTGTATTTTCATCACCTTCAATCATTTGGGAAGCTTGGATAGTCGTTTTTACACGTTTTCATCGGAGCAATTGGTTGGATCTTCAAGAGGTAATTCCTTCAACACTTTGGACTTCGAGTTTTTGTTGAGATATGATGTTTTGGACGTTATAATCATGTTATATGAAGGGATATGTATATGATTATGAGTTTGTATAAGGATTCATTGGGTTATTGAGGAATTATTCGAGAACACCTTGAAAATCGAGTTGGAATTGGGGATTTTCGACTAATTGTTGTTATAATCACATTTTTGGATATTCATAACGAATTATTGATCGTTTTGGAGATGTTTTGTTGGTTTGAAACACTTCTTGGGGTTTTGATATTGGTATATTGAGGTTTGATTGTAAACAATCGGAGTTTGGCCACAACGTATTCGATATAATGCCCCAATGAACTTAGTTTAATCGTATCGACGTTTCGAGTTCGTTATATTCGTGTTTGATTCATATATTAAGCGAATTGTTGGTGCTTGTGTAATTCAAGGTTGTTCGAGTGGCCGGTATTCCCTATTAAGGACGTTGTTCGTGGAAGGACTTCCTCGCCTTCGGTTTGAGGCAAGTTTTATACTTGTACTGGTCATTGAGCTAATGTCATCATGTATGTGTATGAATGTGTTGTATCATTCCGAGACTTAGTCTCTTCATGAATTCATTGATATCAAGAGATCGTTCGATACGATACCTTTCGGCAATTTTGCCAAATGTTATTGTTGTTCGTTAACGGCCGATTCAAGGCATTGTGATACTCATTATTAATGTCATTGTCGATAGCCGGTTCGCGGTATCAATGTATCGATTGTTGTTAATATAGATGTCAATTTAAGATATCGTTGAGATCATTGTTATTCCTGTTCGGATTGTCATTAAAACTGTACAGGCCGACTTAAGGCATTGGCTTATTCATTTCTCATCTTCGTAAATCATTAATCGATTAAAGGTGCCGAGGCATCATTCATCGTATCATTGTTATCGATTGGCCGTTCTCAGGCAAATCGAAGTGTTCAATCATTTATGGTATCATTGTTGTCGATTGACCGTTTTAGGCAATCGAGGTATTAAATCATCCGTTGCATCATTGTTGTCGGTTGGCCGTTTTAAGGCAATCGAGGTGTTAATTTGGGACTGTCAAGGACGGTGTCTATCCGTGTGTTACTATCATCGTGTTGGCCGACTCAAGGCAGCACACTATCCCTAATTGTGATACGGCTTTCATGCCGTGGCTTCGGCCCTAATTGTGATACGACTTTCATGCCGTGGCTTCGGCCCTAATTGTGATACGGCTTTCATGCCGTGGCTTCGGCCCTAATTGTGATACGGCTTTCATGCCGTGGCTTCGGCCCTAATTGTGATACGGCTTTCATGCCGTGGCTTCGGCCCTAATCAATATGACTTGAAATTCGGCTTCATGTGATTGTGATATTTGTGATTTGGTGAGTGGCTTTGAGGCCTTTGTGATTGTCTTGATAATTTCATTGGGGCCTTCGGGCATTGTGATTCATGTTTAATTCAGTTCTTGATGGATTCATGTTGTGTAATTCATTGCGATATTCTGGGATTTTGATTCGCCGTTGGGCATTTATGTTCTAACCTGTCGAGCAATTATTAATAGTATGCCGTGGGCATAGTATTTCACGAATGCTCGGTTCTTACATTGGTTTGTGAGCATCTCGTACTATTATTATCATTGTACCGTTTCATTACGCCTTTGGATGCATATCATGTTATACATGTATTTGATGTTCATTATCTGGATGATGACCCCAGTGGCGGAACATGTTTTCATGTTTTAGGTGCTTGCGAGGAGAGAGTTGAGACACAGGGGCATGACGTTGGCGACGAGGCATTCGAGCGATACTAGTCCGAGTTGTTCATTGTTGGTCAGTCAGTTGGAGTGTACTCCGGTCTTGTCAGTTGTTGTCGTGTTGTATTACCCGAACAGATGTTCGTGGATGCTGTTGTATTTCATTTTGGCCATGTAGGCCACTTTTGTCGTTGAAATTCCTTATCGGAATATTGTGTCGGATATCATGGTAGGGACTATGATTTTCCCTTGTTGTTTAATTTAATGTATTATAGTCATGTTTGCCTGGTGGATCTCCTGGTGTGGGGTCCACGGCACTGTAATAACCCAATAGGATTTGGGGGTGTTACAAGTTACACAGAATAACAATCCTCAATGGTTGAAAATACACAATCATGATATATCTGAAGTTATAAATTATCCTGTCGAAACATACGCAATCAAACATGCTATATGAATCAACTATGAGTACGGCTCAAAGGAATGGCGCCACACTATGTCCGGGATGGAAATGTGTCCGTGCACAAGCCACCAACGAGTATCGATCGAATACACGCGTGGTCTTGTACCTAATCAGTCTCACGAAGCCATCAACTCGTGTGCACAGTCCAATGTGAGGCCACCAACCAACACACGACTATAATGTGCCCGACATGAAAATCCTACACATACCAACCGGCACGCTAGTATGACCCGGAATGCCACGATATAACAAAAGTGACAACGAAAATGAATAATGACTCACCAAGATGAAATGATGGTGAATTAAATGACAGCTCAATGAAATGATTGGAACCGTCGTTCCTTATGACTGAGGTGATTAATTGACAATGACAAGTTTTGATACGGTTAATACAATGATGAATGAGTTACGATTATGAATGAACAACAACAAAAGGAATGAATATCCTTTTAACCGAGTAAGAATTAACTTACTCAACACCGATGAAGAATGTCCGTCCACGAACAACGTCCTAAATGAAATGCCGGTCGCTCGAACAACCTTGAATAACATAATTACCAATAATTCGATCATTAGGCGAATCAAATACGATCATAACCGACTCAAACGTCGATACAACAATATCCTAACTCGAATATATCGAAACCAACTCCAAGATGAGTATTTCAAATCATCAAAACACTTTCAATGATATCAATAATCCCATAGGAATCCGCAATTCAAGATTATAACAACGTCAATCGGAAATCCCCAAATAAACCGAAGTCAACCCCAAGGGTTCTTGATATAAATCCCCAAAATAACCATTTAATCCGTAGGAATATATTTATCCAAGGTAGATAATCCATATCTAACATATTCCAATGATAATCCAAGCTTACACAAAGAAATCGGAAGGAAAAACCCAAAAATCCAAAATTCTAGATCCAAGAGATTAATACCTTTGATTTGATGTTAAGGAGGTCATGAAGTGATGATTAATCCGAAAGATGAGCTTGAAGATGATGATTGATGATTACACCTCGAAGGATACTCTCCAAAATGCCCGAAATCGCCCAAAACCGATGAGGGAATGAGAAAGAATGATAAATGACGAACTCGGACTAACTGTCCAATATATAGCCATTCCAGGTTAGCGTGCGCTAGCCCTCGAGCGTAGCGTGCGCTAACGGGTATTTTGGGTAGTCCAGTACCCACTGTTCGAAAACGGTAGCATGCGCTACGTACCTTTTGTAGCGTGCGCTACAACCATACCATTAGCGTGCGCTAATACCCATGGTTAGCGTGCGCTAACGAATTATTTGATACCCAGTACTGGAATCCAGAAACCGTCTGTCCTTCGATCTGACCTCGGTAGCGTGCGCTCCAACTAATATTTAGCGTGCGCTATAATATCGATTGCGTACGCTAAAAACAACTCATAGCGTGCGCTATGAATTAATCCAGTGCAGTCCAGTAGCTACTGGACTCAACCTGATCCGTCCTTAGCGCGCGCTACAGCAATCATTAGCGTGCGCTACTACTACCCACTAGCGCGCGCTACTTACCACTCGTAGCGTGCGCTACTAATAACTCACCTGCAGTCCAGTACCCTTTGGACTGCAGCCAAGGTAACATTAGCGTGCGCTAATGCTGAGTGGTAGCGTGCGCTACCTATACTCAATTAGCGCGCGCTAAAAAGAGTACGTAGCGTGCGTTACTCCTCACTCACAGCCCACAATGAAAACGACAATGACGACAAACACGGCACGAAACTCCAATTAGATTGATGATGGATGACGATTGATACACGATACAATTACACTGAACGATGAATACCAAGATTGAATATGAGTGACAAATGATCATTAATGAGTGAAATTACTGAGTGACAATTACTGAATGATAAATACTGAATGATAATAACTGAATTACAACCGGGTATTACACATAATGCCCAATTACGTTTATCGACCTGCGAACGGTTTACGTAAATAAACTTAAAACACTTCCAGTGCTATCATCCGATAATGAGAATGGACTGTTCTCTCTTATTTACATGGACTTCACTTCAATGTTTGCCAAATCAAGAATGCATTTGAAATATAATTGTTGGGATTCAGTGCCTAAAACGAAGGCCCACCGAAAGTGGTAAAACAAAAATAAATTCGATCTGAATGCCTACGAGAATCGATCGAGCTACATATATACGAATAGTAAACGAAGCACAAGATGATACAAGAAATATACCCTTGTAGTCCGTTGATTAAATGGTGTCCTTCTCTTGAGCGATTCCCCAAGCTTTAGTTGATTTCCCTACGATCCAATCTTCTCCAAGCTCTTGGATGATCCAACGCCGAATGTACCGCGTCTCTACTTGCCACATGCCGGAGAAACGAACGGAATGACGATCACTTTACTATCCTCCAAGGATACGGCTAGAGCTAGGATGATGAAGCCTTCAAATGTTAATATTACACTCTAAGTGTATAGATCACACACTCTTAATGAATCTCTCAATTTTATCCAAGAACAATCAAGAGCAAAAGAAGAAGATGAAGTAGGAGAAAAAACAATTTTTCTCTCTCTCTCACTAAACTCACGGTTGGAATTCCCTTGGAAGAGTGAGGAGTAGTCTTCATTTTATTCCTCTTTCAAATCCCACAAAATCTCCTACTTTAGACAATATCACCAAGGGTTGATATTTGTCCCCTTGGTTGGTCACAACTCTTCTACCAACATGTGAAGACCAAGATCAAATGAGGGAGTAGGTGATGGGGCGGCCTTCTAGAATGAATCAGACGAGTTCAATTCATTTCGGACTCCCGTGAGCCCAAACAGATAAACTCCAATTCCGTTCCGATGTATTTATATCGATTAATTAATCCAATTAATTAATCATGTCAAATGCAAAATAATATAATTAATTTCTCCAAGAAATAATTATATCTATGAATTAAATTAATCACCCAGTAATTTATTTTATTCATCAGGCTGTGAATTAATTTATCCAATAAATCAATTTAGACATCAATGTCCCAATAATTAGACATCCAATATCTAATATTCATAATGAGAGAATAAGCTCGATTCATTCATGCGTCAATCCTATTCTTGTTGACTCAAAGTATTTTGATGATGATCGTATTCAAAACATTTAACAAGACGTATCTCATCGAGATGTTATATTAAAGAAAATTGGTCTTAGCGCACGCTACATGCTTCAGAGTAGCGCACGCTATCGAGGCATTCATACAGTCAAGTCAACTCAGCTGCAGTCTAGTCGGAACCTACCTAATGGATAGCGCATGCAAAAGCTTTATTATTTACGTACGCTAAAAAACTATTATTAGCACACGCTATACAACTTTATTAACGCACGCTATCGCATCTCAAGTCAGAGGACAGTAAGGTCTGAAAAGAAAAAGGGGAAGGTTTTGCGCACGGTACGGACGTTCATTTACGTACGCTACTTTGAGGTCTTAGCGCAAGTTATATTTGAAGCCTTGCGCACGCTACCGGAAATCATGTCTAGTACTCCAGTAGCCACTGGACTCATTTGTGGAAAGCTCTTACATACGTTACTCAGGCTAACGTACGTTATCTGGAAGTTTGTTTAGCGCACGCTACATTATACATATTAGCGCACGCTAAATCAGTCAGAATTCTACCGTTGGATATTCTACCCATTGGAACGAAGAAGTCAAGAAAGATCCGTTAAATTTGGAAAAGTTAATATTAAACAATTCCTAGCGCATGCTATTTACAAATTGCTAGCGCACGCTAAGTATATTTATATCCATTGGGAAAGAGACATTGGGGAGACAAACCGACATATCCTAAAGTCAAGATTGAAGACCTGTTGACCAACTGTTAGCGCACGCTACGAGTATATGACTAGCGCACGCTAGGCATGTAATTTTACCGTTGGAACAGTTTTGTGACCGTTCAGATAGGCCAAGTCAGAGATCGATTACGCACGCTATGGAGGTATTATTAGCGCACACTAATAATACAAATATCAGAATTTAAAGAAGGGATGTCACCTATAAATACCCATATCATTTGGGTATCTCATACAGAACTTAAAGCATTCAAGCATACAAGCAATCAAAGCATTCTTGAGCTCAAATCTCTATTTATTACTACATTCTAAGTTGTGAGAAGAAAGATACAAAGAGTGAAACACCTTGCAATATTTATTATACTTTGTATTCTTTCATTTGGTTGTGAGTGTTGCATCACTCACACTTGAGCGTAAGAGAAACGAATTAAGAGTCACTAATGCGGTGTTATTAGGATCTTTGATCCGGCATTGTTAGGATTACACTCCAATATTCGTAGAGTGAGGATTATCTAGTTCCGATAGAACACTAGATAAACTAAGTTTATTTTGAGAGTGGTTGAGCTTGGACCAATAAAAGAAAAGCGGTTGTAACGGTTGTTGTACTCGGACCGATCAAAGACGAGTCAAGTGTGTGGTTGTTCTTGAGCCAATAGAAAAAGATGTCGGAGAGAGGACGTAGGCAAGTTGCCGAACCTCTATAAATCTTTGAGTCTTTTACTTTCCGCACTATTTCTTTTTATTCGCAAGAAAGTTCGATATTCCGCATTACCAGTATTCAACCCCCCTTCTAGTGGTGAATTTATCTCTTCAGTTGGTATAGGAGGGGGTCTGTTTTTAAAGGTTTAACCACCTAAGGGAAAAAGATCCGCAAATGGCACTTCTTGGCCAAATCGAAGGAAATGCTCTCAATCGTCCTCCCTTCTTCGACGGTTCCAATTTCATGACATGGCAAAAGAAAATGGCTATCTTCATTCAAGCCTACGATATTGAAATTTGGAAAGTTATTTCCCTTGGTCCGAAGCTTGCAAAGAAAGAGGATGGATCATTAAAAAAGTTCGACGAATTCAACGGTGAGGACTGGAGGAACACACACATCAATTCACGAGATACTCAACTTCTCCATTGTGCCCTTAATCCCGAAGAACTCAATAGGATATCTTCCTACGAAAGCGCAAAGGAAATTTGGGAAATCCTCGAAGTAACTCATGAGGGAACCACCCAAGTTAAGGAGACCAAAATCAACATGCTTCTTCATGACTATGGACTCTTCTCCATGAAGGACGAGGAAACGATCACCAATATGTTGGAACGATTCTCGGCTATAACCAATGGACTTGCATCATTCGGAAAGCCTATATATAGTAGAGATAAAGATAAGAAAATTCTTCGCTCGTTGCCACGAGAATGGGATGCCACGGTTACCGCGATCATGGAGTCCAAAGATCTCAACAAGCTCGAGTTTAGTGCCCTCATCAGGTCACTCATCAATTATGAGATCGTTCTCAAGTCTAGAGGCACCAAACCAAAGCCTCGTGAAAAAGTAGTCGCATTCAATGTTGATAGCGATGTTGAGGAAGATCTTCCCGAAGATGAAGATGACGAGGAACTTGCTCTCTATGCCAAGAATTTTAGAAGGTATAAAAGTCTAATTCAAAAAAGGCGAAGTTTCCTTGGTCGGGATGGCAAGCCGAATATGATGCATTTGATTTTTGCGATTCACAAGAAGTTAATCATGACGATGAGTTATTAAGTGCGTTTGAATCCTTGAACACGGAGTATGACGAGATGGTTAAATTAAATATATCTTTAAAGAGAAAAATAAAATCTCTAGAACTCGAAAATTCCTCTCTTCAAAACAAAGGCAAAACTATTGAGCTCGACCATACCTTATGCCTTGAAAAGGAAAACGTTTTGAAAACCGAGTTGTCGAAAACTCAAAAGGATTTGAAATACATTTTGAACAAATTTACTCTCGGAAACGAGAAATTCGAAAAGCTTTTATCTATTCAAAAATCCCCATTGCTAAAACACGGTCTTGGTTTCGATCAGTTTAAAAGGGAACAATCCCATATCAACCTTGACAAAATAAAGAAAACCGAAACCGAGAACTCAAAAGCCTCTTTCAAACAACAAGTTCATGATGTTAATGTTCGTTCAAAGTTGAGAACCATCAAGGTTAAACAAATATGGGTTCCTAAAGGGACAATTGTTCCTAATGATATAAGTATAGTTAACTTTGGAGGACCCAAACGGGCTTGGGTACCGAAACAACCGAAAAATTCTATTTTTATATGTACCGGCACCAAAGAAAAGCAAGTGGTACATTGATAGCGGATGTTCAGGGCATATGTGCGGCTCCGAGGATTTGTTTGAAGACCTCGAATATCAAGAACAAGGACATGTGACCTTCGGTGACAACCAAAAAGGAAAAATTAAGGGAATCCGCAAAGTCAGTAAGGAACCTTCTCCCTCTATCAAAAAAGTATTGTCTGTTGAAGGTTTGCATCATAATATACTAAGCGTTTCACAACTTTGTGATAAAGGTTTTAAAATTCTCTTTAACAAATGCATTGCACAGCATTTTGAAATAATAAAATTGCATTCATCGGTTTCAGATGTGGAAACATTTATATTGTTGATCTTAATGATAAAAGTTCATTCAATGAAAAATGTCTTATTACTTAGGATGATAATGCATATTTATGGCATTGAAAATTGGGGCATACATCTTTACCTATCATTTCCATTTTATCTAGACACGACCTTGTTCGTGGATTACCCAAACTGAAGTTTGATAGAAAGCATTTGTGTGAATCATGCATAAAAGGGAAACACACTCGAGAATCTTTCAAACCAAAATTCGAGGTTTCCACTAGCCGCATTCTTGAACTTGTGCATATGGATTTAATTGGACCATCTAGATATGTTAGTCTAAATGGTAATCTTTATACTTTGGTCATTGTTGATGATTATTCTCGTTTTACTTGGGTTAGGTTTATTGCTCATAAATATGACACATTTTCCGAGTTTTCCAAATGGTGTCGTTTGGTGCAAAATGAGAAAAATCATTCTATAATTTCAATCCGCACCGATCACGGAGGTGAATTTGATTGCACTCCGTTTGAGCTTTTATGTGACAATTATGGTATTAATCATAATTTTTCGGCTCCTAGAACACCTCAACAAAATGGGGTTGTTGAAAGGAAAAATCGTTCTTTGGAGGAAATGTCAAGGACTATGCTTAATGAATACTCTCTTCCACAATACTTTTGGGCCGAAGCAATTTTTAGGGTATGTTATGTGATTAACCGTGTTCATGTTCGTAGAACTAACCTTAAAACGCCGTATGAATTATGGAAGGGCAAAAAGCCAAATATATCGTATTTCCATCCCTTTGGTTGCAATGTGTTTATCCTAAACAATGGTAAGGATAACTTGGGGAAATTTGATGCTTAATCCGATTCTGGTATATTTCTTGGTTATGCTACAAATAGCAAAGCATATCGTGTTTATAACATTAGAACAAATAAAGTTGAGGAATCCATTCATGTTAAATTCAACAATATGATCTCACCCCCGAGAAAGGTAGAATATTTTGATGATGCAGGTATTTTTCCGGATTCTCATCCCTCAAACGAAATGAAGAAAATTTCGGAAATTCAAAAGAAGACAATCGAGAGTCCACCGAAAGATTGGAGGCACATCAAAGACCATCCAAAAGATCTTGTGATTGGAAACATTGAAGATGGTGTTCAAACCCGAAGGAGAACCACCGAGTATATGGCTCATTGTGCTTTCGTATCCGAAATAGTTCCCAAGAATATATCCGAGGCTCTTGATGATGAAAGTTGGGTGATGGCAATGCAAGAGGATCTTGTACAATTCATGCACAATAATGTATAGAATTTAGTTCCCGCTCCTAAAGATAAAACAATTATCGGAACTAAATGGGTGCACAAAATCAAGAGTGACGAAGACGGTTACCCAATTCGAAACAAATCTCGTTTGGTCGCTCAAGGGTATAATCATGAGGAAGGCTTTGATTACGAAGAAAGTTTTGCTCCGGTTGCTCGACTCGAAGACATCCGTTTGTTATGTGCTTTTGCCGCCCACAAAAAGATCAAACTATTTCAAATGGATGTGAAAAGTGCATTCTTGAATGGCTACATTCAAGAAAAAGTCTATGTCAAGCAACCTCCCGGTTTTGAAGATCACGTCTACAAGCTCAACAAGGCACTCTACGGGTTGAAACAAGCACCCTGAGCATGGTATGATCATTTAAGTCAATTTTTAATTGCAAATGATTATAAAAGAGGTAAAGTTGATAATACCTTGTTTGTGAAAATATTTAATAATGAAGCTTGGAAATGATAATGATAATACCTTGTTCAACGCCAATGTCTTCATCATTCAAGCTTGAAAAAGATGAAAATGGCAAATCCGTAGATCAAAAATTATATCGAGGTATGATCGGATCTTTGCTATATTTGACTGCTTCTAGGCCAAACATAATATTTGCTACATGTTTATGTGCTCGATTCCAAGCTAATCCCAAGGAATCATATTTAATTGCTTGTAAACGAATTTTTCGTTACTTGAAAGGGACTATCGGACTAGGTCTATGGTATCCCTCTTGCTTGGACTTTAATTTGATTGCATATAGTGACGCCGATTTCGGCGGATGTAAAATTTATAAAAAAAGTACTAGTGGTACGTGTCATTTTATTTGATCATGTCTAATATCTTGGGGAAGTAAAAAGTAAACCAGTGTGGCGTTGTCCACAGCTGAGGTCGAATATGTTGCTGCATGGAGTGCCTATGCTCAGGTGTTATGGATTAAAAATTAACTCCGCGACTACGGCATATATTTTGAAAATACCCATATTCTATGTAATAACACTAGTGCGATTAATCTGAGCAAAAATCCCGTATTGCATAGTAGAACTAAGCATATAGACATTAGACATCACTTTTTACGCGATCATGTGCAAAAGAAAGATATATGCTTAATTTTTGTCGGGACGAAGGACCAACTTGCTGATATTTTTACAAAACCTCTTCCTGAAGAATCATTTAATTCGATTCGTTTGCAACTTGGTATGGGACATCTAGACAATTTTTGAAATTAGTTTTCTACTCGAGAAATCAATCTCATTGAAACGTTCCATTCGTAGCGCGCGCTAGCTTCCTTTTTGTAACGCGCGCTAACTTTCATTTTCGATAGCGTACGCTAACCTTCTATAAACTCTTCATATTCCGAATTTACTACTGGACTGTCCAGTGAACTGCCCATCTACTCCTAACGTACGCTAATCTTACATTCCTAGCGTACGCTAATTAAACCTACTCATTCCACTATATAAACATTGTTCACCTCAGCAACACTTCA
The DNA here is from genome assembly GCA_033398695.1 of Orobanche coerulescens. Classification (NCBI taxonomy): domain Eukaryota; kingdom Viridiplantae; phylum Streptophyta; class Magnoliopsida; order Lamiales; family Orobanchaceae; genus Orobanche; species Orobanche coerulescens. The sequence goes on from CM065807.1 coordinate 96,548,950, forward strand.
CATTCTCTCATAACGCACGCTACACACAGATCCCCTTTTCAGCGAAGAACCCTAGACGAAAAATCCAATCCATCCAAATCCGATTTCTTCTTCAAATCTTCCAATTACTTCCAAATTCATGTCAAGCAAGGGCGGCAAAGCTATGGAAAAATCTTACAAAAACCTAAAACGCCCTCGCGACCCTGAATACGATGCGACCCGATTCGTGTCATACACCGCATCAAAGGTGTTTTCCAAAATTCTTCCTCAAGAACATCTTACGGACTGCTACTTCTTCAACTTTTCGAGTCTAGAACGGGTAAATATTGTAATCACTGATTTTTTTACTTCCATTGGAATTGCTCGATTCATTGAATGTAAAGATCCCATATTTCTTGAACTTGTCCGCGAATTTTACGCAAACCTTCATGTTGCTGAAAGTGAAGGCTCATCATCCCTAGTCTTAGGGAGTATTGTTGGATGAATGAAAGTAAAAGTCTCATCGGAAATTTTAACTCAAATTTTTGGTCTGCCATCCGACGGGTTTTCATGTACTGGAAAATCGCTTGCTGAAGAAACTGGTGTAAAGGAGATTGATGTGAAGGAATTCCTGAGTTCAAAAGTTGTAATAGACATAACCGATGAATTCTTCGAGAACAATGATTTTGGTATTAACATCCGACTCCCTTTAGTTGCTCTCACAAAGTGCATAATGCCGAAGGTAAACACTCAACACAAGTTAGTCGGAGTCGACAAACACGTTGTCTACCGCGTGCTTAATGATGATAAAGTTAATTTTGCCGATACCGTCACTAGTTGGATGAAAGTGAAGGGCGACCTTTTTCGGTCTAAAAACTATGCGTCTCGATCCCGCAAGGCTGGAATGCTGTATGGTTCCATCCTTATGGCGATATTCAGACTTCATCACGTGGATTAGTCGAAGGACAAAGCTGTCCCTGTTTCTATCGGTCATGTGATTTCGGACTACTCACTTAAAGCCATGCATTATGTCCGGACGACCAACCGAGGCTGGATCCTCTTTCCTTATCTTCGCGAAGACGACCAAGTGGAGAAAGGGTCACGTATGACTACACCGGAGGAAAGGATCACTCGATGAGGACCACACACTCTTCGGGAAATGCAAACTGGGGAATTCGTGAGGAAGGCCACTTCCAAAGGCAAGCGTCCAATGAAAGACTCCATCTCCGAAGAAGAAGAAAGTGACCTCGTTGCTCGGATGCGGAGCATCGAGACCTCACAAATTGAAATACATGAGGATGTTCGGTCCCTACGATCGGAGGTTCGAGAAGTTCGCGGGCTGATCTCTGATTTTATCTGATTCATTCACCCGTCATTCCCATTCCCATCCTCTTCGTCCGACCAAGCCTCTTAGCTTCTAGGAATTTGATACTTGTTGTAGCAACTTCTCTTTCAAATGGTTTTGATGTCTCATGCTTTGAATGTTTGTGTAATGCTTGAACTACCTTTTAATGAAATTTGCATTTTTCTTCGTTTGGCTTCATGAAGATTGAAATTTGTTGATTATGTGCTTTTGTTTTGGTTCATGGCATTTGGTTCGTATTATTTTTTATACGCAACAACACAGGGGGAGTCCTTTTTGTTTATGTCAAAAAGGGGGAGAAATACTCCAAAAACCGGAACGTACTAACATGTCGAAAATACTCCAAAAACCGGAACGTACTAACATGTCGAACAAGTTACCTTGATTTGAAATTTTTAAATATTTTTGCAGGTATAAATTAAATGTTTTGACATCATCAAAAAGGGGGAGATTGTTGACTCAAAGTATTTTGATGATGATCGTATTCAAAACATTTAACTAGACGTATCTCATCGAGAAGTTATATTGAAGAAAACTGGTATTAGCGCACGCTACATGCTTCAGAGTAGCGCACGCTATCGAGGCATTCATACAGTCAAGTCAACTCAGCTGCAGTCTAGTCGGAACCTACCTAATGGATAGCGCACGCAAAAGCTTTATTATTTACGTACGCTAAAAACTATTATTAGCGAACGCTATACCACTTTATTAACGCACGCTATCGCATCTCAAGTCAGAGGACAGTAAGGTCTGAAAAGAAAAAGGAAAAGGTTTTGCGCACGGTACGGACGTTCATTTACGTACGCTACTATGAGGTCTTAGCGCACGTTATATTTGAAGCCTTGCGCACGCTACCGGAAATCATGTCTAGTACTCCAGTAGCCACTGGACTCATTTGTGGAAAGCTCTTACATACGTTACTCAGGCTAATGTACATTATCTGGAAGTTTGTTTAGCGCAGGCTACATTATACATATTAGCGCACGCTAAATCAGTCAGAATTCTACCGTTGGATATTCTACCCATTGGAACGAAGAAGTCAAGGAAGATCCGTGAAATCTGGAAAAGTTAATATTAAACAATTCCTAGCGAACGCTATTTACAAATTGCTAGCGCACGCTAAGTAAAATATATCCGTTGGGAAAGAGATGTTGGGGAGACAAACCGACATATCCTAAAGTCAAGATTGAAGCCTGTTGACCAACCATTAGCGCACGCTACGAGTATATGACTAGCGCACGCTAGACATGTAATTTTACCGTTGGAACAGTTTTGTGACCGTTCAGATAGGCCAAGTCAGAGATCGATTACGCACGCTATGGAGGTATTATTAGCACACGCTAATAATACAAATATCAGAATTTAAAGCAGGGCTGACACCTATAAATACCCATATCATTTGGGTATCTCATACACAACTGCAAGCATTCAAGCATACAAGCAATCAAAGCATTCTTGAGCTCAAATCTCTATTTATTACTACATTCTAAGTTGTGAGAAGAAAGATACAAAGAGTGAAACACCTTGTAATATTTATTATACTTTGTATTCTTTCATTTGGTTATGAGTGTTGCATCACTCATACTTGAGCGTAAGAGAAACGAATTAAGAGTCACTAATCCGGTGTTATTAGGATCTTTGATCCGGCATTGTTAGGATTACACTCCAATATTCATAGAGTGAGGATTATCTAGTTCCGATAGAACACTAGATAAACTAAGTTTATTTTGAGAGTTGTTGAGCTTGGACCAATAGAAGACAAGCGGTTGTAACAGTTGTTGTACTCGGACCGATCGAAGACGAGTCAAGTGTGTGGTTGTCCTTGAGCCAATAGAAAAACAAGTCGGAGAGAGGACGTAGGCAAGTTGCCGAAGCTCTATAAATCTTTGAGTCTTTTACTTTTCGCACTATTTCTTTTTATTCGCAAGAAAGTTCGATATTCCGCATTACCACTATTCAACCCCCCTTCTAGTGGTGAATTCATCTCTTCAATTATGTGACTAGGTAGGTCTGTCTCAATCAGCAATGGGAGGAACCAAAGAGTAGTAGCACCACCTAGCCAGCCTGGCGGCCTAAACTGTACCCCAACTGAGAACGAATGATTGGGATCATTCAAGAACCATTCTGTCGTGAATACCAGTATACGTATAGACCCTTCTTTCAAATTTACCGTTCAAGTTATAGGGTCATGGTCAGTCAGATTCTATCTATACTTGACGCTATGCATGAGTGTATACAAATCGAGATCATTGAGCTCCCATACAACTAGCTCCAATGCTTGGGCCAAAGACTTATGATCTCATCTGCCAATAACCGCAGAGGCCATATAACCCGTTCACTAACAGGAGAAAGAATTATATCTTGGTATTCAGTAGGACCTGCTACTTGCCCGTCAAGACGCACGTCGAGGTTGACCCCCGCCTTCCGGTTTACAGGGTCGAACTACTCTAATGAAAATCTTGATGTCACAAGCACATCCCTACTAAATCCTCAAGTCGAAGGTTCACGAATACCTATCATAACCTTTCGATTCCGTCATTGACTGTCCCAGAGTGAAATCCGTGTGACGTATCGAGGGTGAGTCGGTTTGATTATACTAATCCAATTAACATACCTATAACGTGTGCTCGCACTAACCATTAGTGTTCGACAGGCACTCTCCACGTCAAAGAACACGTCATATAAGTCTTCACATAAACTTAACGCCCATTTAAGTTTCATTGACTTGCGAGCAATTAAGTATTTGAGCTATAAACCTTTCCAGTGCCGATCCTCTTATCCAATAAGGAGTGGAATATTTTGCTCTCAAATACACGGACTAGTTTCTATTTATATATATTTACGAGTTAGGAACGCTAGTAACTACCAGTAAATAAAGAAACAACCATTGCCTTATATTAATGATTTATATAATAACAAGTATAATGCCCTCACTTAACATCCTCTGAGTGGCATTCGAGGGCATACTACTAACAACAATAAACAGTGAATGAGTCATATTGCCTGTTATTCATAAATCCATAATTACAAGTACAATGCCCCATCTCTCTCATCCCCTGAGTGGCATTCGAGGGCATATTCCTAATAGTATCATTGTAACATTTATCACTGGTGAAAGTTATTGTGAATTCATCTCCAATTGGTTTGGATAAAAGTGGACTAGTAGAGGATTACCCCACCTCTGAAACCACTATAAGTGCTTGCGTGTTCTATTGCATTCATCATACTTATCTGCTGCATTTATATTAACTATTCCATATAGTAGTAAATTGTCTTCTGCACATCTTAGTTTTACAGTTGATATAAGTCACCTGCAGACAACATTAGTCACCTGCATTATTATCAGCTGTGCTTCCACATTATCATCTGCAGTTAAGTTTTTAGCTGCACATTTTATCAGTTGAGTAAATTCACCTGAGATTCAGGAAAAGAGTTTACTAAGTCTATTCACACACACCCCCTCTTTCTAGACTTGTTCCTGATGACTTGTGACCTACAAGTGGCACCAGAGAGGTTGGTATAATTTTACAAAACCACATCCAGATACCTTAGTATATCTTAATCTCTCATATTATAATGGAACACATGCAATACATGCACTCTAGATTACCTGTATTTTCCGTGGATGAATATGACCTTTGTAAAATAAGATTGCAGGCTCATCTATCATCCATTCATGATGACATGTGGTGTGTAATTGAGGATAGACCATTCATATTTGAGAAGGACAACACACCAGAAGAAGTTGCAGCTGGGAAGCTAGAGAAGATCCATAAGGAGAGAACCGAGATGTCTCCTGGAGAAAAGAAACTGGCCAATCTTGACAACTGGGACAGAGATGTGCTATATCAAAATCTTGACAAGGTAATCATGGTCACAATTAAAAATTGCAATAATTCCAAAGAAATTTGGGACACATTAGCTGTAATGTGTGAGGGAACCGAGCTGATCAAGGAAAATAAGTTGTCAATTGCCACTAAAAAATTTGACATTTTCAAGATAAAGACTAGAGAAACAATTCACCAGGTGGACACAAGATTAACTGAGATTATCAATGAAATAACCTCCCTTGGAAAGACATATGGTAAGACGGTGATGGCTCTAAAAGTTTTAAGATCTCTCAACCCTGAATGGAGCATGAAAGCTGTAGTCTTGACAGAATCAAAGGATCTCAAGAAAATATGAAGGCATGTGAGTTTGAGTTGCCCTGTTCATCATTCAATGAACCAGCTGAAAAAGGGATAGCATTTGCAGCAGAATCATCTGCAAAGAGACTAGGTGAAGTCAGTCCCCCCAGCCCTCTGAATTTTGAAGAAAAGATGGCTTTCATCATGTAGAGGTTCTGAAAATTCAGGAATAATTACAAGGACAAGAAGAATTACAAGGACAATCCAAGGAGGAACGAGAAGGCTGGCAACTAGAAGGTGGAATGCTACAACTGCCACAAAACAGGAGACATCCAGTTTGACTGTCCAGAACTCAATAAGGAAGAAGGCAAGAAATATGTGGGCAGAAAGGAGGACAAAAGGAAACATTTCATTGGAGAAGACCAAAAAAGAGTAGAATCTAGCAGTAGATTCTTCGCTGATGATGATGAAGACTACAACTGTCTGAGGGCCAACCTAGCTGATGAAGAGGTAACATCTAAACCCTCAATTTCAAATAGTTAACAAAACTCAAACCTGAATTTGAAAAACAGCTGAAAACAAATTAAAAAACTCAGATGATAATGCCACAACTGAGATTAAAAGGCTAACTGTTTTAAACAGTGAGAAATCAGCTACACTTGCTCATGTCAAATCTGAGTTTGCGAAACTGACATAGCTAAATAGTACACAAGCTAAGGAGATAACATCTCTGAAACCATCTATAACCCTTGATGGTTTGTGTATGAACCAGAGGCCACTTTATTCAAAATCAGGCCTTGGATATGACCCCAACACTCCCTCTAGTTCAAAAACCACTTTTATCAAGGGAGAAACTTATTTACCGACTGCTAAGCCTATAAAACCCATATTTCAAAATAGGCAGCAACCCCGTCAAATGTTTAGGTAGCAGCCAAGATTTACAAGACAGCCACCTAGACAGGTGGCTAGGCAATGGACAAGGCAGATGTAATACCCGGTTGTGAATTCATTTATTATCATACAGTAATTATCGCCCAGTAATTTTTACTCTTTAATAATCATTGATTATACATATTCATTCACTGTGTTCACCGTTCAGCGTATTCTGAATTGTGTATCAGTTATCATTCGTCTTTCAACCCTATTTGAGAATCGAGACGAGAATATTATCATTATCATCATAACTAGTAGCGTGTGTGTGGGGTGTAGCGCACGCTACGTACTCGTTATAACGCATGATATTTGAGTACTGGTAGCGCACACTATCTATCAACATTAGCGCATGCCAGTGTAATTGAGGCAGACAGTCCAGTAGGTACTGGACTGAAATGGAGAATTTATAGCGCACACTATGAGTAAGAGATAGCGCATGCTAGCTGTGTTAGTAGGCATGCTAAGCAACCGTAGTAGTGCACGCTAAGGCTCGAGCAGGCGGTGGACAGTAGGTTCTCGACTCCTTTTTTTTCTGGACACCAACTATCAGGTAGCGCACATTAACACTCGGTTAACACACGCTAAGAGTATGGTGTTAGCGCACGCTACAACATATGTAGCGCACGCTAATGAGGAAGGCAAAGTTCACTTGACTACCCGGTGAACCCGCTAGCGCACGTTATTATCATAAACTAGCGTACGCTAAGCTGCCTTTAGTATAAATAGGACATTTCAGCCCCAATTCGTCATTTTTCCACATCTCCTCCTTTCTTGGGCGATTTCGGGCGGTTTTGGGCATTTTGTGAAGATCCCTTCGAGCTACTATCATCTATCAACATCTTTAAGCTTCTAGTTCAGATTATTCAACGTTTAATCCTCTCTACTGCTCCAAATCAAGGTAAACTTTGCATAACCCTAGAATTTCGGGATTTGGGGGTTTTCTTCCCAATCTCTTCGAGTTAGCTTGCTGTTGTGTTGGAATATGTTGGGTATGGATTATCTACCTTGGATACATGTGTTCCTATAGATTTATTGGTTAATTTTCCAGAACTGTTGAGTATTTGGGATGGTTAAGTGTGATTCACCATCTAGAGGTTTTCTTACCGGAATACATGCATCGTGTATTCCAACTTATTTTTCGACCGATGGGTTATTGATAGTTGATTATGAACTTGTTTAGGTTCGAAGTTGTCGATTCCTTCAATCTTGGTACCTCGTCGTTCGTACCATTTCCTCTCATTCCAGGCAAGTAAATTCTTGCTCAGTTAAATGGATAATCATTCCTTTAGTTGTTGTTCATTCATACATATAATTCATTCATAGTACATCAATCATGTTGAGACTTGTAATTATCAAACTAATCATTCAATTCACGAGGAACGACGGTTCCAACCATTTCATTTGAGCTATCACTCATTGCGTTATTATTTCACCTCGGTGAGTCATTCTTGGCTCCTGTCGGATTTCTATTCATTATTATTCATCATGTTCGCTTTTGTTCTTGTGACCTTACGGGATCGTATTGCGTTGCTGGATGGTATGTGTGTGGAATTTTTAGTCGGGCACACGATGGTCATGTGTTATGCGGGTAATCCGACACATTGGACCATGCACATGTTATCGTGCCTCCTTGAGACTAATTAGGCAGAAGCACGTGTGTTTATAGGGGTTTTCCGAACACTCGGTTACTTGTGTACTTGCACATCCCATCTTGGGCGTACTATGATGCCCCTCTTTCAGACTTGATTTCATAACTAAGACATGTGATTATTGTATTGTTCAACTCTTGAGGATTGTTGTTTTGTGTAACTGACCCCGTTGGGATGTTGTTTTTAGATCATGGTGATGGCGAGGAGTCCCAGTGATACTAGTAGGGGCCACAGTCCTTTCAGCTATTCATGTTTCCTTCATGTGTGTTTTCCGCTGCATTTCTCTTTGGACTTTCATTTTAATTTGGTGTTGTATATTTCATCTTCATATGAAATATATATGTATTCTGTAATCCTGGGTGTATTGTACTTGAAACTCCTCATCGAAGAGATTCGCCTGTTGGGTCCCATTTAGGGGTCCACGGCACTGTGATAGTCGCCTAGTTTGGGGTGTTACAGAGTTGGTATTAGAGCGTGGTTTTGAATACTACTTATCCGAGTCATGTCTCATTGAGAATCATCAGTCATAAGACTAGTATCATTGGACTTTCGCATCATGTGTGACCTGTGAAAGCGCCAAGCCCCTCAGACCAAAAGAACAGTATGATTTTTGCCGCCATGGTATAATTTCTGGCAATAAGAATCAACTCATTCATTATTCATCAGAAAACAATCGTCAATCATCATTTCATTGGATCTTGTCGATCATGTTAACTCATTAATCACTCAGTCAATCTCATTTCTTAGTTGTTGATCTTGTGGATCGTATTATCAATCTGGTTAACTTGTTCAGGATAATCATATTAAGAATTTCATCAGATAATCATGTCACCTCAGTTGATCTTTCATGCGATCTTATCATATTTCGGTGTAATGTCGATGATCAATTTACTGCATTATTAATGCGTTCATTGCGTTAGAGCGTGTATGCTCATTATTATCATTCCATAACGTAATCATAATGCCATATTCATGCGAGATCTATAATTATCATATGACTTTCCTACTTTAGTATGGATAGAGCTGTCAGAGGACGCAGGGGAAGAGGCCGCGGTGCGGGCTGAAACCGGGAGCTCGTGTGAATACCCGCGCAAACGCGAGGGATGTTGTTAGTTCAACAGGTAGCAATGCTGCAAACTCAGCTGACGATGCTACTCATTCACCAGTCGATAATCATTCACTGTCAGTGAGTCGTACCTAAGATGCAGCTCAATCAGAAGGTGTTCGGGTTGACCCATGCATATTTATGTAAGGCATGATAGCTCAGATGACACAGATGGCACGTCTGATGGAGACGATGCAGAATTCAACCACTCAGACTTAGCAGGCTCCTCCGCCGTCACCTCAAAGGTAAGAGAGCAGTGTGAGCAGTATAATCAGCGACATCTATCGCCAGAGGCCACCTACTTTTGAGGGCTCATCTGAGCCGGCAGATATTATTCGCTGGCTTGAAAATTTCGAGAGGCTATCTGCTATGGTGGAGTGTCCCGAAGGGCACAAAGTTTTAGTCCTGACCCATCAGCGGAAGAAGATGTTCTCGCCATCGCCGAGAAGTTTTTGGAGCTACTTCCCTTTGCCTCATCCATTATCCACTCTGAGGCGGATAAAATCAAGTACTTCAGTAAGAGGTTGAAACCTCATATGCGGATGCAATTGCTTAATTATCATTGCGCCACCCTAGCTGAATTCATCGAGAAAGCTCTTACTTATGAGCTTACCGCTAAGGAAATTGCTAAGCAATGAACTTCATCTGCTGGCAAGAAATCGAAGAATCATAATCAGTCCGAAGGTAGTCGGGCAACCTTCAAGAAGCCTCGCACGGGTTCTACTTTTTTTGAGCGACCTTCAATGGTGCCTAATCCTACGGAATCTCAGTCCCAAGCGGCCAGTTCGGCCATAACCTATTTCAATTGTGGAGAACAGGATCATTACAACACTAAGTATTCGAGGTAGACTATCACATGTAACATCTATGGGATTGCCGGGTATAAGGCCCGTTTCTGCCGAAGAGATTCCAGACCTACTCCGATGGCATCTCAGACCCTGAAGCAGTCAGTTGTTCAGAATCAGGACACTCATTCTGCGTCGTTTAAGATGACGGGAGCAAATAAATGCAGAGCCCATAGTTATCAAACATGAGCAATTGGTGCAGGGACTGGCAAGCCCCGAATTTACTAGATGAAGAGGACCGACGATCTGGTGGCCCGAATGATCTCAGGTTCACTCGAAATCCTGTCTCAACCTGTGTGAACCCTTTTTGATACTGGCGCGTCACAGTCATTCATTTCCAAGTCATGTTTGAGTAGAATACACCTGGATAGTGCTACTAGTTGCCAACCTTATGTCATTGGTCTACCAGAAGGTAGAAGAATTATCGAAAATCCTGAAGTTAAGAACTGTCCAATTCAGCTTGAGGGCCACGAATGGCTGGCAGACCAAATCGTGGTAGACTTACCTAAAGACGACGTAATCTTGGTTATTAATTGGATGGATCGTCATGGTGCCACCCTTAGTGTCCGTAAGCGTATGGTCACTATCATTTCAGACAATGGAGTCGAGTGTGTATTTCAGAGGGGTTACCCCAGCTATTCCGGAAGAGTTATTAATATGATGAAAGCAGTGAAGTTACTCAATCAGGGGTGTGTCGGTAATTGGTGCTATATGCCCAAGACTGAGAAATCATGAGTGACGTTGGCGGATATCCCTGTAGTGAGAGACTACGCCGATGAGTTTCCAGATGAGTTACCTGGTTTACCTCCGCAGAGAGATGTGGAATTCACGATAGAGTTGGAGCCTCATACGTCCCCAATATTGAAAGCACCATATCGTATGGCCCCGACCAAAATGCAGGAACTGAAGAATCAATTCGAGGAATTGACCGAGAAAGGTTATATCCGACCGAGTGCATCCCCATGGGGAGCACCAGTATTATTTGTCAAGAATAAAGATGGTTCATTTCGCTTGTGCATTGATTATCAGGAGCTGAACAGGGTGACGATCAAGAATAAATATCCCCTAACCCGCATCAATGATCTCTTAGATCAGCTCCAGGGAGCTTCAGTATTTTCCAAGATCGATTTAAGATCTGGGCATCATTAGTTGCGAATTTGAGAGTCCAGATCGCAATAACGGTGTTTCGAACATGCTATGGGCACTACGAGTTTATAGTGATGCCGTTTGGGCTAACTAATGCACCTGCGGTATTCATGGAGCTGATGAACCGAGTTTTCATCGACTATTTAGATCAGTTCGTGGTTGTTTTCATTGATGACATTTTGATTTATTCTCGTGTCTAAGAGGAGCATGCACTTTACCTTCATCAGGTTCTCGACGTGTTGAGATGAGAGCAACTCTATGGCAAATTTTCTAAATGCGAGTTCTGGATGTCCGAGGTGACATTTCTCGGGCATATGATTTCATTAGATGGGGTACATGTCAGCCCTCAGAAGATGGAGGCTATCCGAGATTAGCAACCTCCAAAGAATGTTAAGGAAATCCGATGTTTTCTTGGATTGACAGGCTATTACCGGCGATTTGTGGAATGATTTTCTAAAATCGCTCAACCTATGATGAACCTTTTGCAGAAGGATAAGAAATACATGTGGTCTGACGCGTGTCAGCAGAGTTTTGAAGAACTCAAGAGCCGTCCAATTTCAGCGCCTGTCCTTTCTTTACCACAAGGGATGGAAGGGTTCGTGGTTTATAGTGATGCGTCTGGACACGGTCTTGGATGTGTATTAATGCTGAACGGGAAGGTGATTGCTTATGATTCGCGGCAACTGAGGCCTTATGAGGTCAATTATCCGACCCATGACCTGGAGCTAGCGGTCGTGGTATTTGCATTGAAGATTTGGCAACATTATCTTTATGTCGTCACCTGTCAGATTTTCACCGATCATAAGAGTTTAAAGTATATATTTACTCACAAGGAGTTAAACATGCAACAAAGACGGTGGCTGGAACTGATTAAAGATTATAACATTGAGATACAATACCACCCGGGTAAGGCGAACGTCGTCGCCGATGCCTTGAGTCGTAAGTCCGTTCAGGGACAAATGCTTGCTCATTTGACTACTCAGAAGTAACTTCAGCATGAGTTCCTAAGGCCTGCGATCGAGGTATGGTTACCGCAAGTGCAGGGGAAACTTTGCATGCTAGAGATTTCATCGCCACTGTAAGAGGCGATCAGAACGAAATAAGGTTCAGACCCATTTCTGTTGCGCATTCGAGAGGATGTGGCTCAGGGGAAAGCCCCTCGATTTGTGGTCCACGAGGATGGACTTTTGTGATTTAAGAACAAGTTATGCATTCCGGTGGATGATGAGTTGAAAAGATCGATTTTGAGAGAGGCTCATACTACCCCTTATTCCATCCATCCGGGGTTTTGCAAAATGTACAAAGACTTGAAACAAAATTATTGGTGGAGTAATATGAAGCGAGAAGTCTCAGAATTTGTTTCGAGATGTTTGACCTGTCAGCAAGTCAAGATAGAACATCAACGACCGGCGGGTATGCTGAAACCGCGTTCTATCCCAGAACGGAAGTGGGAGGATATTTCAATGGACTTCATCACGAGTTTGCCAACGAGTCATCGTGGCATGAATACGATTTGGGTAATTGTGGACCGTTTAACTAAGTCAGCTCATTTTCTTGAGATCAAGGATACGTGGGGTCCTGAGAGACTTGCCTAGTTGTTCGTTAAAGAGATCGTGAGATTGCACGGTACTAATAAGAGTATCGTTTCTGATCGTTACGGGCGATTCGTGTCACATTTTTGGAAATCCGTTCATCGTGCCATGGGAACCTAGCTAAATTTCAGCACAGCTTTTCACCCTCAGTCCAACGGACAATCAGAGCGAACTATTCAGACGTTGGAGGACATGTTGAGGGCATGTGTTTTCGATTGGAAAGATGATTGGGAAGCCCAACTACCGTTGATCGAGTTCACATACAATAACAGTTGGCATGCTTCGCTTAAGATGGCACCTTACGAGGCCTTATACGGTCGTTGTTGTCGATCTCCCTTGTGTTGGGATGACTTATCAGAATCAATTGGCACTGAGCCTGATATGCTAGTAGCCTCCCATGAGAAGGTAGCTTTGATCAGGAGTCGTTTGTTGACCGCTCAGAGTCGACAAAAATCATATGCATATAATCGTCGTCGACCATTAGAGTTCGAGACAGGTGACCACGTTTTGGTCAAGGTATCCCTGAGTAGAGGTATTTTCTGTTTCGGTAAGAGAGGAAAGTTGAGTCCGAGATTCATTGGACCATTAGAAATTTTGGATCGAGTAGGCAGTCTGGCTTATCGATTGGCCTTACCTCTGGCTTTGAGCCGAGTTCATAATGTGTTTCACATCTCTAAGTTGCGTAAGTATGTTGCCGACCCGAGTCACATACTTCAGTTCGATGAAATCGAGATTGCGGATGATTATACGTACGGGGAGCATCTGTAGAGTCCTATTGCGACGAGTCAAATAGTTGAGGAACAAGGCGATTTCTTTGGTAAAAATTCAGTGGTCTAGACATGGAGTGGAAGAGGCTACTTGGGAAACCGGGGATAGTATGCGGGGGAGTTATCCCAAAGTGTTTGACCCTTAGTTTCGAGGATGAAACTCTTTTTAAGGGGGCGGTATGTAATACCTGGTTGTGAATTCATTTATTATCATACAGAAATTATCACTCAGTAATTTTCACTCTTTAATATTCATTCATCATTCTTATTCATTCATTGTGTTCACCGTTCGGCGTATTCTAAATCGAGTATCAGTTATCATTCGTCTTTCAACCCTATTTGAGAATCGAGACGAGAATATTATCATTATCATCGTAATTAGTAGCCTGTGTGTGGGGTGTAGCGCACGCTACGTACTCGTTATAACGCATGATATTTGAGTACTAGTAGCGCACACTATCTATCAACATTAGCGCATGACAGTGTAATTGAGGCAGACAGTCCAGTAGGTACAGGACTGAAATGGAGAATTCATAGCGCACACTATGAGTAAGAGATAGCGCACGCTAGCTGTGTTAGTAGCGCATGCTAAGCAATAGTAGTAGCGCGCGCTAAGGCTTGAGCAGGCGGTGGACAGTAGGTTCTGGACTCCTTTTTTTACTGGACACCAACTATCAGGTAGCGCACGTTAACACTCGGTTAACCTACGCTAAGAGTAAGGCATTAGCGCACGCTACAACATATGTAGCGCATGCTAACGAGGAAGGTAGAGTTCATTAGGCTACCTGGTGAACCCGCTAGCGCACGCTATTCTCAGAAACTAGTGTACGCTAAGTTGCCTTTAGTATAAATAGGACATTTCAGCCCCATTTCGTCATTTTTCGAGTTCTCCTCCATCCTTTGGCGATTTCGGGTGATTTTGGGTGATTTGTGAAGATCCCTTCAAGCTACTCTCATCTATCAACATCTTCAAGCTTCTAGTTCGGATTATTCAACGTTTAATCCTCTCCACCGCTCCAAATCATGGTAAACTTTGCATAACCCTAGAATTTCGGGATTTGGGGGTTTTCTTCCCGATCTCTTCGAGTTAGCTTGATATTGTGTTGGAATATGTTGGGTATGTATTATCTATCTTGGATACATGTGTTCCTACGGATTTATTGCTGTATTTTCCGGAATTGTTGAGTATTTGGGATGGTTATGTGTGATTCACCATCTAGAGGTTTTCTTACCGGAATACATGTATAGGGGGTAGTATTTTTGGGTGGATTCCAACTTATTTTCCTACCGATGGGTTATTGATAGTTGATTACGAACTTTTCTAGGTTCGGAATTGTCGATTCATTCAACCTTGGTACCTCATCGTTCGTACCATTTTCTCTCATTCTGGGAAAGTAAATTCTTGCTCAGTTAAAAGCATAATCATTTCTTTCGTTGTTGTTCATTCATACATATAATTCATTCATAGTACATCAATCATGTTGAGACTTGTAATTATCAAACTGATCATTCAATTCACGAGGAACGATGGTTCCAACCATTTCATTTGAGATATCACTCATTGCGTTATTATTTCACCTCGGTGAGCTATTATTGGCTCTTGTCATATTTCTATTCATTATTATTCATCATGGTCTCTTTTGTTCTTGTGACATTCCAGGATCGTATTGTGTTGTCGGATGGTATATGTGTGGAATTTTTAGGCTGGCATACGATGGTCATATGTTATGCGGGTAATCCGACACATTGGACCGTGCACATGGTAACGTGCCTCCATGAGACTAATTAGGCACAAGTGCGTGTGTTTATGTGGGTTTTCCGAACACTCGGTGACTTTTGTACTTGCATATCCCATCTCGGGCGTACGATGATGCCCCTCTTTCAGACTTGATTTCATAACTAAGACATGTGATTATCACATGTATTTGTTCAACTCTTGAGGATTGTTGTTTTGTGTAACTAACCCCCGTTAGGGATGTTGTTTTTAGTTCATGGCAAGGCAAAGGCACGGGAATATCACGGTGACGGCGAGGAGTCCCAGTGATACTAGCAGAGGGGCCCAGTCCTTTCAGCTATTCATGTTTCCTTCATGTGTGTTTTCCGCTGCATTTCCGTATGGACTTTCATTTTAATTTGGTGGTGTATATTTCATCTTCATATGAAATATATATGTATTCTGTAACCCTGGGTGTATTGTACTTGAAACTCCTCATCAGAGAAACTGGTAATATAATATAGTTCGGTACTACAGTTATATTATTTAAATCATTGTATTTCATTCGCCCGGTGGATCCCAATTGGAGGTCCACGGTACTGTGATAGCCGCCTAGTTTGGGGTGTTACAGTAGAAGCAGCAGTTAAAACATTATGCTAATCATTACAAAAGACTCCCCAAAAATAGATTTCATAATGGGAGAGATAAATGGAAAACTCAAGTTTATACAAACTTTGAAAATAAACAGGTGTGGAGACCCCAAATATTTAATAAATGGTCTTAGCTACGATTTAGGAATGACCCACGCCACAAATATTATCAGGCATATACAGTATACAATCCTAACCAAGGATATAGACCTAGACAGCAGACACCTTATAAGGGTAATCAACATAATTTTTATAACCCAAGGAGAAACCAATTCTCCAGGAAGCCCACTAACCCCAAAGGACCCACTCAAATTTGGGTACCTAAATCCTTGCTTGTCTAATTGCAGAAAATGTGGAAGGACTACTACCATGTCACCTCAAGTTCAATAGGAGGAGGTGAAGAATGGTTTATAGATTCTGAATGCTCAAGGCACATGACAGGGAATAAGAAGGTGCTCTCAAACTACTATTGGAGCATTATCGGAATATGCGCCGTGTTGCGGAAGCGTAAATTAAATGACACGCGGATTTATAGAAGTTCGGCCAAACGTGCCTACGTCCTTTCTCGATGTATCTTTTTCTATCGGTTAAAGATCCAAACATCTGCACCTCTCTTCTATCGATCGAGGGATTACCATTACAAGCTCGTCTTCTATCGGTCCGGGTAAAACCATTCTCTTACTCGTCTTTTTGTCGGTCTAAGTTACACCGTTTTCCTTTTCTATTGGACAAGGAACCAACCCCTCTAGCTTTCTATCGGTACTAGATAAACCTCACTAAGATACGATTGTGATTCTAACAATGCCGGATCCTTGATCCTAATAACACCAAATCTAATCCTATCTTTTCTTTTTCTCACTCGTGTATTATTTTGTGTATAACACTGAATCACTCTAATTGAAGCTCAAGAACAACAACTATAATATTTACAATGATATCTCAAGTGTATATGAATAGCTCAATGTTGTTGTGTGGATAGATACCAACTCACTTGGTATTTATAGCCTTCTTCCACAAACTAGCCATACGCGGTTGTTATTAGTGTGCGCTAGGATTTTTCCTTAGCGTGCCCTATCGCATGTAGCGTCAGTCCAGTGGCTACTGTCTCGCTTCCTTAGCATGTGTTAGATTCTCCGTTGCGTACATTAAGTACACATATTAGCGTGCGTTAAGCACTCTTCGTAGCGTGCGCTAATCATATATCCGTTGCATGATTTGTCAAACTATCCGTTCCAACTTTATGACTTTGACCGGGTTTTCCCAACGTATTGATTGACTTGAATTCAAACTCCTTAGCGTGCGCTATTCCTCAATCTTAGCATACGCTATGATTTTATCATTGCTTGCGTCATTCTGAGTTTGAATATCTTTACACCTGCAATTATCCTTCGATAGCATGTGTTAATTATAATGTGTAGCGTGCGCTATCCTCATCAGGTGACTTCACTTCAGGTAGCTTCGTAACTCGTCTGATCTGCAGATAACTCCCGTTATCGTGCGCTAACCTTCAGATCTTGCGTGCGCTATGCATGTATTTTGTTCAGCTTTTTTTGTCTTCGTCTGCTTCGATGTTTTGTTTCGCCTCGATGTTGTTTTGCTTTGTTTAGAAACTTAATCATCAAAACACTATTTATTAATATGTGGAATAAATATTTCAATAATCTCCCCCCTTTTGATGATTACAAAATAACTCTTGAATTGGATAAAACCTGCAAAATAAAAATATATGTATATGTACGTTTCAAAGTTTTCGGCTTTGATCGTTTCGTTAGTTTCTCCAATATTTTTCTTTTTCTGTCATTTTCGACTACTTCATTTCGTATTTTTCAACTCCTTCGTTTTTCCCCCTTTTTGTATGTTTTCTTCTCCTTTTCGACCTCTTCGATTTTTATTATTTATTTTTCTCATCATATCTTTCATGACGCTTTTTATCCGATTCAACTTCTTCTCCCCCTTTTTTTATTCAGCAAAAAGTGTAAAAAAAATATAGAGGATACCAATAATCGAATATATATAAAAAGAATATGCATGAATAGGAAATATCTCCCCTTGAAAATATTATCTCCCCCTTTGTAAAATATCAATTAATTTTTGGGGATCCACCCGAAAGTCGGTTTTTGTTTTGAGACATAGACGATATTTGAAACAATTATTCCTTTAGGAACCCAAATTTCTTAACTTTAATCGTCCGTCTTGGGCTTTTACAGTTTGAAATGTGATGCTCCATTTTCAAACATTTTTCACATCGGGGTATTTTGAAATTTACGGATTCGTTTTTAGAACGTGGTTTGAATCCTAACCCTTCTTTATTTAACGTGTATTTTTGAACCGAGAGCATATTTTCAAATTTCTCGTTTCCAAGAGAAAATTTCTTCGTTAAATTTTTGAGCGCGGTTTGCATTTTAACAAGATCATCCTTCATTTTCAAGGCATTTAGAATGATCTATTTCAACAAATTTTCCGTTCTCAAGAATTTTGGAATATTCATTTTTCAAAGATTTGTATTTATATTTAAGGTATTTAATCTCATTTGAAGCATTTTGATAATTGGTATGTAATAACTCGAATGCTTCAAAAAATTCGTCGTAAGAATTACTTACTTGGCTTTCGACGTCGCTATCGTCGAATGAACTCCGGGCCATAAATACAAGGTTATTTTGATCGATGAAATCTTCATCAATATCTTCGTCACTCCATGTTGCAATTAAAATCTCTTTTGGTTTTACCCGACAATTCTTAGCAAAGTGGCCTGGTTTACCACATAATCGATAGGTGTTGTCGAATTTCTTAGATTCGCCCACTTGGATGTCCTTCTTTCTCTGGTTTAATAAGTGTTAGAACTTATTAATATTTTTGACATAATATGCCGATTCTTCATTGCTTTCGTCCACCGGTATTTCTTCCTTTCTTGACATCTTAGCCTTCATGGCTATCGATCTTTCCTTCGGCTTCGGTTTGGCATTCCGAGATTTTAGAACAATCTCGTAGTTGATAAGAGAACCAACAAGAGCACTAAAATCAAAAGTATTTAAATCTTTAGACC
This sequence comes from Orobanche coerulescens, assembly GCA_033398695.1. Lineage (NCBI taxonomy): Eukaryota > Viridiplantae > Streptophyta > Magnoliopsida > Lamiales > Orobanchaceae > Orobanche > Orobanche coerulescens. Next base: position 96,567,842 of record CM065807.1, read on the forward strand.
CATTATTGCCGTACTGCACTGGCCCCATTCTCGAGGTAGTGAACGGAGAATTTTCTTTACTTTCTCACTACTCGAAAGTGGTTTCAAACATGCTAATCCATTTGTGATAACCGAAAAACGGTCAAGCATTATCGTGATGGATTCATCGTCCTTAATTTGAAATAGTTTGTATTCGTGAAGGAGCATGTTTATTTTTGTCTCCTTGACTTGAGACGTACCTTCGTGTGTTACCTCAAGCATTTTCCAAATTTCTTTGCCACTATCAAATGATGATATCCGGTTGTGTTCTTCCGGATTTAAGGCAAAATAAAGAAATTGAGTTGCCTTACAATTATAGTGGTCATTTTCCAATCGCAATCGTCATATTCTTCGAAAGTTTTAAGCGTACCGTTGGAATTTGTAGGAATTTTCGGACCAAGACAAATCACCTTCCAAAGCTCGATGTCATATGCTTAGATGAATATTGACATCTTCTTCTTCCACGTCATGAAGTTTGAGCCATCAAAAAATGGTGGTCGGTTAAGAGCAAGGCCTTCAACTGGAGCAAGTTGAAACGCCATTTGGATCGACTCTGATGTTAAGCCGTGTATTGGAGGTACCGCTCCGATACTAATTGTTGGAGCAATATCGAATATGCGCCGTGTTGCGAAGCGTAAATTAAATGACACACGGATTTATAGAGGTTCGCCAAACGTGCCTACGTCCTCTCTCGATGTATCTTTTTCTATAGATTAAAGATCAAAACCTCTGCACCTCTCTTCTATCGGTCGAGGTATTACCGTTACAAGCTCGTCTTCTATCGGTCCGAGTAAAAGCGTTCTCATACTCATTTTTTGTCAGTCCAAGTTATACTGTTTCCTTTTCTATTGGACAAGGAATCAACCACTCTAGCTTTCTATCGGTACTAGATAAACCTCACTAAGATAGCGATTGCGATTCTAACAATGCCGGATCCTTGATCCTAATAACACCGAATCCAATCGTATCTTTTCTTTTTCTCACTCGTGTATGATTTTGTGTATAACACTCAGTCACTCTAATTTAAGCTCAAGAACAACAAATATAATGTTTACAATGATATCTGAAGTGTATATGAATTGCTCAATGTTGTTGTGTGGATTGATACCAACTCACTTGGTATTTATAGCATTCTTTAACAAACTAGCCGTTACTGCCAGTTGTTATTAGCATGCACTAGGCTTCTTCCTTTGCGTGCGCTATCGCGTGTAGCGTCAGTCCAATGGCTACTGTCTCTCTTCCTTAGCGTGCGTTAGCTTCTCTGTTACGTACGTTAATTACACATATTAGCGTGCATTAAACACTCTTCATAGCGTGCGCTCATCATATATCCGTTGCATGATTTGTCAAACTATCCGTTCAAACTTTATGACTTTGACCAGATTTTCCCAACGTATTGATTGACTTGAATTCAAACTCCTTAGCATGCACTATTCCTCAATCTTAACATGCGCTATCATTTCGTCATTGCTTGCGTCATTCTGAATTTGAATATCTTTACACCTGCAATTATCATTCGATAGCATGCGTTAATTATAATGTATAGCGTGCGCTATCCTCATCAGGTGAATTCACTTCAGGTAGCTTCATAACTCGTCTGATCTGCAGATAACTCCCGTTAGCATGCGCTAACCTTCAGCTCTTGCATGCGCTAAGCATGTATTTTGTTCAGCTTTTTGAGTCTTCGTCTGCTTCGATGTTTTGCTTCGCCTCGATGTTGTTTTGCTTTGTTTAGCAACTTAATCATTAAAACACTATTTATTAATATGTGGAATAAATATTCCAAAAACTACATCAAAGAAAGAGGTCCAGATGTAACCTTTGGAGATAGCTCTCGAGGTCAGACAAAAGGATTTGGGGAACTGCACAGAGGAAACATAACCATATCTATAGTACATTATGTCAAAGGGCTCAAATACAACCTGTTGAGCATAAGTCACGTCTGCGATTAAAAGAACCTTATAGTCTTCACTATTTGGAAATGCATGGTGATTAATATCCTATCTGGATAAGTGAAGCTACAAGGATTCAGAAGAAGAGACGTTTACATGATAGATTGGAATGCAGGCACTCCAAACACTTGTTTCCTATTAAAAATAATTGCTAAGAATGGATGGCTATGACACAAAAGATTATGTTACCTGAATTTCAAGGACATCAACAAAATCATCTCTCAAAAGCTGGTCAGATGACTTCCAGAAGAAGTATTCAAGAAAGAAGCCCTTTGTGATGCATGTCAGAGGGGAAAGCAAACCAGAGCAACTTTCAAACCAGTTCAGTCTACCACTCTCACCACGAGAGTCTTAGATCTACTTCATATGATCTCTTTAGCCCCATCAAGCCAGGGAGATTGAGTGGAAGGAATCATGCCTTGGTAGTAGTGGATGACTACTACAGATATACATGGGTTGTTTTCCTCTATAAAAAGAGTGAAACACTAACAAAGCTTTCTGAGCTGATGAGAAAGAGTCAGAATGAGAAATCCCTCTCCATCATCAAGATCAGATCAGACATAGGTCGAGAATTTCTCAACAAGGCAATCACTGAATATAGTGATCAAAATGGAATCCAGCATAGAGTCTCTGCCGCAAGAACACCACAGGAAAATGGTGTTGCTGAAAGAAGAAATAGAACCTTGAAGGAAGCTGTCACGTCAATGATTGCAGAAGTTGACCTGCCAAAGTGGTTCTGGGCTGAAGCTGTCAACACAGCATGCCATACTCAGAACGGTAGTATTATAGTAGGTAAACATGGCAAAACTCCCTATGAAGTTTGTAATGGTAGAACACCAACGGTTGCATACTTTCATATCTTTGGTTGTAAGTGTTTCATCTACAACAATGGTAAAAACCCAACTGAATGCCTTTGATGCTAAAACTGATGATGATCTATTTATGGGATACTCACAAATAAGCAAGGCATACAGAGTTTTTAACAAAAGAACTTTAGTTGTGGAAGAAACACCACATGTTGTGTTTGATGAGTCTACTATTGAGTACAGGAAACAGGTGGAATCAATTGAGAAAGAGCTCAAATCTGCCTCCCTGGAAGAAATTATCATCCATGAGACAGGAATGATGGACTCACCTGAAGACCCAACTGTAGATCAGCCAGAAGACCCACCTGCAGATCAGTCTGAAGACCCAACTGCAGATCATACAGAATCTCCAACCGTACCTATTCCAACTGCAGCTGATAAAGACACACCTGCAGAGCAGAAAAGATCCCCATATGCAGATGACAAGACCGCAGCTGAACCAGATACAGTTCAAGAAGGCCAGAACCAAGCTGATGCAGAGAGAGACGAAGTTCATGAAACCAACTCAACAGGGGGAACAAAGCCTGAAGATGATATCCCCAAATGGCTCAGAGATCATCCCCTCCAACAAATCATTGGAAACCTAAATGGTTGAGTCAAAACCAGCCAATCTACAGAACCAGCAGGAATGGCTATGTTCTCATGTTTCATGTCTCAGATGGAACCCAACACAACTTAACAGGCCGTGGATAACTACTCATGTAGAACTGTAATGCAAGAATAGCTCAACCAAATGGACAGAAACAATGTCTGGGCACTAACAGACAGGCCAAATCACAAGAAAGTCATAGGCACCAAGTGGGTGTATAAAAACAAATGTGATGAAGATAGAACTGTTGTTAGGAATAAATCTAGACTCGTTGCAAATGATATGCTCAATGCAAAGGAATATATTTTGATGAAACATATGCATCTATAGCAAGATTAGAAGCTATCAGACTAATCCTTGCATATGCAGCATTCAAAGGTTTTGAAGTCTATCAAATGGACATAAAAAGTGCATTTCTCAATGGAGTACTAGAAGAAGAAGTCTATGTCGAGCAACTCCCCAGATTTGTCAAAGGAGACAAAATATACATGCTTTTGAAAGCTCTATATAGACTCAAGCAGGCACCAAGAGCATGGTATGAGACACTATCTGTGTTTCTGGAGAAGAATCGATTCAGCAAAGGAAAGGTGGAAGACACTCTTCATAGTGGAACATGAAGACGACATATTCCTTGTCCAAATATATATGGATGACATCATATTTGGCTCAACCAACCTTGAGCTATGTGAAAATTTCTCAAGTCTCATGCAAGGAGAATTTGAGATGGGTATGATGGGAAAGCTAAATTTCTTTCTTGGTTTACAAGTCAAACAAGTTGACAATGGAATTTTCATCAACCAAGCAAAGTATACAAGGGACTTAATCAAGAGATTTGGCATGGACTCATCCAAATCACTAAGAGTTCCCATGAGACATCCCTATACCTTGATGCAGATGAAGGAGGCATTCTAGTGGATCCAACACACTATAGAGGACTAATTGGATCACCTTTATACCTCACTGCAAGCAGACCAGATATTTCATATGTAGTAGGAGTGTGTTTCAGATTCCAATCTAAGCTAAAGAAGTCTCACCAGGAAACAGCCAAGAGGATAATCAGATACCTTAAGTCCATAATCAATGTTGGTTTATCGTATCCAAAGGATAACAACTTCTAGCCCTCAGGATATTCAGATGCGGGCTTTGCAGAATGCAAGATTGATAGGAAAAGAACTAGTGGAACATGTCAGTTCCTTTGAACTAGACTCATATCGTGGTTCAGCAAGAAGCAAGTATCTAACTCAATATCCGCAACTGAGTCAGAATACCTAGCTGCAAGCAGCTGTCGCGCTAAAATCCTCTGGATTAGAACATCTAAAGGACTACAACATCGTAGTAAATGAATCTCCAATATGGTGTGCTTGACCATCCTTTGCATGCGTTTACCGTGCTCGCTCCTCAGCTCGCCCGATACCTGAAATGCATGAAACGCATTTCCCCTATTTAAGGGGTTAGCATCTGAATAACTAGTGCAAGTACACAATTACACAACATTATATATAGATACGATCCAACACACTCATCACATTTAGAAAGAATTTTAGAATACAATATTCCGGAATATCACATTGCCATCAAAACATCATTATCATTAAAAACCATGTCATCACATCTCAACACCAATGATATTCCACACTTGGTAACCCGCGGACGTACCCATTAGTATCAACCACTAGAGGTCCCGTCGGACTGTCCCTAGATGGGAAACCACTTCCGCATCCGTACACATTAGTATTGGCCCCCAGAGGTCCCGTTGAACCATCCCCGGGTGGAAGAACAACAACACACACTCACGTTATCATAACTTATCATTCATGTCGAATTCGTAAAACACATAACATAATATAATACATTTACTTGCCTTGATTAGTATGACGTGAAGAAATAGTGAACAGAGAGGGCTTCGATCCAAACTCACTCCAAAGTTTCACTCATAGCACAAAATGATACTTAATCAACTACAACACTACTGGAATATAAAGAATCACCCTAAATTCTACCATTTGGAACAATTCATCAAACACTACGAGGGCACAATCGATCATAATCAACCAACGATGGAATTCATGGAGTTTCAGTCCACAAAATGTCAGGGAAAACAAATACGAGTATATAATCATAATCTAACAACAATCTGCTAATCATGTTCAGAAATACGAGATCATCATAAGACCCTAAAACTCCCAAAAATAGGGTTCTAATAATCATACCTTGATTAGGACGGTGAAGGGTGTTAGGATGTTGTTAAATCCGTACTAGGGACTCAAAATTATTGATAGATTATGATGTCTGGACGGAATCTACACTACTCAGTCCCAAATCGCCGTGTATCACCAAGGGAGAAGAAGAAGATATGAAAATGACGAAGTGAACTGTTGTTGTCCAATATATACTGATTGAGCTTAGCGTACGCTAATCTAGATAAGGCTCAGTCCATAGGCTTCTGACCGTCCCATTAGCGTGCGCTAATGATGGATTAACATGTGCTAATGTTGCGTTAATACATGCTAACTTCTATGTTAGCGTGTGCTACCTATTTCTGTCCAGGATCACTGAACCTTCTGTCCAACTCCAGAATATTATGCTCATTCGCATTAATGTACGCAACGATATAATAACTTACGCTAATCGACTCATCGACGTATGCAATGGAAACATTAACGCACGTTAATGAACTCATTCTAGAAGCCCTCACATACTGTCCAACCTAATTAGCGCGCGCTACATCTGATTTTATCATGCACTATAGATGCCACATTAGCGTGCGCTAACTGCTCTAGCTCATAATACACATGTGAATCCCGGTCAGAATGTACACGTCTCGGAAGATACAAAACTCAATAGTTGCCAACGAATAACGAATCATTAATAACAACATGCAAGCTCACACTCCCATCAAAACACATGATTCCAACCATCCGCTAGAACGGACAAACAATTCCATTAACAGTATCTAAAATTATGAAAAATTACAAAATGGCCCAAACTCCCGAGAATCACGATTCAAGGTTAGATAACAATCTCAGGAAATCGTAACATATCCAAAAATATTAAAGGAACTCGCAGGAGTAACGAAACGTCAGTTTCGAACAATATTTACGAGGATTGTACCTAAACACGAAAAGTTACACAATATGCAATATCTCGTAAAACAACTCCGAAACTCATTCGGACGGCCATGATTGCAGAACAAAATAGTTTCAGAATACCAAAATTAATACAAGTGAGTGATCTGAAATGAAAATATACCAAAAGTATAAATTACTGAAAATAGAAAGTGCGGATATTACAGATCATACAGCCCTCTGGCACCTGACAACCTCCACAGCACCGGCATCTCAGTTCCGGCCAAGTGGCAACTTCTAATGCATGCTCGCCTCTCTGTTCCAACACTATGGCAGCCTACAAAGGAACTCATTCCCGTGACCTGCTATGATACTAATTATTGATCCACATAATGATGAATACTTTCCTCACTGTACCACCACGAGTCATTTCTAGGCGCTCTGTCCTCTTTCGCGCGCAACCTGAGAAACTTCCCAAGGGGTCACCCATCTCATAACTACTTCATGCCAAGCACGCTTAACTTTGAGGTTTCTATGATATGGATACCATAAAATAATATGCATCTTGTTGATATTTGTTTAACCACTTCCTAGTACAGATCTCATGGGTCGAATCCCAAGCCCTGCCTCCCGTATTTTTAAGCCAATGTAGGCATGATGCCGCATCAAGCCTAACAAATACTACATTTTCTTCTCTTCCTTCGACTAGGGGTTTACAACATAATTTCCTAGCCACCAAGAGAGAGAAAAAGAGAGCCCCCTCCCCCTTCTCATCTAGTTGCGGCCAATAGTGTCCGAGCAGGAGGAGTACTTCTATTGGGCGATTCAATCCGATGCATGTGAAGTAAAGATATAATGATTCTTTGTTAGGACAAGTTCAAGCTTTCATATTGAAAGACGTAATCATCATCATCGAAGCATAATTTGGTCGATCGCCTTTTTCAAAGAAGGCATATTTTGGACCTCGTACTTATTTCTTCATGTGTACGATCGTTAATAGATCCCTATGGATTCGAATAATCACATGGTTCATTGTGCGAATTTAATTGTTTCCACTGCATTTATTTATTGCCTCGAATACAACTGGTGGAAGAACGTGAAGTGCCATGTAGCCAAATTTATTATACAAGTCATGACTCGTCACCATCATCAGATGAAGTTCATAATATTTTTCATGTTCCTCAGTTAAGAAAGTATATATATGATACGAGTCATAAACTCAACTTTGAAGAACTGTAAATTTCAAATGATGCTGCTTTGAGAGAGGTGCCGATAACAACTTTTGATCAACGTATGGAAGTGATCAGGAACAAGGTTATACCAGTCGTCAAGATTCAATTGTCTTGTTTATGGCTGTTAACGGTCCAGGTATAGTCTAGAACCATCCGAGAGCCGCCCGATAATACCGGGACCGATACTCACCCAAAACATTAGCGTTCCGGACACTAATACTGAAGTTGGAACTGAAACCGACAAGGACTGAAACCGTTAACCCGGTAAAAACTGATAATTTTTCACTAATTTTATGCATACCAAACATGTCCTTAGATTAGTAATTTTTTCATACTAAATTTTAAATTTTATTTTTTCAATGTGGTTGGACATTGGAGACCCCGCTTCTTCAGTCGCTTGAGAGCCTATGATGAACCTCTCGATGATCTTTTTAATCCTATGATAAACCTGTTTTCAGGTTGGTACTTTAAATGTAACTGCAAACTACAAAGTACTAGCTACTGGAATTATTTAATACTCCCTTCCGTTCATCGAAATTGTTACGTTTCTTTTAAACACAGAGTTTTAGGAGAGGTTGAAAAGTAGTGTAAAGTTATGATAGAATATATTATATAAAGTTGTGTGAGTAATATAGTTGTCCCAAAAAGGAAAACAACTTCGGTGAACAGGACCAAAAAGGAAAACATAACAACTTCGGTGAATGGGAGGGAGTATTTATCTATCCATTTTAAGCCTATAAAGAATATGTTCTCGAGTTTTTATTTTAAATGTACTTAATTTATCCATCTATTTTGAAACTCAAGTATCAATTATGTAGGTTTTTAGACCCTTCTTGAGTAATTTTTGGATCTGTTTCTGGTAATTAATGAGTCCATGAACCGGGACTTATCGGTCTTAACTGGTCCGGATCTTACCGGTCTCGGGTCCGGTTGGCTTACCGGACTAATTCTGACATTAGAATCGGTTACTTGTCGGTTCGGTCTCAGGTATATCAGGTAACCTTACCGGGTCTGGCCTGTTAAGGCAATACCCGAGCTGAACCGGACCGATAATAGGCTTAGTCTCATTATAGTGTTGAAGTTCAACTTAGGAAACCGAATAAGTATGAAAGAGAACTAGCATGAGCTATTTTATTCTTAGTTTCGGTAAACTAATTTTAAAGGAGATGGTATGTAATACCACCAGTTATTACACTATGTTGTGATGTATTTACTGTGTAACTGGATGCTGTTCCGACTCTTAGAATTCAACTTCTCAGCAGTGATTCACTGACAAACATAGAAACACATGTAGAATGTCCATCACATACAAATAAAAATTAAATTGAAGTGACGAAATTGAATTGGAATAGCAAAAATATGAAGATTATCAACTACCCAGTTTATCTTCGTCCATTTCGACTCGAAATCAGAGAGAATTGCAGACAGCAAGTTGGGGTTTTGGCTCAGCAAAGAATCAGAGTGAAACTGAATTGGGGATGAAGTTTTGAGTTTTGGATCGAATTGGGAGTGAAGGCAGTGAGGATGAGTTTTGGCTCGAATTGCGAGTGATGAGGCGTATGTGTTGGCGTCACCAGGACTTAAAAATTTTTGATCTCGCATAGTGAATTTATTCGGTTGCTCTCCCGCGTAGTGAATTTCATTTGCAAAGCGTTAGTTTTTTTGGTTGGATTGGGACTTATGGTAGCATCTAGTTTTAACGTTATCTTTATTTCTTCCTGAAGTGCTTCGTCATCCAGCCTTCTATTGATATCCATTTGAGGATCTTGTGGTCTGAAAGAATGAACCCTTGGGTATGCATCAAAGTCTTCTTCAGCTACCTTCGTAGAATATCCCAAAAGTTCGTCTAATTCATCTCCATGTAATCAATAAAGATTTGTTGACGGGTACAGTTGGGATCTGGGAGGATTCCCTAAATGTAGTATTTTCCACAAAGTCCTTCTTTGCTATCCCCCATTTTCTCTCCAGCTTCTTCTGGAATGAACTCCTCCATATAGTATAGCTCTTTTCCTTCCCATCTCAGGGGTTGCACAGATTCCTATCTGATTCTCTTCTTTGCAGGAGCATCTCTGGGTTTAGCTGTGCTTTTTCTTCTCATTTTCTGGGAGCTTTCAGCTTCTGGAAAGTTAATAGTTGATGGAGGTGCACTTCTAGGAACTACAGCAAGGGATTCTTCTCTCTATTTTGTTATCATTTCTTCTCCCATTTTGCCAGCATCAATGATTTGGGTTAGCTGTTCCTCCATCTTAGACATGAAGTCCTACATGCCAAGGGGCATTCTAACAGAAACAGGTGGTGGGGAAGGTTCCTTTCTGGTGAGCAATAAATCCATCTTGTTGTTGATTGCTAACAAGTGTGGTTCAACCTTGGTTGCAAGAAGTCTTTCCAATGTCTTCTCGACCATCTTTCTGATTAGTTCAGTCATGTGGGAGGGTAACCGAGCTTGAGGTGCTTGTTCTGAGATTGCAGCTGGGTCCTCAGAGGTGGCTTTCTTTTTACCAGGGGAAGACTTAGCTGGAGAATGTTCCCCCTGTCTCTCTTCCTACAAATCAGTACTTGGTTCAGCTATGTTCTGCCCTTGATCAGGTTCATCCTGATCATGATCAATGTCATTCTGATCATCCTCCTAGACCTCTTAATCTTTTTCTCCTTCTTCTTGTTCTTCTTCATCTTCCTCCTTTTCAATAACAACATTTTCTTCAACAACTTCTTTTTCAACTCCTTCAATTTTTTCATTTTTTGTCTTTTCAACCCCAACAGGTTCATCCTCATCAAATGTTTTACCTTAGGATACTCCCTCCATAATATCAAAACTGAATTTGTGTATGCTTTTTTTAAAATTATTTATGAACCAATCCTCATCCAGTAGCACACTTATCTCAGTTTCATTATAGAAAACTTTAATAGATTGCTCTGTGGTTAGAGGATAGTCCCAACTACTCCTCTCAACCAGCTATTTCAGACAAGCTAAACTCAAAGTCCTCAAATTTTTCCAGTCTTTATAAGCATTAACAAACTAAAACTTGAGGATCTACTTCTTTACCATTTTCAGTTGCTCTTCGTTGAGTTGGAAGGGATTGTTGTCATTTAGGTTGAATGAGTAATGAACCATAGGTTCTTCTAGGAAATATCCTTCTTTGGCCTCTGCAACTTCGACTTCTTCAAGTATGCCTGGAACCTTAAGAAGTGGAACTGCATGGAGGTTGATTTCTTCATGAGCTAGGATCAGCTCGGTCGACTGAGCTGATATTTATGTAGGTGGGATGAAGAGTGGTTCATCTACCACTTCAGTCGTGTCTTCTTCTGATAACTCAGATGAGTAATTGACCAGTCATTTGTGTCTCTTTGAGGAAGATTCAGGTGATGATGCAACTTGAATGATATCTTTCTTTTCAGGAGACTTTCTCTTCTTGAAAAATATAGATAAGTGAAGATGGTCATAGTCTTCATATTCCTCATTAGCAGGTGCAGCTGGGATCTCTTCAGGTGTAGCTAACTTTTCGTATAAAATATTAGCTGCTGTAATTTGATCCTGGGTCAGTTCAGTTGGGGTAATCTTAGCAGGTAGGGTGACTGCAACTGATACCACTTGAGCTTCACCCTCAGATTCAGATGCTTCTTTGTAATATGATATTCTTGACTTCATCTTTGCAAGCATTCCTATAGCCCTCGGTTGCTGAATTGAGAACTGAGCCAGTGCAACTAGGTCCAGGTGGCCAAAGCATTTGTTGTTGTGGAAATTTTCTGCTTTGCCTTTAGCCTTCCCAAAAAAATCCAGAATCCAACTTATTTGAGTACCAAAGGTTAATTTCTGGGTGAATTTCTTGTTGGTGGACTCCCAGCTTGCTGTATTCACTTCCCTTGACTAACTGCCTGAAGATGTAATCAGGCCAGTTCTTTGCTTTTGCGTCATTGCCCCCATACTGTGTACTTTGATGAGGACATCAGATCAAAAATTCCTGACATTCCCATGAAAATTTTATTGGTCATGTCCACCAGGTATCTGAACTCCTTATGAACATCAGATTTATGGGCAGAAGCATTAGCCATGGCATGTTGGGTAATGATGTTGTATTCGCCAACAATCGAACTCTAGATGCCCCGTTCAGTCACTTTGGCTTCTTAGTAATAGCAGATAATTGCTTCCTTGTAAATCTTAGAGGGGTTGATGTCGAAATAATGGTAGATACCATTTTTCTTCATTCTGAGAATTAAATCCGCCATTAACAGGGATTTGTTCGACTCCAGGAGTCCGAGAAAGTCCACCAATATGCTGAATATTATCTGCTCTTTCACGACTTCGGGTTGATGTTCTTGAATTATGTTGTCGCGTCCATTTCTACAATATTTTGAGTTTTTAGTGTAGAGAAATTCGAATTTTTGCTTTTCGGAAAACTAGGGCTCTTGCTTGAAAACTTTTGAAGACGATAAGTCCTTATCAAGTAATTTTAATCGCTTTAAATAGATCTTTTGAAGTCGATTTTAAAATAATTAATTTCGAAATGGCGGTTCGTGTGACAGGATTGGACAATGTGATGTAGGCGTGGTGTTACTGTGATCGTGCATATTTAATCCACTATGATATTAAATAATAAATATTCAAAGAGATTAGAAAATTAGCTGATTGACCGTTTGATTTCTGATGCAGCTGCGTTTTTGATTCCTTGCTTTCTTGTATTAGATATGTAATCCTGGCTAGGATTTGGATCAGCTAGGTTCCTTCCATTGTGGATAAAATTTGATCAGCTAAGATCCTTTGATCCTGGCTGAGATTTGATCAGCTAGGATCCTTCCATCCTGGCAAAGAGTTGATCAGCTAGGTTCCTTCTATCCTGGCTGAATTTGGTCAGCTAGGATCCTTCCATCCTGGTTGAGATTTAGATCAGGTAGGTTTTTGCATTAGTTAGGTACTTGATTCCCAATCTATAAGTCCAAGATACCTTCTTAGTTCAAAAAACCTTTCTTCTGGTAAGGGCTTTGTGAATATATCAGCTATTTGGTATTCAGTGATGACTCTTTCCACCTTGACTCTTTTATTAATCACATCTTCTCTAATGAAATGATGCTTGACATCTATATGCTACGTTCTGGAGTGCAGGATTAGATTGTTCATCATATCAATTGCTCTATTGTTGTCGCACCATATTGGAACTTCATTTGGAATAATGTTGTAGTCCCTTAGTTGTTGTCTATTCAATAGTATTTGAGCACAACAGCTACCTGCAGCTAGGTATTCTCACTCAGTTGTAGATATTGAGTTGGATACCTGCTTCTTACTAAACCAAGATACCAGTCTGATTCCAAGGAATTGACATGTCCCCATTGTGCTTTTTTTGTTGATTTTAAAGCCAGCAAATTCAGCATCAGAATATCCTGATAGTTCAAAGTTGTCATCTTTAGATACCATAATCCAACATTGATTGTGGATTTTATTATCTTATTATTCTCTTTGCTCCTTCATGATGGGACTACTTTGGTTTGGATTGAAATCTTGCGCACACTCCTACTTTACATGATATGTCCGGTCTGCTTGCAGCAAGATATAATAATGATCCAATTAATCATCTATAGTGGGTTGGATCCACTGGAATGCCTCCATCATCTAAGTCAATGTGGAGATATATGTTCATTGGTACTCTCGAGGGCTTGGTTGACTCCACGCCAAATCTTTTGATCAGCTACCTTGTATATTTTGCTTGGTTGATGGAAGTACCAGTTTCAACATGTTTGCCTTGTAAACCAAGAAAGAAGTTAAGTTTACCCATCATGCTCATTTCAAATTCTCCTTGCATGAGGTTTGAGAATTTTTCACATAGTTCATGATTTGTGGAGCCAAAAATGATATCATCCTCATATACTTGAACTAGTATTATGTGCTCTTCATGTTCAGTTCTGAATAAAGTTTTGTCCACCATTCCCTTGCAAAAACCATTTTTTCTCAAGAAATATGGATAGAGTCTCATACCAGGCTCTTGGTGCCTGTTTGAGTCCATATAAAGCTTTCTAAAGCTTGTACACCTTGTCTCCTTTCACAAATCTAGGAGGTTGTTCAACATATAATTCCTCTTCCAGTACTCCATTGAGGAAAGAACTTTTCAAGTCCATTTGATACACCTCAAATTATTTGAAGGCTGCATATGCAATAAATAACGTGATTACTTCTAATCTTTCTACCGGTGCGTAGGTTTCATCAAAATCTAATCTTTCACATTGAGCATATCCTTTTGCAACCAATCTGGCTTTATTCCTAACAACAACTCCCTCTTCATCACATTTGCTCTTGTAAATCCATCTGGTTCCAATGACCTTCTTGTGATTTGGTTTGTCTATTAGCTCCCATACATTTTTCCTATCCATTCGCTTTAACTCTTCTTGCATTGAAATCACCCATGTGTAGTCGTCCAGAGCTTGTTCTGTTTTCTTGGGCTCCATTCAAGACATGAAACAAGGGAGCATTGTCATTCCTATTGGTTCTTTTGACTTTCTCATTTTGACTCAATCAGATAGGTTCCCAATTATTTGTTGAATGGGATGATCTTGTAACCATTTGGGAGTATCATCTTCATCTTTTGATTTTGGTTGATGATTATCATTGCTTGTTCCTTCTGTTGGATTGAGCTGAGGATGTGTTGAGTCTGTCTGTCCTTTAGCTAGGTCTCGTTGGATTTCAGCTGTGTCTAGTTCAGCTGTGATTGGATCATATTTAGCTATGATGGGATCACTTAAGATAGGTGAACCTGGCTACTCTGCAGTTGGGTCTTCATCAGCTTGGTCCGTCAATCTTGTGTCATTGATAATGACTTCTTCTAGAGGTGGCTTTGAGCTTTTTTCTCAATTTATTCCACCTATTTATTGTACTCAGCAGTAGATTCATCAAATAAAACATGAGGTGTTTCTTCCACAACTAATGTTCTTTTATTAAAGACTCTGTATGCCTCGCTTATCTATGAAAATCCCATAGAGAGATCGACATTGGTTTTTCCATGAAAGTCATTCACTGGTTTTGCCATTGTTATTGATAAAACACTTACAACTAGAAATATGAAAATATGAAATAATTGGTAATCTGCCGTTCCAAACCTCATAGGGAGTTTTACACTGTCTCCCTACTATCATACTTTTGTTCTTAGTATGGCATGTTATGTTTGACAGCTTCAGCTCAGAACCTTTTAGGAAGATCAGTCTCAACAATTATTGTCCTGGCTGCTTCATTGATGGTTTTGTTTCTTCTTTCAAAGAACACCATTTTGTTGTGGTGTTCTTGCAGCTGACTCTTCATGTTGAATCCCATTCTAATCACAATATTCAGTTATAGTTTTCTTGAGGAATTCTCCTCTTTTGTCTGATCTGATTTTTATGATAGATAGGAATTTCTCATTTTAAAGTTTTCTCATAAGCTCATGCAGCTTGGTTAGAGTTTCACTCTTCTTGTTGAGGAAAACTATCCAAGTGTATCTTGAGTAATCATCCACAACTACCAATGCATGCTTCCTTCCACTTAGTGTTCTTGGTTTGATAGGACCAAAAAGATCCAGGTGAAGTAGATCCAGTACCATGTTGGTTAGAATGGTAGGTTGGATAGATTTGAATGAAGCTATAAATGCCTTTTCTTTCTGGCATGCATCACAGAGAGTCTTCTTCCAGAAAATTCCTTCTAGAAGACCTCTGACCAATTTTTGTGAGCTTAACTTGTTGAGATCTTTGAAGTTACGGTGACTTAATCTTTTGTGCCAGAGTCATCCATTTTCAACTACTATCTTTAATATGAAACAAGCATTTGGTGTGCCTGTTTTCCAATCTATCGTATAGATATTCCTTCTTCTGTAACCTTGGAGTTTCACTTCTTTAGATAGAAGATCAATCACCATACATTTCCAATAGTGAAAACTACTATATTGTTCTCTCACAGAATTGGCTTATGCTTAAGAGATTGTACTTGAGTCATTTGACATACCGCACCTTTGAAATGACAATGTTCCCTCTGTGCAGCTTTCCAAAACCTTTGGTTTGTCCACTTGAGCTATCCCCGAAAGTCCCATCTGGGCCTCTTTCTTTAATATAGCTTGACAGAACTTTCTTATTTCTTGTCACGTGTCTTGAGCATCAAGAGTCTACAAACCATTCTTCACCTCCTATAGGTGATCTTGAGGCAACGTGATAGTAATCCTTCCATCTCTTCTACAATCATTAAGAAAAGATTTAGGTACCCAGATTTGAGTGGGTCCTCTAGGGTTAGTGGTTTTCTTGGAGATGTGATTTCTCCTGTGTTTGTTTATTTTGATATGCATTCTTTTGCTTTCTATATCCCTAGTTTGGATTGTATACAAGATATGAATGATAATTTATTTGGTATGAACCATTGTTAACTCTTAGCTGAGACCTATGATTAAGATGTTGGGGTCTCCATACCTGATAATTTTGAAAATTTGGATTACCTTGAGGTTTCTATTTTCCTCTCCCGTTTTGGAATCTATTTTGTGGGAGTCTTTGGTAATAACTAGACTGATAATGTCTTGACTACTGATGCTATTTTCGCCATTTCCTAGTCCTTTGTTTAGGCCGATTCCTTGATAATCTTGGTTGCTGCCTAAACTTTTGACTGACTGTTGCCTATTTTTAAATACAGGTTTGTTGATAGGCTCAGCAGTTTGGACAATTGTTTTTCCCTCTATAAAAGTAGTTTTTGAACTTGAGAGAGTATTGGGATCATATCCAAGGCCTGATTTTAAATAGAGTAGCCTCTGATTTATACATAATCCATCTAAGGTTATAGATGCTTTCAGAGATATTATTTCATTAGCTTGTGCATTGCTCAACTGTGTTAGTTTGGAAAACTTAGTTTTAGTATGAGTGACAACAGCTGATTTCTCATTTTTAAAATAGGGAGCCTAATAGTCTTAGTTGTGTATGTATCAATTTCAGTTGAGTTTTTTAAGACTAGTTTAGAGAGTCTTTCAAACTTAGCTCTATTTTTTTCATTAGTGGCTGACTCTTGGCGGAGTTTGTCAACGTCATTTTTCAGTTTCCTTTTCTCATTTTTTATATGCGGTTTGTCAGATGACACAGCTAGGTGTGCTGTTTTAAGAATTTCACAAGTCTTTTAACAGTTGGTTTAGAGACTTGTGTAAATCAAGATCTTCAGACATGTCTGAGCTAGAACTTTCTAAAGTTTGGGCTTTAGAGCATACATGTTTATCAGTAATGTTGGCCATTAAGCAATTGTAGTCATCTTCTTCTTCAGAGAAAAATCCACTGCTAGATTCCACAGTCTCTAACATCTGGTCTTCTACAATCAGGATTTTCCTGTTGTCTTCTCTTTTTCCCGTCCTTGTTTCCCTCATCTTTCTTGAGGCCAGGACAATCATATTAGATATGCCCTGTCTTATGACAGTTATAGCATTCCACCTTTCAGTTCCCACCCTTTTTGGGATTCTCATTGTAGTTCTTCTTGTACTTTGAGTAATTCTTCCTGAAATTACTGAACATTTGCATTATAAATGCCATTTCTTCCACAAAGTTTTTGTAGGTGACCCAGCTGCAAAGACAATTTCTTTTTCTGTTGGTTCATTGGATGATGAGCAAGGAAGTTCAAACTCAAATGCCTTGAGTTCTGAGTATAGCACTTGGATCTTTATTTTGTTAAGAACATTGGATTCCCTTATTGCTACTAAATGTAACACCCACAAATCCCATTGGGTTATTACAGTGCCTTGGAGATCCACCAGGCGAACATGACTAAAATACATTAAAATTAACCAACATGGTATCCGACACAATATTCCGATAAGGAATCTTAACGACAATGATGGGCCTACATGGCCAAAATGAAAATACAACCACACCCATGAGCCTTGCTCGGGTAATACATAATGACAATGACTGACAAACTATAGTACACTCCAACTGACTGACCAACATGAACAACTCGGACTAGTATTGCTCGAATGCCTCGTCGCCATCATCATGCCCCTATGTCTCAACTCTCTCCTCGTAAGCACCAATGAACAATATCCGCCGGCTCAGATGAGCCCTCAAAGGTAGGTGGTCGCTGGCGAGAGATATCGCTAATGATATTGCTTACACCCCTCTCTTGCCTCTGAGGTGGCGGCGGAGGAGCCTGTTGATTTTGAGTAGTGGAGTTATGCATCGCCTCCATTAGTTGTGCCATCTGAGTCATTTGGGCCATCATGCCCTGCATAAAAGCCAGTGGGTCAACTCGAACACCCTCTGACTGAGCTGTGTCCCCGGTACGACTCCCTGATAGCGAATGATCACGTCCAGGCGAATGAGTGGCAGCATCACTGCTCGATGAGTTAGCATTATTCCTGGCATTCGCATGTGTATTCACACGAGTCCTCGGGTTTCGGCCTGCACCACGGCCTCTTCCCCCTCGTCCTCTGCCAGCTCTTTCCATACTGAAGTGGAAAGTCACATGATGATTATATCTCTCGCATGAATATCACATTATGACTATGACATGAGATGATGAAAATGAGCATACGCTCTAACACAGTGGTTACATGTATGATTAACTGAGGTGACATGATTATCTGATGAACTTATTGAAATGATTATCTTGAACAAGTTAACAAGATTAATGATATGATCTTCCAGATCAACAACTGAGTAATGAAATGAATTGAGTGATTAATGAGTTAACTTGACCGTCATGGTCAACATGAAATGATGATTGAGGATTGTTAACTGATAAATTATGAATGAATGATTATTGCCAGAAACTATACCATGGCGTTAAAAATCTTACAGTTCTTGGTCTGATTGGATCGGCATTTGCACAGGTCACACGTGACGCGAAAGTCCAGTGATACTAGTCCGATGACGATGATTTCAAATGAGACATGACTTGGAGGGTAGTATTCAAAACCACGCTCCGATACCAACTCTGTAACACCCCAAACTAGGCGGATATTACAGTGCCGTGGACCCCCGACTGGGACCCACCAGGCGAATGAAAATGAATGAATTACACAAGGTAAATGTAGTACCGAACCACATTACAACATCAATTACTCTGATGAGGAGTTTCATACAACACACCCAGGATAATACAGAATACTTGTATATTTTATATGAAGATAAAATACACAACACTGAATGAGATGAGTATTCAAACGGAATGTCTGCAGCGGAATAAATGAAGGAAACATAAATGACTGAATAAATGACTGAAAAGACTGGGGCCCCCTTCTAGTATCATTGAGACTCCTCGCCGTCAACATGCTCTCCCCGTGCCTTTGCCTTTCCATGACCTGAAAAACAATATCCCCAAACGGGCCGATTACGTAGAACAACAATCCTCAAGGGTTGAAAATACACAATCATGATATATCCGGGTTATGAATTATCCTGTCGAAACATACGCAATCAAACATGCTATATGAATCAACTATCAGTACGGCTCAAAGGAATGGCGCCACACTACGTCCGGGATGGAAATGTGTCCGTGCACAAGCCACCAACGAGTATCGATCGAATACACGCGTGGTCTTGTACCTAATCAGTCTCACGAAGCCATCAACTCGTGTGCACAGTCCAATGTGAGGCCACCAACCAACACACGACTATAATGTGCCCGACATGAAAATCCTACACATACCAACCGGCACGCTAGTATGACCCGGAATGCCACGATATAACAAAAGTGACAATGAAAATGAATAATGACTCACCAAGATGAAATGATGGTGAATTAAATGACAGCTCAATGAAATGATTGGAACCGTCGTTCCTTATGACTGAGGTGATTAATTGACAATGACAAGTTTTGATACAGTTAATACAATGATGAATGAGTTACGATTATGAATGAACAACAACAAAAGGAATGAATATCCTTTTAACCGAGTAAGAATTAACTTACTCAACACCGATGAAGAATGTCCGTCCACGAACAACGTCCTAAATGAAATGCCGGTCGCTCGAACAACCTTGAATAACATAATTACCAATAATTCGATCATTACGCGAATCAAATACGATCATAACCAACTCAAACGTCGATACAACAATATCCTAACTCGAATATATCGAAACCAACTCCAAGATGAGTATTTCAAACCATCAAAACACTTTCAATGATATCAATAATCCCATAGGAATCCACAATTCAAGATTACAACAACGTCAATCGGAAATCCCCAAATAAACCGAAGTCAACCCCAAGGGTTCTTGATATAAATCCCCAAAATAACCATTTAATCCGTAGGAATATATTTATCCAAGGTAGATAATCCATATCTAACATATTCCAATGATAATCCAAGCTTACACGAAGAAATCGGAAGGAAAAACCCAAAAATCCAAAATTCTAGATCCAAGAGATTAATACCTTTGATTTGATGTTAAGGAGGTGATGAAGTGATGATTAATCCGAAAGATGAGCTTGAAGATGATGATTGATGATTACACCTCGAAGGATACTCTCCAAAACGCCCGAAATCGCCCAAAACCGATGAGGGAATGAGAAAGAATTATAAATGACGAACTCGGACTAACTGTCCAATATATAGCCATTCCAGGTTAGCGTGCGCTAGCCCTTGAGCGTAGCGTGCGCTAAAGGGTATTTTCGGTAGTCCAGTACCCACTGTTCGAAAACGGTAGCGTGCGCTACGTACCTTTTGTAGCGTGCGCTACAACCATACCATTAGCGTGCGCTAATACCCATGGTTAGCGTGCGCTAACGAATTATTAGATGCCCAGTATTGGAATCCATAAACCGTCTGTCCTCCGATCTGACCTCGGTAGCGTGCGCTACAACCAATATTTAGCGTGCGCTATAATATCGATTGCGTACGCTAAAAACAACTCATAGCGTGCGCTATGAATTAATCCAGTGCAGTCCAGTAGCTACTGGACTCAACCTGATCTATCCTTAGCGCTCGCTACAGCAATCATTAGCGTGCGCTACTACAACCCACTAGAGCGTGCTACTTACCACTCGTAGCGTGCGCTACTAATAACTCACCTGCAGTCCAGTACCCTTTGGACTGCAGCCAAGGTAACATTAGCGTGCGCTAATGCTGAGTGGTAGCGTGCGCTACCTGTACTCAATTAGCGCGCGCTAAAAAGAGTACGTAGCGTGCGCTACTCCTCACGCACAGCCCACAATGAAAACGACAATGACGACAAACACGGCACGAAACTCCAATTAGATTGATGATGGATGACGATTGATACACGAAACAATTACACTGAACGATGAATACCGAGATTGAATATGAGTGACAAATGATCATTAATGAGTGAAATTACTGAGTGACAATTACTGAATGATAAATACTGAATGATAATAACTGAATTACAACCGGGTATTACACATAATGCCCAATTACGTTTATCGACCTGCGAACGGTTTACGTAAATAAACTTAAAACACTTCCAGTGCTGTCATCCGATAATGAGAATGGACTGTTCTCTCTTATTTACATGGACTTCACTTCAATGTTTGCCAAATCAAGAATGCATTTGAAATATAATTGTTGGGATTCAGTGCCTAAAACGAAGGCCCACCGAAAGTGGTAAAACAAAAATAAATTCGATCTGAATGCCTATAAGAATCGATCGAGCTACATATATACGAATAGTAAACGAAGCACAAGATGATACAAGAAATATACCCTTGTAGTCCGTTGATTAAATGGTGTCCTTCTCTTGAGCGATTCCCCAAGCTTTAGTTGATTGCCCTACGATCCAATCTTCTCCAATCTCTTGGATGATCCAACGCCGAATGTACCGTGTCTCTACTTGCCACATGCCGGAGAAACGAACGGAATGACGATCACTTTACTATCCTCCAAGGATACGGCTAGAGCTAGGATGATGAAGCCTTCAAATGTTAATATTACACTCTAAGTGTATAGATCACACACTCTCAATGAATCTCTCAATTTTATCCAAGAACAATCAAGAGCAAAAGAAGAAGATGAAGTAGGAGAAAAAACAATTTTTCTCTTTCTCTCTCACTAAACTCACGGTTGGAATTCCCTTGGAAGATTGAGGAGTAGTCTTCATTTTATTCCTCTTTCAAATCCCACAAAATCTCCTACTTTAGACAATATCACCAAGGGTTGATATTTGTCCCCTTGGTTGGTCACAACTCTTCTACCAACATGTGAAGACCAAGATCAAACGAGGGAGTAGGTGATGGGGCGGCCTTCTAGAATGAATCAGACGAGTTCAATTCATTTCGGACTCCCGTGAGCCCAAAAAGATAAACTCCAATTTCGTTCCGATGTATTTATATCTATTAATTAATCCAATTAATTAATCATGTCAAATGCAAAATAATATAATTAATTTCTCCAAGAAATAATTATATCTATGAATTAAATTAATCACCCAGTAATTTATTTTATTCATCAGGCTGTGAATTAATTTATCCAATAAATCAATTTAGACATCAATGTCCCAATAATTAGACATCCAATATCTAATATTCATAATGAGAGAATAAGCTCGATTCATTCCGTCTTCAATCCTATTACTGTTGACTCAAAGTATTTTGATGATGATCGTATTCAAAACATTTAACAAGACGTATCTCATCGAGATGTTACATTGAAGAAAATTGGTCTTAGCGCACGCTACATGCTTCAGAGTAGCGCACGCTATCGAGGCATTCATACAGTCAAGTCAACTCAGCTGCAGTCTAGTCGGAACCTACCTAATGGATAGCGCATGCAAAAGCTTTATTATTTACGTACGCTAAAAAACTATTATTAGCGCACGCTATACAACTTTATTAACGCACGCTATCGCATCTCAAGTCAGAGGACAGTAAGGTCTGAAAAGAAAAAGGAGAAGGTTTTGCGCACGGTACGGACGTTCATTTACGTATGCTACTATGAGGTCTTAGCGCACGTTATATTTGAAGCCTTGCGCACGCTACCGGAAATCATGTCTAGTACTCCAGTAGCCACTGGACTCATTTGTGGAAAGCTCTTACGTACGTTACTCAGGCTAACGTACGTTATCTGGAAGTTTGTTTAGCGCACGCTACATTATACATATTAGCGCACGCTAAATCAGTCAGAATTCTACCGTTGGATATTCTACCCATTGGAACGAAGAAGTCAAGAAAGATCCGTGAAATCTGGAAAAGTTAATATTAAACAATTCCTAGCGCACGCTATTTACAAATTGCTAGCGCACGCTAAGTATAAATATATCCATTGGGAAAGAGACATTGGGGAGACAAACCGACATATCCTAAAGTCAAGATTGAAGACCTGTTGACCAACCGTTAGCGCACGCTACGAGTATATGACTAGCGCACGCTAGGCATGTAATTTTACCGTTGGAACAGTTTTGTGACCGTTCAGATAGGCCAAGTCAGAGATCGATTACGCACGCTATGGAGGTATTATTAGCGCACACTAATAATACAAATATCAGAATTTAAAGAAGGGATGTCACCTATAAATACCCATATCATTTGGGTATCTCATACAGAACTTCAAGCATTCAAGCATACAAGCAATCAAAGCATTCTTGAGCTCAAATCTCTATTTATTACTACATTCTAAGTTGTGAGAAGAAAGATACAAAGAGTGAAACACCTTGTAATATTTATTATACATTGTATTCTTTCATTTGGTTGTGAGTGTTGCATCACTCACACTTGAGCGTAAGAGTCACTAATCCGGTGTTATTAGGATCTTTGATCCGGCATTGTTAGGATTACACTCCAATATTCGTAGAGTGAGGATTATCTAGTTCCGATAGAACACTAGATAAACTAAGTTTATTTTGAGAGTGGTTGAGCTTGGACCAATAGAAGACAAGCGGTTGTAACGGTTGTTGTACTCGGACCGATCAAAGACGAGTCAAGTGTGTGGTTGTTCTTGAGCCAATAGAAAAAGAAGTCGGAGAGAGGACGTAGGCAAGTTGCCGAACCTCTATAAATCTTTGAGTCTTTTACTTTCCGCACTATTTCTTTTTATTCGCAAGAAAGTTCGATATTCCGCATTACCAGTATTCAACCCCCCTTCTAGTGGTGAATTTATCTCTTCAGTTGGTATAGGAGGGGGTCTGTTTTTAAAGGTTTAACCACCTAAGGGAAAAAGATCCGCAAATGGCACTTCTTGGCCAAATCGAAGGAAATGCTCTCAATCGTCCTCCCTTCTTCGACGGTTCCAATTTCATGACATGGAAAAAGAAAATGGCTATCTTCGTTCAAGCCTACGATATTGAAATTTGGAAAGTTATTTCCCTTGGTCCGAAGCTTGCAAAGAAAGAGGATGGATCATTAAAAAAGTTCGACGAATTCAACGGCGAGGACTGGAGGAACACACACATCAATTCACGAGATACTCAACTTCTCCATTGTGCCCTTAATCCCGAAGAACTCAATAGGATATCTTCCTACGAAAGCGCAAAGGAAATTTGGGAAATCCTCGAAGTAACTCATGAGGGAACCACCCAAGTTAAGGAGACCAAAATCAACATACTTCTTCATGACTATGGACTCTTCTCCATGAAGGACGAGGAAACGATCACCAATATGTTGGAACGATTCTCGGCTATAACCAATGGACTTGCATCATTCGGAAAGCCTATATCTAGTAGAGACAAAGATAAGAAAATTCTTCGCTCGTTGCCACGAGAATGGGATGCCACGGTTACCGCGATCATGGAGTCCAAAGATCTCAACAAGCTCGAGTTTAGTGCCCTCATTAGGTCACTCATCAATTATGAGATCGTTCTCAAGTCTAGAGGCACCAAACCAAAGACTCGTGAAAAAGTAGTCGCATTCAATGTTGATAGCGATGTTGAGGAAGATCTTCCCGAAGATGAAGATGACGAGGAACTTGCTCTCTACGCCAAGAATTTTAGAAGGTATAAAAGTCTAATTCAAAAAAGGCGAAGTTTCCTTGGTCGGGATGGCAAGCCGGAGCAAAAGAAGAGTGGCTATACTCCTATAAAGAAGTTCGACAATAATTGTCGGAAATGCGGTCAAGCCGGTCACTATGCCAAGGATTGTCGAGGATCCTCTTCAAAGCCTCAAATGGAAAGATTCAAAAAGAAGGAGGTCCTAATCGCTTCTTGGAGTGATGACGAGGAGGATATTGAAAGATCTTTGGATGCCAATCTTGATTTTATAGCACTCGACTCCGAAAGAAATATTGAGGTAAGTTCTAAACTCAATGATGACGAATATGATGCATTTGATTTTTGCGATTCACAAGAAGTTCATCATGACGATGAGTTATTAAGTGCGTTTGAATCCTTGAACACGGAGTATGACGAGATGGTTAAATTAAATATATCTTTAAAGAGAAAAATAAAATCTCTAGAACTCGAAAATTCCTCTCTTCAAAAAAAGGCAAAACTATTGAGCTCGACCATACCTTATGCCTTGAAAAGGAAAACGTTTTGAAAACCGAGTTGTCGAAAACTCAAAAGGATTTGAAATACATTTTGAACAAATTTACTCTCGGAAACGAGAAATTCGAAAAGCTTTTATCTATTCAAAAATCCCCATTGCTAAAACACGGTCTTGGTTTCGATCAGTTTAAAAGGGAACAATCCCATATCAACCTTGACAAAATAAAGAAAACCGAAACCGAGAACTCAAAAGCCTCTTTCAAACAACAAGTTCATGATGTTAATGTTCGTTCAAAGTTGAGAACCATCAAGGTTAAACAAATATGGGTTCCTAAAGGGACAATTGTTCCTAATGCTATAAGTATAGTTAACTTTGGAGGACCCAAACGGGCTTGGGTACCGAAACAACCGAAAAATTCTATTTTTATAGGTACCGGCACCAAAGAAAAGCAAGTGGTACATTGATAGCGGATGTTCAGGGCATATGTGCGGCTCCGAGGATTTGTTTGAAGACCTCGAATATCAAGAACAAGGACATGTGACCTTCGGTGACAACCAAAAAGGAAAAATTAAGGGAATCCGCAAAGTCAGTAAGGAACCTTCTCCCTCTATCAAAAAAGTATTGTCTGTTGAAGGTTTGCATCATAATATACTTAGCGTTTCACAACTTTGTGATAAAGGTTTTAAAATTCTCTTTGAACAAATGCATTGCACAGCATTTAGAAATAATAAAATTGCATTCATCGGTTTCAGATGTGGAAACATTTATATTGTTGATCTTAATGATAAAAGTTTATTCAATGAAAAATGTCTTATTACTTAGGATGATAATGCATATTTATGGCATTGAAAATTGGGGCATACATCTTTACCTATCATTTCCATTTTATCTAGACACGACCTTGTTCGTGGATTGCCCAAACTGAAGTTTGATAGAAAGCATTTGTGTGAATCATGCATAAAAGGGAAACACACTCGAGAATCTTTCAAACCAAAATTCGAGGTTTCCACTAGCCGTATTCTTGAACTTGTGCATATGGATTTAATTGGACCATCTAGATATGTTAGTCTAAATGGTAAGCTTTATACTTTGGTCATTGTTGATGATTATTCTCGTTTTACTTGGGTTAGGTTTATTGCTCATAAAGATGACACATTTTCCGAGTTTTCCAAATGGTGTCGTTTGGTGCAAAATGAGAAAAATCATTCTATAATTTCAATCCGCACCGATCACGGAGGTGAATTTGATTGCACTCCGTTTGAGCTTTTATGTGACAATTATGGTATTAATCATAATTTTTCGGCTCCTAGAACACCTCAACAAAATGGGGTTGTTGAAAGGAAAAATCGTTCTTTGGAGGAAATGTCAAGGACTATGCTTAATGAATACTCTCTTCCACAATACTTTTGGGCCGAAGCAATTTTTACGGTATGTTATGTGATTAACCGTGTTCATGTTCGTAGAACTAACCTTAAAACGCCGTATGAATTATGGAAGGGCAAAAAGCCAAATATATCGTATTTCCATCCCTTTGGTTGCAATGTGTTTATCCTAAACAATGGTAAGGATAACTTGGGGAAATTTGATGCTAAATCCGATTCTGGTATATTTCTTGGTTATGATACAAATAGCAAAGCATATCGTGTTTATAACATTAGAACAAATAAAGTTGAGGAATCCATTCATGTTAAATTCAACAATATGATCTCACCCCCGAGAAAGGTAGAATATTTTGATGATGCAGGTATTTTTCCGGATTCTCATCCCTCAAACGAAATGAAGAAAATTTCGGAAATTCAAAAGAAGACAATCGAGAGTCCACCGAAAGATTGGAGGCACATCAAAGACCATCCAAAAGATCTTGTGATTGGAAACATTGAAGATGGTGTTCAAACCCGAAGGAGAACTACCGAGTATATGGCTCATTGTGCTTTCGTATCCGAAATAGTTCCCAAGAATATATCCGAGGCTCTTGATGATGAAAGTTGGGTGATGGCAATGCAAGAGGATCTTGTACAATTCATGCACAATAATGTATAGAATTTAGTTCCCGCTCCTAAAGATAAAACAATTATCGGAACTAAATGGGTGCACAAAATCAAGAGTGACGAAGACGGTTACCCAATTCGAAACAAATCTCGTTTGGTCGCTCAAGGGTATAATCATGAGGAAGGCTTTGATTACGAAGAAAGTTTTGCTCCGGTGGTCGACTCGAAGACATCCGTTTGTTATGTGCTTTTGCCGCCCACAAAAAGATCAAACTATTTCAAATGGATGTGAAAAGTGCATTCTTGAATGGCTACATTCAAGAAAAAGTCTATGTCAAGCAACCTCCCGGTTTTGAAGATCAGCAATTTCCGGATCACGTCTACAAGCTCAACAAGGCACTCTACGGGTTGAAACAAGCACCCTGAGCATGGTATGATCATTTAAGTCAATTTTTAATTGCAAATGATTATAAAAGAGGTAAAGTTGATAATACCTTGTTTGTGAAAATATTTAATAATGAAGCTTGGAAATGATAATGATAATACCTTGTTCAACGCCAATGTCTTCATCATTAAAGCTTGAAAAAGATGAAAATGGCAAATCCGTAGATCAAAAACATAATATTTGCTACATGTTTATGTGCTCGATTCCAAGCTAATCCCAAGGAATCATATTTAATTGCTTGTAAACGCATTTTTCGTTACTTGAAAGGGACTATCGGACTAGGTCTATGGTATCCCTCTTGCTTGGACTTTAATTTGATTGCATATAGTGACGCCGATTTCGGCGGATGTAAAATTTATAAAAAAAGTACTAGTGATACGTGTCATTTTATTGGATCATGTCTAATATCTTGGGGAAGTAAAAAGTAAACCAGTGTGGCGTTGTCCACAGCTGAGGTCGAATATGTTGCTGCATGGAGTGCCTATGCTCAGGTGTTATGGATTAAAAATTAACTCCGCGACTACGGCATATATTTTGAAAATACCCCTATTCTATGTGATAACACTAGTGCGATTAATCTGAGCAAAAATCTCATATTGCATAGTAGAACTAAGCATATAGACATTAGACATCAGTTTTTACGCGATCATGTGCAAAAGAAAGATATATGCTTAATTTTTGTCGGGACGAAGGACCAACTTGCTGATATTTTTACAAAACCTCTTCCTGAAGGATCATTTAATTCGATTCGTTTGCAACTTGGTATGGGACATCTAGACAATTTTTGAAATTAGTTTTCTACTCGAGAAATCAATCTCATTGAAACGTTCCATTCGTAGCGCGCGCTAGCTTCCTTTTTGTAACGCGCGCTAACTTTCATTTTCGATAGCGTACGCTAACCTTCTATATTTTGCGTGCACTAATTAAAACTCTTCATATTCCGAATTTACTACTGGATTGTCCAGTGAACTGCCCATCTACTCCTAACGTACGCTAATCTTACATTCCTAGCGTACGCTAATTAAACCTACTCATTCCACTATATAAACACTGTTCACCTCAGCAACACTTCACATTCTCTCATAACGTACGCTACACACAGATCCCCTTTTCAGCGAAGAACCCTAGACGAAAAATCCAATCCATCCAAATCCGATTTCTTCTTCAAATCTTCCAATTACTTCCAAATTCATGTCAAGCAAGGGCCGCAAAGCTATGGAAAAATCTTACAAAAACCTAAAACGCCCTCGCGACCCTGAATACGATGCGACCCGATTCGTGTCATACACCGCATCAAAGGTGTTTTCCAAAATTCTTCCTCAAGAACATCTTACGGACTGCTACTTCTTCAACTTTTCGAGTCTAGAACGGGTAAATATTGTAATCACTGATTTTTTTACTTCCATTGGAATTGCTCGATTCATTGAATGTAAAGATCCCATATTTCCTGAACTTGTCCGCGAATTTTACGCAAACCTTCATGTTGCTGAAAGTGAAGGCTCATCATCCCTAGTCTTAGGGAGTATTGTTGGAGGAACGAAAGTAAAAGTCTCATCGGAAATTTTAACTCAAATTTTTGGTCTGCCATCCGACGGGTTTTCATGTACTGGAAAATCGCTTGCTGAAGAAACTGGTGTAAGGGAGATTGATGTGAAAGAATTCCTGAGTTCAAAAGTTGTAATAGACATAACCGATGAATTCTTCGAGAACAATGATTTTGGTATTAACATCCGACTCCCTTTAGTTGCTCTCACAAAGTGCATAATGCCGAAGGTAAACACTCAACACAAGTTAGTCGGAGTCGACAAACACGTTGTCTACCGCGTGCTTAATGATGATAAAGTTAATTTTGCCGATATCGTCACTAGTTGGATGAAAGTGAAGGGCGACCTTTTTCGGTCGAAGAACTATGCGTCTCGATACCGCAAGGCTGGAATGTTGTATGGTTCCATCCTTATGGCGATATTCAGACTTCATCACGTGGATTAGTCGAAGGACAAAGCTGTCCCTGTTTATATCGGTCATGTGATTTCGGACTACTCACTTAAAGCCATGCATTATGTCCGGACGACCAACCGAGGCTGGATCCTCTTTCCTTATCTTCGCGAAGACGACCAAGTGGAGAAAGGGTCACGTATGACTACACCGGAGGAAAGGATCACTCGATGAGGACCACACACTCTTCGGGAAATGCAAACTGGGGAATTCGTGAGGAAGGCCACTTCCAAAGGCAAGCGTCCAATGAAAGACTCCATCTCCGAAGAAGAAAAAAGTGACCTCGTTGCTCGGATGCGGAGCATCGAGACCTCACAAATTGAAATACGTGAGGACGTTCGGTCCCTACGATCGGAGGTTTGAGAAGTTCGCGGGCTGATCTCTGATTTTATCTGATTCATTCACCCGTCATTCCCATTCCCATCCTCTTCGTCCGACCAAGCCTCTTAGCTTCTAGGAATTTGATACTTGTTGTAGCAACTTCTCTTTCAAATGGTTTTGATGTCTCATGCTTTGAATGTTTGTGTAATGCTTGAACTACCTTTTAATGAAATTTGCATTTTTCTTCGTTTGGCTTCATGAAGATTGACATTTGTTGATTATGTGCTTTTGTTTTGGTTCATGGCATTTGGTTCGTATTATTTTTTATACGCAACAACACAGGGGGAGTCCTTTTTGTTTATGTCAAAAAGGGGGAGAAATACTCCAAAAACCGGAACGTACTAACATGTCGAAAATACTCCAAAAACCGGAACGTACTAACATGTCGAACAAGTTACCTTGATTTGAAATTTTTAAATATTTTTGCAGGTATAAATTAAATGTTTTGACATCATCAAAAAGGGGGAGATTGTTGACTCAAAGTATTTTGATGATGATCGTATTCAAAACATTTAACAAGACGTATCTCATCGAAAAGTTATATTGAAGAAAACTAGTATTAGCGCACGCTACATGCTTCAGAGTAGCGCACGCTATCGAGGCATTCATACAGTCAAGTCAATTCAGCTGCAGTCTAGTTGGAACCTACCTAATGGATAGCGCACGCAAAAGCTTTATTATTTACGTACGCTAAAAAACTATTATTAGCGAACGCTATACCACTTTATTAACGCACGCTATCGCATCTCAAGTCAGAGGACAGTAAGGTCTGAAAAGAAAAAGGAAAAGGTTTTGCGCACAGTACGGACGTTCATTTACGTACGCTACTATGAGGTCTTAGCGCACGTTATATTTGAAGCCTTGCGCACGCTACCGTAAATCATGTCTAGTACTCCAGTAGCCACAGACTCATTTGTGGAAAGATCTTACGTACGTTACTCAGGCTAACGTACATTATCTGGAAGTTTGTTTAGCGCAGGCTACATTATACATATTAGCGCACGCTAAATCAGTCAGAATTCTACCGTTGGATATTCTACCCATTGGAACGAAGAAGTCAAGGAAGATCCGTGAAATCTGGAAAAGTTAATATTAAACAATTCCTAGCGAACGCTATTTACAAATTGCTAGCGCACGCTAAGTAAAATATATCCGTTGGGAAAGAGATGTTGGGGAGACAAACCGACATATCCTAAAGTCAAGATTGAAGCCTGTTGACCAACCGTTAGCGCACGCTACGAGTATATGACTAGCGCACGCTAGACATGTAATTTTACCATTGGAACAGTTTTGTGACCGTTCAGATAGGCCAAGTCAGAGATCGATTACGCACGCTATGGAGGTATTATTAGCGCACGCTAATAATACAAATATCAGAATTTAAATAAGGGCTGACACCTATAAATACCCATATCATTTGGGTATCTCATACACAACTTCAAGCATTCAAGCATACAAGCAATCAAAGCATTCTTGAGCTCAAATCTCTATTTATTACTACATTCTAAGTTGTGAGAAGAAAGATACAAAGAGTGAAACACCTTGTAATATTTATTATACTTTGTATTCTTTCATTTGGTTATGAGTGTTGCATCACTCATACTTGTAGAGTGAGGATTATCTAGTTCCGATAGAACACTAGATGAACTAAGTTTATTTTGAGAGTGGTTGAGCTTGGACCAATAGAAGACAAGCGGTTGTAACAGTTGTTGTACTCGGACCGATCGAAGACGAGTCAAGTGTGTGGTTGTCCTTGAGCCAATAGAAAAACAAGTCGGAGAGAGGACGTAGGCAAGTTGCCGAAGCTCTATAAATCTTTGAGTCTTTTACTTTTCGCACTATTTCTTTTTATTCGCAAGAAAGTTCGATATTCCGCATTACCACTATTCAGCCCCCCTTCTAGTGGTGAATTTATCTCTTCAATTATGCGACTAGGTAGGTCTGTCTCAATCAGCAATGGGAGGAACCAAAGAGTAGTAGCACCACCTAGCCAGCCTGGCGGCCTAAACTGTACCCCAACTGAGAACGAATGATTGGGATCATTCAAGAACCATTCTGTCGTGAATACCAGTATACGTATAGACCCTTCTTTCAAATTTACCGATCAAGTTATAGGGTCATGGTCAGTCAAATTCTATCTATACTTGACGCTATGCATGAGTGTATACAAATCGAGATCATTGAGCTACCATACAACTAGCTCCAATGCTTGGGCCAAAGACTTATGATCTCATCTGCCAATAACCGCATAGGACATATAACCCGTTCACTAACAGGAGAAAGAATTATATCTTGGTATTCAGTAGGACCTGCAACTTGCCCGTCAAGATGCACGTCGAGGTTGACCCCCGCCTTCCGGTTTACAGGGTCGAACTACTCTAATGAAAATCTTGATGTCACAAGCACATCCCTACTAAAAATCTCAAGTCGAAGGTTCACGAATACCTATCACAACCTTTCGATTCCGTCATTGACTGTCCCGGAGTGAAATCCGTGTGACGTATTGAGGGTGAGTCGGTTCGAGTATACTAATCCAATTAACATACCTATAACGTGTGCTCGCACTGCCCATTAGTGTTCGACAGGCACTCTCCACGTCAAAGAACACGTCATATAAGTCTTCACATAAACTTAACGCCCATTTAAGTTTCATTGACTTGCGAGCAATTAAGTATTTGAGCTATAAACCTTTCCGGTGCCGATCCTCTTATCCAATAAGGAGTGGAATATTTTGCTCTCAAATACACGGACTAGTTTCTATTTATATATATTTACGAGTTAGGAACGCTAGTAACTACCAGTAAATAAAGAAACGTCCATTGCCTTATAATAATGATTTATATAATAACAAGTATAATGCCCTCACTTAACATCCTCTGAGTGGCATTCGAGGGCATACTACTAACAACAATAAACAGTGAATGAGTCATATTGCCTGTTATTCATAAATCCATAATTACAAGTACAATGCCCCATCTCTCTCATCCCCTGAGTGGCATTCGAGGGCATATTCCTAATAGTATCATTGTAACATTTATCACTGGTGAAAGTTATTGTGAATTCATCTCCAATTGGTTTGGATAAAAGTGGACTAGTATAGGATTACCCCACCTCTGAAACCACTATAAGTGCTTGCGTGTTCTATTGCATTCATCATACTTATCTGCTGCATTTATATTAACTATTCCATATAGTAGTCAACTATCTTCTGCACATCTTAGTTTTACAGTTGCTATAAGTCACCTGCAGACAGCATTAGTCACCTGCATTATTATCAGTTGTGCTTCCACATTATCATCTGCAGTTAAGTTTTTAGCTGCACATTTTATCAGTTGAGTAAATTCACTTGAGATTCAGGAAAAGAGTTTACTAAGTCTATTCACACACACACCCTCTTTCTAGACTTGTTCCTGATGACTTGTGACCTACAAGTGGCACCAGAGAGGTTGGTTTAATTTTACAAAACCAGATCCAGATACCTTAGTATATCTTAATCTCTCATATTATAATGGAACACATGCAATACATGCACTCTAGATTACCTGTATTTTCCATGGATGAATATGACCTTTGTAAAATAATATTGCAGGCTCATCTATCATCCATTCATGATGACATGTGGTGTGTAATTGAGGATAGACCATTCATATTTGAGAAGGACAACACACCAGAAGAAGTTGCAGCTGGGAAGCTAGAGAAGATCCATAAGGAGAGAACCGAGATGTCTCCTGGAGAAAAGAAACTGGACAATCTTGACAACTGGGACAGAGATGTGCTATATCAAAATCTTGACAAGGTAATCATGGTCACGATTAAAAATTGCAATAATTCCAAAGAAATTTGGGACACATTAGCTGTAATGTGTGAGGGAACCGAGCTGATCAAGGAAAATAAGTTGTCAATTGCCACTCAAAAATTTGACATTTTCAAGATAAAGACTAGAGAAACAATTCACCCGGTGGACACAAGATTCACTGAGATTATCAATTAAATAACCTCCCTTGGAAAGACATATGGTAAGACGGTGATGGCTCTAAAAGTTTTAAGATCTCTCAACCCTGAATGGAGCATGAAAGCTGTAGTCTTGACAGAATCAAAGGATCTCAACAAAATATGAAGGCATGTGAGTTTGAGCTGCCCTGTTCATCATTCAATGAACCAGCTGAAAAAGGGATAGCATTTGCAACAGAATCATCTGCAAAGAGACTAGGTGAAGTCAGTCCCCCCAGCCCTCTGAATTTTGAAGAAAAGATGGCTTTCATCATGTAGAGGTTCTGAAAATTTAGGAAGAACTATTCCAAGTACAAGAAGAATTACAAGGACAATCCAAGGAGGAACGAGAAGGCTGGCAACTAGAAGGTGGAATGCTACAACTGCCACAAAACACGAGACATCCAGTTTGACTGTCCAGAACTCAATAAGGAAGAAGGCAAGAAATATGTGGGCAGAAAGGAGGACAAAAGGAAACATTTCATTGGAGAAGACCAAGAAAGAGTAGAATCTAGCAGTAGATTCTTCGCTGATGATGATGAAGACTACAACTGTCTGATGGCCAACCTAGCTGATGAAGAGGTAACATCTAAACCCTCAATTTCAAATAGTTAACAAAACTCAAACCTGAATTTGAAAAACAGCTGAAAACAAATTAAAAAACTCAGATGATAATACCACAACTGAGATTAAAAGGCTAACTGTTTTAAACAGTGAGAAATCAGCTACACTTGCTCATGTCAAATCTGAGTTTGCTAAACTGACATAGCTAAATAGTACACAAGCTAAGGAGATAACATCTCTGAAACCATCTATAACCCTTGATGGTTTGTGTATGAACCAGAGGCCACTTTATTCAAAATCAGGCCTTGGATATGACCCCAACACTCCCTCTAGTTCAAAAACCACTTTTATCAAGGGAGAAACTTATTTACCGACTGCTAAGCCTATAAAACCCATATTTCAAAATAGGCAGCAACCCCGTCAAATGTTTAGGTAGCAGCCAAGATTTACAAGAAAGCCACCTAGACAGGTGGCTAGGCAATGGCCAAGGCAGATGTAATACCCGGTTGTGAATTCATTTATTATCAAACAGTAATTATCGCCCAGTAATTTTTACTCTTTAATAATCATTGATTATACATATTCATTCACTGTGTTCACCGTTCAGCGTATTCTGAATTGTGTATCAGTTATCATTCGTCTTTCAACCCTATTTGAGAATCGAGACGAGAATATTATCATTATCATCATAATTAGTAGCCTGTGTGTGGGGTGTAGCGCACGCTACGTATTCGTTATAACGCATGATATTTGAGTACTGGTAGCGCACACTATCTATCAACATTAGCGCATGTCAGTGTAATTGAGGCAGACAGTCCAGTAGGTACTGGACTGAAATGGAGAATTTATAGCGCACACTATGAGTAAGAGATAGCGCATGCTAGCTGTGTTAGTAGAGCATGCTAAGCAACCGTAGTAGCGCACGCTAAGGCTCGAGCAGGCGGTGGACAGTAGGTTCTCGACTCCTTTTTTTTCTGGACACCAACTATCAGGTAGCGCACATTAACACTCGGTTAACACACGCTAAGAGTACGGTGTTAGCGCACGCTACAACATACGTAGCGCACGCTAACGAGGAAGGCAAAGTTCACTTGACTACCCGGTGAACCCGCTAGCGCACGTTATTATCATAAACTAGCTTACGCTAAGCTGCCTTTAGTATAAATAGGACATTTCAGCCCCAATTCGTCATTTTTCCACATCTCCACCTTTCTTGGGCGATTTCGGGCGTTTTTGGGCATTTTGTGAAGATCCCTTCGAGCTACTATCATCTATCAACATCTTTAAGCTTCTAGTTCAGATTATTCAACGTTTAATCCTCTCTACTGCTCCAAATCAAGGTAAACTTTGCATAACCCTAGAATTTCGGGATTTGGGGGTTTTCTTCCCGATCTCTTCGAGTTAGCTTGCTGTTGTGTTGGACTATGTTGGGTATGGATTATCTACCTTGGATACATGTGTTCCTATAGATTTATTGGTTAATTTTCCAGAACTGTTGAGTATTTGGGATGGTTAAGTGTGATTCACCATCTAGAGGTTTTCTTACCGGAATACATGCATCATGTATTCCAACTTATTTTTCGATCGATGGGTTATTGATAGTTGATTATGAACTTGTTTAGGTTCTAAGTTGTCGATTCCTTCAATCTTGGTACCTCGTCGTTCGTACCATTTCCTCTCATTCCAGGCAAGTAAATTCTTGCTCAGTTAAATGGATAATCATTCCTTTAGTTGTTGTTCATTCATACATATAATTCATTCATAGTACATCAATCATGTTGAGACTTGTAATTATAAAACTAATCATTCAATTCACGAGGAACGACGGTTCCAACCATTTCATTTGAGCTATCACTCATTGCGTTATTATTTCACCTCGATGAGTCATTCTTGGCTCCTGTCGGATTTCTATTCATTATTATTCATCATGTTCGCTTTTGTTCTTGTGACCTTACGGGATCGTATTGCGTTGCTGGATGGTATGTGTGTGGAATTTTTAGTCGGGCACATGATGGTCATGTGTTATGCGGGTAATCCGACACATTGGACCATGCACATGTTATCGTGCCTCCGTGAGACTAATTAGGCACAAGCGCGTGTGTTTATAGGGGTTTTCCGAACACTCGGCGACTTGTG
This sequence comes from Orobanche coerulescens, assembly GCA_033398695.1. Taxonomy (NCBI): domain Eukaryota; kingdom Viridiplantae; phylum Streptophyta; class Magnoliopsida; order Lamiales; family Orobanchaceae; genus Orobanche; species Orobanche coerulescens. Next base: position 96,604,410 of record CM065807.1, read on the forward strand.
TACTTGCACATCCCATCTTGGGCGTACTATGATGCCCCTCTTTCAGACTTGATTTCATAACTAAGACATGTGATTATTGTATTTGTTCAACTCTTGAGGATTGTTGTTTTGTGTAACTGACCCCGTTGGGATGTTGTTTTTAGATCATGGTGATGGCGAGGAGTCCCAGTGATACTAGTAGGGGCCACAGTCCTTTCAGCTATTCATGTTTCCTTCATGTGTGTTTTCCGCTGCATTTCTCTTTGGACTTTCATTTTAATTTGGTGTTGTATATTTCATCTTCATATGAAATATATATGTATTCTGTAATCCTGGGTGTATTGTACTTGAAACTCCTCATCGAAGAAATTGGTAATATAATGTGGTTCGGTACTACAGTTATATTATTTAATCATTGTATTTCATTCGCCTGTTGGGTCCCATTTAGGGGTCCACGGCACTGTGATAGCCGCCTAGTTTGGGGTGTTACAGAGTTGGTATCAGAGCGTGGTTTTGAATACTACTTATCCGAGTCATGTCTCATTGAGAATCATCAGTCATAAGACTAGTATCATTGGACTTTCGCGTCACGTGTGACCTGTGAAAGCGCCAAGCCCCTCAGACCAAAAGAACACTATGATTTCTGCCGCCATGGTATAATTTCTGGCAATAAGAATCAACTCATTCATTATTCATCAGAAAACAATCGTCAATCATCATTTCATTGGATCTTGTCGATCATGTTAACTCATTAATCAGTCAGTCAATCTCATTGCTTAGTTGTTGATCTTGTGGATCGTATTATCAATCTAGTTAACTTGTTCAGGATAATCATATTAGGAATTTCATCAGATAATCATGTCACCTCAGTTGATCTTTCATGCGATCTTATCATATTTCGGTGTAATGTCGATGATCAATTTACTGCATTATTAATGCGTTCATTGTGTTAGAGCGTGTATGCTCATTATTATCATTCCATAACGTAATCATAATGCGATATTCATGCGAGATCTATAATTATCATATGACTTTCCTACTTCAGTATGGATAGAGCTGTCAGAGGACGCAGGGGAAGAGGACGCGGTGCGGGCTGAAACCGGGAGCTCGTGTGAATACCCGCGCAAACGCGAGGGATGTTGTTAGTTCAACAGGTAGCGATGCTGCAAACTCAGCTGACGATGCTACTCATTCACCAGTAGATAATCATTCACTGTCAGTGAGTCGTACCTAAGATGCAGCTCAATCAGAAGGTGTTCGGGTTGACCCATGCATATTTATGTAAGGCATGATAGCTCAGATGACACAGATGGCACGTCTGATGGAGACGATGCAGAATTCAACCACTCAGACTTAGCAGGCTCCTCCGCCGTCACCTCAAAGGTAAGAGAGCAGTGTGAGCAGTATAATCGGCGACATCTCTCGCCAGAGGCCACCTACTTTTGAGGGCTCATCTGAGCCGGCAGATATTATTCGCTGGCTTGAACATTTCGAGAGGCTATCTGCTATGGTGGAGTGTCCCGAAGGGCACAAAGTTTTAGTCCTGACCCATCAGCGGAAGAAGATGTTCTCGCCATCGCCGAGAAGTTTTTGGAGCTACTTCCCTTTGCCTCATCCATTATCCACTCTGAGGCGGATAAAATCAAGTACTTCAGTAAGAGGTTGAAACCTCATATGCGGATGTAATTGCTTAATTATCATTGCGCCACCCTGGCTGAATTCATCGAGAAAGCTCTTACTTATGAGCTTACCGCTAAGGAAATTGCTAAGCAATGAACTTCATCTGTTGGCAAGAAATCTAAGAATCATAATCAGTCCGAAGGTAGTCGGGCAACCTTCAAGAAGCCTCGCACGGGTTCTACTTTTTCTGAGCGACCTCCAATGGTGCCTAATCCTACGGAATCTCAGTCCCGAGCGGCCAGTTCGGCCATAACCTATTTCAATTGTGGAGAACAGGGTCATTACAACACTAAGTATTCGAGGTAGACTATCACATGTAACATCTATGGGATTGCCGGGTATAAGGCCCGTTTCTGCCGAAGAGATTCCAGACCTACTCCGATGGCATCTTAGACCCCGAAGCAGTCAGTTGTTCAGAATCAGGACACTCAGTCTGCGTCGTTTAAGATGACGGGAGCAAATAAATGCAGAGCCCATAGTTATCAAACATGAGCAATTGGTGCAGGGACTGGCAAGCCCCGAATTTACTAGATGAAGAGGACCGACGATCTGGTAGCCCGAATGATCTCAGGTTCACTCGAAATCCTATCTCAACCTGTGTGTACCCTTTTTGATACTGGCGCGTCACAGTCATTCATTTCCAAGTCATGTTTGAGTAGAATACACCTGGATAGTGCTACTAGTTGCCAACCTTATGTCATTGGTCTACCAGAAGGTAGAAGAATTATCGAAAATCGTGAAGTTAAGAACTGTCCAATTCAGCTTGAGGGCCACGAATGGCTGGCAGACCAAATCGTGGTAGACTTACCTAAAGACGACGTAATCTTGGTTATTAATTGGATGGATCGTCATGGTGCCACCCTTAGTGTCCGTAAGCGTATGGTCACTATCATTTCAAACAATTGAGTCGAGTGTGTATTTCAGAGGGGTTACCCCAGCTGTTCCGGAAGAGTTATTAATATGATGAAAGCAGTGAAGTTACTCAATCAGGAGTGTGTCGGTAATTGGTGCTATATGCCCAAGACTGAGAAATCATGAGTGACGTTGGCGGATATCCCTGTAGTGAGAGACTACGCCGATGAGTTTCCAGATGAGTTACCTGGTTTACCTCCACAGAGAGATGTGGAATTCACGATAGAGTTGGAGCCTCATACGTCCCCAATATCGAAAGCACCATATCGTATGGCCCCGACCGAAATGCAGGAACTGAAGAATCAATTGGAGGAATTGACCGAGAAAGGTTATATCCGACCGAGTGCATCCCCATGGGGAGCACCAGTATTATTTGTCAAGAAGAAAGATTGTTCATTTCGCTTGTGCATATCAGGAGCTGAACAGGGTGACGATCAAGAATAAATATCCCCTAACCCGCATCAATGATCTCTTAGATCAGCTCCAGGGAACTTCAGTATTTTCCAAGATCGATTTAAGATCTGGGCATCATCAGTTGCGAATTCGAGAGTCCAGTATCGCAAGAACGGTGTTTCGAACATGCTATGGGCACTACGAGTTTATAGTGATGCCGTTTGGGCTAACTAATGCACCTGTGATATTCATGGAGCTGATGAACCGAGTTTTCATCGACTATTTAGATCAGTTCGTGGTTGTTTTCATTGATGACATTTTGATTTATTCTCGTGTCTAAGAGGAGCATGCACTTCACCTTCATCAGGTTCTCGACGTGTTGAGATGAGAGCAACTCTATGGCAAATTTTCCAAATGCGAGTTCTGGATGTCCGAGGTGACATTTCTCGGGCATATGATTTCATTAGATGGGGTACATGTCAGCCCTCAGAAGATGGAGGCTATCCGAGATTAGCAACCTCCAAAGAATGTTAAGGAAATCCGATGTTTTCTTGGATTGACACGCTATTACCGGCGATTTGTGGAAGGATTTTCTAAAATCGCTCAACCTATGATGAACCTTTTGCAGAAGGATAAGAAATACATGTGGTCTGACGCGTGTCAGCAGGGTTTTGAAGAACTCAAGAGCCGTCCAATTTCAGCGCCTGTCCTTTCTTTACCACAAGGGATGGAAGGGTTCGTGGTTTATAGTGATGCGTCTGGACACGGTCTTGGATGTGTATTAATGCTGAACGGGAAGGTGATTGCTTATGATTCGCGGCAACTGAGGCCTTATGAGGTCAATTATCCGACCCATGACCTGGAGCTAGCGGCCGTGGTATTTGCATTGAAGATTTGGCGACATTATCTTTATGTCGTCACCTGTCAGATTTTCACCGATCATAAGAGTTTAAAGTATATATTTACTTAGAAGGAGTTAAACATGCAACAAATACGGTGGCTGGAACTGATTAAAGATTATAACATTGAGATACAATACCACCCGGGTAAGGCGAACGTCGTCGCCGATGCCTTGAGTCGTAAGTCCGTTCAGGGACAAATGCTTGCTCATTTGACTGCTCAGAAGGAACTTCAACATGAGTTCCTAAGGCCTGCGATCGAGGTATGGTTACCGCAAGTGCAGGGGAAACTTTGCATGCTAGAGATTTCATCGCCACTGTAAGAGGCGATCAGAACGAAATAAGGTTCAGACCCATTTCTGTTGCGCATTCGAGAGGATGTGGCTAAGGGGAAAGCCCCTCGATTTGTGGTCCACGAGGATGGACTTTTGCGATTTAAGAATAAGTTATGCGTTCCGGTGGATGATGAGTTGAAAAGATCGATTTTGAGAGAGGCTCATACTACCCCTTATTCCATCCATCCGGGGTTTTGCAAAATGTACAAAGACTTGAAACAAAATTATTCATGGAGTAATATGAAGCGAGAAGTCTCAGAATTTGTTTCGAGATGTTTGACCTGTCAGCAAGTCAAGATAGAACATCAACGACCGGCGGGTATGCTGAAACCGCTTTCTATCCCAGAATGGAAGTGGGAGGATATTTCAATGGACTTCATCACGAGTTTGCCAACGAGTCATCGTGGCATGAATACGATTTGGGTAATTGTGGACCGTTTAACTAAGTCAACTCATTTTCTTGAGATCAAGGATACGTGGGGTCCCGAGAGACTTGCCTAGTTGTTCATTAAAGAGATCGTGAGATTGCACGGTACTAATAAGAGTATCGTTTCTGATCGTTACGGGCGATTCGTATAACATTTTTGGAAATCCGTTCATTGTGCCATGGGAACCTAGCTAAATTTCAGCACAGCTTTTCACCCTCAGTCCAATGGACAATCAGAGCGAACTATTCAGACGTTGGAGGACATGTTGAGGGCATGTGTTCTCGATTGGAAAGATGATTGGGAAGCCCAACTACCGTGGATCGAGTTCACATACAATAACAGTTGGCATGCTTCGCTTAAGATGGCACCTTACGAGGCCTTATACGGTCGTTGTTGTCGATCTCCCTTGTGTTGGGATGACTTATCAGAATCATTTGGCACTGAGCCTGATATGCTAGTAGCCTCCCACGAGAAGGTAGCTTTGATCAGGAGTCGTTTGTTGACCGCTCAGAGTCGAAAAAAATCATATGCATATAATCCTCGTCGACCATTAGAGTTCGAGACAGGTGACCACGTTTTGGTCAAGGTATCCCTGAGTAGAGGTATTTTCTGTTTCGGTAAGAGAGCAAAGTTGAGTCCGAGATTCATTGGACCATTAGAAATTTTGGATCGAGTAGGCAGTCTGGCTTATCGATTGGCCTTACCTCCGGCTTTGAGCCGAGTTCATAATGTGCTTCACATCTCTAAGTTGCGTAAGTATGTTGCCGACCCGAGTCACATACTTCAGTTCGATGAAATCGAGATCGCGGATGATTATACGTACGGGGAGCATCTGTAGAGTCCTATTGCGACGAGTCAAATAGTTGAGGAACAAGGCGATTTCTTTGGTAAAAATTCAGTGGTCTAGATATGGAGTGGAAGAGGCTACTTGGGAAACCGGGGATAGTATGCGGGGGAGTTATCCCAAAGTGTTTGACCCTTAGTTTCGAGGATGAAACTCTTTTTAAGGGGGCGGTATGTAATACCCGGTTGTGAATTCATTTATTATCATACAGAAATTATCACTCAGTAATTTTCACTCTTTAATATTCATTCATCATTCATATTCATTCATTGTGTTCACCGTTCGGCGTATTCTAAATCGAGTACAGTTATCATTCGTCTTTCAACCCTATTTGAGAATCGAGACGAGAATATTATCATTATCATCGTAATTAGTAGCCTGTGTGTGGGGTGTAGCGCACGCTACGTACTCGTTATAACGCATGATATTTGAGTACTGGTAGCGCACACTATCTATCAACATTAGCGCATGCCAGTGTAATTGAGGCAGACAGTCCAGTAGGTACTGGACTGAAATGGAGAATTCATAGTGCACACTATGAGTAAGAGATAGCGCACGCTAGCTGTGTTAGTAGCGCATGCTAAGCAATAGTAGTAGCGCGCGCTAAGGCTTGAGCAGGCAGTGGACAGTAGGTTCTGGACTCCTTTTTTTTCTGGACACCAACTATCAGGTAGCGCACGTTAACACTCGGTTAACCTACGCTAAGAGTAAGGCGTTAGCGCACGCTACAACATATGTAGCGCATGCTAACGAGGAAGGTAGTGTTCACTAGACTACCTTGTGAACCCGCTAGCGCACGCTATTCTCAGAAACTAGTGTACGCTAAGTTGCCTTTAGTATAAATAGGATATTTCAGCCCCATTTCGTCATTTTTCGACTTCTCCTCCTTCCTTTGGCGATTTCGGGTGATTTTGGGCGATTTGTGAAGATCCCTTCAAGCTACTCTCATCTATCAACATCTTCAAGCTTCTAGTTCGGATTATTCAACGTTTAATCCTCTCCACCACTCCAAATCATGGTAAACTTTACATAACCCAAGAATTTCGGGATTTGGGGGTTTTCTTCCCGATCTCTTCGAGTTAGCTTGCTATTGTGTTGGAATATGTTGGGTATGTATTATCTATCTTGGATACATGTGTTCCTACGGATTTATTGCTGTATTTTCCGGAATTGTTTAGTATTTGGGATGGTTATGTGTGATTCACCATCTAGAGGTTTTCTTACCGGAATACATGTATAGGGGGTAGTATTTTTGGGTGGATTCCAACTTATTTTCCTACCGATGGGTTATTGATAGTTGATTACGAACTTTTCTAGGTTCGGAATTGTCGATTCATTCAACCTTGGTACCTCATCGTTCGTACCATTTTCTCTCATTCTGGGAAAGTAAATTCTTGCTCAGTTAAAAGCATAATCATTTCTTTCGTTGTTGTTCATTCATACATATAATTCATTCATAGTACATCAATCATGTTGAGACTTGTAATTATCAAACTGATCATTCAATTCACGAGGAACGATTGTTCCAACCATTTCATTTGAGATATCACTCATTGCGTTATTATTTCACCTCGGTGAGCTATTATTGGCTCTTGTCATATTTCTATTCATTATTATTCATCATGGTCTCTTTTGTTCTTGTGACCTTCCAGGATCGTATTGTGTTGTCGGATGGTATATGTGTGGAATTTTTAGGCTGGCATACGATGGTCATATGTTATGCGGGTAATCCGACACATTGGACCGTGCACATGGTAACGTGCCTCCATGAGACTAATTAGGCACAAGTGCGTGTGTTTATGTGGGTTTTCCGAACACTCGGTGACTTTTGTACTTGCATATCCCATCTCGGGCGTACGATGGTGCCCCTCTTTCAGACTTGATTTCATAACTAAGACATGTGATTATCACATGTATTTGTTCAACTCTTGAGGATTGTTGTTTTGTGTAACTAACCCCCGTTAGGGATGTTGTTTTTAGTTCATGGAAAGGCAAAGGCACGGGAATATCATGGTGATGGCGAGGAGTCCCAGTGATACTAGCAGAGGGGCCCAGTCCTTTCAGCTATTCATGTTTCCTTCATGTGTGTTTTCCACTGCATTTCCGTTTGGACTTTCATTTTAATTTGGTGTTTTATATTTCATCTTCATATGAAATATATATGTATTCTGTAACCCTGGGTGTATTGTACTTGAAACTCCTCATCAGAGAAACTGGTAATATAATGTGGTTCGGTACTACAGTTATATTATTTAAATCATTGTATTTCATTCGCCCGGTGGATCCCAATTGGAGGTCCACGGTACTGTGATAGCCGCCTAGTTTGGGGTGTTACATTAGAAGTAGTAGTTAAAACATTATGCTAATCATTACAAAAGACTCCCCAAAAATAGATTTCATAATGGGAGAGATAAATGGAAAACTCAAGTTTATCCAAACTTTGAAAATAAACAGGTGTGGAGACCCCAAATATTTAATAAATGGTCTTAGCTACGATTTAGGAATGACCCACGCCACAAATATTATCAGGCATATACAGTATACAATCCTAACCAAGGATATAGACCTAGACAGCAGACACCTTATAAGGGTAATCAACATAATTTTTATAACCCTAGGAGAAACCAATTCTCCAGGAAGCCCACTAACCCCAAAGGACCCACTCAAATTTGGGTACCTAAATCCTTGCTTGTCTAATTGCAGAAAATGTGGAAGGACTACTACCATGTCACCTCAAGTTCAACAGGAGGAGGTGAAGAATGGTTTATAGATTCTGGATGCTCAAGGCACATGACAGGGAATATGAAGGTGCTCTCAAACTACTATTGGAGCATTATCGGAATATGCACCGTGTTGCGGAAGCGTAAATTAAATGACACGCGGATTTATAGAAGCTCGGCCAAACGTGCCTACGTCCTTTCTCGATGTATCTTTTTCTATCGGTTAAAGATCCAAACATCTGCACCTCTCTTCTATCGATCGAGGGATTACCATTACAAGCTCGTCTTCTATCGGTCCGGGTAAAACCATTCTCTTACTCGTCTTTTTGTCGGTCTAAGTTAAACCGTTTTCCTTTTCTATTGGACAAGGAACCAACCCCTCTAGCTTTCTATCGGTACTAGATAAACCTCACTAAGATACGATTGTGATTCTAACAATGCCGGATCCTTGATCCTAATAATACCAAATCTAATCCTATCTTTTCTTTTTCTCACTCGTGTATTATTTTGTGTATAACACTGAATCACTCTAATTGAAGCTCAAGAACAACAACTATAATATTTACAATGATATCTCAAGTGTATATGAATAGCTCAATGTTGTTGTGTGGATAGATACCAACTCACTTGGTATTTATAGCCTTCTTCCACAAACTAGCCGTTACTGCCAGTTGTTATTAGTGTGCGCTAGGATTTTTCCTTAGCGTGCGCTATCGCATGTAGCGTACACATATTAGCATGCGTTAAGCACTCTTCATAGCGTGCGCTAATCATATATCCGTTGCATGATTTGTCAAACTATCCGTTCCAACTTTATGACTTTGACCGGGTTTTCCCAACGTATTGATTCACTTGAATTCAAACGCCTTAACGTGCGCTATTCCTCAATCTTAGCATACGCTATGATTTTATCATTGCTTGCGTCATTCTGAGTTTGAATATCTTTACACCTGCAATTATCCTTCGATAGCATGTGTTAATTATAATGTGTAGCGTGCGCTATCCTCATCAGGTGACTTCACTTCAGGTAGCTTCGTAACTCGTCTGATCTGCAGATAACTCCCGTTGGCGTGCGCTAACCTTCAGCTCTTGCGTGCGCTATGCATGTATTTTGTTCAGCTTTTTTTGTCTTCGTCTGCTTCGATGTTTTGCTTCGCCTCGATGTTGTTTTGCTTTGTTTAGAAACTTAATCATCAAAACACTATTTATTAATATGTGGAATAAATATTTCAATAATCTCCCCCCTTTTGATGATTACAAAATAACTCTGGAATTGGATAAAACCTGCAAAATAAAAATATATGTATATGTACGTTTCAAAGTTTTCGGCTTTGATCGTTTCGTTAGTTTCTCCAATATTTTTCTTTTTATGTCATTTTCGACTACTTCATTTTGTATTTTTCAACTCCTTCGTTTTTCCCCCGTTTTGTATGTTTTCTTCTCCTTTTCGACTTCTTTGATTTTTATTATTTATTTTTCTCATCATATCTTTCATGACGCTTTTTATCCGATTCAACTTCTTCTCCCCCTTTTTTTATTCAGCAAAAAGTGTAAAAAAAAATATAGAGGATACCAATAATCGAATATATATATAAAAAAATATGCATGAATAGGAAATATCTCCCCTTGAAAATATTATCTCCCCCTTTGTAAAATATCAATTAATTTTTGGGGATCCACCCGAAAGTCGGTTTTTGTTTTGAGACATAGACGATATTTGAAACAATTATTCCTTTAGGAACCCAAATTTCTTAACTTTAATCGTCCGTCTTGGGCTTTTACAGTTTGAAATGTGATGCTCGATTTTCAAACATTTTTCACATCGGGGTATTTTGAAATTTACGGATTCGTTTTTAAAACGTGGTTTGAATCCTAACCCTTCTTTATTTAACGTGTATTTTTGAACCGAGAGCATATTTTCAAATTTCTCGTTTCCAAGAGAAAATTTCTTCGTTAAATTTTTGAGCGCGGTTTGCATTTTAACAAGATCATCCTTCATTTTCAAGGCATTTAGAATGATCTATTTCAACAAATTTTCCGTTCTCAAGAATTTTGGAATATTCATTTTTCAAAGATTTGTATTTATATTTAAGGTATTTAATCTCATTTGAAGCATTTTGATAATTGGTATGTAATAACTCGAATGCTTCAAAAAATTCGTCGTAAGAATTACTTACTTGGCTTTCGACGTCGCTATCGTCGAATGAACTCCGGGCCATAAATACAAGGTTATTTTGATCGATGAAATCTTCATCAATATCTTCGTCACTCCATGTTGCAATTAAAATCTCTTTTGGTTTTACCTGACAATTCTTAGCAAAGTGCCCTGGTTTACCACATAATCGATAGGTGTTGTCGAATTTCTTAGATTCGCCCGCTTGGATGTCCTTCTTTCTCTGGTTTAATAAGGGTTAGAACTTATTAATATTTTTGACATAATATGCCGATTCTTCATTGCTTTCGTCCACCGGGATTTCTTCCTTTCTTGACATCTTAGCCTTCATGGCTATCGATCTTTCCTTCGGCTTCGGTTTGGCATTCCGAGATTTTAGAACAATCTCGTAGTTGATAAGAGAACCAACGAGAGCACTAAAATCAAAAGTATTTAAATCTTTAGACCCATTATTGCCGTTACCGTACCGTCCCATTCTCGAGGTAGTGAACGGAGAATTTTCTTTACTTTCTCACTACTCGAAAGTGGTTTCCCGAAACATGCTAATCCATTTGTGATAACCAAAAAACGGTCAAGCATTATCGTGATGGATTCATCGTCCTTAATTTGAAATAGTTTGTATTCGTGAAGGAGCATGTTTATTTTTGTCTCCTTGACTTGAGACGTACCTTCGTGTGTTACCTCAAGCATTTTCCAAATTTCTTTGGCACTATCAAATGATGATATCCAGTTGTGTTCTTCCGGATTTAAGGCACAATAAAGAAATTCAGTTGCCTTACAATTATAGTGGTCATTTTCCAATCGCAATCGTCATATTCTTCGAAAGTTTTAAGCGTACCGTTGGAATTTGTAGGAATTTTCGGACCAAGACAAATCACCTTCCAAAGCTCGATGTCATATGCTTAGATGAATATTGACATCTTCTTCTTCCACGTCATGAAGTTTGAGCCATCAAAAAATGGTGGTCGGTTAAGAGCAAGGCCTTCAACTGGAGCAAGTTGAAACGCCATTTGGATCGACTCCTCGGATGTTAAGCAGTGTATTGGAGGTACCGCTCCGATACTAATTGTTGGAGAAATATCGGAATATGCGCCGTGTTGCGGAAGCGTAAATTAAATGACACACGGATTTATAGAGGTTCGGCCAAACGTGCCTACGTCCTCTCTCGATGTATCTTTTTCTATAGATTAAAGATCAAAACCTCTGCACCTCTCTTCTATCGGTCGAGGTATTACCGTTACAAGCTCGTCTTCTATCGGTCCGAGTAAAAGCGTTCTCATACTCATTTTTTGTCAGTCCAAGTTATACTGTTTCCTTTTCTATTGGACAAGGAATCAACCACTCTAGCTTTCTATCGGTACTAGATAAACCTCACTAAGATAGCGATTGCGATTCTAACAATGCCGGATCCTTGATCCTAATAACACCGAATCCAATCGTATCTTTTCTTTTTCTCACTCGTGTATGATTTTTTGTATAACACTCAGTCACTCTAATTTAAGCTCAAGAACAACAAATATAATGTTTACAATGATATCTGAAGTGTATATGAATTGCTCAATGTTGTTGTGTGGATTGATACCAACTCACTTGGTATTTATAGCATTCTTTAACAAACTAGCCGTTACTGCCAGTTGTTATTAGCATGCACTAGGCTTCTTCCTTAGCGTGCGCTATCGCGTGTAGCGTCAGTCCAGTGGCTACTGTCTCTCTTCCTTAGCGTGCGTTAGCTTCTCTATTACGTACGTTAATTACACATATTAGCGTGCATTAAGCACTCTTCATAGCGTGCGCTCATCATATATCCGTTGCATGATTTGTCAAACTATCCGTTCAAACTTTATGAGTTTGACCAGCTTTTCCCAACGTATTGATTGACTTGAATTCAAACTCCCTAGCATGCACTATTCCTCAATCTTAACATGCGCTATCATTTTGTCATTGCTTGCGTCATTCTGAATTTGAATATCTTTACACCTGCAATTATCCTTCGATAGCATGCGTTAATTATAATGTGTAGCGTGCGCTATCCTCATCAGGTGAATTCACTTCAGGTATCCTGATCTGCAGATAACTCCCGTTAGCATGCGCTAACCTTCAGCTCTTGCATGCGCTAAGCATGTATTTTGTTCAGCTTTTTGCGTCTTCGTCTGCTTCGATGTTTTGCTTAGCGTCGATGTTGTTTTGCTTTGTTTAGCAACTTAATCATCAAAACACTATTTATTAATATGTGGAATAAATATTCCAAAAACTACATCAAAGAAAGAGGTCCATATGTAACCTTTGGAGATAGCTCTCGAGGTCAGACAAAAGGATTTGGGGAACTGCACAGAGGAAACATAACCATATCTAAAGTACATTATGTCAAAGGGCTCAAATACAACCTGTTGAGCATAAGGCAAGTCTGCGATTAAAAGAACCTTATAGTCTTCACTATTTGGAAATGCATGGTGATTGATATCCTATCTGGAGAAGTGAAGCTACAAGGATTCAGAAGAAGAGACGTTTACATAATAGATTGGAATGCAGGCACTCCAAACACTTGTTTCCTATTAAAAATAATTGCTAAGAATGGATGGCTATGACACAAAAGATTATGTTACCTGAATTTCAAGGACATCAACAAAATCATCTCTCAAAAGCTGGTCAGATGACTTCCAGAAGAAGTATTCAAGAAAGAAGCCCTCTGTGATGCATGTCAGAGGGGAAAGCAAACCAGAGCAACTTTCAAACCAGTTCAGTCTACCACTCTCACCACGAGAGTCTTTAGATCTACTTCATATGATCTCTCTGCCGCAAGAACACCACAGGAAAATGGTGTTGCTGAAAGAAGAAATAGAACCTTGAAGGAAGCTGTCAGGTCAATGATTGCAGAAGTTGACCTGCCAAAGTGGTTCTGGGCTGAAGCTGTCAACACAGCATGCCATACTCAGAACGGTAGTATTATAGTAGGTAAACATGGCAAAACTCCCTATGAAGTTTGTAATGGTAGAACACCAACGGTTGCATACTTTCATATCTTTGGTTGTAAGTGTTTCATCTACAACAATGGTAAAAACCCAACTGAATGCCTTTGATGCTAAAACTGATGATGGTCTATTTATGGGATACTCACAAATAAGCAAGGCATATAGAGTTTTTAACAAAAGAACATTAGTTGGGGAAGAAACACCACATGTTGTGTTTGATGAGTCTACTATTGAGTACAGGAAACAGGTGGAATCAATTGAGAAAGAGCTCAAATCTGCCTCCCTGGAAGAAATTATCATCCATGAGACAGGAATGATGGAATCACCTGAAGACCCAACTGCAGATCAGCCAGAAGACCCACCTGCAGATCAGTCTGAAGACCCAACTGCAGATCAGACAGAATCTCCAACCGTACCTATTCCAACTGCAGCTGATAAAGACACACCTGCAGAGCAGAAAAGATCCCCATCTGCAGATGACAAGACCGCAGCTGAACCAGATACAGTTCAAGAAGGCCAGAACCAAGCTGATGCAGAGAGAGACGAAGTTCATCAAACCAACTCAACAGGGGGAACAAATCCTGAAGATGATATCCCCAAATGGCTCAGAGATCATCCCCTCCAACAAATCATTGGAAACCTAAATGGTTTAGTCAAAACCAGGCAATCTACAGAACCAGCAGGAATGGCTATGTTCTCATGTTTCATGTCTCAGATGGAACCCAACACAACTGAACAGGCCCTGGATAACTACTCATGTATAACTGTAATGCAAGAATAGCTCAACCAAATGGACAGAAACAATGTCTGGGCACTAACAGACAGGCCAAATCACAAGAAAGTCATAGGCACCAAGTGGGTGTATAAAAACAAATGTGATGAAGATAGAACTGTTGTTAGGAATAAATCTAGACTCGTTGCAAATGATATGCTCAATGTAAAGGAATATATTTTGATGAAACATATGCATCTATAGCAAGATTAGAAGCTATCAGACTAATCCTTGCATATGCAGCATTCAAAGGTTTTGAAGTCTATCAAATGGACATAAAAAGTGCATTTCTCAATGGAGTACTAGAAGAAGAAGTCTATGTCGAGCAACTCCCCAGATTTGTCAAAGGAGACAAAATATACATGCTTTTGAAAGCTCTATATAGACTCAAGCAGGCACCAAGAGCATGGTATGAGACACTATCCGTGTTTCTGGAGAAGAATCGATTCAGCAAAGGAAAGGTGGAAGACACTCTTCATAGTGGAACATGAAGACGACATATTCCTTGTCCAGATATATATGGATGACATCATATTTGGCTCAACCAACCCTGAGCTAAGTGAAAATTTCTCAAGTCTCATGCAAGGAGAATTTGAGATGGGTATGATGGGAAAGCTAAATTTCTTTCTTGGTTTACAAGTCAAACAAGTTGACAATGGAATTTTCATCAACCAAGCAAAGTATACAAGGGACTTAATCAAGAGATTTGGCATGGACTCAGCCAAATCACTAAGAGTTCCCATGAGACATCCCTATACCTTGATGCAGATGAATGAGGCATTCTAGTGGATCCAACACACTATAGAGGACTAATTGGATCACCTTTATACCTCACTGCAAGCAGACCAGATATTTCATATGTAGTAGGAGTGTGGTCCAGATTCCAATCCAAGCTAAAGAAGTCTCACCAGGAAACAACCAAGAGGATAATCAGATACCTTAAGTCCATAATCAATGTTGGTTTATCGTATCCAAAGGATGACAACTTCTAGCCCTCAGGATATTCAGATGCGGGCTTTGCAGAATGCAAGATTGATAGGAAAAGAACTAGTGGAACATGTCAGTTCCTTTGAACTAGACTCATATCGTGGTTCAGCAAGAAGCAAGTATCTAACTCAATATCCGCAATTGAGTCAGAATACCTAGCTGCAAGCAGCTGTCGCGCTAAAATCCTCTGGATTAGAACATCTAAAGGACTACAACATCGTAGTAAATGAATCTCCAATATGGTGTGCTTGACCATCCTTTGCATGCGTTTCCCGTGCTGGCTCCTCAGCTCGCCCGATACCTGAAATGCATGAAACGCATTTCCCCTATTTAAGGGGTTAGCATCTGAATAACTAGTGCAAGTACACAATTACACAACATTATATATAGATACGATCCAACACTCTCATCACATTTAGAAAGAATTTTAGAAAACAATATTCTGGAATATCACATTGCCATCAAAACATCATTATCATTAAAAACCATGTCATCACATCTCAACACCAATGATATTCCACACTTGGTAACCCGCGGACGTACCCATTAGTATCAACCCCTAGAGGTCCCGTCGGACTGTCCCTAGATGGGAAACCACTTCCGCATCCGTACACATTAGTATCGGCCCCCAGAGGTCCCGTCGAACCATCCCCGGGTGGAATAACAACAACACACACTCACGTTATCATAACTTATCATTCATGTCTAATTCGTAAAACACATAACATAATATAATACATTTACTTGCCTTGATTAGTATGACGTGAAGAAATAGTGAACAGAGAGGGCTTCGATCCAAACTCACTCCAAAGTTTCACTCATAGCACAAAATGATACTTAATCAACTACAACACTACTGGAATATAAAGAATCACCCTAAATTCTACCATTTGGAACAATTCATCAAACACTACGAGGGCACAATCGATCATAATCAACCAACGATGGAATTCATGGAGTTTCAGTCCACAAAATGTCAGGGAAAACAAATACGAGTATATAATCATAATCTAACAACAATCTGCTAATCATGTTCAGAAATACGAGATCATCGTAAGACCCTAAAACTCCCAAAAATAGGGTTCTAATAATCATACCTTGATTAGGACGGTGAAGGGTGTTAGGATGTTGTTAAATCCGTACTAGGGACTCAAAATTATTGATAGATTATGATGTCTGGACGGAATCTACACTACTCAGTCCCAAATCGCCGTGTATCACCAAGTTTGAAGAAGAAGATATGAAAATGACGAAGTGAACTGTTGTTGTCCAATATATACTGATTGAGCTTAGCGTACGCTAATCTGGATAAGGCTCAGTCCATAGGCTTCTGACCGTCCCATTAGCGTGCGCTAATGATGGATTAACATGTGCTAATGTTGCGTTAATACATGCTAACTTCTATGTTAGCGTGTGCTACCTATTTCTGTCCAGGATCACTGAACCTTCTGTCCAACTCCAGAATATTATGCTCATTCGCATTAATGTACGCAACGATATAATAACTTATGCTAATCGACTCATCGACGTACGCAATGGAAACATTAACGCACGTTAATGAACTCATTCTAGAAGCCCTAACATACTGTCCAACCTAATTAGCGCGCGCTACATCTGATTTTATCATGCACTATAGATCCCACATTAGCGTGCGCTAACTGCTCTAGCTCATAATACAGATGTGAATCCCGGTCAGAATGTACACGTCTCGAAAGATACAAAACTCAATAGTTGCCAACGAATAACGAAGCATTAATAACAACATGCAAGCTCACACTCCCATCAAAACACATGATTCCAACCATCCGCTAGAACGGACAAACAATTCCATTAACAGTACCTAAAATTATGAAAAATTACAAAATGGCCCAAACTCTCGAGAATCACGATTCAAGGTTAGATAACAATCTCAGGAAATCGTAACATATCCAAAAATATTAAAGGAACTCGTAGGAGTAACGAAACGTCAGTTTCGAACAATATTTACGAGGATTGTACCTAAACACGAAAAGTTACACAATATGCAATATCTCGTAAAACAACTCCGAAACTCATTCGGACGGCCATGATTGCAGAACAAAATAGTTTCAGAATACCAAAATTAATACAAGTGAGTGATCTGAAATGAAAATATACCAAAAGTATAAATTACTGAAAATAGAATGTGCGGATATTACAGATCATACAGCCCTCTGGCACCTGAAAACCTCCACAGCACCGGCATCTCAGTTCCGGCCAAGTGGCAACTTCTAATGCATGCTCGCCTCTCTGTTCCAACACTATGGAAGCCTACAAAGGAACTCATTCCCGTGACCTGCTATGATACTAATTATTGATCCACATAATTATGAAGACTTTCCTCACTGTACCACCACGAGTCTTTTCTAGGCGCTCTGTCCTCATTCGCGCGCACCCTGAGAAACTTCCCAAGGGGTCACCCATCTCATAACTACTTCATGCCAAGCACGCTTAACTTTGAAGTTTCTATGAGATGGATACCATAAAATAAGATGCATCTTGTTGATATTTGTTTAACCACTTCCTAGTACAGATCTCATGGGTCGAATCGCAAGCCCTGCCTCCCGTATTTTTAAGCCAATGTAGGCATGATGCCAGACCGAAGCCTAACAAATACTACATTTTCTTCTCTTCCTTCGACTAGGGGTTTACAACATAATTTCCTAGCCACCAAGAGAGAGAAAAAGAGAGCCCCCTCCCCCTTCTCATCTAGTTGCGGCCAATAGTGTCCGAGCAAGAGGAGTACTTCTATTGGGCGATTCAATCCGATGCATGTGAAGTAAAGATATAATGATTCTTTGTTAGGACCAGTTCAAGCTTTCATATTGAAAGACGTAATCATCATCATCGAAGCATAATTTGGTCGATCGCCTTTTTCAAAGAAGGCATATTTTGGACCTCGTACTTATTTCTTCATGTGTACGATCGTTAATAGATCCCTATGGATTCGAATAATCACATGGTTCATTGTGCGAATTTAATTGTTTCCACTGCATTTATTTATTGCCTCGAATACAACTGGTGGAAGAACGTGAAGTGCGATGTAGCCAAATTTATTATACAAGTCATGACTCGTCACCATCATCAGATGAAGTTCATAATATTTTTCATGTTCCTCAGTTAAGAAAGTATATATATGATACGAGTCATAAACTCAACTTTGAAGAACTGTAAATTTCAAATGATGCTGCTTTGAGAGAGGTGCCGATAACAACTTTTGATCAACGTATGGAAGTGATCAGGAACAAGTTTATACCAGTCGTCAAGATTCAATTGTCTTGTTTAGGGCTGTTAACGGTCCAGGTATAGTCTAGAACCATCCGAGAACCGCCCGATAATACCGGGACTGATACTCACCCAAAACATTAGCGGTCCGGACACTAATACTGAAGTTGGAACTGAAACCGACATGGACTGAAACCGTTAACCCGGTAAAAACCGATATTTTTTCACTAATTTTATGCATACCAAACATGTCCTTAGATTAATAATTTTTTCATACTAAATTTTAAATTTTATTTTTTCAATGTGGTTGGACATTGGAGACCCCACTTCTTCAGTCGCTTGAGAGCCTATGATGAACCTCTCGATGATCTTTTTAATCCTATGATAAACCTGTTTTCAGGTTGGTACTTTAAATGTAACTGCAAACTACAAAGTACTAGCTACTGGAATTATTTAATACTCCCTTCCGTTCATCGAAATTGTTACGTTTCTTTTAAACACAGAGTTTTAGGAGAGGTTGAAAAGTAGTGTAAAGTTATGATAGAATATATTATATAAAGTTGTGTGAGTAATATAGTTGTCCCAAAAAGGAAAACAACTTCGGTGAACAGGACCAAAAAGGAAAACATAACAACTTCGGTGAATGGGAGGGAGTATTTATCTATCTATTTTAAGCCTATAAAGAATATGATCTCGAGTTTTTATTTTAAATGTACTTAATTTATCCATCTATTTTGAAACTCAAGTATCAATTATGTAGGTTTTTAGACCCTTCTTGAGTAATTTTTGGATCTGTTTCTGGTAATTAATGAGTCCATGAACCGGGACTTATCGGTCTTAACTGGTCCGGATCTTACCGGTCTCGGGTCCGGTTGGCTTACCGGACTAATTCTGACATTAGAATCGGTTACTTGTCGGTTCGGTCTCAGGTATATCAGGTAACCTTACCGGGTCTGGCCCGTTAAGGCAATACCCGAGCTGAACCGGACTGATAATAGGCTTAGTCTCATTATAGTGTTGAAGTTCAACTTAGGAAACCGAATAAGTATGAAAGAGAACTAGCATGAGCTATTTTATTCTTAGTTTCGGTAAACTAATTTTAAAGGAGATGGTATGTAATACCACCAGTTATTACACTATGTTGTGATGTATTTACTGTGTAAGTGGATGCTGTTCCGACTCTTAGAATTCAACTTCTCAGCAGTGATTCACTGACAAACATAGAAACACATGTAGAATGTCCATCACATACAGATAAAAATTAAATTGAAGTGACGAAATTGAATTGGAATAGCAAAAATATGAAGATTATCAACTACCCGGTTTATCTTCGTCCATTTCGACTCGAAATCAGAGAGAATTGCAGACAGCAAGTTGGGGTTTTGGTTCAGCAAAGAATCAGAGTGAAACTGAATTGGGGATGAAGTTTTGAGTTTTGGATCGAATTGGGAGTAAAGGCAGTGAGGATGAGTTTTGGCTCGAATTGCGAGTGATGAGGCGTATGTGTTGGCGTCACCAGGACTTAGAAATTTTTGATCCCGCATAGTGAATTTATTCGGTTGCTCTCCCGCGTAGTGAATTTCATTTGCAAAGCGTTAGTTTTTTTGGTTGGATTGGGACTTATGGTAGCATCTAGTTTTAACGTTATCTTTACTTCTTCCTGAAGTGCTTCGTCATCCAGCCTTCTATTGATATCCATTTGAGGATCTTGTGGTCTGAAAGAATGAACCCTTGGGTATGCATCAAAGTCTTCTTCATCTACCTTCGTAGAATATCCCACAAGTTCGTCTAATTCATCTCCATGTAATCAATAAAGATTTGTTGACGGGTACAGTTGGGATCTGGGAGGATTCCCCAAATGTAGTATTTTCCACAAAGTCCTTCTTTGCTATCCCCCATTTTCTCTCCAGCTTCTTCTGGAATGAACTCCTCCATATAGTATAGCTCTTTTCCTTCCCATCTCAGGGGTTGCACAGATTCCTATCTGATTCTCTTCTTTGCAGGAGCATCTCTAGGTTTAGCTGTGCTTTTTCTTCTCATTTTTTGGGAGCTTTCAGCTTGTGGAAAGTTAATAGTTGATGGAGGTGCACTTCTAGGAACTACAGCAAGGGATTCTTCTCTCTATTTTGTTATCATTTCTTCTCCCATTTTGCCAGCATCAATGATTTGGGTTAGCTGTTCCTCCATCTTAGACATGAAGTCCTACATGCCAAGGGGCATTCTAACAGAAACAGGTGGTGGGGAAGGTTCCTTTCTGGTGAGCAATAAATCCATCTTGTTGTTGATTGCTAACAAGTGTGGTTCAACCTTGGTTGCAAGAAGTCTTTCCAATGTCTTCTCGACCATCTTTCTGATTAGTTCAGTCATGTGGGAGGGTAACTGAGCTTGAGGTGCTTGTTCTGGGATTGCAGCTGGGTCCTCAGAGGTGGCTTTCTTTTTACCAGGGGAAGACTTAGCTGGAGAATGTTCCCCCTGTCTCTCTTCCTACAAATCAGTACTTGGTTCAGCTATGTTCTGCCCTTGATCAGGTTCATCCTGATCATGATCAATGTCATTCTGATAATCCTCCTTGACCTCTTAATCTTTTTCTCCTTCTTCTTGTTCTTCTTCATCTTCCTCCTTTTCAATAACAACATTTTCTTCAACAACTTATTTTTCAACTCCTTCAATTTTTTCATTTTTTGTCTTTTCAACCCCAACAGGTTCATCCTCATCAAATGTTTTACCTTAGGATACTCCCTCCATAATATCAAAAATGAATTTGTGTATGCTTTTTTTAAAATTATTTATGAACCAATCCTCATCCAGTAGCACACTTATCTCAGTTTCATTATAGAAAACTTTAATAGATTGCTCTGTGGTTAGAGGATAGTCCCAACTACTCCTCCCAACCAGCTATTTCAGACAAGCTAAACTCAAAGTCCTCAATTTTTTCCAGTCTTTATAAGCATTAACAAACTAAAACTTGAGGATCTACTTCTTTACCATTTTCAGTTGCTCTTCGTTGAGTTGGAAGGGATTGTTATCATTTAGGTTGAATGAGTAATGAACCATAGGAAATATCCTTCTTTGGCCTCTGCAACTTCGACTTCTTCAAGTATGCCTGGAACCTTAAAAAGTGGAACTGCATGGAGGTTGATTTCTTCATGAGCTAGGATCAGCTCGGTTGACTGAGCTGATATTTATGTAGGTGGGATGAAGAGTGGTTCATCTACCACTTCAGTCGTGTCTTCTTCTGATAACTCAGATGAGTAATTGACCAGTCATTTGTGTCTCTTTGAGGAAGATTCACGTGATGATGCAACTTGAATGATATCTTTCTTTTTAGGAGACTTTCTCTTCTTGAAAAATATAGATAAGTGAAGATGGTCATAGTCTTCATATTCCTCATTAGCAGGTGCAGCTGGGATCTCTTCAGGTGCAGCTAACTTTTCGTATAAAATATTAGCTGCTGTAATTTGATCCTGGGTCAGTTCAGTTGGGGTAATCTTAGCAGGTAGGGTGACTGCAACTGATACCACTTCAGCTTCACCCTCAGATTCAGATGCTTCTTTGTAAGATGATATTCTTGACTTCATCTTTGCAAGCATTTCTATAGCCCTCGGTTGCTGAATTGAGAACTGAGCCAGTGCAGCTAGGTCCAGGTGGCCAAAGCATTTGTTGTTGTGGAAATTTTCTGCTTTGCCTTTAGCCTTCCCAAAAAAATCTAGAATCCAACCTATTTGAGTACCAAAGGTTACTTTCTGGGTGAATTTCTTGTTGGTGGACTCCCAGCTTGCTGTATTCACTTCCCTTGACTAACTGCCTGAAGATGTAATCAGGCCAGTTCTTTGCTTTTGCGTCATTGCCCCCATACTGTGTACTTTGATGAGGACATCAGATCAAAAATTCCTGACATTCCCATGAAAATTTTATTGGTCATGTCCACCAGGTATCTGAACTCCTTATGAACATCAGATTTATGGGCAGAAGCATTAGCCATGGCATGTTGGGTTGTGATGTTGTATTCGCCAACAATCGAACTCTAGATGCCCCGTTCAGTCACTTTGGCTTCTTTGTAATAGCAGATAATTGCTTCCTTGTAAATCTTAGAGGGGTTGATGTCGAAATAATGGTAGATACCATTTTTCTTCATTCTGAGAATTAAATCCGCCATTAACAGGGATTTGTTCGACTCCAGGAGTCCGAGAAAGTCCACCAGTATGCTGAATATTATCTGCTCTTTCACGACTTCGGGTTGATGTTCTTGAATTATGTTGTCGCGTCCATTTCTACAATATTTTGAGTTTTTAGTGTAGAGAAATTCGAATTTTTGCTTTTCGCAAAACTAGGGCTCTTGCTTGAAAACTTTTGAAGACGATAAGTCCTTATCAAGTAATTTTAATCGCTTTAAATAGATCTTTTGATGTCGATTTTAAAATAATTAATTTCGAAATGGCGGTTCGTGTGACAGGATTGGACAATGTGATGTAGGCGTGGTGTTACTGTGATCGTGCATATTTAATCCACTATGATATTAAATAATAAATATTCAAAGAGATTAGAAAATTAGCTGATTGACTGTTTGATTTCTGATGCAGCTGCGTTTTTGATTCCTTGCTTTCTTGTATTAGATATGTAATCCTGGCTAGGATTTGGATCAGCTAGGTTCCTTCCATTGTGGATAAAATTTGATCAGCTAAGATCCTTTGATCCTGGATGAGATTTGATCAGCTAGGATCCTTCCATCCTGGCAAAGAGTTGATCAGCTAGGTTCCTTCTATCCTGGCTGAATTTGGTCAGCTAGGATCCTTCCATCCTGGTTGAGATTTGGATCAGGTAGGTTTTTGCATTAGTTAGGTACTTGATTCCCAATCTATAAGTCCAAGATACCTTCTTAGTTCAAAAAACCTTTCTTCTGGCAAGGGCTTTGTGAATATATCAGCTATTTGGTATTCAGTGATGACTCTTTCCACCTTGACTCTTTTATTAATCACATCTTCTCTAATGAAATGATGCTTGACATCTATATGCTACGTTCTGGAGTGCAGGATTAGATTGTTCATGATATCAATTGCTCTATTGTTGTCGCACCATATTGGAACTTCATTTGGAATAATGTTGTAGTCCCTTAGTTGTTGTCTGATCAATAGTATTTGAGCACAACAGCTACCTGCAGCTAGGTATTCTCACTCAGTTGTAGATATTGAGTTGGATACCTGCTTCTTACTAAACCAAGATACCAGTCTGATTCCAAGGAATTGACATGTCCCCATTGTGCTTTTTTTGTTGATTTTAAAGCCAGCAAATTCAGCATCAGAATATCCTGATAGTTCAAAGTTGTCATCTTTAGATACCATAATCCAACATTGATTGTGGATTTTATTATCTTATTATTCTATTTGCTCCTTCATGATGGGACTACTTTGGTTTGGATTGAAATCTTGCGCACACTCCTACTTTACATGATATGTCCGGTCTGCTTGCAGCAAGATATAATAATGATCCAATTAATCAGCTATAGTGAGTTGGATCCACTGGAATGCCTCCATCATCTAAGTCAATGTGGAGATATATGTTCATTGGTACTCTCGAGGGCTTGGTTGACTCCACGCCAAATCTTTTGATCAGCTACCTTGTATATTTTGCTTGGTTGATGGAAGTACCAGTTTCAACATGTTTGCCTTGTAAACCAAGAAAGAAGTTAAGTTTACCCATCATGCTCATTTCAAATTCTCCTTGCATGAGGTTTGAGAATTTTTCACATAGTTCATGATTTGTGGAGCCAAAAACGATATCATCCTCATATACTTGAACTAGTATTATGTGCTCTTCATGTTCAGTTCTGAATAAAGTTTTGTCCACCATTCCCTTGCAAAAACCATTTTTTCTCAAGAAATATGGATAGAGTCTCATACTAGGCTCTTGGTGCCTGTTTGAGTCCATATAAACCTTTCTAAAGCTTGTACACCTTGTCTCCTTTCACAAATCTAGGAGGTTGTTCAACATATAATTCCTCTTCCAGTACTCCATTGAGGAAAGAACTTTTCAAGTCCATTTGATACACCTCAAATTATTTGAAGGCTGCATATGCAATAAATAATGTGATTACTTCTAATCTTTCTACCGGTGCGTAGGTTTCATCAAAATCTAATCTTTCACATTGAGCATATCCTTTTGCAACCAATCTGGCTTTATTCCTAACAACAACTCCCTCTTCATCACATTTGCTCTTGTAAATCCATTTGGTTCCAATGACCTTCTTGTGATTTGGTTTGTCTATTAGCTCCCATACATTTTTCCTATCCATTCGCTTTAACTCTTCTTGCATTGAAATCACCCATGTGTAGTCGTCCAGAGCTTATTCTGTTTTCTTGGGCTCCATTTAAGACATGAAACAAGGGAGCATTGTCATTCCTATTGGTTCTTTTGACTTTCTCATTTTGACTCTCAATCAGATAGGTTCCCAATTATTTGTTGAATGGGATGATCTTGTAACCATTTGGGAGTATCATCTTCATCTTTTGATTTTGGTTGATGATTATCATTGCTTGTTCCTTCTGTTGGATTGAGCTAAGGATGTGTTGAGTCTGTCTGTCCTTTAGCTAGGTCTCGTTGGATTTCAGCTGTGTCTAGTTCAGCTGTGATTGGATCATATTTAGCTATGATGGGATCACTTAAGATAGGTGAACCTGGCTACTCTGCAGTTGGGTCTTCATCAGCTTGGTCCGTCAATCTTGTGTCATTGATAATGACTTCTTCTAGAGGTGACTTTGAGCTTTTTTCTCAATTTATTCCACCTATTTATTGTACTCAGCAGTAGATTCATCAAATAAAACATGAGGTGTTTCTTCCACAACTAATGTTCTTTTATTAAAGACTCTGTATGCCTCGCTTATCTATGAAAATCCCATAGAGAGATCGACATTGGTTTTTCCATGAAAGTCATTCAGTTGGGTTTTGCCATTGTTATTGATAAAACACTTACAACTAGAAATATGAAAATATGAAATAATTGGTAATCTGCCGTTCCAAACCTCATAGGGAGTTTTACACTGTCTCCCTACTATCATACTTTTGTTCTTAGTATGGCATGTTATGTTTGACAGCTTCAGCTCAGAACCTTTTAGGAAGATCAGTCTCAACAATTATTGTCCTGGCTGCTTCATTGATGGTTTTGTTTCTTCTTTCAGCAACACCATTTTGTTGTGGTGTTCTTGCACCTGACTCTTCATGTTGAATCCCATTCTAATCACAATATTCAGTTATAGTTTTCTTGAGGAATTCTCCTCTTTTGTCTGATCTGATTTTTATGATAGATAGGAATTTCTCATTTTAAAGTTTTCTCATAAGCTCATGCAGCTTGGTTAGAGTTTCACTCTTCTTATTGAGGAAAACTATCCAAGTGTATCTTGAGTAATCATCCACAACTACCAATGCATGCTTCCTTCCACTTAGTGTTCTTGGTTTGATAGGACCAAAAAGATCCAGGTGAAGTAGATCCAATACCATGTTGGTTAGAATGGTAGGTTGGATAGATTTGAATGAAGCTATCGTCTGCTTTTCTTTCTGGCATGCATCACAGAGAGTCTTCTTCCAGAAAATTCCTTCTAGAAGACCTCTGACCAATTTTTGTGAGCTTAACTTGTTGAGATCTTTGAAGTTACGGTGACTTAATCTTTTGTGCCAGAGTCATCCATTTTCAACTACTATCTTTAATATGAAACAAGCATTTGGTGTGCCTGTTTTCCAATCTATCGTATAGATATTCCTTCTTCTGTAACCTTGGAGTTTCACTTCTTTAGATAGAAGATCAATCACCATACATTTCCAATAGTGAAAACTACTATATTGTTCTCTCACAGAATTGGCTTATGCTTAAGAGATTGTACTTGAGTCATTTGACATACCGCACCTTTGAAATGACAATGTTCCCTCTGTGCAGCTTTCCATAACCTTTGGTTTGTCCACTTGAGCTATCCCCGAAAGTCCCATCTGGGCCTCTTTCTTTAATATAGCTTCACAGAACTTTCTTATTTCTTGTCACGTGTCTTGAGCATCAAGAGTCTACAAACCATTCTTCACCTCCTATAGGTGATCTTGAGGCAACGTGATAGTAATCCTTCCATCTCTTCTACAATCATTAAGAAAAGATTTAGGTACCCAGATTTGAGTGGGTCCTCTAGGGTTAGTGGTTTTCTTGGAGATGTGATTTCTCCTGTGTTTGTTTATTTTGATATGCATTCTTTTGCTTTCTATATCCCTAGTTTGGATTGTATACAAGATATGAATGATAATTTATTTGGTATGAACCATTGTTAACTCTTAGCTGAGACCTATGATTAAGATGTTGGGGTCTCCATACCTGATAATTTTGAAAATTTGGATTACCTTGAGGTTTCTATTTTCCTCTCCCGTTTTGGAATCTATTTTGTGGGAGTCTTTGGTAATAACTAGACTGATAATGTCTTGACTACTGATGCTATTTTCGCCATTTCCTAGTCCTTTGTTTAGGCCGATTCCTTGATAATCTTGGTTGTTGTCTAAACTTTTGGTATTGTTGCCTATTTTTAAATACATGTTTGTTGATAGGCTCAGCAGTTTGGACAATTGTTTTTCCCTCTATAAAAGTAGTTTTTGAACTTGAGAGAGTATTGGGATCATATCCAAGGCCTGATTTTAAATAGAGTAGCCTCTGATTTATACATAATCCATCTAAGGTTATAGATGCTTTCAGAAATATTATTTCATTAGCTTGTGCATTGCTCAACTGTGTTAGTTTGGAAAACTTAGTTTTAGTATGAGTGACAACAGCTGATTTCTCATTTTTAAAATAGGGAGCCTAATAGTCTTAGTTGTGTATGTATCAATTTCAGTTGAGTTTTTTAAGACTAGTTTAGAGAGTCTTTCAAACTTAGCTCTATTTTTTTCATTAGTGGCTGACTCTTGGTGGAGTTTGTCCACGTCATTTTTCAGCTGCCTTTTCTCATTTTTTATCTGCGGTTTGTCAGATGACACAGCTAGGTGTGCTGTTTTAAGAATTTCACAAGTCTTTTAACAGTTGGTTTAGAGACTTGTGTAAATCAAGATCTTCAGACATGTCTGAGCTAGAACTTTCTAAAGTTTGGGGTTTAGAGCATACATGTTTATCAGTAATGTTGGCCATTAAGCAATTGTAGTCATCTTCTTCTTCAGAGAAAAATCCACTGCTAGATTCCACAGTCTCTAACATCTGGTCTTCTACAATCAGGGTTTTCCTATTGTCTTCTCTTTTTCCCGTCCTTGTTTCCCTCATCTTTCTTGAGGCCAGGACAATCATATTAGATATGCCCTGTCTTATGACAGTTATAGCATTCCACCTTTCAGTTCCCAGCCTTTTTGGGATTATCATTGTAGTTCTTCTTGTACTTTGAGTAATTCTTCCTGAAATTACTGAACATTTGCATTATAAATGCCATTTCTTCCACAAAGTTTTTGTAGGTGACCCAACTGCAAAGACAATTTCTTTTTCTGTTGGTTCATTGGATGATGAGCAAGGAAGTTCAAACTCAAATGCCTTGAGTTCTGAGTATAGCACTTGGATCTTTATTTTGTTAAGAACATTGGATTCCCTCATTGCTACTAAATGTAACACCCCCAAATCCCATTGGGTTATTACAGTGCCTTGGAGATCCACCAGGCGAACATGACTAAAATACATTAAAATTAACCAACATGGTATCCGACACAATATTCCGATAAGGAATCTAAACGACAATGATGGGCCTACATGGCCAAAATGAAAATACAACCACACCCACGAGCCTTGCTCGGGTAATACATAATGACAATGACTGACAAACTATAGTACACTCCAACTGACTGACCAACATGAACAACTCGGACTAGTATCGCTCGAATGCCTCGTCGCCATCATCATGCCCCTATGTCTCAACTCTCTCCTCTCAAGCACCTAAAACATGAAAACATGTTCCGCCCCCACGGGGTCAGTCATCCAGATAATGAACATCAAATACATGTATAACATGATATGCATCCAAAGGCAGAATGAAACGGTACAATGATAATAATAATACGAGATGCTCACAAACCAAGGTAAGAACCGAGCATTCGTGAAGTACTATGCCCACGGCATACTATTAATACCTGTTCGACAGGTTAGAACATAAGTGCCCAACGGCGAATCATAATCACAGAGTACCACAATGAATTACCCGACATGAACCAAACCAGAACTGAATTAAATATGAATCACAATGAATTACATGAAGATGAACCAAACCAAAACTGAATTAAATATGAATCACAATGCCCGAAGGCTCTAATGAAATTATCAAGACATCATAAAGACCTGAAAGTTACTCAGCCGAAGCTGTCAATCGACATAAATACTGAAACCGAAATAGCCCGAAGCTGTAGTTAATGAGGGCTAACTAAGATCATAACCACGACCGTGACCTACTCAGCTGTAGGTGTTGGGAAGCCAACCGCGAAGGTTCAAGCCCCAAACTTACCCATAAGATCATAAACACGACCGTGACCTACTGAGTTGTAGGTGTTGGGAAGCCAACTGTGAAGGTTCAAGCCCCAAACTTACCCATAAGATCATAAACACGACCGTGACCTACTGAGTTGTAGGTGTTGGGAAGCCAACCGCGAAGGTTCAAGCCCCAAACTTACCCATAATAAGCACTAGCCGAGACTATCCTCCAAAATATAATTAATCACAAATGGCAACAATCCAAAGATTACCGAATTCACGAGAATGATAGTGTGCTGCCTTGAGTCGGACAACATGATAATGATGACTCATGGATGGGCACTGTCCTCGGCGGTCCCGATTCAATACCTCAATCACCTTAGAATGGTCAATCGATAACAACAACACAACGGATGGGAACTATCCTCGACAGCCTCAATTCAATACCTCGATTGCCTTAGAATGGCCAACCGATAACAATGATGCAGCAGATGATTCAATACCTCGATTGCCTTTATACGGCCAATCGATAACAATGATACAATAAATGCCTCGGCATCTTTAATCGGATACCGACGATGAATATGAGAACGAAATACGACAATGCCTTTAATTGGACAATATAACATGAATGACACGACGCCAACATTAATAGCAATGATTACAACGACGTCTTAGATCGACATCAATATTAACAACAACAATCGATACATCGATACCGCGAACCGGTGATCGATAATAACATTAACAACGAATATCTCAATGCCTTACCGGCCATTAATGAATGATAATAAACATTTGGCATAATTGCCGAATAGTATCATATCGAACGATCCCCTAATGTCAATGAACTTATGAAGAGACTAAGTCTCGGAATGATACAACACATTCATATACATATATAATAACATTAATATCATTAACTAGTACAAATGTAAAACTTGCCTCAACCGAAGGCGATGAATTCCTTCTACGAGCAACGAAAGGCGTCCTACGATAAACACAAGTACTCGAAAAACCTTAAATGAAATACAATTCATTCAATAACACAATATCAATCGAAATCAACACAATGACCGAAAGAAACTCTTTGAGACATTTAATTGAACACTAAATGTTCAAAGTTCCTCAAGAACCTAAGAATCATCAATTGAGTTGAATGAATCGAAGATATGGATATAAAATATATAGAACACGATTAATAATGTTCACTAACATCAACCGATTCATCAAATTCGGATGAACAATGAAAATCAAGAAGAAATCCCGAAAATCAAATTCTAAGAGATTTCAAGAAATTACCTCAATCCGACGAAGAACAATGATTAGATGTTGATATGATCACCTAGAGCCTCCTCAAAATATGATTGGATGGAGTAGAATCGATCATAATCACAAACCCTAGTCGGATCGCTCGACTACCGCGGGAAGAAGGAGATAAAGGGAGAAATGAGGTGAAAACCCGTCTGACCCCCCTTATATACTCCAGTGACGCACGACCAAAACGCACGACCAAATGTCCGTGTGTTTGGTCGTGCGCCAGGCCACTGCCCGGCCACTGATCTCACGCACGAGCAGCACGCACGAGCACCTGCTCGTGTGTCTTGCTCGTGTGTCCCTGATGGTCGCCAAAGTGCATTGCCCAATTCTGATGCCACGCACGAGCAGCTGCTCGTGTGTCATGCTCGTGCGTCCCTGTTGAGTGCCAAAACGACAAGGGAACACAAAATGCCAGGACACGCATGCCTACACATGACCTACACGACGAATACGATAATAAGTCACGTCCAATCGGTGAAACAATCATGGAACTCCAAACACAAAGCGACCAATCATTAGGATGATGATGAAAATATTCTCGTATCGATCCCCGAACAGAGATGAGTGGTGAATAAAAACTGATACATGACTCCAAGATATGCCGAACGATGAACACGAAATGAATGAATACGAATGACGAATGATTATTACTGAGTGAAAAAAATTCCCGAGTGGAAATTACTGAATGATAATTAATGAATTCACAACCGGGTATTACATACTCCCCCCCTTAAAAAGAGTTTCATCCTCGAAACTAAGGGTAAACAACTCGGGATATGAACTATCCATCAGTATCTGAAAACAACATCTCAATGGATGCTCCTCAATGCGAAACACTTCGCCTGCACAACTGGGCCAACCCCCCATAAGCACTGACTCACGCCTCAAAAGAAAAGCGACAACGCACATATAGTCCTCGGGACCATATCATTTGCACGCCCAAGTCCTCATGACTTGACGTCTCGAATCACAATGAACAATTACCCAGATCATCACAAAATCTCGAGTACAGCACAAAAGAATGCATCAAATGACCCAAATCTCAAGATTCACAAATACGATCATTATAAAATAGATCAAAAATTAACGATCCACAACCATGATACAATAATACGGATTAAGTTACACATTAATCCGAAAATAGAAAAAGGAAAATACAAAAATTAAGGCTACATATCAAATGTACCCAACATCAATATCCTCCCGGTCATCGATCTCCTTGATCTCATCGATTCAAGGAAGACCCAAATGATCCCGGGGGGTCACAAGAATGATCACAATAAATGATAATGAATCGAAATCCAACAAGGATCAAGATTGACTCACCGGGGTGAAATGATAACGTAATGAGTGATAGCTCAAATGAAATGATTGGAACTATTGTTCCCCGTGAAGTGAATGATTAGTTTAATAATTATAAGTCTCAACGTGATTGATATATGATGAATGAATTATATGAATGAATGAACGATAATGAAATGAATGATTATCCTATTACCGATCAAGAATTAACTTGCTCAAAATTGGAGATGAATGTCCTTACCTCGGGCTCTCGAAGCCTGATAGGACATCTTGAATGAAGCATGAGCTGGAGTAACAAAGTCCCTCGAGGCCCTTGAGCTCTCTCGAGATCTACTGGCACTAGAACTCCTGCAGTATTTCTGAAGGTGTCCATGTCTCCCACACAGGAAACAAATAATGGCCTGCATCGAGCACCGGGTACTGCGATGTCCGATTACATCACAGTTAAAGCAAAAAACGGTCGAAGTCGTTGCCTTAGAAGAGGATGCTCCCTCCGCATGAAGACGACTAGAAAATGACCTCTTGGACGTCGGAGCCCAATGTCCCTCTGAACGAGTCGGCATTCTAGTCCTCTCACCTGATGAAACTGAAGGATGCTTCTGAGTAAGCTCCTTGATCAAAAGCTCTGCTCCAAGAGCCTTCCCGATGAACTCACTAAGTGAATTACAATTGTGATTGAACAACTGCATCCTCAACTGCGGATTTAGCCTCTTGCTAAAATATTTGATCTTATCCGCCGCAGTACGGATAACTGACGAAGCAAACTGAAGTAGTCCCTAAAACTTCTCAGCAATGACAATAACACCCTCGTTCTCGATGGATTCGGGGTTCAAAACCTCTGACAACTTGGCTTCACGAAGTGGAGCCGGATAATACCTCTCTAACATGAGAGTCTTGAACTCACTCCAATCACAATCGCGATCGGCGGGTTTCACAGAAATCCACCATGAATAAGCACCCTTACTCAAGTAATAAGCCGCTACTGCCACTTTACTCTCTTCCTGACACTGAACCATGTCGAAGAGTTTATCAAAATGCTCAAGCCAATGAATAATATCAGCTGGTTCCGATGAACCCTCAAAAGTAGGCGGCCTCTGACGAGAGATATCGCCAACAATCTGATTCACTCCTCCAGTCTGTCCATGAAACGGCACCTGGAATCCCTGTTGTGGTGGACCACGAACCATCGAGGTCTGCATGGTCTCCACCATCCGCGTCATCTGAGTCATCTGGGCCATCATGCCCTGCATAAATATGAATGGGTCAACCTCAACACCTTTCGAGTGAGATAACTCTCGGGTACGACTCCCTGACAGCGACTGATTATCTGCTGATGAATGAGTAGCCTTGCTATTTTATGAATTAATGATATCCCTCGCGTTCGCATGGGTACTCACATGAGGTCCCAGGTTCCGGCCCGCACCGCGGCCTCTTCCCCTACGTCCTCTGACAGCTCTATCCATACTGAAGTAGGAAAGTCACATGATGATTATAGATCCCTCATGAACATCGCATTATGATTACGTTACTGAATGATAACAATGAGCATACACGCTCTAACACAATGAATGCATTAATAATGTAATAAAATGATCGTCAACATGACGCTGAAATATGATAAGATCGCATGAAAGATCAAATGAGGTAACATGATTACCTGCTAGAATTCCTGAAATGATTACCTTGAACAAGTTAACAAGGTTGAAAATTCGATCCACAAGATCAACAACTGAACAATGAGATGGACTGGATGATTAATGAATTGACTGGGTAATGAGATGAGTGGGTGATGAATGAACTAACTGAGTAATGAGATTGACTGGGTGATGAATGAATTAACTGAGTGATGAATGAATTAACTGAGTAATGATATTGACTGGGTGATGAATGAATTAACTAAGTGATGAATGAATTAACTGAGTAATGATATTGACTGAGTTATGGATGAATTAATTGAGTGATGAATGAATTAACTGAGTAATGATATTGACTGAGTGATGAATGAATTAACATGATCGACAAGATCAAAAATGACGATTGAGGATTTCTGACTGATGAATGAGTTGATTCTTATCGCTTATACAGATCACAAGTGTTCCAAAACAATTAGCCATGAATCAATCGTAACACTAATATCACATATAAGTTTCAACAAAGCATGTATAGTTAATGACATGATAAATGTATGAACATAAGGATAATCGAGTCCTTGCACAGGTCATACGAAGCTTCGAGGTCTCGCAATACTAGTCTTTACTGACGACGACTGGATGAATGAACGACTCGTGCATGAGATATATTTGGATAATTTAATTGATATGTGGGTATTTAATATCTTCATAGGTGCCTGTATTTAATACCTCAACAGGGTCATCTGCAGTCGACATAAGTCATATGCATTATAACTGATTGTGTGACTTACTGCTTTATCATCATACTTAGCTGTTGCATACATATTTACTATTCCATTAGAAAGTCATCTGCAGTCGACATAAGTCATCAGCATTTGATAGTCAGCTGTTCTTCTGCATAATATTTTATAGCTGACAAAGGTTACCTGATCAGGTGAGTAACCTTATCTAATCTGACTATAGCTGTGTTTTCTTAGACAATTGAATTCAATAGAAGTTTTAGTAAGTCTATTCACCCCCCTCCCCCTTTAGACTTATTCCTGGCGACTTGTGACCTACAAGTGGTACTAGAGAGGTTGGTTTAATTTTACAGAACCAGATCCATATATACCTGAGTATATATATTTTTTAATATCTCATATTAAAATGTAACACATGCATTCTAGATTACCTATATTCTCTATGGATGAATATAACTTATGAAAAATAAGAATGCAGGCACATCTATCATCCATCCATGATGACATGTGGTGTATCATAGAGGATGGACCCTTCACCTTCCTGAAGGACAGCACATATGAAGAGATAGCAGTTGGGAAACCAAAGCAGATTCCCAAGAAGAGAACAGAGATGTCCCCTGAAGAGAGAAAGCTGGCCAATCTTGACAATCGAGCTAGAGATGTCCTATACCAAACTCTTGATAAAGCCATCATGGTAAAGATCAAGAACGGCAAGAATCCCAAAGAAATATGGGACACATCGGCTGTAATGTGTGAGGGAACTAAGCTAATCAGATATCTTCTAACATCTAGACAATCCTCATTCATAAATTCAAGGTGTATATTATCATATTTTCCAACATATGATCCTCCTAACATCAAGAATCGAAACAATCCTACCAAGAACACCAAGAACACTATGAATTTATAATCATACCCAACATAATCAAGACATAAACCATCATATTCTTCAACATATAGTTCATGTAACCTCAAGAATCGTAACAACAACATCATAATCATCTTCCTACAAATCATTCATCAGCAACAACATCAAAATCCGGATTGAAAGGAAGGATTATCCAACATACCTCTTAGAAGGTGAAATACATAAGCAAACACTTGAAGAATCATCAATATCCTTGTATCCAAGATTCAATCCATGCTTCCCAAGCTTATAATCAAGTTGGAAGAGGTTTATTCTCACTAATATGCTCAGAGGGACGAAGGTTGGAGGAGGAAATCGATTTTCTTTCGTGAATAAATGAAAGACCGATCTTCATTTTATAAACTGCATCGGTCATTATGTACGTTATCCATCAGCATTAACGTACGTAATGCCACCTAGCGTACGCTAAGTGTCCTTCATAGCGTACGTAATGTCATTCCAGAACTCACTGACCTGTTTCGTTCACTCGCTTACGTACGTAATGTTTGCTCCATAACATACGTAATATGTATGTTGACTTGCTACAGTAATTCCTCAGTTAACGTACGTAATGCAATACCCATAGCATACGTTAACCAAGAGTTGACTCGACCATGCACGTTCCTTGCCTAAAGTTGCCGACCGCGGGTCCCACCTGTCGGCCATAGCCTGAGCTGTCTGATTCCTCTCGTTACGTATGTAATGCCTTATGCATAGCGTACGTAACACTTAGCAACTTAACATACGTTAACTCTACTCATTAACGTACGTAATACTTGTACCTTAGCATACGCTAAGTATACATCGTAGCGTGCGCTAATGTGGCTATACTTAGCCATTTTCAACTACTCTTGTCCAACGTCTCGACATGCAGAATACAAACATACGGCATATTGAATACGTATACTCAACACATTGTATTCTCAAATGTTATTGTCGACCAAATACGACAATTATACAAATACAGATGTCTCAGTCCTTCGTCTATTTTATCCCTACTGTACAGACTCCACGCGGTATAATATAACTCGGATAAAATAATATTAAACGACCGTAGTAGAAATTCCGGATATTACATACTACACCACTTAAAATAAATTTCGTCCTCGAAACTTGCAATCTGTCATAGAAAAACAAACAAACCGTTCAACCCAAAATTTTCCGAAACTATCTTGACAACGATCGATCATCATTATTACCGAATAACCAAAATAGTACACCTACAAATGTGCAAAGTCGACGATCTACTGAGATACTAGCAATCACAATTCCATGAGCCTCAACAAAAATATATCATCTTCGGATGACATAATCTATCCGTTTCAAATCCTGTCTGCCTGATTACACAATCAAGTCCCAATCTGCTAAAAACGAATAATGCACGATACATATGTGAAACAACTGCCCGAACCAATGCCACAAATCCCGACACATCGACACGAATTCCCAAATTCTCAAACGATCACAAACAATGATCAACCAATAAATTAATCGAGAATACCATCGACATGATAAATTCTAATACGACCAATCCAAAGGTCAACACGCAACTGAGAATATCATCAACATGATAAACTCCTATATGACCAACCAGAGGTCAAAACACAATCGAGAATATCATCAACATGATAAACTCTAATATAACCAACGAACGATCCCCAATATCCGAGAATACCCTCACACGGTAAGCTCCAACACGATGAACACAGAACCCCATAGACAGATACATGAAAGAATAAAATTCTCAAAACGCTAAACACATCACATACAGTGGATCTCAACAAAACACAACCGACTGGTGAATATATCCCTCGGCATACGAACAACCAATTGCAAATCGGCGAACATACCAAATCATACCTGGAGTGGGAACGACCACTCAATATCTAAAACCACCAGCATGGGGTCACCATCCCCAAATATACACTTACAAAGAAATCATTCAAAAATCACTATGGTAAAATCGTACTACTACCATACCAATGGAATCACATAGCACATATGTCCCGGTTTCACAAAATCCAAAGTTCCAAAATTACATCCCGTGCATGAATCTACAACACGCAGCATATTCTCTTATCCCATCAATCAACTGATCACCTCTGGATAACCAAACTACAATACTAAAATTCGAATCTCTTTTCCTGGCACCGTTAGAGTGTTATCCAGTTTGTGAGTCTTGCTCAGAACTTCACCATGATATGCACTATGCACTAAATGCGT
Organism: Orobanche coerulescens; assembly: GCA_033398695.1. NCBI lineage: Eukaryota > Viridiplantae > Streptophyta > Magnoliopsida > Lamiales > Orobanchaceae > Orobanche > Orobanche coerulescens. The sequence goes on from CM065807.1 coordinate 96,641,326, forward strand.
ATGTATATCAATTTCATTCTCAAAACTAGTTTGAAATCATATAGTCTTGTCAAAAGACAAATTTTTGAAAATTCTTTCAAGAGTTTGAAAACTCAAAACATAAATTTTCGTAAGACCAGTAAATCAATTTTCGAACAATTAAATCGGTTTGCTTACGTCAAGTATTCAATAAAAGTGTCCTTCGAATCCACACGATTTTGAAGTTTTAAAATGAAAACTATGCAAATGATTGACCACATCCATATTCCTGTATACCAATCCGGCTCGTCATAGATTCCACTGACATTCCATCGGAAAACTACACGATATAATTCCAAAACCTCAATATATAGACTCTGATTAAAACTCCTTTTCTACATATGACTCTCAACGTTAATCATTAATCCATCCTGGATCACCTCAAATATGCTATGACGAAACATTAAAACAAATCACCACAGCGAAAGACTTCCCGAGAAGTTTCGTTTGAACAAGTAAACTAAAATCGCGAAAGGCAGAAACGAAATAGATGAAGATTGATAAAGTGTTTTACAAATCTCGGGAGTTTTAGAAAACATGAAAACACATTCTTTTGAAACATTAGGGTTTCAGCCCGTATCTTGTTCCGCATTACAAGAAGTTTAAAAAGCAGAAAACTCTTTTCGGAACCCAAGTCCTGAGTTATAAAACTATTTCAAAATCGATTGGGCCTCGGCCCAAAAATCATTTTCTGTAAAACATCCGTAAAACATTCATTTTGAAAAGTATCTTTTTTAAATGCTCAAAAACAGTTCATATATCATAAAATGTATTAACATGACTACATGTTCTTCTCAACAATCCACAGCATTTCTCCCAAATGCACAACTCTGTTCCGAAATCTAACCGACATATTGATTTCCAAAATCATAACTTCTCAAGATCATCAATCCTGTCTCAACTCTGTCACCTCATACTGTAACACATAATATTCTACTGAATCCCAAAGCATATCAACTTAGCTCGGCAATAAACCTCAATGCAATTCAAAAATCCAAAAACTTACCGATCGTGAAGCTGACGATTCCCCGTGATACTGGCACATTTATTTTCAAAACACACGTTTTGCAAACTCAGTTCAACTTGAGAACACAATACATCTCTATCCGAAGAAACGCATTAATATTATTTGGAAAAGTTTGCAACAACTCCAGTACTACACTGGTAAATCACATAACGTATAAGCCTGAGTGAACAACAAAAACCCATGGCTCTAACATTTGTCAAATCGACAACTCGAATGACACGACAAAAGCACGACCCAACTCGACCCGACTGCCTAGGTTTTCTCAACCTAAGCTCCGATACCATATTCTGTAACACCCCCAGATTTAACCGGGAATATTACAGTGCCGTGGGCCCCGAGATGGAACCCACAAGGCTAAAGGAAATTTTCGCAAACATTTACAAATGCCCAAGAGGCTAACGACGGTACTATCTTTAAAACATTTGAAGACTATATAAAATATGTTTATCAAAACCGTCGTAAAATCTCGTTTTGAAAAGTGCAAGGCCAAACGGCCGAAACTCAATAGTTTATAAAATGATTTCCAAAGTAACTCAAGTTACCAAAAATGAAAGGTCATTTAAAATACTCACGCAGCGGAAAAGACAATAGTTAAAAGCACTCTAGCAGCAGAATACAACAATTGTTTAGGAACTCAATACACAATTACCTGCCCTAGCCAGTATCCTCCGGGAAGCTCATCTCTCCACGACCGCTACAAGCTCGATATCCAAAGAACCTAAAAAGAAAGCCCACGACGGGGTCAGCCATAATATCCATCAATGATAACCATCACATCACATTAATAACTACATACCAATGAGAATACAAAATAAGAATACGACCAATGTAATCTTATCATAGTAACTTTACTTACTCGAATAATTCTCATCAGAATAACCATTATCATATTTCGCATCTTGTACTCGATTAACCAATAAACTCGAACATAATATCTGTATTGTACCTCAAACAATACTCAAGATTTTCAAACTATCATAACCAACTCACGATACATAAATATACTAGTTTTGATCAATACGATCTATCGGGTAGCATCATCAAATCCCAAGATGATAATTCAACCTACGATTCTCTTGTTATGTTAAATTCATCAAGAAGTTCCTCAAGAACACTAAATTATTCGAAACCTTGTTTATAGCCATCAAACAACGTAATTTGATATCCTCTAACATCTAGACAATCCTCATTCATAAATTCAAGGTGTATATTATCATATTTTCCAACATATGATCCTCCTAACATCAAGAATCGAAACAATCCTACCAAGAACACCAAGAACACTATGAATTTATAATCATACCCAACATAATCAAGACATAAACCATCATATCCTTCAACATATAGTTCATGTAACCTCAAGAATCGTAACAACAACATCATAATCATCTTCCTACGAATCATTCATCAGCAACAACATCAAAATCCGGATTGAAATTATCCAACATACCTCTTAGAAGGTGAAATACATAAGCAAACACTTGAAGAATCATCAATATTCTTGTATCCAAGCTTCAATCCATGCTTCCCAAGCTTATAATAAAGTTGGAAGAGGTTTATTCTCACTAATATGCTGAGAGGGATGAAGGTTGGAGGAGGAAATCGATTTTCTCTCGTGAAGAAATGAAAGACCGATCTTCATTTTATAAACTACATCAGTCATTACGTACGTTATCCATTAGCATTAACATACGTAATGCCGCCTAGCGTACGCTAAGTATCCTTCATAGCGTACGTAATGTCATTCCAGAACTCACTGACCTGTTTCGTTCACTCGCTTACTTACGTAATGTTTCCTCCATAATGTACGTAATATGTACGTTGACTTGCTACAGTAATTCCTCAGTTAACGTACGTAATGCAATACCCGTAGTGTACGTTAACCAAGAGTTGACTCGACCTTGCATGTTCCTCGCCTAAAGTTGCCGACCATGGGTCCCACCTGTCGGTCATAGCCTGAGCTGTCTGATTCCTCTCGTTACATACGTAATGCCTTATGCATAGCGTACGTAACACTTAGCAACTTAACGTACGTTAACTCTACTCATTAACGTACGTAATACTTGTACATTAGCGTACGCTAAGTATACATCGTAGCGTGCCCTAATGTGGCTATACTTAGCCATTTTCAGCTACTCTTGTCCAACATCTCGACATGCACAATACGAACATACGGCATAATGAATACGTATACTCAACCCATTGTATTCTCAAATGTTAATATCGACCAAATACGACAATTATACAAATACAGATGTCTCAGTCCTTCGTCTATTTTATCCCTACTGTACAGACTCCATGTGGTGCAATATAACTCGGATAAAATAATATTAATGACCGTAGTAGAAATTCTGGATATTACAGATCCCATCCACTTTTCTCAATAAATTCCCTTAGTTGAGGGAAGATAACTGTTTTCAACTGCTTCCACTCTTCATACATATTGACAAAAGAGTATTCGAGGGCTTGTTGTCTTACCATTTTCAGCCGAGTCTTTGTACGATTCAGTGGGTTGTTCTCCTTGAGATTGAAGGAGTATTCTGCATTTGGCACCTCAATGACTTCTTCTGCCTCCTCTTCTTCGGTAACACTTCAAAGTGTTAAGAGTGGGATCACCTCTGGTATCATCTCAGTTGAATGAGTTGTTTGCTCTTCAGGGGTTGCAGGTGCAGCTGAAACGGCTATCTGCATCTCTTCTAAGGACTCTGATGGATAATCTACCAGTCCTTTCTGTCTTTTGGGAGAGGGTTCAGGTGATGAGGTAATGTGGATAGCTGCTTCTTTTTCAGGTGACTTCCTCTTCAAGAGCTTGGAAAGAGGAATGTTGTCACTATCTTGGCTGTTTGTAGGTGCAGGCAACTTTTCATCAGGTGTGGTCATAGCTGGTGCAGGTGGGGTTTTATCAGATGTGATCAGAGCAGGTTCATGTGTGGTCTGAATCTCAGCTGTAGTTTTATTAGCTGCAGCTGTACGTGACTCAACTTCTTCAGAGTCTGATACTCCTGTATATGAGGATGTTCCAGTCTTCACCCTCTTCAAAATTTCTACCGATCCGGGCTTATTATCAGTCAGCTTCTCAATTGCGGCTTGGTCCAGATGACCAATTCTTCTACTGTTGTGGAAGTTTTCAGCCTTCCCTTTATCTTTTCACAGGAACTCGAGAATATAACTGACCTGGGTTCCAAAAGCTAACTTTTGCCTAAACTTGTTGTTCTCACTGTCCCAGCTTGCTTTATTGAATTCCCTGACTTGTTTTCTGTAAATATAGGCAGGCCAATTTTGTAATACCCAGTTGTAATTCAGTAATTATCACTCAGTAATTATCATTCAGTATTTATCATTCAGTAATTGATACTCAGTAATTTCATTCATCATTGATCATTTGTCACTCATATTCAGTCATGGTATTCATCATTCAGAGTTATCGTATCGTGTATCAATCGTCATTCATCACTAATCTGATTGGAGTTTCGTGCCGTGTTTATCATCATTGTCATTTTCGTTGCAAGCTGTGCTTGAGGACTAGCGCACGCTACATACTCCTTTTAGCGTACGCTAATTGGGTATAGGTAGCGCACGCTACCGCTCGGCTTTAGCGCACGCTAAGGTTAGCAGCCGCGATCCAAGGTACCGACCGCAGTGAGAATAATTGTAGCGCACGCTACGAGTGGTAAGTAGCGCGCTAGCGGTCGTAGTAGCGCACGCTATATGTGTGGAGTAGCGCGCTGGGGGCGGATCGTTGAGTCCGGGCTACCGGATCGCATCGGTTTATTCATAGCGCACGCTATGCATTGTTGTTAGCGTACGCAATCGACATATTAGCGCACGCTAAATAATGGTTGTAGCGCACGCTATCGAGGTTAGATCAGAGGGCAGATGGTTTTCTGGACTCCAGTACTGGGCGTCAAGTATTTCGCTAGCGCACGCTAACAATGGATATTAGCGCACGCTAGTAGTATGGCCGTAGCGCACGCTACAAAGAGGTACGTAGCGCGCGCTACCGTGTTCGGACAGTGGGTACTGGACTACCCAAATTACTCGTTAGCGCACGCTATGCACAAGGGCTAGCGCGCGCTAACCTGGATTGAGTATAAATTGGACAGTTTAGTCAGAGTTCGTCATTTTTCATCTCATTTCATTCCTTCGGTATTTTTGGGCGTTTCCGAGCGATCCAGAGGGGATTCTTCGAGGTGTAATCATCAATCATCATCTTCAAGTCTTTGAGTTGAGTTTATCATCACTTCATCATCTCCGAAACGTCGAATCAAAGGTATTAATCTCTTGGATCTAGAATTTCGGATTTTTGGGTTTTCCTTCCGATTTCTTCGTGTAAGCTTGGATTATCATTGGGATATGTTAAGTTATGGATTATCTACTTGGATAAATATATTCCTACGGATTTAATGGTTATTTTCGGAATTGTTTTCAAGAACCCTTGGGGTTGACTTCGGTTAATTGGGGATTTTCCGATTGATGTCATTATAATCACGAATTATGGATTCCTAATGGATTATTGATATCCTTGAAGTGTTTTGTTAGTTCGAAATACTCATTTTGGTGTGGGTTTCGACATATTCGGGATTGGATATTTTCGAAGTCGTGTGGTTGGTTCGTATTCGTTAGAATGCCTATGAGTTTGTTTATCGTTGTTTCGACCCTTGGGTTAGTCGTGTTTTGTTGTTTGATACGTGTATTGAACGATTGTTGGTAATTATTGTTATTCAAGGTTGTTCGAGCGATCGGTATCTTGGTTAGGACGTTGTTCGTGGACGGACATTCTTCATCGGTATTGTGTAAGTTAAATCTTACTCGGTTAAAAGGATACTCATTCCTTTCGTTGTTGATTGCTCATAATCATAATTCATTCATCATAATATTAATCATTTTGAGACTTGTAAGTGTCGAATAATCATTTCATTCACGAGGAACGACGGTTCCAAATCTTTTCATTGGTTTATCAATCACGTCACTATTACTTTCATATCGGCGAGTCATCTTGGCCTTGTCTAATTATTATTCATTGGTGTTCATCATGGTCATTCTCGTTCATGTGACCTTCCGGGTTCATATTGCGTGGCCGGGTGTGGCTGTGTGGAATTTTTAGTCGGGCACATGATGGTCATGTATTGGGTTCACCGATACATCGGACCGTGCACACGGTAACGCTTACCTCCGTGAGACTAATTAGGTACAAGGACGGTGTGTCGGACATTCGTCTTGTACACTTGCCTGAGACATTACGGGCGTACTATGATGCTCCTCTTCGCCGTAATTCATAATTAAGAATATTTCATCACTTGATTAATTCATGATTGTGTAATTTCAACTCTTGAGGATTGTTGTTCGTAATCGGCCCGTTGGGGATTTTGTTTTCGTGTCACGGCAAGGCAAAGGCACGGGAAGAGCATGTTGACGGCGACGAGTCCCAGTGATACTAGTAGGGGCCCTCACCATCCCGCTTGCTTGATCATTTGGTCATTTGATTATTCTGTCATTTGTATTTTCATTGCAAATTCCGTTTGTAATGTTTATTTATTCAGGTGGTGTATTTTATCTTCATATAAAATACACTAGTATTCAGTATTGTCTGGTGTGTTGTACTTAAACTCCTCATCGGAGTGTTTGGTAATATAATGTGGTTCGGTACTACAATTATATTATTTAATTCATCATTTTCATTTGCTGGTGGGTCCTACTGGGGATTCACGGACCGTAATATCCGCCTAGTTTGGGGTGTTACAGAGTTGGTATCGGAGCGTGGTTTTGAATACTACCCTCCAAGTCATGTCTCATTTGAAATCATCGTCATCGGACTAGTATCATTGGACTTTCGCGTCACGTGTGACTGTGCAAATGCCGAGCCAATCGGACCAAGAATCGTAAGATTTCTAATGCCATGGTATAATTTCGGCATTAATCATTCATTCATAATTCATCGTTAACAATCCTCAATCATCATTGTCATTTTGACCGACGGCCGTCGTTAACTCATTAATCAGTCAATTCATTTCATTGTTCAGTTGTTGATCAGGAAGATCGGATCATTAATCTTGTTAACTCATCCAAGATAATCATTTCAGTAACTTCATCAGATAATCATGTCACGTCAATTGATCATTCATGTGATCGCTGCATTTGAGCGCGTATGCTCATTTTCATCATTTCATAATATAATCATAAGGTGATACTCATGCGAGACATATAATCATCATATGACTTTCCACTTCAGTATGGAAAGGGCTGGCAGAGGACGTGGAGGACGAGGCCGTGGAGCGGGCCGAATCCCGAGAGCTCGTGTGAATACACGTGCAAACGCGAGGAATAATGCTAATTCAGCGAGCAGCGACGCTGCCACTCATTCACCTGGACGCGATCATTCATTATCGGGGAGTCGTACCCGGGACACGGCTCAGTCAGAGGGTGTCCGGGTTGATCCACTCGCATTTATGCAGGGCATGATGGCCCAAATGACTCAGATGGCTCAGTTGATGGAGACGATGCATAACTCCGTCAATCGACCGCAGGCTCCTCCGCCGCCACCTCAGAGGCAAGAGAGGAATGTGAGTAACATCATCGGCGATATCTCTCGCCAGAGGCCACCTACTTTTGAGGGCTCGTCGGAGCCGGCAGATATCATTCATTGGCTCGAGCATTTCGAGAAGCTGTTTGCTATGGTAGAGTGTCCCGAGGGACACAAAGTTTCTGTTGCGGCTTACTACCTTGGTAAGAGCGCACATTCTTGGTGGTTGTGGTTGAAGCCCACCGAAGGATCTTGTACTTGGGATCAGTTCAAGACTCTCATGATGGAGAGGTACTATCCGGCCCCACTCAGGGAGGCCAAGCTGTCGGAATTGCTCACCCCCGACCCCTCAGCAGACGAGGATGTTCTCGCCATTGCCGAGAAATTTCAGGAACTTCTTCCGTTCGCCTCATCTATCATTCATTCGGAGGCGGATAAGATCAAGTATTTCAGCAAGAGGCTGAAACCCCGTATGAGACTTCAGTTACTTAATCATAATTGCACCACGTTGGCCGAGTTCATTGAGAAGGCTCTTACTTACGAGCTTACGGCTAAGGAAATTGCTAAGCAGCAACCTTCGTCTGCTAGCAAGAAGTACAAGAACCGTAATCAGTCTGACGGGAGTCAGGCCACTTTCAAGAAACCCCGTGCGGGCTCTGCTTTTTCTGAGCGACCTTCGGTGTCGTCTAAACCCGCGGAATCTCAATCTCGAGCGGCCAGTTCGGCCATCACCTGTTTTAACTGTGGGGAGCTTGGTCACCTCAGTACCAAGTGTCCGAGGCAGACTATCACATGTCATAATTGTGGGATTGCTGGGCATAAGGCCCGTTTTTGCCGTAGGGACTCCAAACCTACTCAGACGTCATCTCAGGCACCTAAGCGATCGGCCGTGAGAATCAGGCCACTCAATCAGCGTCGTTTAAAACGACGGGAGCGACTAAAGGTGGAGCTTTTAGCGCAGACGGAGCGTCGGTCGGACTAGCAAGCCCGGATTTATGAGATGAAGAAGACCGATGATCCAGAGGCCCGAATGATCTCGTGTACACTCGATATTCTATCTCAACTTGTGTGTACTCTTTTCGATCTTGGTGCATCGCATTCATTCATATCCGAGTCATGTTTTAGTAGACTACGTGCGGGTAGTGCTACTAGTTGAGCCTTATGTCATTGGCCTACCCGATGGTAGACGAATTATCGGTAATCGTGAGATTCGAATTGTCCGATCAGTTTCATGGTCGTATGGCGGCGGACCTAATCGTGGTAGATTTGCCGAGGGACGACGTCATCTTGGGTATTGATTGGATGGATCGTCATGATGCCATCATTAATGTCCGTAAGCGTATGGTCACTATCATTTAAGACGATGGAGTTGAATGTGTGTTTCAGGGAGGTAATCCCGGCTGTTCTGGTAAGGTCATTAATTCAATGAAAGCAGTAAGGTTACTCAATCAGGGATGTGTCGGTTACTGGTGCTATATGGCCAAAACCGAGAAGTCATCAGTAATGTTAACGGGTATTCCGGTGGTGAGGGAATATGCCGATGTTTTTCCAGACGAGTTACCTGGTTTGCTTCCACAGAGGGATGTGGAATTCACGATTGAGTTGGAGCCTGGTACGTCCCCGATATCGAAGGCACCGTACCGGATGGCCCCGACCGAAATGCAGGAATTAAAGAACCAACTTGAAGAGTTGTTCGAGAAAGGTTATATTCGACCGAGTGCGTCCCCGTGGGGAGCGCCAGTGTTATTTGTCAAGAAGAAGGATGGTTCATTCCGCTTATGTATTGATTATCGGGAGTTGAACAGGGTGACGATCAAGAATAAGTATCCCTTACCCCGTATTGACGATCTCTTAGATCAACTTCAGGGAGCTTCAGTATTTTCCAAGATCGACTTAAGATCTGGATATCATCAGTTGCGGATTCGAGAGTCGGATTTCGCTAGGACGGCGTTTCGAACGCGTTATGGTCATTATGAGTTTGTGGTTATGCCGTTCGGATTGACTAATGCACCTGCGGTATTCATGGAGTTAATGAATCGGGTTTTCATCGACTTTTTGGATCGGTTTGTTGTTGTCTTCATCGATGACATTTTGATTTATTCTCGTGACCGGGAGGAGCACGAGTTTCACCTTCATCAAGTGCTCGACGTGTTGAGACGAGAACAACTTTATGGGAAGTTTTCTAAATGTGAGTTACGGATGTCCAAGTGACTTTTCTCGGACATGTAATTTCATCGACGGAGTTCGTGTCGATCCTCGAAGACGGAGGCTATTCGAGATTGGCTACCTCCGAAGAACGTTAAGGAAATCCGAAGTTTCCTCGGATTAGCGGGTTATTATCGGCGATTTGTAGAGGGATTTTCTAGAATCGCTCAACCCTTAACGAACCTTTGCGGAAGGATAAGAAATACACGTGGTCCGACGCGTGTCAACGGAGTTTTGAGGAACTCAAGAGTCGGTTAATGTCAGCACTGTACTTTCCTTGCCGCAGGGGACGGAAGGATTTGTGGTTTATAGTGATGCATCCGGACGGGGTCTCGGATGTGTGCTCATGCGAACGGGAAAGTTATTGCCTATGCTTCACGGCAATTGAGACCTTACGAGGTTAATTATCCGACCCACGACTGGAGCTAGCAGCCGTGGTGTTCGCTTTGAAGATTTGGCGTCATTACCTTTATGGCGTCACTGTCGATATTCACCGATCATAAGAGCTTAAAGTATATATTTACTCGAAGGAGTTAAATATGCGTCGAGACGGTGGTTGGAATTAATCAAAGATTATGATATTGAGATCCTCTACCACCGGGCAAGGCGAACGTTGTCGCCGACGCCTTGAGTCGTAAGTCCGTTCAGGAGCAGATGCTTGCCCGTTTAAGGTTCGAAGGAGCTTGAGGAATTCCTTAGACCCGAGATCGAGGTCCGGCTTCAGCGAGTTCGAGGACGACTTTGTATGTTAGAGATTTCATCATCACTCGAGGAGGCAATCCGAGAGAATCGGGGTTCGGACCCATCATTGTTGCGCATCCGAGAGGATGTGGCTGGGAAAGCCCGGATTTGTGGTCCACGAGGATGGACTTTTGAGGTTTAAGAATCGGTTGTGCGTCTCGGCAAATGACGAGTTGAAAAACTCGATTTTGAAAGAAGCTCATGCTACCCCTTATTCCGTTCATCCGGGTCTAGCAAGATGTACAAGGACTTGAAACAAAATTACCGGTGGAGTAATATGAAGCGAGAAGTCGCAGAATTTGTTTCGAGATGCTTAACTGTCAACAAGTTAAGATTGAACATCGGCCGGCCGTGGGTATCTTTGAAACCTCTTCCTATTCCCGAATGGAAGTGGGAAGACATTTCTATGGATTTCATCACGAGTTTGCCGACGAGTCGTCGTGGCATGAATACGATCCGGTGATCGTGGACCGCTTAACTAAATCAGCTCATTTCCTTGAGATCAAGGAGACGTGGGGTCCCAGAGACTTGCTCAACTGTTCATCAAAGAGATAGTCGATCGCACGGTACCCCTAAAAGTATCGTTTCCGATCGTGACGGACGGTTTGTGTCGCATTTTGGAAATCGGTTCATCGTGCTATGGGAACTCGGCTTAATCTCAATCTGACTTTTCATCCTCAGTCCGACGGACAATCAGAGAGGACCATTCAGACATTAGAGGACATGTTGAGGGCATGCGTCCTCGATTGGAAAGACGATTGGGAAGCCCAACTACCATTGATCGAGTTCACGTATAATAATAGTTGGCATGCTTCGATCAAGATGGCACCTTACGAGGCCTTGTATGGTCGTCGTTGTCGATCTCCGTTGTGCTGGGACGACTTATCAGAATCAATCGGCACCGAGCCCGATATGCTTATAGCCGCCCGTGAGAAGGTAGCTTTGATCAGGAGTCGTTTGTTGACCGCTCAGAGTCGACAGAAATCATATGCAGATAACCGTCGTCGACCATTAGAGTTCGAGGCTGGTGACCATGTGTTGGTCAAGGTATCCCCGAGTCGTGGTATCTTCCGTTTTGGGAAGAGGGGAAAGTTGAGTCCGAGATTCATCGGACCGATTGAGATTTTGGATCGAGTGGGCGAGTTAGCTTATCGATTGGCTTTACCTCCGGCGTTGAGCCGAATTCATAATGTGTTTCATGTCTCTCAGTTGCGGAAGTATGTTGCCGACCCGAGTCACATACTTCAGTTCGACGAAATCGAGATCGCCGACGATCATTCTTATGAGGAGCGTCCTATACGAGTTTTAGAGCGGCGAATCAAACAGTTGAGGAATAAGACGATTCCTTTGGTTAAAATTCAGTGGTCTAGACACGGAGTCGAAGAGGCTACTTGGGAAACCGAGGATAGTATGCGGGAGAGTTATCCCGAGTTGTTTGACCCTTAGTTTCGGGGACGAAACTTTTTTAAGGGGGGGTGTATGTAATACCCAGTTGTAATTCAGTAATTATCACTCAGTAATTATCATTCAGTATTTATCATTCAGTAATTGATACTCAATAATTTCATTCATCATTGATCATTTGTCACTCATATTCAGTCATGGTATTCATCATTCAGAGTTATCGTATCGTGTATCAATCGTCATTCATCACTAATCTGATTGGAGTTTCGTGCCGTGTTTATCATCATTGTCATTTTCGTTGCAAGTCGTGCTTGAGGAGTAGCGCACGCTACATACTCCTTTTAGCGTACGCTAATTGGGTATAGGTAGCGCACGCTACCGCTCAGCTTTAGCGCACGCTAAGGCTACCTTGGCCGATCCAGAAGGTACTGGGTGCAGGTGAGAATAATTGTAGCGCACGCTACGAGTGGTAAGTAGCGCGCGCTAGCGGGTCGTAGTAGCGCACGCTATATGTGTGGAGTAGCGCTAGGGGGCGGATCGAGTTGAGTCCGGTGGCTACCGGATCGCACCGGGTTTATTCATAGCGCACGCTATGCATTGTTGTTAGCGTACGCAATCGACATATTAGCGCACGCTAAATAATGGTTGTAGCGCACGCTATCGAGGTTAGATCGAGGGCGGATGGTTTTCGGACTCGAGCATCGGGCGTCAAGTATTTCGCTAGCGCACGCTAACAATGGATATTAGCGCACGCTAGTAGTATGGCCGTAGCGCACGCTACAAAGAGGTACGTAGCGCGCGCTACCGTGTTCGGACAGTGGGTACTGGACTACCCAAATTACTCGTTAGCGCACGCTATGCACAAGGCCTAGCGCGCGCTAACCTGGATTGAGTATAAATTGGACAGTTTAGTCAGAGTTCGTCATTTTTCATCTCATTTCATTCCTTCGGTATTTTTGGGCGTTTCCGAGCGATCCAGAGGGGATTCTTCGAGGTGTAATCATCAATCATCATCTTCAAGTCTTTGAGTTGAGTTTATCATCACTTCATCATCTCCGAAACGTCGAATCAAAGGTATTAATCTCTTGGATCTAGAATTTGGATTTTGGGTTTTCCTTCCGATTTCTTCGTGTAAGCTTGGATTATCATTGGGATATGTTAAGTTATGGATTATCTACTTGGATAAATATATTCCTACGGATTTAATGGTTATTTTCGGAATTGTTTTCAAGAACCCTTGGGGTTGACTTCGGTTAATTGGGGATTTTCCGATTGATGTCGTTATAATCACGAATTATGGATTCCTAATGGATTATTGATATCCTTGAAGTGTTTTGTTAGTTCGAAATACTCATTTTGGTGTGGGTTTCGACATATTCGGGATTGGATATTTTCGAAGTCGTGTGGTTGGTTCGTATTCGTTAGAATGCCTATGAGTTTGTTTATCGTTGTTTCAACCCTTGGGTTAGTCGTGTTTTGTTGTTTGATACGTGTATTGAACGATTGTTGGTAATTATTGTTATTCAAGGTTGTTCGAGCGATCGGTATCTTGGTTAGGACGTTGTTCGTGGACGGACATTCTTCATCGGTATTGTGTAAGTTAAATCTTACTCGGTTAAAAGGATACTCATTCCTTTTGTTGTTGATTGCTCATAATCATAATTCATTCATCATAATATTAATCATTTTGAGACTTGTAAGTGTCGAATAATCATTTCATTCACGAGGAACGACGGTTCCAAATCTTTTCATTGGTTTATCAATCACGTCACTATTACTTTCATATCGGTGAGTCATCTTGGCCTTGTCTAATTATTATTCATTGGTGTTCATCATGGTCATTCTCGTTCATGTGACCTTCCGGGTTCATATTGCGTGGCCGGGTGTGGCTGTGTGGAATTTTTAGTCGGGCACATGATGGTCATGTATTGGGTTCACCGATACATCGGACCGTGCACACGGTAACGCTTACCTCCGTGAGACTAATTAGGTACAAGGACGGGTGTGTCCGGACATTCGTCTTGTACACTTGCACAGGACATTACGGGCGTACTATGATACTCCTCTTCAGCGTAATTCATAATTAAGAATATTTCATCACTTCAGTTAATTCATGATTGTGTAATTTCAACTCTTGAGGATTGTTGTTACGAATCGACCGTTGGGGGATTTTGTTTTCAGGTCACGGCAAGGCAAAGGCACGGGAAGAGCATGTTGACGGCGACGAGTCCCAGTGATACTAGTAGGGGGCCCCAGTCATCCCGTTTGCTTCAGTCATTTCAGTCATTTCAGTTATTCTGTCATTTGTATTTTCCGCTGCAAATTCCGTTTGTAATGTTTATTTATTCAGGGTGGTGTATTTTATCTTCATATAAAATACACTAGTATTCGGTATTGTCCTGGTGTGTTGTACTTAAACTCCTCATCGGAGTGTTTGGTAATATAATGTGGTTCGGTACTACAATTATATTATTTAATTCATCATTTTCATTTGCCTGGTGGGTCCCAGTCGGGGATTCACGGCACTGTAATATCCGCCTAGTTTGGGGTGTTACAAATTTATCCTCTGACTCTACATCATAGCTCCAAAGATGATGTACTTCGAGGATGATATCTGGTCAAAACTCCCAGCCATACCCATCACAATCTTGTTAGTGATATCTAACATATACCAAAACTCCTTCTTAAGATCTGATTTCTTCACAGTGACCTTCATCTTCATTTGCTGCTTAGGCAACTTAATATCATACCAAGTATTGATTGGATTTTGCTTCGTGGCCTTGATTGCAATGACCCAGTTTTTCATCTTGAATGCATTAGCGATGGTCTGCTCAGTGATGGTTACTTGTTTTCTAAAGATCGAACTCTCGATGCCCATCGCTTCCACTTTGGCTTCCTTGTAGCAATAAATGATGGCTTCTTTGAATAGCTGTGTCAGATTGATGTCCAGGAAGTGATACATGCCAGTATTCTTCATCATTCTGATAAGCTACGCCATTTGAGCAGTGTTATTCGACTCTAGAAGTCCGATGAAATCGATGACTATACTGAAGATGATTTGTTCCTTCACCATTTTAAGGTTGAGGCATTTGAAATAGGTTGCGGGATCCATTTCTACAAATTGAATTTTTTTTGGATTTTAGTGCAGTGAGAATTCTAGGGTTTTTCTGCCTTTAGAAAACTAGGGTTTTTAGAGCTTTAAAGTTGAAGAAGACGATAGAGTTTTGTGAGATGATTATCGACCGTATTAAATAGCCATTCGAAAAGACATTTTTTAAATTAAATAATTAAATAAAAGTGTGGCAGTTTTGATTGATTGATTGGACATCATGGTCTAGACGTGGAGGTATTGTGTCGTGTGATTTTAGCCATGTGTAATAAAATTGAGTACTTAAAGAGACAGAAAACTTAGCCGTTTGACTCTTTGACTTTTGATCAGCTAGCTTTTCTTTGTCTGTCTTTTTATCAGTTGAATTTTCCTCATCTGGTCTGATCAGATGGCTTTTCCTCGTCTGTTCTCCGGATCAGGTGATGCTTCTTGTCTGGTTCAGATCAGGTGACTTTTCTCGTTTGTACTGGTTAGGTGATTTCTCTCATCTGCTTCAGGTCAAATGATTTTTCTCGTCTGATTTTCAACTATTCACTAGATTCCCAGTCTAGTAGTTCAAGATCCCTGCTTAGTTCCAGAAACCTTTCTTCTGGTAAAGACTTCGTGAATATATCAACAATTTGGTACTCTATGCTGACTCTTCCACTCGTACTCTTTTGTTGAGCACATGGTCTCTGATGAAGTGGTGTTTGGCATCAATGTGCTTAGTTCTGAAATGAAGGACTGGATTGTTTGCTGTAGCAATTGGACTATTGTTGTCACACCAGATAGGACTTCATTTGCTATGATGTTGTAGTCCCTTAGCTGTTGTCTGGTCCACAGAATTTACGCACAATAGCTACCTGCAGCTAGGTAATCTGACTCAGTTGTGGATATTGAGTTGGACACCTGCTTCTTACTGAACCAAGATATTAGTCTAGTTCCAAGGAATTGACATTTTCCACTGGTGCTTTTCCTGTTGATCTTGCATCCTGCAAAGTCAGCATCTAAATATCCTGATAGTTCAAAGTTGTCATCTTTTGGATACCATAGTCCAACATTGATTGTAGACTTAAGGTATCTGATTATCCTTCTAACTGCTTCCTGGTGAGACTACTTTGGCTTGAACTGAAATCTTGCACACACTCCTACTGCATATGAAATATCAGGTCTGCTTGCAGTGAGGTATAGTAGTGATCCAATTAGTCCTCTGTAGTGGGTTGGATCCACTGGAATGCCTCCTTCATCTGTATCAATGTGTAGGGATGTGCTCATTGGTACTCTTAGGGGTTTGGATGAGTCTATGCCAAATCTTTTGATCAGTTCTCTTGTATACTTTGCTTGATTGTTGAATATTCCAGTGTCAACTTGTTTGACTTTCAAACCAAGAAAGAAATTTAGTTTGTCCATCATACTCATCTCAAATTCTCCTTGCATGAGATTTGAGAACTTTTCACATAGCTCAGGGTTGGTTGAGCCAAAATTAATATCATCCACATATAGTTGAACTAGTATTATGTGGTCTTCATGTTCAATTATGAAGAGAGTTTTGTCCACCAGGGGGTTTCTCAACATAGACTTTTCTTCTAGTACTCCATTTGAGAAATGCACTTTTCACGTCCATTTGGTAGATTTCAAAATCTTTGAATGCTGCATATGCAAGGAATAGTCCGATTGCTTCTAGTCTTGCTACTGGTGGTGCATATATTTCATCAAAATCTATTCCTTCACATTGAGCATATCCTTTTGCATCCAATGTGGCTTTATTCCTAACAATAGCTCCATGTTCATCACACTTGTTTTTGTACATCCATTTGGTGCCTATGACTTTCTTGTGATCTGGTTTGTCTGTTAGTTCCCAGACATTGTTTCTCTCCATTTGTTTTAGTTCTTCTTGCATTGCAATCACCCATGTGTAGTCATCCAGGGCTTGATCTGTTATTTTGGGCTCCATTTGATACATGAAGCAAGAAAACATTGCCATTCCTGCTGGTTCTGAGGATTTCCTGGTTTTGAATCCATCAGTGAGGTTCCTAATAATTTGTTGAATGGGGTGATCCTTTAGCCATTTGGGAGTTTCATCTCCATCTTCATCCTTTGAAAGTTGATCTTCAGGGTTTGTTCCCCCTATTGAGTTGCTTTGAGGAACTATGTTTGATTCTGCATCAGCTTGGATTTGGTGATCTGCAGCTGCATTAGGTTCAGCTATGGTTTTATCAGCTGCAGTTGGATCAGCTACAGTTGGATCAGCTGTGGTTGGATCAGCTACGGTTGGATCAGCTGTGGTTGGATCAGCTACGGTTGGATCAGCTACAGTTGGATCAGCTACGGTTGGAGATCCTGTCTGATCTGCAGTTGGGTCTTCATCAGCTGTGTCCATCATTCCTGTGTCATTGATGATGACTTCTTCCAGGGTGGCGGTTTTGAGCTTTTTCTCAATTAACTCCACCTGTTTTTTATACTCAACAGTAGATTCATCAAAGACAGCATGAGGTGTTTATTCCACAACTAATGTTCTTTTATTAAATACTCTGTATGCCTTGCTTATTTGTGAATATCCCATAAAGAGACTACCATCAGTTTTAACATCAAAGGAATTCAGTTGGGTTTTACCATTATTGTGGATGAAACACTTACAACCAAAATCATGAAAAAATGCAACAGTTGGTATTCTGCCATTCCAAACCTCACAGGGGGTTTTGCCATTTTGAGTGGGTCCTTTAGGGTTAGTGGATTTCCTGGAGAATTGATTTCTCTTGGTGTTTTGAAAATGATGTTGGCTATTCCTATGGGGTGCATAGTGTCTTGGTATATATATCCTTGATTTGGTTTATATATAGGATATGACTAATAAAGGTTTTGGTATGGGCCATTTCTAAATCTCCACACTGATCATTTCGAAGATTTGGATAACCTTGAGGTTTCTATTTACCTCTCCCATTTTGAAATCTTTTTTTGGGGAGTCTTTGGTAGTAAACAGAATAATGTTTTGACTGTTGTTGCTGTTTTGGCTATTGCCTACTCTTCTGTCTAGGTGGATGCCTTGTAAACCTTGGCTGCTGCCTAAACTTTTGACTGGGTTGCTGCCTATTTTTTAATACAGGTTTGATTATAAGCTCAGCAGTCTGGACATATGTTTCTCTCTTGATGAAAGTGGTTTTAGAAGTGGAGGGAATGTTGGGGTCATATCCAAGGCCTGATTTTAAATAGAGTGGACTCTGGTTTATACACAAGCCATATAAGGTTATAGATGCTTTTAAGGATGTTATTTCTTTAGCCTGTGTATTACTCAGCTGTGTCAGTTTAGAAAACTCAGATTTTATATGAGCAAGTGCAGCTGATTTTTCTCTGTTTAAAGCAGTTAGCCTTTTAATCTCAGCTGTAGTATTTTTAGCTGAGTTTTTCAAAATGTTTTCAGTCTATTTTTCAAATTCAGATCTGATTTTGCTAACTCTAGGCTGAGTTTTTCCAAATCATTTTTCAGCTGTCCACCCTCATCTTGCAGCTGTGTTTTGTCAACTGTCACAGTCAGATGTGCAGCTTTTAATGCTTCAAAATCTTTAAATAGCTAACTTACAGGTTTATGAAGACCGATGTCTTCAGACATGTCTGAGCTGACATATCCTGAGGTTGAAGGTTTAGATGTTACCTCCTCATCATCTAGGTTTTCCATCAAGCAATTATAATCATCATTATATGAAAAGAATCCACTGCTTGATTCTAATCTCTCTTGGATTTTGTCTTCACAATGAGAGCTTTCCTCTTGTCTTGTTTTCTGCCCAAGTCCTTCTTATCATCATCCTTCTTGGGCTCAGGGCAATCAAACTGGATATGTCCTATTTTACTTTTCAGTTTCCATCTTTTTGGTTCCTCATGGGATTCTCTTTGTAGTTTTTTTTGTACTTTATTACGACTCACAAAACCCGACTGACTAGATTGTCATAGCCTGACAGTCCCACTACTACCGCGTCGGTAGAGCCACATAACTCACATATCAGGGTATCTCACAACCCAAAAGCTCTAATACCATCTTCTGTAACACCCCCAAATCCCATTGGGTTATTACAGTGCCGTGGACCCCACACCCGAAGATCCACCAGGCGAACATGACTAAAATACATTAAAATTAACCAACAAGGGAGATCACAGTCCCTGCCATGATATCCGACACAATATTCCGATAAGGAATCTTAACGACAATGATGGGCCTACATGGCCAAAATGAAAATACAACCACACCCACGAGCCTTGCTCGGGTAATACATAATGACAATGACTGACAAACTGTAGTACACTCCAACTGACTGACCAACATGAACAACTCGGACTAGTATCACTCGAATGCCTCATGGCCATCATCATTCCCCTGTGTCTCAACTCTCTCCTCGCAAGCACCTAAAACATGAAAACATGTTCCGCCCCAACGGGGTCAGTCATCCAGATAATGAACATCAAATACATGTATAACATGATATGCATCCAAAGGCAGAATGAAACGGTACAATGATAATAATAATACGAGATGCTCACAAACCTAGGTAAGAACCAAGCATTAGTGAAGTACTATGCCCACTGCATACTATTAATACATGTTCGACTAGTTAGAACATAAGTGCCCAATGGCGAATCATAATCACAGAGTACCACAATGAATTACCCGACATGAACCAAACCAGAACTGAATTAAATATGAATCACAATGAATTACATGATGATGAACCAAACCAGAACTGAATTAAATATGAATCACAATGCCCGAAGGCTGCAATGAAATTATCAAGACATCATAAAGACCTGAAAGTCACTCAGCCGAAGCTGTCAATCAACATAAATACTGAAACCGGAATAGTCCGAAGCTGTAGTTAATGAGGGCTAACTAAGATCATAACCACGACCGTGACCTACTGAGCTGTAGGTGTTGGGAAGCCAACCGCGAAGGTTCAAGCCCCAAACTTACCCATAAGATCATAAACACGACCGTGACCTACTGAGTTGTAGGTGTTGGGAAGCCAACCGCGAAGGTTCAAGCCCCAAACTTACCCATAAGATCATAAACACGACCGTGACCTACTGAGTTGTAGGTGTTGGGAAGCCAACCGCGAAGGTTCAAGCCCCAAACTTACCCATAATAAGCACTAGCCGAGACTATCCTCCAAAATATAATTAATCACAAACGGCAATGATCCGAAGATTACCGAATTCACGAGAATGATAGTGTGCTGCCTTGAGTCGGCCAACACGATAATGATGACTCACGGATGGGCACCGTCCTTGGCGGTCCCGATTCAATACCTCGATTACCTTAGAATGGTCAATCGATAACAACAACAAAATGGATGGGAACTATCCTCGATAGCCCCAATTCAATACCTCGATTGCCTTAGAATGGACAACCGATAACAATGATGCAGTGGATGATTCAGTACATCGATTGCCTTAAAATGGCCAATCGATAACAATGATAAAACGAATGCCTCGGCACCTTTAATCGGATACCGACGACGAAGATGAGAACGAAATACGACAATGCCTTCAATCGGCCAATATAACATGAATGACAGGACGCCAACATTAATAGCAATGATTACAACGACATCTTAGATCGACATCAATATTAACAACAATCGATACATCGATACTGCGAACCGGTGATCGATAATAACATTAACAACGAATATCTCAATGCCTTACCGGCCATTAATGAATGATAATAAACATTTGGCATAATTGCCGAAGAGTATCGTATCGAACGATCCCCTAATATCAATGAACTTATGAAGAGACTAAGTCTTGGAATGATACAACACATTCATACACATATATGATAACATTAATCTCATTGACTAGTACAAGTATAAAACTTGCCTCAACCGAAGGCGATGAATTCCTTCTACGAGCAACGAACAGCGTCCTCCGATAAACACAAGTACTCGAACAACCTTGAATGAAATACAATTCATTCAATAACACAACATCAATCGAAATCAACACAACGACCGAAAGAAACTCTTTGAGACATTTAATCGAACATTAAATGTTTAAAGTTCCTCAAGAACCTAAGAATCATCAATCGGGCTGAACGAATCGAAGATATGGATATACAATCCATAGAACACAATTAATAATGTTCACTAACAGCAACCGATTCATCAAATTCGGATGAACAATGAAAATCAAGAAGAAATCCCGAAAATCAAATTCTAAGAGATTTCAAGAAATTACCTCAATCCGACGAAGAACAATGATTAGATGCTGATATGATTACCTAGAGACTCCTTAAAACATGATTGGATGGATTAGAATCGATCATAATCACAAACCCTAGTCGGATCGCCCGACTACCGCGAGAAGAAGGAGAGAAAGGGAGAAATGAGGTAAAAACCTACCTGACCCCCCTTATATACTCCAGTGACGCACGACCAAAACGCACGACCAAATGTCCGTGTGTTTGGTCATGCGCCAGGCCACTGCCCGGCCACTGATCTCACGCACGAGCAGCACGCAGGAGCACCTGCTCGTGTGTCTTGCTCGTGTGTCCCTGATGGTCGCCAAAGTGCACTGCCCAATTCTGATGCCACGCACGAGCAGCTGCTCGTGTGTCATGCTCGTGCGTCCCTGTTTAGTGCTAAAACTACAAGGGAACACAAAATGCCAGGACACGCATGCCTACACATGACCTGCATGACTTACACGATAATAAGTCACGTCCAATCGGTG
The DNA here is from genome assembly GCA_033398695.1 of Orobanche coerulescens. Taxonomy (NCBI): domain Eukaryota; kingdom Viridiplantae; phylum Streptophyta; class Magnoliopsida; order Lamiales; family Orobanchaceae; genus Orobanche; species Orobanche coerulescens. Next base: position 96,663,046 of record CM065807.1, read on the forward strand.
AAACAATCATGGAACTCCCAACACAAAGCGACCAATCATGAGGATGATGATGAAAATATTCTCATATCGATCCCCGAACAGAGATGAGTGATGAATAAAAACTGATACACGACTCCAAGATATGCCGAACGATGAACACGAAATGAATGAATACGAATGACGAATGATTATTACTGAGTGAAAAAAATTCCCGAGTGGAAATTACTGAATGATAATTAATGAATTCACAAACGGGTATTACACTAAATTCATGCTCCATTCTGGATCAAGGCACTTCAAAACTTTCAGGGCTATCTATCGGTTCCCATAGATCTTTCCGAGAGAGTTAATTTCATTGATGATCTATATGAACCTGGTATCCACATGATTAATGGTCTCTCCAGTCTTCATCTTAAAGTTGTCAGATTTTTGAGTAGCAGTTGAAAGTTTGTTCTCCTTGATCAGCTCAGTTCCCTCACACATTACTACTAGTGTGTCCCATATCTCCTTAGCATTCTTGCAATTCTTGATTTTTACCATGGTGGCTTTATCAAGAGTTTGGTATAAAATATCTCTGGCCCAGTTATCAAGGTTGGCCAACTTCCTTTCCTCAGTGGTTAGCTCTGATCTTTTCTTGAGAATCTGCTTAGGTTTCCCAGCTGCAATTTATTCATCTGTGTTATCATTTAGGTAGATGAAGGGACCTTCTTCTAGTATGCATCACATGTCGTCATGAATGGATGACAAATATGCCTGCACTCTTATATTCCAAGGGTCAAATTCATTAACAAAGAAAACAAGAAGTCTAGAGGGAATGTGTTACATGTGTTCCATTTTAGTGAGAGATTTGATTAAATATACGCAAGTATATGGATCTAGTTTGGTTTTTATGAACTAACATCTCTGATACCACTTGTAGGTTATAAGTTCGTAAGGTACAAGTCTAGAGGGCGGGGTGAATAGACTTGTAAAATCTTTCCTGAAAATAACCTGTTTGAAAATATTCAGGTGAGATTTAGTGCAGGTAAGTTAACTTGGCTGAGTTTAATGCAGTTAAGTTCAGTTGAGATATCAGTTGTAAAAGATTTTGCGGAAGACAGCTAATTTTTAATGCAACAGTTAAGATGAGAGAAGCAGTTAAATACGATGTTAAAATCAATAAATCACATAGTACTTATAGTGGTTTCAGAGGTGGGGTAATTCCTTACTAATCCACTTCTCTCCAATCCACTTTGAGATAAATTCATTATAACTTTCAACTAGTGAAACTTAGTTACAATGAATCTAGTTGCAACATATTTTAACCAGTGAAAACCCGTGGCCGTTATGACTCCTCCCCTTGGTTATCCAACACGTTTTGATCGAAAATCCTTGGATGCCTCAACAACTCGCAAGTTGCCTATCACATTCCAATCAAGAACCCGTTGATGCTTTATAACCTTTTACTCTCAAGAACCTCATTCAAGAAAGTACCCCATACTCAAACTTTAAGACAAGAGTTTATGTCTTTCCAAATTCAAAGAACTTCTGATGATTTGAATCTTTAAGATATTTGTTCTTTCCCGATGCTTAACATAGAGTGTATTCCTTGTTTGCTTTGTTTGCTTGAAAGTATTAATCGCATCGTACCTCTGCTCAAGTATTCTTCAGATATTTATAGTATGATTTTTGAGCTCTTCATAGCCATTGCATCCTTCAACAAATCAGTCCGTTGGAGAGTGGACCACATTGTTTAGCTTTTCTTCTCTTTGCACGACTTTGTCTCTTTCTTCAAATCTGACCATTTGAAGATGTACAGTTGTTGCGCCGTTTTTCTTCTAATACTATAATTGGAAAGTCTTCTGGGCCTGAATCTCAAAGAATATTTTATTCCATAACTTCCGAGAATCAATCAGTTTGTCTCCTTGGCTTTCCTTACGTCTGCATGTGATTTGTCGTCCTTGTTGACTTTTCAACGTTTGCTGATGTGGACATAGCTGATGTCCACACTCGGGTGATATTCTGTCTTGGTAAAAATCAACTGATATTTGACTATTCCATACTTGGTCCAAATCCTGTCTTGGGAAAACTCAGCCGAACTTCTGACTTAGTCAAACCCGGCTAAAGTTTTGTCTTTGACCGAAATCTGACTGATGTTTTATCTGGTCAAACTTAGCTGATATTTGTCTTTGACCAAACCCGGCTGATGTTTGACTGTTCCATACTTAGCTTAATCTTTAAAGGTATATAGAAGATACTCATTTGGTTCTTCTTTACAGTGCCAAGTACTTAAACATACATCTTATATTATAAAAGATTCAGTCCAGATATTTAATGTTAAGTCTTAATGCTTTATAAAAATTGGTTTTTTAAATGATCAAGTGCATTATTTCTCTTCTAATCTACGGAAGGTTACAAATAGACATTAATCAACATTAATGAAATAGAATGTTTTACTTCTTATTCAAAATCCCATCTGCGTATTTCTCTCTTTTACAAATCATCGGATATTTAATGTTATGTCTTAATGCTCTATAAAAAATGGTTATGACTTGATTAGGCATTCGAATGGTTAGAATTTGATAAGGCATGTGAATATGAAATGTTCCTTCAATTTTAAGTATACAAACCATAGATATTCCTGCAGTTACAACAACTAAATGAAAAACGTTTTTATCAAAAGAAAGAGTCACCGTAGCTTAATAGCAAGCAAGCTCTCGGCATAACTGAAATAAAAAATGAACTCAGACCTATATATACATATGCATTCCGTTAGCATTCCACAAATCCTATTTCTCCTTCTTGATAATAAACTCCTGCATAACAGAAACTAAACCCAGGATGTCAATCCAGCCCACACAGTCGACAACTCAGCTTTTCTTGGACGAGCTCGATGTAGGTATCTCGGGAACAATTGTCGTCATGCTTTGTAGAAAATGGGATGTGAATGCTGTTACTGGGCATTACTTGAGCACTGATTTTATTGTCTCTGATGGGAGGGTAAGTTATAATTTACTTCCCTTCCCCTGCAAGTAAAAGAAAGGGAAAAAATCACGGCTGCAAACAATTTCTATTCCTGCTTTCGGTTGGGCAAAAGGCTTATGCCAACAAAATCACCAACAAAAAATTGAATCTAAATTATTTCACTAAATTAACCCAAACATTCTTTTAGAAAATAGTTATCTGTGTAGAAAGACAGAAAAAGATGAATTAGTTGTACATTTTCTTGGTGATTTTGAATGCAATTAGAACAAACTTTATTCCTTAAATAACTTCTATTTGCTTTTTGTTTGCACATTCATATCTATATTGACGATGGGCATGTAACACCCCAATAAGGCGGCTATTACAGTGTCGTGGACCCCACACTGGGACCCACCAGGCGATATCCAAAATACAGATTAAATACACAATACATGTGATACCGAACCACAAAACATAGTACTTACTCCGATTTGGAGTTTACAGCAGTATGGCCTACGGCCTTATTATACACAGGATCCAAAACATAAGTATAATCCATATGGAGATGGAATATACCTTAAATAACAATACATTTGTTCATATTTAAAATAAAGCGGAAAGATAACATTACACGGTACGAACATGACCGGACTCAAAAGACTTGGGCCCCCCGAACTAGTATCCTTCGAACCATTCGTCATCACTCTGATCTTCCCGTGCTTTGCCCTTTCCTTGACCTAAAATACAACAAAAGTATTTCGCCCAACACAGGGTCAGATATACATCATAAATGATTCTCAAGATATTATACAATTCACATATATAAGATTTCAAGGATAACAACCCGACTAACGAACATACCCCTCGGGCGTATGAACGCTTAGTCACAAAATGTCGAACACATCCAAATATAAGAATGGACTATGAACGACTAAGATAGTACGGCTCAAGAGGGACATCACATTACGCCCGATCCGAATATGTGTCAGTGCACATGTCCACCCCGTATACGGAATCCAGGATATACGTGGGACAATGTACCTAATCAGCCTCAACGAACGACGTCTCGTGTGCACAGCCCAACACGGAAAATATTCACGCATGACTATATATGTGCCCGGCTAAAAATCCTACACAATATCCAATCGGAACGTAGATATGACTCCGGATATGTCACGATGCAACATGACAATGAATTCAATAATTCACAAATCCGATTAAGGACCGAGGACTCACCAAAATGACGACAAGATCAACAATAACAAGGGTTCGAAAGTGACGAACTTGGGAATACAATCCCATGATGAAAACGGGACATCATTAAGAACAACCTCAAATCACAAGACACAAGTTTATATGTGTTTCATATACACGAAATGCATAATCATCATAAGAATCCACACATCATTATAACCAAGCAAGATAACTTGCCTCAATAAGGAGGCGAGAAATAGTCCTTCCTTCTCAAACGAACGAACGGCCCTCGATTCAAAATCGGTTACTCGAACAATCAACCTTGAATGAAGTATATGTTGTGTCACGATTTATCCATCCCGACAGGCGATCGACTATAAGGCCGAGCGACCAAGTCAACATCAGTCAAACTATGGCTAGCTCGCCAAGTCGAAGATATCAGACCACCGTCAGGTACCTAGCGATCGACTCCCAAGGCGATCGCCCTTTGGCAGCTGGCGATCTACTCTAGTGACCGGCTAAGGGCAATTGACCTACGCCCCGAGCAGAGATGATCACCCGTCAAAGTCATCAAGGACTGAATCTCAGAAAAGCACCCACGTGCAGATCCACAAAAGGCGCTGGCATGCGAGATCTTCGCTGACAGACAAGATCTTCTGCTGGCGGACAAGACCTTTGACCACAGCCTGTCACCTACCTCACCTAACGGCAGGTGCGCCGAAAGTTGTCAGTGGGACCGCCCGTGACAGCAACTCAGGACGCGTGTAAGCTCCCCATCGACCGCACAGCTGATCGCCAAAGAACTCCTGCAGACTTTGAGGGGACAGGCCCATGTGCTAAAAGACGATCGCCCAATTATTATAATGCAGAAAAGGCGATCGCCCGGCGTATCCAAGCCTTATAAATTGAGAACCTCCTCCTACTGGAAAAAGGTTCCGAATTCATTCTGACTTACGCTCAGAACTCATTCTCTCACATTCCGATACATTCCCGGAAATACAGTAGAACATACACATCATCAAGCTCCCGGTTATCTCATTGGAATCCATCTCAGGACTTCTCTCTCCGAATATCTCGTCCAGAACACGATCGGCAGAAGCAGCAAGTCTCCACTAGACAGATTCCAAGGGATTCATAAGCCCCGGAGCCCAAGCATCCAGCAAATACTCGCCGTGAGAGACGGTCGATCTCTCACCGCCGCTACTGTTCATCTCCTTTGTTACAAGAACTCACAGAGCATCAAATCTGGTTCTTCCGGAAATCTTCACGCTCACTAGATAAGATAACAAGAATCTTTACACTCATTGTAATTGTATTCTTACATTAGTACTTGTATCCCCGAATATTAGTATTAATAATATCTCGGGAGAGCATTCAAGCCCGGGACTAACAACCCCGGCAAATCTTGTGTTATTTATCTTTCTCACGGAAGTGCTCTTGCATTTGTTTGCTATCCCATCCATTCCAGCAATATCTATCTCCGGATAATATTTTGGGTAGCAACAATTGGCGCTAGAGGAAGGGCGTCTAACCCTCACATTTTTATTCCTACCGTCCCGAAGAGCACTCACTGTTCTCGGGGCATATACTTGAAGTGACACTCACTGCACTTCAAAGAAAACCTTCAGAGTCATGACATCCGCCGGTACATCGAAGAAAGCCGCTCTCCGAACCGCCGGACACCATATCCTGGTTCAGTCCGAACCCCAGCCAACGACAGGGGGAAGCCGCAGCAACGCGAGACTCTCGATCCCGCATCCGAGAAATGGACCCAACCTCTCACTCGATCAGTTCCAAACCGAAGAACAGATCGAGGAGGCTATGGCCATCCTGGAGGAGCGACGGAGAGCATGTGCGTCGCCTGCAATAACTCCCTCAATCATCCGCCGCATGGGAAAATGGAAATTCAACGGGCTACTGAACGAGCGATCGTCAGAAAGCCCCAATTCGCGAGGAAAGGCTCTCGCACGACCGGACGGATCCATATTCGATCGCTTGGGGCACACCCATCCTGGCGATCGGGGCACTCTGTTTCCAACCTCGAAAAGACGGAACCCGAATCCGTCACCAGGAGTTCGGCCTACCCACCTCACAGCCGAACACAGGTCAGCCATGTGACTCCCGCCCCGATCGCCAGGGGATCAGTACTCAATCGCCTCGGCACCCGCTCCGAGCGCCGAGCCGCGAACAGCCAGGCCACGGCGATGGCCGCCATACAACGCCAGCTCGACGAGATGAGAGCACTCTTGGACACTGGGGCAAGCGCCTGCAAAAAGATCGTCGGGCCGACCGAGCCACTCGCGGTCCACATCGAGCTTGCCCCCATACAACCAACGATCGCTCCTCCCAAAACACCTCTGTATGAGGGGAGATCGGACCCCGAAACCCACCTGAGTAAATTCTGAATCTACATGACTGGGTGTGGGGCATCCGACGCAACCAAGTGCCGGATCTTCCCGTTGACATTGGGCGAGCTGGCCCATAGGTGGTACGTCTCACGACCACCACGATGAATCACTTCTTTTAAGAAACTGGCGAATGACTTCACGTCATACTTCGCCAGCAAGGTCGCCAGACCAGAAGGCCCCCACCGCGTGATAAAAATCAAGCAGGGGAAGAACGAGTCAGACGCCGATTACATTGACTGAGTAGACGAAATCATCCTCACCGGCGAACATGTCAGTGACGAGCTCGCTCTCTATTCGGTCATGGGGGGATTCCACGGTTATTCCCCCATGTTTAGACATCTCTCCAAGGATATCCCCCCAACTTACGCGATCTTCCGCGCTAAAGCTGATAACTTTCTGGCCAGGCAAAGGCTACTCACCCTCCGCTTAGGCGAGGAAATGCCACCTCTTGTCCAGAAGATGGCGATCGCCAAAGCAAAGAAGGCGATCGCCAAGACACCCGGAGATCTCAAGGATTTCGAGGACATGGAAGCCCATCTCCTCCATACGTTCAACAGAACTCCGGCACATATTTTCTATGCCATCAAGGGGCACGAAGAGCTCAAAAAGCCAAAGGCGATAAGGGACCACGGTCACCTGGACAACAATCAATATTGTGCCTACCATAAGAGTCCCGGCCACAGCACCAACAAATGCCGCGACCTCCTCAAACAGCTCTGGAGATTGTTCGAGGAGGGCAAGTTGGACAGCTTATTGGTTTAGCCGAAGCCCCTGCCAATCTCTATAGACGATCGTCCGAGTCGAACACAAAACAGGCTGGGAAGCTCATACGGGCCGACCCCTGGATCAACCTCGGCGACCGTCTCTACATGCTTCAATCAAGAGAAGGAGACCACGGAAGTCTCCCCAATCTCCCTCCTTATTTAAGAAACTGGAGGACTCGCTCGCCATCTACAGTTCACCGTCTAACATGATGGACTAAGGCTCGAGATTGCCTCCCCCGCACAACGTACACCGTCGAAGGTCGGCATCCACAGGACGATCCAAGGTGGAAGAGTGCAGCCATGGTCCTGGCGGTCGATGGAACCGACTGCTTAGACCATGCAAGGTCCCTTTGGGTCAAGATCGCCTGCCCTTCGTTTAAATACGAGGCCGGCGTAGTCTGAGGGCCCTCCAAAATTAATCAGTGGACACGATCGCTCGCCCTCAAAGGTTCATCATCTAACATGGTGAACCCGGACAATGCGACGTGCCACAACCCCCGTCTCAACGTACACCGTCGAGGTTCGCCATCTTCATGGTGGGCCGAGGTGGAAGCAGAGCTAAACAAGCCGCGGGCGTGGAGTTGAATCATCCGACGCTTCCCCGCGCAAGGACTCCTCTAGACCGAGACCGCACGCCCTTCGTTTAAATACGAGGCGAGGCGCAGCCTAACAGAGGACCCTCATAATAAAGTGAGTCACGAGACACTCAATGTCTTCGCGCATCAAGACATGATCAAGGAGTTGGTCCATCGAACTCCGCGATCGTGCACGGTTCCTCAAGACGGACGACCATCCCCGAGGATTCGACAAAGTTAAAGACCGCTCACTCAACGAATTATTTTCATCCCCTTACTTCCGCTAAGTGAATAAAAACAAGGGGCAATAAGAGTGCAGACTACCTACACGACGATCGTCGCTATTCAACCACATACGGAGATCGTCATTTTTTCAGATGTAGTGCAGCGATCGAATTTGTTGTAAAAAGTTGTCTTTATGAGTTTATCAATTCATTTGGAACTACCCTCGCAACGATATCTCCTCACACATTTGTACAAAGTCAAACAAAGACTCAAAAATAACCATTCATTCAAGTGATAAGTCAGAAATCCAAATGTCCATTTCATTACTTGAAAAATCATAGTACACGGTCGCCCGAAGGCCTAAGTGCTACAAAAGAAAGCTACAAACTACAAGGAAATAAGCTAAAACATCAAAAATGAAGCGCCTCAGGCCCCTGCCTGGCCTTCGCCATCAGCATCCGGCGCGGTCCCCTCATCTTCCGGAGCATCGGGATGAGCAAGATTGGCCGGAGACGGATTCCAGCTCAAATCCACGCCGATGTCCGCAAGATCCAATATCGGCAAGGAGAAAGCCGGATGGCGAGGATTCTCCAACGCATATGACTTGAAGTTCTCAGCTAGAGGCCCGACCTCCAAACCTCCTTTCTTAGCTGCTCGGATCGAGTCAGCGAACGCCAAATAATAGGCGAACTCGCTGACAAACTCCAAGTTTTGAAAGGGATCGGACCTGGTCGCCTCTACCTCTCCTTTCAGCTCGGCCATCGCCTGTTGCGACCCCTGGAGCTCGGCCTCCCTCGCAGCAATCTTTTCCCTCGCCTCCGTCAGCTCGCTGGTCAGCCGAGCGATCGTCACCTTCTGGCGATCGGCCTCCTCTTCAGCAACCTTCCGCGCCTGGACGGCATTCTGCATCTGGTCCCGAAATCGGTCAACCGCCAGACGATATTGCTCAGTCTCCTTCTTCTCCAGCTCAAGCTCATGGCTCGCCCGCTTGGCCGCCTCCAGAGAGTCCTTCTCCATCGCCGCAATCTTGTCAGCGAATTCAGCGTTCTCTTTCCGAGCCGCCTCGAGATCCGCCTGCAGGCGAATAGTGGAGGGCCGCCCCTCAAACTCCTGAGCAGCCTGGACAGCCATGGTCGCCGTCTGAATAGAAAGGGCGAGAACAGCGTCGATCGAACTCGCCGATCGCTGTCGAGCGATCGCATCCAGATCAGTCGTCCATGCCTTCGGCAGAGCAGAAGCAGCCTTGCTAACATATGGAGGAATGTCGCAGGAATGGCGAGGAGATCGGCTCGCTAGGAAATCCACGACCATCGGCGGGCAAGACGGATCTGCGCGACGGATCCTGCATCAAAACAACAAAGTCAATACGACTCCTACGCAGATGCAATTTTCAACACAAAATTGCTATCTACCTCTCAGCCTTCTCGGGATCCCGACCGAAAAACGGTTTCCCTCGAGGGGTCTCAGCATCCGCGATCGCCGTCTCCCGCATAAAAGCCGCAGAGGGCGGCTCACTCTCCGGAGCAATGATGGTGATCGGAGGAGCGGCGATCGGCACTTCATCGCCCGGGGCAGGAACCGAAGTTTCTTCCGGCCTCGGCCTCTTGCGATTCGCTCGAAGCCCCTCCTCCGGAACTTCCTCCTCAACCACGACCGGCTCCACGCGAGGCTCCGCCTCCGGAACTATAGGCAACGCGACGGGAGGGGCCCGAGTCGACCTCTTATGGCGAAGACGGCCTAGAACTCCTGGGTTCGACATGGCGATCTCCGTCGGAGGCTCCAAAAAGCGAGGAAAGCGAACCTCTGCAATTAAGACAATCGATCAACGCCGACATCGTCCTCAAGTAAGGCGATCGCCTAGAAAGTGAAGGTCGCAGAAACTCATACCTGACACCGCGAGATGTCTCGGGAAATGGAATAGTCGAGCCGACAACCAACGACTCTCCTTGTTGATCCGAGTGGCGTCAAGGTCGTCGTCCGACAAGCTCCTTATCCGCTCCCAGACAACGAGAAAGTCGAAAGGCAGCTCCTCGATCGCCGGAATGTGAAAACCTGCAAAACCGAAATCAAATTAGATCAGTCCAAAACGCATCCAAACGAAGGGAGAGTCTAAACCCTTACCGGGATTTCTCTCCCGAAATTCAGTGGGGATCTCCAGCTCGCCCGTAGGATTGTCGCTCGCCGAAGCTCTCCACTTTCCGGCGACCCAGAACCACTTCGTCTGATCGCCCCGCATCTTATTCGGGACTCCATGATCACCCGACCGGATCGGCCCTGAATATGATAATCGCCGACCAACCCTTTATGAGCCATCAGTTTGAACAAATGGTTCATCTCCAACGACGATGGGAGGCGGTACAGGCGGTGACCGCCGAAAAGGGTGAGAGTGCAGTTAATTTGGAGCCAGGCGTTCGGCGTCAGCTGAAGTGGTGCCACATTCCAAGCGGCCAACAGATGGGAGACAGCAAAGGATAGAGGGAAGCGCAGCCCGGCCTCCATAATCGCCTCATTCACGGCGACCATACCCATCGGAGGCTGGTCGGCTCGTTCATTCTCTGCCGGCGCGAACATGTCCACATCCGAAGGAACATGGAATCTTGTCCTCCAGACGGCCAGATCTCTCCTGGTCGTCGAACTCCGTATTTGGCCAAGCGACCACAATGATCGCTGCGCAGCACGGTACTGCGACCGTTTGGGAAGCACATAGGGGTAGGCGACCGAGTATCCCCGGAAATCGAATCTCGGAGTAGGACCGGCTAACCTCTCCATTATTTCAGTAAAGGCCCTATAGGCCCGACCGAAAGCACTATGTTGCTCCCAGTAAGCCCTGATCGCCAGATCTCTCTCGATCTGCGATCGTCTCTCTTCAGCAGCCGACTCCTTAGCAACATCGGCCTCATTGAATAAAGCCTCGACTTCAGCAGGGTCGATTCCGGCCCGAATAGCTTCAGCCGCCGTCTCCAGGTGGAAGACGGAAGAACTTTCTCCCCGGACAGTCGATGTCCCGGCGGCAGAACTGGTACCCGCTCCAAATGATGATGAGGTTCCGGCCATTTTCAGAAAAAGAAAAGGAGAAAAGGATTTTTCTTACCCTAAAGTGAAATCGAACGACGATCGGCACTAAGATCTTCAGAAAATTCGACAGCAAGTCCTTCTTTCTCCAATAAGTACGCGTGAGTGAAACTGCAGCACCGCGCCCCTTTTATAGGAGAAGGCAGGGACCCGTTTGCAGTAAGGGAAAACCTCAGGGGTCGGATCTCAAACGACGCATTAATTGACCCCCTCGAGACCCGCGTACGCGTCTTTTCAAGGATGCGTCAGCCGAGGAGTCATTAATGACCGTTGGCGTCCTCCAATAGAAGCCCGACATGTGCGCGGAGACTTTTCCACACCCATGGTTTTTTCCCGCGCGGTTTAGCGGCCAGCCAGGTCGTCCGAACCCAGAGTATATCAGCTCAAAGACGATCGCTAGTTCAGTTAAACACAAAGTCGCTCGTCAAAAGTTCAGCGATCGCCAAGAGAGCCACCTCACCCCACGTTTCCAATGTATGAGCGAGCTGGGGGGGCAATTGTTGTGTCACAATTTATCCATCCCGACAGGCGATCGACTATAAGACCGAGCGACCAAGTCAACATCAGTCAAACTATGGCTAGCTCGCCAAGTCGAAGATATCAGACCACCGTCAGGTACCTAGCGATCGACTCCCAAGGCGATCGCCCTTTGGCAGCTGGCGATCTACTCTAGTGACCGGCTAAGGGCAATCGACCTACGCCCCGAGCAGAGACGATCGTCCGTCAAAGTCATCAAGGACTGAATCTCAGAAAAGCACCCACGTGCAGATCCACAAAAGGCGCTGGCATGCGAGATCTTCGCTGACAGACAAGATCTTCTGCTGGCGGACAAGACCTTTGACCACAGCCTGTCACCTACCTCACCTACCGGCAGGCGCGCCGAAAGTTGTCAGTGGGACCGCCCGTGACAGCAACTCAGGACGCGTGTAAGCTCCCCATTGGACTGCATGATTGATCGCCAAAGAACTCTGCAGACTTTAAGGGGACAGGCCCTTGTGCTAAAAGACGATCACCCGATTATTATAATGCAGAAAAGGCGATCGCCCGGCGTATCCAAGCCTTATAAATAGAGAACCTCCTCCTACTGGAAAAAGGTTCCGAATTCATTCTGACTTAGGCTCAGAACTCATTCTCTCACATTCCGATACATTCCCGGAAATACAGTAGAACATACACATCATCAAGCTCCCGGTTATCTCATCGGAATCCATCTCAGGACTTCTCTCTCCGAATCTCTCGTCCAGAACACGATCGGCAGAAGCAGCAAGTCTCCACTAGACAGATTCCAAGGGATTCATAAGCCCCAGAGCCCAAGCATCCAGCAAATACTCGCCGTGAGAGACGGTCTATCTCTCACCGCCGCTACTGTTCATCTCCTTTGTTACAAGAACTCACAGAGCATCAAATCTGGTTCTTCCGGCAATCTTCACGCTCACTAGCTAAGATAACAAGAATCTTTACACTCATTGTAATTGTATTCTTACATTAGTACTTGTATCCCCGAATATTAGTATTAATAATATCTCGCGAGAGCATTCAAGCCCGGGACTAACAACCCCGGCAAATCTTGTGTTATTTATCTTTCTCACGGAAGTGCTCTTGCATTTGTTTGCTATCCCATCCATTCCAGCAATATCTATCTCCGGATAATATTTTGGGTAGCAACAGTATAATTTACTCAATGATACGTTCATATGATCATCTATACCAAATTTTAACGAGACAACATCCTAATTCCCATTTGAGTAGTTCAACTTTTTAAGATATTGAAGTGTTACTCCAAGAACCTTATTCAATACCATTCTATTCTTACAATTGATTACAAGATGTTTACCAAATGTTTGCTGGATTAAGAACTGATCCATAATGTGTTAAACAATAATCTCCTACCCTTTAAACTTATCAAGAACATCTCAATTGATTACAAGTAAAAATCTGCATTTCACACAATCACTAGTGATAAATCTATATCATGATCATGAAGACTATCTCAAGTTTAACACCATACTTATAATCTTCTAACTAACCTGGAGATTCAAATATCATACCTCTGAATTTACCTAGCTTAGGTTCAAGAAGGTCATTTCATTCTTCTAATGATCAACAAGGGTTTCTTAAAACATTTTATGGTAATTATTCAAACAAGTCATTTACATTACAATGAAACAAGGACTATTATTATTCCAATGGTGTTATTAGTCTAGCAAGGAGAGTGTGGTTTCACTAAACATGATCATCGTCATTCAAAACACCAAGAACACATCATTACAAATCCTCTAATCATCATATTCATCATTAAGTTTGTTGGAAGCTTAACTATAAACATGTTTAGCTTGATTAATTCGTCACTAGGTGGAGTATACTTAATCACTATCATTATAATTACGAGATTATAGGGTTAAATCGTATAACATACCTTCAGAAATGAAGAACAATACACCAAAACCACAGGAACACAATCTAAGCTTCAAGAATGACTCCAACTTCAAATCAACAAGCTCCAAAATCAAAATGTAAAGCTCAAACACAAGTTGGAAGAAGGTAATTTTGATCTAGCGATGAAGGGGGGGTGATTATATGGGTTAAAAAATTAGAGGTTGGACGTGCAAAATCAAAGACACAAGTTGTCTTTTTATAACAGCACAGTTTGTTACGTACGTTATCACAAGAGGATAACGTACGTTAACAGCTTTACGTACGTAAGCTAAGTCCAGAGGCCGGATCGAATACGACATCATTACGACGCACGCTTGAAGCTTTACGTACGTAATGTAGGTCAACTAGGTTGCCTCCAAAAGATCAGATATTCGAATCCCGTCCGGCCGCACACACCAAAAGTTGAGATCGGATACGATTACACTGGTTACGTACGTAAAGGGTGCCTCTTTACGTACGTAAAGGCCTTAAAATAACGTACGTTATGCCTAAGGATTAGCGTACGTTAGGCTCAGGTTTAATAGCTCAAAAATGTACTTATCTATACAACGTTGAGAATTCAATCATAGTGCGAGTGATCGTTATTATTATGTCTATTTATGATATATTCCAACATCAATAAACATTACACAAATGCAACAAGACTACAACAGTATTGACTTATCCGAATAATACAACAGTAAGTAGGAATTTCCGTTGGATATTACATACCCCCCCTTAAAAGGGCTTTCGTCCTCGAAACTAAGGGTTAAACAATTCAGGATACCTCTCTTGAATGCTTCTCTCCGCTAAATCGATCTCATCGAACTGAAGTACATGACTCGGAGCAGCAATGTATTTCCTTAACTGGGAGACATGGAACACGTTATGAATCCGGCTCAGGGCTGGTGGTAAAGCCAGGCGATAGGCTAAATCGCCTACTCGTTCCAAAACCTCAAACGGCCCGATATACCTCGGACTCAGCTTGCCTCTCTTCCCAAAACGAAAAACTCCTCGAGTAGGGGACACCTTCATTAGTACATGGTCGCCGACCTCGAACTCAAGCGGTCGCCGGCGGTTGTCTGCGTAGGACTTCTGTCGGCTTTGAGCCGTCAACAAACGACTCCTAATCAGAGCGATCTTCTCACGGGCCGCTAACAACATATCGGGTTCCGTACCCAAGGTTTCAGATGGATCGTCCCAACACAGAGGGGATCTACAACGACGGCCATACAATGCTTCATAAGGTGCCATCTGAATCGAAGTGTGCCAGCTATTATTATAAGTGAATTCCACCAAAGGTAGTTGGGCCTCCCAATCATCCCTCTAATCGAGAACGCATGCCCTCAGCATATTCTCTAAAGTATGGATAGTCCTCTCAGTCTGACCATCCGTCTGCGGGTGAAATGTTGTGCTGAAGTTTAATTGCGTACCCATCGCACGATGAACTGCTTTCCAAAAATGTGACACGAATCGCCCGTCACGATCTGATACAATACTATTAGGGGTACCATGTAACCTTACAATTTCTTTGATAAATAGTTGGGCTAATCTCTCGGGTCCCCAAGTGTCTTTAATCTCCAGAAAGTGGGCTGATTTGGTCAGACGATCCACAATCACCCAAATCGCATTCATCCCTCGACGACTCGTCAGCAAGCTGGTGATAAAATCTATCGATATGTCCTCCCATTTCCACTCGGGAATCAGAAGCGGTTTCATCATTCCTGCGGGTCGCTGGTGCTCAATCTTAACTTGTTGACAGGTTAGACATCTTGAAACGAACTCCGCAACTTCACGTTTCATACTTCCCCACCAATAATATTGTTTCAAATCCTTATACATTTTGCTAGACCCCGGGTGGATAGAGTACGGGGTAGCATGAGCTTCTCTCAGGATAGAATTCCTTAATTCATCATCTGCGGGTACACAAACTCGGTTCCTGAAGCGTATCAATCCATCCTTGTGTATCACAATGCTAGGAGCTTTCCCTTGAGTTATTTCATCGCGAACTCGAGATAAGAATGGGTCCGTAACTTGCTTCGATCTAATTATATCCACAAGGGACGATGAAATCTCAAGTGTACAGAGTTGTCCTTGAATACGCTGTAACTAGACTTCAATTTCAGGCCTCACCAATTCTAACTGCAATTCCCTCTGAGTTGTTAGACGGGCAAGCATCCGCTCCTGTACTGTTTTACGACTCAAAGCGTCAGCAACTACATTTGCTTTGCCCGGATGATAAAGGATCTCGATATCATAGTCTTTGATGAGTTCTAGCCACCTTCTATGCCTCATGTTTAACTCCTTCTGAGTAAAAATGTACTTCAAGCTCTTGTGATCAGTAAAAATCTGACAGGTAACTCCATACAGATAATGACGCCAGATTTTTAAAGCAAACACCACGGCTGCGAGCACTAAATCATGGGTGGGGTAGTTGACCTCGTAAGGTCGTAGCTGTCTCGATGCATAGGAGATCACCTTCCCGTTCTGCATTAGTACACACCCAAGACCCTGTTTAGATGTGTCACTATACACTACAAACCCTTCCGTTCCTTTCGGTAGGACTAAAATAGGTGCCGAAATCAAACGACTCTTAAGTTCATCAAAACTCCACTGACATGCCTCTAACCATAAATACTTCTTATCCTTCCTCAGCAAATTAGTCATTGGTTGGGAAATTTTGGAAAAACCTTCCACAAACTGTCGGTAATAACCTGCTAGTCCCAAGAAACTGCGTACTTCCTTAAGGTTCTTTGGTGGTAACCAGTCTCGGATAGCTTCTGTCTTCTGTGGGTCTACTCGCACCCCATCAGCTGATATCACATGTTCGACAAAGATAACTTCATTCATCCAGAACTCACATTTAGAAAACTTTCCATAAAGCTGCTCACGCCTTAACGCCTCGAGAACCAGATGGAGATGACGCTCGTGCTCTTCATGGTCACGAGAATAGATCAGAATGTCGTCAATAAAAACGACTACAAAGCGATCCAGATAATTAATAAAGACTAGATTCATCAGTTCCATGAATACTGCCGGTGCATTCGTCAGTCCAAAAGGCATCACTACGAACTCATAATGCCCATAGCGAGTACGAAAAGCGGTCTTCGAAATATCAGACTCACGAATCCTCAACTGATGGTAACCAGACCTCAATTCGATCTTAGAAAACACAGCAGCCCCCTGAATCTGATCCAATAAATCATCAATACGCGGCAATGGATATTTGTTCTTAATGGTTACCCTGTTCAGCTCACGATAATCAATACACAGATGTAGGGATTTGTCCTTCTTCCGTACAAATAGTACTGGTGCTCCCCAAGGGGATGCGCTAGGTCTAATGTAGCCCTTCTCGGTCAAATCCTCAAGTTGTCTCTTCAGCTCCTCCATCTCAGTCGGAGCCATACGATACGGTGCTTTTGAAAGCGGGGTCGTACCAGGCTCTAGCTCAATATTGAATTCTACATCACGATGTGGAGGTAAGCTTGGCAACTCATCTGGAAATACGTCTGGGTAGTCTCGGACTACCGGAATATTGACCAATTCAACTGGTCGATCTGTTGTCTTGGTCATGTAACACCAATAGCTAATACATCCTTGATTAAGCAGTTTCTCTGTTTTCATAGCGCTGATGATTCTCCCGGAACAGCTGGGATTGTCACCCTGGAAGGTACACTCAACACCATCGTCAGATGTGACGGTCACTATTCGCTTGCGGACACTAATTATGGCATCATGACGGTCCATCCAATCGATAGCCAAGATCACATCATCTTTAGGTAAATCGACCACAATTAAATTTGACAACCACTCACGGTCGTTCATACGAATCGAGCAGTCCTGAACTTCACGATTCCCAACAATTCTTCTACCATCA
The DNA here is from genome assembly GCA_033398695.1 of Orobanche coerulescens. NCBI lineage: Eukaryota > Viridiplantae > Streptophyta > Magnoliopsida > Lamiales > Orobanchaceae > Orobanche > Orobanche coerulescens. The sequence continues at coordinate 96,680,498 of CM065807.1, forward strand.
GGTAGTCCAATTATATAAGGTTCACAATTGATAACATGCTCTAATTGCAAACGACTCAAACAGGAAACAAATAAAAAGGAGTGTGAAGCACCGGTATCAAAAAGAACACAGACAGGCTTAGATTGGATCTCGAGAGTACCTGCAATCATGCTGGCTTCTTCAGCCTTCTTCATCTCGTAGACTCTGGGTTTTGCAGCCCCGGCACCAGAGGTACCAGCTTGATTTCCACGCCCCATCCCTTTGTTTGCCCCAGTAGTCTGATAAGAAGCGGACGGAGGTACACGGTCCTGAACTGAAGACTATAGTGGAGCATGAGGTGCTGTGGGAGTACGTCCTGGTCTACTCCTGCAATAACGAGTACGATGTCCATTTTTCCCACAAGTATGGCATGACACGGCTGGCCTTGGGCATTTCGAATTGATGTGCCCATGGTCTCCACAGTTATAACACACAACAGATAGGCTGACCGCTCGAGGTTGCGATCCAGTTGGCTTCGACGTCGTAGGTTGCCGTTCAGAAGGATTTGGCACTGGTTGGGGTCTCTTGAATGTTCCCCGGTTGCTATCTGACTGGTTCTGGTTCCTGAATTTCTTGTTGTTAGACTGCGGTTGCTTCTTGGAAATTTATTTCACGGTCAATTCGTACTCCAGAGCCTTCTCAATGAACTCCGGTAGGGTCACACAATGATGGTTCAACAGTTGCATTCTCATTCGGGGTTTAAGCCTTTTGAGAAAGTATTTGATCTTATATGCCTCCGTTTGGACAATCGTCGCGACAAAAGGAAGAATTGCCTGGAATTTCTCGACGATAGATAGTACGTAATCATCTTCGGACGGGTCCGGGTTCAGCAATTCTGATAGTTTGGCCTCGCGGAGAGGACCCGGATAGTAACGGTCTAGCATGAGATTTTTAAATTCCTCCCAAGTACATACGCCATCAGTTGGCCTCACCGAAAGCCACCAAGTGTGGGCACCCTTGCCCAAGTAGTAAGCTGCTATGGAGACGCGATTCTCTGTTGGACAGTTTACCATATCGAACAATTTCTCGAAGTGTTCGATCCAATACATGATATCAGCCAGCTCAGAGGAACCTTCAAAAATCGGGGGTCGCTGCGAGAGATGTCACTGATGATCCAAGTCACCGGTCCGCCATGTACAGGGGGTGGCCCCTGATGCTGGTCGGTAGCAGCTCTCTGCATAGTTTCCATTAACTGACCCATTTGGGTCATCTGAGTCATCATGCCCTGCATCACAGTGTAAGGATCAACACGAGCATCCTCGCATCCAGTGTGGTGCGATTGATCCCTAGAAGGCGAATCACTGCCTGCGGAACTATGCTCTGCATTCGCTCGCATGTTGGCTCGTGGTATCGGGATTCGGCCCCTTCCGCGGCCTCGTCCCCCTCTGCCACGGCCTCTCAAATTTCTTTCCATACTGAAAGAATCAATTCGTAAAGATTACCATAAGTACAGTTCATGATACCAATAAGAATTCATGCTAAGTTAATGGCAGTAAGAAATTACATATTCAAGAAAACAATTCGTAATGAGTTATCGTCACTACGAGGGTCACACAGAATATCATATCGACGTTTGAGTCGAATGATTTCAATCATATAGTCAATCCAGAATTTTATTTGTATCATCAATCAGATAATTCCTGCCTCAAACCCTTAAAATGCCAAGATCAACAAAGAGATCCATTCAGATATCAATATCATGTCAGTAATTTAATCATGGTTCATAAAGTACGTATTGCATTTGGCTCGTAGGATCAGGCGCTCGCATGGGTCACACTTGACACGAAGGTCTCTTGATACTAGTTCAATACACAAAGACTTAAAAAAATGACAGTTTTCTCCGATACCATCTTCTGTAACACCCCAATAAGGCGGCTATTACAGTGCCGTGGACCCCACACTGGGACCCACCAGGCGATATCCAAAATACAGATTAAGTACACAATACATGTGATACCGAACCACAAAACATAGTACTTACTCCGATTTGGAGCTTACACCAGTATGGCCTACGGCCTTATTATACACAGGATCCAAAACATAAGTATAATCCATATGGCGATGGAATATACCTTAAATAACAATACATTTGTTCATATTTAAAATAAAGCGGAAAGATAACATTACACGGTACGAACATGACCGGACTCAAAAGACTTGGGCCCCCCGAACTAGTATCCTTCGAACCCTTCGTCATCACCCTGATCTTTCCGTGCTTTGCCCTTTCCTCGACCTAAAATACAACACAAGTATTTCGCCCAACACAGGGTCAAATATACATCATAAATGATTCTCAAGATATTATACAATTCACATATATAAGATTTCAAGGATAACAACCCGACTAACGAACATACCCCTCGGGCATATGAACGCTTAGTCACAAAACGTCGAACACATCCAAATACAAGAATGGACTATGAACGACTAAGATAGTACGGCTCAAGAGGGACATCACAGTACGCCCGAACCGAATATGTGTCAGTGCACATGTCCACCCCGTATACGGAATCCAGGATATACGTGGGACAATGTACCTAATCAGCCTCAACGAACTACGTCTCGTGTGCACAGCCCAACACGGAAAATATTCACGCATGACTATATATGTGCCCGGCTAAAAATCCTACACAATATCCAATCGGAACGTAGATATGACTCCGGATATGTCACGATGCAACATGACAATGAATTCAATAATTCAAAAATCCGATTAAGGACCGAGGACTCACCGAAATGACGACAAGATCAACAATAACAAGGGTTCGAAAGTGACAAACTTGGGAATACAATCCCATGATGAAAATGGGACATCATTAAGAACAACCTCAAATCAAAAGACACGAGTTTATAAGTGTTTCATATACACGAAATGCATAATCATCATAAGAATCCAGACATCATTATAACCAAGCAAGATAACTTGCCTCAATAAGGAGGCGAGAAATAGTCCTTCCTTCTCAAATGAACGAACGGCCCTCGATTCAAAATCAGTTACTCGAACAATCAAACTTGAATGAAGTATAATTTACTCAATGATACGTTCATATGATCATCTATACCAAATTTTAACGAGACAACATCCTAATTCCCATTTGAGTAGTTCAACTTTTTAAGATATTGAAGTGTTACTCCAAGAACCTTATTCAATACCATTCTATTCTTACAATTGATTACAAGATGTTTACCAAATGTTTGCTGGATTAAGAATTGATCCATAATGTGTTAAACAATAATCTCCTACCCTTTAAACTTATCAAGAACATCTTAATTGATTACAAGTAAAAATCTGAATTTCACACAATCACTAGTGATAAATCTATATCATGATCATGAAGACTATCTCAAGTTTAACACCATTCTTATAATCTTATAACTAACCTGGAGATTCAAATATCATACCTCTGAATTTACCTAGCTTAGGTTGAAGAAGGTCATCTCATTCTTCGAATGATCAACAAGGGTTTCTTAAGACATTTTATGGTAATTATTCCAACAAGTCATTTACATTACAATGTAACAAGGACTATTATTATTCCAATGGTGTTATTAGTCTAGCAAGGAGAGTGTGGTTTCACTAAACATGATCATCATCATTCAAAACACCAAGAACACATTATTACAAATCCTCTAATCATCATATTCATCATTAAGTTTGTTGGAAGCTTAACTATAAACATGTTTAGCTTGATTAATTCATCACTAGGTGGAGTATACTTAATTACTATCATTATAATTACGAGATTATAGGGTTAAATCGTATAACATACCTTCAGAATTGAAGAACAATACACCAAAACCACAGGAACACAATCTAAGCTTCAAGAATGACTCCAACTTCAAATCAACAAGCTCCAATATCAAAATGTAAAGCTCAAACACAAGTTGGAAGAAGGTAATTTTGATCTAGGGATGAAGGGGGGTGATTATATGGGTAAAAAAATTAGAGGTTGGACGTGCAAAATAAAAGACACAAGTTGTCTTTTTATAACAGCACAGTTCGTTACGTACGTTATCACAAGAGGATAACGTACGTTAACAGCTTTACGTACGCTACACAAAAAGTGTTACGTACGTAAGCTAAGTCCAGAGGCTGCTGGACTGAAATACGGACATCATTACGTACGTTACCACTTGAAGCTTTACATACGTAATGTAGGTCAACTAGGTTGCCTACAAAAGATCAGATATTCGAATCCCGTCCGGCCCCACACGCCGAAAGTTGAGATCGGATATGATTACACTGGTTACGTACGTAATAGGTGCCTCTTTACGTACGTAAAGGCCTTAAAATAACGTACGTTATGCCTAAGGATTAGCGTACGTTAGGCTCAGGTTTAATAGCTGAAAAATGTACTTATCTATACAACGGTGAGAATTCAATCATAGTGCGAGTGATCGTTATTATTATGTCTATTTATGATATATTCCAACATCAATAAACATTACACAAATGCAACAAGACACAACAATATTGACTTATCCGAATAATACAACAGTAAGTAAGAATTTCCGTTGGATATTACAGGGCAATTCACTTAAAGTGCTAAAACCAGCTTCTCGCAGGGTAATACCATTCATTGTACTGCAAGGTGCAATATATCACATAATTTTGTTAATAGGTTAAAAGAGGGAATCATTTACTCCATCAAAGACTTTACTGTCCTACCAAACAAAGACGAGTACCGGATTATGAAAGATGATGCTTACATGATTGAATTTGACGGGGCAACAACAGTAAGAAGAGCTTCGGTCAAGGCTGATGGTTTTGTCAGGCATCCGTTCCATTTGATAGATTTTGACAACCTCGAACCTACCTATAATAATTACTTGATTGGTAAAGTTATATCTATACAATATTTTGTGTAGCATCTCACATTATAGTTATAGTTATAAGTAAATGGGTACCTTGCAGATGTTGTGGGTTACGTCACAAATGTTGGCAGAACGACTCAGCAGAAAACAAGCTCAAGAACACTTGATTTTTACCTCGCCAATCAAAGGTGTCTGTTATTGTGTATAGTTATTACACGTATAAGTAATAGAAAAAGAAACAAGAATGACTAACCCACAGATAATTTTGTATTCCATAAAACAGGGGACAATCAATTAGGGTAACGCTATGGGGAGGCCTGGGCGATGTGTTGATAGAAAGGAAAACCAAGAATGTTGGGGTCTACGCGGCGATCCTAACTTCAGTCAATGCAAAACATTACAACAGTAAGAATCCATGAAAGTTAAAATTTTCCCACATTTTAAAGCATTGAAGGGTTGATTCATTATTGTTCTTTACCTTCCAGATAAGCTTTATCTGTCAAGGAGTTCATCTACACTCATTCTCGATGATGATGAAATTCCCGCACTGAAACAATTTAAAGAGGAAATCAGGTAATCAGACTTAAATTTTTTGCATACACCTTTAAATACTTGCACCATGTTTCACATTACCAAGAATCTGCCATGTAGTGGTATGGAGCTTAACAAGGAGGCTTTGCCGATAGATCACTCTGAATCAAAGGCTGGGACACTCGAGAACCTGCTGATATGGGCCAGAAACAGGGAAAATCATGTACCTATCGTTCTTTTCGATATGCTATTAGTGTAATTTTAGTCCATTGAAACCCATTTACAAACTCTTTCTTTCCAGTCTTCAACCTTCAATTGTAAGGTAAGGATCAACAATGTCAGAACTAGAAAGGGGTGGAACTACCCGTCGTGTGGTGGTGAGAAATGCAAGAAAGGCCTGACCAGAAAGGAAGGAAGATTATGGTGCGACTCATGTAACAAGGCTGCCGAATATCCGGTTGTAAGGTGATGCTCTTTCTTTAATACAGTCAATGCTTAATTAAAATATATGGAAGCAATAAGACTATTAAACAATCATGATCATAAAATTATAGCGCCCCAAGGTTCACCCCATTCATAGTTGTTGCCGCCTTCTTAGCATCATCAGGGTTCTCAAAACTCACAGAGCCAAAGCCTTTGGAAGTTCCATTCATTAAGAAGGCCAAAGCCAAAACTACAAAACTACTTACAAAAATGGAAAATATGAAGACCACAAAACATCTATTAGGCCTCTCGAACCTTTGATATAATATTCATTAACATAAAAATTAATTGCACAAGGCCACTAATTACCATGAGTACAATAAATTTTTCTATGTTCACAAAATTATACTTACACAAGTCGTTTGTCGAAATTTAATAAGCAATCAAATGCCCATGTCAACTCTAACGCGCATATATCACATATTGATCTTTAATGAAATTTTCATATAGATATACATATTTCTCAATAAGAATACCTAAACACCAATTGAACATTCAACATGATGTCATTTAACTTGATCGTAGGTTCATATCGTTTACCTTCCCTTTGTAACATTGCCTCAGCAGATTCAGGCTTGAGCTCGATGTTTCTGATGAGACTACACACACCATCGTTGTGATGTTCGATGAGACTGCAACAGAGTTGTTCAAATGCTCAGCCGAGTCACTTTTGGGGGGGGAGGAAGATGAGGTACATTTATAACATTAAACACCATTGCAGTAGTGTTTTTTTTTTAAACTTACCTTCATGTACAGGCTTCGGAAGAACATTTGGTGTTGCCCCGCGCCATAAAAAATTTCATTGGCACTACCCATATTCTGGAGTTAAAGTCGCATACTTACTACGAGCATGGAATATTTGAGAGCTTCACCTGTTGGAAGATTTGTGCAGACCAACCAGTAGAGGAAATTACAGGTTCTAGCACAGTTGATACAGGTACCAATACTGGAAAACCATTGTTGAAACGATTGTCAATGGATCCATCAGTCTCTACTCCGTCGAAACCTTATGAGGAAAATAAAAAGAAGAGGTTAGACAACGCTTCCTCCATTCACATCCGGAAACAGTCTAAAACTAACATACTTACATCCAATGCCTGGTCTTGACCCACTAACGTGCCATTTATTGTTGTATTATTTTAGGTTTATTGTAGAAGATTCAGACACGGAAATAACATGTGTTGTAGGTGAGGAACCAAAATACGACAAGGATGGCGGCCCTTTTGACAAGAAGAAAAAGAAAAGGTCAGGATGCAATACAAACTTTCCCTCTGACTTAATATTGTGCCAAATATTAACAAGTGATTTCTTTACCTGATTCTTTTAGGTACGTTGTGGAAGACTCTGACTCGGAGTAGGCAACCAAAATTCCAAAACCTGGAAGCGGCAACCATGACAAATGACCTGATCAGTGCAACGTTCCATGAATTAGTTAGGAAAATTAAAATAAGTTGGATCCTAATCGTTGGTATGATTCTGTTGTTTTATGCTTGGTCATGACAATATTCATGTTTAGTCATCGGTTCTCCTATTATGAATGCACCGAGTTTTTTACCCCATAAATGATCTTATGAATCCCAGATTCAGCATCTGCAAATTCAGTTGAACCTAAACATAACTAAAATTATTGTTAAATAAAATTGTTTTTTATGCAAGCTGGAACCTGACGACTTAATACTTTGACTTGCAAACCTTACCTGCAAAGATAGATTCCGTTCCAATTCAAAATGCATATGTAGAATTGTCTTCCTTGCAGGCTGCTCTTGCTGATAGCTTTAGACATTTCTTCCCATTTTTATTAAGACAAAACCACTGCCAATCAAAATGAAATGAGAAACAGATACAGGAATAATTACATTTAGAAAGATTTTTAAATTGACAAAAATTAACAATATCGGATATACCTCTCGACTATTATTGCTATGGAAGCATTGGGAAAACATTGTTTAGGGATCCTTCTTCAGTGCCCACTCTGTCCTATCTTTGGACACTTTCTTTATTTCTAAATTCGTTACGGTTTGCATATCCACTTTATCATCATGTAAGACTTGATTTCCAATCTACGAAATATTAACATATATCGGACATTAATCGCCATGAAGCTAAAGCTTAGATCAACTATAATATGAAGAGTGCGCTGAAAATTAATATGTTGGAACAATTTAAATTTAAAAATTTATAGCTTCAATCATAATTCATTTATAAAAGATTTTAAAATCAGCAGCTTCTACTTCCAATTACGAGTTCCCCAGATCATATGTTAATTCAAAACCAGTGCAGACACGTATGTGTAAAAAACCCCATAAAAGAGCAGGGTTCACCTATGAAGGTAATTTTTTATCTTCTTAAAACTCCTTACTGAAGTTCACTTTACCGTCGAGTTTTGTTTAAAAAAAATATATATAACAACAAATTATTTGCGAGTACTATGTAGTTTAAACCTACCCTGCCCGTTTGAAATACGTACAGTAGCATAAGTTCCCTAATTTCAACACTCCTGAATTCAAATCTGGCAATAAGCATGCATTTTTAATAGCAAAAAAGGTCAAAAATTGAATGTGAGAGTCTTAGAAACATACTAGCTTAATGTGAAATGTTAACCGTTCACTTTACCATCGAGTTTTGTTTAAAAAAAATAAATATAACAACAAATTATTTGCAAATATTATGTACTTTTGAATATACATCATATGTTGAATATTTCTCTAATTTGAACACTCCTGAATCTAAATGTGGCAATAAGCATGCATTTTTAATAGCAAAAAATGTCAAAAATTGAATGTGAGAATCTTAAAGACATACTAGCTTAATATGAAATGTTAACCGTCCTGCTTTCTGAAAGCAGAACAGCAGCAAAAGATTCAATCCGGATATTTAATGTTAAGTCTTAAAGGTTTAAGTGCTCTATAAAAATTGGTTAGGAATTGATTAGGTATGCGAATGGTTAGGAATTGATTAGGCATGCGAATATAAAATGTTCCTTCAGTTTGAGTATACAAACCATCCTGCAATTATATCCAAAAAGAATATAATGTTCCTGCAGTTACAATAGCACAGGAAAAACAATTTTCAGTTACAAAATGGTTCAAAACCCAACCAACCAAACAGCATAAAACCTGTTAGCAGATCACTCCTGTCGTGATATAAAACAAGAATCACATGAATCCAGGAACTTTTGGGCAATTTTTCATTTATTACCGAAGTAAATGTAGTAGTTGAACCAGGAAATTCCAAAAGACTACCTATTCAATTCTTCTTTCTACATCTTTTCACATCCATACCTCATCTTTGGTAGCTTATATGCAGGAAAACTGAATTACGATTTTGATGCAAGTATGGATGAAGGTATGCTTAAATTGAATAACTTCTCATGTTTTTAAATCATTCATGCAACTAGAATAAGGGATGTCTTTATGTTATAGATTCGCTTAACGATCCCACCGAGATTTCATCTCTCTCCAGCCTAATCCACAATTCTATAATCAGTCATTCAGATATAAATATTAGTCGAGATGGGAAAGTGCACAGTTACTGTGGTCTGAAACTAAAAGAAATAACTAGCCCACGAGCAGGTAAACACACACACCTATATTTTTGTTCCATAAGGAATTACTACACCTCTGCTAAAAATTAACGCTATTTACTCAGGAACATCGACACTTCCAGGAGACACCAGAAATAATCCAAAACATAAATCAGCAGCTTTTGCTTCTGATTACCAGTTACCCAGATCAGATGTTATTTCAGAACCAGTGCAGACACGTATGTCTAAAAAAACCCGTAAAAGAGTAGGGTTCACCTCTGAAGGTAATTTTTTATCTTATTAAAACTCCTTACTGAAGTTCACTTTACCGTCAAGTTTTGTTTTAAAAAAAAAATATAACAACAAATTGTTTGCGAGTAATGTAGTTTAAACCTACCCTGCCCAGTTGAAATACATACAGTAGCATAAATTGCCTAATTTCAACACCATTGAATCCAAATGTGGCAATAAGCATGCATTTTTAATAGCAAAAAAGGCCAATGTGAGAATCTTAGAAACATACTAGCTTAATATGAAATGTTAACTGTCCTGCTTTCGAAAGCCGAAAGAAGAAGCAAGATGTTTAAAAAAACAAAAGAAATTTTAACCAGCAACAATAAATAATGTCATTTACCATTAATAATATTTTTTTACAAGGGGTTCCAGTTTCTTACCATAACCTTGGTCCTCCATCGTATCAATGCCGTACATGTGATGCAAACATGTGGTATGAAGAGAGAAGTAATAAGGCGAAAAGGGCTAAAAATCCAACATTCTTTCTTTGTTGCTAAGATGGTAAAGTGCTACTCTCCAAATTAAGCGAAACCCCTACGCCATTAAAGAAGCTTCTTGATTATACTGATCCTGCAACATCATAATTTAGAGACCAAATTAGAGTATACAACAGTATGTTTTGCTTTACGTCTTTTGGAGCCAAAATAGATCAGTCATTTAATACAGGAAGGGGGCCATATACATTTAGAATAAACGGGCAAAACTATCATCTAATTGGGTCTCTGCTTCCTACACAAGGAGAACAACCCAAGTTCGCTCAGCTTTACTTCTTTGACACACAGAATGAAGTTAAGAATCGGATGTCTGCCTTCATTGATAAAGAGACAGGTGAGCAAGTCGATGAAACAATAGTAACAAGCCTTATTGCCATGTTAAATCAGTCAAGCTCAGTTGCCAAAGCATTCCGAATGGCAAGAGATTGGTGTAATTCACATAGTTCAGCTATATTCGAGCTACGACTTCTTGGCCAGAGAACAAGTTCACGGCAGTACAACATGCCAACTGTGTCCGAAGTAGCAGCTCTAATCACAAATGATTTTGGTCAGGGTATTCCTTCAAGAGATATCATTGTAAGCAGCAGAGAAACGGGGCCAAAAAGAATTTCAGAATTGCATCCGGTTTACATGGCACTACAATATCCGTTATTATTTCCGTATGGAGAAGATGGGTTCCACGAAAAGATACCTTATCATAACAATACACGCGTAAGAAAAACTAAACGTGGTTTTATACCAATTAAAGAATACTACTCTTACATAATTCATCAACGAAATAACCAGGGAACTACTTTGCTAAGAGGAGGGCGACTATTTCAGCAATATTTGGTGGATGCATACACGGCTATTGAAGAACAAAGGCTAATGGACGAGAAATAATCAGGACAACATGCGTGTGGATCTCTATCATAATCTGTATGATGCTGTTACAAGAGGAGACACAAACGCGACGGCATTTGGAAAAAGAATAGTTTTACCCTCGAGTTTTACAGGCAGCCCAAGATATATGATGCAAAACTACCAAGATGCGATTGCTCTATGTCGGGCATTTGGGAATCCAGAGCTCTTCATCACTTTCACTTCCAACCCAAAATGGCCCGAAATTGCTGAGATACTTGCTTATGTTCCTGGCCAGAAATCATACGATCGTCCAGAAGTAGGAACATGAGTTTTTAAAATTAAACTAAATGAGCTTTTGGATGATTTTACAAAAAATCAGATTTTTGGCGAGTGCCGTGCAGGTAATTCGTTAACCAAAGAATCAATGTGCCTATTCTTTTCACTCATCCTGAATAGTAACTAACAGTTTTCAAACATTTGCTTGCAGTTGTGTATGTTATCGAATTCCAAAAACGTGGGCTGCCCCACGCACATATTCTACTATGGCTCGAAGAACACTTCAAATGCAAGACACCGAGTGAAATAGATGATATAATTTCAGCAGAGATTCCATCTCCAACACATGATCCAGAGGGATACAAAATTGTTACTGAATATATGTTACATGGACCCTGTGGTAAAAATGCAAAATACGCTCCATGCAACATAGAGGGTAAATGTTCAATACATTTTCCTAAATCATTTTATGCAGAAACAACGGTTGATGAAGACGTCTACCCTGTTTACCGACGAAGAGATACTAAAGTGTATGCTGTAAAAGGTAAATTCACTTTCGACAACAAATATGTCGTCCCTTACAATAGATATCTTCTGCTGAAATACCAGGCACACATTAATGTTGAATGGTGCAGTAGATCGAGGGCTATTAAGTACTTATTTAAATACTTAAACAAAGGGCCAGACCGAGCAACTATTGTTATGCAAGAAAACATTAGACCAAGTGATCATGTAGATTCTGAAAAGGTTGTTGAGGTTGATGAAATAAAGAATTTCTTAAACTGTCGCTATTTAGCTCCATGTGAAGCAGTGTGGCGGCTCTTTTCTTTTGACATCCATTACTCCTTCCCATCAGTCATGAAACTAAATTTCCACTTACCAAATCGGAACTTGATAACATTGCGTGACTCAGAAAATTTGTCGGCACTGCTTGGAAGGGAAGTCATCAACATAACGATGTTTACTGAGTGGTTTGAGCTAAACAAGTGCGATATGGAAGCCAGAGAACTTACCTATGCTGAAATACCGAAAAAGTATGTGTGGCATGAACAAGAGAAACTCTTGAAACCTAGGAAACAAAAAAAATGCATCGGGCGAATTGTTTATTCAAACCCAGCCTCAGGGGAGCGATACTATCTCAGAATGTTACTGAATGTAGTCAGAGGACCTCAATCGTATGATGAACTAATGACGGTTAACAACATATTGTGCGGGACATTTAAAGAGGCATGCTATGCATATGGGTTACTCAATGACGACACGGAATGGACACAAGCTATATCAGAGGCAAGATTGTGGGCATTAGGACCACAACTGCGTGACTTATTTGTTACAATTTTGTTGTTTTGTGAGGTAGGTAGACCACTACAGTTATGGGAAGAAAACTGGGAAGCTTTATCAGAGGATATTCTACATAAAAAATGGAAACATTTTAGGTACCCTGACTTGCAGCTTACAGATGAACAAATTCAGAACTATTGTTTGGTTGAAATACAAGAATTGTTAAACAGAAATGGGAGATCTTTGACAGATTTCCAAGATCTCCCACGACCAAACCCAACGTTGCTAACAAACATGGACAATCGTTTGATTAGAGAAGCGCTAGACTTTAATATGAAAAAGAGCAAGATTGAACATAAACAGCTTCATCCGTTGTTAAGCCCCGAACAACGTTTAATCTATGAGGAGGTTATTGAATCTGTGCACAATCAACAAGGACGGTTTTTCTTTGTTTATGGACCTGGAGGGTCCAGAAAGACATTTTTATACAAGACTATAATCTCAAGAGTAAGATCAGAAAGAATGATAGTACTTGCAGTTGCATCTTCAGGTACATCATTTAATACATGTTTATTAATTGATTAAATATCCGTAGCATGCCCTACAACAATTATGACATTATTTAAAGAATTCATAAATAACTAAAGCTTCAAAATTGAACTAGGAATTGCTTCGTTACTACTACCGGGAGGGAGGACTGCTCATAGCAGATTTGTTATTCCGCTAGAATTAATGGAAAATAACACATGTGGTATCAAACAAAACACGCATTTAGAAGAACTAATGCAAGAGGTTAGGTTGATAATTTGGGACGAAACGCCGATGACACAAAGATATGCTTTTGAGGCATTAGACAAGACGTTGAGGGATATATTGGGGTACCAAAAATTCAAAAATAGAAGCCGCATTTTTGGAGGAATGACGGTGTTGCTGGGAGGTGACTTTAGACAAATTCTACGGGTTATCCCGAAAGGCAAGAGGGCAGACATGGTTCAAGCTTGCATAAACCGATCAGACCTGTGGAAATCTTGCAAAGTTTTCACGCTTACTCGCAGCATGAGAGTTAACGAGTATACTGAAAATGGGGAAATTGATACTCGAAAGCAAGATTTCAATAAATGGGTTCTAGATGTGGGCGATGGGAATTTACCAGCAAAAATTAAAGAAGGGGAGGATGAGGCAACCTGGATTCAGATTCCCGAAAATTTCATTATTAAATCATGGAATTCTCCTATTGAACATATTGTCAAAGACACCTTCCCTGATTTTACAACAAGACAAAATGAGGATGAGTATCTCAAACAAAGAGCCATTTTGACTCCCAAAAATGATGATGCTGATGCGATTAATGCCTATGTGTTTCAAAAGTTAGAAGGTGAGCCTGTAACCTACAATAGTGCAGATGAAATATGTAAGGCATCGACTGATACTCTTGAACAAGACCAACTATACCCCATTGAGTTCTTAAATTCCTTAAATTTTCAAGGGATGCCACCGCATGCCATTTGCTTAAAAAAGGATCTCCCAATAATGCTTTTAGGAAATGTTAATCCAAGCCAGGGACTATGCAATGGAACTCGACTGATCATCAGTGATCTTGGGCAGTTTGTTATTCGCGCCAAAATCCTTACTGGTTCAAATGTAGGGGACACTGTCCTTATACCCAGAATCACGCTAACATCCACACAATCAAAATGGCCATTCATAATGAAACGGAGACAATTTCCTATCAAACAATGCTACGCAATAACCATTAATAAAAGTCAAGGGCAGTCACTTAATTATGTCGGTCTCTATTTGTCAAGTCCTGTGTTCAGTCATGGCCAACTTTATGTGGCACTATCTAGGGTCACAAGCCCTGACGGACTCAAAATTCTAATGATGGAAGACGAAGACAGGGAACTCAAGCACTGTACCCGAAATATTGTTTTCAGGGAGGCTTTCAACAACATATCTTAACATACCGAGGTACTCTTTTGATAATGATTTAAAACTATTGTCTCTCTACTTTTGTTATAAATAATTAACAACATTCTCACACATTCAATATTTTGTGTTGCTCTGCAGGATGTATATCCGGCACACAGATCGCTGTCGTTTTAAAAAAAAACATGATTCACATATAATAAAAAACAAATGTTTTGACCCAGTTAGTTCCATTTCTCATTTCCATGTCCAATGTTTTGAAAGGCGCGAGCCGAGTTTGAGGCTTTTGGACGGACGAGGTGAGGCGTAAGCCTCGAGGCGGTATGAGGCGTAAGCCTCAATTTATTAAAGTAAATCATAAAAACTGTGTGGAACTTTCGTATATTGACAGAAATTACTAAAAAAAATTCACAGATACATCAGCAATCCCAAATCATCATACAAAAATAACATCACTACATCAGCATAAAGTTGTCGGTCATCAAAAATAACCCAGTTTCAGTATTTTATTTTCTGTATTAAAAAATAAAAATTTTTATTAAAAAAATCAAATTCAGTGCAGCGAAAAAGAAAATTGAGAAATTGATGCTCTTTATTTTATTGAGAACTTGATTCTTCAAGTGTGCTAGCAGTATTTCATTTCGCAGAAATTGGTGCTATTTATTTTATCATCACACCTCAATAAAACATAAAAAATAAAGAAATTGTCCTTTATTTTTCCCAAAGAAAAGCGCTGTAGCATAAAAAAAATGAATGCAAGTAGTATGCGACCGTTCAATAATCAAGTACTTGAAAAAATTATGTCAAAAATATTTATTGAGCAGCATAAGTCAATATTTTATTATAAAAATTAAGTGCTGGAAAAATAAAATAAAAAATAAAATAATCTACACAAAAATTAAAAAAGGAGGATAATGAAAGAGAAGGTTTTGAACGATTCTTCACCATCATATGAAAATGATATCGGTTTTTTGCTAACCACGTGGTTAGCATAACCTCAGTTTATAACCTCAGTTTATAACGTCGTCCTTGGTTCACTGTGAAGAAACGTAAAAAGAAAAAGGAAAGGAGGAGCTGAAATAAACCATTACCAACAACAAATAACAGATTTAAACCCTTCAGTGCCAAGAACAAATACTTAACCCATATGAAACACCAACTACATCTATCTTACCAGTTAACCCTAATTTTGAATTCTCTAATATATAACATCTAATATATATATATATATAATTATTAAAGGTTGAAAATGAAGATGGGAGGGAGGCGCGTCCTCGGAGGCGCGCTAGGCGCACAAAGCCGCCCGCCTCCCTCCCCGCGCCCGCCTCGCCTTCCAGGAGGCGCTGCCCTTGGCGCCCCTAGCGCCTCGCGCCTCGGGCGCGCCTCTAACAACTATGGTTGTATTATAACACGCCTAACCTACTGAAGTGTTCTTCACATTTTGCACTCAATACTGCTATCTAGCAAGCAAACTATTATTCCTTACTACAAACTTCTTCAGACTCCAAAACCAAAACCAATGCTCACTCCAAAGTGCAACCCAATAATACCTGTTTTGAAAAATTCAGATTAGTATACGCGTTAATAAGCAATTTATTTTCCAAATCAAAATAAGCTAATCAACAAAGAGAGTAATTTTAAACTTATCTTTTGGCCTTATGAGGGTGAAAACAGAACGGCAGGCATTTTTATATCAGACCATGGACTACCATCAAAACATCATTTTCCTCCTCTACACTTCACCCAGGATAATTTCTGCCCTAAATCCACAACAAACAACACTAACACTTTAACATGCTATTATGCAACAAACAAATAGATAAGTTTCAATGTTTCATACATCATTACAGATATAACCCCCAAATGAGGTCAAGCATGTTAGTAATCCCAAAAACAAAGAGGTCAACTCGCCGTAAAATAAAAATAGTATTCTATGTATATTTTCAAGATAAAATAAAATGAAAATAAGAAAATGACATACCCTTGAAGCCTCTGAATTTGGTGGGCCATGTGTTGATGATAACGCTTTTTCTTCCGGCCGTGCCAGTCAGTATTTTATTTTCTGTATTAAAAAATAAAAAAATTTATTAAAAAAATCAAATTCAGTGCAGCGAAAAAGAAAATTGAGAAATTGATGCTCTTTATTTTATTGAGAACTTGATGCTTCAAGTCTACTAGCAGTATTTCATTTCACAGAAATTTGTGCTATTTATTTTATCATCACACCTCAATAAAACATAAAAAATAAAGAAATTGTACTTTATTTTTCCCAAAGAAAAGCGCTATAGCATAAAAAAATGAGTGCAAGTAGTATGCGACCGTTCAAAAATCAAGTACTGGAAAAAATTATGTCAAAAATATTTATTGAGCAGCATAAGTCAATATTTTATTATAAAAATTAAGTGCTGGAAAAATAAAATAAAAAATAAAATAATCTACACAAAAATTAAAAAAGGAGGATAATGAAAGAGAAGGGTTTGAACGATTCTTCACCATCATATGAAAATGATATCGGTTTTTTGCTAACCACGTGGTTAGCATAACCTCGGTTTATAACCTCAGACCCATTTGATCGTCCTTCATCCACTGTGAAGAAACGTAAAAAGAAAAAGAAAAGGAGGAGCTGAAATAAACCATTACCAACAACAAACAACAGATTTAAACCCTTGACTGCCAAGAACAAATACTTAACCCATATAAAACACCAACTACATCTATCTTACCACCTAACCCTAATTTTGAATTCTCTAATATATAACATCTAATATATATTAATATATATATATATATATATAATTATTAAAGGTTGAAAATGAAGATGGGAGGGAGGCGCGCTAGGCGCACAAAGGCGCCCGCCTCCCTCCCCGCCCCCGCCTCGCCTTCCAGGAGGCGCTGCCCTTGGCGCCCCTAGCGCCTCGCGCCTAGGGCACGCCTCGGGCGCGTCTCTAACAACTATGACTGTATTATAACACGCCTAACCTGCTGAAGTGTTCTTCACATTTTGCACTCAAAACTGCTATCTAGCAAGCAAGCTATTATTCCTTACTACAAACTTCTTCAGACTCCAAAACCAAAACCAATGCTCACTCCAAAGTGCAACCCAATAATACCTGTTTTGAAAAATACAGACTAGTAGACGCGTTAATAAGCAATTTATTTTCCAAATCTAAATAAGTTGATCAACAAAGTGAGTAATTTTAAACTTATCTTTTGGCCTTATGAGGGTGAAAACATAACGGCAGGCATTTTTATATCAGACCATGGACTACCATCAAAACATCATTTTCTTCTTCTACACTTCACCCAGGATAATCTCTGCACTAAATCCACAACAAACAACACTAACACTTTAACATGCTATTATATAACAAACGAATAGATAAGTTCCAATGTTTCATACATCATTACAGATATAACCCCCAAATGAGGTCAAGCATGTTAGTAATCCCAAAAACAAAGAGGTCGACTCGCCGTAAAATAAAAATAGTATTCTATGAATATTTTCAAAATAAAATAAAATGAAAATAAGAAAATGACATACCCTTGAAGCCTCTGAATTTGGTGGGCCATGTGTTGATGATAACGCTTTTTCTTCCGACCATGTCAGTTTCAGTATTTTATTTTCTGTATTAAAAAATAAAAAAATTTATTAAAAAAAATCAAATTCAGTGCAGCGAAAAATAAAATTGAGAAATTGATGCTCTTTGTTTTATTGGGAACTTGATGCTTCATGTCTGCTAGCAGTATTTCATTTCGCAGAAATTGGTGCTATTTATTTTATCATCACACCTCAATAAAACATAAAAAATAAAGAAATTGTACTTTATTTTTCCCAAAGAAAAGCGCTATAGCATAAAAAAATGAGTGCAAGTAGTATGCGACCGTTCAATAATCAAGTACCGGAAAAAATTATGTCAAAAATATTTATTGAGCAGCATAAGTCAATATTTTATTATAAAAATTAAGTGCTGGAAAAATAAAATAAAAAATAAAATAATCTACACAAAAATTAAAAAAGGAGGATAATGAAAGAGAAGGGTTTGAACGATTCTTCACCATCATATGAAAATGATATCGGTTTTTTGCTAACCACGTGGTTAGCATAACCTCAGTTTATAACCTCAGACCCATTTGATCGTCCTTGATCCACTGTGAAGAAACGTAAAAAGAAAAAGAAAAGGAGGAGCTGTAATAAACCATTACCAACAACAAACAACAGATTTAAACCCTTGACTGCCAAGAACAAATACTTAACCCATATAAAACACCAACTACGTCTATCTTACCAGCTAACCCTAATTTTGAATTATCTAATATATAACATCTAATATATATTAATATATATACATATATATATAATTATTAAAGGTTGAAAATGAAGATGGGAGGGAGGCGCGCTAGGCGCACAAAGGCGCACGCCTCCCTCCCCGCCCCCGCCTCGCCTTCCAGGAGGCGCTGCCCTTGGCGCCCCTAGTGCCTCGCGCCTCGGGCGCGTCTCTAACAACTATGACTGTATTATAACACGCCTAACCTGCTGAAGTGTTCTTCACATTTTGCACTCAAAACTGCTATCTAGCAAGCAAGCTATTATTCCTTACTACAAACTTCTTCAGACTCCAAAACCAAAACCAATGCTCACTCCAAAGTGCAACCCAATAATACCTGTTTTGAAAAATACAGATTAGTATACGCGTTAATAAGCAATTTATTTTCCAAATCTAAATAAGTTGATCAACAAAGTGAGTAATTTTAAACTTTTCTTTTGGCCTTATGAGGGTGAAAACACAACGGCAGGCATTTTTATATCAGACCATGGACTACCATCAAAACATCATTTTCTTCTTCTACACTTCACCCAGGATAATCTCTGCACTAAATCCACAACAAACAACACTAACACTTTAACATGCTATTATGCAACAAACGAATAGATAAGTTCCAATGTTTCATACATCATTACAGATATAAGCCCCAAATGAGGTCAAGCATGTTAGTAATCCCAAAAACAAAGAGGTCGACTCGTCGTAAAATAAAAATAGTATTCTATGTATATTTTCAAGATAAAATAAAATGAATATAAGAAAATGACATACCCTTGAAGCCTCTGAATTTGGTGGGACGTGTGTTGTCAATCTTATGTTGTTTGAGCGACCTCCCATCGGGCGTTCGATTTGATTTGATCACTATAACACATTCTGATGCAGTTCAAAGAGCTTGCTCAAGCTTATGAGGTTTTGAGTGATCCAGAAAAACGCGAGATCTAGGACCAGTTTGGTGAGGAAGGACTTAAGGAACACGCTGGTGGTGGCAGTGGTATGGATAATCCATTCGACATCTTTTCGTCCTTCTTTGGTGCCGGTGGGAGTCCCTTTGGAGGTGAGTTATCTACATTTCACAGAACAGTAAAAAGAAACAAATTTGATACCCATTAAAGTTTAACAAATGCCAACTGAATCTTCAAAAAAAAAAAAGTATATCCAAACATGCTCAGAAAACCAAAAAAAAAAAACTATAGGTATGTCGAAATCCAACTTCACAAACTACAGCAGTAAAACTCAGAACATCAAAAAAAAGAGATGATCAGAACTATAAGGATAGACTTTTATCAATTTTTACCACAACTAGCGGCGACAAAGCGAATGTCCACCCCCATGAGAGGGCGCAGCCTGGTTGGAGAAACCAAATTATCCTCCGGAGATGATTTCCGGCGACCCATTAAATCCCACACAGTCGTGCCGCAAAAAAGCAACTCTCCACCCTTGACATGAAGAATAAAATAATGAAGAGTAATATAATTAATATAAATACAAATATCTTGGGATTTGGATATGGGAAATTAAGCATGTGGATAGAATCTTAATTTGATTCTTCAAAATGAGGAGATTTATCTTTTTTTTTCAACCATAATTTTGAATATAATTCTTCATTTTGCAAAGTGATAAGCACATGTTAAAAGTTCAGAATTTGCACTCTGCACAAACCAAACCCAGAGTTTTGCAAATTTCTCCCAATCGCTTCAATAGCAGGTTTTCCAAACGAAAACTTTCAGACAAAGTATTATTAAAGATAGCAGTCGGAATAATACCAGAGAAATCAGTCTTACCCAGAGGCATGTCCGATAACTGACCTTTATTAACAACATCAGCAAAAGACCTGGGGGGTTGGGGCCGAGAATCTTGCTCAGGAGTAACTGGTTTGTTTACTTACGGATGTTTAGGTTTATCAAAAGGCTGAGCCAGCTTTCCGGCTTCATCCCAGAGGACTCCGATGACACCTTTGTAACACCCCCAATCCGCTCAGGGATATTACACGCCGTAGAACCTTTCCTCAAGGATCTACCATGCTAGTAACAACATGAAACATCTCGACAATGCCTTTAAGGCTAAAATGACTCAGTAGACCAATTTGGCCTTTCAATAAAAACATACAACTCGATTACAACTCATGCCCACGCAGGGGTCAAAACATAACCACACCCGTACAACGGGAAAAATATAGCAGCGGAAAATAAAGTACAACTGAACCAATACACGATGTACGGTTCCTCATGTGATTAGTATCGATCATCTTTCATCATCCTTCGTGTCGACCCTGTGTTATGCTCCAAAACCTAAATGAAAAAACAGACATCCACCCCCGAATACTCGGGGGTTAGCAAAACTCCACTGTTTTGCTAGTGCAAGAACAAAGTGCAAATACGAGCCATACAATTCACATTCCACGAATAACAATAACCAGGAATCCTCAAAGATCCAAACGAAACGAAAAGTACTTCCCGAGGCAAGAGTTTGAGAAAACCTTTCAAAATCGAAATATCATAAATCAATGGAAATACTTTATAAAACAGTTTAGAATGCCATCGAGAGTTTTAATAGAAAACAATTTAGGATTATCAAATCCTACTTTTCAAAATCCGAAAGACAAAAGGGGTCACCGCCCCAAAGGTTTACTTTCCGAAAAAATGACATTTACCAAACCGTTGGGATTTTAGCCCCAAATCCATAAAATGACTTTTACAAAACCATTGGGATTTTAGCCCCAAATCTCATCAACTCACAGTACACAAGAACGACCACAAGGTTCGTCTTCCAACGTCAAAATCCACAATTAAAGGATTTAACACAAACAACAAAATACTCTAGAGCCATCCTAGACAAGTAGGCCAAACGAACAACTTACCTCTTACACACTTAGTCAATGCATGCAATCATGAAAACCGTTCAAAAGCACTCATTTCCGGAAATGCCATAATCAAATCACATTTGCAAAATGCACCACAATTAACCGTCGATCCACGTCTCTGTGGACCCCTACCGAGACCCCGTCGGATCTAAACCATAGTGGTTAAAAGCAAGCTCGTCGATCCACGTCTCTTGTGGACCCCTACCGAGACCCCGTCGGATCTAACCCGTAGTGAGCATACACACACACGTTAGTCATGCAATACTAATATGCTAAGAATGTAAGTTCATCAAGAATACTTACTAGAGATGGCCACTTACTCGACGTCGTTATCAAACTCTTCAAAACACAATAACAAGATTAAACACGGAATACACGATTCCATAACCTTAAACAACAGGGAGATCATCAAAGCCTTCAACGTTCAAAATGACCAAATCATAATCAATTCCCAAAACACACCGTTCACAAAACACACACGCGTTTTGAAAGAGAGCCTTTAACGAGGCCAAACCGAAATCTTTTGAAACTTCATTTCAAACAACCAAACAAACACACCAAGACGATCACCGATCATCATATCCATAAAATAAGAGAAGTATGGGCAAGGTACTTGCCTCGAATAACCACAACGCGGAGAATCGGCCGAAGTAGGTTGGCACGAACCGACTACGAACTCGCCGACTCCACCGAACGACAATCCAAAACAATGAACTACGAACAAAAACAATAACAACGAAAATTAATTCCAAAGTACGACCCAAAGCCGCTGAATTCAAAGAACAAATGACGAAAGTTCAAGGATTTCCCCCAAAATGGCCAAGAACACGATTCGTCCCGACAAAACACGAAAACAGAATTCCGAGTTGAAATATGGATATACAATCCATAGAATGTGTTTAACAACATCATTTAACCATAATCGATCCATCAAAAACGGATGAAAACGAGATCGAGAACAAATCCCCCAAAAGTCAATTCGAAGGAAATCAAGAAATATACTTCGATTCGACGAAGAAAAATGGATTAAATAATGTTAAACACAAGAATACTACCAAGATTAATCATACCCATCATGAATTAATCAACAACACGGAACGAATCGGACAAAAATGCAAAACCCCCCAAATTCATGAAATTAGGGTTCTAAGGTAAGATTACCTTGATTCGCTGGATCAAAGGACGATAACGGATGATTGATTGATGTTATGAACTCAAGAACTTTGTGGATTTGTTGTCAAACAACATGTCTTCGCCACTCTCGAATCGCCAGCCGCGGATAGAAGAGGAAGGAAGTGAGAAATGAATGAAAATGTGACTGCTCTGTCGGTTATCTTTGGCGGAACTAGCGTGCGCTAGCCTTCCCGGACTAGCGTGCGCTATCGGCCGGTATCGGCCGAGTACCCTCGGCCAGGGCCCGCACGACCCGGCACCACCGACCAAACCTGCCGACCCGACTCCCGCTAGCGTGCGCTACGGCCGGAAGCCTGCGCGCGCTAGCCGACCTGTCCAGTAACCTCTGGACTAAAAAGTTCGCCCAGGTAACGTACGCTAGTCGGCCGACAGCGTGCGCTACCCCTGTCGGTTAGCGTGCGCTACGACCAAGCGATGGCGTGCGCTACTGCCGATCTGGCCGAGTCGAGAACCTCGAACCCCACCGCCTGGACCGATGGCGTTCGTTAGGCGGCCGATAGCGTCGCTACACTGCCGGTTAGCGCCTTCCGGCCGTGGCGTGCGCTACGCCGGTTCTGCACTGTCGCACTGTCCGGTGCCTGTCGTCCGGCCCGATCCATGGCCGTCCGGCGATGCGACCACCAGGGCTCGACGACTCGATTTCCGAAAACGCACGGAACGAACACGACGAAAAGTTCGCGGACGACATCAACGACCCAAAATGAAAACATAATACAATATTTAATCATACGCGACCAAGAAACCGGTCGAGACAACAATTACATATATGGATACCCGTAACTTTGGGTAAATTACAAAATGGCCCAAAACGCCCGAAAATCACGATACTTGATCGAATAACCAAACCGAAGTTGACAACACGTCTAACAAAGTTAAACGGACTTACGGGAAACTCGAAACAGCAGTTTCGAACGAGATTCGCAAGAATCGAACTCAAGCACGAAAAAGTCGCTAAAAAGCACGGAACTCAACAAAACGACACCGAAACGAACTCGGATGTCAAAAAGTGTAGAATTAATCATTCTCAAAATGGCGAAACGGTCATGAGCGAGTCGTCAAAACGGACTCCGACCGAAAAAAGAAATTTACCGAAAATCGAAAATTGCGGATATTACATTCTACCCTCCTTAAAAGAAGTTTCGTCCCGAAACTTAAAACAAGTAGGGAGAAGCAATATCCCGCCAGGAAAACTCAACGAGATACGCAAGAAACGCGTAACTAACGCCCAACGGCGAAACGTTACAAACAACGCAACGGAATATACGGTGTGAAAACACGCTCCACGAAGACCAACACAACGTCGCCGTTAGGGATATAATATAACCAACAAGTGACAAGCGTCATCAAATAGACAATACAATCGAGTCGATTATACGAACAATCACAAAACACAACGAACGATAATCAATACGATTGACCAACCCAACGGTACATCAATCAAAACGCGAGCCAATCGCTGAACAAATACGGAATTCCACTGCCCAAGGGTTGGAAGATCGAAAACGAGACTAATTTCCTGAACTTAAGGGAATTAGAAAGGAGCCTTAATGCTCAACAATCACGAAACGAGAACAAAAACCGAACAAACAAACGATCGAGACAACAAAAATCGAACAATCTTGTCCGAAACACGAAGGATAATAAAATTCAAACAATAATTCCGATGATGATCTAGTGAGAACAACAAGACATGCATTCCCATAAGATCCACAGGAAAGGGAATAGCGATTGAAAAGTCACAACGACAAACGAGTTATTCCGAAACAATACCACACTCGTTCGATCAACAAAAGCAAGGGCCAGGACAAGCTTAGAAATGTCAACGAACATAAATGAGTCGACAAAGTCGAAAACACAAGAGTTCCAAATCCGATCCACTTCGAATAAAAGAACTAATAGAACCAGATGATGTCACTCACGTACAAGGTTCACAAGAATCGAACTGAACCCGAAAAAGTCACATCGATAACCAGATCGACCCACAACAAGATCACAGCCCGTTCGGACGATGAAACCGAAATACAGAACAAGTTCATAAAGTATCAGCGAACATGAGCGAATCGATAGACTGGAGAAAGAGAAAATACAGAAGTCAAAATAGTACGGGTATTACCTCCGACCTCGTCCACGAAATTCACAAAAACAGGAGCAAGGTAACAAGACATTAAACAACCGACACATAACGGAACGATCACCGATGCACACGGTCATACCAAACCAAGCTCTAACTGTAACAACCCCAAAACCATCCGGGATATTACAGCGCCGTGGGTCCCGCGCCGGAACTCACCAGGCTAAAAACCGTTTACAAAACCAATTCAAAAGCGCCAAAAGGCCGATGACGGTAATATTTTAAATACTCAAATATTTTCAAAAGCATAATTTTGAAATACCATCATAAAATACCATTTGAAAATACAAGGCGAAGTGCCAAATCTCGATAGTTCAAAATGTACGTTAAGAGGCCGCTTAAACGTACCGATGAAATAGTTTAGGAAAAGGTTTAACGAAATAACCCAAGTTCGCAAAGTGCCAAAAGCCCTTTAAAATACACATACGCAGCGGATAAAGATACCGAAAAGCCATTTTGAAATATACACACGCAGCGGATAAAAACACAGTTCAAAATACACATTTGCAGCGGAAATAAATGACCAGAATAGAATACTCAATTCTCCGAAAACAAGCCACAGCCAGTATCACATCGGGAAGCTCATCCCTTCACGACCGCTACTAGCTCGATCTCCGAGTACCTAAAAATAAAGCCCACGAAGGGGTCAGCCACAATACTCAATAATGATACCGATCACATCATCATAAATAATTACATACCAATGTAATAATACTGTAAGAATACTACCAACGTAATCTTACCGTTATAATCTTACCAATCCATAATAATCCAAATCCTTACCATAATCCACATTTCGCATCCTCGAATGACGAAATGAACTTAACAACAATTATCTGTATTGAATTTCAAAAATACCAATAATCCTCAAAACATCATCATAACTCATAATCATCAAATAATTCATCTGTGCCAAATCCTGTCCATCGGATTACACAATCAAAACTCAACCTGGATAAACCAACAGTACACAACGTATCTGTAGATCAACTACCATATGATAATGATAAAAAATCCCGAACATCGACGTACAGTCTGAATGCTTATACGATCAATAACCAGATCAACCAAAACATCACTGAGAATATCATCGACATGATAACTCCAATACGACCAATAAAGGATCACGATAATTGAGAATACCATCAACAAGGTAAATTTCGAACGCAATCAATGAAGGATCAACAATAATCGAGAATACCATCAACAAGGTAAACTCCAAATGATCAACAAAGGACCAACCATAACCGAGAATACCATCAACAAGGTAAACTCCAAATGATCAACAAAGGACCAACCATAACCGAGAATACCATCAACAAGGTAAACTCCAAATGATCAACAATAATGGATCTCAAGAAATAACTCCGACAGTCGAACATACCCCTCGGGCGTATGAACAACCCGATCCTGGCGTCGAACATACCCAACCATAAATGGAGGATGAACGACCAAACAATATGGCTCAAAGATGGAAGTCATAGTACGCCCGATCCGGAAATGTGTCCGTGCACAAGCCACCCCGGGTATTGATCACATACACGTGTGGTCTTGTACCTAATTAGCCTCATGAACTACGTCTCGTGTGCATGGTTCAATGTGAAAATATCAACACATAACCATCATGTGCCCGGGTAAAAATCTTACACAATAACCAATCGGCATGCAGATATGACTCCAGATATGTCACGATGCAACATGACAATGAAACTCAAAGAAACACATATCCAATAAGGATCAAAAGACTCACCGAAGTGAACAACAACAGACTGACAATGAGAAGTCGACACGACTAATCAATATCCAAAACATCAATCCTGGGATCATCATCCCCAAATGAATTACCAACATGATCTACAATCTCAATACAACAGTCCTGGGATCAACATCCCTCAACGAATAACCGATATGAGACTCATTACACGAAACCTCAACATATACAACAACTCAACATACTAATTATCCACATGACTGAACAAATACTTAGATTACCTCAATGCCGAGGACCATATCCATCAACATCCCCCAATGAGACGATCAACACAACCATTAATACCAACAATAGTCCTGGGATCAACATCCCTCAACGAACAACCAGTACGAATCTCAATATATGAAGCCTCGACATACAACATATACAACAACTCAACATAACAATTATCTCATAACTGAACAATACATAAATTACCTCAAAGCCGAAGACAACATCCTTTCCACGAACAACATCCCTGAATGAATACACAGTTATACAAATAATCTCAAATAAGGTACCATCGATTCAATACCAATAAACCTTTATCCCGATATTTATGTCATCACGATAACTATCCTCGATACCGATATTCTATATCCTTGACCAAAGATAACTCACGTCTTCCCTGAACACAATTAAATCATATACCTTATGATTTAATACAACCAGAGCACGATATACAAACCATTATCCCGACAACTTACATTTCTAACAACATTGCTATACGAATTATAAATGAAATGAAAACGAAACCATTCATCAAATATTATAAACTGAACAAGTATAAACTTGCCTCGATACCGATACCACGAAGCCGTTACCAAAATCCATTGCCTTTGTCTACGCGCTCCTTAGCCCCGACCAAAAGCAATCTACGAATTCTTCAGTCTCAACCGCAACACAATGGTCATAAACCACGATCAAACATCACGACCTATTGCAATAACCAATTAACACACATTCGATAAAAATCAATAACCGACATACTCAACCAACAAACTCAACGGTTCAACGAAACCTCGATCATATACATAATACCAAATAATCCAACTCAACAAATACGAACCCATATCCACGATACAAGTCGTAACTCGATGATCACAAATAACAATCAATAACCGATCAACAAGCACAACGGTTCTACAAAATCCCGATTAAACACAAATCCGAACTACCAAATCAATCGATCACGAATTCAAAACCACAATACGATTCCACAATCCGAATATCATATCCATAATCTATTTAAACCAACAAGGGTCTAACATTACCGATTCCAAATTCAATCTTAAAAACAATTACAAGTTTCCTCCTTGTATAATCATAATAAAATCCAATTACCGATTATCATCATCAATCCGGACAATCCAATTAATTCAACAATATAGATAACCATATTCCAAAGGTTTCAAACAATTCCATTATCCGAATTGAACACTTATTCAATAAGTATGAATTTCCAAATTCAAACATGAATAATAATTCTCATCAAACTCGAAATCATATTCGTATTCCTATACGAATATTGTACCAAGATACATAACTTAGTTCTAAATGTGAATATTCCATATTCATATCCAAAACACCAACACTTTAAAACGTATTCATCAAATCAATGATCAATTCATCTCGACATTAAGGATTTTATAACATATTCGATTCCAACTTCAACTCCAAATACGAAGACAAAACTCCTTCTTGTTCATACTTGTAAATTCGTAGAAAACAATTTATCGATTATTATCGTGAATAATCACATTCCAAATTATCCGAAATCCTTCCAAAATCATAACATGTAACTCAAGAGTTCTTTAAGAACACGAATTATCCAAATTCACGTTCATAATCCATAAAACAACATAACCCGATGTTTTCTAACATCTAAACAACCCTTATTCACAATTCAAGGTGTATATAATCATGTTCTTAAATATATATACTTCTCATAACATCATGAATCGCAACAAACCACCAAGAACATCGAGAATACTACGATTCCATAATCATAACAACATAATCGAATCATTTGATCACCAATTCATTATCTTCCTTTAACAAAATTCCCATAATTACCAAGAATCATCACCACAATA
This sequence comes from Orobanche coerulescens, assembly GCA_033398695.1. NCBI lineage: Eukaryota > Viridiplantae > Streptophyta > Magnoliopsida > Lamiales > Orobanchaceae > Orobanche > Orobanche coerulescens. Next base: position 96,709,335 of record CM065807.1, read on the forward strand.
TCATTCCCATCACCATTCATACGAAAACGTGTAGAATTTTCCAAGTTCTACTCATTGAGACATTTCATCGAACACTTTGAAGGCATAGTCCAATTCAATCGATTATTCAAAGAAATACTCGAATTATTTCCACAAAACTTCAAGAGTATTGAATGATTACGAGTATACAATCAAGCTCTATCAATAATCTGAATCAAAACGAAGCAAATCGGCCAAAACACCAAGAAACCTCAAGAACATCCAAAAACTAAAAGTTTAGGTATTCTTACCTTCGATCCGGGTGGAAGATGATGTTAATCCATGATTCCAACTTCCAAAACATGTTGCTAGATGATGATATTACTCAAATCCATCCACTTTGATGAAGAAATCGCGAAGAAACGAAGAGAAAACATGAAAATGGCCGGATGACTCGGTCCAGGCCTTTAAATAGGCGGAACCTACCGGACCATTACGTACGTAACCGGCCACTGCCTTACGTACGTAATCGCCATGGCTCGCGCGCCCGATTACGCCGGAACCCTTACGTACGTAATCGGCGGTGCTTACGACGTATCGCCCTTACGGCCGTGGCAAGCTCTTGCCTTACGTACGTAATCGGCCAGTCCTAGCCATCCCTGTGAGTCACTGCCGACCGTGATCGGCCACCCCCACGAGTCACTGTCGACCATGCTCCGCCATTCCAACGAGTCACGACCGGCCATGCTCGGCCATCCAGGTCATCTCGGCCACGACTCGATCGGCTACTCCGTAACGTACGTAACACTTATTCCGTTGCGTACGTAATACGTACGTTGACTTGCTACAGTATAATACTCGTATTACGTACGTAATACCCCCTGTATAACGTACGTAACTCCATCCGTTGACTCACCTGTCCACATCTGCTCCGAAAGCTGCCGACCACGGGCCCCACTGTCCGATTCCTCTTATTACGTATGTTATGTACACTATATAACGTACGTAAGCTAACACATTTTACGTACGTAAGCTCCAAGGCTTAACGTACGTAATGGCTTTTATACTTAGCCAAAAATCCAACTGTTCCTGTCTGAAGTCTCGGCGTACAAAATACAAACATACGGCATACTGAATACACATACTGAATCCAAAAATATTCTCATACGGTATACCTGATATTCAAATCAGTTCAACCTGATACAACATATCCTGAATATATCTGTCAATCCAAAAATGATAATCACACCGGTATAACTATCTCGGTTCTCAATTTATTTTATCCATACTGTATAGATACCAAACTATACAGTATATCTCAGATAAAATAACGCGAAAAATTTATACTGAAAATCCGGGTATTACATACTACCCCCCTTAAAATAAGTTTCGTCCTCGAAACTTGCAACCAGTCACCAACAACAGATAAATCCAAAATTTCCAACTCATCACAAAAACAATCACGCGTCGCCACAAGCGAATAACCAAACCAATATACTTACAGGTGCGTGAAGTCGATGATCTCCCGTGATACTAGCACACGACTCCCATACGAAGTCTCAACACAACCAACGCACACCAATATCACAAATAGCAGTTTGAAAAGAATCTCGGAAATTTTGGAAACTCCAAAAATCGATTCGACTCAAAAGTCAGATAAACTCATTTTTAAAAATCACGCTACTCCCGTACCGGTAAAGCCACATAACACACACGCCTAGGTTTCACAAAACCCAAGCTCCGATACCATCTTCTGTAACAACCCCAAAACCATCCGGGATATTACAGCGCCGTGGGTCCCACGCCGGAACCCACCAGGCTAAAAACCGTTTACAAAACCAATTCAAAAGCGCCAAAAGGCCGATGACGGTAATATTTTAAATACTCAAATATTTTCAAAATCATAATTTTGAAATACCATCATAAAATACCATTTGAAAATACAAGGCGAAGTGCCAAATCTCGATAGTTCAAAATGTACGTTAAGAGGCCGCTTAAACGTACCGATGAAATAGTTTAGGAAAAGGTTTAACGAAATAACCCAAGTTCGCAAAGTGCCAAAAGCCCTTTAAAATACACATACGCAGCGGATAAAGATACCGAAAAGCCATTTTGAAATATACACACGCAGCGGATAAAAACACAGTTCAAAATACACATTTGCAGCGGAAATAAATGACCAGAATAGAATACTCAATTCTCCGAAAACAAGCCACAGCCAGTATCACATCGGGAAGCTCATCCCTTCACGACCGCTACTAGCTCGATCTCCGAGTACCTAAAAATAAAGCCCACGACGGGGTCAGCCACAATACTCAATAATGATACCGATCACATCATCATAAATAATTACATACCAATATAATAATACTGTAAGAATACTACCAACGTAATCTTACCGTTATAACCTTACCAATCCATAATAATCCAAATCCTTACCATAATCCACATTTCGCATCCTCGAATGACGAAATGAACTTAACAACAATTATCTGTATTGAATTTCAAAAATACCAATAATCATCAAAACATCATCATAACTCATAATCATGAAATAATTCATCCGTGCCAAATCCTGTCCATCGGATTACACAATCAAAACTCAACCTGGATAAACCAACAGTACACAACGTATCTGTAGATCAACTACCATATGATAATGATAACAAATCCCGAACATCGACGTACAGTCTGAATGCTTATACGATCAATAACCAGATCAACCAAAACATCACTGAGAATATCATCGACATGATAACTCCAATACGACCCATAAAGGATCACGATAATTGAGAATACCATCAACAAGGTAAATCTCGAACGCAATCAATGAAGGATCAACAATAACCGAGAATACCATCAACAAGGTAAACTCCAAATGATCAACAAAGGACCAACCATAACCGAGAATACCATCAACAAGGTAAACTCCAAATGATCAACAATAATGGATCTCAAGAAATATCTCCGACTGTCGAACATACCCCTCGGGCGTATGAACAACAAGTCACAAACTGTCGAACATACCCAACCATAAATGGAGGATGAACGACCAAACAATATGGCTCAAAGATGGAAGTCATAGTATGCCCGATCCGGAAATGTGTCCGTGCACAAGCCACCCCGGGTATTGATCACATACACGTGTGGTCTTGTACCTAATTAGCCTCACGAACTACGTCTCGTGTGCACGGTTCAATGTGAAAATATCAACACATAACCATCATGTGTCCGGCTAAAAATCCTACACAATAACCAATCCGCATGCAGATATGACTCCAGATATGTCACGATGCAACATGACAATGAAACTCAAAGAAACACATATCCAATAAGGATCAAAAGACTCACCGAAGTGAACAACAACAGACTGACAATGAGAAGTCGACACGACTAATCAATATCCAAAACATCAATCCTGGGATCATCATCCCCAAATGAATTACCAACATGATCTACGATCTCAATACAACAGTCCTGGGATCAACATCCCTCAACGAATAACCGATATGAGACTCATTACACGAAACCTCAACATATACAACAACTCAACATACTAATTATCCACATGAGTGAACAAATACTTAGATTACCTCAAAGCCGAGGACCATATCCATCAACATCCCCCAATGAGACGATCAACACAACCATTAATACCAACAATAGTCTTGGGATCAACATCCCTCAACGAACAACCAGTACGAATCTCAATATATGAAGCCTCGACATACAACATATACAACAACTCAACATAACAATTATCTCATAACTGAACAATACATAAATTACCTCAAAGCCGAAGACAACATCCTTTCCACGAACAACATCCCTGAACGAATACACAGTTATACAAATAATCTCAAATAAGGTACCATCGATTCAATACCAATAAACCTTTATCCCGATATTTATGTCATCACGATAACTATCCTCGATACCGATATTCTATATCCTTGACCAAAGATAACTCACGTCTTCCCTGAACACAATTAAATCATATACCTTATGATTTAATACAACGAAACACGATATACAAACCATTATCCCGACAACTTACATTTCTAACAACATTGCTATACGAATTATAAATGAAATGAAAACGAAACCATTCATCAAATATTATAAACTGAACAAGTATAAACTTGCCTCGATACCGATACCACGAAGCCGTTACCAAAATCCATTGCCTTTGTCTACGAGCTCCTTAGCCCCGACCAAAAGCAATCTACGAATTCTTCAGTCTCAACCGCAACACAACGGTCATAAACCACGATCAAACATCACGACCTATTGCAATAACCAATTAACACACATTCGATAAAAATCAATAACCGACATACTCAACCAACAAACTCAACAGTTCAACGAAACCTCGATCATATACATAATACCAAATAATCCAACTCAACAAATACGAACCCATATCCACGATACAAGTCGTAACTCGATGATCACAAATAACAATCAATAACCGATCAACAAGCACAACGGTTCTACAAAATACTGATTAAACACAAATCCGAACTACCAAATCAATCGATCACGAATTCAAAACCACAATACGATTCCACAATCCGAATATCATATCCATAATCTATTTAAACCAACAAGGGTCTAACATTACCGATTCCAAATTCAATCTTAAAAACAATTACAAGTTTCCTCCTTGTATAATCATAATAAAATCCAATTACCGGTTATCATCATCAATCCGGACAATCCAATTAATTCAACAATATAGATAACCATATTCCAAAGGTTTCAAATAATTCCATTATCCGAATTGAACACTTATTCAATAAGTATGAATTTCCAAATTCAAACATGAATAATAATTCTCATCAAACTCGAAATCATATTCGTATTCCTATACGAATATTGTACCAAGATACATAACTTAGTTCTAAATGTGAATATTCCATATTCATATCCAAAACACCAACACTTTAAAACGTATTCATCAAATCAATGATCAATTCATCTCGACATTAAGGATTTTATAACATATTCGATTCCAACTTCAACTCCAAATACGAAGACAAAACTCCTTCTTGTTCATACTTGTAAATTCGTAGAAAACAATTTATTGATTATTATCGTGAATAATCACATTCCAAATTATCCGAAATCCTTCCAAAATCATAAGATGTAACTCAAGAGTTCTTTAAGAACACGAATTATCCAAATTCACGTTCATAATCCATAAAACAACATAACCCGATGTTTTCTAACATCTAAACAACCCTTATTCACAATTCAAGGTGTATATAATCATTTTCTTAAATATATATACTTCTCATAACATCATGAATCGCAACAAACCACCAAGAACATCGAGAATACTACGATTCCATAATCATAACAACATAATCGAATCATTTGATCACCAATTCATTATCTTCCTTTAACAAAATTCCCATAATTACCAAGAATCATCACCACAATATCATTTCCATCACCATTCATACGAAAACGTGTAGAATTTTCCAAGTTCTACTCATTGAGACATTTCATCGAACACTTTGAAGGCATAGTCCAATTCAATCGATTATTCAAAGAAATACTCGAATTCTTTCTACAAAACTTCAAGAGTATTGAATGATTATGAGTATACTATCAAGCTCTATCAATAATCTGAATCAAAACGAAGCAAATCGGCCAAAACACCAAGAAACCTCAAGAACATCCAAAAACTAAAAGTTTAGGTATTCTTACCTTCGATCCGGGTGGAAGATGATGTTAATCCATGATTCCAACTTCCAAAACATGTTGCTAGATGATGATATTACTCAAATCCATCCACTTTGATGAAGAAATCGCGAAGAAACGAAGAGAAAACATGAAAATGGCCGGATGACTCGGTCCAGGCCTTTAAATAGGCGGAACCTGCCGGACCATTACGTACGTAACCGGCCACTGCCTTACGTACGTAATCGCCATGGCACGCTCGCGCCGATTACGCCGGAACCCTTACGTGCGTAGCGGCGGTGGCTTACGTCGTGGCGGCCCTTACGGCCGTAACCGGCCACTGCCTTACGTACGTAATCGGCCAGTCCTAGCCATCCCTGCGAGTCACTGCCGACCGTGATCGGCCACCCCCACGAGTCACTGTCGACCATGCTCCGCCATTCCAACGAGTCACGACAGGCCATGCTCGGCCATCCATGTCATCTCGGCCACGACTCGATCGGCTACTCCGTAACGTACGTAACACTTATTCCGTTGCGTACGTAATACGTACGTTGACTTGCTACAGTATAATACTCGTATTACGTACGTAATACACCCTGTATAACGTACGTAACTCCATCCGTTGACTCACCTGTCCACATCTGCGCCGAAAGCTGCCGACCACGGGCCCCACTATCCGATTGCTCTTGTTACGTACGTTATGTACACTATATAACGTACATAAGCTAACACATTTTACGTACGTAAGCTCCAAGGCTTAACGTACGTAATGGCTTTTATACTTAGCCAAAAATCCAACTGTTCCTGTCCGAAGTCTCGGCGTACAAAATACAAACATACGGCATACTGAATACACATACTGAATCCAAAAATATTCTCATACGGTATACCTGATATTCAAATCAGTTCAACCTGATACAACATATCCTGAATATATTTGTCAATCCAAAAATGATAATCACACCGGTATAACTGTCTCGGTTCTCAATGTATTTTATCCATACTGTATAGATACCAAACTATACAGTATATCTTAGATAAAATAACGCGAAAAATTTATACTGAAAATCCGGGTATTACACTAACTGCTCGCACATGCGCGATAACGCAGAAATCACCACGAGATGGCAACATTCAATACCAACATCCCACCTCTCACACAGGGCTAACACAACAAATGTGTGGAAAACAACTCAACGCTCACGCCGCCAACTCGATCATACTCGGGAGCAAACATCAAAATGACAATGCGAACATCATACATACATACCCAGCCCTCAAACGGGAATGGATAGGTTTTAAAAACGAAAACCTCATTTTGAAAATAATTTTAGAAAAACACCGGTTGATCTTGAGTATCACATTTCAAAAAAAATACAAACGTGAAACATCGTTATCGAGACATTGGAGAACCATTTCGCATTTGATAAAAATGAGGACACTTTGTCTTAGTGAAAACTTTCAGAATATTCGACCCTCGGGTCTAAATAAAAGTGTTTCTAAAACATTGAAAATATCTCAAAGCATTTTGGTCCTCGAAGTAGAAAATTTTTGAAATATATTGTGGCACCTAGGATGTACCACAAGAAAATAATTCATTTGAAAATTATGTCTCGAAACTTATTTTTCTAAGATACTCAAGGTTTTCAAAAATCCAATAGGCCAGAATGCCCAAAACTCACACATATCGACGTTCACTAAAACAACTCCTAGTACACGCATCAAAACGTTTAAAATCAAGACAATACATGTCCTTAAACGGAAATAAACGATAAAATACCACAACCGAAGACCGCCTAGGATTCAGAACAAAACCACTGACCCCATTTGAGGCCTCTAAGAACCCTCCCGCCCTGGCTAGTGAACAAGTCGAACGCGTATAAGCACAAAGCTTCCACAATAAAACTTGTAAAACGTGCAAATCGATTCGAAAATCATCAGCAACGGACAAAAACAACAATAAAAAGACATCACAAGCGATGACACTCCTCGTATAAATCAAATACGAGAGTCGACTAAATACATATCGTGAAATCAAAATCCACATAAGGATTCCACCACTTAACAAATAATCATAAAAATAGCTCGTGTCACATGAGGCACAACACAAAGAAGGGAGACTTACTTCCACAGGTCGCACGAAGATGATGATCGCCCCACGATACTAATCACGACCAACAAACTCAAACGATGCGTCGCGACACGACTCAGTCAGATAAAATCCGACGAAACAAGACTCAAACAACACAACTTTACCCGACAGCCTAGGTTTCCTCAACCTAAGCTCTGATACCATTTATGTAACACCCCCAATCCGCTCAGGGATGTTACACGCCGTAGAACCTTTCCTCAAGGATCTACCAGGCTAGTAACAATATGAAACATCTCGACAATGCCTTTAAGGCTAAAATGACTCAGTAGACCGATTTGGCCTTTCAATAAAAACATACAACTCGATTACAACTCATGCCCACGCAGGGGTCAAAACACAACCACACCCGTACAACGGGAAAAATATAGCATCGGAAAATAATGTACAACTGAACCAATACACGATGTACGGTTCCTCATGTGATTAGTATCGATCATCTTTCATCATCCTTCGTGCCGACTCTGTGTTATGCTCCAAAACCTGAATGCAAAAACAGACATCCACCCCCCGAATACTCGGGGGTTAGCAAAACTCCACTGTTTTGCTGGTGCAAGAACAAAGTGCAAATACGAGCCATACAATTCACATTCCACGAATAACAATAACGATGAATCCTCAAAGATCCAAACGAAACGAAAAGTACTTCCCGAGGCAAGAGTTTGAGAAAACCTTTCAAAATCGAAATATCATAAATCAATAGAAATAATTTATAAAACGGTTTAGAATGCCATCGAGAGTTTTAATAGAAAACAATTTAGGATTATCAAATCCTACTTTTCAAAATCCAAAAGACAAAAGGGGTCACCGCCCCAAAGGTTTACTTTCCGAAAAAATGACATTTACCAAACCGTTGGGATTTTAGCCCCAAATCCATAAAATGACTTTTACAAAACCATTGGGATTTTAGCCCCAAATCTCATCAACTCATAGTACACAAGAACGACCACAAGGTTCGTCTTCCAACGTCAAAATCCACAATTAAAGGATTTAACACAAACAGCAAAATACTCTAGAGCCATCCTAGACAAGTAGGCCAAACGAACCACTTACCTCTTACACACTTAGTCAATGCATGCAATCATGAAAACCGTTCAAAAGCACTCATTTCCGGAAATGCCATAATCAAATCACATTTGCAAAATGCACCACAATTAACCGTCGATCCACGTCCCTGTGGACCCCTACCGAGACCCCGTCGGATCTAACCCGTAGTGGTTAAAAGCAAGCTCGTCGATCCACGTCTCTTCTGGACCCCTACCGAGACCCCGTCGGATCTAACCCGTATTGAGCATACACACACACACGTTACTCATGCAATACTAATATGCTAAGAATGTAAGTTCATCAAGAATACTTACTAGAGATGGCCACTTACTCGACGCCGTTATCAAACTCTTCAAAACACAATAACAAGATTAAACACGGAATACACGATTCCATAACTTTAAACAACAGGGATATCATCAAAGCCTTCAACGTTCAAAATGACCAAATCATAATCAATTCCCAAAACACGCCGTTCACAAAACACACCCGCGTTTTGAAAGAGAGCCTTTAATGAGGCCAAACCGAAATCTTTTGAAACTTCATTTCAAACAACCAAACAAACACACCAAGACGATCACCGATCATCATATCCATAAAATAAGAGAAGTATGGGCAAGGTACTTGCCTCGAATAACCACAACGCGGAGAATCGGCCGAAGTAGGTTGGCACGAACCGACTACGAACTCGCCGACTCCACCAAACGACAATCCACAACAATGAACTACGAACAAAAACAATAACAACGAAAATGAATTCCAAAGTACGACCCAAAGCCGCTGAATTCAAAGAACAAATGACGAAAGTTCAAGGATTTCCCCCAAAACGGCCAAGAACACGATTCGTCCCTACAAAACACGAAAATAGAATTCCAAGTTGAAATATGGATATACAATCCATAGAATGTGTTTAACAACATCATTTAACCATAATCGATTCATCAAAAACGGATGAAAAATGAGATCGAGAACAAATCCCCCAAAAGTCAATTCGAAGGAAATCAAGAAATATACTTCGATCCGACGAAGAACAATGGATTAAATGATGTTAAACACAAGAATACTACCAAGATTAATCATACCCATCATGAATTAATCAACAACACGGAACGAATCGGACAAAAATGCAAAAACCCCCAAATTCACGAAATTAGGGTTCTAAGGTAAGATTACCTTGATTCGCTGGATCAAAGGATGATAACGGATGATTGATTGATGTTATGAACTCAAGAACTTCGTGTATTTGTTGTCAAACAACATGGCTTCGCCACTCTCGAATCGCCAGCCGCGGATAGAAGTGGAAGGAAGTGAGAAATGAATGAAAATGTGAATGCTCTGTCACATTTATACTGGGCCGGAACTAGCGTGCGCTAGCCTTCCCGGACTAGCGTGCGCTATCGGCCGGAATCGGCCGAGTACCCTCGGCCAGGGCCCGCACGACCCGGCACCACCGACCAAACCTGCCGACCAAACCTGCCGACCCGACTCCCGCTAGCGTGCGCTACGGCCGGAAGCCTGCGCGCGCGCTAGCCGACTGGCCCAAAGAACCTCCGGACTAAAAAGTTCGCCTGTAACGACGCTAGTCGGCCGACGGCGGCGCTATCCTGCCGGTTAGCGTGCGCTACGACCGACAAGTAGCGTGCGGTACCTTCCGATCTCGACCGAGTCCGAACCTCGTAACCCCACCGCCTGCACCCGAGAAGCGTCGTTAGGCGGCCGATGGCGTGCGCTACACTGCCGTTAGCGCGCATCCTTCCGGCCGAAGGCGTGCGCTTACGCGGTTCTCGCCGCACTGTCCGGCCGGTGCCCGCAATCGTCCGGCGATCCCCCGCAACCGTCCGGCGATGCGACCACCAAGGCTCGACGACTCGATTTCCGAAAACGCACGGAACGAACACGACGAAAAGTTCGCGGACGACATCAACGACCCGAAATGAAAACATAATACAATAATTAATCATACGCGACCAAGAAACGGGTCGAGACAACAATTACAGATACGGATACCTGTAACTTTGGGTAAATTACAAAATGGCCCAAAACGCTCGAAAATCACGATACGTGATCGAATAACCAAACTGTAACACCCCCAGATCCGACTGGGAATATTACAGCGTCGTGGGCCCCGAGATGGAACCCACAAGGCTGAAGGAAATTTTCGCAAACATTTACAAACGTCCAAGAGGCTAACGACGGTATTATATATTTAAAACATTCGAATACTTTATAAAACTCGTTTATCAAAACCGTCGTAAAATCTCATTTGAAACCATAAGGCCCGAAATGCTAAAACTCAACAGTTTAAAAACATACGTTAAGCTATCGCTTACACGTATAGACAGAATAGATTTAGAAAATGATTGCCAAAGTAACCTAAGTTACCAGATACCAAAAGGACATTTAAAAATACTCACGCAGCGGATAAAGACAAACAATTAAAATACTCTAGCAGCGGAATACAACAACAGATCAGAAGATCAATACACAAATACATGTCCTAGCCAGTATCCTCCGGGAAGCTCATCTCTTCACGACCGCTACAAGCTTGATAATCCAAGAACCTAAAAAGAAAGCCCACGACGGGGTCAGCCATAATATCCAACAATGATAACCATCACATCACGTCAATAATTACATACCATTGGAAATACTAAGTAAGAATACGACCAATGTAATCTTACCGTCGTAACTTTACGAAAATCCACGATTCGTATCCTTAACAACACAATAAGATAATACCGAAATATCTGTACGGTATCTCAACAATACTCAAGGTTCTCAAAACATTATTATAATTAGCGATATGGAAATTATACCAACTCTGGCCAATTCAATCCATCGGATAACATCGACAATTCCAATACGATATTCGATTGTCCATCAAAGACAAGTATCAAGGAAATATGGAACATACCACAAGATACGAAATACCATGACGAAATCACGTCAGTCTAATCCAAGATTAGATCAACACAACATACGAACATGGTCCTAACGCAAGACCTACAAATACATACTCATGTGACAACGTCAATATGTTCACAACAATAACAACAATGTATACTTATGGCAAACCCATAATATACATATGCACAATAACAACAACACATATGGTAATTCAACGATCCAGCGCATACAGCTATAGATTCCCATGATGATCCCGTCGGACCAACGCATGGTGGCATTACCTGTCCAGTGATCCAGCGCACACAGTTATAGATTCCCATGATGATCCCGTCGGACCAACGCATGGTGGACATACGACAACAATGCACGACTGCACAAGACAATAGTACACAATGCACGACAACAACCGTGCACAAATGCATGACAACAACGATACACGAATGTATCATAACATGATCGACACAAAATGACAAAAATGATTAGAGTACTTGCTCCGAGTTCTTCGAGATCAATCTCGATATCGAAACCATCACCAACCATTATTCTGAATATTCACCGATCCAAAACATCACAGACGGTAGATAATTCACGTTTTCGTCAATACCATGATGTATCCTCGATAACAAGTATACCAACAACAATTGTAAATCATATACATTATGATTTAAATTCCCAAAACTCGAATACAACCTATAATTCCAAATCTCCTGTGATTACGATTATACATTGCTATACGAATTATAAACAAATGAAACTGAAACCATTCATTAAATATTATAAACTGAGCAAGTAATAACTTGCCTCGATACCAATGAAGCCGTTACCAATTCCTTGTCGTCGTCTACAAGTCCCTTGGCCCTGATCAAAGCAATCTACAAACATTCTTGAATACGACCGCAAAGCATGGTTCTAAACATCGATCAATAATCTCAACCTATTACAATAATCGATTTAACACACATTCGATAACAATCAACAATCGATATAACTAATCCACAAACCCAACGATTCCAAAATATCTCAATTAAACACAAGTCCGAACAATCTAACTCAAACAATTACGAATTCATTCCCATGATTCCACAAAGCCCATATATCGATTCGATAAGGCGAGTACACAAACTTAACCAAAATATACCAATCAATTTCTCTTTCAAAACTTCAATCAAACACCTTGAAGGCGGAATTCAAAGGTATATTCGAATCATCAATCAACAAACACCAACCACATCAAGAACATGAAGAACATAATCACAAACATATATATCCTTCAACATTATATGATTCTAGCCATCGATACGAACTAAACCACCAAAATATATCAAGAATCTCAAACATCCCAAAATATTAGAGTTCCAGCCAATTACCTTCAGTCCGGCGAAAGAATCAATAATGATGTTATAATCCTTGTTCCAAGCTTTTCTAGATGTTATCACTTGATAAACCAACTCAAAAGCTGAGGTTTAGGGGTTAAAAACCGAGTTTGGGTGATTTGGGACGAAAAGGGATCGTGTAGGATGGGTTGGGAAATGAATTCCCGACTGCTTTACGTTTTTATACGCCCACGCATGTTAGCGTACGCTAACTTCATCAATAGCGTGCGCTACCTGCTCCTGAATACGCATAAGATAGTTTTTGCCATTTTGAGCATAACTCACTCATCCGGACTCCGATTAACTCACCGTTTGAACCATTAGAAAGCTAACTCGATGCTCTATTATATTGTTATGTTTCAGAATTTTTGGACTTTTCAAGAATCGGTGGTGATTTTCCAAAGTCGAACCTTATACACATTACTTTCCAAACAAGTGTCCAAATGTTATTTCCACTCATATTTAAACATATAGTCTTCTTAATTATATCATATACACCAAGAATCATAATCACTTGTATGTTCATCATCATACGAAGTAAACAATAACAACAACATTAAAAAACCCGAAATGAAGGGAGATATTAACCAACATATCTCTTGAAGAAAAACAACACCGTTCAAAACCACACGAATCATATCAATATCCGCATATAAACCATATTATCAACATAACTCAGTAATCCATCTCATAACCATACTCATCAACTCATAAACATGACGATCATCAACTCAAGAACATCATATACAATCCAAAATGAAATCCCAAAGTGGAGAGTAATTACCTCTTTGAAGGAATGGATTGAATCCCAAGGTTGAATCCGTTTTCAATCACTTCCAAGCTTCAAATGTTGTTAGGAATGATCAACTCAAGTGTTTGGAACCTCAACTTCTCTCTAAGACCTCTCTCTATCGGTTCACATGAAGAAATGGACGGGAATGACGAATAATGGCCAACTGCACTTATATATATACTGTACATTATTAACGTACTCTAACATCTTTAATTAACGTACGTTACAAGCTTAGCGTGCGCTAACTGTCCTTTGTTAGCGTGCGCTATCGCAGTCCAGAGGCGACTGTTTTGCTTCGTAAACTAGCTTGCGTACGTAATGTCCATGTATTAACGTACGTAAAACATCCTGTCTAGCGTACGCAAGTCCTTAACCTTAGCGTGCGCTATACGCAGTTGACTCGTTTGTCTATATGCTCCGAAGACTGGTCCACACGCCGAAAGTGCTGACGAGGATAAGATTCCTTTTTGTCCGATATATCATTAGCGTGCGCTAACCTTTAGGGTTTAGCGTGCGCTAGTACTACATTACAAACATCCGTTGACTTATCAGAACGTGCGCCGAAAGTGGCCTGGTCCACACGTAGATTCCCTCTGATCTGCCTGCACTAGCGCGCGCTATTATTTTACCTTTAGCGTGCGCTACATCTGCACGTTAGCGTGCGTTATAAATGAGTATTAGCGTGCGCTAATAAGGCTATGTTTAGCCATTATCATCTACTCTTCTCCAACATCTCGACGTGCAGAATACGAACATACGGCATACTGAATACATATACATATACCAACAACATTCCCATACGATAAGCCCGACACACAATGTCTTCCAATACAACTGTCAACCAAGTGCGGAAATAATACTAATACAGGCGTCTTAGTTCTTCATTTATTTTATCCATACTGTACAGATTCCACGTTGTACAACATAACTCGGATAAAATAATATTAAACAACAGTAGTAGAAATTCCGGATATTACATACTACACCACTTAAAATAAGTTTCGTCCTCGAAACTTGCAAGCCGTCATAGAAAAACAAACAAACCATTCAACTGAAATATTCCGACACCATCACGACAACGATCAATACAGAACCCCAGAGACAGATATACGGACGAATAAAATTCTCAAAACGTTACACAATTTACATAACAGTAGATCTCAAAGAAACGCACCCGAATGTTGAACATACCCTTCGGCATACAAACAACCAATCACAAACCGACGAACATACCCAATCATACCTGGAGTGGGAACGACCAATCAATATCCAAAACAACCATCCTGGAGTCACCATCCCCAAATCTACACTTAAAATGAAATCATTCAAAAATCACTATGGTAAAATCGCACTACTACCACACCAATAGAGTCACATAGCACATATGCTCCAGTTTCACAAAACTCAAAATTCCAAAATCATATTCTGTACCGAACCTACATTACGTGGCATATTTCTCTTATCGGCTCAACCAACCGGTCATCTCTGGATAACCAAACTACCATACTGAAGTTTGAATCCTATTCATCGTACCATACTAATGTCGTATCCAGTTTGTGAGTCATACTCATAACTTCACCATGATATCCACTATGCACTAAATGTGTATGTATATCAATCAAATTTTCAAAACCTGTTTGAAATCATATAGTCTCGTCAAGAAGACAATTTTCGAAAGTTCTTTCAAAAAATTTCAAAACTCAAAACATAATTTTGGTAAGACCACAAAATCAATTTCCGAAAAATTAAATCGGCTCTCTGGTGCCAAGTATTCGATAATAATTCTTTTCTAATACGCATGATTAAATAAAATGAAATTATGCAGATGATTAACCACATCCATACTCCTGTATACCAATTCGGCTCGTCACCAATATCCACTGATATTCTATCGAAAGACCACACGATAGAGTTCCAAAATTTTCAATATATAAACTCCGACTAAAAACTCTTTTTCCACATATGACTCGCAACGTCAATCATTTTCCATCCTGGATCACCTCAATTATGCTATGACAATGCATCGAAACAAATCAACACAGCGAAAGACTTCCCGAGAAGATTTTTTTGAACAAGTAATCCAGAACCCCGAAAGGCAGGAACGACATAGATAAACGATTGATAAAGTGTTTTACAAGTCTCGGGAGTTTTTAAGAAAACAGAAAAGTCTTTTGAAATATTAGGGTCTCAGCTCGTATCTCGTTCCGCATTACAAGAAGTTTAAAAAGTAGGAGACTCTTTTTTTCGGACCCCAAGTCCTGAGTTATAAAACAATTTCAAAAAATCTATCGAGTCTCGGCCCAAAAATCATTTACGGTAAAACATCCGTAAAACATTCATTTTGAAAAGTATTATTTTCAAATGCTCAAAAACAGTTCATATATCTCAAAATGAACTAACATGACTAGATGTTCTCCTGAACAATCCACAATATTTCTCCCAAATGCACAGCTCCGTTCCAAAACTTAATCGACATATTGATTTCCAAAATCATAACTTCTCAAGATCATCAATCCTGTCCCAACTCTGTCACCTTATACTGTAACGCATAATATTTGCTGAATCTCAAAGCATATCAACTTAGAACGGCAATAAATCTCAATATAATTCAAGAATCCAATACTTATAGATCGTGAAGCCGACGATTCCCCGTGATACTGGCACATGTCTCATCTCAAGAAAATACTCGACACAGATATTTTCAAAACACACATTTTGCAAACTCAGTTCAACTCGAGAACACAACACAACTCTATCTGAAGAAACACGTTAACACCATTTGGAAAAGTTACAACAATCCTAGTACCACACTGGTAAATCACATAACGCACAAGCCCGAGTGAACAACAAAAATCCAGAGCTCAAACACTTGTCAACCGACAATTCGAATGACACGACAAAAGCATGACCCAACTCAACCCGACTGCCTAGGTTTTCACAACCTAAGCTCCGATACCATATTCTGTAACACCCCCAGATCCGACTGGAAATATTACAGCGTCGTGGGCCCCGAGATGGAACCCACAAGGCTGAAGGAAATTTTCGCAAACATTTACAAACTTCCAAGAGGCTAACGACGGTATTATATATTTAAAACATTCGAATACTTTATAAAACTCGTTTATCAAAACCGTCGTAAAATCTCATTTGAAACCATAAGGCCCGAAATGCTAAAACTCAATAGTTTAAAAACATACGTTAAGCTATCGCTTACACGTATCGACAGAATAGATTTAGAAAATGATTGCCAAAGTAACCTAAGTTACCAGATACCAAAAGGACATTTAAAAATACTCACGCAGCAGATAAAGACAAACAATTAAAATACTCTAGCAGCAGAATACAACAACAGATCAGAAGATCAATACACAAATACATGCCCTAGCCAGTATCCTCCGGGAAGCTCATCTCTTCACGACCGCTACAAGCTTGATAATCCAAGAACCTAAAAAGAAAGCCCACGATGGGGTCAGCCATAATATCCAACAATGATAATCATCACATCACGTCAATAATTACATACCATTGGAAATACTAAGTAAGAATACGACCAATGTAATCTTACCGTCGTAACTTTACGAAAATCCACGATTCGTATCCTTAACAACACAATAAGATAATACCGAAATATTTGTACGGTATCTCTACAATACTCAAGGTTCTCAAAACATTATCATAATTCGCGATACGGAAATTATACCAACTCTGGCCAATTCAATCCATCGGATAACATCGACAATTCCAATACGATATTCGATTGTCCATCAAAGACAAGTATCAAGGAAATATGGAACATACCACAAGATACGAAATACCATGACGAAATCACGTCAGTCTAATCCAAGATCAGATCAACACAACATACGAACATGGTCCTAACGCAAGACCTACAAATACATACTCATGTGACAACGTCAATATGTTCACAACAATAACAACAATGTATACTTATGGCAAACCCATAATATACATATGCACAATAACAACAACACATATGCTAATCCAACGATCCAGCGCATACAGCTATAGATTCCCATGATGATCCCGTCGGACCAACGCATGGTGGCATTACCTGTCCAGTGATCCAGCGCACACAGCTATAGATTCCCATGATGATCCCGTCGGACCAACGCATGGTGGACATACGACAACAATGCACGACTGCACAAGACAATAGTACACAATACACGACAACAACCGTGCACAAATGCATGACAACAACGATACACGAATGTATCATAACATGATCGACACAAAATGACAAAAATGATTAGAGTACTTGCTCCGAGTTCTTCGAGATCAATCTCGATATCGAAACCATCACCAACCATTATTCTGAATATTCACCGATCCAAAACATCACGGACGGTAGATAATTCACGTTTTCATCAATACCATGATGTATCCTCGATAACAAGTATACCAACGACAATTGTAAATCATATACATTATGATTTAAATTCCCAAAACTCGAATACAACCTATAATTCCAAATCTCCTGTGATTACGATTATACATTGCTATACGAATTATAAACGAATGAAACTGAAACCATTCATTAAATATTATAAACTGAGCAAGTAATAACTTGCCTCGATACCAATGAAGCTGTTACCAATTCCTTGTCGTCGTCTACAAGTCCCTTGGCCCTGATCAAAGGAATCTACGAACATTCTTGAATACGACCGCAAAGCATGGTTCTAAACATCGATCAATAATCTCAACCTATTACAATAATCGATTTAACACACATTCGATAACAATCAACAATCGATATAACTAATCCACAAACCCAACGATTCCAAAATATCTCGATTAAACACAAGTCCGAACAATCTAACTCAAACAATTACGAATTCATTCCCATGATCCCACAAAGCCCATATATCGATTCGGTAAGGCGAGTACACAAACTTAACCAAAATATTCCAATCAATTTCTCTTTCAAAACTTCAATCAAACACCTTGAAGGCGGAATTCAAAGGTATATTCGAATCATCAATCAACAAACACCAACCACATCAAGAACATGAAGAACATAATCACAAACATATATATCCTTCAACATTATATGATTCTAGCCATCGATACGAACTAAACCACCAAAATATATCAAGAATCTCAAACATCCCAAAATATTAGAGTTCCAGCCAATTACCTTCAGTCCGGCGAAAGAATCAATAATGATGTTATAATCCTTGTTCCAAGCTTTTCTAGATGTTATCACTTGATAAACCAACTCAAAAGCTGAGGTTTAGGGGTTAAAAACCGAGTTTGGGTGATTTGGGATGAAAGGGGATCGTGTAGGATGGGTTGGGAAATGAAATTCCCGACTGCTTTACGTTTTTATACGCCCAGGCATGTTAGCGTACGCTAACTTCATCAATAGCGTGCGCTACCTGTTCCCAGAATACAAACAGTATAGTTTTTGCCATTTTGAGCATAACTCACTCACCCGGACTCCGATTAACTCACCGTTTGAACCATTAGAAAGCTAACTCGATGCTCTATTATACTGTTATGTTTCAGAATTTTTGGAGTTTTCAAGAATTGGTGGTGATTTTCCAAAGTCGAACCTTATACACATTACTTTCCAAACAAGAGTCCAAATCTTATTTCCACTAACATTTCAACATATAGTCTTCTTAATTATATCATATACACCAAGAATCATAATCACTTGTATGTTCATCATCATACGAAGTAAACAATAACAAAAATATTAAAAACCCGAAATGAAGGGAGATATTAACCAACATATCTCTTGAAGAAAAACAACACCGTTCAAAACCACACGAATCATATCAATATCTGCATATCAACCATATTATAAACATAACTCAGTAATCCTTCTCATAACCATACTCATCAACTCATAAACATGACGATCATCAACTCAAGAACATCATATACAATCCAAAATGAAATCCCAAAGTGGAGAGTAATTACCTCTTTGAAGGAATGGATTGAATCCCAAGGTTGAATCCATTTTCAATCACTTCCAAGCTTCAAATGTTGTTAGGAATGATCAACTCAAGTGTTTGGAACCTCAACTTCTCTCTAAGACCTCTCTCTATCGGTTTACATGAAGAAATGGACGGAAATGACGAATGATGGCCAACTACACTTATATATATACTGTACATTATTAACGTACGCTAACATCTTTAATTAACGTACGTTACAAGCTTAGCATGCGCTAACTGTCCTTTGTTAGCGTGCGCTATCGCAGTCCAGAGGCGACTGTTTTGCTTCGTAAACTAGCTTGCGTACGTAATGCCCATGTATTAACGTACGTAAAACATCCTGTCTAGCGTACGCAAGTCCTTAACCTTAGCGTGCGCTATACGCGATTGACTCGTTTGTCTATATGCTCAAGATCGGTCCACACACCGAAAGTCTTGTGAGGATAAGATTCCTTTTTGTCCGATATATCATTAGCGTGCGCTAACCTTTAGGGTTTAGCGTGCACTAGTACTACATTACAAACATCCGTTGACTTATCAGAACGTGCGCCGAAAGTGGTCTGGTCCACACGTAGATTCCCTCTGATCTGCCTGCACTAGCGCGCGCTATTATTTTACCTTTAGCGTGCGCTACACCTGCACGTTAGCGTGCGCTATGAATGAGTATTAGCGTGCGCTAATAAGGCTATGTTTAGCCATTATCATCTACTCTTCTCCAACATCTCGACATGCAGAATACGAACATACGGCATACTGAATACATATACATATACCAACAACATTCCCATACGATAAGCCCGACACACAATGTCTTCCAATACAACTGTCAACCAAGTGCGGTAATAATACTAATACAGGCGTCTTAGTCCTTCATTTATTTTATCCATACTGTACAGATTCCATGTTGTACAACATAACTCGGATAAAATAAAACAACAATAGTAGAAATTCCGGATATTACATAAACCGAAGTTGACAACATGTCTAACAAAGTTAAAGGGACTTACGGAAAACTCGAAACAGCAGTTTCGAACGAGATTCGCAAGAATCGAACTCAAGCGCGGAAAAGTCGCTAAAAAGCACGTAACTCAACAAAACGACACCGAAACGAACTCGGATGTCAAAAAGTGTAGAATTAATCATTCTCAGAATGGCGAAACGGTCATGAGCGAGTCGTCAAAATGGACTCCGACCAAAAAAAGAAATTTACCGAAAATCGAAAATTGCGGATATTACAACCTTCTCCGTCGCCATGGTGCCAGGATTTTTAGGTTTGCCGGTCACGTCTACCAATATTGATTTTTCCACTGTTTGACCAGTCGGATTAATTAAATTTCCGATCCAGTAGGGATCTTTAACAGATTCACACAGTCGAAGTTAGTAGAAACTCCTCAAATCGAATTTTTGTTCGAACTCACCAAGATGGCCGAGGGCGACTTGAAGTTAAGGAAGTTCTCCGAGATGAGTGAGCGATGGGCACCGTCGTTAACCGCAGGGATACCATCGTTTACCATTGATTTTACAGATCTGGGTGACTGGAAATTTTGTAGGCGGTGAAATGTTCTAGATCGTCCCCGTGAGATTGAGGAAAGTGATTTCTGAGGAATAGGGGAGGCCCTAATTTCGCGTAGGTAGTTTACAACTCCAGATCTACGTGTGTGTGTGCGCGCTTCTCATGTGAGAGAGAGAGAGAGAAAAAGTCAAACAACCATAAAGATTTAAAAGTAAAAAAAAAAACATACAACAAAATAAAAAAAATATATCAAATATTAAAACTAAGATTTTATTCATTAAAAGGTCTTAAGCCTGACATACTACACCGTAATAATAACCAAGAAAATATAAAAAGAAACACTCAAATTTGTAATTTTTCCATAAAAGTCTCTTCAAGTAGACAATGTATAACATTAACTTAGTTATTAACCCCGCGTGAAAATATGAACGTTCAAACATGTGACTGACTCTTTTACTCAACATCCCGATATTAAATTTTCATAAAAATTAATGCCGCAAATTACGATAACAGCAATTAGATCAAACTGATGTGCGTAGCACGGGTCTAAAATGCATAACATTAACTCTTTTATTAATCCTGGGTGAAAATAAGAATGTTCGAACCAACTAGATGTGACCGCAAGTGTGTGTGTTTATGGTTAGTATGTTTCTAAAAATTAGGGTTGTGTGATGTTTAGTAGTGTTTACACCCGAAAAATTTAGGTAAGTTAATGTATCCACTGACTTGGCAAAATAAGTTTTGATTTTGTTTTATTTATCTTTTTTCAAACGAGGAGCGAATAAACAGTAGCCAAAACGACTCAAGGAAAAAATATCAAAATAATCTTGATCCTTGAATGTGAAACATAATGTCAAAGAAAAAAGGAAGGAAACAAAAACGATACCACAAACATAAATGACAGAAAAATGATCGAAGCGCCGCACCAACACAGAAAACAAAATACGGAAATATGGTGCCTCATATTTCTCATACAAAAAGAGGAACCAAGCAAATAAGCGTACTTTTGAGCGGCTCGCAGCGGCTACCGGTGGCTGATCAATTGGAGAAAATGTGGCCAAAGTACAAAGAGCGTGTAGAAGATGAGTTAAAATTAGGGTTTAGATTTTTGTTTTCTTTTCTATGGGTGGAACCGAGCTTGAAAACTCCTTTGTGATGGATTCTATAGGCTCAGCCATTATAAAGTCCAAATAATAATTAATAAAGTCCATCGGTGGGACATTTGTAAATTTCATATATGACCCCATTTTTATATTAAAATTTTCAATACCCAAATCCAGTCCAGTTTCATTAGTTCTCACATACAAATAAATATTTAAATTTATTTCTTAAAAATTTTGGTAAAATTTTCGATTACCCAGAAACAGATAAATGTTTAAACTTTATATAAATATTAGATGCAAAATTCAATTTATTAGACATACATTGTCAAGTAATGAACGCACGGTTTGCGAAATTACATAACTATCACTGTTTTTCCTGTGAATTTTTGCAGAATGCAATTCTTTGTTAAACCTTTTTTGGATAGTCGTATGCGTTTAAGCTTTATTTAACTCAACTAATAAATCAACTTATTTTATAACTATTTAGCTAAACATTACGGGACACGTTTCAATTAGATATACTTCAACAATTTACACAAACATTACACAATAAACACTTATATACAATATGTGTGACAATAACAAAAAAAAGCTATAAGCTTCTCAAATGGCAACAAACAACATCCGACGCAATCTTGGTAACCATATGCACATATTCAACCATGTGCACCAACATTACGTACAAAACACGTAGATATAATGCATAACATTAACATACTACACTATAACAACAACTTAAATTTAACATATATGACCAACGCTTTTACTCATCGTCCCGAACTTAACATTTTTGTATAACCAAACTAAAGTAAACCATAACCAAAATTAATACCATAAA
The DNA here is from genome assembly GCA_033398695.1 of Orobanche coerulescens. Lineage (NCBI taxonomy): Eukaryota > Viridiplantae > Streptophyta > Magnoliopsida > Lamiales > Orobanchaceae > Orobanche > Orobanche coerulescens. The sequence goes on from CM065807.1 coordinate 96,732,673, forward strand.
TTAACCGAATACAGAACAGACCAAAACTATGTGCAATGCAAGAGATTTAATACTATCACGACAAACTTTCAATTCATCCCTTAGTGTTCAAGACTATAAAACCTAAATATCATTCGGAGTGTTTCACTCAACCTCAATTAAAAGCGATGAAATAACGTCACCAACAATCTTCATCTCATGATAACAAACACAAATTACAAACTTATTGAAAAAAATAAAAAAAAACTAATACATTACATATAACTAATTATATAAAACTTATATTACAAACATTGACGCAACCTTGATAAAAAGTATATAAACATCTGCACAAACATTACGTACAAAACAGGTAGATATTCAACAAAAAACACAGCCGGTGCATCGCACGGGTTCGTAAGGCCTCGTTTGAAATAAACATTGAATACAGGGTAGTTAATTGTACATGTAGAGCCTCCGGGCTACTCATACCATTTTAGCCTTCAAACAACCTATGATTTGAATATTGTGATGCTTTTGCTTTTGTATATAACTTGGATAATATGTTACTTGTTTGTTGTCTATCTTAAATACTCAAATATATAACTGTTATATGTATGGGCACATTAAATAGTGTTACCGAGCCTTCAAGCTATCAATCATGTGTATGCAATAGCAATTCTTGGTATTTAACTTGGACAAGTATATTGCCCTACTGAGTCATCGCTCATCCATTCATTAAATATTTCAGGTTAAGGAGCTCAGTGAGATGTGTGTGGAGGTGGAACCTGATCAAGACATACAAATTGGTTTATATTGATTTAAAATTAGCTTATTATCTTTTATGTTTGGAAAGAAAAATAAATATTTGAGTTAACTTCGATATGATGTTAGATATTAATTTTGTTACGAACTTGTGGGTCAATTTTTGGCTAGTATTTAATTTAAAATTACGATGTTCTGGAGAAAAGTGATGGATTTTAATATTTATATTCATTACTGAATGATGTTTCTTTTCCTAAACTCAGAAAAATTTTCTATCAAAAGTGAGCATTCCCGCCTTTCTGCCCCCATTATTCCTAAACCCACACTCTCCAGTTTGACTTCTGCACAGCCTAAAGCCTCGAGCTTCTAAAATATCCTTTCAAAGTTCCGATTTTCCTTGAAATTCAACCTTGGTTTCATCAATAAACACAATATCATCTACGAATATCATTCATCAAAGAATGTCGTCTTGGATTGACTTTATCATATAGTTCATGACTACGGTAAAGGGAAAAAAGACTATGAGCAGATTGTGATGCACCCCAATCTTTAATGAGGAACTCTTATGTCCTCCATGTCCTTTATGAGGCCGTTATATTTACGAGATATTCCCTTCTTTGCAAAAACCCAAATTAGTTTTCCAAGATCTTCACATAATTCTCGAGCCTTTATGTGTTCCAATAAATTCATGGTACGACAAATTTGTTTAGCTATATGATAAATAGAACAGTCTTTAATATTACCTTTGTTCTTATACAAAAGAGATGAGAGTATTTTTCATCCATGTGGATGGTATCTTGTTGCTTTTTCAAATCTCGTTAAAAATTATAGTTACCCATTTGATCTCTCTCACCCAAGTACTTTCAAACTTCAATATGTATATCATTTCGTCTCTTAAACCCCATCTTCTTTAATGCCATTTTTACCTCACCTTTTTGAATTCTCTGTATAAATTCTTGATAGGCATACTTGAAGGGAAGTTTAAATCCCCATATCTTGTTCCTGGTGGCCATTATATAAGTAAAAAAGTATGACATCCATATATCTTATATCTTCTTATCTCGAACAAAAACTTTTTGTTCAACATTCTTCATATTTAACTCCCCTAATATCCCTCATCTTCTAGTATCTCATACGAGCAATTTCATAGTATCTTTTTCCCCTCCTTCGAATCTAATCTCACACATATTCTTGATTTTCCTTTGCTCTGGCATTTCACAATGCATTTTTAGCTTCTCTTCTAGCATCCTTGTACTTCTCATAGTTATTAATGCTCTTACATTTTTTCAATACCTTATAACATTCATGTTTGGCCTTTATCTCTTGTTTAACTTCGTTGTTCGACGGAAATATGTCCTTAATTTCTTGTTTTTTTAGATTCTCCAGGAACTTCTTTTGCAACTTTCGTTTACATTATGCTCCATCATATTCCAATACGAATCTATATCCATCTCCTTAAAATTGAGACCAAATACCATCATTGGTGCTGTTAGCCATGAAAGTATGTGACTCTCCCCTTGGAGATTCCACCACTTTATTCGAGGGTTAAATTATGTACTTCTCTTTCTTCACTGTCTACTCGTTCGAAATTCAGGCACCACAACTTTATGTTGTATTGTAACACTCTCACCGGATATCACCTCGAATTCGTGTAAATTTTCATCCAAATTATTGAAAATGAGTCGATTTGACTTGCCTTACCTCCACTTCTATATGTCATCAAGTGAGAGTTTCTTTTCTTGGATTAAGGGGCTGTTTACCAACTCTGTCATTAAGATCTGAGTGGAATAAGTTATCTGTTTGGATTAAGCTGTCTGTCTGGATAAAGATGAAATATTGTTTACCTGCATTGCTGAATCAACTGCTGAATGCCAGAAATGACTATTTTACTCCCTCGATATATATAAAAATATATTAAATATTTGTATCCAAAATAGTTCTAACACCATACAAATATAAATTGCACAACATCATAATAATATAACATAATATCTAGTTATAATAGTCATTTGGTTCCATTAAGATGATAGCTTACGAATAAGGAGCTGGGGGATCACTGTCCCATTAAGTTGCTATCTTATTGATTAAGCTCCTGGTAAACACATTATCAACTATCCGAAAAATATATAAGAAACCAATAAGCTTCATTAAGCTGCTAGTAAACAGGCCCTAACTATTCATTACAACCAAAGCAAATGATAATACTAACCCCAATATTCATTCCTATCCATAAAACCAAAGCCACCATGAAAGCTCTCAAAGACATCTCGGCTAGCACCCATATGACCATCGAAGTCACCACCAATAATCAATTTCTCACCCATAGGAACTCGTTCAACAACTTCCTCCAGACCTTCCCAAAATTCTCGTCTAATAGATGCATTAACGACCTCATCCCAATCACCAGCTTAATACTCTAATCCTATCACTATTTCTTGATACTTCCACCACATTGTCAATGACTTCTTTATCAGCGACTTTACTCACTCCATTTCTATCTCTATCATTTCTCGAGTTCCAAAGCTTGTAACTTGATGAGCAAATACTCTTGTTTTTTTTTCAACCCACTTAGTCTCCTGTAGACACATTATGTTATCCTACTCCTTTTCATAACATCCCCACCCCTGAAAATTACCCCGTCAAAGAGCTAATGTTTCAAGTCCTAATTGTATCCTATAATAATAATATGAACCAACTTCTTTGTTGCCACCGTCCACGTTGCAAGAATCCTTGCATATTTGACACCGCACCCATACTTCGGGGAGGCGCACCGCTTCCGAGCGACGACCTAACAACTCTTGCATATTTTCCGCTACACTCAGACCTATGAAGTGATGAAGATTAAAAAGTAAAAAGTAATTGTTTGATTTGATTGTAAAAAGTGATATATGTAAACTTACTAAAGGGACTATTTTTTGATAGAAATGTAAATCTTTGGGCGGGACGGAGGGAGTAAAATTTCTAAAATAAAAAAATTAAAATGATCAATAATCAAATATGTGCGTTAGGAAGCGTGAAATTCCAACCATTGCGGTTAGAACAGAACCGAGCTAGTATAGAATTGAAAAGTACTTCCGCAATGAAAACTTACAGTGACGAATAGACGCAGAATCGCGATGAAGAGTGGTTGTTGATTCCATTTGAGGTGTGCATTTTTGTTTGGTGGTGTTGGACTGGCTGAGTTTCGGGAAAGAATGTATTGGGGTTTTAGAGAGATATTTTATTTTCTTTGACAAAAGCACGTGTCATACACTCCGTCAAACGTAAATTTTAGGGAAGATGGGAAGTTTCAAATCTACGCCAACCACCTTCTCTTCTTAAATCTCTGTTAGTCAGTCTGTTTAAATTAATACATAAAAACCTCTCAAAATTTAGCAAAGCTTTGTAATACTATGATGCATTTCAGGACTATAAATAATCTCGTCCCACCATCACAACCACCACCTGTGCTGATATTGTTCGGAACCCCAGAAAGGAGCCATAAATTCCATCAGTTCCTTGTCCTCCTCCTCACCTTCACCGCCTACGCTGCCTTTCACGCCTCTCGTAAACCCCCCAGTATTGTTAAATCCATTCTTACAACCCCAATTAACCAAATCCTAGTCAATAATGCAACTACAAACGCCGCCGCGGCATCGGATTCTGAGCAAGACCCATCTATATCCACCCAAAACTCATTTCATCAGAATGAACCTGGGTGGGCCCCGTTTGATGGACCACGAGGCCCCCACCGTCTCGGGGAGCTTGATCTCTCCTTCCTATTGGCTTATGCCATTGGTATGTTTTTTTCTGGCCACATCGGTGATACAGTTGATTTAAGGATCTTCTTGACTATTGGGATGGTGGGAAGTGGCATATTCGTGATACTCTTTGGGTTGGGCTATTTTCTTGATTTGCATTCGTTTGGCGTTTTTGTGTTCATACAGGTGTTTTGTGGGTTGTTTCAGTCTATAGGGTGGCCTTGCGTGGTGGCTGTTGTTGGTAACTGGTTTGGTAAGGCAAAGAGGGGGTTGATTATGGGGATATGGAACTCCCAAACCTCAGTGGGTAACATTATTGGGTCTATAATAGCTTCTTCTGTTTTGGGATTCGGATGGGGTTGGTCTTTTATTCTGCCAGGCTCTCTTATTATACTAATGGCAGTTTTAATTTACTTTTTTCTTGCTGTGCATCCTGAAAATATTGGGTTTGAGTTGTCTGGGAGGGATGCAGAGATGAATGTTGAAGGAGTAGCTTTAGTTGAGACAGTGGATGGAGGAATGATGGAATTCGTTGATAAGGAGAGTTCAGTTGCCATAGGTTTCTTGGATGCATGGAGATTGCCGCATGTGACATCCTACGCCTTCTGCTTGTTTTTCTCTAAGCTTGTGGCATACACATTTTTGTATTGGTTACCCTTTTACATTAGACATACAGGTAATTGGTTTTTTTTCCTTTATGTTGCTGTATATGCCGCATACATAGATAAGGTCAATGATGAATAACTGTGTTCACGTGAACTTTGCATACGGTAAACTACATATTGAGCATATTAAAACAATGAGTTTTTGTATTACGTGGCGGAGAAGTTTAATTCTAATTTTCCCATTAGTTTGAGTAGCTAATAGAGAGATTGGGTCCATCCATGGCCTGAAATTCAGTAGTGCAATAAGAACCTGTTGCTCTGTCTAAATTACAAACCTGTTGTACTGTAAATAATTCGGAGCATTGTAATGTAGTTTTTGTTGCCGAACTGCATGTGTAAAAAGTAAAATTTTGCTTCTTGTGTATAATATTGTGCATCTTTATGAAGAAGTTTGTAAAAATTAATAATCATGCTTTTATTTCGTCTTGTAAATTGTAGCTGTTGCGGGAGTTCATCTCTCCCATAAAACAGCTGGGATTCTCTCAACAATCTTTGACGTTGGAGGAGTCTTTGGTGGAATCTCAGCAGGTCTTGTGTCTGATATGATTGGGGCGCGTGCTGTTACTTCAGTCATATTTCTGTTACTATCAATACCAACCCTTATTCTCTACCGTCTCTATGGAAGCATGTCAGTGCTTACAAACACTTCATTGATGTTTGTATCTGGTTTACTTGTGAATGGACCTTATTCACTAATAACAACAGCAGTTGCTGCTGATCTTGGTAGCCAGAGCATGATTGGAGGGAATTCTCGTGCATTAGCTACTGTTACTGCAATTATCGATGGTACTGGCTCTGTAGGTGCTGCTTTGGGGCCTCTTCTTGCTGGATATATTTCAACTAGAGGATGGAACAGCGTGTTCTTTATGCTTATTGTTTCGGTACTGTTTGCTGGGTGCTTGTTGATCCGTGTCGTGAACAATGAAATTAAAGGAAAACTCAATGAGGGTAAATGGCCTTGGTTGAGCGTGATTGCACGTTGACTGTGGACCCCACCATGGTACGGACAGTTTTGTATTCTACCCACCACACTGGATGATATTCTAACTTCTGCTAAGATTCTGTTTGAGAGCCAAGTGGAGTTATGCTGCGTACATATATTTGATTTGGAAATCCCATTATAAGAAGTACAAAAATAGCATACATGTAAGTTTTTTCCTTTTTCCGCTTTCCCTTTAAATTTTGTATTCCACAATCCAACAGCGGTATATAGTTTCATATGTTTCTGTGAGTGCATCAGGCCTGTTTCATTTTACCTTCTTTTATTAACTTCTTATTACTTTGTACCTCTAGAGTTACTGGTATTCAAAATTATTCAATGAGATATTGTGACTTGACCATATTCATGTTCAGAATGAGTTGAATTTATGTGCAGGGACTTGTGCATGGCTAAACCCGTAAACTTTTGGACTTATAGTTGGGGTGGGTTTTAAATGTAGCCCAGGTGTAGAGCCCTACAAAATTGTACAGCTGTTCTATTTTAAGCTCCAGACAAATACTCTCTCCTTTTAAGTGGGAGATTTCATTTTTTTTTTCATTTTCTAAAATAAGATTCTCATTTGGATATTTTTTATCTTTATATCTAAATGACCCCTATTTCGCAAATTATTGTTGCTCACAAAGAACAACACATTACTAATACTAATTTTGAACCATTTTAACCTGCATTTATGACCCGTTTTCTCTAGGGGCGTCATTTTCGAAGTCGTTCAACTCGGGACGTTATTTTCGATCCGTTCCGCTTCAAGATGTTATTTCGACTTTTTTCACCTTGGAATATTATTTTCGACACGGTTTACCTGGGAACATCATTTTCGACTGTTTCGTCATTGGACGTGATTTTCGACATTTTGCTTCGGGACGTCATTTTCAACTCCTTTCGTCATGTGACGTTATTTTTCGACTGTTTTCACCTGAGATATTATTTACAATTCGTTCGCCTCAGAATGTCATTTTCGACTGTTTTCGTCCCAAGATGCCATTTCGACCTAATTCGCCACATAACATTATTTTCGACCTGTTTCCTAACCCTTATTTTCGGTCATGTTTCATCACGGGACAATCATTTCGACTAGTGACAAGATGTTATTTCCGACCCGCTTCATCCATGAACATTATTTCGCCCCGTTCAGCCCCGGGACGACATTTTCGGCCGTTTCACTCGGGAATGTCATTTTTAATCTGTTTTGCCCCTGAGACATTATTTTCGTCCAGGGACATCATTTTTGACCCGTTTCGTCTCGGGGTGACATTTTCGAATCGTTTTGTCCAGGGACGATCTTTTCGGCCCCTTTTGTCTCAGGCCACATTTTCGACCAGCTTCTTCACGAAATATTATTTTTGATCCATTACTAGGACATTGTTTTGACTCTTCTCGTCCTAGGATTTTCGACCTATGTTAGCCTTGGGATGTTACTTTCGGCCCGTTTTCTCCATGGACGTCATCTTCGGCTCGTTTTGTCACGAGACATCATTTTTGACCATTTTCTCTCGAGACGTCATTTTCGACCCTTTTCTTCCCGTGACGACATTTTTAGCCTGTTTTGCCCCGTGATGGCATTTTCGACCAGTTTCGTCATGGGACGTCATTATCGACATGTTTTGCCCTGGGACGTTATTTCGATTTTCGACAAGTTTCATCTTTGGACGTCATTTTCGGCCCGTTTTGTCCTAAAATGGGTCGAAAATGGCAGCCTAGGACGAGACAGGTCGAAAACGACGTCCCTTAAGGGGACGGAAATATCGTTTCAGGATGAAATGAGTCGAAAATGACGTCCTAGGTGAAAATGGTGGAAAATGACGTCCAGGGACAAAGTAGACCGAAAATGATGTCGGGTGACAAAACATGTCGAAAATAAAGTCACGAGGCGAAATAGATCGAAAATGATGTCTATGAACGAAAATGACGTCCCAAGGCAAAACGGGCCGAAAATGTCATCCTGGGTGAAACAGGTCCAAAATGACGTCTCGTGACGAAACGGTCAAAAATTCCGTCCCGAAACGAAACAGGCCGAAAATAACGTCCAGGCGAAAATGGGTCCAAAATGTTGTCCCATGAGAAAGCGGGTCGAAAATGACGTCCGACGACAAAATGGGTTGAAATGATGGCCAACGCGAAACGAGTCGAAAATGCCATCACAAGGAGAACATATCCAAAAAACCACGGGGTGAAAACGGGCCGAAAATGTCGTCCCAGGACAACAGGCCGAAAATGTCGTCCCAAAGTGAAACTTGTCAAAAAGGATGTCTCCGGACGAAAATGTTGTCCCACTGCAAAACAGTTTGAAAATGACGTCGTAGGTGAAACGAGTAAACAATGACGTCGTAGGCGGTACGAGTCAACAATAACGTCCCGAGGCGAAATGGCGTCGTTGAAAACGATGTCCCATGACGAAACGGGTCGAAAATGACGTCCATGGACCAAAATTGGCCAAAAATATCGTCCCGAGGCGAAATGGGTGGAAAATGACGTCCTAAGGCAAAAATGGTCGAAAATAACGTCCGGGACAAAAAGGACCGAAAATAATTTATGGAGAAAAAACGAATCGAAAATAACGTCCCTGAGCGAAACTGGTTGAAATGACGTCCCATGATGAAACATGCTGAAAATGACGTCACTGGGCGAAATGGGCTGAAAAATGACATCACATGGAGAAACGGGTCAAAATTAACGTCATGAGGCAAAACGAGTCGAAAATAACGTCCCGGACCACACAAATCGAAAATGACGTCAGAAGATGAACTAGGATAAAATAACACCCCATGACGAAACGGGTTAAAAATGTCGTCCTGGAAAAAAATGACCGAAAATAACGTCTAGAGACGAAATGGGTAAAAAATAACGTCCTGATGCAAAACCTTCCAAAATTAAATGTCTCGGAGCGAAACGAGTCGAAAATATCATCCCGGGGTTAAACAGGTCGAAAATGACATTCTAGTGCAAACGTATCGAAAATCATATCCAGGGACGAAATGGATCGAAAACATATTCCGTGCAAAACAGATAAAAAATATCGTCCGAGGACGAAACTCTAATATCCGTACTTTCTATTTTTTGCCGTTTCTATTTTTGGGCGCATGTCTATTTTAACGACTCGCCTGTAACCGTTCGACGTTTTGATCTATATTGTTCTTGGTATTTTTCCATTTGGATGAGTTTCGAAGGTGTTTTTACGTAATATACTTTATGTTATGATCTTGTCGTATGTACGTTCGATTCTCGTAAAACTTGCTTGATTTCGTTATTTCTTTGTTTCCATAAGTCCGTGTGATTGAGTTATACATGTTATGAGTTTCGGTTTCATGATCCAACGTCGTATCGTTTTCGAACGTTTGGGCCATTTTGTAATTTCCTAAAGTTTGAGGGAGACTTACTTCCGCCGTCGAATTCCGAACCTTCGGGTGGTCGGAATGGTGTTTCTTTTTAGCGCTTAGGTTCACCGTTGCGGATACCTCGTAACTGTGTCTTCGGATTCCATCTTTTACCGCTTTCCTTTTCGTGCTTCTTGGGCAGTGAGCTGCATTCTGCAGTGCATGCTACCTTACATACGTTATACATGTACTGTTAACGTACATTAATTTTGGGCCATAACATACGTTATCACATTCCACAATTTGGGCAGTAGCTTCTGCCGATTCCTTACGTATGTTAAGTACGTAAGGTTACGTACGTTAAGATCATAATGTACGATAATTTCCCATGTTAATGTACGTTAACGACTGTCAGGTATTTAAATACCTGGGTTGACTTCAGACGCGTCACTTTTCTTCTTTCCTCCCCCCTTGTCCGCGTATTGAGTTCCTGGAGCATTTTGGGGCGATTTGTGGAGAGCTATCTGTGGAGTTCATTGGCCGATCGATTTTTGCACTCTAAATGAAGTGTATCATCATCCTAATCCATCTTCTCTGGTCCGAATTCAAGGTATTTTGACTTAGAACCCTAACTTTGTCAATTTTGGTTTTTTTTTTGGGATTTGTCTATCTAAACTCGAATTGTTCGTTGATGTTGTGATATTTCTTATCGATTATTGTTATTGAGTGATTCCAAACCCGTTTCCATTGATGTTTGATACGTGAGTTGTCGATTCGGGGAGGTTTCGTGAAAACCCTCGCCCGTGTTGACCGCACATGTGTTGCTATGGTTGGTAGTCGGGGTTGTGGGCGTATTCCGTTCGATTAATGATGTCGTTTAGGACTGATTCGTGTTAACCTTTCGTTTAGGAACGGTTATGGTCACTCTTTTGTTTTCCGTCTCGTCGAAGATATCTCAAAGGCAAGTACTCTACATTTGTATGCATATTCTAGTATTTAATTTATGGCTTCCCGTGTATGTTGGGGATGTGAATCAGTATGTTCACCTAGTGATGGTCTGACGGGGCCTCTAGGGATACGTTGTGCCGTGTGTATGTGTATCGTGAACTGGGGTTAACCACCCAGGGATGGTCCGACGGGGCCTCTGCGGGGTGCGGTGGCCGTGAGTCTCGTACCAACGGTTAACCTTTGAAATGTTTTGTTGGAGAACTATGTTTTGTGCTCGTGCACCGTAATATTACAGAATATAAATATTTTCTAAAATGATTTGGCGCATATTTCATGTGATTAGAATGGTAGTTCGAATGGATTGTATTTGCACTAGCTGTTGTCGCTAACCCCTTAACTGGGGGAAATACTTTTATATTTCAGGTACAGGTCATGGAGGTGAACGAGCATGCGGATCCTACGAGGATGATGGGCAAGGGTGATTCTGTTCAATGGTCATTTGTTTGGCGTCTTGTCTTTTAATTTAATTAATTATGTCATTTATTTCAGTACTCGAGTACTTTCTTCGTTTGGACTTGTATTTGTTTATGGACCCGGTTTGGGAAAGATCTTATTTATTACTGTTGGGTTCGGTCTATTTGTTTTGAATGTCTTAAAATTGTGAAATTGTTTGTATGTTGATGATGTTGTCATCAGTCGTGATGTCGGGTTTGTGCGTTAGCCTGGTGAATTCCAAAGGGTTGGGTCCACGACGCTATAATATGCCCTGAACGTCTTGGGGGTGTTACAGAATATGGTATCGGAGCTTAGGTTTATGGATACCTAGCATGTCGGTTATTTTGGTCTAGTCGAGTGTCGTTTCCGAACAGTATCACTACCATGCTAGCATCTTGATCGCTAGAATTCGCGTAGTATGGTTTTCAAATCCGATCAATTTTAAAATTTGTAAAACCTCGAAGTATTTCCAAGGTGTCGAACCCAAGGGAAATGATATGTCGAAAATAAAGGAAGTAACTCTACTCAAAATTTGACTGCTATTTAGAAATCCGAAAATTTGGTTTGTTTCTAATTATCTAACTTTAAAAATCGAAAAATAAAAATTAAATAAAAGATGAATTATCTAAATCAAGCAAATAAAGCAAATTAGCAAGATAAAATCACAAGTTGAAAACTAATTGATCCTAGGGTAGTATCGTCTAATTGAGTTCACACAATCCATTCACTGTTGGGATTCGGTGCCTAAAACGAAGGCCCAGCGGAAGCGGTAAAACGAAAATTAATTCGATCCGAATCCCTACGAGGATCGATCGAGCTACGCATATACGAATATAAAATAAACAAAGGAAGATACGAAATCATACCCTTGTCGTCCGTTGATTATATGGATTTCCTTCTCTTGAGCTATTCCCCAAATGATCCAAAATGCTCCAAGCCCTTGGATGATCCAACGCCGAAAAAACCGCGTCTCTACTTGTCACGCGCCGGAGAAACGAACGGAATGACAACACTCGATTAACCTCTAAGGTTACGGCTAGAATCAAGTGATGAAGCTTTGATTATAACACTCTAAGTGTTTTAATTTATATCTCTCAATATATCTTTTATTTTCTCCAAGAACAATTAAGATGATATGAAGAAGATGATGAAGACAATAGAGAAAATGGTTTTTCTCTCTCTCTCTCTCTCTAACTCACTCTCACGTCTGGAATGGGTTGGTCAAAAGAAAGATGTCTTCATCCCTTTTATTCAACTCCCACTACTAGCAACAACTCATGCATGTGGGAATCTAACCCCACCTCCACCATTATCATATAATAAAGAATGGAGACATAAGTCCAAAATGAAGGTGGCTAGAAATGGGGGGGGCGGCCCATGGAGAAACGGATGAGTTTGGTTCGTTTCGGACTCCCGAGAGTCCAAACAGATAAATTCCAATTCCGTTAGATGTATTTGTATAGTTTAATTAATCCAATTAATTTCATCATATCAAATACAAAATAATATAATTAATTTCTCCAAGAAATAATTATATACATGAATTAAATTAATCACCCAGTAATTTATTTAATTCATTAGGCCGTAAATCAATTTATCCAATAAATCGATTTAAACATCCAATGTTCCAAAATTAGATATCCAATATCTAATATTCATAATGAGAGAATTAGCTTGAATCATTCCATCGTCAATCCTATTGCGCGACTCGGTAGGTCCGTCTCAGTCAGCAATGGGAGGAACCAAAGAGTAGTAGCACCACCTAGCCAGCCTGGCGGCCTACACTGTACCCTAACTGAGAACGAATGATTGGGATCATTCAAGAACCATTCTGTCGTGAATACCAGTATACGTATAAACCCTTCTTTCAAATGTCCCGATCAAGTTATAGAGTCACGATCAGTCAAACCCTATCTGTACTTGACGCTATGCATGCGTTAATGCAAATCGAGATCATCGAGCTGTCGTGTATCTAATACAACTAGCTCCAATGCTTTGGCCAAAGACTTATGATCTCATCCGCGATAACCGCATAGGACATATAACCGCTCACTAACGGGAGAAAGAATTCTATCTTGGTATTGATGGGGACTGCTACTTGCCGTCAAGATGCACGTCGAGTTGACCCCGCCTTAGGTTTACGAGGTCGAACTACTCTAATGAAAATCTTGACGTCACAAGCACATCCCTACTAAATCCTCAAGTCGAAGGTTCACGAATACCTATCACAACCTTTCGATTCCGTCATTGATCGTCCGGAGTGAAATCCGTGTGACGAATCGAGGTGAGTCGGTTCGAGTATACTAATCCAATTAGCATACCTATAACGTGTGCTCCCACTAACCATTAGTGTTCGACGGGCACTCTCCATGTCAAAGAACACGTCATACAAGTCTTCACATAAACTTAACGCCCAATCAAGTTTCATCGACTTGCGAGCGATTAAGTATTTGAGCTATAACCTTTCGGTGCGACCCCCTTATCCAATAAGGAGTGGAACGTTTTGCTCTCAAATACACGGACTAGTTTCTATATGTTTATTTACGAGTTAGGAATGCGGTAACTACCGGTAAATAAAGAAACATTCATTGCCTTATATAAATGGTTTACATAATTACAAGTACAATGCCCTCACTCAACAACCTCTCGAGTGGCATTCGAGGGCATACTCTAACAATCTCCCACTTGCACTCAATGCCACACACTATGGTATCTAATACCCATGTTCTCCGGATGACGCTCCAAGCTAGTCGAGAAAGTGGCTTGGTCGGTGGATCGGCGACGTTGTCGGCCGAGTCTACTCTGTGCGGACAATGTATCCCTTGCGAACAAATTCTCTTACGAGATGATACTTCCTCTCAATATGTTTGGTCTTTGTTGTGAAACCTCGGCTCCTTGGCTGCGCTTCTGACTCGTCGTTGTCGCGATCAGTAGACAGGCGGACTCGGCACATGGTATTATTTGAAGTTCTCCCGAAACTTCTTAATCCGAACCCTTCCTTGGAAGCCTCCGAGGCCGCTTGATACTCGGCTGACAGGTGGAATCGTGATCGCGCTTTGCTTGGCGCTACGCCAAGATCTCGCTCCTCCATTAAGAGTAAATATGTAGCAGTAGACATCGAGTCGTCCTTGGTCCTTGGAAGTCCGAATCGGTGAATCCCACCACATCCAAATCTCCACCGCCATACATCGTAACCATATCTCTAGTCCTTCTCAAGTACTTGAGAACGTTCTTTCTGGCGTCAATGTTCCCTACACAGGTTTGCACGAAACCTACTCACCACGCTTACAGCATGCGCGATGTCAGGTCTTGTACACAACATAGCATACATAAGGCTACCCACGGCCGAAGCATATGGTATATTACTCATTTCCTTTCGTTGTTCCTCATTTTGAGGACACATCTTCAAGGTGAGTTTTATTCCATGTCGCATCGGTAGGAACCCTCTTTTAGAATCATCCATCTTAAATCGCTTTAAGATTTTATCTATATAGAGGGCTTGGGAAAGACCTATTGTTCTCTTCGCTCTATCCCGGTAGAGTCGAATACCAAGAATATAGGTAGCTTCTCCCAAGTCTTTCATGGAGAAATTACTCGAAAGCCAAGCTTTCACAGAACTGAGCATTCCCACATCATTACCTATTAGTAGAATGTCATCTACATATAGTACTAAGAATGCGATCTTGCTCCCACTAACCCTCTTGTATACACAAGGTTCCTCTTCATTTTGCACGAAGTCAAACTCTTTGATCGCCTCGTCAAAACGAAGGTTCCAACTACGCGACGCTTGCTTGATCCATAAATGGGCAAGCTTGCACACTTTCTGAATATCGACTTCGGACACAAAGCCTTTAGGCTGCTCCATATAGATTTCCTCCTCGAGGAATCCATTAAGGAAAGCCGTCTTTACGTCCATTTGCCATATCTCATAATCATGGTAGGCAGCTATAGCAAGCATCATGCGAATAGACTTGATCATGGCTACGGGCGAGAAGGTATCGTGGTAATCGATCCCTTCCTTCAGGTATAACCCTTTGCCACAAGCCCGGCCTTATAGGCGTCAACCTTGCCATCACCATCGGTCTTTCTCTTGTAGATCCACTTGTTCCCAATAGGCACTATGCCCTTGGGGCGGTCTACTAGAGTCCGGACTGATTGACATGCATCGAGTCTATCTCGGCTTCCATAGCTTCACGCCATTTCGCGAGTCTACATCCACCATCGCTTGGTCATAGGTTGTTGGGTCGGTCTCTTGGCTATCACTTGGAACCTCATGGAGACCCGGCTCCTCTAAGTGCACAAGCCCATACCTCTCGAGTAAATGAGACACCCTACTAGACCTACGAGGTGGTTGTACTTGTGTTTGAAAGTTCGGTTCAGTTTCTTGCACGGGTGTCTCTCGAGGAGTTTCATTGTATTCTTCTAAAGAAATACTTCTACTGCTCCGCCTTCTGAATGAACTCATCTTCCAGAAGTGTGCTTGTAAAGCAACAATGATCCTTCGATCTTCGGGCATGTAGAATAGATATCCCATCGTCCCAGCACGGGAATCCTATGAAACGTCCCTTCGAGACCTAGCTTCCAACTTTTCCACCTTAGTCTTCTTGACATAAGCGGGACATCCCCAAATCCTAATATGATTAAGACTTGGTTTCCTTCCTTCCCACATCTCATGTGGAGTTTTAGGAAACGGATTTGGAAGGACATCTGTTCAAGATATACGCGGCGATAGAGTGCATACCCCAGGTAAATCGGCAAGTCGGTATAGCCCGGCATGGAACGGACCATGTTCAACAGGTCCGGTTCCTTCTTTACGACACACCATTTAATTGAGGAGTACTGGAGGTGTTAGTTGTGAAACTATTCCATGTTCTTTAAGGAACTCGTCAAACTCCGTACTCATATACTCGCCACCTCGGTCCGACCAAGTGCTTTGATATGATTACCGGTTTGTTTCGACTAGGGCCTTGAATTCCTGGAATTTCTCAAAGGCCTCGGATTTATGTTTCATTAGGTATACATAACCATACCTAGTATGATCATCGTAAGCGTAATGAAATATTGATATCCGTCACGTCTTGCTTCCAAAGCACCACAAACGTCGGTATGGATTAATCCCGATTTATCGGCTCTTTCAAAAGTCCTGTGAAGGGGACTTAGTCATTTGCCTTTAAGGCAAGATTCACAAGTAGGAAAAGGATCCGATCCCAATGGACCCATAAGTCCATCTTTTTCCATCTTGTAAACCTTGTCGACCAACATGACCAAGTCTAAGATGCCATTTCAAAACTTGGTTGGTTTCATCCCTACCACGTTTTCTAGTCATAGTATTCACAACTACTTTGTTCTTGAGATTTAGATGATACAATCCATTCAACAATGTAGCGATACCCACTAGTTTATTTCTAAAATAAATTTTGCGGGAACCATCACCAATGAAAAATGAAAAGCCTTTTCGGTCCATGGAATGGAATCTGATGTTTTTATGCCCCTTGGGCAAAACAAGTACATCTTCTAAAGTCAAAACAAAGCCGGATTCTAAACCCAAAAGAAGTGATCCTATGTCGGTCGCCTCGACACTATGCCCGCTTCCGACTGTGAACACCTTTCAGACGCACCTATCGGCCGATAGGCTACCCGATAGGTTCGTCTGTCTCTTGCAAAAATCGTTTCTTCCGTCCGTTTGACTCGACTCTCGGTCCTTTGTCTCGTTTTGGGTCCTTTTGGCTCTAAAAACCTGCAAACACACTAAAACCAACCCAAACGCGTAATACGGCTCCACTAATCATAAATAAGCCAAATACGAGCACATTATTCACGAAACGAGATAAAAACCTAGTATAAAATCCTAGAAAAATGTGGTAAAATTACCACCTATCAAACCCCCCCCAAACTTAAGCATTGTTCGTCCCGAACAACAAAAAGAAAAGAAAAAGAATGTCGTGAATCATCGTGCAACTCATAGTGTTCAACCTAATCAATACTATCCTGTAATTCTCTCTAAATAATCCGAGTGTCGTATATGCGAGCTGCACTCAGAATAATGATTCATAAAGTAATCAAGTTCGATCCTAATCACTCGTTCATGAAGAAAATCCGGCTCAAAGATTAACAAAACGTGAGTCAAATCGACCGTCAATATGAAAGGCTAAAATAAACAAGCTAGTTCGTCCGTTACGATCTAGTGGCACAATTTTCACGAGTTTCATAACAAATAAACCTCGGACAGTATTCCCTTATATATATGTTCAAGAATTTGATTCGAGTTGACCACTAGGTTAGGATCTCGGGATGTTTCTGTAACACCCCCAAATCCTATTGGGTTATTACAGTGCCGTGGACCCCACGCCAGGAGATCCACCAGGCGAACATGACTAAAATACATTAAATTAAACAACAAGGGAAAATCATAGTCCCTACCATGATATCCGACACAATATTCCGATAAGGAATTTCAACGACAAAAGTGGCCTACATGGCCAAAATGAAATACACAAAGATCCACGAACATCATTGGTAATACAACACGACAACAATCGACAAGTGAGTACACTCCAACCGATCGACCAACAATGAACAACTCGGACTAGTATCGCTCGTATGCCTCGTCGCCATCGTCATGCCCCGTGCCTCAACTCTCTCCTCGCAAGCACCTAAAACATGAAAACATGTTCCGCCCCACGAAGTCGATCATCCAGATAATGAACATCAAATACATGTATAACATGATATGCATCCAAAGGCAGAATGAAACGGTATAATGATGATAATAATATGAGATGCTCACAAACCAAGGTAAGAACCGAGCATTCGTGAAATACTATGCCCACGGCATACTATTAATACATTCGACGAGGTTAGAACATAAGTGCCCAACGGCGAATCATAATCACGAGAATACCACAATGAATTACACGACATGAACCAAACCGAGCGAGTTAAATATGAATCACAATGCCGGAGGCTCCAATGAAATTAACAAGACAATCACAAGGCCTAAAAACCACTCGGTAAAGCTGTCAAATATCACAATCACATGAAGTAAAGCTTGACCCGAAGGTTATTGATTAGGGCGAAGCCACGACACGAAGCTGTATCACAATTAGGGCCGAAGCCACGGCATGAAAGCCGTATCACAATTAGGGGCGAAGCCACGGCATGAAAGCCGTATCACAATTAGGGCCGAAGCCACGGCATGAAAGCCGTATCACAATTAGGGCCGAAGCCACGGCATGAAAGCCGTATCACAATTAGGGCCGAAGCCACGGCATGAAAGCCGTATCACAATTAGGGCCGAAGCCACGGCATGAAAGCCGTATCACAATTAGGGATGGTATGCTGTCTTGAGTCGGCCAGCACCATCCTCGACAGTCCCAACTCAATGCCTCGATTGCCTTAGAACGGCTAACCGATGACAATGATGCAGCGGATGATTCCATGAATGCTTGAGCGCTTCGATTTCCTTATAATGGCTAATCGATATGAACGATATGATGAATGATTGAATACCTCGATTGCCTTAGAACGGTCAATCGATACAATAATATAGTGAATGATTGAACATTTCGATTTGCCTGCGAACGGCAATTCGATAATAATGATATGAAGGATGCCTCGGTACCTTTAATCGGTTACCGACGACGGAGGTGAGAAATGAATAAGCCAATGCCTTTAATCGGCGTGTACAGTTTTAATGACAATCCAAAAAGGAATAACAATAAATATTTGGCAAAATTGCCGAAAGGTATCGTATCGAACGATCTATTAATATCAATGAATTCATGAAGGGACTAAGTCTCGGAATGATACAACACATTTATACACATATATGATGACATTAATCTCATTGACTAGTACAAGTATAAAACTTGCCTCAAACCGAAGGCGAGGAAGTCCTTCCACGAACAACGTCCTTAATAGGGAATACCGGCCACTCGAACAACCTTGAATTACACAAGCACCAACAATTCGCTTAATATATGAATCAAACACGAATATAACGAACTCGAAACGTCGATATGATTAAACTAAGTTCATTGGGGCATTATATCGAATACGTTGTGGCCAAACTCCGATTGTTTACAATCAAATCTCAATATATCAATATCAAATCCTCCAAGAAGTGTTTCAAACCAACAAACATCTTCCAAATGATCAATAATCCAAAATGAATATCCGAAAACGTGATTTCAACAACAATTAATCGAAAACCCCCAATTTCAACTCGATATTCAAAGTGTTCTTGAATAATCCCTCAATAATACAATGAATCCTTATACAAACTCATAATCATATACATATCCCTTCATATATCATGATTATAACGTCCAAAACATCGTAACTCAACACAAAATTGAAGTCCAAGGTGTCGAAGAAATTACCTCTTGAATATCCAATCACTTTAATCCGAAGAACACGCGTTAGATTGATTATCCGGGCTTCACGATCGAAAGGAGATGAAGAAAATCAAACACCCAAATGATAATTGATGAAGAAAACTCTCCCTCAAGCTTATCTCTCTCGTAAGAAGGTGGAAAAGATGAAAAAAATGAGCTGAAATGCTCAAAAAACCAATTTATAGGGGTTGACTACCTGCCGGACACGGCCGTGCCGATCGGCACGGTCGTGTCGCATACCGCCGACACGGTGGCCGACGAGGACTCGGCCGTGTCTGCTTGACACGGTCGCGGCGCGAGGGCCTTCCGAAAGTGACTCGTCCGGCAATGACTTCGGCATGACTCGGCCGTGTCACGGGACACGGTCGGCGATGCCGGCGGTTCAGCTTATCCGGAAGAGTCCGACTGGCCGTGCGCACGACACGGTCGGGTCTCGAGGCGAGACTTCGGCACTTTCCGGACGAGTACGGCACGGGCGTGTCGGACGACACGGCCGAAGTTCGTTCGGCGATGATCGCCAATAAGCGAAAAATGAGCGGTTGAGCTAAAGCGACCATAACTCTCTCGTCAGGACTCGATTGACTCACCGTTCGAACCATTGGAAAGCTAACTCGATGCTCTATAATATTGCAAAGATTTAGAATTTTTGGAGTTACCAAAAATTAATGGTGATCTAACAAAGTCGAACTCATATGAGGAAAGTTGAAACAATGAACAATAACGATACACAACTCGAAGTTTTTCCGAATGGTGAACACGGTGAATGAATATGATTGATGAATGATTATAATCGAGTGAAAATACACTGAGTGACAATTACAGACTGATAATTACTGAATGAAAATGAATGAATTACAACCGAGTATTACATACACCCCCCCTTAAAAGAGTTTCGTCCCCGAAACTAAGGGTCAAACAACTCGGGATAATTCTCCCGCATACTATCCTCGGTTTCCCAAGTAGCCTCTTCGACTCCGTGTCTAGACCACTGAATCTTGACCAAAGGAATCGACTTATTCCTCAACTGTTTGATTCGCCGCTCCAACACTCGTACAGGATGCTCCTCGTACGAATGATCATCCGCGATGTCGATTTCGGCCGAAGTATGTGACTCGGTCGGCAACATACTTCCGCATCGAGAGGCGTGAAACACATTATGAATTCGGCTCAATGCCGGAGGCAAAGCCAATCGATAAGCTAACTCGCCTACTCGATCCAAAATTTCAAACGGTCCAATGAATCTCGGACTCAACTTCCCCGTCTTAGAAGCGGAAAATACCTCGACTTGGTACCTCAACGATTAGAGGTATATCCGACGATGAACTCGCCGCTAACTATGATCTCGGAAGGTCACGAGAATGAAAGTGACTAAAATGAATGATGAATGATAATTGACTATAAATCCGACCAGGATTAAGAATGGCTCACCAAGGTGAATTAATAACGTCATGAGTGATAGTTCAAGTGAAATTATTGGAACCGTTGTTCCTCGTGAATTAAATGATTAATTTCATGATGACAAGTCTCAACATGATTGATATATGATGAATGACTTAAGTGAATGAATGAACGACAATGAAATGAATGATTATCCTATTACCGAACAAGAATTAACTTGCTCAAAACCGGTGATGGATGTCATATTGTATCACGATTAAAGTAAACAAGTCGAACTCGTAAATGCGAGATGAAGATGCTCTTCCAGCACGAAGACGACTAGAAAACAATCCCTTGGACGTCGGAGTCCGATGTTCCTCTGACAGCTCTTTCCATACCGAGGCAGGAAAGTCACGTGATAATTACAGATCTCGTATGAAGATCGCATTATGATTATGAGACGGAATGATAACAATGAGCATACACGCTCTAACACAATGAATGCATTAATAATGCGGTAAAATGATCGTCCACATGACACCGGAATATGATGAGATCGCATGAAAGATCAAATGAGGTAACATGATTACCTGATGAAATTCCTGAAATGATTACCTTGAACAAGTTAACAAGGTTGAAAATTCAATCCACAAGATCAATGTAACACCCCCAAAATCGACCGGGAATATTACAGCGCCGTGGGCCCCATATATTAGAACCCACAAGGCTAAAATCATTTTCGCAAACGTTTAAAAATGCCCAAAAGGCCCTTTGAAAGTAAACACACACACGTAGCGGATAAAAACACAATTAATTACATTTGCAGCGGAATTATAAAAACCAGAAAGAACACTCGAATCCCAACAACTACGCCATAGCCAGTATCACCGGAAAGCTCATCCCTTCACGACCGCTACTAGCTCGAACTCCGAGTACCTAAAAGATAAATCCCACGACGGGGTCAGCCATAATACTCAACAATGATAACGATCACATCACAAAAACAATACATATCAATGTAGTCGACAAAGTAAGAACATTCCCCATGTAATCTTACCGAAATAACCTTACCAACCTGTCACAACCATAACAATCAATTCTTACCTTATCCCACGCCTCGTGTCCTTAAGTAATGAACGAACTCAAAAGTAACCACCTGTACTATAACCGAAACGATACAAAAATTCCCAAACTTATCATATCTCAATTATAGAATGATCGGCCAAGACTAACTCTGCCGGGTGGGTCGCACAATCGAATCCCAATTCGATAAAACCGATATCACATGGCACACCAATCCAACCTGCTCCGAGACAATAGCAAGTCCTGAATATCAATACAAAGCGTGAATGCTCACACAATCAATAATGATAAACAATCAATGCATCACAACGGAATTATCAATGACATGATATTTCCACACAAGATTGACAAAGGATCAACCACGAACGAGAATGCCATGGTATGGTAACTCCAACAAGATCAAGGAAGAATCCATAACCGAGAATACCGACAATACGGCAAATCCCAACAAGATCAATAAAAGGTCGACAACCGAGAATACCGACGACACGGTAAGGATCAATGAAGAATCAATAATCGAGAATACCAATGACATGGTAAACTCTAACAAGATCAAAAGAGTTGACAACCGAAATACCAGCGGTATGATAAACCCGATAAGATCAATAAAGTTCAACAACCGAGAATACCGATGACATAGTAAACTCTAGCAAGATCAATAAGGACCAACGGCCGGAAGTACCAACAACACGGTATACTCAATAGGGATAATAAGGGATCAACAATCGAGAATACCGCGACATGGTAAACTCTAATAACATCAATCAAGGGCTAATAACCAAGGATACCGACGGTGAGACAACTCGAATGGAATCAATAAGGATCAATAATGAATGAGATTATCAATGACAGGTGAACTCCAAACGAGATTTATAAAGGATCGATATCAATGAGTTGACCATCGATATGGTAACTCCGAACGAGATTAATAAAGGTTCAATGGTGACGGATACACGAGAGAATAAAATCGTCAACCGTACACAAATCATATATATACGAATTTCAAAGACAATCCGAATATCAAGCAGTCGATTATACATGGATGTGAGCGACCAATCAATAAGACTCAAGATGGGCGTCACGATACGCTCGATCCGGACATGTGTCCGTGTACAAGCCAACCCGCGGTATTGATCAATACACGCGTCGGTCTCGTACCTAATCGACCTCACGAAACGCGTCTCGTGTGCACGGTTCAATATGAGGTCGAAACCAACACATGCTACACGTGCCCGTCCCGAAAATCCTACACATGAACGATCGAACGTATCGACTCCGGATATGCCACGATACAACATGACAACGGATCTCGAAGAAACGCATATCCAACAAGGATCAGAAGATTTTCCAAGAGGGCAACAATAACTCGATCATGAAAGACCGACACGACCACAATGTCGTATTCCGTGGAACAATAGTCCACATGCTCAACAATGCATATAATAATAACACATAAACTCCCAAGGCGGACCAAGGGTCACGGAAGCATCTACTCGGGAATACTCGGACAATATCACATAAACTCCCAAGGCAACGGTAGGGTCACGGAAAGCATCTACTCGGGAATACTCGGACATAGGTGCCATTTAGGTCTTATCCCTAACACATTTCCATTCGGGTACCATACGAGTTTTACCCCCAACACATCGGCCCCACATATTACGGCTCAAGAAAGAGCACTTCACAAAACGTAACAAACAATGGTGCACATTCACCGTATGAAATATCAACACACACATGCAAAAATGCAACATGATGATTATCATATTCTAACAATATTAATTTACCTCAAGCTGGAGACGCTAACCTTTCCACGACCAACCACCCTGAACGAATACACGGTTTATCCGACAATCCAAAATGATGTACAATCCATAACTAATACCAAACCACCATCCCGAGTTCAACATCGACACGATAACTAACCTTGATATCCAACTTGTCATGCAATAGACCAAATTATAGTTCACATTCCCATTTCCACTAGACATCCTTAAAATCATATACATTATGATTTATCTTACATACCACCATTCCGACAATTCATATATTCCATAATACCATTGCTATATGAATCATAAATGAAATGAAAACGAAATCATTTATTAACATTATGAACTGAGCAAGCATAACTTGCCTTGATACCAATATGATGAAGTTGTTACTAGTCCCGTCGTCTTCATCTACAAGCTCATGACCCGCTCACCGCGACCTGCGGTTAATATCAACGATCACCTAACGCAACCTAATACAATAATCAATCAACGATATGTTCGATAACAATCAACAACCGGTATAATCAACCAATCAAACTCAACGGTATCTCGATCATACGAAATCAAACCATATCAACTCTTATCAATACGAATACAATCCGAATTTCGATAATCAATCGTTCTATCAACGTCTACAACATTATTGGTTCCGACTTAAATCTTAAATTCGGATTTACACGGCTCATTCTTGCAAATTCATAGGAATACAATTATGGATATTATCATGAATAATCATATACCAAAATTAATCGTAATCCTTCCAATTTACGGACATATATCATTCAAGAATTCTTCAAGAACATGAATTAACCCATAATCACGTTTGAAGCCAACAAAACGACGTAATTCAATGTGTTCTAACATCTAACCATCATCTAATCCATACTCCAAGGCATGTATCATCATATTCCCCAACATACGATCCTCCTAACATCAAGAATCGAAGCAATACTACCAAGATCACCAAGAACAACATGATTCTATAATCAAAGTCAACATATTCAAGATAAAACCAACATATCATCATCTTCCTTCAACATATAGTTCATATATCCTCAAGAATCGTAACAACAATACCATAATCATCTTCATACGAAGAAGAACATCAACACTAACATCAAAATGCGAATTCAAGGAGTAGAGTTCATCAACATACCTTTTGAAGATGAATCACACAATCAAACATTTCCAAAACTCCAAGAACTCCAAGTTTCAAGCTTCCAATCATCCTTATCAAAGTCTTAACAAGGGTATGAGGGTCTGAAATGGGTTTGAGAGTGAAAAGGGACGATTAGGGGAGGAGGAAATGTGTTTTCTTACATGAGGAAATGAAAGTCCCGTCCTTATTTTATAAACTGTGCATCTCGTTACGTACGTTAAGTTCCAACGTTAACGTACGTAAGGCCGCTAACGTACGCTATATGTCTTACATAGCGTACGTAATCGTCATCCAGGGTAAACTGTACTATTTTGCACCTTCCGTTACGTACGTAATACCATTACCATAGCGTACGTAATGTAGCAGTTGACTTGCTACAGTATCAACCCATATTACGTACGTAATATGCCATGCATAGCGTACGTAATGCCGAAGTTGACTCACCTGTCCACATCCTGCGCCGAAAGCAGCCAACACCGGGTCCCACCTGCCGACCACGGCTCGATCCTGTCTGAATCCCTTCTTAACGTACGTAATGTACATTCCTTAACGTACGTTAACCCTGCTTGATTACGTATGTAAGTCTCCTTACATAGCGTACGTAATGGCTTTCATACTTCGCCATTTCTGCCCTTGTCTGACATCTCAATATACTGAATACGTACACGCGACATACTGAATACATATGCTCATTCCGATATCATTCTAATACGATACTTCTGATGCACGATACCTCGAATACAACTGTCGACCAAGTAGAGCAATCATACAAATACTCATACGGTACATCCGACATCGAAAAACACACCAAGCATGTAATATCCTAGAATCAAAATAACCTCGATAACATACTGGCACGACTGTCACGGTTTCCAAAATTATCCGCTCATATCGTGTCGGTCCCACTCTGTACAGTACATCCCAGATAAAATAATGCGAAAAATTTATAGTGAAATTCTAGGATATTACAATCAACAACTGAACAATGAGATGGACTGGATGATTAATGAATTGACTGAGCAATGAGTGAGTGATGAATGAACTAACTAAGCAATGAGATTGAATTAGTGATTAATGATTAACTGAGTAATGAGATAGACTGAGTGAAGAATGAATTAATTGAGTAATGAGATTGACTGAGTGATGAATGAATTAATTGAGCAATGAGATTGACTGGGTGATGAATGAATTAACTAAATAATGAGATTGAGTGAGTACTGAATGAATTACTTGAGTAATGAGATTGACTGAGTGATGAATGAATTAATCGAGCGATGAGATTAACTGAGTGATTAATGAATTAACTGAACAATGAGATTAACTGAGTGATGAATGAATTGACTGAACAATGAGATTGACTGAGTGATTAATGAATTAATCTGAACAATGAGATTGGTGAGTGATGAATGAATTAATCGAACAATGAGATTAGCGAGTGATGAATGAATTAAGCGAGCAATGAGATTGGTGAGTGATGAATGAATTGGTGAACAATGAGATTGGAGTGATTAATGAATTAATCGAACAATGAGATTGACTAAGTGATGAAGGAATTAACTGAGTGATGAATGAATTAACTGAGCAATGATATCGACTGGGTGATGAATGAATTAACCGAGTGATGAATGAATTAACCGAGTGATGAATGAATTAATTGAGTGATGAGTGAATTAACTGAGTGATGAATGATATTGACTGAGTGATGAATGAATTAACCGAGTGATGAATGAATTATCTGAGTAATGATATTGGCTGAGTGATGAACGAATTAACTGAGTGATGAATGATATTGACTGAGTGATGAATGAATTAATTGAACGATGAGATTAATAGAGTGATGAATGAATTAACATGATCGACAAGATCAAAATGGTGATTGAGGATTATTAACTGGTGAATGAGTTGATCCTTAGCACTTACACAGGTCACACGTGCTCCAAAACAATTAGTCATGAATCAATCATAACAATAATATCACATATATGTTTCAACAAAGCATGAATAATTAATGACATGATGAATGTATGAACATAAAGAGAATCGAGTCCTTACACAGGTCATACGAAGCTTCGAGGTCTCGCGATACTAGTCTTCACTGACGACGACTCGATGAATGAATGACTCGTGCAGTCGCACTAATATTACGACTCACAAAACCTGACTGACTAGATTGTCATAACCTGAAAATCCCACTACTACCGCGACGGTAGGACCACATAACTCACATCTCAGGGTATTACACAACCCAAAGCTCTGATACCATTTCTGTAACACCCCCAAATCCTATTGGGTTATTACAGTTCCGTGGACCCCATGCCAGGAGATCCACCAGGCGAACATGACTAAAATACATTAAATTAAACAACAAGGTAAAATCATAGTCCCTACCATGATATCCGACACAATATTCCGATAAGGAATTTCAACGACAAAAGTGGCCTACATGGCCAAAATGAAATACAACAGCATCCACGAATATCTGTTCGGGTAATACAACACGACAACAACTGACAAGACTAGAGTACACTCCAACTGACAGACCAACAATAAACAACTCGGACTAGTATCGCTCGTATGCCTCGTCGCCATCGTCATGCCCCTGTGCCTCAACTCTCTCCTCGCAAGCACCTAAAACATGAAAACATGTTCCGCCCCCACGGGGTCAGTCATCCAGATAATGAACATCAAATACATGTATAACATGATATGCATCCAAAGGCAGAATGAAACGGTATAATGATGATAATAATACGAGATGCTCACAAACCAAGGTAAGAACCGAGCATTCGTGAAATACTATGCCCACGGCATACTATTAATACATTGCTCGGAGTTAGAACATAAGTGCCCAACGGCGAATCATAATCACGAGAATACCACAATGAATTACACGACATGAACCAAACCGAGCAGGATTAAATATGGATCACAATGCCGGAGGCTCCAATGAAATTAACAAGACAATCACAAGGCCTAAAAACCACTCGGTAAATCAAATATCACAATCACATGAAGCCAGCTTGACCATTGTTATTGATTAGGGCGAAGCCACGACACGAAGTCAGTATCACAATTAGGGCGAAGCCACGGCATGAAAGCCGTATCACAATTAGGGCGAAGCCACGGCATGAAAGCCGTATCACAATTAGGGCGAGCCACGGCATGAAAGCCATATCACAATTAGGGCGAAGCCACGGCATGAAAGCCGTATCACAATTAGGGCGAAGCCACGGCATGAAAGCCGTATCACAATTAGGGCGAAGCCACGGCATGAAAGCCGTATCACAATTAGGGCGAAGCCACGGCATGAAAGCCGTATCACAATTAGGGATGGTATCTTTGTCTTGAGTCGGCCAGCACCATCCTCGACAGTCCCAACTCAATGCCTCGATTGCCTTAGAACGGCTAACCGATGACAATGATGCAGCGGATGATTCCATGAATGCTTGAGCGCTTCGATTTCCTTATAATGGCTAATCGATATGAATGATAT
This sequence comes from Orobanche coerulescens, assembly GCA_033398695.1. Lineage (NCBI taxonomy): Eukaryota > Viridiplantae > Streptophyta > Magnoliopsida > Lamiales > Orobanchaceae > Orobanche > Orobanche coerulescens. The sequence continues at coordinate 96,760,838 of CM065807.1, forward strand.
GATGAATGATTGAATACCGCGATTGCCTTAGAACGGTCAATCGATACAATAATATAGTGAATGATTGAACATTTCGATTTGCCTGCGAACGGCAATTCGATAATAATGATATGAAGGATGCCTCGGTACCTTTAATCGGTTACCGACGACGGAGGTGAGAAATGAATAAGCCAATGCCTTTAATCGGCGTGTACAGTTTTAATGACAATCCAAAAAGGAATAACAATAAATATTTGGCAAAATTGCCGAAAGGTATCGTATCGAACGATCTCTTAATATCAATGAATTCATGAAGGGACTAAGTCTCGGAATGATACAACACATTTATACACATATATGATGACATTAATCTCATTGACTAGTACAAGTATAAAACTTGCCTCAAACCGAAGGCGAGGAAGTCCTTCCACGAACAACGTCCTTAATAGGGAATACCGGCCACTCGAACAACCTTGAATTACACAAGCACCAACAATTCGCTTAATATATGAATCAAACACGAATATAACGAACTCGAAACGTCGATACGATTAAACTAAGTTCATTGGGGCATTATATCGAATACGTTGTGGCCAAACTCCGATTGTTTACAATCAAATCTCAATATATCAATATCAAATCCTCCAAGAAGTGTTTCAAACCAACAAACATCTTCCAAATGATCAATAATCCAAAATGAATATCCGAAAACGTGATTTCAACAACAATTAATCGAAAACCCCAATTTCAACTCGATATTCAAAGTGTTCTTGAATAATCCCTCAATAATCCAATGAATCCTTATACAAACTCATAATCATATACATATCCCTTCATATATCATGATTATAACGTCCAAAACATCGTAACTCAACACAAAATCGAAGTCCAAGGTGTCGAAGAAATTACCTCTTGAATATCCAATCACTTTAATCCGAAGAACACGCGTTAGATTGATTATCCGGGCTTCACGATCGAAAGGAGATGAAGAAAATCAAACACCCAAATGATAATTGATGAAGAAAACTCTCCCTCAAGCTTATCTCTCTCGTAAGAAGGTGGAAAAGATGAAAAAATGAGTGAAATGCTCAAAAACCAATTTATAGGGGTTGACTACCTGCCGGACACGGCCCGTGCCGATCGGCACGGTCGTGTCGCATGCAACCGCCGGCGACTGGCCGATAGGACTCGACCGTGTCACGCTTGACACGGTCGCGGCGCGAGGGCCTTCCGAAAGTGACTCGTCCGGCGGCGACTCGGCATGACTCGGCCGTGTCACGGGACACGGTCGGGCGTTGCCGGCGATCGGTTCGCTTATCCGGAAGAGTCCGACTCGGCCGTGCGAACGACGGTCGGGTCTCGAGGCGAGACTTCGCACTTTCCGGACGAGTGCGGCCGCGGGCCGTGTCGGACGACACGGCGAGTTCGTTCGGCGATGATCGCCAATAACTGAAAAATGAGCGGTTGAGCTAAAACGACCATAACTCTCTCGTCCGGACTCCGATTGACTCACCGTTCGAACCATTGGAAAGCTAACTCGATGCTCTATAATATTGCAAAGATTTAGAATTTTTGGATTTACCAAAAATTAATGGTGATCTAACAAAGTCGAACTCATATGAAGAAAGTTGAAACAATGAACAATAACGATACACAACTCGAAGTTTTTCCGAATGGTGAACACGGTGAATGAATATGATTGATGAATGATTATAATCGAGTGAAAATACACTGAGTGACAATTACAGACTAATAATTACTGAATGAAAATGAATGAATTACAACCGGGTATTACAGTTTCATCGGGGTAATCCTAGCGTGGAACTTCCATTCTCATGTATTAGGAAACCGTTTGACGTAAAAGACACTCATGGGGCACATGGATGCTTCTAGTTACTAAGTTCCCGTCTACAGCGGAGAAACAACTCGAATATATAATTTCCGCATGTCCGAATCAAGGTCGCCGTTTTACGCGAGAGTAAACAGCGGGTCACGCGAATGCCCCCGGTTACTAGGCTCCCTATCATTGGCACATGTGAAATATCTAAATCACTAGTCTAATCAGGGTCGTCGTTTTACGCGAGAGTAAACAACGGGTCACGCGAATGGCCCCGGTTACTAGACTTCCCTTCATAGAGCAACATTATCTCGACTTTTGGGAAAAACTGACCGACTCTAAACTCAATCTAAGTGCCAACACGACTAATGAAATAGTACAACTCACTATCCGGAAAATGTAACCAAACGTATTGACGGTGATTTTAAAACTAGTATGTATCGTCTCTTATCTGCCAAGACCTCTACAATCACGAAAAATTTTGGACCTAAATGAAGACTATGCAAAACAGAAATAACTGACTACAACTCGACTAAAACTCGACCGTTTCTTCAGAGAGAAAAACAGTGTCGTAACATCGGTATCACACAAATAGAAGCACGAAAAATTCACGAATAAAGAAAAACTAAGACAAGCAAGGCTATCTAAAAAAATAAAAATTTTACGCAAAGTAGACCAAAATCTAAAAAAAAAAAACTATTTACCCAAGCAAGGCATCAAAGCAAACAACGAAAAGCAAATAAAAGCAAACACGAAAGCAAAAAACTACTACGACCTAAAAAAAATAGAAACTAGCAAACACACCAAACGAAAATGAACATAAAAATCTAAAAACTAAGCAACAAAAGCCAAATCCACGCAACACCAATATGAGAAGCATAAATAAAAACAACGGGCACTAACACAAGCAAATAGTGATACAAGGCATACAACACGTGCCGAAATTAGCAAAGCCGCACTTCTCCCCCCCCCCCAAACTTATTTCGCATCCCAAAGGAGGAATAAGTTTGAAAAGAGAAAGGAGTGGCTTTGTTAACGGTGTACCTGATCACTGCGGCGGAAATGGCGGTTTTGTCGGCCGAGAGCTCCCTTTCATTCTCTGTGGTTGCCTTAGACTTTCCGGCCTTACACGGCTTCGACTTCTTGCTTTGATTTCCAGCCATTTCAAAGTTCCTACAAAACAACCATCCAATCAATATCCAATAAGCAACTCATAATGCAAACATTCAACGAGTGTCGACATAATCCAATAATCCCACAATATCAACTAAGAGCCCTATAATGTCCAATAAACATCAAAATCATAGACCCGACAGCCATATACTACGATCAACAAATCACACAACCTCCCCCAAACTTCGACTCCCCCATTTCATACTCAAAGGATTAAAATCACAACCCACAATAACAAAACTACACACTACGGTCATATTAGGACAAATTCTCTCCAATCAAATCTAATTCATTAAAAATTCGAATCATCATCAACAATTCAACTCATATCAATTCCAATTAACAATTCAATTCAACAAATTTACCCAATTTCAACAAAATGCGAAATTAGGGTTCTTCCAATTTGGGGTTTTTTTTTCAAAATTCGTTCAATTTCATCAATTAATCCCCCAATTCGAAGTACCCATGAACAATCAAGCATAGATAACATGTTTCCATCAAGATTCTATCAACAATCGGGCATAAAATTCAAAGAACATCAAAGTCTAACAAAAGCCCGCAAAAAGTGGATCCCCAATTCGAATTTCATCAAAACTCCAAAAAGAATCCGTCAAAGTGCTTCAAAACATGTATAGAATTGAAAAACAAGAGGATTAAGAGTCGAAACTAAGTACCTTGATCGAAGTTTGAAGGAAGAACAATAGAGAAAATCGCCCCTTGTTTTCTTATCGTCCGATAGGTGTGTGTGTGTGAGAAAAACGGGTGGTTAAGGTGTTTAAAAGGGGTTATTAATCAACCGGGTCGAAGCGGATACTGGACCGGGTATGTCCTATCGGGCGAGCCTATCGGCCGATAGTCTGGGCCGATAGGAAAGACAGAAAGTTACGTACCTGACTATCGGGCGGGACCTATCGGTCGATAGGGTCAGCCTATCGACCACTGCTTGTAACATTTAATTTTTTTAATTTTCCTCAGCCTATCGGCCGGGCCTATCGGCCGATAGGCTCGACCGATAGGTTCGTCTATCTCAAAAAAATTTTCAACTTTTTCTATTTCGCATACTTGGTCCCGTTTTCGCTTGGATATGGCGATTAAAGACCTGCAAGTATCCAAAACTCGGCGTGCATGGATTAGAACTTAACAAAACTAACAAAGCTACTACGAAACTAGAAACTACAAAAATCACGCAAACGAACAATCGAAAACAAACGAATAAAACGAACTAATATACATACGTTGGGTTACCTCCCAACAAGTGCTACGTTTAACGTCTTTAGCTAGACGATACCTCATTCATTCCGGGTCTTCAGCGACAACTCCCCCTTGAACGGGTTTGTTGACATCAAGATAGCATACGTCCCTCTCATTAGATCGAAACTCGTTCGCCTCCAACATTCGAACATACTTTGGCAAATCCTCGTAAATTTCTTCAACATCGGAATGTGAGTAAATGGATTGTGAAATGCAATGCTCCAACAAGTCGGTCGGGGGCGGCATAATAGACTCAATTTCATAACATTCCTCGGGCGCATCCTCGGGCTTCTTCATCGCGTCATAGATGGAAATTTTCAGATTTTGATCATTAACCCGGAAGGTAAGATCACCCTCTTGGATGTCGATAAGTGCTCTCCCCGTCGCTAGAAACGGTCTCCCAAATATCAATGGTTGATTCTCATCCTCGGGCATATCAAGAACTACGAAATCGGCCGGGAAGACTAAGTGTTGGACTCTAACGAACACATCCTCCACAACTCCCCTCGGATAAGAGATCGACCGGTCCGCCATGAGTAGAGAAATGGTAGTCGGCTTCATCTCCCCAATCTTCAACCTCTTAAAGATGGATAGAGGCATAAGATTGATGCTTGCCCCGAGATCACACAACACATTACGGAATGTTTGGTCGCCAATCATGCATGTCAAAGTAAAACGTCCCGGATCCTTCTGCTTGAGCGGGAGCTTGTTTTGAATGATAGCGCTACACTCCTCTGTCAAATTTATTGTTTCAAACTTCGCCAACTTCCTCTTGCTTGCCACAGCGTCTTTCAAGAATTTAACGTACCCCGGCATGTCTCTCAAAGCGTCTAGAAGTGGAATGTTGATATTCACCTTTTGAAACATGTCGATAAACCGTTGAAGCTTTTCATCATATCTCGACTTGGCCAATCGCTGTGGAAATGGAGCTTTTACCTCAAAATCCTTCACATTCGAACCTAAAGGAGCCTTTCGACCGATAGGGGGGTCGATAGGCTCAATTTATGGAATTCTGTCTGGGTATCGGGTGGGACTATCGGCCGATAGTCTTGGCAGAAAGGCCTGTTGCGTTTCATCTGCCTTCTCGTTCTCGGCTCCCGTTTCTAGTACATCCTCGTTTCCAGATTCCTCAACTTCAGTCCCATGATTACTGTACCTTGTCCCACTCCGAAGCTCGATTGCGTTGCATTGTTGCGTCTTCGGGTTGGTCTCGGTACTGCTCGGAAAGTGGCCCGGCTTATGAATTCCGGCTTGGGCGTTCGCCATTTGACCCATTTGGGTCTCCACCATCGACATCTGCTTTGTCAAGGCTATCACTGAGTTTCCAATAGATGTCACACTATGCTCGAGAGCCCCGAACCTCTTATGCCTTTATAAATAAAATCTTTTTGACTCGCCTCTAACCGTTCCAACATCTCTTCCATCGGTGTCTTAGCAATCGGCTCTTGAATAACCCGTTTTCACGTTAAATCCCGGTGGTGGCTGAAGAGCATTGTTCGGGTTGGCATAGGAGAAATTAGGGTGGTTTCGATTGTTCGGATAATAGTTCCCCCTATTTCCCCCTTGCCAGAAGTTTCCTCCTTGCACGTAATTTACATCCTCCTCAATTGCAATAGGCTCGTTTAGCTCTTCAAAAACTGCATTGACTCCCAAAGTCTTCTTTCTTAGCATCTCAAGCGCTTTTTGTTGTCTTTCAAATTTCGCCTTCAAATCACCGTAGGCGTCCTCGTCACCGGATGGGACCTTTCTTCTCGTCATATTCCTATCGGTCACCTCCTCGTAATCATTGTTGACCGCTAGCTCGATGAGATTCTTGGCCTCTCATAATCGTTAGCAAGAAATCCCCCTTTCGAGGAATAGTCCAACTCTCTTCTAGCCTTCCTCGTCAAACCCCGATAAAACCGAATGTAGATTTCCTCCTTGTCAATTCCATGCTGTGGGCATTTGCGAAGTAGCTTCTTAAATCGGATCCATGCCTCGTATAAGTGTTCATCCTCATATTGCTCGAATTGCAAGATATCGTTGATTTGTTTTTGCACCTTCGAGGGAGGATAGAACTGCTTAAGAACAACCGAGTCATCTCTCTCCAAGTACCAATTTCCTTCCGATCTAGACTCTTGTACCAATCTAGCGCATCGTCTTCTAAGGAGAACCGGAATAGGCGGAGCTTAATGACATCCGGAGGCACTCCGTTTTGCTTGATGGTGGCACATATGTCCAAAAACGACTCAAGATGAGCGTTTGGATCTTCATTAACTCCTCCTCCGTATGTTTGAGACTTCACCGTAGCGATGAGGGACGGCTTAAGCTCGAAGTTGTTGGCATCAATCTTCCCCCAACCTCCTTCTTGATAATCGTCCAGCTTAGGTCGAAAGTGGGCATTCAAAGGGATCTTCTCGGGATGAGCGAGTTCTCGTGGTGGGTCAACAATGCCGGCCATGGTATCAACGATAGGTATAGAAATAGTCTTGGTCCTCGCTTCTTGCTTCTTCCTCCTCAAAGACTTCTCGATTTCCGGATCCAAAGGAAATAAGTCCTTTCCTTGGGATCTTGTGATCATGCACCGCCTACAAGGAAGAGAAAACAAGATGTGAGGAAACGAGATCGAATATTAATAATAATAGTATACAACCTAAAGTAACAATCTCTTCTTTTTCGAATTATCCCTTTAAGTTTTCTATCAATTCCCCGGCAACGGCGCCAAAAATTGATCGTTAGAATTCGCGTAGTATGGTTTTCAAATCCGATCAATTTTAAAATTTGTAAAACCTCGAAGTATTTCCAAGGTGTCGAACCCAAGGGAATTGATATGTCGAAAATAAAGGAAGTAACTCTACTCAAAATTTGACTGCTATTTAGGAATCCGAAAATTTGGTTTGTTTCTAATTATCTAACTTTAAAAATCAAAAAATAAAAATTAAATAAAAGATGAATGATCTAAATCAAGCAAATAAAACAAATTAGCAAGATAAAATCACAAGTTGAAAACTAATTGATCCTAGGGTAGTATCGTCTAATTGAGTTCACACAATCCATTCACTTGATTCCTTTTCCCCAAATTTTAATTCAATCCTAGAAATAATCACTCAGCCGATCTAGAATTCCGATCAAGGCAACCTAGAAAGATAGTTAATTTAAACCCTTTTCCCGCAAGGCTCAAAGAATTTAAATCACTTAAAAAGCGTCAACTTATTTATCTATGATTTATCTTACTCCACTCAGGTCTTAAGATCAAATCATATTGTGCATCAAGTATTTCCACTAATTAATTAATTAATCCGGGCAAAATCAATTAGCTAACATGCATCGATTAAGGGCCCTTTAATCTAGCATGAGATTTAACACATCTTGATCACAAGCCTAGGATGAAAGGTAAAAAGGTAATCAAAGGAACATCATGTGAACATCAATTAAAATTACTAACCCTAGAATCAATCAATGGATTTAGCCAGACATAATTGAAATTAAACAAGAAATAGATGGAGAATGCATATTATTAATATGAGAAGAGAGATTACAACCCTTCCGAATGAACTCTGAGTCTTCAATCTCCGAAAAAGTAGAAAAACAATAATAATTGCTGCCTTGCAAAAAGTTCTAGTCTCCAAGGAATTAATCTTGCCCCCAAAAAAATGTAAAAGTGTGCTAAAGATGATAAAGGATGATAAAAGATGATCAAAGATCATAAAAGATGATCAAGAATGATAAACTAGGGCTAGAAGGAGGTGTATATAGCCTATGGGAGTTAAACTCCCGATTAGCACTAATCTAGGAAACAAAATCTATCCAAAAGAGTCACAATCCGTCAAAATTCGAGAACCCGCGGAGCAGCCTATCGGACGCACCTATCGGCCGATAGGCTGGCCCGATAGTTGGTTCGTCGGTCGACTTCACTCGATAGGGCTCGGAACACCTGTCGGATGCACCTATCGGCCGATAGGCTGGCCCGATAGGTGGTCTGACTTTTGCAAAAATCCGTTTCTTCCGTCCGTTTGACTCGACTCTCAGTCCTTTGTCTCGTTTTGGGTCCTTTTGGCTCTAAAAACCTGCAAACACACTAAAACCAACCCAAACGCGTAATACGGCTCGACTAATCATAAATAAGCCAAATACGAGCACATTAATCACGAAACGAGATAAAAACCTAGTATAAAATCCTAGAAAAATGTGGTAAAATTACCACCTATCACATCTCAGTACGCCGGTGCTCGTAACTTTTCCTAACTTGACTCATTGCATTATCCTGTGTTATTCCTTTCTTAATATCGTGGTGTGTTTTGCGTTTGAACTGTACTCACTAGTTACCTCTTCAGAGTGTCTGCTGGTAGATGACGCGGACGCGGTAAGGGACGTGGCGCAGCCGGTGGGGCGGCCATGTCCAATAGCTCTGAGGCTGGTTTGGCAACGCCGTGTTTGTCGAATAGTGTTCAGCCTAGTGCCGAAGGTCAGCGGGATCAGTCTGCTAGCTTCGGTAATGCTAATGATAACGTCGGGGTAGCTAACATTCTACAGTAAGTAGCGAATCAGATGGCGCTACTAACTCAGGCGGTCTTGGTTAATGAAGCTAGTGCTACTCTGGTTCCGCCTACTGGATCTGGTACTGACAAGTTGCTTCAGTATGTGATTCGTATGCGTCCTCCACAGTTCAATGGTACTTCTGACCCTTATGTTTGGGAGAGTTGGATATTTGAGATGGAAAAAGTATTCGAGGCAGCAAACTGCTCCGAGGAGAGGAAAACACCAATTGCTCAGTACTTTCTCGCCAAGGAGGCGACAACGTGGTGGCAGGCAGTGAATGTAATACCCCCAAACCGCTCGGGAATATTACAGCGCCGCAGACCCTCTCCACGAGGATCTACCAGGCTAAATAAAGAAAACACGACATCATAATATATGCCAACACGGCTAATAACAAACCACTGGACCGATTTGGTCTCTACCACAATACAACGCATCAACATATACAACTCGACTCAACACTCATACCCACGCAGGGGTTGAAATACATCAAAATACCCATAAAACAGAACAACTACACAACAGAGAGTCAACATTGAGACTCTACCAAAATACTCAATGAATGATCTTCATGTGATTATTATCGTTGTCTTACATCATCCTTCGTGTCGATCTTATGATTCACTCCCAGCAACTTGCGCGTACCTGGACGCAATATAGACATCCACCCCTCGAATACTCGGGGGTTAGCAAAAGTCCACTGTTTTGCTAGTGCAAGTATAAAATCCGAAAACAAGCCATACACAACATACTTCCAAAAATATAACGATCATGAATACACTTCCCGAGATAATTTATTTTATCAAGACCGTTCGAATCATGAGAAGTGGGAAAAATATACCCAAATTATCTCTTACAAAACATTTAATGTCTTGGGAGTTTGAAAGCATCTGGGATTAAAGAATTCTCAATCTTTCGGAAAATAATTAGGGACACGGCCCGAAAATCATTTTTCTCAAAACACAAGTTCCGATAACTATTCACGGGGTTCACGACCCAAATTCACAAAGCATGGGGTCCAAGACCCAAATCATCAAACACAGGGTCCACGACCCAAATTCACAAGCACATATTCCTAAGGATTATTCGCGTCCCGTGCTAACAAGCCGCGAATCTCGGATGCCCCCACAGAACATACCCGAGTGAATAACCCAATAGGAAACCATATCAAATTACATGTCCTCGTGACAACAGTCACAGAACCAAAACCATATCACAACCATAAGTTATCCCGACATTGTGCTAACAAGCCACGAACCCTGGAGTCCCCGCAAGACATACCCGATGATAACCCCACAAGTTATCTCGGCATTGGGCTAACAAGCCCCGAACCTCGGAGTCCCCGCAAGACATACCCGGATTGGATAACACTACGGTCACGCTCGACCCATACTAACAAGTATGAATCCCGGAGATTCATCAATCCTACCCGGAGGCACATCACTTCCAACGATCACATAACAATGAGCAGAACATCAATCCAAGCAACACTTAAACATCACAACCTTTTTTCAAGGAGTAACAACTAATATCAGACACATTACGTTCTTACCGAACAAGTACACAATAACAATACGTAATCCCCGGCAAAGGATTATGGTCTATTAAACTCACTTGAAGTGATCATATTATCTTTCAACATACAAAACCAACACACATATTCCAAGAACACATATTCACGAAGTATACGAATTATCGTTGAAAGACAACATTTATTGAGAACATACCGATCCCTTTTTACGTTCATTAAACATTTGATTTCGCATAAAATCATTTATCAATAATTATGCCAACGAAACATGAAACATATGGGCAAGATACTTGCCTCGATACCACGAGCGTGGAACCACGAATGGACACGGCTCAACCGGGAAGCTTCGAAACGCCCGACGGCGACGAACGGAAGGGTTCAACACGGTTTCTTCGCAAGAAACTCGACCCTAACATCATATAATCCATAAATAAACAATCATACGAGGAAGGATAATCGTAGAATGTCCGTAAACCCATCTATGACATTCTACCAGACACCTTCAAGGCGTCGATCAAGAACTCGACCAAAACGATGAATCTATACGATCCGACCAAGGAATAATAAGGGAAAAGATATAATACATCTAAACAATCATCAATCCATCACAATTCTAGTTAAATCGGTTTAAACGGACGAAATCAACCCAAATACCCAAATTCCCCAAAACTAGATTTCTAGAAAATATGACCTGATTCGCTCGATCAAAGGATGTTATAGGGTGGATGATTGATGATATGAACTCCAAGACTTCATGGATTGATTGTCCAACAACATCAATCCATGATCAACACACCTCCAACCGCGGAATGGAAGAAAACGAGTGAGCAAAATGATGAAAAACTCGTCTACATGGCCTTAAATAGGGCTGCCTGCCAACCGCCTTACGTATGTAATCGGCCATGGTCGCACTAACTGCCCAAAAATGCCGGCATCATTACGTACGTAACCGGCCAAGGCTTACGTACGTAACTGGCCTTACGTACGTAACTGCCGGGCCCTTACGACCGTAACTCGGCCAGGTGTGGCCTGGCCCCAACACGTGCGGCCATGACTCGGCCGTGGCTAACTCCGACGGCCCGGACGACCCCGAAACCCGAATCTGAATACGAATCGAAGATACGGTTACGAAGTACTCGCAAAGACGAAGAGAACACACGATTACGACCACCCGAAGGCTCGAAATTCGACAACAGAAAGTAATTACCCCAAACTTTGGGAAATTACGAAAATGGCCCAAAACGTCCGAAATACACGATACACAATCGAAACACCAAGCCAAAGCTCGCAACATGAATAATAACATTAAATGAACTTACGAGGAACTCATAACAACAGTTTCGGATGAGATTCGCAAGAATCGAACTCAAGTACGAAAAGCCGCTTAAGAACACGGAACTCAACAAAACGATACCGAAACGAACTCGGACATCAAAAAGTGCAGAATTAAATATTCTCAAAATGACGAAATGATCATGAGCGAATCGTCAAAACAGACTTACGCCCAAAAAAAAGAGAATTACTGGAAATCGAAATTGCGGATATTACATACTACCCTCCTTAAAAGAAGTTTCGTCCCGAAACTTAAAACAAGTAGAGTGAAGCAATATTCCGCCAGGAAAACTCAACGAGATACACAAGAAATGCGTAACTTACACCCATCGGCGAAACGTTACAAGCAACACAAAGAAATATACGGTGTGAAAACACACTCCACGACGACCAACACAATGTCATCGGTAGAGACATAATAAAATTAACAAGTGACAAGCGTCATCAAACAGATAATACAATCAAGTCGATTATCCGCAATATCACAAAACATAAGCACTTATTACAAGGAAACACGCACAGTCGAGAAAATAGAAAATAAACACAAACGACCAAATAACAATGATCGAACAACAACGATCGAACAACAATGATCGAATGACAATGGTCGAACAAAGACTCCGAAGTTCGCACCTCAACTCAAGACATCATAGGATCCGGTGATAACAATATGATGTGCATTCACATAAGATCCACATGAAATGGAATGGCAATTGAAAAGTCACAACGACAAACGAGTTATTCTGAAACAATACCACACTCGTTCGACCAACAAAAGCAAGGGATAAGACAAGCTCAGAAAATGTCAACAAACATAAACGAGTCGATAGAGTCGAAAGTACAGGAGTTCAAAATCCGATCCACTTCGAATAAAAGAACTTAATCTCCGAAATTCAAAACAACAAGGTAAGGAAATAACATAACATACAACTGATAAACCACGCCCCTCAGGGACTCCTCGGAGTCGGTCCTAATATCGGTGCTCAAGTCCATGCCCCGGAAGGCTCGGTAACCATCTCGCAAAACTGAACCCGTTGTCCCTCGAGTCCACACCTGTAACACGTTACTGGCGGAGAAGGACAATGTGCACGAACATGTCCCGCCACATTACAGTTAAAACATCTCCTTGCTTTACCAGGAGTCAGAGCAGACGACTTGAAACTCTCAGTTCCACGCATCGAGCGATGGAGCTTCACAGCGGAAAGGCTACGACATTACAAACTAGAAACACCAACTCCTGCACTGTCCACAAGGTCATCGGACTTCCTCTGCTTCTTGGACTCGGGCACACGCTCCGACGATAACGAAGCTAATTCACGGGCTAAGGCTCGATCTTGATAGTCCATCAACGAAGTGCAAGTGAATCCCGACATATACAAGCGAATATCCAGCTTCATCCGTCTGTCAAAATGAAGGATCCTCTCTTCCTCGGTTCTCACCCGATCTCGCACATAACTGAGTTGTTTGCTATAGTCGATGATAGCCTCCGACACCGATATATCTTGCGGTTCTGCCAAATAAAATTCACGAATCCTAAGCTCTCTAATCGGTTTCGGACAGAACTCAACTTCCATAAATGTCTGGAATCTGCCCACGTGACGTCACGATCACGAGGTTTAACAGCTTCCCACCAATTAGTGGCATCTTTGTCAAGAAGGTACTGAGAGATAGGTACCTTCCGCTCTTCAAGACATCCGACAACCTCGAATATCTTTCCCAACTGAAAAACTCAACCATCCCAGCCCAACGCATCTGCAACACCGGCGAATCGAGGGGGATTCATACGAACTACCTCGCGAAGCCATTGATTTACGCCGACGTTCTGACTCGCGTCAATGCTACGTTGAACCACCTAGGTCAACTGAGTCATCTGAGTCGCTACTTGTTGCAATATAGTAGCAACACCCAAACTAAAATCATTCCCAGCAACGTTCTCTCGATTCCGCATCTGATCCCCATGGCCATCAGCACGACGGTTACGACCACGACCTCTGCCCCTCGGCATACCAACAAGCGACAACCTATAGCCAATAAAGATAATAACACATACCAAGGACATCACACATCTCCGTCTACAATCACACGCAATCAAATTCTATATGTTAAAATTTAATTCAAACTAGAGCACAATCTACAAACCATCGCACCCACAATTTCCATTTTTAAAATATCATTGTTATATAAACTATATTTGCAATGAAATTAAAGTCATTCATTATATCAAAACCACCTTCTGTACGGGTTCCGCGCCAGAACTCACCAAGATGAAAACCATTTTAAAAAACATTCAAAAATGTCAAAAAGGCCAATGACGGTAATACTTTCCAAATACTCACCAAAAGCCATTTTCCAAATACCAATCACCGTCATAAAATACCATTTGAAATTACAAGGCGAAGACGCGAAAACTCAATAGTTTCAAAATATACGTTAAGTCACCCGACAAAAGAGTTAGGAAAAAGGGTTAACGAAATAACCCAAATTTACGAAATACCCGAAAGGTCATTTTAAAACACACACGATTTGGAAAAAGTACCAAAAAGTCATTTTAAACTTTACACACGCAGTGGATAAGAACCCAACTCAAATTACACACAACAATTGTTATTCCTGAACAACGCACATAGAGTACGGTCACAAACGGTCAGTCTAACAATCACTAAAGTTAGACTGATGGCCAGAATGCAATTTCCGAGCTTCTACTCAGACCATTTAGCAGAAATAGGAGGCGCGGCGACTGGCGGCACCACTACGGATGCCTCAGCAGCAACAGTTGGCAAGGGCTCCTCCGGCCTCCGCCTCTTGCGGTTGCGCTGAAGCTGCTCCTCTTCCCGAGTCTCCTGCTCGACGATCGGCACCATGAGAGGTCTCGCCTCTGGGATAGGACGGGTCATCGTTACAGGGTCACGACCCGCCTTCTTCCCTTGGCGGAGACGATTCATAAGGCCGGGGTTCGACATAGCAATCTCTCTCAGCGGCTCGGAGTAGCGGGGGAAGTAGTTCTCTGTCAAAGAAGACATTCAACCAGGTTAGACATCTCTTTCAATCAAAGGCGATCGTCAAGCAGAAAGGAGATCGTAAACATTTGTACCTGGGACCTTCAAGTGGCGGGGAAAGCAAAACAACTGAGCGCCCAACCAATGAGCTTCGTTGTTGATCACGCGAGCGTCGATGTAATTGTCCGGTAGACCGCGGATTCGCTCCCAGACGATCGAAAAGTCAAATGGAAGGTCGTCGGCCGCTGGAACAAGGGGGCCTGCAAAAAGAAAAACAAATTAGATCAGTTCAAGGTGTATCCGAACAAAGGGAGAGTTAAAACCCTTGCTCGGATTCCTCTCCCGAAAGCCGATGGGGATATCCAACTCATCCTCGGGTTTATCGCTCGCCGCCGACTTCCATGCTCCGCTGACCCAACACCATTTTGTCAGGTCGCCCCGGACCTTGTTCGGCACCCCAAGGACCACCCTGCCCATGTGACCCTGAATGTGGTAGCCGCCAACTGAACCCTTCTGCGCCATCATCTTGAAGAGGTAGTTCATTTCCAGCGCAGAAGGAAGACGGAACATCCGGTGACCGCCAAAAAGAGTCAAAGTACTGATGATCTGCAACCAAGCGTTCGGCGTCAGTTGGAGCGGCACCACATTCCAAGCAGTCAACAGATATGACACAGCGAACGGCAATGAGAACCACAATCCGGCCCCCATGATCAA
Source organism: Orobanche coerulescens (assembly GCA_033398695.1). NCBI lineage: Eukaryota > Viridiplantae > Streptophyta > Magnoliopsida > Lamiales > Orobanchaceae > Orobanche > Orobanche coerulescens. Next base: position 96,776,169 of record CM065807.1, read on the forward strand.
TTCATTAACGACGACCATACCCTCAGGAGGTTGGTCAACGCGCTCGTTCTCGGCAGGCACGTAGAGTGAAACATCGGAGGGGACATGGAACTCCACCCTCCAACGACTCAAGTCCTTCTTAGTCGCCGAACTCCTGATCTGACCGAGGGTCCACGAGGAGCGGTCCGCAGCCCGAAATGAAGTCCGCTTTACGGGTTCATAGAGGTGGGCGACCGAGTATGCGCGAAAATCAAACTGAGGACGTGGTCTGGCCAGCCTCTCCATAAGCTCGGCAAATTCCAGAAAGGCCTGTCTGAACACACTGTTCTGCTCCCAATACAGTCTCACCGCCTCATCCTTGTCTATCGGCGAGCGCTTCTGCTCCGCCGCCGCCGACCTCGCCGCGTCAGCGTCATTGAAAAGCTCTTCAACCTCCGTGGGTGCAATCCCCGCACGAATGGCCTCGACGACCGTCTCCGCGTGAAAATCCGCGGAGGTTTCATCCCCGGCAGTCGAAGTCGCGGCGGCGGAAGTGCTACCCGCCTCGTACACGGTGGATTCTCCTCCAGACATGTTCAAAGAGAAAGGGGGAGAAATGTTTTTGTTCTTACCTAGAGAGAACGTCGATCGGCGCACGAAGTTTCAAGAGATTTCAGCTAAGTTTTCTTCTAAAGGCAAGAGCGCATAAAGATCTAACCCCAGTAGCCCTAGCCCCTTTTATAGGCGAGAGCCGGGACTTCTGGGCAAATAAGCGGAATCTCGAGGGCTGAAGTGCAACCATTGGGTGAGCCGCATTTAATGCAGCCCTCAAAACCCGCGTACGCGTCGTTTCGAGGGCACGCCAGACGACAAGTCTGACAAAAACCGTCGGACTCCCCCAACGGGAGCGCGACGCATGTCCCAGTGACGTTTCAAAGACCGCCTCCACTTCCCGCTCTTTCCAGCATCCGAGGAGATCGTCCAAATTCAAAATCAGTTCGTCCGGCAGACGATCGTCCTTATCATAAGTAGATGAGTCGCTCGTCTAAAATTAGCGATCGCCAGCAGTGCCACCTCACCCCACGTCTTCAACATCGGAGCGAGCTGGGGGGAAATTGTTGTGCGGCGATTTATACGCCTCAATGGCGATCGGCATAATGGTCAGAAGCCAACCAAAGAAGATAGATGCTGGGCAAGCGCCTAGAGGTCGACGTCCAAGGCGATCGCCTATTGGCATCTAGCGACCGCCTCTAATGTCCGAACAGGGACGACCGTCCCATGCCACGTGTGAACCCGACCCCCGTCAAAGTCTGAGAAGACCGAATCTCGGGTGGATACCCACGTGCAGATCTTCAAAGGCGCCGCAAGAACAGGCCCTACTCCAACCCATCAGCAGCTGTCAGTGATAAGGACGGCCTCTCCTACCGACAGACCCACCGAAATGTCCTAGGTGGGACCTCCCAAGGCAGCGAGAAGAGGCACCTGTCGCCTCCTCATTGGTTCGCGCATCTGGATGCCAGCAGCAGCTGTGGACTTCAAGGAAACAGTCCCACATGCTGGGACGATCGCCCTCCTTATTTAAATGCAGGAACGGCGATCGTCCGCGGTTGACAGGGACATCCCAGCAACCTTTTTCCCTAGAAATAGATGGCCTCAAGCATTGGCAAAAGTGACAGTGATAACGCTAAAATGATTACACACAGCAAACAATACAGAGAACTCTACATCTCTGTAACAAGAACTCACAGAGCTTCAACTCTGGTTCTTCCGGCAATCTTCAGCACTCAAGAGCTAAGATAACTAGGGTCTTTAAGTGTAATTGAACTCTAACATTAATATTTGTACTCACCAGTATTCATATTAATAATATCTCGCGAGAGCATTCAAGCCCGGGACTAACAACCCCGGCAAATCTTGTGTTATTTACTTCCCCACGGACGTGCTCTCGCATTTTGTTTGTTACTCATTCATTCCAGCATATCATCTCCGAATAATATATTGCGTAACAACATCCATCATCCTTCGTGTCGATCCTATGATTCGCTACCCAGCAACCTGCGCGTACCTGGACGCAATACAGACATCCACGCCCCGAATACTTGGGGGTTAGCAAAACTCCACTGTTTTGCTAGTGTAAGTATAAAATCCGAAAACAAGCCATACACAACATACATCCAAATATATAACGATCATGAATACACTTCCCGACATAATTTATTTTATCAAGATCGTTCGAATCATGAGAAGTGGGAAAAATATACCCAAATTATCTCTTACAAAACATTTAATATCTCGGGAGTTTGAAAACATATGGGATTAAAGAATTCTCAATCTTTTGAAAAATAATTAGGGACACGGCTGGAAAATCATTTTTCTCAAAACACAAGTTCCGATAACTATTCACGGGGTCCACGACCCATATTCACAAAGCATGGGGTCCAAGACCCAAATCATCAAACACACGGTCCGCAACCCAAATTCACAAGCACATATTCCTAAGGATTATTCGCGTCCCATGCTAACAAGCCACGAACCTCGGATGCCCCCACAGAACATACCCGAGTGAATAACCCAATAGGAAACCATATCAAATTACATGTCCTCGTGACAATAGTCACAGAACCAAAACCAAATCACAACCATAAGTTATCCCGGCATTGTGCTAACAAGCCCCGAACCTAGGAGTCCCCGCAAGACATACCCGGATTGGATAACCCTACTGTCACGCCCGACCCATACTAACAAGTATGGATCCCGGAGATTCATCAATCCTACCCGAAGGCACATCACTTCCAACGATCACATAACAATGAGCAGAACATCAAGCCAAGCAACACTTAAACATCACAAACTCCTTTCAAGGAGTAACAACTAATATCAGACACATTACGTTCTTACCGAACAAGTACACAATAACAATACGTAATCCCCGGCAAAGGATTATGGTCTATTAAACTCACTTGAAGTGATCATATTAGCTTTCAACATACAAAACCAACACATATATTCCGAGAACACATATTCACGAAGTATACGAATTATTGTTGAAAGACAACATTTATAGAGAACATACCGATCCCTTTTTACGTTCATTAAACATTTGATTTCGCATAAAATCATTTATCAATAATTATGCCAACGAAACATGAAACGTATGGGCAAGATACTTGCCTCGATACCACGAGCACGGAACCACGAACACGGCTCAACCGGGAAGCTTTGAAACGCCCGATGACGACGAACGGAAGGGTTCAACACGGTTTCTTCGCAAGAAACTCGACCCTAACATCATATAATCCATAAATAAACAATCATACGAGGAAGGGTAATCATAGAATGTCCGAAAACCCCTCTATGACATTCTACCGGACACCTTCAAGGCGTCGATCAAGAACTCGACCAAAACAATTAATCTATACGATCCGACCAAGGAATAACAAGGGAAAAGATATAATACATCTAAACAATCATCAATCCATCACAATCCTAAGTTAAATCGGTTTAAATGGACAAAATCAACCAAAATACCCAAATTCCCTAAAACTAGATTTCTAGAAAATCTGACCTGATTCGATCGATGAAATGATGTTATAGGGTGGATGATTGATGATATGAACTCCAAGACTTCATGGATTGATTGTCCAGCAACATATATCCATGATCAACACACCTCCATCCGCGGAAGGGAAGAAAACGAGTAAGGAAAATGATGAAAACCCCGTCTACAGGGCCTTAAATAGGCTGCCTGCCGACCGCCTTACGTACGTAATCGGCCATGGCTTGCGGCCGTAACCGGCCATGGTCGAACTAACTGCCAAAAAATGCCGGCATCATTACGTACGTAACCGGACAAGGCTTACGTACGTAACCGGCCTTACGTACGTAACTGCCGGGCCCTTACGGCCGTAACTCGGCCAGGTGTGGCCTCGCCCCAACACGTGCGGCCATGACTCGGTTGTGGCCAACTCCGACAGCCCGGACGACCCCGAAACCCGGACCTGAATACGAATCGAAGATACGGTTACAAAGTACTCGCAGAGACGAAGAGAACACACGATTACGACCACCCGAAGGCTCGAAATTCGACAACGGAAAGTAATTACCCCAAACTTTGGGAAATTACGAAAAGGGCCCAAAACGTCCGAAATACACGATACACAATCGAAACACCAAGCCAAAGCTCGCAACATGATTAATAACATTAAATGAACTTACGAGGAACTTGAAACAACAGTTTCGGATGAGATTCGCAAGAATTGAACTCAAGTACGGAAAAGCCGCTCAAGAACACAGAACTCAACAAAACGATACCGAAACGAACTCGGACATCAAAAAGTGCAGAATTAAATATTCTCAAAATGACGAAACGGTCATGATCGAGTCGTCAAAACAGACTTACGCCCAAAAAAAAGAGAATTGCCAGAAATCGAAATTGCGGATATTATAGTGAAACCGTGTGACCGGGCAGCTACGTGGGATGAGTTCCGTGGAGGCTGAGTATTGTCCGTGGCCAGTGAAAGAGGTAAGGATTCGAGCCTTCTTTGAGCCGAAACCCCAGGATGTTCCCATCTCTCAAGCAATCAAAGATTATAATCAGCAGCTGCATTACGTGAGGAATCAGGTCCGGGATGAACAAGACAAGATCCACTACTTCAAGATGCGGATGAAACCGAGGGTTCACCACTATATGTCAGGCCTTGGGTGTACGACTTTGAAAGACTATCAGAACAAGGTGATGGCCTATGAGATGTCTTTTTCTGCGACGGAGGTGGCAGCAGATGGTAAGAAGCATAAGACTTCCGGTCAGTTTTCGGGAAGTAAGTTTGGCGGGCATCAGAAGACACGGTCTGGTCCGCGAGCCTTTGGGAATCAGTCCCCATCATTTGGGCGAGGTCATGGTTCTAAGTCTGCTCCGGCTGTTCTTGTTCGTGGTTTTTAACCATGAGGTTGAGTTCACCATTGATTTAGAGCCGGCTGCGGCCTCGATTTCATAAATGCCGTACCGTACCTGCTGAGATACTTGAGTTGAATAAACAATTGGGAGAGTTTCTAGACACGGTCTACATTCGACTGATCGCTTTGCCTTGGGATGCACCAGTTTTGGTCGTAAGGAAGAAGGATGGGTCACTGTGTTTATACATCGACTACCGAGAGTTGAACAAGGTGACCATCAAAAACAAGTATCTGCTTCTGAGAATTGACGACTTGTTTGACCAATTGCAGGGAACGACTAGGTTCTCAAAGATTGATTTGAGATCGGGATATTACCAACTCCGAGTGAAGGATCCTGATATTCTAAAGACGGCCTTTCGGACGAGATACAACCATTACGAGTTTGTGGTTATGCCGTTCTGGCTAACAAACGCCTCAACAGTGTTCATGCAACTAATGAACAAGGTCTTCATCGAATATCTCGATAAGTATGTAGTCGTCTTTATCGATGATATTATGATTTACTCGAGAAGCGAGGATGAGCATGCACGTCATCTACATATCGTGTTGGAAATCTTGAGAACTCAGCGCCTTTATGTGACGTTCTCAAAGTGTGAATTTTGGTTGCGGGAGGTTATGTTTCTCGGCCACGTGATCTCGGTTGAGGGTGTTTGTGTAGACCCACACAAGATAGAGGCAGTGTTGGATTCGGCGCCGCCCAAGAATGTGAAGGAAGTCCATAGTTTTTGGGTTTGGCGGGGTATTATCGAAGGTTTGTCGAGGGGTTCTCTAAACTTGCTCGACCGCTTACTCAGTTGTTGCAGAAGTCAGAGAAGTTTGTGTGGACAGACGAGAGGCAGAAGAGTTTCGAGGAGTTGAAGAAGCAGTTGACTACCGCTCCTGTCTTGACATTGCCGTGTGGTAATGAGGGCTTTTCAGTTTATAGCGATGCCTCAGGCTAAGAACTTGGATGTGTACTGATGCAGCACAGAAAGACGATTACCTATGCTTCCCATCAGTTGAAACCGTATGAGTTGAATTATCCTACGCTTGAGTTGGCTGCAGTTGTGTTTGCATTGAAGATTTGGTGTCATTACTTGTATGGCTCATCGTGTCAGATTTTCACCGATCACAAGAGCCTAAAATATATATTCACACAGAAATAACTGAATATGAGACAAAGAATGTGGCTGGAGCTAATCAAGGATTACGATCTCGAAATCATTTATCATCCGGGCAAGGCAAATGTTGTGGCAGCTGCCTTGAGTCGGAAATTAGTATCGCTTCGGGCACTCGAGTTATTCACAACCCAGCCAGGGCTCTGGCGAGAGTTGATGGGGTTGAGCATTGAGGTTGTGTTACCAGGGAATACTCGGCGGTTGTGCGCCCTTGAGATTTCTTCGTCGCTGGTAGACAACATTAAATCGAGACAATTAGAAGACCCGATGTTTATTCAACTCCATGAGAATGTGGTTAAGGGAAAAGCCTCGTGATTCTTGAAGATGGTGTGTTGAGATTCCAAGGTCGACTGTGTGTCCTAAACGACTTGGAATGAGGCAGGCCATCATGCAGGAGGCTCATGCATCACCTTATTCAGTCCATCCAAGCTCGAGTAAAATTTATAAGGATTTTAGGAAGAATGTATGGTGGAATGACATGAAGAATGAGGTGGTGCAGTTTGTGGCTAAGTGTTTGACTTGTCAACAAGTCAAAATCGAACATCAGCGGCCAGCCGGGTTATTGAAACCACTTCCTATCCCGCAATGAAAGTGGGAAGACGTCTATATGGATTTTGTCACGAATTTGCCGAGGACGAAGTCGGGAATGAACATGGTATGGGTGATCGTGGATCGACTAACTAAGTCGGCACATTTTCGGGGCATCAAGGACACTTGGGGACCAGAGAAATTGGCTCGTATATTTATTGCTCAGATCGTGAGGCTTCATGGCACGCCTAAAACTATTATTTCGGATAGGGATGGTCGGTTTGTATCGCATTTCTGGCAGGCGGTACATTAGGCTTTGGGGACACATTTGCGTTTGAGCACATCCTTCCATCCTCAGATCGATGGACAATCTGAGCGTCCCATTCAGACGCTTGAGAATATGTTGCGTGTGTGTGTGCTAGACTGCAGTAGTGATTGGGAGGAACATCTGGCCCTGATCGAGTTCACTTATAATAATAGTTGGCATGCATCGATTAAGATGGCACCGTATGAGGCGCTTTATGGCGATGTCAATCACCGATATGTTGGAATGAGCCATCCGATTTAGATGGCACCGAGCCGGATCTTGTGTTGGAAACTAGGAGGCAAGTCAAGTTGATTCGAGAGAGAATATTGGCGGCCCACAGTCGACAAAAGTTCTATGTGGATGTTAGGCGTCCACCCTTGAAGTTTGAAGTAGGGGATCACATCTTGTTAAGAGTGTCTCCATCAAAGGGAGTTTTTCGTTTTAGGAAAAAGGAAAAGCTAAATCAAAGGTATATTGGACCTTTCGAGATATTGGAGAGAGTTGGCGAGTTGGCTTACCGTTTGGCATTACCCCGTCGTTAAGCCATGTGCATAGTGTATTTCACGTTTCTCAGTTGAGAAAGTATGTTCCAGACCCGACTCACGTTATCGATTTTGGGGTTTCAGAAATCGAGAATGATGTTATGTTTGAGGAGAGGCCAATGAGGATTTTGGATCGTCGGGATAAACAGTTAAGGCACAAAACCATTTCTTTGGTTAAGGTGCAATGGTCGAGACATGGAGTGGAGGAAGAGACTTGGGAATTAGAGAAAGATATGCATGCGAGGTACCCCGAGCTTTTTGATCCTTAAGTTTCGGGACGAAACTTCTTTTTAGAGGGGGAGAATGTAATATCTGTACTTTCTATTTTTAGTTGTTTCTATTTTTGGGCGCATGTCTATTTTGACGACCCGCTTGTAACCGTTCCGAGATTATGAATCTATTTTGTTCTTGGTATTTTTCCATTTGGATGAGTTTTGGAGGTTTTTTATGTAATATGCTTTATATTATGATCTTGTCGTATGTACGTTCGATTCTCATAAAACTCGCCTGATTTCATTGTTTCTTTGTTTCCATAAGTCCGTGTGATTGAGTTATACATGTTATGAATTTCGGTTTCATGATCCAACATCATATCGTAATTTTCGAACGTTTGGGCCGTTTAGTAATTTCCTAAAGTTTGAGGGAAACTTACTTCCGTCGTCGAATTCCGAACCTTCGGGTGGTCGGAATGGTGTTTCCTTTTAGCGCTTAGGTTCGCCATCGTGGATACCTCGTAACTGTGTCTTCGGATTCCATCTTTTACCGCTCTCCTTTTCGAGCTTCTTGGGCAGTGAGCTGCATTCTGCAGTGTTGAACTGCTGCATGCATAACGTGCGTTATGCATGCTACCTTACGTACATTATACCTGTACTGTTAACGTACGTTAATTTTGAGCCATAACGTACGTTATCGCATTCCACAATTTGGGCAGTAGCTTCTGCCGATTCCTTACGTACGTTAAGTACGTAAGGTTATGTACGTTAAGATCATAACGTACTTTAACTTTCCATGTTAACGTACGTTAACGACTATAAGGTATTTAAATACATGGGTTGATTTCAGACGCGTCACTTTTCTTCTTTCATCCTCCCTTGTCCGCGAGTGTTTAAATTAATTTCAGTTTTTTAAATTATTTAAATTAATTTAAAGTTTTTTAAATTATATAACCACAAAGTGAAACACATCAATTAAACACAAAAGTAATGCACATACCAATACATCCTGCCAAACCATTTCCTTATCCGACTTGTCCGGTACATGATTCCATCTATAGTATAGTATGGAAACATGATCTTTCGCATGTTTACCCAAATAAGTACTTAATTTGGTTTTGTGTTCATACTTAACTTTTTCCATGACTGGATCGATGTCAAGAAGTAGCATTTTCCCATATACACGCCGTTTGGATATACTTCTGCATCGCGTATGATTTCTCGATGTAGAAGTAGTCTGTGTATGAGGAGAAGTAGCGGAATGGGGAGGAGAATGAGGAGAATGACGATGAGTACAGGGCGAATGAGAAAGAGAAAGAGGAGGCTTCCGAGGAGAAGCCATGTGCCTGCATAAACAAATTAAAATATTTTCAAACACAGCATAACCAAAAAACTAATATTTGTCAAACACAACATACACCAAAATAATCAAAGTTACACAGTTCAGACTTGTCCTCTTTTTTATCTATTGATAATGATCTATGTAATATGTATTTTGTGTTTGTATCAATATATATATATATATACCCACTATTCTTTATGGCAGCGTCTGATGCCCTTGAGAACTCCTTCTACCTCTTTGTTTTTTTCCAGTTCTTTTCGTTGGTGGAAGATGCTTTCTCATCATTGCAGATAACTAAATAACTGGACTGCGAAAGAAAGGATCGCCCACATTGGCTTCCTTTGCTAGAAGTCATTCCGACCCAAGCTAGCTTTCTTTCGGGGCAGGAACTGCTGCTTTGTGAGAGAATCAGTTTCATCGCCTTAGTCAAAGGCAGAGAGAATCACTTCCTATTGAACTTCTCCACTAAACTAGGCAAGCAAAGAATCCCGAGTTAGAAATATATATGTATATATATATATATATATACTGCCTAAATTGCCTAATATATAATTGCCTAAATTTACACTTATTATGACTTAACATCTAATTGACTAAAGTGACTACTAAGTACTAAATCTACTGATTTGTAAGTGAACACCTACTCACTTTGTAAGATAAGAATAATTGAATTCGGTTAAAGTTAGAATGAGGACAAAAATGGCATGTATCTATGCAAAACTTAGATTTAGTTATTCATTTACCTGATTTTTAATTGTCTCTTGAGATAACAATGTTCTCTCATAAACCTTCATCATGATCATTTCGGAAGATATGTATGTCGTCAACTTCATTTTCTTAACGATAATGGGTATCCGTGTTGATAAAGGAATAAACTCACAATTGTCAAATATTGATTCTTCAGTTTCATTGATATCCACACTTGTACCTAGAATATCAACGAACAACCTTTTATTACATGGATCATTGACATAGAACACCTATTTTGCTTGGTGTGCCATGATAAAAGTCTCGTCTTCGTAAGCTACCTTGTGAAGATCTACCAATGTAAATCCTAATTCATCAATTTCCACACCCGTATTATTATCAGCCCACTTACGCTTAAACACAGGCACTCTAAACTTAACATAATCAAGTTCCCACATCTCTTTTATAACTCCATAGTAACTCGTCGATGCCAAAACTGGTTTCTTGTCTTTTGAGCTTGAAGAGTGCATAGACTCGGCTTGAAGAGTAACTACACCATTTTGAACCATACTCTAGTCATTTTGTGACTTTGTATATAATTACTAATTATTGATATCTTATCCACTCCAAGTTACGACATCAGATTTGGGTCCGTAAGCTAGCCATTATAATGTTTCGGATGCACTGCTAGAAATTTTTTCCTTAAATCATATCAAGAAAGTCTTATTATGTTCAATCAAGAACTATTTTTCGCTCATTCGGGGATTCTTTTTCTTCAGATGATTCTTGTGAGCTGACAAGTAGGGAAGAATATCACTAGTGTTATTCAAAATGTACAAATGTGCCTGAAGCACATCACTTCGATTATTGGTTTACACTTTAACACCCCATATACCCTTTCCCCTAATTCGATCCTCATGTCGAGACTTAGGAAGCCCTACAGATTCCACTTGTGACATGTAATTTGTGCAAAACTCGATAGCTTCTTCTTCAATGAACCTCTCCGCAATAGATGCTTCCGAATGTGATGGGTTTTTGGTATACCATTTGAAAATCTTCATGTATCGCTCAATGGGGTACATCCATATCAAATAAACAGGGCCACACTCTTCAATCTCCCCAACTACATGGACAAATAATTGAATTATGATATAAAAAAGGAGGAAAATACATCTCCAGTTGGAATAAGATATCAACTGCCTCGTTTTTCCACTCATCCAGAACCAGAGAATCTATCATTTTGCTACATATACAACAACAACAACAACAACATCTAAGCCTTAGTCCCAAAATGATTTGGGGTCGGCTAACATGAATCAAACTTTGAAACCGTCAATAATCGTTACATAAATAACATAAAGGGAAAAAAGAGGGAAAAAGTAGAGAAAAAAGCAAATAAAAAAAGAGAATGAATGAAAAAAAAAAAAAAAAAGAAAAAAAAAAAGAAAAAAAGATAACATGAAATAAAAGAAAATAGGAATTAAAAAAAAAAAAGAATCAGACTCCATCCACCATCCGTATTCTTTCCCGCCACATTTGCCTCTCCATCGCCATACTTTCTCCAATTCCAAGAAACCGCATATCATTTTCAATCATCTTTATCCAAGTTTTCTTGGGTCTTCCTCTACCTTTCACAACATTACTTGCTCCCCAACTTTCTAGCCTCCTCACTGGGGCATCAATAGGTCTTCTTCTCACATGACCAAACCATCGTAATCGATTCTCCATCATCTTGTCTTCTATAGACGCAACTCTTACCTTCTCTCCGATCACCTCATTTCGAGCCGATCCTTTTTGTATGACCACACATCCATCGTAGCATACGCATCTCCGCCACATTCATCTTTTGAACGTGACAATGCTTTTCTGACCCCAACACTCGGTGCCATATAACAGCGCAGGCCTAATTGCCGTGCGGTAAAATTTACCCTTTAATCTATGAGGCATGCCGGTATCACATAAAACCCCTGTGGCACACTTCCACTTCAACCACCCTGCCTTTATTCTGTGAGCCACATCGCCATCTAGCTCTCCATCCTTTTGGATAATAGATCCAAGATACCGAAAGAAAGTGGATCCATGAACAACTTTCCCATCAAATGTGATCATCCCCGCCTCTCTATCATTTTGCTACATATAGGATTGAAAAAAAAAGCACAAACGGTTTATGACATTCCTCACCTCTTTAGTCAAGACGTCACGTATATCCACTACTAGAAGTTGTTGCATCAAGACATGACAGTCATGGGACTTTAAGTCAACCAATTTAAGATATTGCAACGATATAAGACTCTTAATATTTGAAGAGTAACTTTGTGGCACTTTAATGCTGTGTAAACATGCAAATATAACATATATGCAATTTATAAATCTCTACTTATGATGGTAAGATCCAAGGTATATTTACTTTTTTGCATCCGACATACACGAAGAGATGTATCCGGAGGTCTACTCTCCCTAATTTCTCATATTTGTATGGATTGAGGATCAAAATATCCATACAAATCCTCGTGCATCATTCCCACATTCCATTTTGATAAATACCTAATTTGTTAAACAAAATATTAATATCTAATTTAAAAACCAAACTATGAATTTTGGATAAATATACAACATGCATGTAAAGAATTACTTATAAAGTCCAAAATTATAGAATCTGATAAGCTAAGCCACTTCTTACCTTGAACGATCTCCAAAAGATCATTGTAACTTATGTACAAGGGAACGTTAGCACCACCACACCCAAAGGAAGCTGTATCCCATGGCACTTGTAAAGGACACTAAAAAGAGTCATTGCAACACTAAATAACTCTCTGATGGTGTCATCTATGTGCCCTAATCCGTCATCTTGACGAGCATGTTTTTTAGTTCACTCAGGACGCCCAATATCCTGTTTCATATAAAAGAGTGTAAAAATCAACTATAACCGGAGTATTTTTTATTTGGATTTAATATTAAAAACCACACAAAAGAAATATACCTTGATAAAGTCAGCAACGACAAGATTCTTTGGCCATGCAGTAAAGGTACCTAGAGCTTCCCTCACTAAGCTTACCTCTTCAGTAGGTATAGGACTTCGTCACTGCCATTTACTGTAACACCCCGAGATATTCGGAATAATTACAGCGCCGTAAACCCTTTAGATAAGGATTTACAAGGCTAATTTTAAAAGGAGTGTAAATATAATCCAATCGTACAACTGAAGTTCAAATACAGATTTGATTCAACCGATCAAATGAGTTAACTTATACAACCATATCGAAAAGACATTATTAAAACAGACGTACTCCAGTACTAAATAGACCAAGAAGACAAATCACAATAACAATAACATCAACCACATCACTGAGCCATTTCATCGTCCTGTCGGTACTGTGGTTGCTTTCCCGCTCCTCGGCTACCTGAACATCAAAACAATGTCCACCCCCGAAGGGGTTAGCAAAACAATGCTAGTACAAGTATCGTAATACATAAATCATCAATGCATCATAAAACATGCAAAACGGACTTCCGTCACCGGAATCCAACGATGCGAATCCTCACGATTCCATCAACACAGTACAGGGTAATCCAGCGATCCAGCGCCCTTGGTATAGATCCCCATGATGATCCCGTCGGACCAACGCATGGTGGAAAACCCGTCCAGCGATCCAGCGCCCTCAGCATAGATCCCCATGATGATCCCGTCGGACCAACGCATGGTGGACATTCGATCCAGCGCCCTCAGCATAGATCCTCATGATCCCCTCAGATCATTTATACCATAATTCAATCAACTATGCATACATATATGCATTTCAATATGTTCATCAATACGAACAAATAACAACGAATACCACGAGAAATTTCAGAAATACATCTCATATTCAACAACATGAACAAAACCACAAGCATGATCAAAGTTTCAATATAAACCGAACTCGACATATGATACTTGCCTTGAAAATGGCAAGAATGGAAATACTCCAACAAATGACACGCGTCCGTAAGCAACCGCCCCTCGATCGTCCCCTATGCAAGGCTCGGACCTAAGAAATAATAGAGAATTTCTCTCAAGTCGTACGAACGTCTAATAATCCGGTTTACGACCGCAAGCTCAAAAAATGCGTTCTGCCTGAACTACTTAGCGCGCGCTACGTACTATACGTAACGTGCGCTAAGCCTGCCCGTTAGCGTACGCTATCGTCTAAGCCTAGCGTACGCTAGCCATGGACTGACAGCTCTCTGATCAGCTGACTGACTCGGCAGATATCATAACGTACATTATGTACCAAACGTAGCGTGCGTTAACTTATCTCCGATAGCGCACGTTAACTCACGTATGTTAGCGTGCGCTAACCGTGCATGGCAGATTACTATTGACACAAAACTGGATTGAATGGTGATGATCTCATAAATTCTATGGTGATAATACAAGCCATCTTAGTGTATATCATGCGCATAAGGTCTGAGAAAGATCTCTACGGATTAAACAACTACATGATGCAAGGGTACGTATTATCATCAAAATTCATCTTGATCTCGAGAAAGTATCCTAAGTTCCCTTCGTCCTACGTTTCTAAGCGCATGATTCCAATATGTAAAACGTAACAACTAGGTAATATCCGTCTACTGATCACAAATTGGTTTAAAGCTTCAGAATATGCTAGGAGTTCAAACACCAAGAGGTTCAATGGTTTATACGGTGAATAAGTATCGAAACATCGAAAATATCCTTCTAACACATGATGTTCGACTACTTAAGAATCTAACTAACAAGATAAACATGATCAAACGTCCTTCAGAAAACTACTATTATTGATGAAGAATCACCTACCTCAAGTAGTGAAGAACAAGGAGGAAATTCGAAGCAAATCCAACACCGAAGGCTTGAACACCAATCTCCAATGATCTACGATCTTCAATCACGAGCTAGGATGTTGCTAAGAGGTGTTTAGGACGTTGAGAGTAATATTCTAAGTATAAGAATTCGGGTGAGGGAGAAGAAAGAACTGAAATTACGAATAGGATGCTGTCCTATTTATAAGAAATGGCTATTAGCGCGCGCTAGTCCTTGCTCGTAGCGTACGCTAACGGCTCACTGACTTAACTGTACTCAGCACCTAGCGCGCGCTATGCACATGCCTGTAGCGTGCGCTAAGGCGTTGACTCGGCTTATCCCGAAAGCCATCCAGGTTATCCCGACACAATCCGACAAGGGTCCCCCGGCCAGATCTCACCTACCGCACGTCCCAATCGAATTGACCACGCATAGCGTGCGCTAATGTTCCTTTGTAGCGTGCACTATAAATCCATGTTAGCGTATGCTACACATAGCCGATAGCGTGCGCTACATGCGCAGAATTACAACCTTTAAATCACATACACGAAATCATACGCTCGACAACATCGGATTACGAAATACGGAGAATAATACACAGACAAAAGTACAATAATTACAATATCACAAGTTCCAAATACACATCAGAAATCTTGGGTATTACATCCTTCCACGCTAAAAAGAAGTTTCGTCCCGAAACTTAGGATGAAAACAACTCTGGATATCTAGCCTTCATACTGTCCTCCGTTTCCCAAGTGGCCTCTTCGACTCCGTGTCGTGACCATTGTACTTTAACCAAGTGTATTTGTTTATTTCTCAACTGTTTGATCCGACTCTCAAGTATCTTGATTGGTCTCTCTTCGAAGGTGCCATCATTAGCTATCTCGATCTCGTCGAAATCAATGACGTGACTGGGGTCCGGTACATACTTCCGCAGTTGGGATACGTGAAACACATTGTGAACGTGACTCAGCGATGGCGGTAAGGCCAACCTGTATGCTAAATCTCCAACTCTCTCGAGGATCTCAAATGGTCCGATATATCTCGGACTAAGCTTGCCTCTCCTCCCAAAACGGAAAATCCCTCGTGTAGGAGACACCTTCAATAGTACATGATTCCCAACGTCGAACTCTAGAGGGTGATGACGTACGTCTGCATAAGACTTCTGTCGACTCTGGGCAGTCAACAGTCTTTCCCGAATCAAAGCTATCTTCTCTTGAGTCTGAACTATCAATTCCAGTTCTGTCCCGCTCAAGTCCGAAGAATCATCCCAGCACAGGGGTGATCGACATCTTCTTCCGTACAAAGCTTCAATTGGTGCCATCTTAATAGAAGCATGCCAACTATTATTATAGGTGAACTCGATGAAGGGCAAGTGAACTTCCCAATCAGTTGACCAATCTAATGCACAAGCTCTAAGCATGTATTCTACCGTTTGTATAGTCCTTTCGGACTGACCGTCCGTTTGGGGATGATAATCCGTGCTAAAGTTGAGCTTAGTCCCCAGAGCCCTGTGAACTGCTTTCTCGATCCGAATCCCTACGAGGATCGATCGAGCTACGTATATACGGATATCAAAAACGAATTCACAAGAGATACGAGAAACATACCCTCGTAGTCCGTTGATTAAATGGATAACCTTCTCTTGAGCTATTCCCCAAGCTTTGCTTGATCTCTACGAATCTATTCCGCTCTAAACCCTTGAACGATCCAACGCCGAAAGCACCGCGTCTCTACTTGTCACGCGCCGGAGAAACAACCGGAACGACAATCACCTTGCTATCCTCCGAGGATACGGCTAGAGCTAAGTGATGAAGCTTTCAATATGAAATTATTACACTCTAAGTGTATAACTCACAATCTCTCTTTTATTTCTCAATTTTTCTCCAAGAAAAAATCAAGAACTTGATGAATAGAGAAGAAGATGATGAAGTAGACTTCTCTCTCTCTTTCCTCTCTTTTATTCACGTAAGAATCAATGTGAATCAAGTAAATGATGTGAGAAGTCTTCCTCTCTTTATTCTATTTCCACTCACATGCAAAGCAAATCATCCTATATGATTTTTGCCCCACAAGTCATGTTCCTTAATATAAAAAGGAAACAACAAGACAATGGGAAGGTGGGTGGAAGGGGTTGGGGCGGCCCATGTTAGAAATCGGACGAGTTCGGTTCGTTTTGGACTTCCGAGGGTCTAAACAGATAAACTCCGATTCCGTATCGATGTATTTATATCGATTAATTAATCAAATTAATTAAACATATCAAATATAAAATAATATAATTAATTTCTCCAAGAAATAATTATATACATGAATTAAATGAATCACCCATTAATTTATTTAATTCATTAGGCCGTAAATCAATTTATCCAATAAATCGATTTAAACATCCAATGTCCAAAAATTAGATATCGAATATCTAATATTCATAATGAGAGAATTATCTTTATTCTTTCCGTCGTCAATCCTATTGCGCGACTCGGTAGGTCCGTCTCAGTCAGCAATGGGAGGAACCAAAGAGTAGTAGCACCACCTAGCCGGCTGGCGACTACCACTTTGTACCCGAGAACGAATGATTGGGATCATTCAAGAACCATTCTGTCATGACTACCAGTAAACGTATAAACCCTTCTTTCAAATATCCCGATCAAGTTATAGGGTCACGGTCAGTCAAACCCTATCTGTACTTGATGCTATGCATGCGTTAATGCAAATCGAGATCATCGAGCTCTCGTGCATCTAATACAGCTAGCTCCAATGCTTTGGCCAAAGATTTATGATCTCATCTGCCAATAACCGCATAGGACATATAACCCGTTCACTAACAGGAGAAAGAATTCTATCTTGGTATTCAGTAGGACCTGCTACTTGCCCGTCAAGATGCACGTCGAGGTTGACCCCCGCCTTTCGATTTACAGGGTCGAACTACTCTAATGAAAATCTTGATGTCACAAGCACATCCCTACTAAATCCTCAAGTCGAAGGTTCACGAATACCTATCACAACCTTTCGATTCTGTCATTGACTGTCCCGGAGTGAAATCCGTGTGACGAATTGAGGGTGAGTCGGTTCGAGTATACTAATCTAATTAGCATACCTATAACGTGTGCTCCCACTAACCATTAGTGTTAGACAGGCACTCTCCATGTCAAAGAACACGTCATACAAGTCTTCACATAAACTTAACGCCCAATCAAGATTCATCGACTTGCGAACGATTAAGTATTTGAGCTATAAATCTTTCCAGTGCCGACCCCCTTATCCAATAAGGAGTGGAACGTTTTGCTCTCAAATACACGGACTAGTTTCTATATGTTTATTTATGAGTTAGGAATGCCAGTAACTACCAGTAAATAAAGAAACATTCATTTGCCTTATATAAGTGGTTTACATAGTTACAAGTACAATGCCCTCACTCAATAACCTCTGAGTGGCATTCGAGGGCATACTCCTAACAGTGTGTTGTGACACCCAAGTGATATGGGTATTTATAGTGTCAAGTCCTTCTTCATATGCTGAAAAACGTATTATTAGCGTGCGCTAATAATCCTTCTTAGCGTGCGTTAACGATCTTTGACTTGACTGATTTGAACGGTCATTAAACTGTACCAACGGTCATAATACACATCTAGCGTGCGCTAGTTGGTCTTCTGTAGTGTGCGTTATCGTCGGTCAACAGGTCTTCACTTTTGACTGTTGAATCTTGTCGGTTTGTCTCCCCAACGTCTCTTTTCCAACGTATAAAAATGTACTTAGCGTATGCTAGTACTGATACATTAGCATGCGCTAACATTATTTAATATTAGCTTTCCATATTTTACGGATCTCCTTTTTGACGTTTGCGTTCAAACGGATAAGTTGACTAACGGTAGAAATTTGAACGCTTAGCGTGCGCTAACAAATGTATTGTAGCGTGCGCTACGACCTTTTCAGATAATGTACGTTAGCTTGTTTAGCGTACGTAATTGCTTACTTGATTTGAGTCCAGGCCTACTGGACTACCAATATGATTTTCGGTAGCGTGTGCAAGGTTTGACATGTAACGTGCGCTAAGGCCTCTGAATAGCGTACGTAAGTGTACGTCTGTAGCATGCGCAAAGGCTTTTTCTTTTTTGTCCAGACCGTACGGACTCTCTGCCTTGAGTATGATAGTGTGCACTATAGATAGATGATAGTGTGCACTAATATTGACAACTTAGCATGCGCTGATATTATAGAATTTGCGTGCGCGCTAGGAACAGAATCCGTCAATGTAACAGCTCGATGAGATAGGTTTTGTTAAATGTTTTGAATATAATCATCATCAAAATACTTTGATTCAACAGTTATCATAAGGCACCTACTGTCGGATCTAAGGAAAGTGAAATCTTGCTCGAGAAATGTTAATATTCTTGAAATGTTCGTATTCATGAATGTGCCATTGTTGATGAAATGCCGACGATTGTCTTTCTCTAAGAATGTTTTATAAATGGACGGATGTGTTGGGGATAAAACCTGTATGGTACCCGTATGGTAATGTGTTAGGGGATAAGACCCAAATTGGGCACCTACGTTCCAGGGTATTCCCTTGTGGATACTTTCGTGACCCTTGGTTGCGACCTTGGGGTTTATGTGATAAAAAGAGAAAGACAACGCCGGTCGTGTGGTGAAATATTTTCTGTTGGTTATGTGGCACTATGTTTGGTAAAGTTGTGTATATCGTTGCTAATAATCGTTATTGGTATGCATTCTCTGATCCTGGTTACCTGGCATGAATTGTCGTGCTAGGTAAATTTGTTGATCATGTGCAGGACATTCCTGGGAGGTCCGGTCAGACTTGAACGGTGTTGGAATAAACTCTTGCCGCTGCTTAAATTAAATTTGATCTTTAAAACCTCCATCATGTAATAATCGAACTTTGAAATATGTTTCTTCTTAAAACCTTTCGGCTCATGATATGTAACCATGGACTTATCGTTTTATTGCAATTTCTTTAAAATGTCTATTTTCTAAACTAGCCTTGTAGGTCCCACACGGGATTCACGGCACTGTAATACCTCGGGAGATTTTGGGGGTGTTACAACAGGCCATCAGCAGGGACCCTGTAAAGATTCTGCAGCAGGTATTTGGTCAATGCGGATCTCCACTCCGCGGATGATAGCAGTGATGTCAGCGACGTTTCCTCCCTGTGCAAGAGAAAAGAAACGGACAGCAGTGTTGAGGTAAAATTCCTCAACCATTTGAGCATCGTAGAGCTCAGTGGTGTGACTTCCAAGGCGATAGAGGCCTTGTTGACAAATCCTCAAAACGATAATCTCCATGGATTTAACATCATCTCCTTCAGCATGAACACGCTCAACAACCACCGATCTGGCAAAGATCCTTCCATCGATGATGTTGGTGGTCTTCTTGAGAGATGGAGATGAAGTTTGTGATGATGCCATAGTAGATTCTTGAAGGAAAGAAAGTGAGATTCAAAGAAAATCACAGTAAAATTTGCATAGAAATGTAGGCTATTTGCTCAAAGACTCGTTGAATTTTGCAGAAAGCATAAATAGTCAAAAGGGGCAGAAACAGTCCTTTTACAGTGGGTGGTGGGAAGACTTAGGGTTTCCAGACAGTGAACGGTCAGATTTAAGGGATGGGAACCGTCGTTTAAAATGAACGAACAGGATGGACTGAGCGTAACAGTTACATCTTATCCATCCGATTTTGAAATGAGAGCGGGTCCCACATATGACGTACCGTCTTCGCTTATTGCCCGAAACAGCGGTGCGAAATTATAAAATAGTCCACCTGTCGTGCAAAGCATTTAATGCAAAATACGTTTGATATAAAACAGGGCACGTGGACTCAAATCTGTTTTCAAAAAAATAAAATATTTTGAATATAATATTAATTGAATTCCATAGTATATGCTGTATCCGCGAACATACAGCGTTTCCCCTTAAAAGGTACATACAGGATTCAATTCTATACAGCAACTTAAGGATTACTGCTGTATTCATGGGTCATACTGTATTCCCCGTGAGTGTACATATAATTAATGGTAGATACTGTATTCGTGGGTCTTACAGCATTCCCCCTCAATTGTTGAGTAAAAGCATTAAAAACTTACAGGGAGTCAGGCTGTAGCGAACCCATTTCTTGTCGAAGCATACAGAATCTTGTTGTGCCGAGAGGCTTGGTAAAGATGTCAGCTAACTGGATATCTGTATGAACTTTCTCCAGCCGAACATCCTTGTTCTCAACATGATTTCTAATGAAGTGATGCTTCATATGGATATGCTTAGTACGTGAATGTAATACAGGGTTGTGCATTATTGCAATTGCACTCGTACTGTCGCACATAATGGGTGTTTCTTTGGCTTCAATTTCATAATCTGACAGCTATTGTTGCATCCAAAGGATCTGCGTACAGCAATTACCAGCAGCATAGTATTCTGATTCTGCTGTGGAAAGCAAGTTTGCCAATTGCTTTTTACTGAACCAAGATACAAGTCTAGGTCCAAGAAAGTGACGAGTGCCGCTTGTACTCTTCCTATCTAGCTTGCAGCCTCCGAGATCCGAGTCGCTATAGCCAACCAAATCGAATCCGCCTTCTTTAGGATACCACAGTCCTACATCGATTGTTCCTTTGATGTATTTCAGGATTCGTTTGGCTATTATGAAGTGTGATTCTTTAGGTGCTACTTGATATCGCGCACACACTCCTACAGCAAACTAGATATCAGCCCTGCTAGGCATTAGGTATAGGAGTGAGCCAATTAGCTTCCTGTAGAGTGATTGATCAACCGGCTTTCCATCTTCGTCAGCACTAATTTGCACGGAAGTGCTCATGGGGGTTGACGATGATTTGGAGTTGTTCATCCCAAATTTGTTGATAACCTCCTTGCTGTATTTTTCCTGGTTGATAAATATCCCTGTAGGCAACTGCTTTACCTGCAATCCTAGGAAATAACTAAGTTCTCCCATCATACTCATTTCAAATTTACTTTGCATGAGATGAGAGAACCTTTGACATAAAGCAAGGTAAGTTGAACCAAATATAATATCGTCTACATATATTTGAACCATCAGGAGGTCATCACCTTCCTGTATTTTAGATAAGCTCTTGTCCACAGCACCTTTATCGAATCCATTATCAGTTAGATACAGGGACAGGGTCTCATACCACGCTCTAGGTGCTTGCTTAAGCCCATACACGCTTTCCTTAGCCTCTATACAAGGTCTACACCTTATGTGTTGACAAACCCTGGTGGTTGTTCAACATATACGTCTTCGGGAAGTTCTCCATTCAGGAATGCACTCTTGATGTCGATTTGATAAACAGTAAAGCTCTTATGGGCGGCAAAGGCTAAAAATATCCTAATGGTTTCTAGTCTGGCAACAGGGCAAAAGATTCATCGTAGTCTATGTCTTCTTCTTGTCTGTATCCTTGTGCAACTAGACAGGATTTGTTTCTGAAAATGAGTCCATTTCCATCCTTCTAGTTTCTAAATACCTATTTTGTTCTAATTACGGATTGATGCATCGGTCTGGGTACAAGATACAATACATTGTTTCTTTCGAAACCATTAAGCTCTTCTTCCATAGATGTAATCCAATGAGAATTTCTAGAGCTTCTTTGGTGGAAACAGGTTCAAATTGAGCTAAGAATACAACGATAGTGCATATGTTAAGTCTTCTAAGTTCAGATAGGGACTTCCATACAGGAAATGGAGATATCTCAGACTCGGGTTCTTCTTGCGCACATAGTACATTTCCTTGTGTACTCTGTATTATCCTACGAGTAGATACACCAGCATCAATATTTCCTATGATCAACTCCTGAGGGTGATCTCTCAACCATCTTATGTCGTGTTCTAATTCGGCGTCCCGTACTGTATCTTGAGTTGCTGTAGTTTTAGCTTCAGCTTGTATAGCATCGGCTTCATCTACTTTTGTTCTTACAGCTGCGGGTTTGATTTCTAAGTCAACGACAGGCTCTATAGGAGTTGTAGGGTTATCAATTATGAGTTGTTGGATATTCTGAGTGAGATCCTCTACTCCTGTAGGATCATGATGAGGTTCGTCAAACACTACATGTACTGATTCCTCAATTGTCAACTTCCTTTTATTAAAGATCCTATAAGCTTTGCTGACAGATGAATATCCAACAAATATTCCTTCATCCGACTTCTCATCGAAGGTTTTAAGTTGATCCTTCCCATTGTTCAAAACATAACATCTGCATCCAAAAATGTGGAAGTACGAAACTAATGGAGTTTTGTTGTTCCATACCTTGTATGTTTTTTTGTTGTGGTGTTTGTTGATGATACAACGGTTTTGTGTGTAGCACGCTATATTGGTGGCTTCGCCCCAGAAATACTGTGGCAACTTACTTGCGGCAATCATGGTCCTTGTTGCTTCTTTTAGCGTCCTGTTCTTTCGCTCGGCAATGCCATTTTGTTCAGGCGTGCGGGCAACTGAGTATTCGTGCTGTATCCCATTTTCCGAACAGTATTGCTCTATAAATCGGTTAGTAAATTCAATACCTCTGTCGGACCGAATGGACACGATACTCAATCCTTTTTCATTTTGATGCTTTTTCAGGTGCTCGGGCAACTTTGATGTTGTTTCCTTCTTCTTGCTTAGGAATATTGTCCAAGCATACCTGGAATTATCATCAACAATAACGAGATAGTATCTCTTACCTCCCAAACTTACCGGATCTATGGGACCGTAGAGATCCATGTGTAGCATTTCTAGAATTCTGTGAGTGGAAATGTAGGATTTGCTCTTCAGGGTGGTCTTCATTTGCTTGCCTTTCTGACATGGGCCACAGACGCTGTCTTTTTGGAACGATACATTGGGCAATCCTCTAACCATTCCCTGTATGGACAGCTTGTTGATAGTCATGAGGTTGACATGAGACAACCTCTTGTGCCATAACCACCTTAGATCTGCAGTGCCTTTGGCAACAAAACACGGAATTGTGGAGCTCGTAGGCATCCAGTCAGCAATATACATATTACCAGATCTACTTCCTGTGAGCACAACTTCTTTTGTTAGGATGTTCTTGACTCTATTGTGATCTATATAGAATTTCACCGAGAACTGTTTGTCACAGAACTGGCTAATACTAAGTAGATTATACTGTAAGCCATCAACATAAGCTACATCGGTGACTTTGAATTTTCCCACAAGCAGGGTTCCCTTCCCTCCTGTTCTTCCTTTTGATTTATCACCGAAGCGCACATTTGGAACGCGACCTTCTACGAAATCTGACAGCTTGCTTTTGTCTCTTGTCATGTGCCGAGAACATCTGCTGTCGAAGTACCAGATGTCCTTTTTTAAGATTTTCTTTAGGCAAATGAATTAAGTAGATTTAGGTCCCCTTTGAATGTTGGGTCCATGGGTGTTAGTGCCTTTAGGTACCCAGATTTTCCTGAAAACAATGGGTTTGCTGTAGGTCACTTTATGTACATTCTTGCGGTATCTACGTGGGGCAGGTACGTAGTCGCTATAACCATGATAATCATTATGCATGAAAAAATCAGGGTTATTATTATTAATCCAGTACGAATTCCGTCTTGGAGGTGGAGCCATTTTCTTCGGCCTGACAGCTTGCCTTCTGGGTCTCCAGTTAGATTCCCAAAGCTGTTGTTGATACTATGCGGCAATCTGAGGCTCATGTATCCAATATCTAGGTGCACTATACTGTTGGAAGTACTGCTGTGTGGGCCTTTGATTTTGGGTACAACCTTCTTTCTGAACGGCTGCTGACGCTTTTGATATGCTCGGGGAGCATGTTGTTGGCTATGCCTTACAGGTCTGAATGGTTGAGGATTCCGCTGTTTGAAATATGACTGTGGTGGCGGAATGGCAGCCTTCGCTGTTCGTGGTGCAACAGGTACCTTCATAGGACTCGGGATATCTTCCGATATATGAATGGGTTCCACACCCCTGACGAACACAGTACTAGTTTTCCCTTTACTGGAACATGAGTTATATCCTAAGCCACTTTTATCATGAGAATGTTGCCCGATGCTTAGAATTTCTTCCATCCTTTTAGATGATTTCTCGAAAGATTTCAAGATCGTCTCAAGTTCTCTTTCTCGTTTTTCGAGAGTTTTTATTTTGTCTTGGAGTAGAACAAAATCATTTGTCTTGCTTTCGCTGTGAGATTTAGCCTCATTTAGTTTGTGAGCAAGTTTATGATTGCTCTCCATGAGTTTTTCGTGATCGACTTTGCTGTCTTCACAATCAGCATACATATTTTTGTAATTTACTTTTAGCAAGTCATTTTCTTCCCTCAGCTCTAAGTTAGAAATTTGGAGCTGTATGTTTTCATTTTTCAATGTCTCATGGTCCTTTTGAATGTTTTTGAATTCATTCATTATGTTTTCATAGGTATGAGATGCATTTACAGGAGTAATTGAGGTTGATCTTACCTCATCATCGCAATCTTCATCTTCAGGTATGTCTTTGGCCATGAAGCACATATATGCTTTATCTTCGAATTCATCATCTGACGTGTAACTGTCAGTGACTGCCTGTAGACATTCTTCGGACTTTGTTGGTGTGGGGGAGGCTTTTGATTCGCCCATCAGGGCCTTGAGCTTGTTTTTCCAAGCACGTCTCCTTTCATCTTTTTCCTATTGCTCGGCTTCCGGAAACCTTTGAACTTTAGGATGAGGACATTATAATGTCCTGGTTTCCTGCAATTATAACATAGGTTAGCATCACCAGAGGAATATTCGGTACTTACCTTGTGAACAGGCTTGGCCTGAATGGAGTCTTTCTCGACTGCTTGATGAACTTCTTGAACTTATGCATGAGGAGCGCCAATTCATCTCGTGACAGGATGTCATCGTCGCTGTCAGCACTTTTGTGGGTACGCTTTGATGAGCTGGATGTCATCGTCGCTGTCATTAAGATTACATGACACATGCATAGCTGTTGTTTTAATATCCCATCGGGCAGGGAGATATCGGAGAATTTTTAAATTCTTCTCCTTTTGTCTGTAAATTTTGCCAAACGCTTCAAGTTCACCGACAATGCCAGTGAATCTGAGGTCAAGTTCTTCAAGAGTTTCAGTTGGTTTCATTTCAAAGTATTCGAATTGCTGAGTTAGTTTTGAAATTTTGTTTCCTTTTGAGAGCTCAGTACCCTCGCAAATCATCTTGAGTTTTTCCCAGATTTCTTTGGCTGCCTTACAGCTCTTTACCTTCGAGAACGTGCCTTTGTCATGAGTGACAAATAGGGCGTTCTTAGCAAAATTGTCTAGGTTGGCACGTTTTCGATCATCTGTGGTCCATTGCTCGCACTTTTTCTCTAGCATCTCGGCATGAGCCTGGCCTTCAATTCTAGCGGCCGATTTTACCTTCATGATCTTTATGGGGCCTTCTTGGATGACATAAATCATCTATTCACGCATAACAGCAAGATGAGCTTCCATCCTCATTCTCCAGTCATCAAATTCGTTAATAGAAAATATTAGTACCTTGTTAATCAGTGAGGTATCCATGTCTAAGAATAGTAAAGATAATGAAGTTTTGAAAAATAAAGTGATTTTAAGGATCTGATTCGGCTAAAAATACGACTGATTATTTTTAGAATCAACCGCTCCGATACTACTTGTTGGCCACTAAGTATACAGAATACAGCTTGAAAAGTGTTTAAGCAACAAACTGTGCGTTTTACAAATTAGATTGCGTAGCGGAAGTCTTGTTAAAGATAGTTTGCAGTGTATACTTAAAAATAATCACAGTAATGAAAATAATAAATTGCAGAAGGTAAATAACACAAGATCTAAAGTGGTTCGTGGTAAACCCCTCTACGTCCACTGGTCCTCCACACGGGAGTAAAATGTTTTATTATAAACACTTCGTACACAACTACGTGTCTATAATCAAAACTATCCTCAGTATCGTTCACACAGATTGATACAAGGATCGTCGCTTTCAACCGTACACACAGATTGGTCAAAGCTAACTTTTGACTTTGTTCTTCACACACAGTTCCAAAGCTTCGTCTTATTCGTCCCACACAGGTCGGAATAACTTCTTTAGTTCACACAAAACTAGGTTTTTACTCAAAGGTAAAAGTAAGGTAACCAGGTAATAACAACATCTTGAATATAAAGTTCTTGAGCTGATGATGGCTGTTCTTGGTGACTGAGTATATTTCTTCTTCTCAGATGTGAATGATACTTGGAAGAAATATACTTTGCTCTTGTAAGCTTAATCTGATGATAATAAATATTTAGTCTTTTGATCGTTTGAATATCGCTTGTGAGCTTGTATGTATTCTCGTATTCTGATCTTCAAACTCCAGGGTATAAATAGCTTTCTGAATAGATCCGTTGGGATTAGATGTGTTGAGCCAATAGTCTGTTCTAACGTGTTGATGGACAATATCCGGTTTTTGCTCCTTGATTGAAGATCTCTGACTGATGGTATTTAAATACTTTATCCCTTCAGTATTTAAATACTTCTTTTCAAACGGGTCTTTGAACTTAGTGAATAAAGTAGATTCCATTTCAACGATCTTCAATCCTATTGGATAAGTGTTTGAATATCTTCACACTTTACAGCTGGATCGCTGTATCCAATAAGTTGATTGACTAACGCTGTATGGAATGATGCTGTATGAATGATTCAGGACAGCTTCCATACTTGGTGTCATATCACTTTGAGCTTCTTGTTGTATGATAGGCAATTATCCTTTTGTTGTATGATGAGGCAACGTAGGATGCAGGATAATTTGTACAGCCGTATGAATAGCTTCGTAACAGCTATTTGCTGTATGATGGCTTGCTGTTTGGAACCACTTGCTGTATGAAGCTTGTTATGTGGAAATTATCAAAACAACTATGTTTTTCCCAACACAAAAGACTTCCGATCTTATTTGCCACTAACCATATAGGACATTCACCTATTCACTTATAGGAGAAAAAAATCATATCTTGGTATTCAACAGGGACTGATACTTGCCCATCAAGTTGCACATTGAGGTTGACCCTGCCAGTTGTGATTCGATCAAACTACTCTAATTATAAACTTAACGTCACAATAACATATCATACTCAACCCTCAAGACAAATATTCATTTATACCTATCATAACATTACGATTAAGTTATTGACTATCCTATAATGAAATCCATGTGACTGGATTGAGGTGATTCGTAGATGAGTATACTTATCCCACCAGTATACCTATAATGAATGCTCCCACTACTCCTCAATGAAGACATGCACATGTTTAAGCATACGATATACAAGTCTTTACTAAATTTAATGCCCAGTTAAGTTTTATCGACTTGCTGGCAAGTTAAGCAATTCAGTTATACACCCATCCAGTGTCAGTCTCTTTATCTCATAAGGAGGGGAATATTTCTTCTGAATTACAAGGACATTGTTTCTATTTATTTATCAAATCAAGAATGCCAATGACTTACAATAAATTAAACAATAACAACCACCATTTATTTATACAACATAAGTTCCTAATTACAAAACAATGCTCTAACCCTCTCATCCCTAGAGTGGCATTCAGGGACATAATCCCAATAATCTCCCATTTGCATTGTAACACCCCAAACTAGGCAGATATTACAGTGCCGTGGACCTCCGACTGGGACCCACTAGGCGAATGAAAATGAATGAATTACACAGAGTAAATGTAGTACCGAACCACATTACAACAATAATTACTCCGATGAGGAGTTTCATACAACACACCCAGGATAATACAGAATACATGTATATTTTATATGGAGATAAAATATGCAACACTGAGTGAAATGAGTATTCAAACGGAATGTCTGCAGCGGAATAAATGAAGGAAACATAAATGACTGAATAAATGACTGAAAAGACTGGGGCCCCGTCTAGTATCACTGGGACTCCTCGCCTTCAACATGCCTTGCTTTTGTCTTGCCATGACATGAAAACAAAATCCCCACACGGGGTCAGTTACACAGAACAACAATCATCAAGGGTTGAAAATACACAATCATGATATATCTGAAGTTATGAAATATCCTTAGTTATGAATTACGCTGAAGAGGAGTATCATAGTACGCCCGTAATGTCCTGTGCAAGTGTACAAGACGAATGACCGGACACACCCGTCCTTGTACCTAATTAGTCTCACGGAGTTAAGCTTTACCGTGTGCACGGTCCAATGTATCGGTGAACCCAATACATGACCATCGTGTGCCCGACTAAAAATTCCACACAACCACACCCGGCCACGCAACATGAACCCAGAAGGTCATATGAACGAGAATGACCACAATGAATATCAATGAATAATAATTCAACAAGGCCAAGAATGACTCACCGAGATGAAAATAATAGTGACGTGATTGATAACTCAATGAAATGATTGGAACCGTCGTTCCTCGTGAATGAAGTGATTATTCGACAATTACAAGTCTCAATACGGTTAATACAATGATGAGTGAGTATGATTATGAATGAACAACAACAAAAGGAATGAATATCTTTTTAACCGAGTAAGAATCAACTTACTCAATGCCGGTGACAATTATCCTTCCACGAACAACGTCCTAATTGAGATATCGGTCGCTCGAACAACCTTGAATCAATACAATTACCAACAATCCGTTCAATATATGAATCAAACACGAATAGAACGAACTCAATACGTCGATACAATTAAACCAAGTCCATTGGGGCATTATATCGAACACTTTGTGGCCAAACTTCGATTGATTATAACCAAACCTCAACAATACCAACGTCAAATCCCCAAGAAGTGTTTCAAACCAACAAAACATCTTCAATACGATCAATAATCCATTATGAATATTCAAATTCGTGATTACAACAACGATTAATCGAAAACCTCCAAATCCAACTCAATATTCAAAGTGTTCTCGAATAATCCCTCACTAATCCAATGAATCTTTATTCAAAATCATAATCATATGCATATCCCTTCATATAACATGATTATAACGTCCAAAACATCATATCTCAACACAAAATCGAAATCCAAGATGTTGAAGAAATTACCTCTTGAAGATCCAACCACTTCGATCCGATGAACACGAGTAAAATCGAGTATCCAAGCTTCCCAAACGAATGAAGATGAAGAAAATCAGGTACTCAAGTGATTTATGAAGGAAAATCCCTCCCTCAAGCTCTCTCTCTCGGACAAGATGGAAGAAAAGGGTGAAAATGAAGAAAAAGTCCCGACCGAGTCCTTATAAACTGCCAGAAGTTACGGCCGTAACTCGGCTTTCTTACGGCCGTAACATCCCAGGTCAACGGCCTTACGGCCGTAACCGGCCAACTCATACGGCCGTAACTCGGCTTGTCCAAAAACCTACCGACAGCCTTACGGCCGTATCCGCTCCTGACTTACGGGCGTAACTCGCCCTCGTCTAAAACATCTGCCGACATCCTTACGGCCGTACCCGCACACCTTACGGGCATAACTCGGATGATACGGCCGTATCCGGCCAAACTTACGAGCGTAAGCCCCCTTCGTCGAAAATGACCAGGCACCGTGCCTGTAGCGTACGGCCGTATCCGGCCAAGCCTTACGGCGGTACCTGCTCAAGTTACGGCCGTATTCCGAAACCTTACGGCCGTAAGTCCCATTCGTCCAAAATGGCCTGAAAACAACGAACACTTGTTACGGCCATAACCTACAATCCTTACGGCCGTAACTCGTTGCTGGAGAAGGTGAAAAATCCGATAACTCCGATTCCTCGCTACGACTGATGAATGATCCGACATATCATACGAATGTGAAAGTGAACAAGTCCAACACATGCCAAAGATGATAGTCCCAGTACAAGACTACCAGTCACGATGAAAATGATAATACTCCCGTCTCAATCTATAAACGGAGATGAAATGACAATCGGTAACTGATATATGGTTACAACATGCCAACAGTGAACGCAATTGAATGAATTATGGATGATGAGTGATTACTAATGAGTGAAAATTACTGAGTGACAATTACAGACTGATAATTACTGAATGATAATGAATGAATTACAATCGGGTATTACATACTCCCCCCCTTAAAAAGAGTTTCGTCCCCGAAACTAAGGGTCAAACAACTCGGGATAACTTTCCCGCATACTCTCCTCGGTCTCCCAAGTAGCCTCTTCGACTCCGTGTCTAGACCATTGAATCTTGACCAAAGGAATCGTCTTGTTCCTCAACTGTTTGATTCGCCGCTCTAAAACTCGTATACGACGTTCCTCATACGAATGATCATCCGCGATCTCAATTTCGTCGAACTGAAGTATGTGGCTCGTGTCGGCAACATACTTCCGCAATTGAGAGACATGAAACACATTATGAATTCGTCTCAACGCCGGAGGTAAAGCCAATCGATAAGCTAGCTCGCCTACTCATTCCAAAATCTCAAACGGTCCAATGAATCTCGGACTCAACTTCCCCCCACTTTCCGAAATGGAAGATACCTCGACTCGGGGACACCTTGACCAACACGTGGTCACCTGACTCGAACTCTAAAGGTCGGCGACGATTGTCTGCATAAGATTTCTGTCGACTCTGAGCGGTCAACAAACGACTCCTGATCAAAGTTACCTTCTCACGGGCGGCTATAAGCATATCGGGCTTGGTGCCGATTGACTCTGATAAGTCGTCCCAACACAAAGGAGATCGACAACGACGACCGTACAAGGCCTCGTAAGGTGCCATCTTAATCGAAGTATGCCAATTATTATTATACATGAACTCGATCAATGGTAGTTGGGCTTCCCAATCGTCTTTCCAATCGAGGACACATGCTCTCAACATGTCCTCCAAAGTCTGAATAGTCCTCTCTGATTGCCCGTCGGACTGAGGATGAAAGGCGGTACTGAGATTGAGCTGAGTTCCCATAGCAGGATGAACTGATTTCCAAAAATGAGACACAAACCGTCCGTCACGATTGGAAACGATACTTTTAGGAGTACTATGCAGTCTCACTATCTCTTTGATAAATAACTGGGCAAGTCTCTCGGGACCCCAAGTATCCTTAATCTCGAGAAAGTGAGCTGACTTAGTTAAGCGGTCCACAATCACCCAGATCGTATTCATGCCACGACGACTCGTCGGCAAACTCGTGATGAAATCCATAGAAATGTCTTCCCACTTCCATTCTGGAATAGGGAGAGGTTTCAGCATACCCGCCGGTCGCTGATGTTCAATCCTGACTTGTTGACAGGTTAAGCATCTCGAAACAAATTCTGCGACTTCTCACTTCATATTACTCCACCAGTAATTTTGTTTCAAGTCCTTGTACATCTTGCTAGACCCTGGATGAACAGAATAAGGGGTAGCATGAGCTTCTCTCAAAATCGAGTTTTCCAACTCGATTTCGACGGTACGCACAACCGATTCTTAAATCTCAAAAGTCCATCCTCGTGGACCATGAATCCAGGGACTTTCCCCTGAGCCACATCCTCACGGATGTGCAACAATGATGGGTCCGAACCCTGATTCACTCTGATTTCCTCCTCAAGTGGCGATGAAATCTCTAACATGCAAAGTTGCCCTTGCACTCGCTGAATCCAAACCTCGATCTCGGGTCTAAGGAATTCCTGTTGAAGCTCTTTCTGAACTGTTAAACGAGCAAGCATCTGCTCCTGAACGGACTTACGACTCAAGGCGTCGGCGACAACGTTTGCCTTGCCCGGGTGGTAAAGGATCTCGATATCATAATCTTTGATTAATTCCAACCACCGTCTCTGTCGCATATTTAACTCCTTCTGAGTAAATATATATACTTTAAACTCTTGTGATCGGTGAAGATCTGACAGGTGACGCCATAAAGGTAATGACGCCAAATTTTCAACGCGAAAACCACGGCTGCTAGCTCCAGGTCGTGGGTCGGATAATTAACCTCGTAAGGTCTCAATTGCCGTGAAGCATAAGCAATAACCTTCCCATTCTGCATGAGTACACATCCGAGACTCTGTCCGAACGCATCACTATAACCCACAAATCCTTCCGTCCCTAGCGGCAAGGAAAGTACAGGTGCTGAAATTAACCGGCTCTTGAGTTCCTCAAAACTCCGCTGACACGCGTCGGACCACGTGTATTTCCTATCCTTTCGCAAAAGGTTCGACATTGGTTGATCAATTTAGAAAATCCTTCCACGAACCTCCGATAATAACCGGCTAATCCGAGAAAGCTTCGGATTTCCTTAACATTCTTCGGAGGTAACCAATCTTCGATAGCCTCCGTCTTCTGAGGATCAACACGCACTTCATCTGATGAAATTACATGCCCGAAAAATCACTTCGGACATCCAGAACTCACATTTGGAAAGCTTTCCATAAAGTTGCTCTCGTCTCAACACGTCGAGAACCTGATGAAGGTGAACCTCGTGTTCCTCACGGTTACAAGAATAAATCAAAATGTCATCGATGAAGACAACAACAACTGATCCAAAAAATCCATGAAAACCCAATTCATTAACTCCATGAATACCGCAGGGGCATTAGTTAGCCCGAACGGCATAACTACGAACTCATAATGACCATAGCGTGTATGAAACGCTGTTCTTGCGATATCCGACTCTCGAATCCGCAACTGATGATATCCAGATCTTAAGTCGATCTTGGAAAATACTGAAGCTCCCTGAAGTTGATCTAAGAGATCATCAATACGGGGTAAGTGATACTTATTCGTGATTGTCACCCTGTTAAACTCCCGATAATCAATACTCAAGCGAAATGAACCATCCTTCTTCTTGATAAACAACACTGGTGCTCCCCACGGGGACGCACTCGGTCGGATATAACCTTTCTCAGTCAAATCCTCTAATTGATTCTTCAACTCCTGCATTTCGGTCGGGGCCATCCGGTATGGTGCCTTCGATATCGGGGACGTACCGGGCTCCAACTCAATCGTGAATTCCACATCTCTCTGTGGAGGCAAACCATGTAACTCGTCTGGAAAAACATCGGCAATCGATAACAATGATACCACGAATGATTGAACACCTCGATTGCCTGAGAATGGCCAATCGACAACAACGATACGATGAATGGTTGAACATATCGATTGCCTTAGAACGACCAATCGATGACAATGATATAAGGAATGATTGAATACCTCGGTTGCCTATGAACGGCCAATCGATGAAAATAATACGGTGAATGATTGAACACTTCGATTGCCTTAGAACGGACAATCGAAGAAAATAATACGATGAATTATTGAACACGTCGATTGAGTAATTCCACTGCTTCCATCATATTAATGATTCTTCCGGAACAACGGGGATCACCTCCCTGAAGTACACACTCGACTCCAACGACGGAAATGATAGTGACCATACGCTTGCAAACATTGAGAATGGTATCATGACGAGCCATCCAACTAATACGCAATATACATCGTCCTTAAGTAAATCCACCACGATTTGGTCCATCAACCAATCGCGGCCATTTAAACTTAATTCAGTCAGTTCTAAACCTCATGATTTCCGGAAATTCTTCTACCGTCAGGTAGACCCATGATATAAGGTCCACAATTAATAGGACTATCCAAGTGAAGTCTATTCAAACATGATTTGGAAATGAATGAATGCGGTGCACCGGTATCAAAAAGGGTACACACAGGTTTAGATAAAATTACGAGTATACCTGAGATCATTCGGGCCATCGGATCGTCGATCCTCTTCATCACATGAGTTCGGGACTTGCCGGCCCCCGAACCGGATGTTCCCTTATGATAATTATGAGCTCCGCCTTTATTCGCTTCCGTCGCTTTAAACGACGCTGACAGAGTAGTCTGATTCTGAATCGCTGATCGCTTCGGGACCTGAGATGCACCGGAGTCAGCTTGGAGTCCCTTCGGCAAAAACGGGCCTTATGCCCCGCAATTCCGCATTTATGGCACGTGATAGACTGCCTCGGGCACTTGGCGCTGACATGACTCGGTTCTCCACAATTGAAATAGGTGATGGCTGAGCTGGCTACTGGGGACTGAGATCCCGTAGGATTAGGCGCCGTAGGAGGTCGCTCAGAAACGTTAGGGCTCGTACGAGGCTTCTTGAAGGTTGACTGACCGCCTTCGGACTGGTTACGCTTCGTTGATTTCTTGTTGCCAGATGAAGGTTGTTGCTCGGCAATTTTCTTAGCAGCAGGCTCATACGTGAGGGTTCTCTCGATTAATTCAGCCAGAGTGGCGCAATGATGATTGAGCAATTGCATATGGGTCATCATGACCTGCATAAAAGTGAGTGGATCAATCCGAACATCTTCTGATCGAGCCGAGTCCTGGGTACGATTTCCCGACAGCGAGTGATTATTTCCCAGGTTTCGGCCCGCACGGCGGCCTCTCCCCGTGCATCCCCTGACAGCTCTCTCCATACTGAAGTAGGAAGGTCGCATAATAATCATAGATCTCGTATGAGTACCGCATTATGATTTACGTCATGAAATGATGAAAATGAGCATATGCACCCTAACACAGTGATTACATGAATGATTAACTGAGGTGACATGATTATCTGATGAAATTCTTGAAATGAGTATCTTGAACAAGTTAAAAAAAAATTAATGAGATGATCTTCCAGATCAACAACTGAGTAATGAAATGAATTGAGTGATTAATGAGTTAACATGGTCGTCCTGATCATCAACTGAGTAATGAAATGAATTGAGTGATTAATGAGTTAATATGGTCAACATGATAGAAATGAAAATGATGTTTGAGGATTGTTAACTAGTGAATTATGAATGAATGATTATTGCCATAAATTATACCATAGCGTTAGAAGTCTTACAGTTCTTTCGGTCTGATTGGCTGGGCATCTGCACAGGTCACACGTGACGCGAAAGTCCAATGATACTAGTCCGATGACGATGATTTCAAATGAGACATGACTCGGAAGGTAGTATTCAAAACCACGCTCTGATACCAACTCTGTAACACCCCAAACTAGGCGGATATTACAGTGCCGTGGACCCCCTACTGGGACCCACTAGGCGAATGAAAATGAATGAATTACACAGAGTAAATGTAGTACCGAACCACATTAAAACAATAATTACTCCGATGAGGAGTTTCATACAACACACCCAGGATAATACAGAATACATGTATATTTTATATGGAGATAAAATATACAACACTGAGTGAAATGAGTATTCAAACGGAATGTGTGCAGCGGAATAAATGAAGGAAACATAAATGACTGAATAAATGACTGAAAAGATTGGGGCCCCCTTCTAGTATCACTGGGACTCCTCGCCTTCAACATGCTATTCCCGTGCTTTTGCCTTGCCATGACCTGAAAACAAAATCCTGAAATGGGGTCAGTTACACAGAACAACAATCCTCAAGGGTTGAAAATACACAATCATGATATATCTGAAGTTATGAAATATCCTTAGTTATGAATTACGCTGAAGAGGAGTATCATAGTACGCCCGTAATGTCCTGTGCAAGTGTACAAGACGAATGACCGGACACACCCGTCCTTGTCTAATTAGTCTCACGGAGTTAAGCTTTACCGTGTGCACGGTCCAATGTATCGGTGAACCCAATGCATGACCATCGTGTGCCCGACTAAAGATTCCACACAACCACACCCGGCCACGCAACATGAACCCAGAAGGTCATATGAACGAGAATGACCACAATGAATATCAATGAATAATAATTTAACAAGGCCAAGAACGACTCACCGAGATGAAAATATTAGTGACGTGATTGATAACTCAATGAAATGATTGGAACCGTCGTTCCTTGTGAATGAAGTGATTATTCGACAATTACAAGTCTCAATACGGTTAATACAATGATGAGTGAGTATGGTTATGAATGAACAACAACAAAAGGAATGAATATCCTTTTAACCGAGTAAGAATCAACTTACTCAACGCCGGTGACAATTATCCTTCCACGAACAACGTCCCAATTGAGATATCGGTCGCTCGAACAACCTTGAATAAATACAATTACCAACAATCCGTTCAATATACGAATCAAACACGAATAGAACGAACTCAATACGTCGATACGATTAAACTAAGTTCATTGGGGCATTATATCAAACACTTTGTGGCCAAACTTCGATTGATTATAACCAAACCTCAATAATACCAACCTCAAATCCCCAAGAAGTGTTTCAAAATAACAAAACATCATCAATACGATCAATAATCCATTATGAATATTCAAATTCGTGATTACAACAACAATTAATCGAAAACCTCCAAATCTAACTCAATATTAAAAGTGTTCTCGAATAATCCCTCACTAATCCAATGAATCTTTATACAAACTCATAATCATATGCATATCCCTTCATATAACATGATTATAACGTCCAAAACATCATATCTCAACACAAAATCGAAATCCAAGATGTTGAAGAAATTACCTCTTGAAGATCCAACCACTTCGATCCGATGAACACGAGTAAAATCGAGTATCCAAGCTTCCCAAACGAATGAAGATGAAGAAAATCAGGTACTCAAGTGATTGATAAAGGAAAATCCCTCCCTCAAGCTCTCTCTCTCGGACAAGATGGAAGAAAAGGGTGAAAATGAAGAAAAAGTCCCGGTCGAGTCCTTATAAACTGCCGGAAGTTACGGGCGTAACTCGGCCTTCTTACGGCCGTAACATACCAGGTCAACGGCCTTACGGCCAGAATACCAACTCAGACGGCAAGAACTCCGGCTTCGCCCAAAACTCGCCGACAAATTTTACGACCGTATCCGCTCCTGACTTACGGGCATAACTCGCACTCGTCTAAAACATCTGCTGACATCCTTACGGCCGTACCCACACACCTTACGGGCGTAACTCGGATGATACGGCCGTATCCGGCCAAACTTACGGGCGTAAGCCCCCTTCGTCGAAAATGACCAGGCACCCTGCCTGTAGCGTACGGCCGTATCCGGCCAAGCCTTACGGCCGTACCTGCTCAACTTACGGCCGTATTCCGAAACCTTACGGCCGTAAGTCCCATTCGTCCAAAATGGCCTAAAAACAACGAACACTTGTTACGTCCGTAACCTACAATCCTTACGGCCGTAACTCGTTGCTGGACAAGGTGAAAAATCCGATAACTCCGATTCCTCGCTACGACTGATGAATGATCCGACACATCATATGAATGTAAAAGTGAACAAGTCCAACACATGCCAAAGATGATAGTCCCAGTATAAGACTACCAATCACGATGAAAATGATAATACTCCCGTCTCGATCTATAAACGGAGATGAAATGACGATCGGTAACTGATATACGGTTACAACATGCCAACAGTGAACGCAATTGAATGAATTATGGATGATGAGTGATTAATAATGAGTGAAAATTACTGAGTGACAATTACAGACTGATAATTACTGAATGATAATGAATGAATTACAATCGGGTATTACATGCATCAATGCCACAAACTGTGATATCATCCAGATATGAATC
Organism: Orobanche coerulescens; assembly: GCA_033398695.1. Classification (NCBI taxonomy): domain Eukaryota; kingdom Viridiplantae; phylum Streptophyta; class Magnoliopsida; order Lamiales; family Orobanchaceae; genus Orobanche; species Orobanche coerulescens. The sequence continues at coordinate 96,814,091 of CM065807.1, forward strand.
TAAGACAATCGATAATAGTGGCTTGGTCAATGGGTCAACAAGGTTATTCCCTGAGTCTACTCTATACATTTCAGTGTATCTCTTCTTCAGCATATCTCTGACGATGTGATACTTTCTCTCAATATGTTTGGTCTTGTGGTGAGACATGGGCTCTTAAGCATGTGCAATAGCCGCGTGATTGTCGTGTAATAGCTGCACTGGAAGGTCAACCGTAGGGACCACCTTAAGTTATTCAAGAAACTTCTTCATCTAAAATGCTTCTCTTGTAGCCTCCGAGTCTGCCTGGTACTCGAATTCACTGATGGAATGCACACACACAATCAAATATGCTGTATGTATCAACCACATATATGGCTCATAGGATGGCGCCACGCTACGCCCGAGATCGTAACACCAAAGTTCGGTGAATCCTGATAATATGTGTGATAATGTACCTAACCATGTCACGAGTATTCCCCGCCCAACTGCACAGTCTAATGTGACGCCAACTAGCAACATATGAAAATATGTGCCCGATATGAAAATCCTACACATACCATCCGGCATACGAGTTTGACATGGAATGCCACGATAGCGAAAGTGACAACCGAATATAATAATGACTTAAAAATTTCCAACAAGTGAACAAACAACTCAATGAAGGAAATACGAATCCAATGAAGATAAAAAAACTCACCAACGTGCAATGATGGTATCAATAAGACCCGCAACCACTTTTATTCGATAAAAAATCGACATGGTCAACAACAACATCATTGTGAATTGAAATTCGTGAAGCATAAACAAATGTAAAACGTACAACATATATATGACATATTATCATCATAGCGAGGCAACGTTTCACTTGCCTCAATACCGAAGACGTAAAATGCCACCGCAAGATCAAGACATCCTTCATGTAACGAACGATCAAGCTTACAAAACCAATCAATTACACATACCACCTTGAACGAAATACAGTTCATTCAATTATATAATCATAGAATACCGATATCGAATTCAATGAAATAGATATCCTCGATTCAACACGAATCAATCAAATTACTCAAACGAATATCATAGTCATAAACTATGAATTCTAACATCCTCAAATCATCTCAATGATCACATTAACATGATCAAAATGTTCTTAACACTTGCGACTATTGGTATTCAGTGCCTAAACTGAAGGCGCAGCGGAAATAAAAACAATAATAAACCGTACCCCTATAGAGGACCGATCATGCAACGTATATACGAATATAAAATGACAAGGGTAAAGTAATCGAAAACATAGCCTTGTAGTCCTTTGAATAAATGTTGGTGAAGAGTTTGCCACAAACCAAATTTTGTAAGCCTTCTTGAAAAATCCTCAAGCACCGAAAACATCGTGCCTCCACTAGCCATGCGCCGGAAGATGACCGAAAAAATTCTATATTTTCTTGTTCTCTTAGAACACGACTAGACGAAAATATATTTAGCTTACTTATAATTCTATAAACACTTAAGTGATGTAAAATATTTTTCTCCCAATCTTTCTCTTCAAAATTTCTATTAGAAATGATGAATAAATAAAGTTAACAAACTCTCTATCTATTCCACTTGGGGCTGCTGTGAGTTGAATGTGTAGATTGGAGGATGATTATGGTGGTCTTGATTTTATTAAGAGAAATCCACACATAACACCAACATCCTTAACATAAAATTTACACCAAGTTTATATATTCTCAACCCCACCAAATATAATCACATCTCATCAAATATCACATAAAACCAAAACATGGAGATATATTATAAGGGAGGGGGCCACTTTGAGAATATTAAGAGTTGGGTCGTTTCGGTCCGTGAAATGTGTAACGCCCCCAAAATACAACCAGGACTATTACATGCTGTAAACCCTTCTTACAAGGGTCTACCAGGCTAAACATAATGAAACGACCAATTATTCGATCAGTCGGGGTCGAACAGGATGACAACTCGGAATAAGGTCACACAACTAAATCAACTGAAATAATTTCTTACATATCATACCCACGCATGGGTTCAAAATACAAAACGATACAACACACCGGAAGATCGAGAAATAATACAATGGCACAACAATAATAACTGAATTCCATATCTCTTGATTAGTATCGCAACCCATCACATTTTCTGCCGATCCTGTGACTACTCCTACCCACCTGTATGTACCTGGACAAAATAAAGATATCCATCCCCCAATTACTAGGGGGTAGCAAAAGTCCACTGTTTTACTAATGCAAGTATCAAAGTCATAGAAAATGTAGCAAGCAATTATCAATCACAAGTGAGACAACCACAACCCAACCAATCGCAACACAACTAATCACAACTCAATCAATTACATCTCAACCAATCACATATTCCCTAGAAGTTTTAATAATATAGAAACCAACACAAGTGGAATCTTTGTAAAATGAACTGTCATCTCGGTAATTTTAGAAAGCGCGAATCCTCAGGATTTCATGCCCTAAGTTTGTCAAAATTCTGTAGGAACTCGTGTCCTAAGTTTGCCAAAATCCTTTAGGAAAATATGCCCTAAATTTGTCAAAATCATTTAGGAACTCATATCCTAAGTTTTTCAAAATCCTTTAGGAACTCATGTCCTAAGTTTGTCAAAATCCATTAGGAACTCATGTCCTACGTTTGTCAAAATCCTTTAGGAACTCATGTCCCAAGTTTGTCAAAATCCTTTACATCAAAACATGCTCAACAATCAATCAAGACACTCGTGAACTCTTGTCACGTATACCAAACCCAATAATCATAACACTCGTGATCCCTTGTCACGTGGCTCAATAGGTTCATCAACCTGCACGGACTATGCCAAACAAAACCATCAAAACACCGTGAACTCTTGTCACGTGTCAAACACAACAATCATAACACTTGTGATCCCTTGTCACGTGGCTCCGTAAGTTCATCAACATGCACGGACTATGCCAAACAAAACAATCACAACATCCAGTCCTGACTCCGTGATCTCCTGCCACGAGTCACCATAAGCCCCGTAGAACCCACACGGTTGGACGTACTGTGCCCTGAACCCATGATCAACTGCCATGTGTCATCGTAGGCCTCGTCAGACCGGCATGACTGGACCTCAGCGCCACATAATAAGTTTCGATCCCAGGATCAACTACCCTGAATCCTCGTAGGCCCCGTCGAACCCACACGAGTGAACTTAGCATCACAACACATATCTTCACAATTACATTAACATTTCACCAAATCTATACACGGCAAATCAATCACATTAATCACCACAAAATCACGCATCACGCGCATACAACACAATCTCAACATGCAAATCATCATCATCAACGATGTTGTTACCCAAAATATTATCCGGAGATGAATATTGCTGGAATGGTCGAGTAACAAACAAATGTGAGAGCACTTCCGTGGGAAAAGTAAATAACACAAGATTTGTCGGGGTTGTTAGTCCCAAGCTTGAATGCTCCCGTGAGATATTATTAATACGAATACTTTGGAGTACAAATATTAATGTTAGAGTGCAATTACAATGAGTGTAAAGACCCTAGTTATCTTAGCTAACGAGCATAAAGATTTCCGGAAGAACCAGATATGATGCTCTGTGAGTTCTTGTAACAACGATGGTGTGCTATGACTTCTGTGAGAAATCGACGGTCTCTCACAGTGCGTATTAGTTGTTTGTCTGAGCTCCTGGGCTTGCAAGTCTCTTCGAATCCGTGTTGCAGGGAGTTCTTGCCTCTGCCGACCGTCTGCTAGTTGAGAGGTGCTGAGAGAGAAATCATCATATAGATTAAAGAGAGGAAGTCGGGAGTCTGAAAGTGTATACGTTTGTATATATTTTTCTCTGAACGGATTTTGGAACTGCGAGGAGAACCCTTTTCCAGTTGCTGGAGGTTCTCTATTTATAGCACTGGATCTTGCTGGGTGATCGCCTCTGCTGTATTATAATAAGTGGGCGATCGTCTTTAGCACATGGGTTGGTCTCCTTAAAGTCCGCGAGGGTTGCTGGCTGTCAGAAGTGCGAACCAATGAGAGGCCAACACGCGTTCGTGTCGCTGTCCCGGGCAGTCCCACTTAGGACCTTTTGGCGGGTCTGTCGGTAGGTGAGGCTGGCCTGTCATTGACAGCTGTTGATGGTCAACGATCCATGTTCTGCGGCGCATTTTTTGGATCTGCACATGGGCACTGGCTTTGTGATCCAGTCTTCGTAGACTTTGACGGACGATGGCCTTGTTCGTGGCACAAGTCGGTCGTCCTGGGTCGGGCACCAGAGTCGATCGCAAGGTGCCAAAAGGAGATCGCCTTGGGAGTCGATTGCTAGAGGCTTGAAGGTAGATAGTATCTTTGTTTAGACAAGTTCGTCGTAGCTCATTTAGTTGTGGACTCGGTCGCTCGGGCTTGTTATTGATCGTCGTCGAGGCGTATAAATCGCCGCACAACAATTGCCCCCCATCTTGCTCCGATGTTGGAAACGTGGGGTGAGGTGGTTCTACTGGCGATCGCTTAACTTTGACGAGTGACTCTGCATCTTACGGAACTGGCGATCGTCTTTGAGCGGAATGACTTTGAATTTGGACGACCAGGTCGGTTGCTGAAATGAGCGGGAGATGACAGCGGTCTTGGAAAAGTCTCCGGGGCACGTCTCGGGTTCCTGTTGGGGGAGACTGATTGTTAGTTATGACTCCTCGTCTGACGTGTCCTTGAAACGATGCGTACGCGGGTTTCAAGGGAGCATTAATTGTGACGGTTGCACTTCGGCCCCTAAGATTCTCCTTAATTGCATGGAAGTCCCTGCCTTCTCCTATAAAAGGGGGCCGGGCTGCAGTGTTTAAGAACCTTATGCGATTTTACGGGAGGAGAAGAATATTGCCGAAGAATTTTCTGACGCTTTGACTGCCGATCGTAGATCGACTCAACCCTCGGTAAGAAATACTCCTCTTCTCTTCTCTTCAAAAATGTCTGGAGTATCTTCATCGTATGGAATGGACACCACCTCTGCCGCCGGAACTTCGGCTGCTCAGAGAGGATCCTCCGTCGAATTCCATTTAGAGACGGCTGCCGAGGCTATCCGCGCTGGTATTGATCCCGCGGAAGTCGAGGCACTATTCAATGAAGCCGACACCGCCAGGGAGGCGGCAGTTGAGCAAAGACGCTCGCAGATGGAGAAGGATTTGTCGGTGCGGGCATACTGGGAGCAGCATAGTGCTTTTGGCCAGGATTATTTTGCCTTCGCTGAAATCATGCGTACTGGGAGCAGCATAGTGCTTTTCGGTGCCTTCGCCGTCTCCCATTTGCTGGTTGCTTGGAACGTGGCTCCGCTTCAGCTCACGCCGAACGCCTGGATCCAGATCGTCTGTGCCTTCACCTTGTTCGGCGGTCACCGATTGTACCGCCTCCCTTCGCCATTGGTGATGAACCACTTGTTCAGGCTGGCGGCTCAGAAGGGTCGGTCGGAGGCTATCATATCCAAGGTCGCTCCGGTCGGGTGATCCTAGGAGTCCCGAACAAGGTGCGGGGCAATCCGGCAAAGTGGTTCTGGGTCGCCGGTGCCTGGAAGGCCTCAGCGAGTGACAATCCTATGGGCGAGCTGGACATTCCCACAGGCTTTCGGGAGAGAAATCCGAGTAAGGGTTTTGACTCTCCCTTTGTTTGGATATGTTCTGAACTGATCTAATTTGGTTTTCCTTTTGTAGGTTTCCATATTCCGGCGATCGACGAGCTACCTTTCGATTTTCTGGTCGTTTGGGAGCGGATACGAAGTCTGCCGGACGACGACTTAGACGCTCGCCAGATTAACAAAGAGAGTCGTTGGCTGCCTGCTCGGCTATTCCGTTTCCCATGACATATCTCGGTCCCAGGTATGAATTTTTTCGATCCCCATTTGCTTGGCGATCGTCCTGCTTGGAGAATGTGTTCTAACCGTTGTTCACTTGATTCTTATTGCAGAGGTCCGCTTTCCTCGTTTCTTAGAGCCTCCACTGGAGATAGCTATGTAGAACCCCACAATTTTGAGTTGTCTGCACCAGAAGAAGTCGTCTCGAGTTCCTCTAGTGGCGCTACCTCTTATTCCGGAGGTGGGGCCTCGCGTAGAGCCGATCGTGGCGGAGGAGGAGGTTCGGGAGGAAGGACTCCAATCGAACCGCAAGCAGCAAAAGTCGGGGGAATCTCCAGTTTCTGCCCTTGCCGGTGAGGTGCCGATCACCGCGCCTCCGATCACCGTGGTCCCCCCGGTGGATGAGCCTACGCCCTCTGTGGCTTTCTTGCGAGAGATGGCGATCACCGAGGCTGAGACCTGTTTAGTATATTTTGAGTAATATTTTTATTAGTATTTTATATATATAATTGTGTGTTGTGTGATAATTTATTCGTTTTACTATATATTTATATTATTTCAGTTTGTTAGAATTTTTTATAATTTTATGTCATTTTTGGATAATTAATTGGAATTAAATTATATCTGCAGGTTAACCAACCGGTACAAGACAGATCAATTGGTTCAAGGGCGATATTTTTACAAAATTCAAATATAGTCACGACTGGTCTCACTTTATTCGTCTCGTCGAGATGATCGTTTTAAAAAAAAATTCATCCGAAACCGAGTTCGTATGAAGAAGTTATGACCGTTCGAAGGACAATTAAATAGACAGACCATATTGTGCCACGTGTCAACACCTGATTGGACCGGAATTTCAACTCTGTGCTGATGTCATCCATAACATCAGCACCTCATAGCAGCCGTGTATGATTAGGGGGTGGGAATTTAAAATGTTAAAAATTATTATTTTATTAATTTTGTAGTAGTATAAATAGGGGATGAATGTGTAGTGTTTGAGGGGAGAAAAAAAGGAGAAAAAATAGAGAGATATTATTGTAAGGGAGAGAAATAAAAATATTGTGTAATAAAATTATTTTTTTGTAATAATATTATGGAATATTTATTTATTTGTGTTGTTATTATGAGTGAGTAATTTTCTTTTACTGGGGTTATGATGAAACCATGTCTATATTATTATTAATATTTATATAATAATTCCAAATAACTGTTTTTAACGATTATGATTTTCGCTTCAATAGGGGAATATTATTTCATCAATTATATCACGTATTTTTGATAGTTATAAATTCTCCATTGCTTTGTGATTATTGATATTAGTTAATTTCTTTGATTATTTCTTTTCCATTAAATTGGATACATATAATGCTTAGAAATTACATTTTTCAAGCGAAGGAAAATCTATATTTGAATTATAATTTTGTACTTATTGTCAAATCTATAGGGAAATAGTGAGATTTATTTCAAAATCTATTCCCTGAATTTCTTGGAATTAGAATATAAATAATATAATAAATAGATATTGGTGAATTCTAAACCCTAGTAAATTATTTAAAATCAATTTACCTAAAATCTACTTAAAAATTACTGTTATTTATTGCAATTATTATAACCAATAAAAAATCAAATTATTTGGGACTAAGTTAGAATTTAATATAATTTGGTTCAAAACGATAGGATTATATTTACTTCACTATCATAGTCCTCCCTGTGGAATCGACATTGCACCACATATCTACATCGAACAAATCGTGCACTTGTGAGTATTAGACTAAAGAATCAACAAACAACAAGACCCCTCGCGGGAAGCCATACTTTGGTCGCGACCCCGAGAAAGCCGAGAGGTAAACTTTGTTTATTTGTTGAGTTTCGTCACTTGCGTGGGAGATGTGCTAATTTTTTGTTGTTTGATGCAGGATCCGTAGCACTAACCCGGCTTGCCCGATGCTGGTGTTGGATTTCCTCGCGAGCCGATCTCCTCGCGCGGCCTGCGATGTCCCATAGTATGTCAACCGGGCTGTTTCTGCTTTTCCAAAGGCCTGGACGACCGACTTGGATGCGATCGCCCGCCAGCAGTCTGGGAACATAATGCAGGCTGCTTTCGCTCTCTCCCTCCAGGCGGCGATGATGGCTGCCCAGGTTGTGAAGGAATTCGAGGGGCGTCCTTCTACCTCTCGTCTGCAGGCGGACCTTGAGGCCGCTCGGAAAGAGAACTCCGAGTTTGCCGATAGGATTGTGGCTATGGAGAAGGACACCTTGGATGCAGCTAAACGGGCGAGTCAGGATCTTGAGCTGATGAGAGAGAATTATGAGCGAGCCCGGGCGACGGTCGACCGATTTCGGGACTAGATGATAGATGCCCGTTGGTCGCACGCGGCCGCTCATAAGGAGGCCGATCAGCTGAAGGTGACTGTCGCTCGGCTGACTAGCGAGCTGGCGTCGAGGAGAGGCAGGCCGCTAGGGAGACCGAGCCTGTGGTGCGCAATGGCGGTTGGAGTTGAAAGGGAAGCTGGAGGCGACCGAGGCCGATCCCTTTCTCAACGTGGAGTTCGTCAGCGAGTTTGCCTATTATATGGCATTCGCTGACTCGCTCCATGCTGCGAAGAAGGGAGGGCTGGAGGTCGGCCCTCTTGCTGAAAGCTTCAAGGCATACGTGCTGGAGCACCCTCTTCGTCCTGCCTTCTCTGTGCCGATCTTGGATCTCTCAGAAATTGGCGAGGACCTGAGCTCGTACCCGACTCCCGAAAATCTTGTTCATCCGAATGTCCTGGAGGACGGGGAGGCAGCTCCGGAAGCTGGCGAAGGGTCGTGGGCCGATCCAGTGGTTGAAGGCGAAGGCCAGGTTGGGACATCCTGAGGGTCTGTCCTTTTTGTTTTAGCTTTTTCCTTGTAATTTTTGTAGATTTCATTGTACTTGGGCCTTCGGGCGATCGTTTTGTACTTCTATTATTTCTAGTAATGAAATGAATGTTTGTTTCTTCGATTTATTACTTGAATGATTGCTTTTATGAGCCTTTGCATGACTTTGCACAAATGTTTGAGGAGAGATTGTTGCGTGTATAGCTCCAAGTGAATTGATAAACTCATATAGATAACTTTTTACAACAAATTCGATCGCTGCACATACATCTGAAAACTGCATATACATAGCTCCGCCCTTCCCCCTTGTTTTTGTTCACTTAGTGAAAGTAAGGGGACGAAAATAAATCGTTGAGTGAGCGGTCTTCAATTTTGCAGATTCCTCAAGGAAAGCCGTCCATCTCGGTCTTGAGGAACCATACACGATCGCGGAGTTCGATGGACCGACCTCCACGAACGTGTCTTGTGCACGAGCGACATTCTGTCTGATGGCTAAGTTCTCGCGACTCACTTAATTGTTAGGGTCCTCTGTAGGCTGCGCCTCGCCTCGTATTTAAACGAAAGGCGTGCGGTCTTGGTCTGGAGGATTCCTTGCGCGGGGCATCGTCGGATTAATCGACTCCATGACCGCGGCTTGTTAGCACTTTTCTACCTCGGGCCGCCATAAAGATGGCAACCCTCGATGGTATACATTGTGATGGGGGGAGGGACGCGTCGAATTGTCCAGGAAGGATCCACCATGTTAAGTGATGGACTTTTGAGGGCGGGCAAACGTGTCTACAGATCTGTTTTAGAGGGCCCTCAGACTACGCCGGCCTCGTATTTAAATGAAGGGCGGGTGATCGTGGCCCAAAGGGACCTTGCACGGGCACAGAGAATGTTCCATCGTCCTCCACAACCATGTCGACACTCTTCTACCTCGGACCATCGTGTCAGATGACGATCCTCGACGGTATACGTTGTGTAAGGGAAGGCGATCACTGGCCTATGTTCTTCATGTTGATGACGAACTTTAGAGGGCGAGCGAGTCATCTTCTGATTTGTCTTTGGAGAGTCCTCAGGCTACGCCCACCTCGTATTTAAACAAAGGGCGAGCGATCGAAGCCCAAAGAAACCTTGCATGGACGAATCATCGGTTTCATCGATTTTCGCGACCATGGCAGCACTTTTCTACCTAAAACCATCATGTCATATGACGATCCTCGACGGTATATGTTGTGCTAGGGGAGGCGATCGTTGCCTAGGTCTATCATGTTGATGACGAACTTTAGAGGGCGAGCGAGTCATCCTCTTTTTCAGGTGTTTGCTCATGCAGTAGCCTTTGGTTTTGACGAGGCGGGAATCGGGGTGAGACTTCCAAAGTTTCCTCTTCTTGATTGAATCATATAGATCCAGTCGCCGAGGTTGATCGAGGGGTCAGCTCGTATGAGCTTTCCGGCCTGTTCGCGTTCAACTCAGGCGACCATGTCGAGAGATTGATGGAGCTCCGGCTAAGCCAATAAGCTGTCCAACTTGCCCTCCTCGAACAATCTCCATAGTTGTTTGAGGAGGTCGCGGAATTGGTTGGTGTTGTGTCCGGGACTCTTGTGGTAAGCACAATATTGATTGTGGTCCAGATGACTGTGGTCCCTTATTGCCTTTGGCTTGTTTAGCGGTTCGCGCCCCTTGTTGGCGTAAAAAATGTGGGCCGGAGTTCGGTTGAACTTGTGGAGGAGATGGGCTTCCATATCCTCGAAGCCCTTGAGATTGCCGGGTGGCTTGGCGACCGCCTGTTTGGTTTTGGCGATCGTCGTCTTTTGGCCAGGAGGTGGCGTTCCCTCGCCTAGGCGGAGGGTGAGTAGCCTATGTCTGGCCAGAAAGTCGGCAGCTTTAGCGCGGAAGATCACGTAGGTTGGGGGGATGTCCTTCGTGAGATGCCTAAACATGGGCAAATGACCATAGAAACCCCCCAGGACCGAGTAGAGAGCGGTCTCGTCGCCGATGGGCTCGCCGGTGAGGACTATTTCATCCACTCGATCAATGTAATCTGCGTCGGATTCGTCTTCCTCCTGCCTGATTTTCATCATGTGGTGGGGGCCTTCTGGTCTGGCGACCTTGGCGGCGAAGTATGACATGAAGTCACTCGCCATTTTCTCAAAGGAGATGATCGATCGCGGTTGTAGTGAGACGTACCACCTATGGGCCAGCTCGCCCAATGTTAACAGGAATATTCAGCACTTGGTCGCATCTGATGCCCCACACCCAGTCATGTAGATCCGAAACTTGCTTAGGTGGGTCTCGGGGTCCGATCTCCCTTCGTACAAAGGTGTCTTGGGAGTGGCGATCCTTGGTTGCACAGGGGCAAGCTCGATGTGGACCGCGAGTGGCTTGGTCGGTCCGATGATCTTTCTACTGGTGCTTGCCCCAGTATCCAAGAGTGCTATCATCTCGTTGAGCTGGCGCTGCATAGCGTCCATCGCCGCGGCCTGGCTGCTCGCGGCTAGGCGATCGGAGCGGGAGACAAGGCGATCTATTACTGACCCCATGGCATTCGGAGCGGGAGCCAGACGGCTGACCTGTATTCGGCTGGGAGTTGGATAGGCCGAACTCCTGGTGACGGACTTGGATTCCATCGTCTCGTGGTTGGGGCCAGAATGCCCCGGTCGCCATGATGAATCGCTTCCCAAGCGACTGAATACGGAACCGTCCGGCCTTGCGAGAGCCTTTTCTCGCGAATTGGGGCTTTCTGACGATCGCTCGCCCAGTAACCCCTTGAACTTCCTTTTGCCCACGCGGCGGATGGCCGAGGGAGTTATAGCGGGCGTCGCGCATGCTCTCCGTCGCTCCTTTAGGATGTCCATAGCCTCCTCGATTTGTTCTGCGGTTTGGAACTAGTCGAGCGAAAGGATGGGGCCGTCCCTCAGGCACGGGATCGAGAGTCTCGCGTCGCCGCGGCTACCCTCTGCCGGTGGCTGGGGCTCGGATCTAACCGGGATATGATGTTCGGCGGTTCGGAGAGCGGCTCTCTTCGATGTAGTGGTGGACGTCATGATTCTGATGGGTTTTCTTTGAAGAGCAGTGAGTGTCACTTCAAGTATATACCCCGAGAACAGTGAGCGTTCTTTGGGACGGTAGGAATAAAAACGAAGGTTCGACCCCCTTCCTCTAGCGCCAATTGTTGTTACCCAAAATATTATCCGGAGATGAATATTGCTGGAATGGTCGAGTAACAAAAAAATGCGAGAGCACTTCCATGGGAAAAGTAAATAACACAAGATTTGTCGGGGTTGTTAGTCCCGGGCTTGAATGCTCTCGCGAGGTATTATTAATACGAATACTTTGGAGTACAAATACTAATGTTAGAGTGCAATTACAATGAGTGTAAATACCCTAGTTATCTTAGCTAACGAGCGTGAAGATTGCCGGAAGAACTAGATATGATGCTCTGTGAGTTCTTGTAACAACGATGGTGTGTTGTGACATCTGTGAGAAATCGACGGTGTGTCACAGTGCGTATTAGATGTTTGTTTGAGCTCCTGGGATTGCAAGTCTCTTCGAATCTGTGTTGCAGGGAGTTCTTTCCTCTACCGACCGTCTGCGGGTTGAGAGGTGCTGAGAGAGAAATCCTGAGATAGATTCAAGAGAGGAAGCTGGGAGTCTGAAAGTGTATACGTTTGTATGTATTTTTTTCTGAACGGATTTTGGAACTGCGAGGAGAACCCTTTTCCAGTTGCTGTAGGTTCTCTATTTATAGCACTGGATCTTGTTGGGCGGTCACCTCTGATGTATTATAATAAGAGGGCGATCATCTTTAGCACATGGGTTGGTATCCTTAAAGTCCACGGGGGTTGCTGGATGTCAGAAGTGCGAACCAATGTGAGGCCAACAAGCGTTCGTGTCGCTGCCCCGGGCGGTCCCACTTAGGACCTTTAGGCGGGCCTGTCGGTAGGTGAGGCTGGCCTTGTCATTGACAGCTGTTGATGGTCAACGATCCATGTTCTGCGGCGCCTTTTGTGGATCTGCACATGGGCGCTGGATTTGTGATCCAGTCTTCGTAGACTTTGACGGACGATGGCCTTGTTCGTGGCACAAGTCGGTTGTCCTGGTTCGGGCACCAGAGTCGATTGCTAGGTGCCAAAAGGTGATCGCCTTGGGAGTCGATCGCTAGAGGCTTGAAGGTGGACAGTATCTTCGTTTAGACAAGTTCGTCGTAGCTCCTTTAGTTGTGCACTCGCTCTCTCGGCCTTGTTATCGATCGCCGTCGAGGCGTATAAATTGCCGCACAACAAACGACACACAACCAACATAACTCATGATCAATACACAATACATTGCACAACCATGTGTACAACCAAGCCAACACGATTATATCAATTATGCACACAAAACACAACACACAATACATATACCCAAATAACATGGTCATCACCAATCCATTATAATGGGTAACACATAACCAATTCACACGAACCACGTTTACAAAGGTAAATGTTGGGATAACAATCCATGTATCGAAAGATCTTGATAACAATGTTTTGACAATGTGCCAATCCAGCATACAGCAAGCTGCTGTATCGATAGACTGATCGAAGTTGCTGATCCTGTATCGAAGACTTATCATCATGCCATCATACAAAAACAAGAGTCTAAAAGCACCAAGTATGGAAGCTGTCCCTTCATACAACACAACGACTTCTCCTTTGATAGCCTACAGCACAAGTGGATACAACATTCAAGCTGTAAAGTATTGAGATCTTCAATATACATCGAAACAAGACTAAAGGCCATTTGAAAAGGAATCTTTGGTATTCGCTAAATTGAAGTCCCATTTGATAAAAAAGTATTTAAAAACTGAAAGGATAAAGTATTTAAATACTGAAGCCGACAGAGATCTTCAAACCACACAAAATCCGGATCTTGGTTTATACAAGCCAACTATCTAGTTGTCACAGAATCTTGCTCAATGGATCTATTTCCAACGGATCCATTCAGAAGCTATATATATCTCCAGAGTTTGAATATCATACACATATAGAGAGCAACAATGACCAGAAGTAACAAACACCTACGATAACAAAGTGCTTACACGAATATTCTGAGCAAACATATTTCTTCAAGTATACTGCATATTCTGAGAGAAGAAATATCCAAAATGGTCAACCTTGAACAACACATCATCAGCTAAAGATCAAGAAAGTCAAGCTATTGTTCAAACCATCGTTCTATCATTGAACAAACCCATTAGCCATGTGTGGACTGAGAAAGCATTGCTTTTCCCGAACTGTGTGTGACGGACTTGCATTGAAGAGACAAAGCTTCGGAACTGTGTGTGAAGAAGTTAGTCAAGTGAAAGCCTAAACCAGTCTGTGTGAACGGTTGAAAGCTTTGATCATTGTCTCAACCTGTGTGAACGATACATTGATAGGTTTGATTATAAATACATAGTTGTGTACGTAGTATTTATAATAAACATTTTAACTCCTGTGTGGAGGACTAGTGGATGTAGAGGGGTTTACCTCGAACCACTTTAATTACTATGTCATTTACCTTCTGCATTTACTGTTTTAAAATCTGTGATTAATTTCAAGTATACACTTCATATCTAGTTGCTCTATTTACAGCAACTTACTTTAACAAGACTTCCGCTACGCACTCAGATTTGAAAATTGTACAGCCTGTTGTTTAAAACACTTTCCAAGCTGTATTCTGTATACTTAGTGGCCAACAACTAGTATCGAAGCGGTTGATTCTAAAAAGAATCAGTCATATTTTTGATCGAATCAGATCCTTAAATCACTTACTTTTCTTTAAAACGATATTTTTCTTCCCTATATTCTCATATGGATACATAAATGATCAATAAAGTCCCTATGTTTTTTATTAACGAATTTGATGATTGGAGAATTAGGATGGAGGCTCATCTTGCAGCAATGCACGAAGAGATGATTTTTGTCATACAGGATGGCCCCATAAAGATCATGAAGGTAAATCTGACCCCAAGGATTGAAGGCTAAGCTCATGCAGAGATGCTCGAGAAAGAGCGCGAACAATGGACTTCTTATGATAGAAAGCACGCCAACCTCGACAATGTTGTGAAGAACACGCTTGTTTGTCACTCTTGACAAAGGCACGTTTTCTAAGGTAAAGAGATGTAAATCAGACAAGGATATCTGGGATAAAGTCAAGTTAATTTGTGAGGGAACTGAGCTCTCAAAAGAAATCAAATTTCAAAATTAACTCTGCAATTTGAAACTTTTGAAATGAAACCAACTGAAATACTTAAAGAACTTGACCTCAGATTCCCTGACATTGTTGGTGAACTTGAAGAATTAGGCAAGATTTATACCCAAAGGGAGAAGAACCTAAAAATTTTCAGATCTCTCCCTACTCAATGGGACGTTAAGACCACATCTATGCGTGTGTCGTGCAATCTTAGTGAAATATCTACTTTTGATCTCTTTTCTGACCTCAAAGCATTTGAGTACGATATAGACAGGAGAGAGAAAGCTGAAGAATCTCAAGCCAGGACTACAACATTAGCTGCTGTATCTAACCGATGACACAGCATGCCGAGCTCATCAAAACCCATTCACAAGAATGTGACAGCGACGACGACATCCTGTCACAAGATGAAATGGCGCTCCTCATGCATAAGTTCAAGAAGTTTATCAAGCAGTCGGGAAAGACTCCATACAGACCCAAGCCTGTTCACAAGGTAATACCGAAACTTCCTCTGGTGATGCTAACCTGTGTTATAATTGCAGGAAACCAGGACATTATGCAAACAAATGTCCTCATCCTAAAGTTCAAACGTTGCCGGAAGCCGAGCAACAAGAAAAGGATGAAAGAAGACGTGCTTGGAAAAACAAGCTCAAGGCCCTGATTGGTGAATCAGAAGCCTCCCCCGCACCATCAAAATCCAAAAAATGTCTTCAGGCAGTCACTGACAGTGATTCATCTGATGATGATTTCGAAGATAAAGCCTATATGTGCTTTATGGCCAAAGACATTCCGGACGATGAAGATAGTGATGATGAGGTAAGATCAACCTCTGTTATTCCTACCAATGCATCTCATACTTTTAAAAACATGATGAATGAGTTTAAGAACATTCAAAAGGCCCATGAGACTTTGAAAAATGAAAATATACAGCTCCAAATTTCTAACCTAGAGCTGAAAGAAGAAAACGACTTGCTGAAAGTAAAATATGAAAATATGCCTGTTGATTGTGAAAACAGCAAAGTCGGTCATGAAAAAATCATGGAGAGCAATCATCAACTTGCTCATGAACTAAGTGAGGGTAAAACTCATAGTGAAAGCAAGACAAATGATTTTGTTCTACTTCAAGCCAAAGTAAAAACTCTCGAAAGACGAGAAGGAGAACTTGAGACCATTCTGAAATCTTTCGAGAAATCATCCAAGAGAATGGAAGAAATTCTAAGAACTGGGCAACATGCTCATGATAAAAGTGGCTTAGGATACAGCTCATTTTCCAATAAAGGGAAAACTAGTACTGTGTTTGTCAGGGGTGTTGAACCCATTCCTGTATCGAAAGAAATTCCGAGTCCTGTTAAGGAACCCATTGCACCGCGAACAACAAAAGTTGTCATTCCGCCACCACAGTCATATTCCAGATAGCGGAATCAACAGCCACTCAGACCTGTAAGGCGTACTCAACAGCATGCTCCCCGAGCATATCAATAGCGCCAACAGCCGTTCAGAAAGAAGGTTGTATCTAAATATCAAAGGTCTGCACGGCAGTACTTTCAGTACAACACGCCTAGGTATTGCATACAGGAGCCTCGCTATTCCTCGTGAAAGCAAGTTTCCGCACAATATCAACAACAACTTTGTGAATCCAACTGGAGACCCAGAAGGAAAGCTGTAAGGCCGAAGAAAATGGCTCCACCTCTAAGACGGTATTCGTACTGGATTAATAATAATAACCCTGAATTTTACATGCATAATAATTATCATAGTTATAGAGACTACGTACATGCCCCATGTTGACATTGCAACTACGGACCTAAACCATCCTACAGTAAACCTATTGCTGTCAGGAAAATCTGGGTACCTAAAGGCACTAACATCCATGGACCCAACAAACAAAGGGGACCTAAATCTACCTAAGTTATTTTCATACAGGACATCTTAGAGAAGGACATCTGGTACTTGGACAGCGGATGTTCTCGGCACATGACAGGAGATAAAAGCAAGCTATCAGATTACGTAGAAGGTCGTGGTGCAAAAGTGCGCTTCGATGATAAATCTAAAGGAAGACAAGAGGGAAGGGAACCCTATTTGTAGGAAAATTCAAAGTCACCGATGTAGCTTATGTTGACGGCTTACAGTACAATCGACTTAGTATTAGCCAGTTCTGTGACAAACAGTTCTCGGTGAAGTTCTATATAGATTACTGTAGAGTCAAGAACATCCTAACTAAAGAAATTGTGCTCACAGGAAGCAGATCAGGTAATATGTATGTTGTTGACGGTATGCCTACGAGCTCCACAATTCCTTATTTTTTTTGCCAAAGGCACTGCAGATCTAAGCTGGCTATGGCACAAGAGGATGTCACATGTCAACTTCAAGACTATCAACAAGCTTTCCAGACAAAGAATGGTTAGAGGATTGCCAATTTTTTCATTCCAAAAAGACAGCCTATGTGAACCCTGTCAGAAAGGCAAGCAAATCAAGACCACCCTGAAGAGCAAATCCTATATTTCCACTCACAGAGTTCTAGAAATGCTACACATGGATCTCTACGGTCCGGTAGATCCGGTAAGTTTGGGAGGTAAGAGATACTATCTCATTATTGTTGATGAATATTCCAAGTATGCTTGGACAATCTTCTTAAGAAAGAAGAAGGAAACAACATCAAAGCTGCTCGAGCACCTGAAAAAGCTTCAAAATGAAAAATAGTTGAGTATCGTGTCCATTCGTTCCGACAGAGGTACTGAATTTACTAACCGCTTTATAGAGCAATACTGTTCGGAAAATGGGATACAACATGAATACTCAGCTACCCGCACGCCTTAACAAAATGACATTGCTGAGCGAAATAACATGATGCTAAAAGAAGCAACAAGGACCATGATTGCCGCAAGTAAGTTGCCACAACATTTCTGGCGCGAAGCCACCAATACAGCGTGCTACATACAAAGCTTTGGAAATGCTACATATGGATCTCTATGGTCCTGTAGACCCGGTAAGTTTGGGAGATATAAAATACTATCTCGTTATTGTTGATGATTATTCCAGGTATGCTTAGACAATCTTTCTAAGTAAGAAGAAGGAAACAACATCAAAGCTGCCCGAGCACCTGAGAAAGCTTCAGAATGAAAAAGGGTTGAGTATCGTGTCCATTCGTTCCGACAGAGGTACATAATTCACTAACCGCTTTATAGAGCAATACTGTTCGAAAAATGGGATACAACACGAATACTCAGCTGCCCGTACACCCCAACAAAATGGTGTTGCTGAGCGAAAGAACAGGACGCTAAAAGAAGCAACAAGGACAATGATCGCCGCTAGCAAATTGTCACAGCGTTTCTGGGGCGAAGGCACCAATACAGCGTGCTATACATAAAACCGCTGTATCATCAACAAGCATCATAACAAAACAGCATATGAGTTATGGAACAACAAAACTCCATTAGTTTTGTACATTCACATATTTGGATGCAGGTGTTACGTTTTGAACAACGAGAAGGATCAACTTAGAACCTTCGATGAGAAATCGGATGAAGGGATATTTGTAGGATATTCCTCTATCAGCAAAGCTTTCAGGATGTTTAATAAAAGGAAGCTGACAATTGAGGAATTAGTTCATGTAGTGTTCGATGAACCTTACCATGATTCTACAGGAGTATAAGACCTTACTCAGAACATCCAACAACTTTCCATCATTGATCCACCAACTCCTATAGAGCCTTTCGTTGACTTAGACATCAACCCCGAAGCCATAAGATCTGAAGTAGATGAAGCCGATGCTGTACAAGCTGAAGACGAAACTACATCAACTCAAGGTACAGTACGGGACCCCGAATTAGAACCCGACAGAAGATGGTTGAGAGATCACCCACAGGAGTTGATAAAGGGAAATATTGATGCTGGAGTATCTACCCGTAGGAGAATACAGAGTACACAAGGAAATGTATTATATGTGCAAGATGAACCCGAGTCTAAGATATCTCCATTTCCTGAATGGAAATTTCAATCCGAGCATAAAAGACTCAACATGTGCACTATTGATGTATCCTTAGCCCAATCCAAACCTATTTCTACCAAAGAAGTTCTAGACAACTCTCATTGGAATACTTCTATGGAAGAAGAGCTTAACAGTTTCGAAATGAATAACGTATGGTATCTTGTACCCAGACCTACACATTAATCCGTAATTGGGCTCCAAAAAATACTTAGCAAATACTACATCCGTCCTATTTAGTTGTCCTATTTTGACTTTTCAAAAGACATTATCCGATATCCGAATCTGAAAAATCGGATATCCCGATTTTCGGATATCCAAAACTTTGGATTTTCGGATCGGATACCAGATAAAAAATATTTTTGAAGACCCCTAGTTGGAAGCCCCAAATTTTAGATTTAGGATCCGGATTATGGCCTATTTTTGGTCATAATTCGGGATTGATTGCTTGTACTCTCGATATTTTCTTTATCTCACAGGTTGATGGGTCCCTCCTCAACCCCCGTCCAGTATGGACGTTTTTTTCTTCTTTAAAAAAAAGCCCAAAACTTTCCTATTTATCTCCACCATACATCTTGATGAGTTAATCATGACCATTGATCAGTCCCATTTTAAAGGGACGAAACCCTAAGATCCTCATCATTCATTCATCTGCCCCTTTCTTTGCTCTTTACCCCTTGCCCTTTCTCTCTCTTTTCATTCTTAGTGAAATTGAGATAGAGAGAGAGTGAATCGATTAGATAGAGGGTCGAATCAGTGTGATTGTGAAGGTTTGTGAGTGCTACCTGATTTCGGGTTGTGTTACAGTCATCAATTTCGGGTTGAGAAAAGAGCCCTTCGTGGATTTTGTTGCTCTTTATCATACTGCGGGGATCGAATTTAAAGATACGTGAGCCCGACTTCTTCAATGCTAAAAGGGGTTTTCTAAATTTTATTTTTCATTTATTTCATACCTAGTTTTATATATTGGTTGGTTCTCGTGAGAATAAGTTTAGGTTAGGAAATAGGAATAAATTTGGTTCATATATTCGTTCATCTTCCTCTTCTTCTTTCATTTTTTCCTGAATTTGAAGGTTTTTATTCAGTGTAGGAATGAAAGAAATTGGTGAATATATTCAAATCTGCGCATTGATTCTTTTTGAAATCAGAAGTTGTTTTTGCGTTGTTTGAAAACGGCTTTGTGATATTGGTGTCATAAATTAACTTTCAGATTCTTTTTTCTCCTGGATTTGAAGGTTTAGTCATGTACGGATGAAAGAAATTAGTGAATATATTCTAATCTGCGCGTGGATTCATCTGGAAATCAGAAGTTGTTCTTGTGCTCTTTGAAATTGCATTTATAATATTACTGCTGTAAATTAACTTTCAGATTCATAACGAGCATATATGCGTGAAAATAGGTTTTGTGGTGAAGTGTGTTTATCACATTTTTTCTGATTTTTGGGGCTCCTTCGCCTAATTAATATTGTTAATGTAAATGAAGTTTGAGGAAAACTTATTGTCATTTTCATGTTGTGTCACTCCGTTCGCTCAATATCAATGCTTTTGACACACTAAATTTTTTCACGAATTTGAGTTATTAGCTTACGGTTGTGTCAGTTCATTTTTCTTTTGTTGAGTGAATTTTGATGTTCACCCAATTTGGTAAAAATATTTTATGAAGTTGACAGTGGAACATGATTCCTTTGCTGAAATGCTCCACTATTGTTACTTTTATTTTGAGATAGAAAAGAACATAGGTCCTAACGATATTTTCGTGATACTTTTCTCCATTAAATTGTGATATTCAAATAGGTTTCTTTTTAATTGGTTATGTGATTGAGCCTGTTTGCAATTTCTCTGCATAATGACTTTATTTCCTCCATGATCCACGCACGCGATTCGCTTGATCTCGTTAAATGGATAGGGTTAGTATGATCTCTTTTAACTACTAGGGTTAGCAAGACTTGTTGAACCTTATTTTTTTTTTAATTCTTGGTAACTTATTCTGGTTGACTTGCTATAATTTTTTTTGAGTAGGTTATGAGGAAAACAATAGTAGGTATGAAAGAGTATCAACTGGAGAGTTTGTTTCTTCATCACACATACATCTATGGTGGTTGTAGATACTGTTCATACACATGTATATGTGCAACTGGTGATAGTAGGTATGTTTTTCTCCTGTTTTCTCCATGATACTTCAACATTCACCGCCTAAAACACCTGATTACATCATTACCTGATTATGGATGTTTGAAAAATTTACTCGGCCCTGTACAATGGGCCGGAGTATTATCTTGGGTTTCATTGCTTCCATTATTAGGTAATTATTCAATTATCTTATTTCAGTTACGTGCTTCACTATGGTAACGTAGCCGCTCCTGACTTATTTGATAAGTTCATTGGAAATGAATATAGAGGTGGGTGTGTTTGGAATCTGTATTTCATATAAATCGGAAAAACGAACGGAAATTTATTTATTTATTTGTTGGTGCAGTACATACCTGGGACGAAGATGGTGTTCCCAAGATTGAAGAAATCCCAGGAGCATGCCGATCTAATTGCCTGCTTTTATTATTGTAAAAAGATGCTTCACCAGCTTGCCTACCTGAAGGAAATAAAAATAGAGTTACTTCTCATAGTGTTAGCCAAAAATTTACCTTTTTTTCATGTATTTGTTTATTGTAAAAAGATGTTTGATTATTTTTGTACATGAATGCATTTATGCTGGGAATTGATAGTTGCTTATGAATGCGGTTTATTGTTGGTTCTTATATTATTGAGCTCTTGTGGTTGATGGTTAGGTATAAGTGAATGTAGATTTTGGCAATGGATTTTAAATTGAAATGTGAAATACTAATATATATTACTGCAGAAAATACTGATATATATTATACAATAACTGAAGTAGAAAGTCATTTTCTTACTACGCCAATTATAAAATAATCGAAGTTAAAGGCATTCTTTTACTTCACTTACCCCCATATTTGGATCATAATTAGAAAAAAAAAACAAGAAAGACTTCGGTTATTAGGATATTAGACTTTGCATAAAAAGCAAAGTCTAAAGTATACCTTTTACTACACGAACATAGACTTCGGTAATTATAACATTTTTACTTCAGATATTATCCGAAGTCTTTGACGTTTATTCTTATAGTGGCACCTCCGTGAAAATTAGTGCTGATGAAGCTGGAAAGTCGATTGATCAATCACTCTACAGGAAGCTTATTGGCTCACTCCTGTACATAATGGCTAGTAGGCCCGATATACAGTTTTCTGTAGGGGTGTGTGCGCGATATTAAGTAGCACCTAAAGAATCACACTTCGCAACAGCCAATCGAATCCTGAAATACATCAAAGGAACAGTCGATGTAGGATTGTGGTATCCTAAAGAAGGCGGATTCGATTTAGTTGGCTACAGCGACTCGGGTCTCGGAGGTTGCAAGCTGGATAGGAAGAGTACAAGCAGAACTTGTCACTTTCTTGGACCTAGACTTGTGTCTTGGTTTAGCAAGAAACAATTGGCAAACTCGCTTTCAATAGCTGAGTCAGAATACTATGCTACTGGTAGTTGCTGTATGCAGATCCTTTGGATGCAACAACAGCTGTCAGACTATGGACTTGAAGCCAAAGAAATTCTGATTATGTGCGATAGCACGAGTGCAATCGCTATCACGCACAACCCTGTATTGCACTCGCGAACCAAGCACATCAACATGAAGCATCACTTCATCACGAAACATGTTGAGAACAATGATGTTCGGCTGGAAAAAGTTCATACAGATATCCAGTTAGCTGACATATTTACCAAACCTCTCGACACATCAAGATTCTGCATGCTTCGACATGAATTGGGATTACTACAGCCTGAATCCCTATAAATTTTTAATGATTTTGCTCAGCAATTGAGGGGAAATCTGTAAGACCCAAGAATACAATATCCACCGTTAGTTATCTGTACACTCAGACTATCAAAACAGCACTGTAAGAACAAAGAGACATGAATTATCCTACAGCTGATGTGTGCAATAATTAAGGGGGAATACAGTATGACCCAAGAATATAACATTAATCCAAAAGTTGCTGTATGGAATTGAAACCTGTATATACCTTTTAAGGGGGAATGCTGTATTTTCGCAGATACAGCACATACTATGGGAAACCAATTATCATGTTATTTATTTTAAAACGATTTTTGTGTCCATATGCCCTGGTATAATTATAAAGTCTTTTGCATTAAATGCTTTACACGACATCTGGACATTGGTATCTTCAAAGCCGCGATGTTTTAAATTATTTTATTAATTTTACACCACGACAATAAGGGTAATTTGATAATTCAGAAGTGTGACCCGCTCTTATTTTAAATTAGATGGATAAGTTGTATCGGTTACACTCAGTCCATCGTGATCGTCTATTTTAAACAACAGTTCCCATCCCTTAAATCTGACCGTTCATTATCTGTAAACCCTTCGCCGCCGCCCACTATAAAAGGACTATAAATGCCACTTGAGACTCTTTACGCTTTCTGCATATTGAATGAGTCCTTGAGCATACAACCTACAAGTCCTTTTGTTTTTACTGCATTTCTCTTTGAATCCTCTTTACTTTTCTTCGAGAATCGTCAATGGCATCTTCTCAGACCTCCTCTATCTCTCTCAAGAAGTCCTCCAACATCATCGACGGGCGGATCTTTTCTAGATCTGTTGTGCTTGAACGTGTTCGTTCCGAAGGTGATGACGTCGAATCAATGGAGTATGTCATTACGAGGATACGTCAGCAAGGCCTTTATCGCCTTGGAAGTCACACCGCTGAATGTTTTGATGCTCACCTGGTTGAGGAATTCTACCTCAATGCTGCTGACCGTTTCTTTTCGCTCCCTCAGGGAGGAAATGTTGCTGAAATCACAGCTATCATTCACGGAGTCGAGATCCGTGTTGACCAAGAGCTACTTCAGAATCTCTACAGGCTTCCTGCTGATGGCCTGACAATGGAAGATCTTGAGACCTTTGGGTCCCAAGAACTCCTGACCGAGTACTACGGATTGTTCACCGATTCAGCATCGGTTGAAACGGTTCACACCTCTTGCCACAAGAAACTCTTTTGTTTACCTTTTGTTTATTTACACAATTTTTTTTTGTCGTGTAATTGAGAATAGAACAGGTGCATTCGAGATGTGCAGCAATTTAAGATTCAGGATGATGGTTGCAATCATGACCTGTGAAAAGATCAACTGGTGTCAAATAATTCTCAAAAGACTACAGGAAGAAGTCTATAAGCCTGCCTCGCAGAAGAAGTCTTTTGGTTTGCTTCTGAATTTCATTCTGACGAGATGCAGTGTTCCGCAAGCCCAAGAAGCAAAGAAGATCACTTCTGAGATATACATGGGAAGCGTCAGACCCTCTGTTTTCAACAAAGGACCCCTGATTGCGAACAGACCTTTCGTCCGAAAAATGCCCCTTTCTGCCGATTCGAGGGATGTTTCTTCGAAGTCCCAGAGCGAGGAGACTTCAAAGAAACTGGTGCGAAGCCGAAAAGGAAGCTAAGGAGGCTCACAAAAGTTAAAGCTACAAAAATCTCCGAGGATGTTCCTTCAACGGCCCAACCCACTGTATCGAGCCCCCAGGCCGCAACCCCTGCGGAAGAGATGACTGATACTGTCGCAATAGTAGATCCCGAGCCTTTGGCGGCTACGACGGATATTCAGACATCTGCCAACTTACAAGACTCTGGCGAGTCGGTTGCCCCTTTGGAGCCAATATCCGCTTCTCCTATTCGGGATTCCACACTCGTTCGGGATCCTTCTCCCATCAGGGTACCAACCCCTGCTCGGGATCCAGCTCCGACACAGGAACCCATGCCTGTCGAGGAACCCGTGCATACAGCGGACCTAAGCGCTGTACGCAGCCCCTCCTCAGACTCCATAATAAACAAGACTTTTCTTTCTGTGCAGATTGAACACGCATATGAACGCTTTGTCCAGTGGAAAGCCTACAGGATAGCTCCATACAACACTATGTATAACTGGAGCGATTGGTGCGAAGAAGAACGGTTTGTCTTGGAAGTGATGGACTCTCAAGATGTTGAAGTCCTGATCCAATGGGACAACCTGTGCTGCAAAGAGTTGATCACAAGCCACCTGATGGACAAGGCAGACGCCCGCAAGAAAGGAAAAGCAAAATCTATTAACTCTGATCCCCACAGTTCCAAATCTGATCATGACTCAGATGACGATGACGACGCCCTCCAGGCAGGTCTGAGAATGAGTCGTGAGGACACATAGCCAGATCAAGGGACCTCTACCCAAAATAATGTTTCCAACAACGAGGATTCAGTCCCTCCTGTCATGGAGGAACAACCAACTGAGGAATAGGCCCCGCGCCTGTCGCCACCGAAGACCAGACCAGCGCCATACCGCACGAGGAATCAGTCCCTCTGCAGGAGCAAGCGGATGCTGAGAGACAGTAGGAGGATTCAGTCCCTCCTGTACCTATGTCTTCAGAACTTAATTTAGAATAGGAGAAAACAACAACCCCTATTGCCGAGCCCGCATATGATGCTCCCGCAACTTCAACTATTTTGGAATCCGACGACGGTATAATACCTGAGGATGTACAACTCAATTCACGTCCCAATGTGAACCTGAGATAGTTGAATGGAGTTGAAGATTTTTCCAAGCCAGACTCTCCAAGAACCACCGAGAAGAAAGAGAAATTAAATGCTCTTGGCCGCCAAACTGTTTTCTTGCAGGACGCCATAAATACCCTGCATGTTGTTGAAAAAGAAATTAATTGGCTACATCAGTCAGCCGTTGAAGAAATGACCGGTATGAGGCATGAAGTCTCGCAAGTGGAAGAAGCCTTCCGTATTTTGCCTACCATCTTCAAGCAGGCCCTTAGCTAATTACAACAGCATCAGGAGCAGATCCTGAAGGAAGAGCAATCAAAACTCCGTGTTTTTGAGGCCAAGACATCATCAACTCTCATTGAATCTGGTTCCCAGCTTCGAGCCCACGACAAGAAAATTCAAGATATGTCGCAGGTGCTCACCTCCCTAGTGAATAAAATGACTAGTTTTGAGATAAAACGGGATGCTGCTATCCAAATCCTTGAACGTCTTGATGAAAAGTTGTCCTACCTTGATGATGCCAAAAAAGGGGAAGAAGCGAGGGAAGCTGCTAGTAGATCAAGGCTTGAGAAAGAGAAGGAAATGGTAGCTGCTTTTGAAGACAGCATCACTGCTGATATTGCCCGTCTATCATCTCCTACTCCCAATGTCAGGATACAGGGAGATCGTCCAGAATTCCATGATCCTAAGTTTCCTTGGAAGAACCTCGTTTGAAAGCCGCAAGCTATGAACCTCCCGGCCAACCGACAGCTTACTGCAGTAGAGATCAAGAACTGGAGAAAGAATGAACTGCTAAGACAATTTGTTGTTCTTATCAGGGAATCTCAAATATTTAATAGTTGCAGAACAGTGTAGGAAGCCACATAGGTATTTAAGAAAAGGTTGGATGAAGGAACGCTCCCGCTATAGTAGAAAATGAAGTCCAAGCACAAGCAAGGCGACTTGGTTACCCATCCAGAGGATTGGATCCTAGTTTTCGATAAGTCCTATGAAGGTCAAGCTATATACCTTAATCGAAACAAGGATGCGTATCAGAACTGGTGGAAGGGTACCAATAATGACCCTAGGAGGCCTTGGAGGCATTCAGACTGTAGAAGCTAAATTCTCTTTTGTATTCTTATTTGCTATAAGATAGTAAAAACACTGTAATCTTTGCTCAATCTCAATAACATGTTTTTCTCGGGAAAGATTACAACTCGTAATCTACTATATGTTTGTATGATTACGTAATTCAATCCATTTGCTGAATTATACCGGTATGAAAACTTGTTAAAATATTAAGTTGTACGAACTTATCTGCGAACAGTTGGTAGATTCAGTTGTATGTAACTAGATAACAATGTAAGATTGTGCCTGCGCGCCAATCATAAGTTTAAAGATGTAATACTCTTTTGATAAAAGCTGAACTTGCCTACGAGCAATTCCTAGTGTTAGGCTAATTGCTGAAGGCCAGAACATTCGAACAGAAGACCAAGAATTTTGCCCTCCTTCAAGATGTTAAGTATCAAAGTTTTGGCATCATCAAGGATGTTTGGATAACATAAAAAGGTTTTTAAAGGAAGACTTGGCAAATTATCAAAAAGGGGGAAATTGTTGGGATAACAATCCCTGTATCGAAAGATCTTGATAAGAATGTTTTGACAATGTGCCAATCCAGCATACATCAAGTTGTTGTATTGATAGACCGATCGAAGTTGCTGATACTGTATCGAAGACTTATCATCATGCCATCGTACAACATCTAGAGTCTAAAAGCGCCAAGTATGGAAGATGTCCCTTCATACAGTAAATTTCCTTTCAGCGACTTCTCCTTGATAGCTTACAACACAAATGGATACAACATTCAAGCTGTGAAGTATTGAGATCTTCAATACACATCGAAACAGGACTAAAGACCATTTGAAAAGGAATCTTTGGTATTCGCTAAAGTCAAGTCCCGATTTAAATACTGAAAGGATAAAGTATTTAAGTACTGAAGCCGACAGAGATCTTCAAACCACCCAAAATCTGGATCTTGGTCTATACAAGTCAACTATCTAGTTGTCACGAAATCTTTCTCAACGGATCTATTTCCAACGGATCCACTCAGAAGCTATTTATATCTACAGAGTTTGAAGATCATACACATATAGAGAGCAACAACGACCAGAAGTAATAAACACCTACGATAACAAAGTGCTTACACGAATATTCCGAGCAAACATATTTCTTCATGTATACTACATATTCTGAGAGACGAAATATCCAAAGTGCCCAACCTTGAACAACACATCATCAGCTAAAGATCAAGAAAGTCAAGCTGTTGTTCAAACCATCATTCTATCATTGAGCAAACCCATCAACCCTGTGTGGACTGAGAAAGCATTTCTTTTTCCGAACTGTGTGTGACGGACTTGTATTGAAGAGCCAAAGCTTCGGAACTGTGTGTGAAGAAGTTAGTCAAGTGAAAGCCTAAACCAATCTGTGTGAACGGTTGAAAGCTTTAATCATTGTATCAATTTGTGTGAACGATACATTGATAGGTTTAATAATAAATGTGTAGTTGTGTACGTAGTATTTATAATAAATATTTTAACTCCTGTGTGGAGGACCAGTCGACGCAGAGGGGTTTACCTCGAACCACTTTAATTACTGTGTCATTTACCTTCTGCATTTACTGTTTTAATATCTGTGATTAATTTCAAGTATACACTTCATATCTAGTTGTTGTATTTACAGCAACTTACTTTAACAAGACTTCTGCTACGCACTCAGATTTGAAAATTGTACAGCCTGTTGTTTAAAACACTTTCCAAGCTGTATTCAGTATACTTAGTGGACAACAGTAAACCAATCATCAAAACACAACACACGATTTCTAATCACAAGACAAAATTTGTATAAGCAAGATACTTGCCTCAATAACCGATACCGATCACTCCGACGAACACAGCTCGATTAGAAACTCTGATTACCTACAACTTCTTGAAGAAACAACAAAAACGCAATCACAACGAGGATCAAGACCAATCGTAACGGAGATCACCTAAAATTATCAAATGAAAACCTACAACTTCTTGAAGAAACAACAAAAACGCAATCACAATGAGGATCAAGACCAATAATAATGGAGATCACCTCAAATTATCAAAGGAAAACTCATTGGAACATTTATTCAAACATTAAATATTCAATATTTCCCAAGAACACTCAAATCTCCCATCGAGTTGAACCAACTCGAAATATGGATATACAATCTATAGAGCATGATTAATAACATCATATAACACCAACCGATTCATCAAAATCGGACTAGAATTGAAATCAAAAACAAAACTCCCAAAAAGATCAACTTTAGGGAAATCAAGAAAGTACCTTGATCCGACAAAGAACAAGGATTAGATGTTGTTAATCCACACCATAACCTTGATGATTATGAACTCTCGACAAAATTTCGCCTTGGTATCGCCCAAATCGCTCAAAGGAGGGGGAAGAATGAAGAAATGGGTTAAAAAACTCATTCTTCACGTTTTATGCTGCTGCCAGACCAACCCGGCCGTGTCGGATTTGACGCGGGTTACATGGGCAGAACAGGTGTGCGTCTAGGATGGATTATATAACTTTCACTAATATGACCATAACTTCCTCATCCGAACTCGGATTTATCGCCATTCTAACCATTGGAAATATAACTTGATTCTCTATCATTCTATAAAGTTTCCGAATTTTTGAAGTTTCCATGAATTGATGGTGATTTTACAAAGTCGAACCTATATATGGAAAAGTCGAAATAGTATGCCGATTATCCCGAAGCAATATCAAAACTCGCTCGAATGATGAAAAGTGCCGGACAAAACATGTCCAAAATGTGTCAATAAACAAAAATGAGACGCTAGAATTGAAAAACGTAGAAATGAAAAATACAGGTATTACAAAACGGACCGTCGTGTATCTAGTCCGATAGATACACCTTGGCAATACAATTAATTAATCTAATTATTTAATTATATTAAAATATTATTTCGCTAAGAAATAATTATTTATGAATTATTAATTACCTAGTAATTTATTTAATTCACCAAACCGACTTAATTTATCCAATACATTAAATTAGACTTCTAACATCAAAAGTTCATTAAGAGAGAATAATCTAAAATCTATCCGACGTCTCCCTAATGCGCGACTCAATAGGTCCATCTCAGTAAGAAATAAGAGGAACCAAAGAGTTATATCACTACCTAGCCAGCCTAGTAGCCTACAGTATACCCTTAATGAGAACGGATGATAAGGATCATTCAAGAACCATTCTATCATGAATACTAGTATACGTATAAACCCTTCTTTCAAGATATCCCGGTCAAGTCATAGGGTCACGGTCATTCAAACACTATCTGTACTTGATGTTATGCCTAAACTAATGCAAATTGAGATCAACGAGCTCTTGTGTATCTAATACAACCAGCTCCAATGCTTTGACCAAATACATATGATCTCATCTGCCAATAACTGCATAGGACATATACCTGTTCACTTACAGGAGAAAGAATCATATCTTGGTATTTCGTAGAACCTGCTACTTGCTCGTCAAGATGATTGTCGAGGTTGACCCTTACCTTTTGGTTTTCTGGATCGAACTACTCTTATGAAAATCTCAACGTCACAAGCACATCCATACTGAATCCTCAAGTCGAAGGTTCACGAATACCTATCACAACTTTCGACTTTGTCATTGACTATCCCGTAGTGAAATCCGTATGACGAATCAAGGGTGATTCAGTTTGAGTACACTAATCCTAATAACATACCTACAACATGTGGTCCCATTAACCATTAGTAATGACAGGCACTCCTCAAGTCAAAGAACATGTCATACAAGTCATCACATAAACTTAACACCCAGTCAAGTTTCATTGACTTTCGAATGATTAAGTATTTGAGCCATAAACTTTTCCATAGCCGATCCCATTGTCCAATAAGGAGTGGAATGTTTGCTCTTCCAGTACATATACTAGTTTCTCTCTCTATATATATATTTCTGAGTTACGAATGACAGTGACTTCCAGTAAATAAAGAAACAAACAATTGTCTTCTGATAAGAATTTACACAATAACAAGTACAATGCTCTCTCTTATATATCCTCTGAGTGGCATTCGAGGGCATATTTCTAACAATCTCCCACTTGCACTCAATGCCACACACTATGGTATCTGATACTCATGTTCTCTAGATGACGCTCCAAGCTTATCTGAGAAAGTGGCTTGGTCCGTGGATCAGCGACGTTGTCTTCTGAGTCTACTCCATGCAGCACAACGTATCCTTTGTGAACAAATTCTCTCACGAGGGAATACTTTCTCTTAAATGTGTTTTATATTGTTGTGAAACCTCGGCTCCTTGGTCTGTGATACAGCTTTATCATTATCGCATAAAATCGGAATAGACAGCTCAGTGCATGGTAGCACTTGAAGTTCACCAAGAAACTTCTTACTGCTAGACCATTCTTAAGAGGCCTCTGAGGCCGCTTGATACTCAGCCTGACAGATGGAATCAGCAGTCGCGCGTTGCTTGGAACATTGCCAAGATACTGGTCCTTCATTGAGTGTAAAATTGTAGCTAGAAGTAGACATTGAGTCGTCTTTCTGTCCTTGAAGGTCTGAATCAGTGAAGCCCGTCACATTCAGTTCTCCACCACCATACATAAGAACCAGATCTCTAATCCTTCTTAAGTACTTGAGAACATTATTTACAGCTGTCCAATGTTCCTTTCCTAGGTTTGCCTGAAACCTACTTACCACGCTTACAGCGTGTGCTATGTAAGGTCTCGTACACAGCATATCATACATTAGACTACCCACGGCCAAAGCATATGGTATAATACTCATTCACTTTTATTGTTCCTCATTTTGAGGACACATCTTCGAGGTGAGTTTTATTCCATGTCGTAGCGGAAGGAACCCTCTTTCAGATTCATCCATCTTAACCGCTTTAAGAATTTATCTATATAGTGGTCTTGGGAAAGTCCTATCATTCTCTTCGCTCTATACCGGTAGAGCCGAATTCTAAGAATATAGGTAGCTTCTCCCAAGTCTTTCATGGAGAACCTACTTTTTTGACAGAACTGAGCATTCCCACATCATTTCCTATTAGTATAATATCATACACATATAGTACTAAAAATGCGATCTTGCTCCCACGAATCCTCTTGTATACACAAGGTTCCTCTTCATTTTGCACGAAGTCAAACTCTTTGACAGCCTCATCAAAACAAAGGTTCCAACTATGCGAAGCCTGCTTCAGTCCATAAATAGAACGTTGAAGCTTGCACATCTTATAAATATCTACCTCATACACAAAGCCTTTAGGCTGCTCCATATAGATATCCTCCTCAAGGAATCCATTAAGGAAATCCTTATTTATGTCCATCTGCCATATCTCATAATCATGGTAGGCAGCTATATCAAGCATCATTCGAATAGATTTGACCAAAGCGACTGGCGAGAAGGTATCGTGGTAATCGATCCATTTATTTCGGGTATAACCCTCTGCCACAAGCCTAGCCTTATAGGTATCAACCTCTCCATCCCTATCAGTCTTTCTCTTATATATCCACTTTTTCCTAATGGAAAATATGTTCTTGGGTCCATCTTCTAGAGTCCACACCTGATTGGCTTGCATCGAGTCTATCTAAGCTTCCATAGCTTCCCTCCATTTTGGGGAGTCTACATCCACCATCGCTTGGTCATAGGTTGTGGGGTCGGTCTCTTAGCTATCACCTAGAACGTCATGGAGACCCAGTTCCTCCAAGTGTATAAAGCCATACCTCACAAGTAAATGAGACACCTTGTACTTGTGTTTCAGAAGGTTCGGGTCCAATTTCTTATACATGTCTCGCCTGAGGAGTTTCATTGTATTCTTCTAAAGAAATACTTCTACCTACACCACCTTCCTTAATGAACTCATATTTCAGAAAGTGTGCTTTCAAAGCAATGATGATCTTTTGATCTTCGGGCATGTAGAATAGATAACCCATTGTCCCAGATGGTAATCCAATGAAACGTCCCTTCATGGACCTTGCTTATAACTTCTCCACCTTAGTCTTCTTCACATAGGCGGGACATTCCCAAATCCTAATATGATTAAGACTTGGTTTCCTACCCTCCCACATCTCATTTGGATTCTTAGGAACGGACTTTAAAGGACATTTGTTCAAGATATAAGCAACAGTAATAAGTGCATAACTCCACAGGTAAATCGGTAAGTTGGTGTAGATAGCATGGGACGAATCATGTCCAACAAGGTTCGATTCCTTCTTTTTGATACACCATTTAACTGAGGAGTTCCTGGAGTTATTAATTATGACACTATTCCTTGCTCTTTTAGGAACTCGTCAAACTCTATACTCATACAATTGCCACCTTGATCCGACCAAAGTGCTTTGATATGATTACCAGTTTGTTTTTCGACTAGGGCCTTAAATTCCTAGAATTTCTCAAAGGCCTCGGATATATATATATATATATATATATATATATATATATTTCATTAAGTACACAACCATACCTGGTATGATCATACATGAACGTAATGAAATACAGATATCCATCATGTGCTTCTTCCAAAGCACCACACACGTCAGTATGGACTAATCCAAGTTTATCAGAAAGTCTTTCAAAATTCCCTCTGAAGGGTGACTTAGTCATTTTGCCTTGAAGACAAGATTCACAAGTCGGAAAGGGATCCAATCCCAATGGGTCTGTAAGTCCATCCTTTTCCATTTTGTAAACGTTGGTCTGACCAACATGACCAAGTTTAAGATGCCATTTCAAAGCTTGACTAGTTTTGTCTCTACCACGCTTTCTTTGTCATACTGTTCACAATGAATTTGTTACTTAGGTTTAGATGATACAGTTCATATAAAAATACAGCAGTGCCTACTGATTTATTTCCAAAATAAATTTTGCAAGTACTATTACCAATGAAAAATGAAAAGCCTTTCCAGATCTATGACCGAAATAGATACAATATATCACTACACCATATATGAGCTTCCACGACACTTTTTTCAATGTTACCAGCAAAAGTGTTGCCTTACATGTCTTAAAATTGATCTAAGGCAATACTCTTTTTTGGCATTACCATTGATATCTATCAGTGTTACCATAGATATGAACCAGTATCTATGGTAACACTAGAATGGGTGTCGCGGTTGATCATTAAAAAAATTGTTACTAAAACAAAACAAATAGGCTGGTCGAAGTAAAAAAACAAAAATATGTAGGGCTTCATGAGCGGGTCAGTGCAAAATCTGATCAAAAACACTTTATTATTGATTGCCAACTCCCACTCCACTCAATCTCAAGCAGTTGCAGATGCTGATGAAATAGAAAAACGCTCTGCGTTCATGAAATTCCAACACCAACCAACCTAGCAGTAGAGTTAAGATCATCAAAAAAATTCTCTCTCTCTCTCTCTCTCTCTCTCTCCAAAAATCGCGATAAACTACGGCTGTTTTATTGAGCAATTCGGTTCTTCAGTGGTTTATTTCTTCACGATCTCTACGGATTCTTCATGAGTATACACGTGTCTCTACTCAGCCATTAGCAATTAGGGATTCTATACAAGCAATTAGGGCTTACGGGTTTCAATTGGGGCTTCCGCTCACGGGTATAAACCCTATTCTTATAGTTTTTGAACATGGCTTCCACTCACGGGCATAAACCCTATTCTTATATTTTTTGTATATGGGTTTCAATTTGGATATGGTTTTTAGTATTTATACGGGTTCCAATTGGGGTTTTTATGTTTCTGAATTGCATGCATAGTTTGAGAGCGAGATACATAGTTATCTAGATATGGTTGTTCTGAGTATTGCTAATTTGAGAGAGAGATACATAGTTATCTGGATATAGTTTTTTTTGGTTTTGCTAATTTTTTGTTTGTGTAATTTTTATGTGGAATATGTGTAATTTTGTGTAATATGTGGAATATGTGTAATTTTGTGTAATATGTGGAATATGTGTAATTTTGTGTAATTTTAAGCTGAGTAATTTTATGTAATTTTTATAAGGAATATCACTCCTTAGTAACTGTTCTTTTCTTTTTCCTTTTTGTTGTGGATTTCTTATTGATAATTTGCATTTCGTATTGTCCGGATTGTTGGCGGAGCTGGCGATATTAAACTTACGAAGGATGGCAACACGCTTTTGAAAGAGATGGTGGGTTCTTGATTTTTCTTCTTTTTTTGACTGTGTACCAGAAAATGTTGTTTAGTGAATCCGGGCTCTTGGTTTACCGGGTCATATCATTAATGATTACTAGCATCTGCATCGTCCTTGTCATCATTTTTGACATTCGTCATTCTTTCTTGTTTATTGTTGAGCAAGAAGCAGCTTTATGACTGTTGAGATTTGAGTCTTTTAAATGAAAACTTTGTCCCGGGGCATATTTTCTTACAAGATTCTAGTTGTTTTCTAAGTTTGTGCTCGGTTGAGTTTCTCGACTGCATTGACACATCAGGATGCATATTTTATATAGTAATATTAACTATTAAGGAGGAGGAGTTGTGATTGACTTAGATAAGTGGTGATGCAAAGGAAACAAGAAGTTCTTATATTATGGAATTGAACCCTGGATTCTTTTTATTTTTATTCTTTTGCAAAGGGTCTTGGATGCTGGTAGGTGATTCAAATCAACCTCAAGATGGAACAATTTGTTCAATGTTATGTCAAGTGATTTTCTATATATTCTTGTGTGAATATCTGTTCATCATTAGAGTGATTCTCGAGATTCAGTTTTAACATGTAATTGAGCACAAATTTTACTTGCTTATAAGACAAGGATGTTATATGTCTTCATTCTCATTATTATTTTTTTGATGATAACAGCAAATTCAAAGTCCTACAGCCATACTGATTGCTAGGGCTGCTGTTGCTGAAGATGATACTAGTGGAGATGGTACTACTTCTACTGTCATCACTCTTATGGTGCTACTTCTACTGTCTGCCTTGTGTGTGGTTGAATTTAATGGGGTCATTTTCTTGGCCTTTAAATAAGCAGTAGGGGGAAAGAGTGAAAAATACATTTACTGCGCATATGTACATATTTCATTGCAGTGTAGGGGAAAAGGGCCAATTACCAGTAATAAGTAAGGAAAATATAGTAGTATATATATGCTCTATTCTCTATGAACAATCTTTTTTTGTTCAAACTTCTCTTTCTCATTGCCATCCCACATTTCCCCAAAAGTTGAATTCCTCTATTAATAATATCAAAAGTGACATTTCAATGAAAGTTTAATTTTGAAAGCCCCAAATTCTTTCCCTCTTTCTTTTTTTTTTCTTTTTTTTCTTTTAGGGTCAAAAAGTTGCAAGATATTGGAACTTCAGACAGGACAATGTCTCTGATCTCTATTGTGTTGTGTTTGTTTGATCTCTAATATACTGTGAAAGAAAAAAAAAAAGTACTACGTACAAACAAACCATTTATTTAATGTTAGCTCTTTTTACCAAAACAATGAAATAAATAAAAAAAAACTGAGCACCTTTCTGCTTTGTATATATGTCTGGCTAATTATAACAGCACCAGAAAGAGAAGGAAGCAGCAAAAATGAAACTGAGAATAGTGTGGAGCCAAACAGGATATGGAGCGACAAGTGCTCAAAATCGGACATAGTTATCAGCCAGGGACCCACCGAGCCTCTACCCAACGGGATACCTACTTACACGGTGGAAATCATGAACGTCTCTGTCTCCATTTGCGACATCTAGGCCATCCACCTCACGTGCGGGCCGGTTCGGCTCGGCTTGCCTGGTCAACCCCGCGTATTCAAGCGGCTCGGCTTCAACGATTGTCTCGTTAACCAAAGACAAACAGTGGCTAATGGCGAATCTTTGTCATTTCAATATGCCAACACCTACGCCTACTCCCTCTCCGTCTCCTCCATCACCTGCTGACCGATCCACACGCGCTAGTTTCTACCGATTGAGTAATTAATAGCATTTCATATCTCATATTTAGATTATGGCTATTAAATGATCATATCTATCTTGTATTTACCAAATACTTCCTACAACTATTAGGTAAATGGGAATAAAGTGCTCATAAATTCCTGTCCTAAAGTCTATTAAATGTTCCTTCTTCAGAATTATGATTTTAAAATGTGAAGAGGTCTCGGAATTCAACTTCTGAAAAATTTCAAACTTCCTGATGGGC
Organism: Orobanche coerulescens; assembly: GCA_033398695.1. Classification (NCBI taxonomy): domain Eukaryota; kingdom Viridiplantae; phylum Streptophyta; class Magnoliopsida; order Lamiales; family Orobanchaceae; genus Orobanche; species Orobanche coerulescens. The sequence continues at coordinate 96,850,762 of CM065807.1, forward strand.
GTGGAATAATAAACTCATTTAGCTAATTATCTGACTTCTTCTTCTTCTTCTTCTTCTTCTTCTTATGTTCATGAATTTGGCAGTGTCAATCCTTTTAGACTTATTGGAGTTGGTTTGACGGTGTGGACCCTTGCAGTTGCATTTTGTGGATTTTCGTTTAACTTTTGGTCCATTGCTATCAGTCGCATGTAATTAAAAATACCTGAAATGGAAACAAATTTACGAAGCAGTTTTTTTAATGCTCTTTCTTAAATGTTTCTTTTATGCAGGCTAGTGGGCGTTGGGGAGGCTTCATTTATAAGCCTGGATGCTCCATTCATTGATGACAATGCCCCCGTTACTCAGGTCTTGTGTTCTTTTCTGAAGTCTCATACACACGAGATAATTAAATAGTATAGTATCCATGCTACGTAGTCTTGTCAAATCTTTATTCTTTTTTTTTTGCTGCTAGATGAAATGTGCTGTTGTTGATCATTTCGCTATTAAATCACTTAAGGCAGTTTTTGCCATTGAAGCACTATGAAGAAAATCGGCCTTGTCATGAGTTTATAACTGGCTTGAGTTTTAGTGCTTTGTGCTTTTTGCTGAAAGAAAGAAAACACGGAGTAGCATTTTTTTTTCTTTTGGTGTTCTTACCAAGAAAGTAGTACATTCAGTGTTATTTATGAAGAAGATCTATGTTATTCCAATTTTCAATATTATATATTGTCCTATTTAAATAATGAAATTTGGGTTTTAAAAGAAAAGGCATGGTATTTGGCAACTTCATGGGTATTGTACTCAGCTCATCTACTTTTACCGGATATTTTTTTCATTCTGCATTTTAAGTTTTGTATGTTGACATTTTTTTTCTCCATATAACAGAGGACAGCATGGCTGGGAGCATTCTACATGTGTATACCAACTGGTATTGCCGTTGGATATGTTTATGGTGGAGTGGTACATTTCCATTACCCATATCCATATGCGTTCAGTCTTATTGTTCACTCTTAATTGTCTTTGTATATTACTTGTTATGATTTTTTTTTTTGGTGCTTGTTTTATAGATGGGTCAATTTGGTTGGCGTTGGGCATTCGGGGTGGAGGCACTATTGATGCTCCCATTTGCTGTTTTAGGCTTTGTGACGAAACCATTGCAGTTGAAAGGTCAGTAGACTCAGTACTAGGCAGACATAATGCTTTTGATTTCATTTTTATTGATCAACCATTTGTTAATATGCTTGCTTATTTTCATTCAGGTTTCGGTCCGGATGGATCTAATATGACTGACTGACTTGGTTAAACAGTTTTTCGTAGTCTCCTCAAAACAATTTCCTTCATATCTAGACATCTGGTATACAGTTCTAGAGGTCGATCTCTTAAACTTTTTTCGTCCTAATTTCTAATTTAGTATATAACATGAACTATTAATCTTAGTCTATGTCAGTACATATGATCACTAAAGCTATATTTTATGTACTTTAGTGTTGTGCTGCTAATAATATCTGTAATAAATCTTTAAGATACATAACCGGATCCTCAATTTATCTGAATTGTCAATGTAATTGACTTGACTTTCTTTTTGTTTTTTCTTGTCCAGGGGGATTGTACTCATGGGGGAATGCTCAGATGAGAAAGTTTAAAGCATCATATCACTTGTGCTTGTGGCAAGTTTGATTCTTTAAAAATGGGGATACGGGAAGGAAAGGGAACGCTGGAATTTGTTTGGGGCAAAGATACAGAGATTTGTGAATCCAAATCACTTTTTTTTTCAGATTTTGGATGGTTTTAAATATTAAGTTAGCTTTTGGATGGTTTGTTTATGTTGATTGATGATAATGTCATGGATTATTGGGATGGCTTTAAAAGCCTTTATTTTGTTTATGAAATTGTTTGACAGTTTATTTATGAAATGAAATGTCCTTTTAGTATCTTGTGTTGTCGTTAGCTTAGAATGTGTTAGTAAACAAGTGTGTTTATATGTTGCCATAGATTCAAAAGTGTTAATCTTTGTGTGTTGGCAAAAGTTAGAACTGTTCATATATAAGTGTAGCCATAGTGTTAGCATAGGTGTAAAGCTACACAAACTTTTGTGTCACTAAATATATAAAAGTGTGGCCTTAAGTCTACAGCAACACAAAATTTAGTGAAGGCACAGACAAGAAAAGTGTTGGTATAGGGGTCTATTGTTACACTTTTTTCACATGTTACCAAAAACAAAAAAATGTGTTACCTTAGACCCCTATGGTTGCGGCCGTTTTTGTAACACCTTCAAATTTGGTGAAAGTGTAGCCGTAGCCTGTTTTTTTGCCTTCAGCAACACTTTTTAGACTTTTGAAAACAGTTTTTCAGGTGTTGCTGAAACCCATATATGGTGTAGTGTATTTATGCCCCTTGGGCAAAACAAGCATCATCTAACATTAAAACAAAGCCGGATTCTAAATCCAAAATAAGTGATCCTATATCAGTTGATGCGACAGTATGCCCGCTTCTGACAATAACCATCCCTTCACCAGCTCCAAGCTTCATACTTTGTTCTAGATCCTGATTCATAGTACAAATGTCAGAACTAGCACCTGAATCCAGTATCCAAGAAATAGAAAATATGGTAGCAGGACAATTCATTTTCGAAATTAAAAGTTCCGTACCTGAACCCACATGAAGGATCGGATAGTCTCTTACATAGTGTCACAGCTCACCGCATTTGGAACATGCGTCCGTCTTCACCTTCTTGATCTTAGGAACCATCGAGGCATTGGCCTTATCCTTAAAAGCCTTAGTCTGTGAGCCCATCTACTTCTTGGTCTTTTTCGTCTTATTCTTGGACCTCCAAGATCCATAAGAAATCACATCGGAGAATTCTTCACCCGCGGAGTCTTCATCCAAGACTGAGCGGTTACAAGTTTGTCCATCAATCTTCCTAAATTGCAAGCAATTTCATTGCAGTTGAACTTCATAACAAACTAAGAGAAGGAATCAAGAAGTGATTGCAGGATAAGGTCAGTTTGAAGAGAAGCATGCATGCTAAAATCAAGAGCCTCCAATCGCTCGATCATAGAGATCATTTTGAGGACGTGGTCCCCGACTTTCTCACATTCCTTCATACTGACACCGAAGAGCTGCTTAGATATCTCATATCTAGCAGTTCGACTGTGCTCACCATGAAGCTCGGTTAAGTGAGATAAGATCTACCTAGCAGAAGTCATTTTCTCATGAGCTCTTTGAAGCTCATTAGACATAGAGCCCATCATATAGCCACGGACTCTAATGTCATCGTTGACCCGCTTTTTGTCGATTTCAACATCTTCCTGACTGGCCCTGGTCCGCACCGGAGCCGCTGGAATGTCCTCCTCTAAGACGTACCGCAGCGCCTACATACTGAGGACAACCATCATATTGCGGAGCCAGTCCATAAAGTTTGGTCAGGTTAAGATGTTCTTCTCGAGTAGAATTGCGAGTGGGTTCATTGTCATTTTGAAAGTTGATCTTTTGTTTATCTGCATTAAGTATGACAGATTGATTAGTGACTCATTTGGTTATGGTCTCAGTTTAAAATTAAGGACTTTTCTAATTCATTTAACCCAGCACCCACTATTTTTATCAGATTGACACATTCTCTTGTGAAATTCGAAAGTATTTGTTCGCTTTACTTCATAGTGGTGATCGAGTTCTTTATAAATTTTAATATAGGGCAACCGAAAAAGTGTCCAACACCAACCCATCTAATGGATGATTCAATATTCTTTTTTCCCTTGTTCACTCCCCTCAACCTATACGGTTTCTATAGTTCGTGAACAAGTTAAGTTTGTACCATAGACGCTGATCAGTTTCATAATTAAATCTTATCCAACAACTGAACAGGTTTATAGGGATAAAAGTTGCTCCAACCGAAGGCATCCAATGCACTCTCTAAATTTATCGACCCTCCCTGAATAACTACCCCAATAACTCGGAAGCATAGCACATCCGGTTTGGATTTCCAATTTTTCGAGAGCTCGATGGAGGGAAGGATAACCTTGAAACCTTTTAAACTTAATAGTTTGTCGTGGGAGAATTTTTGCGATTAATGTTACACTTTGCACATTAATTCATTTAAGCGCATTTGTGGGCATTCATATCATATGAATAAACATTCACAATCTAGTTGCTACCAATAAGCAGTTCATGGACCGTTCCTGGAACAAAAATACCGTAATCCAATTATGTGTCTTGAATCTTGGATCTTCATCTTCTCGAACGTATCTTCCTCCGGTCTTAGTCATAAATATAAGTTTCACATTGAAAAATTGCACCTTATTATAATTTTTTTTTTAAAAAATAAATAGGCTCAAACCGGCCTTTACAACCCAATCGAATAAAAGAAATGATTCAAAACTAGGTCTATGAACTACATCACTACTCACAAACATTAATCCAATAAATACTAAATAAATGGATTTCATATTAAATAAGTAATTTAATGTATTGATCCAACCTATTTATAAAATTACATATGCAATAGAATTAATCCATCTAATTCACAAACACGGTAATTTTAACTCGAGCGTATGATCCAGACGATTTAAAATATTTCAAATTAATTAATTTCCTCAAAATAAAAATACTAAGTAATTTATTTTAGTCAAATTAAATCCAATTTAAATTTACCGAAAATTAATATAACGAAACATAAGAAGAAGCACCCCTCTCGGCAGCTGCCAGACAAGTGTAGGCAACCTTATGCCGGGCATTGCCCAACATCTTTTCGGTAGCCACCGGCTGCCGGTCCGGCGACTATTCTGGCTCGTTTTTCATCTCGATTTCAAAAATTATATTTTTCAATTTTAATATAACACATATAAATCAGCTTTAATATATAAAATTCAAATTTATATAGTAACATAAAATAATCAAAATTAAATTTTCGACGAACAATTAAACATCATCGAATTAAACGGTTGTGATTCCAAATCACAAATATTTAATCAAGCATTCCAAATGATAAATATCGTATATACGATCGCATGACCTCGCTCCGATACAACTGTTGGGATTCGGCGCCTAAACCGGAGGCCCATCCGAAATAAAAACAATAATAAACTATATCCCTAAAGAGGACCGATCATGCAACATATACACGAATATAAAATGACAAGAATAAGCTAATAAAAAATATATCCTTGTAGTCATTTGATTAAATGTTGGTGAAGAGTTTGCCACAAATCAAATTTTGCAAGCCTTCTTGAAAATCACCGAGCATCGAAAATACCGTGCCTCCACTAGCCACGCTCAGGAAGATGACCGATTTTTTTATATTTTCTTGTTCTCTTAGAACACGGCTAGAAGAAAATATATTTAGCTTACTTATAATTTTACAAATACTCTAAGTGATGTAAAATATTTTTCTCTCAATTTTTCTCTTCAATTTTTATCTTAGAAATGATGAAGAAATTAAATGAACAAACTCTCTCTCTCTCTCTCTCTCTCTCTCTCTCTCTCTCTCTCTCTCTCTCTCTCTCTCTCTCTCTCTCTCTCTCTCTCCCACTTGGGGCTGCCGGAAGTTGAATATGTAGATTGGAGGATGATTATAGTGGTGTTGATTTTATTAAGAAAAAATCCACACATAACACCAAAACCCTTAACATAAAATATACACCAAGTGTATACATTCTCAACCCCACCAAATATCTCATCAAATATCACATAAAACCAAAACATGGAGATATATTAAATGGGGGGGGGGCAATTTTATAATATTAAGAGTTGGTTCATTTCGGTCCTAAAACGGACCGTCGTGTGTCTAGTCCGATAGATACAACTTGGCACGTCTCAAACAAAATTAATACAATTTATTTAATTATATTAAAATATTAATCCTCCAAGAAATAACTATTTATGAATTAAATTAATTACCGAGTAATTTATTTAATCCTCCGAACTGATTTAATTTATCCAATAAATTAAATTAGACATCTAATGTCAAAAATTCATCAGGAGAGAATAAGCTCAAATCTAACCGACGTCTCCCTAATGCGCGAGTTTGTAGGTCCGTATCAATAAGCAATGGAAGGAACCAAAGAGTTATAGCACTACCTAGCCCGCCTGGCAGCCTAACCCTTACTGAGAACGAATGATAGGGATCATTCAAGAACCATTCTATCGTGAATACTAGTATACGTATAAACCCTTCTTTCAAGATGTCCCCATCAAGTCATAGGGTCACGGTCAGTCAAGCCCTATCTATACTTGTTGCTATGTTTACATTAATGCGATCAATATCACTGAGCTCCCGTGTATCTAATACAACTAGCTCCAATGCTTTGGCCTAAGATTTATGATCTCATCTGCTAATAACTGCACAGGACATATACATGTTCACTTACAGGAGAAAGAATCTTATCTTGGTACTTAGTAGAACCTGCTACTTGCCGTCAAGATGCATGTCGAGGTTGACCCTCACCTTCTTTTCTTTTGGGTCGAACTACTCTAGTGAAAATCTCAACGTCACAAGCACATCCCTACTAAATCCTCAAGTCGAAGGTTCACGAATACCTAGCACAATCTTTTGATTCCATCATTAGGTGTCCTAGAGTGAAACATGTGGCGAATCAAGGGTGCACCCCACGTGAGTCGGTTCGAGTATACTAATCACATTAGCAACGTGTGCTACCCACTAATAATTACTGACGACAGGCATTATCCAAGTCAAAGAACACGTCATACTAGTATTCACATAAACTTAAAGCCCAGTCAAGTTTCATCGACTTGAGAACGATCAAGACTTTGAGCCATACACTTTTCTAGTTCTGATCCCCTTATCCAATAAGGAGTGGAATGTTTGCTCTTCAAATACATGGAGTAGTTTCTCTCTATATATATTTACGAGTCAGGAGTGCCAGTAAGTTCTAGTAAATAAAGAAACAAATAATTATCTTCTGTTAAAAATTTACATAATAACAAGTACAATGCCCCATCTCATACATCCTATGAGTGGCATTTGAGGGCATAATCCTAACAGTGACAAACAATTCAACAAGGATTATCAAGAACAATCATCATACGAATCATCCTATTATGATAATCACTCTATACCATCATAATCACCGCGAGAACATCGCCAGCACTTCAAGTATGATGTATATATATTCACTAATCATCAATTCATCAAGAACTTTGAATTAATTATCAAGACTAACTTAACCATTTCAAGATTATGAAAATTATCTCATATCTTGTCATAATCCCCCATTAAAATGGTTGTATTCTCCTAAGAACATCATTAACAATAATACTCATCTCAAAGCTATGTTAATCATCTAACAAGCTTAACATAATCCTTAAATACATGATTATAACTTATAAGCATTCTTAAACATCAAGAATATTCTCATCTTCAAGTTTAATCATCATGTTCTTCATCATGTGTTCTAAAAATAATCAAGAATTATGTTATCTTCCAACAATCCATCAGAACATGAAGTAATCATCAACAACATCAGCAATATCTCGGAATTAACACAGGCTTAGCCAACATACCTCTTGAAGATGATGAACAACCTCAACCACATCAAGAATCCACCACAATCTTGAAGCTTCCAAGATCCAATCCAAGTATGAGGCTCCGAGCCAAACTGGAAGGGGCTGAAAATCAGTAAGAAGGATAGAAAACTGGAAGTGGTTCATGCAAAAATGAAAGACAAGACATGTCTCTACAATTTGCCCTTTCTATGACAGCCGCTATCCTCTCGACTTTATGTACCTTAGACTCGCTTAGTACGCTACCCCCCATGTAGAGTACGCCACAAAAGGCTACTGCCCACTTTGTACATCGCCTTACCTATTTTTTCAAAACTAATGAACGTAAAATCTCCCCCCATTTTCTATGCTAACACCTAAACATTGTGTACGTAGTCCCCATTGACATTACTATCCCAATCATGATGACAATGGTCCAGCCCAGCTCGGCCCCACATGCCGAATATAGATGCGATCTGATTCCCTAGATTATGTATGCAACAAGCATGTACTAACGTATGTACACTCATTGATTATCATTCGCTAGCTACTGCATGTAGTGTAAGCTAGGGCTAAGACACTTGGCCAAAATCACAACTCACCATGCAATGTCCAAACTATCAACATGATATGAACGACAAACATGAACAACTTGATTCCAGAATATCCTAATACAATATATAATATATATAAAAACCAATCCAACATCTAGTGCAATTCCAACTGAATACGTACAATACAACTGTACAAAAATGACAACAGCTTGATGTTACATACTCACCCCTTTAAAAGAGTTTCATCCTCGAAAGTAGGGGTAAATAACTCGAAAAACATCTCCCGCAGACTGTCTTTGTTCTCCCACATATCCTCATCGACTGTTTGTATCGACCACTGAATATTCAACCAAGGGTCATCTGGTTTCGCAACCGTTTGATACTTCTGTCTAGTATTCGTACAGGATGTTCCTCATACGAGTGATCATCAGCCACTTAGATCTCATCAAACTGAAGCATGTGGCTCGAGTTGGCAAAAAAATTCTTCAATTGTGAAACATGGAACATATTATGCACTCGACTCAAATACATGGGGAAAGCCAAACGATAAGCTATACCGTCAACTCGATCCAATATCTCCGCATAAGATTTTTGTCAAACTCTAAGCCAGATGACTCCTGATTACTGTAATCTTCTCACGGGCCGCTATCAATATATAGGGCTCAGTACCCAACATCTCAGTTCGATCATCCCATCATAACAGATCTCTATAATGACGTCTATACATGGCCTCATAAGGTGCCATCCTCATCGAAGCATGCCAACTGTTATTATATGTGAATTCAATCAACAGTAGTTGGGCTTTCCAATCATCTTATAAATCAAGAGCACAGGCCCTCAACATATCCGCCAATGTCAGAATAGTCCACTCATACTGACCATTAGAGAGAGGATGAATTGTTGTACTGAAGTTCAACTGTGAGACCATGGCACGATGAACAACCTTCCAAAAGTGCGACACAAAATGCCCATCATACAATACTCTTGGGAGTGACCTGCAGACTCATGATCTCTCGAATAAACAAATGGGCGAGTCTCTGTGGTCCCAGGTATTCTTAATCTCAAGTAATTGAGTCGATTGAGTCAATCGGTCAATGATTACCCATATCGTGTTCATACTGCAATGATTCGTCGGTAAATTCTTGATAAAGTCCATAGATATATCCTCCCACTTCCACTTTGGAATAGGTAGTAGCTTCAGCATACATGTCGATCGCTGGTGCTCAATCTTGACCTATCGGCAAGTCAAACATCTCGAAACAAATTCTGCTACTTCTCATTTCATATTACTCTACCTGTAATATTATCTTAAATCATTGTACTTCTTGCTAGACCCTGGGTTAATAGAATATGGGGTAGCGTGAGACTCTTTCAGAATTGAGTTTGTCAACTCCTCATATGTCGGTATGCAGAACTATTTCTTGAATCCCAGCAGTCCATCCTCGTGGATCACAAATCCCATGGTTTTCCACTGAGTCACTTCATCATGAATACGCAACAAGAATGGGTCTACACACTGCTTCTATCAAAATGATATCATCCAATGATGATATATCAAGTATATAAAGTTTCCCTTGTACCCTCTGTAACCATACATCAATCCCCAGGCCCAAAAACTTCTGCTGAAGTTCTCCTTATGTTTGTAATTTAGTTGTGGTTTGCACATCATACTTTCTCTCTCTTCCCCTCTCTCTACGAGCAGTTTAAAGGATATCCTGGAACTTGATGATTTTCCTAAGTTGTTGATGCTTGTATGATGCATCTTGCAGGGTTTTCACTATGGGATAGATTGATACAGTATTTTCTTGGATTCGTATACTTTCTTAGACATCATGGTCCTAAATATTGTTAATAATTTTGTTGAAGTCAATGATGATATAATTTATTGCTTTTTAATTAAGCTACTTGTTGGTGTTGATTTCCATGTTATATTGTGTAAATTTATGATAATTGTTGGGAAAAATGATACCCTGTGTTTTTATAAATGCACCCTACATCATGTCCTTACATCGCAAAATCATACATCGCCCAAAGACGACAAATCCTATAGCTAAGCCCTCAGAGTACAGCAAAGGAAGACGTTGGCTACAACAAACAATGCTGTAGGTGTTTTAGTTAGGAAGAGTAAACCACCAGGACTTAGATGGAACTTTAAAGTGATGTGAAATAAACTTTCTTATTCATAAAGTATTCACAATTTTAATGTAGCATTTAATGCTGACAGGACAGTATTTGCTGCAGCCAAAGAGATTACAGACAGAAGAGCATTTAATGCGGGTAAAAAAGATATGTCTGAAGCATTAAATGTGAAACACCTTTAATTCAAACATTCTGAATTGCCCAATCAGAGTTGTCTAAATCTCACCAACCAGCCAACATCTATATTTATAATGGATCTATTTCCGAGGTTATAAATAGCTCAAGCAAGAGGACATTGCTTACAACAATAACAATAATAATATCAAAAGACTCAACATCAAGCTTATCATCTTAAGAGCAATATACTTCATCAAGCACACAACATATATCTTGAGTGAGGAAATATATAAGTCCCCAACAAAGAACATCACATCTACATCGAAGCTTACCAAGCCTACATCTGTTTTGCAATTCGTGATACATGAAACACCTACTGTTGAGATCCTAAGCCCTGTGTGGACTAAGCCAAGCTATTCTGACCTGCATGGGAAGAATAGAGTTCAGGATGAAGCTTCAATCTGTGTGAGAAGAAGCGAGTCAAAGAAGCCCAAAGCCAATATGTGTGAACGGATAAAGCTACAGTCGGTTGTATCAATCTGTGTGAATGATATAGCGACGAGTTTAGTTATAATCATATAGTTGTGTACGCCTTTATTTTAATGAACTCCTTGCTCATGTGTGGAGGACATGCGAATGTAGTGTAGTATCCACAATTTTTAATTTTCGGTAATTTTCTTTTTCTGGCGGGAGTCCATCTTAGTGGCTCGCTTGTGACTGTTTCATCATTTTGAGAATAATTAGTTCGGCACTTTTTGACATCCGAGTTCGTTTTGGTGTAGTTTTGTTGAGTTTCGTGCTTCTTAGCGACTTTTCCGCACTTGGGTTCGATTCTTGTGAATCTCATCCGAAATTGTTGTTTCGAGTTTCCCGTAAGTTTGTTTAACTTTGTTAGATGTGTTGTGAACTTTTATTGGTGTTTCGATCGAGTATGGCATTGGGTAGTTCCGTAATATTCAAAGTTTTGGGTTCTATTACGTTATTCTCTTTTCGGGTCCTTTGATGTTACCGACGTATTATAAGTCGTCCTAGTGTATCATGTTCATGGGTTGTTTTTCGACACTTTTAGGCACGAACAGTTTGCGCTGCGGCACAAGGGGATGTGCGCCGCGGCACACTCATTTCTAGATTCGAGCTGGGCGCGGCTGTACCGTGCGCCGTGGCATGCCATGTTCTGCGCCACGGCACGGCCTAAAGACCTGGCCATTAATTTTAGCCACGGGCCGCGGCACACGTAGTCTGCGTCGCGGCACGCGAGTGAGAATGTCCTTTTATCAGTGGGATTTGGAGAGGAATTCATTTTCCTCTCCTTTCTTCTTCTTTCTCTCTGTGGGCGATTCTTCGAGCGATTTTGGGCAATATTCATCATCAAGCATCATCTTGGGATGGATTTGTGTGTGTTTAACATCATTTAATCCATTGTTCTTCGCCGGATCGAGGTATTTGTCTTGATTACCTAGAGTTGACTTTTTGGAAGTTTTGTTCTTGATTCGGAATCTAATTCGGTTTAGATGAATCGATTGGTGTTAGATGTTGTTATTAACATGTCTTATGGATTGTATATCCATATCTACGGTTCATTTCAACCCGATGGGTGATTTCAGTGTTCTTGAGGTGTAGTGAACATTTAATGTACGATTAAATTTTTGAATGAGTTTTCCTTCGATAGCTTGTTGTGATCTCTGTTGTTTTTGGTCTTGATCCTCGTTGTAATCATGTTTTGTTGTTTCTTCCGGAGGATTATAGGAGCTCGAGGATTCTGAGTTGATCTCCTTTTGTGTTGGTAATTCGTGTGGTGTTATTTTCGTTGTATTCGTGGAGTTGTCGAGTTCTTGGTCGTTTTTTGAAGTTCGAGGGCTACCCGACCCTGTCCGTTCGTGGTTCTGTGCTCGTGGTGTCTAGGCAAGTATATTGCCCATACATTTCATGTGTCGTAGACGTGATAGTTGGCAATTGATTATATGTGGAATTTTAATGTTTTAATGAACTTTCAAAAAGGATCGGTATATTTTCGATAAAGGTTTGCCTTCGAAGATAACTCGTATGCCTTGTGAATAAATGTGTTTTCTGAATATGTGTACTAGTGTTGTGTGATGGAAGGTGTTGTGATTGTATTACGTGATTGTAGTAGACTCTTTTCCACTGGTCGAGGATTGTGTATTGATACGTGTACTCGTTCGGTGAATATGTGATGTTGTGTGACATTAGTTGTGTGTATATGTCGGATGAAGTGGCTATTCTAGCAAGTACTTTACACTTTTTTGCATATTCTAGTATTTGAATTATGGGTTCCCATGGATGTTGTGGATGTGTGTTCACCCAGGGACGGTCTGACGGGGCCTCTGGGGATACGTAGTGCCGTGTGTGTGCGTATCGCGAACTGGGGTTAACCACATAGGGATGGTCCGACGGGGCCTCTGCGGGGTGCGGTGGCCATGAGTCTCGTACCAATGGTTAACCATTGAAATGTTTTGTTGGAGAACTATAATTTTGTCGCTTATTTCATCTGATTAGAATGGCAATTCAAATGGTATTGTACTTCGCTGGAATGGCACCAAAAAATATGTTGTGCATGATTCGTCTCTTGGTTACAATATTTTGGTATGGGTACGTGAGTCCTATGGTTGCTCCGTGCATTGTAGCTTTGTGGTGTGTCAAGTTCGACCATATGGTTAAGTTGCAAACTCTGATGTCGTTCTGTGAGACCGTTGTCATGGTAATATTTGACATTGTGTAGTTTCCGTCAGGTTATTCTTTCAAGTATGTGATGTGGATGATGGGGTCGTGGACCCCCTGTTTTTTTTTCGGAATTGTATTTTGGAAACATGATTTTTGGGTTGTGCCCCTAAGTTGTTCCGAAAGGGCTTGAGAATTCTTAAATCCCAAATGTTTTCAAATCTCCCGAGATCGTAAAAGGTTTTGTAAGATGTATAATGGTTTAATTCCTACCTCTAATAATTAAAACTGTTTTGATCAAGTGATTTATCTCGGGAAGTATATTCAAGATTATTATGTTCTTGGAGTATGTTATGTATGGCTTGTATTTGTGTTTTATGCTTGCACTAGCGAAACAATGGAGTTTTGCTAACCCCTAGTATTCGAGGGGTGGATGTTTGTATTGTGCCCAGGTACTTGCAGGTTGTTGGGGAGCAATTCACAAGAACGTTACGAAGGATGATGGAAGATGACGATACTAATCACATGAAGACCGGTGTTGAGTATTTGGTGAAGTCTTGTTGTTTGTTTTCCCATTGTGGTATTTTCCGTTTTATGGAAATATTGATGTATTCTAACCCCTGTGTGGATATGAGTTGTGAGAAAGAGTAATGTATGGTTGATGTGTATGTTATGGTAAAAGACTAAATCGGTCTAACGGTTCATTATTTAGCCATGACGACATGTATTGTATTGTTGTGTTTTCTGTATTTAGCCTAGTAGATCCTCACAGAGAGGGTCTGCGGCGCTGTAATATTCCCGAGTGGTTTGGGGGTGTTGCAGAATATGGTATCAGAGCTTAGGTTGCGGAAATCTAGGTTGTCGGTTCGAGTCGTGTGTTGTCGGATCTTGCCTTGTCTTGTCTTGTCAGATTTTGTCTGGCTTAGTCGTGTCGCGATGCGTCTTTGAAATGTCAGTCGTAATTAGTATCGAGGTGCAGCCATCATCTTCGTGTGACCTATGGATGTAAGTCTCCCTCCTTTGTGTTGTGCCTCGTATGACACGAGCTACTTGTATGATTATTTGTTTAGTGATGGAATCTTCATGTAGATTTTTGGTCTCATGATATGTGTTTATTTGACTCTCATATTTTGTTTATATGAGAGGTGTTGTCACTGCTTATGTATTTTTTACTGTTGATTTTGTCCGCTGCTAATGATTATCAAAATGATTTATTCGTTTTGCAAGTATTCTTGTGAAACATTTGTGCTTAATATGGAATGGGAATGTATATATGTATGATTTGCTCACTCCAGGAGGGTCCGACGAGGCCTCGGGGAAATCCGTGACTTCCCTCCGGATTCACGAGCTTGTTCGCTGGCCAGTTTGGAAGGGTCCTTAGAGGCCTCGGATGGGATCAGTGGTTTCGCCCCGATCCTAGACGGTTGTCAACTGTGATATTTGACTGTTTGATTTCTAGTGAAGACATGTCTTATTTTGATTTAAACGATTTGATGCGTGTAATATGATATGTATAAGCGAATGTTGATACATGTGAGTATTGGACATTCTGGCCAAATGGATTTTTTTTTTCAAATCTTAAGTATCTTAGAGAATAAACTTCGAGACGTACTTTTAAAAATAGATTATATTTTCAAGGAGCCTACTAGCGCAACTATATGTTTCAAAATTCTTCTACCTTGAGGACCAAAATATTTTGAGATATTCTCAGTAAATTAGAAACGCATTTGCTTAGACCCGAAGGCCGAATATTTCTGAAAGTTTTTAACCAAAAAGAAAGATGTCCTCATTTTTGTCAAACGCAAGACGGTTTTTCAAAGTCTCGATGATGCTGTTTGTATTACTTTTTCGAATGTGATACTCAAGATCAACTGGTGTTCCCAAAATTATTTTGAAAAAGGTGGTTTTCATTTTTAAAGCCTATCATTCCTGTCTGTGGTCCAGGAATGTATGAATGATGTTCGTATTTTCGTTAGGGTGTTAGCCCCTGAGTTGTGATTGAATTGGTGGTGTGAGCGTTGAGTCGTTCGCCACGCATTTATTGTGTTAGCCCTCTGTGAGAGGTGTGATGTTGGTCTTTGATGTTGTTGTTTCGTGGTGATTTGCGTGTTATCGCACCTGTGCGAGCTGTCAGAGCTTGGGTTTGTATGATTGTGTACATCTGTGATTGTTTCATGACGTTTTGTGATTGTGTGCTGGTTATCGTGCGGGCCGTTGAAATCACCGAATGTATGCCGTCGTTGCTGTGATTTTGTGTATGTGGGTTGCCTTACGTTGATATGTTGTGCTGAGTTGGCATCTCCGGTATGTTGTTTTGTGATGTTATATTCCATTGTACCTAGCAGTTGTATATTCGGTATGCCGAGGTGCTTCAACTGTAATGTGCTGGGGCATGTACGTAGAAATTGTCCTTCTTGCCAGTAACATGTTACAAGTGTGTACTAGAGGGGCACAGAATATAGTTTTACGAGTTGGTTACCGAGTCTTCCGGGTACGAACTTCAGCACAGATATCAGGATCGGCTTTGAGAGTCCTTTGAAAGATGTTTCTGTCGGTTACTTGTTGTGTTGTTACCTTGCTTCCGTTGTTGTGAGTCTCGGGGACGACACTTATTTTATAAGAGATTGAACGTAATACCCGTATTATTTTTGACTTCTGTATTTTCCCTTTCTCAATTCAAATCCGAATTAAATTTTTTTTTTTAAAAAAGGGTTTTAGCCGATGACATATAAGACAGTCGTCGGCTAAAGTAATTTATTTTTTTTTAAAAAAGGGTTTTAGCCGACGACCTATAAGACGGTCGTCGGCTAAAATAATTTAATTTTTTTTAAGAAATGGTTTTAGCCGACGACATATAAGACGGTCGTCGGCTAAACTCTATTTTTTTTTTAAAAACCGGTTTTAGACGATCGACTCGATAAGGTCGTCGGCTAAATATTTTTTTTTCCAAAAGGTTTAGCCAACGACCTTACTGTAGTGGTCGGCTAAACTTTGAACTTTAGCCGACGACTACAAAAAAAGTCGTCGGCTAAACCTTGGCCGACAAATATCGGCCGACGGTTTTTTAGCCGACGGCTGGCATGATTAGCCGACGACTTTGGGGTTTAGCCGACCACTTTAAGTCGTCGGCTAAAGTCTGATTTTTGGTAGTGAAAGGCTGCCATTCTGCCACTTAGCTCATATCATAAGCAGCGGAAACTACAGTCCTATAGACTTGTAAGACGCAAAACTGAATATCAACAGTATGCTTCTCGAGCATACCAACAGCATCAGTAGCATGCTAGAAGGAAGACTGTACCCAAGTACCATCAACAACATACACCTCAGTACTACCAACAGTACAATGCTCCTAGATACTGGGTACAGGAAACCAAGTATCTGTCTTGTAAGCAAGCTGCTGCGCAGTTTTACAAATAGCAGGTCTGATAATCCAACTAGAAACCCGAAAGGCAGGAAAAAATGCAGATAAATATGGTTCCTCCTCCTAGACAACAACCGTACTGGTGCCAAAATTCTAAAATTTACATGCATAATAACAATGTTTATAGTGATTACGTGTCTGCCCCAAGTACATCTCGCAAAGAAGATCAAATACAACCTACAAAAAACCCATTGATGTTAGGCAAATATGTACCTAAAGGCACTAATAACGAAGGACCCAAAAATCAAATGGGACCTAAATCTACTTAATCTTTTGATTACAATATATCAAGGAGAAGGACATATGGTATTTTGGAAGTGGAGCTCTCGCCACATGATAGGATATATCACCAAGCTAACAGATTATGTTGAAGGTTGTGGTCCAAAGGTCCTATTCGGTGACAAATCAAAAGGAAGAACACAAAGGAAAGGAACACTACTTGTAGGAAGATTCAGAGTCACCGACGTATCTTATGTAGAAAGACTACAGTACAATCTTCTTAGCATTAGCCAATTATGTGATAAACAGTTCTCAATCAAATTTTATGTAGATGACTGTAGGGTGAAGGACATAAATAGCAATAAAATTGTACTTACAGGAAGCCGATCAGGTAACATGTATATTGCTGAATAAAAACCCACAAGTACTGTAATTCCTTGTTTTGTTGCCAAATGCATTGTAGATCAAAGCTATGGCACAAAAGGAGGTCTCATATCAATTTCAAGACCATCAACAAGTTAGCTCAATAGGGAATGGTCAGAGGCTTGCCGATATTTCATTTTATAGGAACAACGTCTGCGGACCCTGTCAGAATGGTAAGCAAGTCAAGACTTCTGTGAAGAGAAAATCATATATTTCAACCCACATGGTCCTAGACTTACTAAATATGGATCTTTACACTCCTGTAGACCCTGTCAGCCTTGGAGGTAAGAAATATTGTCTTGACATTGTTGATGACTTTTACAGGTACTCTTGGACCATCTTCCTGTGAAAGAAGAAACAGACAACCAGAAAGCCACCAGAACACCTGAAAAAGCTTCAAAATAAGAAAGGCCTGAGTAATGTATCCTTTCATTCAGATAGAGGCACATAATTCACAGATTGCTTTATAGAGCAGTACTGTGCGGATAATATCATACAACATGAATACTCAGCAGCCTGCACTCCTCACAAAATGGTGTTGCCAAGCGAAAGAACAAGATGCTGAATGAAGCAACAAGAACCATGTTAGCTTCAAGCAAGTTGCCACAACATTTTTGGGAGAAGCAACAAATACAACATTCTATACACAAAACCGCTATATCATCAACAAGCACCACAATAAAATGCGCACGAGGTATGGAATAATAGTGCTCCAATGGTTGTATTTTCATTATTTTGGATGCAAGTGTTATGTTCTTAGTAATGGGGAGGATCAATTTAAGTCTTTTGATGAAAAATTAGATGAAGATATTTTTGTTGGATACTACTCTGTCAGCAAGGCATTTAGGATATTTAACAAAAGGAAATTGACAATAGAGAGACTATGCTCTGTGCACAAGGAGATACCTAATCCAGTTCTAAAAGTCGCCATTTCCTGTCTAGAAATACTAAGCTGAACTTAGGAGACTTGCCATGTGCACTCTAACTGTATTGCTAGCACAATCTGAACTGGTTTCGACCAATGAGGCTCTACATAATTCTCACTAGATCATTTCTATGGATGACGGACTCAATGGTTTCAAACGAAATTGTGTTTGGTACCTAGTCCCTAGACCAAGTCATCAAGCTATTATAGGAACCAAATGGGTATTTTGAAACAAAACGGACGAAAATGGCATTGTCATAAGGAACAAGTCCAGATTAGTTCCCCAAGGCTATAGACAGGAAGAAGGAATAGACTATTGTTAAACATTTGCCACTGTAGCCAGACTAGAAGCCATGAGGAAATTTCTAGCTTTTACTGCTCATTAGAATTTTATCGTATATCAAATGGATGTAAAAAGCGCATTTCTAAATAGAGACCTAGCTGAAGAAGTATAAGTGGAACAACTTCCAGGATTTGCCAACATAGAAGGAGGAGATCTTGTGTACAGGCTAAAGAAAGTGTTGTATGGGCTTAAGCAAGCACCCATCGCTAAAACAACGGAACGTCAGTTTCGAACAGGATTTACGAGAATCGAGTCTAAACGCGGAAAAGTTACACTAATATGTATATTCACATAAAACAACATAGTTTTAGAATATTAAAAAAATTACAAGCGAGTCGTCGAAAATGAAGATACACCAAAAATAAAAAGTGTTGATATTACATTTTCTCCATTTAAAAGAAGTTTCGTCCCGAAACTTACAAAGTGAATAACCTGGGGTATCTCGACTTCATACTATGTTCTGTCTCCCATGTGTCCTTCTTTGATCCATGTCTCGACCATTATACCTTAACCAAGGGAATTGTTTTGTGCCTAAGTTGTTTCACCCGACGTTCCAAAATCTGAATCGGTTTCTCCTCAAATGTGATGTGGGGGCCAGTTCAATCTCTCCAAAATAGACAACGTGAATAGGATCTAGTATATAATTCCTTAGCTGGGAGACATAAAATATGTTATGCACGTGACTTAAGGACGGCAACAAGCCCAAATGACATGTGAGACCTCCGACTCGCTCTAAAATCTCAAAAGGGCCTATGTATCTCGGACAAAGTTTACCCTTCCGACCGAAGTGGAAAACTCCGCGAGTCGGCGATACCTTCAGCAACACATGGAATGGGCAGCGAAATTTATCGGCATAAGACTTCTGTCGACTTTGAGCAGTCAACAGTCTATAAAGAATCAAGGCGATCTTCTCTCTCTTCTCGACTAGTAGATCCGGTTCGGTATCACTTAGTTTGGATGCATCGTCCCAACAAAGTGGCAATCTACATCATCTACCGTACAAATCCTCAAATGGTGCCATCTTCATCTAGGCGTGCCAACTATTATTGTATGTAAACTCGATCCGCGGTAGGTGCGACTCCCAATCATTCTTCCAGTGTAGGGCATAGGCTCTCAACATATCCCCAAGTGTTTGAATCGTCCGCTCTGACTGCCCGTCCGTCTGGGGATGGTATGATGTACTGAGTCTCAACTCGGTCCCCAAGCTCGATGGACGGCCTACCAGAAATGTGATACGAATCGACAATCTAGATTAGAAATAATACTCTTAGGAGTCCAATACAACTCCAAATTTAAGCAATGAACACTAGGGCTAGTTTCTTCGGCTCCCAAGTATCCTTAATTCCCAAAAAATGAGTAGATATGGCTAGTCGCTCGACAATGACCCAAATCATGTTCATCCCAGTCTGAGTACTAGGCATGCTAGTAATGAAATCCATAGGAATATCCTCCTACTTCCACTCTGGAATAGAAAGTGGTCGAAATAACCACGCGGGTCGCTGATGCTCGATCTTAACCTGCTGATAGGTCGAACACTTTGATACAAACTCACTAACATCCTTCTTCAAGTTTCTCCACCAACAATTACTCCTTACATATTTGTACATTTTACTTGTACCGGGATGTATGGAATAAGCTGCAGTATGAGTTTCTCCCAAAATTTTCTATCATAACTCAATATCGCATGGTACACACAATCTTCCCAAAACCTCAAAACTCCATCATCCTAAATCACAAATCCAGGGGCTTTTCCCCTCTTCACATCCTCTCTCAATTGAACTAAAAGCAGGTCCTCAAACTGCTTTGCCTTGACATCATCAATCAAGGACGAAGTGATTTCTAACGCACATAACTGACCCTGAATTCGATGAAGCCAAACCCCAATGTTCGGACAAATTAAGTCTTTTCGGATCCTCCATTGAGGTGAGAGTACCTCCAACATTTGAAGTGATATTGCTTATGACACAATGCATCCGCTTCTACATTCGCCTTGCCCGGATGGTAAAGAATCTCAAGATCCTAATATTTGATTAATTCTAACTATCTACGTTGCCTCATATTCAATTTCTTCTGGTTGGAAATGTACTTCAGACTTTTGTGTCCGTATAAATCTTAAAAGATGATCCGTAAAGATAGTGCCTCCAAATATTTAAAGCGAAAACGACGACAGTTGATTCCAGATCATAATGGCCGTATCTTGTTCGAAAGGCAGCTTTCGGTATATCGCTATCCCAAATCCTCAACTGATAATAGCCAGACCGTAGATCAATCTTCGAGAAGACCGTCGCTCCATGAAGCTGATCAAACAAGTCATTGTTCCGGGGAGAAGGGTATTTATTTTTGATGGTTAACTTGTTTAATTCTCGATAGTCAATACATAAACGGAGTGATCCAACTTTATTCTTAACTAATAATATCAGTGTGCCCCAAAGTGACGCGCTTGGTCGAATATACCCCTTATCTAACAACTCCCCCAACTGCTTCTTCAAATCCAACCTCTCTTGTGGTTCCGTACGATATGGTGCCCAAGAAACAGGAGCTGTATTTGGCTTAAGATCAATGACGGGGATCGACGACATCTAAACTCCCTCATCCTCTACCTTTAAGGCGTAGCACTAGTAGCTTACGCAACCCTGATTATGGTGCTTCATCGCCTTCAAGGCGCTAATCGTGGTCCCTGATCTACACGGGTTATGACCCATAAGTATATGTTTAGTGTCATCCTCAACCACTATCGAGATAGTGCGAGTCTAATAATTCATGATAACACCATGATGGTCCAGCCAATCGTATCTTAGGATCAAATCCTATCCTTTTAAATCTACAACAATGAGATTCGAATGCCAATCCCGATTCCAGATCCTCATTGGGCAGTCTCTGACTTTCCAATTCCCAACCATACGTTCCCCACTATGCATACCTACTACAAACGTCTCACACTCAAATAAACTATCAATACCAAAACGACATATACAATCCCATGTAATAAAAGAATGCTTAGCACCGGAATCAAATAGCTCCAAAACTGGATGAGAAAGGTTTTGAATGGTACCTGATTTCACTAGAGCATCTATTTCCTCTGCGCACCTCAGCTGTTATAGACGGGGGTGTACTGATCCCGAACTCATCATTGCCCGACTTTCTAGCTGACCCCGACCCTTGCCATGGCCCGAGCTCTGAGGAGTCTAAGAAACGGGGTTCTTCTGATTGATAAGCTCCTTATGTACTATAGTTGTTGTTGGAGCTCTGGCTGCTCTGGCCACCCTCTCACAATGAACTGCATGATGCCCACTCTGCATGCATGAGTCTCAAGTAACCAATGGAAACGGGCAATTCTTCATCATGTGTTTACTCTGGTTGCAATTAAAACAGACTCTGCCACCAGGTATAGAAGACTGAACCAAACGGTTACCATGAGAGGTACCAGCTTGATGTAACGATCTTTTCTCCGATGCAGGAGCAGATTTCGGCTTATAAAATCTACCACCCTTACCGGTTGAGAAGTTGCCACTGGTCTTCTATTTCTTAACTCGAAACTAATCTCAATCACTAAAGCACGATCCTGATATTCTTTCAACATAGCACATATAAGAACTGCCATACTCTGACGGATATGTGGCTTCATGCGCAGGTTGAAGTAACGGATCTTATCTGCCTTCGTTCCCACTTGATCTTTCACATAATTCAACTGTTGGTTATAGTTGATAATGGCTTGGGATGTCGGTACGTCCTGCAGTGTAGCTGTAAAGAACTCGACGACTATGCGTTCCCGAACCGGAGACGGACAATATTCCGCCTCCATGCGGTCTTAAACTCATCGCAAGTGGCTACACGATCTCTGGGCACTAGTAGCTCCCACCAGTCGGTGGCTTCCTTATCCAGGAGGTATTGAGCAATAGGTACAATCCTGTCATCCAGACAAGCCACAACATCAAAATTTCTTTCTAACTGGAAGAGCCAATTGTGCCAACCCAAGGAATCAGTAGAACCAGCAAAACAAGGGATGTATCTTCAACATCTTCTGGAGCCGTTTGCTAGCCTCGTTCTCCACAGTAGGAGGTAGATTCTAACACCCACCCTGAGCAATCTGAGCTAGTGGAGCTACTAATTGTTGGAGACTGGAAGTAGCTCCAGTGTCGCCATTATTACCCGATGGTTGGTCCTGGCTAACTGAAATGTCCTGATGTCCGTCAGAACTCGAAGGCAGAGTATTCGACACTAAGGTACAATTCCTTCATCAGCATCACCACCACCACGGCCGTTGCCGCGTCCCCAAGATGGTCTACCACGACCTTTCAACATACTGAATAATAAGAAATGAAATGAGATAAGATCAGCACGGTTCATCATTTACGTCGTCGGTACTCCAACTCACGATTCTAATTCATATAGAAAAATAATACAAAAGCATAGCAATTTGAGGAGACTTACAGCCACGGGTCGCGTGGAGAGACAGTAGTACGATGATGTTAGGCTCAACAATTGACTCTTATGACATACTTACTGACCCAACTAGACTGACATCCTAGGTACTCACAACTTAAAATCTGATACCATAAATGTAACCCCTCGATTATCACAAGGGCTGTTACATGCCCTAAAACATTCATAAGGTCTACCAGGCTAAACATTCACATGACCATACACATCCCATTAACATAAGACATATAATAATATAATATGAAGCCGTGGCCTTGGCCAAAATATTTTGATCAAAATAAAATATGTCAGAAATACAACATCAAACCATTGCCCATGCACGGGATGTCGGCAATAACATTAAAATAGGAAACATTTACTAATGGACTTCATCAGATCACAACAATGTGCTAAAATAAACATCCAAGACTCAAGCCCTATAACGTCATGCTTTTCCATCATTTTCATGCGCTTCCCATGCCGCTCCTCAAGCTGTCCAGAACCTGAAATGCATGAGATGCATTTCTCCTATTTAAGGGGTTGAAATTTAAATGGATAGTGCCAGTACACAATTACACCACCTTATATACAAGTACAATCCAACACCACTTTCATATTTTGAAAACATTTGAAGAATAATATTCCAGAATACCATATTTTCATCGAAAACATCTTCATTAGGAAAACCATATTATCACATATCATCATGAAAAACCCCACTTGGTAACCCGCGGCCGTGCCCATTAGCATCAACCCCCAAAGGTCCCATCGAATCGTACCCAGGTGGGAAACCACTTCTGCGACCGTGGCCATTAGTATCGGCCCCTAGAGGTCTTGTCAAACCGTCGCCAGGTGGAAGAACAACAACACACACACACACACTTACATTTTCCAGAAAACACCAATCATGCCGAATTCAAATAATACTTAACATAATGTAATACATGTACTTGCTTCGGTTATTAGGACGCAAGGGAACATTGAACGGAAAGGACTCCAGTCCGAATTCTCTAAAATAATTTGTTCTTGTCACAAAACAATATTTGATCAACCATAACACCTCGGGAACATAAGAAATCACCCTATGTTCTACCCTTTCGTACAATCCATTAGACACTAGGAGGGCATAATTTATCATATTTGACTTACGGTGGAAATCACATAATTTATTCCATAAAACTTCAAGGAAAACAAGGGTTTACAATTACACATTCACGATCTAACATAAGTCTAAGCTAAATCGGACTAGAAAGATGAAATCATAACAAAACCCCTCAAATCCCCAAAACTAGGGTTCTAGGAATTTTACCTTGATTAGAACAGTGTAGGGAGATTAAATGTTGTTAATTCCATATTAGAATTTTAAAGATGTTGATATCTCATGATATCTGTCCGGAATCTACACTTACACACGTTCAGAATCGCCAAAGTTGCTGAGAGGAAGAACGTTAATAGATCGATCCAACGACATTTAGCGAATGCTAAGCATAAGGCTTAACATACGTTAATTCTAGATCAGTCAAATGGAATTCCGGTCTTGTGGTTTACTTTTGGCGGGTGGGACCCAGGCACCTTCGGTGCAAGTACAGACAAGTGAGTCAACAACGAGATTAACGTACACTATGGATCAAGAATAACGTACATTAATAGAACATGAGGATTTACGTTAGAGGAGGTATGTTGCGTACGTATGTCTTTGGAAGAAATAAGCAATAGCCTCTGGAACATGATAGAGTACGCTATCAAATGCAGTTAGCATATGCTATGGCAGGTAATGCACGCTAAAGGCAGTTGTTAGCGTACGGTAGTAATGTGCAATATATATATAATTGCAGTTGGGAATTATTGTTCATTTCAGCCATTCCTTCCCTTCATTCGATAGAGAGAGTTCTTCGAGGAGGTTTTGAGGTTTCAAAAACTTCAGTATTTATAGAATTGATCATCTTTAACGATATTGAGCTTGGAAGTGATTGGGAACAGATTCAACCTTAGGATTCAATCCATTTCCTCAAAGAGGTAATTACTCTTCACTTTGGATTTCATTTTGGATTGGATACTAGTGTTCCTGATGATAATCATACATACAGGTTGATAATCATATGTGTGTTTTTTGCTCACTTTGGGAGGGTCCAACGGGGCCTCGGAGGAATCTATGATTTCGCTCTTGATTCACGAGTTTGTTTGGATAGCCACTCCGAGAAGGTCCACACAAGCTTCGAATGGGACCAGTGATTAGCCCCGGTCCTAGGCGAGTCATGTGCGTGATTTTTAACTATAGCCAGTCCGGGAGGGTCTTAGAGGCCTCAGATGGGACCAGTGGTTTCTCCCCGGTTCTAGGCGGTTTTAGACTGTGATTATTGACTGTTTGTTTTTCAGAAAAGACATGCCTTGATTTTGATTTTGAAACGATTTGATGCATGTACTATGAGATGTGTAATCGAATGGCTTGCCTTGATTACTTGTACTAGCGTAATTGCTAACCCCTTTGGAGACCCGTTTGGGAAAATTCGTGTTATGAATTTCAGGTTGCGTTCCGCCGGTCGAGCGGGCACTGGAGTAGTACGAGGATGCTTGCCACGGTTGTTGAAGTGTGCAAATCAGTCCTTTAATTTCAGTTGTCCATTTTAAGACGTTTGTTTTCAAACTTGTAAACTGATAGATAGTACTCGCGAGTACTTAGGCGTTTTAAATTTGGAAGATGGATTGTATACTAAATTTTATGTTTGATTTTCGATGATGTCTGGTTTATCAGTTGTACCGGGTGTTTTATTTAAATTGCGTCTTGGTGATGTGTATTTTCTCGCTAACCTACATGGGTAGACGAACGATATATATTAGTTAGCCTGGTGGGTCCAACGTAGGGGTCCACGGTAATGTAATATACCATGAATAGCTTGGGGATGTTACAGTTACTGTATTCTGTATTTTCTATCTCCTATATTTTTGTTCGTTTAAAGTGTAAATTATAAGGTTTTAATTAATTGTCATAAAACGACGATTCTAATGACCATTTCAAAATTATATTCTTCTGGGCGGAAATCGATGCCAAATATAACTTTCTAGAGAAAGACATGGTTTTTAGCACTACTATTTTGAACTATGTTTTGATAGTTCCGAATTATGTATCTCCTACGTATTTAACTCTATTCTAATTAAATTTCTAAAGTTCACAAACGAATTTTAAATTTTATAGCTCGACTCGTCAGGGATCATGCTTTCACATAAACCGTCCTGTGGAAAATCAAATTTTATAATACGAAAATAAAAATCATTAGTGGTTTAAACACAAAGGAATTAAAATCGCATCTTTGGAACTAGTTTATAATTTCACAAATTTATTTACACAAATTAACTTGAGCACAAAATTTACTTTAGCAAAACAGTTTGCTTTTACTGAAATTGAATCTCTACTATGATTAATTATTTTAAAACCTTTTTATTATTTTTATAAAATATTTCTTAGTGATCAAATATAAGCTACTAGCAACTTAATTTCACACAATCACACTTATATATTTTCTTCCACAATTTTCAAAAATTACGAGTCAAAAAAGGTAAATAGGATTTCTTTCTTTTGTTTTCAAAATTACTTATGAATACTTAGTAAAATTTTTAAATACTCTTATTCCGAATACTTCAAGAAGCTTGAAATTTCATTTTGCTAGATTGCATTTCGAAAAAAATTAATATTGTGAAGGAATCATATTCTTTTATTTCAAATTTTCAAAATTTAATTAAAATATATAAACTTAATTCTCATTTCATTTTAAAATTTGTAAGACTCCCAAAAAGATATTGTAACGACCCGATTTTTCTAAGGTACTTTTATGAATGTACTTAATAAAATAAACTTGTAATAATTATCAAGCTGTTATTCGAACTAACATTTTCTAAAGTAAAATGTTTGCGGAAACCAAGGAGGTTTTAAATCTCCATTACAACCATGAAATCTAGCAGTAGAAAATAATTTAAAAAAAAAGTTAAATGTTTCATATTAAAAGTAAGTGGAATTACAAAAAATAATATTAAAATGTCATAAGTCGGTCTGCCTTGCAACTTGTTGCTCGACATTCCAATTTAACCTGAAAATTTATATAGAAAATGGGATGAGGTTTGTATTGCTCATGGGAACATTACAAGTCAACAGCAATCACAATATGGAACGAACACGTGAATAACTATATATCAACATATAACTTGAGCATGTGAACATGTAACCGCATGTAAACATATACTTGTACATGGTATCAAAAACATATGACTGCATGTTAATCATAAATATAACATATTACAAATATAGCCCAAATAAAGCAATTAAAATCGACAAGTAATAATTCTCACCTGAAATTGAGATGACGTGAATGCTTATCCGATAATCCTATCCTCGAACTCTTGATATTTGTATCCTACAATTAAAGAACCATGTATTTCATTATATATAATAGTTGTAAAAAAAATTAGAATTGGAAATAAATATGTTTGGGCTGAAACAGGCTGACCGGGCCACTATTAAAAATAAGGTTAGACGATAAATAATAAAATGGGATGAAAGGCTTCATGCCTTATGGGTTAAAGGGTTTGGGCCTGAAAAAGGCATTGGGCCAACTAAATAAGATGTATAATCAGTCAACCCAGTCCACGATATCCATTCCCGTCCTCTCTCTTGTAGAGGTCATGAAAACTTTCTTCAGCATTGCAGAATCGACAGACAAAGGCGATAATGATTACTAAGATCCAAGCAGCAGTCGTTTGCTCAACCAGGTTTAGGAACTCAGTTTGGATTTCTACCCTATCGATTCGACTCTCGACGGAAGAATAAGGGATTGTGATCCCTAATTTTACAGAGTTTCGTGGCGGCGGTGAGTCTCGGTTCTTTGTGGGAGGTTGGTAACTTCAGAGTGATGACGGCGCCGCTGAGGGGTACATTTGTCATGATTGAACAAATAGTTGGAAATGGATTTTCATTTTCTTAAATTATGATTATATTGGAAATGGATTTTGATTCTGAATCTACTGGTGTGTGTGTGTGTATGTGTGTGTGTATGTGTGTGTGTGTGTGCATGATTCTGAAGGTAGCAGGCCAGTGAAGATTTTAGGGTGAATGATGGCAGAGTTGTTTTTCTTATCCGATGATTGGGCTTCTACCGAGGAAAGAAAATGGAACAACAAAGTTTTTTGTGAAATTTTGAGATGGAAAGTGTTTTTAATCGAAGGAAATTTACATGATACTTACATGTTGTTCGGTTTGTGTTCTTACTCATATGCAGCTAAGGTTGGTTAGCGCATATTATACAGTTGAAGAAACTCACCTGAATCAGGAAAAGAGTTTAATAAGTCTATTCACCCCCTTAGACTTATTCCTGACGACTTGTGACCTGCTGGTGGTATCGGAGAGGTTGGTTCAATCTTACATAACTTGGTCCTTATAGTTGAGTATATATTTCAATCTCTCATACTATAACGGAACATATGCAACACATGTACTCTAGATTACCTGTATTTTCTGTGGATGAATATGACCTCTGGAAAATAAGAATGCAGGCTCATTTGTCATCCATTTATGATGACATGTGGTGTGTAATTGAGGATGGACCATTTATATTTGAGAAGGACAATACACTAGAAGATATTGCAGCTTGGAAGCCAGAGAAGATCCCCAAGAAAAGAACAGAGATGACTTCTGAAGAGAGAAAGCTGGTCAACGTTGACAAGCAGGCCAGATATATTCTATACCAGACTCTTGACAAAGCCACAATGGTGAAAATTAAAAATTGTAAAAATGCAAAGGAGATTTGGGACACATTAGCTGTAATGTGTGAAGGGACAGAGCTTATCAAAGAGAATATGTTGTCAATAGCCACCCATAAATTTGAAAACTTCAAGATGAAGGCCGGTGAAACAATTGGTAATCTGGATACCAGATTCACTGAGATTAGTAACAAAATAAACTACTTTGGAAAGACTTATGGCAACAGGTAGATGGCTCTAAAAGTTCTAAGATCTCTCAATCCAGAATGGAGTACGAAGGTTGTGGCCATGAGATAATACAAGTATATAAACAAAATAACTCTGAGCTAAAAGCTTATGAGTTCGAGCTGCCCTGCACATCATCAACTGATCCAACAGAGAAGGGAATAGCATTCGCAGCTGAGTTCCCTGCAAAGAATCTATCTGAAGTAAACCATCCAAACCCTCTAAAATTTGAGGAAGAAATGGGTTTCATCATGCAGAGCTTCATCAATATCAGGAAGAACTATTCCAAATACAAGAAGAACTTCAAAGAAAACCCAAGAAGAAATCAGAAAGCTAGTAACTGGAAGGTAGAATGCTACAACCACCACAAAAAAGGAAACATCCAGTTTGATGGCCCCGAGCTCAAGAAGAATGATGAAAAGAAGGACCTGGGCAGAAATGAAGAGAAGAGGAAAGCTCTCATAAGTGAAGATCAAATTCAAGAGAAAGTAGAATCAAGCAGTGGATTCTTTTCTGATGATGATGATTACAACTACTTGATGGCCAACTTAGCTGATGAGGAGGTAACATCTAAACCTCAAACTACAAAAGGTTTCAGTTCTGATATGTCTGAAGATATTGATCATCACAAATCTGTAAATCAGTTGTTAAAAGATTTTGAAACCTTAAAATCAGCTCACATGACTGTTATAACTGAGAATGTTCAGCTGAGAAATGACAAAGTCCAACTGAGAAATGAGAAAGTCCAGCTGTAAAATAATTTTGACAAACTCAGCCAAGAGTCAGCAAAGCTCAAAAACATTATAGCTGAGTTTGAAAAACAAGATGAAAATACTTTGAAAAACCAATCTAAAAGTACCACAGGTGAGATCCATAAGCTGACTGTTTTAAACAGTGAAAAGTCAGCTGCACTTGATCATGTCGAAACTGAGCTATCTAAGTTGAAATAGATAACAGTACATAGGCTAAATAGATCACATCTCTAAAAGCCTTTATAACCTTAGATGGTTTTTGTATTAACCAGAGGCCACTTTATCTAAAATAAGGCCTTGGATATGACCCCAACACTCCCTTCACTTCAAAAACTACATTTATAAAGGGGGAAATGTATCTCCAGACTGCTGAGCCTATAAACAAACCTGTATTTCAAAATGGGCAGCAGCCCAGTCAAAAGTTCAGGCAGCAGCCAAAGTTTATAAGGCAGCCGCCTAGACAAGAGACTAGGCAATGGCCAAGGCAGAAACAGTAGTCAAAACATTATTCTGCTTATTACCAAAGACTCCCTAAAAACAGATTTCACAATGGGAGAGGTAAATGTAAACCTCAAGGTTATCCAATATTCCGAATAACCAGGTGTGGAGACCCCAAAGCTTTAATAAATGGTCTCAGCCAAGATTTAGAAATGGCTCACACCAAAACAATTTTCAGTCATATCTAGTATACAAACCAATTCAAGGATATAGACCTAGACACCATGCACCCCTAGCATATCCAACATAATTTTCAAAACACCAGGACAAATCAGTTCTCCAGAAAACCCACTAACCCCAAAGGACCCACTCAAATTCGGGTACCAAAATATCTGCTTGTCTGATTGCAGAAAAGGTGGAAGGACTACCATTATGTCACCTCAAATTCATCAGTAGGAGGTGAAGAATGGTTTGTGGACTTTGGATGCTGAAGGCACATGACAGCGAATAAGAAGGTGCTGACAGACTATATCAAAGAAAAAGGTCCAAATGTAACATTTGGAGATAGCTCTCGAGGCCAGACAAAAGGATATGTGGAGCTGCACATAGGAAACATAATCATATCAAAAATATAGTATGTCAAAGGGCTCAAATACAACCTATTGAGCACAAGTCAATTTTGTGATGAAAAGAACCTAGTAGTTTTCACTACTTCGAAAAGCATGGTGATTGACATCTTAACTGGTGAAGTGAAACTACGAGGATTCAGAAAAAGAGATGTCTACATGATAGACTAGAATACAGGCACTCCAAACACCTATTTTCTATCTTAAACAATTGCTGAGAATGGATGGCTATGGCACAAGGGATTATGTCACCTGAACTACAAAGCCATCAACCAGATCAGTTCTCAAAAGCTAGTCATAGTACTTCCAAGAGAAGTATTCAAGAAAGAAGCTCTCTGTGATGCATGCCACAAAGGAAAGCAGACCAGAGCATCATTAAAACCAGTTCAGCCTACCACTTTCACCACCAGAATTTTGGATCGACTTCATATGGATCTCATTGGCCCCATCAAGCCAAAGACATTGAGTGAAAGGAAGCATGCCTTAGTAGTAGTAGTAGTAGATGAGTACTCCAGATTCACATGGGTTGTCTTCCTCTACAAAAAGATTGAAACTCTAACAAAGCTACCTGAACTGCTAAGAAAGGTTCAGAATGAGAAATCCCTCTTCATTATAATGATCATGTCAGATAGAGGAGGAGAATTTCTCAACAAGGCAGTCACTGAGCATAGTGATCCGAATGGGATCCAACATGATGTCTCTGCAGCAAGAACACCACAACAAAATGGTGTAGCTGAAAGAAGAAACAGAACCCTAAAGGAAGCATCCAGGTCAATGATTGCAGAAGCTTACCTGCCAAAGAGGTTCTGGACTGAAGCTGTCAACACAGCACGCCATACTCAGAATAGGAGCATGATAGTAGGGAGACATGGCAAAACTCCCTATGAGGTTTAGAATGGCAGAGCTCTAACTGTTGCCTACTTTCATAATTTTTGGTAGTAAGTGTTTCAACGACAATAATGGTAAAACCCAACTAAATGCCTTTGATGCTAAAACTGATGATAGTATGTTTATGGGATACTCACAAATAAGCAAGGCATAAAGAGTATTTAACAGAAGAACCTTAGTTGTGGAAGAAACACCATATGTTGTCTTTGATGAATCTACTATGGAGGAAACAGGTGGAATCAATTGAGAAAAAGCTCAAAACCGCCACCTTGACACAGGGATGATGGACTCAGCTGAAGATCCAATTGCAGATCAGATAGGATCTCCATCCTTTCCCGATCTAATTGCAGCTAATAAAGACCCAACTGCAGATCAGACAGGATCCCCGTCTGCAGATGACAAAGACGTAGATGATCCAGTTCAAGTCCAAAAAGGTCAAAACCAAGCTGATGTAGAGAGAAACGAAGTTCCTCCAAGCAACTCAACAGGGGGAACAAATCTTGAGGATGATACACCCAAATGGCTCAAAGACCACCCTATTCAAAGATCATTGGAAACCTAATTGATGGAGTCAAGACCAGGCAATCTACAAAACCAGCAGGAATGACCATGTTCTCATGTTTCATGTCTCAGATGGAACCCATGACAACAGATCAAGCCTTGGATGACTACACATAAGTAATTTCCATGCAAGAAGAGCTAAATCAAATGGAGAGAAACAATGTCTGGGAACTAACAGACAGACCAGAGCACAAGAAAGTAATAAGCACCAAGTGGGTGTACAAAAACAAGTGTGCTGAAGATGGAGCTGTTGTTAGGAATAAGTCCAGACTAGTTGCAAAGGGATATGCTCAATGTGAAGGAATAGATATTGATGAAATATATGCACCTATAGCAAGTCTGGAAGCCATCCGACTATTTCTTGCATATGCAGCATTCAAGGATTTTGAAGTGTACCAGATGGATGTGAAGAGCGCATTTCTCAATGGAATACGAGAAGAAGAAGTCTATGTGGAGCACCCCCTGGAATTTTCAAAGGACACAAAGTATACAAACTTCTGAAGGCTCTATATGGACTCAAGCAGGCACCACGGGCATGGTATGAATCTTTATCAGTATTTCTTGGGGAGAATGGATTCAGCAAAGAAGGTGGACAAGACCCTATTCAGAGTGGAACATGAAGGCCACATATTACTAGTTCAAGTGTAGTTGGATGGTATCATTTTTGGATCAACCAACCCGGAGCTTTGTGAGCAGTTCTGAAATCTCATGCAAGAAGAGATTGAGATGAGTATGATGGAAAAGCTGAATTTTTTTCTTGGTTTACAAGTCAAACAAGTTGACAATGGAATTTTCATCAACCAAGCAAAGTATTCTAGATAATTAATCAAGAGATTTGGCATGGACTCAGCCAAACCATTAAGATTACCCATAAGCACCTTCCTACATATTGATGCAGATGAAGGAGGCATTCTAGTAGATCAGACACACTACAGAGCACTTATTGGATCACTACAATACGCCACGACAGGCAGACCTAACATTTAATATGCACTAGGAGTGTGGGCAATATTTCAATCCAAGCCAAAGAAATCTCACCAGGAAGCAGCTAAAAGGATAATCAGATACCTTAAATCCTCTATCAACATTAGATTGTCGTATCCCAATGATGATAATTTTGAACTCTCAAGATATTCAGATGCTGACTTTTCAGGATGCAAGATTGACAGGAAAAGCACTAGTGGAACGTGTCAATTCCTTGGAACTAGACTTATATCATGGTTCAGTACAAAGCAAGTATCAAACTCAATATCCACAACTGAGTCTGAATACTTAGCTGCAGGCAGCTGTTGTGCACAAATACTATGGATCAGACAACAGCTAAGGGACTACAATATCATAGCAAATAAAGTTCCTATTTGGTGTTATAAAAATAGTGCAATATCCATAACCAACAATCCAGTCTTACATTCAACAACAAAGTACATAGATTTCAAACATCACTTCATCAGAGATCATGTGCTTAACAAAAGAGTGAAAGTAGAAAGAGTCAGCACAGAGTACCAAATTGCTGATATCTTTATTAAACCTTTACTAGAAGAAAGGTTCTAGAGCTTAACAGGGATCTTGGATTACTAGATTGGGAATCTAGTACATAGCTGAAAGCCAGCTAGAGAAAAGTCATCTGACCTGAAGCTGGAGAAAAGTCATTCGACCTGACGGATGAGAAATGTGACCTGATCCAGAGACCAGACGAGGAAAAGCAATCTGATTAGAACAGACGACATATCTAAACCACAAACAAGGAAAAACTAGCTGACATCAACCACATGCGACATACCCCACCTGATGCAGTGCAGACAAGAAGTCAAAAAGTCAACCAGCTAAGTTTTCCAACTTCATTAAATATTCATTATTATTACACGTGTTTAAATTCACACGATCACATGACTGCCACGTCTACATCAATCAGGCACATCAACTGCCACTTATTTAATTATTATTAATTTCAAAAACCGACCTTTCAAGTGGTTATATAAGACGGTCGAGATCATTTCACAAACCTTTACCGTCTTCAAGCTCTAATAACCCTAGTTTTTCTGACAAAGCAAAAACCCTAGAATTTTCTCTGCACTAAATCAAAACAATATCTTTTGCAGAAATGGACTCAACCACCTATTTCGAGGGCATCAACATGAAGTTGGTGAAAGATCAAATTATTTTTAGCATTTTTGTCGACTTCGAAGGGTTGCTGGCAACAAACAACACCAATGAGATGGCATATGTAATTCGAATGATGAAGAAAAATGGTATTTACCATTTCCTGGACATCAACCCGTCGCAGCTCTTCAAGGAAGTTGTAATATGCTTTTACAAGGAATCGGGGGTCACGGAGCACTACATCGAACACTCAATATTTGGAGAATCCATAACCATCACCCCGCAAACCATCGCTAGTACCTTCAAATTGGAAAATAGGGTCATAACAGTCGAAGCATTAAAGAAAATCCTGATCGATATTTGGTACGAGATTAAGTTTTCAGAGCATATTATGTAAGTCAAATTTACGGTGAAGAAGGGACTTAAAAAGGAATACAAGTATGTACTTGACATTAATAACAAAATCGTCATGGGCATGGCAGACAGCTATGACCAACTGTCATCTGCCAAGTATGTTGTGATGGGAGCCTTGATCCAGCAACAAAGGATTAACTAGCCTAATTATATCTACAGGTAGTTAGTCCAGGAAGTCAACAAGGCAAGTTGGTACGATAGTGAGAAGAAGTTTAGGCAAAAACAGGCAAATGGAACTCAGATAAGTTGGATCTTAGAGTTCCTCGGAAAGGCTAAGGGAAGAGCAGATACTTTCCATGCCAGTAAAAGACTTGGTCACCTGGACCAAGAAACCTTGAAGAATATCAGGGATAAGAAGTTACAGGCTGCTAAGATTCTCACGGAAATGACATCTGGAACATATGAGTACAGAGTTCCCTCAGACCCTGAAGAAGAAAAGTGAGATGCAGCCGCAACCGACATTCCTGAGAAGTCACCTGTAGATAATGTTCCCAAAAAGCTACCTATAGATGACATCCTTCCATCTGCACCAGTCATCATGCATATAGAAGACTCAGGCAGTGATGGTGTTCCCCTCTCCAAGTACTTCAAGAAGAGGAGTTCTCATGAACTGGTTATCTACATTGAGCAACTCATAATTTTCTTATGTCATGAGACACATTTGAAGTTGCTACTAGATGAGAATTGGTTTTTTTTCTAATTTTAAACAAAATATGTACAAACTCATCCTTAGTACAATGGTAGAAGTGGCTGATGGAAACACCTTGGGTGATGAATCTGATGGAGGTGAAAAGAAAGAAGAAGAAAAGGAAAGAGAAGGAGAGAGAGCTGAAGGAGTTGAAAAAGAAACAGTAGAAGGTAAAAATAAGGAAAGGAAGAAGAAGAGTAGAAGGAAGATGAGGAGGAAAAAGATGAAGAAGAGAAAAAAGAAGAGAGAGAAAAGGATGATGAGGAAGACTATGATCAACGATCACCTGATCATGCTCCTAAATCAACAAATCCTGAAACTGATGAGGCATATAATCAGGGGGAACAGCCTGAGGAAACCCCCTCCCAAAAAAAGTCATCGCAGAGATAAATTCCTTTGCAGAGAAGGAGAGAAAGTCCCATACAGACGAGGACTTATCAGAAAAATCAGGAACTCCTGATAAGACTCCCTCTGATCAAGATGTAGTTGATAGGAGCATACCCTAAGAGAAATCAATAGCCACGAATCAGCAGCATAGGAGGGTTCAGGTAAAAACAATGCTCAGCAAATGGCACCTGAAGTCCAACTGTCACCTGAAGTCACTGAACTAATATGAATACTGGTGGAAGAGATAGTTGCAAATCTCCTAGCAATTAATGTTAAACTTTACCTGCAGTCCCTTCGTACCAAGATGGACACTCTGCTTTCAAGAAAGGAACCCTCCCCACCACGCTCAAACTCCAGAATGCCCCTTAGCATGTCTGACTTTATGACAAGGGTAGAAGATCAGCTAGCCAAGATTCTTGATGCTGGCAAAAAGGGGGAAGAGAAGGGAGATGTTGAAATAAGGAGGAGGGAAGCAATGGAAGAATTAAGATAAAAAAGGAAGCATGATCTTCCAATGATTCAGGAAGGAACTTCAAGCCTGAAGAGAAAAGAGACAGCTGCACCATTTGAAGAACCTACAGCCAAAAATAAAAGAAACAGACAAGATCCTATTGTCCCATTACAATGGGAAGGAAAAGAGATGTATTTTGTAGAAGAATTCTTACCAGTCGAAGCTGAGCCTATATGGGGGGCAGCAAGAAAGTAGTTCAATAAGAAGTACTACCTATGGGAATTACTTAAAGACAAAAATTGTTCCCCACAAGAAACTTTCATAAACTTTATGGAGATGAATTACCCCAATCTCTGGGAAGTTTTGAGAAGGCATGCTGAAAGGGAATTAAATGCATACCCAACGATTCCCAATTTTGGACCTGAAAAAGCACCTACACTTATGACTGGTGAACTAGATGAGATGGTTCTTCAAGAAGAAAACAAGAAAGTATGAATTGAAAATAAAGTCACAACTCCAGAATAACAACAGTATGCCTCAGACATTGTGAAGAAAAAATATGGTCTTATTCCATTCTCTCAAAGACCCACTGGAGCTAAGCCACTGAAGACACTCCCTCCTACAAGGGGAAGAGGCAGAGGCAGAGGGAGACGATTTTGTAATTTACTTGTAATTTCTGTTTTTACTTGTAATTTCCATTTTACTTGTAATTTTTACTTGTATTTTGTTTCATTCAAGAACTACACTGTAATGTAACAACTATGAAAGATTTATAACAGTCAACTTGATTGACAACCACTAGTTGTCTCAAGAAGACTGAGTTTTACTGTTTGTCTTGCACTTTATTTTTTGTGTAGACTGGCTTACATTTGAAATACCTTAGTTTTGGCATCACCAAAATATGGGGAAATTGTTGGGAATTTTTTAGGAATACTTGTTAGATTTTGATGATGTCATCCATGTATTTGATTTATTCAAATGTATGTATTAAAGTACTTGACACGGTAAAGAAGAACCAAATGAGTATCTTCTACAAGCCATTGAAATAAGATAAGTATTGATCAGTCGGAAAAATGGATAAGTATAGATCAGATAGATTATCAGGTGAGTTTTGGTGAATAGAAATATCAGAGAGGTTTGACCACAACTTAGCTGCAGCCGAAGTTCAGACAAGTTATCTTCAGATGAGACATCCGACAAGATATATTCATATGAGTTCAGGTCTACTCATTATCAGAGAAGATTGATCACAAGCGTGTTTTTACCAGGTTATATATCACACAAGTTCTGGTCAACAAAATATATCAGAGAGGTTTAACTGCAGACGACTTAATATCAGTGAAGGTCTAGTCAACATAAATCATGAGCTGAGGTTGACTATAGATCAGGCGAAGTTATCAGGCCACTTTCGGTCATGAGCTGAGGTTTGAGTTCAGACGAATACTTCATCAATTGAGGTTTTTTGATCAAACTAATTATCATATGAGGTTGACCAAACTAAATCTGCAGCCAAGTTTGAGAGGCTCAGTCCACGTCAGTAGGCATGGAAAAGTCAATAATAACGGCAAGACACATGCGGACGTAGAAAGCAAGAGACAAACTGAATGATTCCCGAAAAGTTAGGAATAAAATATTCCTTGAGATCCGCGTTCTAAAGACTTATGATTATACAAATCAATAAAAGCGGCGCGGACAAATAATTCTTTCAAACGATCGTAATTGAAAAGGGAATAAAGTCGTGAAATGGAATGATAAGATAAACAAAGAAGTCCACTCTCCAACGGATGAATTTGTTACAGAGATGCAACGGCTATGAAGGAAACTCAAGAATCATACTATAAATATATGAAGATCAGAATTGAGCAACGTACGATGCAAACAATACATTCAAGCGATCAAAGCAATCTAAATATACAAAGTAAACATTAGCATCGTGAAGTTCTAGCATTCAAGTCATATACTAAGAAGCTCTTAGTTGGAGAAGACAACACTCTTGTCTTAAAATCTGAGTACGGTGTACTTCTGTGAGCGAGGTTCTTTAGAAGTTTCGAGACTGATAAGGCACCCACGAGTTCTTGGTTGGAAGGTGATAGACAACTCGAGAGTTGTTGAGGCATCCACAGGTTTGTAGGTCACAAGTCGACAAGAGTAAGTCTGGGGGGGGGGGGGGGAGACTAGACTTATTAAACTCTTTTCCTGGATCTCAGGTGAGTTTACTCAGCTGATAAAATGTGTATCTAAAAACTTAACTGCTGATGATAATGCGTAAGCACAGCTAATAATAATGCACGTGCCTAATGCTGTCTACAGGTGACTTATGTTGACTGTAAAACTAAGATGTGCGGAAGACATTTGACTACTATATGGAATAGTTAATATGAATACAGCAGATAAGTATGATGAATGCAGTAAGACACGCAAGCACTTATAGTGGTTTCAGAGGTGGGGTAATCCTCTAGTAGTCCACTTTTCTCCAAACCACTTGGAGATGAATTCACTATAACTTTCAACCAGTGATAAATGTTACAATGATTCGAACCAGTTACAACAGCTTCCAGGCAGTGGAAACCCGTGGCCGTTGCAACTCCTTTGACTGCCTAGCACCTCCTGATTGAAAATCCGTGGATGCCTCAACAACCCGCAAGCTGTCTATCACCTTTCCATCAAGAACCCGTGGATACCTTTATCAGTCGCGAAACTTCTGAAACCTTGTTCACAGAAGTACCCCGTACTCAAACTTTTAAGACAAGAGTGTTGTCTTCTCCAACTAAGAGCTTCTTAGTATATGAACTTAAATGCTTGCTCTTTACGATGCTATAGTTTGCTTAGATTGCTTTGATTGCTTTGTTCACTTGTAAGTATAGTTCGCATCGTACTTTTCTCAATTCTGATCTTCATATATTTATAGTGCGATTCTTGGAGCTTCCTTCATAGCCGTTGCATCTCCTGTAACAAATCAGTCCGTTGGAGAGTGGACTTCTTTGTTTATCTAATCATTCCATTATATGGCTTGATTTCCTTTTCAATTCCGACCGTTTGAAAGAATTCTTTTGGTCGTGTCGCTTTTGTTGATTTGTATATTCATAAGTCTTCAGTACGCGGATCGCAAGGAATATTTTATTCCTAACTTTCCGGGAATCTTTTCAGTTTGTCTCCTTACATCTGCATGTGAATTTCTGTTATTGTTGACTTCAATGCTTGCTGACTTGGATTGAGTTTCTTAAACTTGGCTGATATCTTGTCTGAAAAACTTATCTGATATCTCTTGGTCAGACCTGCCAGATGTGCGGTCAACCCTCTCTGATGTAAAACTTCTCTGATATAACTTTGTAGAAGTTCTGAGATATGATGAGATGAAGTGCTCTGATCTGGTCTGTTTAATGTTCTCTGATCTGATGAATGTTCTCTGATCTGATGGTCAAACTTCAGGTGATGTTTTGTCTTGACCAGACCTTCTCTGATAATAAGTTATCTGCGATCAAACTTCTCTAATATGCTTTGATGACCAGAACTCCTCTAATAATAGGTTGTCTGATGATAGCTTGTCTATGGTCAACATTCCCTGATCTGTTTAAGTTGACCAAGACTCAGCTGGACTTTTCTCGCCTGATGATTGTTAGGGTTGTATACATCAAAGAATACTTTATGCTTGTATTACCTAATTTTCCGGTCTTTATCTATGAGAATATTTAATTCATTAATCACATGTTTTGCATATTTATTCACGCTATGGTTTTGCAAATGTTGTCTAAATTACATTATATTGTAGATAATGTGGTGTGTCGAGTCACACAAAAGATAACATTATCGGTTCCTTAGATAGTAAAATTTAGTTCACAGCCTATATAACATTAGACCGTTATGTGAGTGACCATTAGCATATATTAGCGTATTCGGTATACGTTGAACATGATCGAGGTGAGATAGATTCTTCTATACTAACTATAAGAAGAACGTGCATCTCGGACAATTATTATTTCTTAATTCTAGTGATTAATATTTAATTATATATATTTAATATTTATTGCTTTGATTTATCATGGGTGAGAGCCACAATGATTGACTCAATATGCTTGATATTTTGGGCAATATTATTATTTATATGATTATTAATATTATAGCTAGAAATCGTGTCCCGACCAGTCGGGTTGATCATGTCCCTTGAGGCACTCGAAAGGATTATTATATTAAACCCTGCAGGTGGAATTAATTTTCCAATATAATAATAAAAGTCGAGTGGTATACTCATGTATAATATATTAATTAATTAAAAGCTGTCAGTATCTTAAATTAATTAATAGACATGGAATATATTAAACACGGGAAATAATTAATTCAAAAAGGAGCCCAATTTCTTAATTTGGGATTTTGGTAGGAAGTACAATATTAACTTTTTAGTGGACTAAGTTGATATTTAATAGAGTCATTATGTTAGGAAGAGTTCTAATATAGGAAGATGACATCTATTAAGAGTCCTTATCATATTGTCCTTAAGGTCCCTGGAGTAACCCAAAACACCTATAAATAAGATGCATGGGTGGCCGATTTTCTTCACTAATTTTGGCACAAAATTTTCGATTTTCTCTACTTGTGTTTATTTGTGGATCTTGACTTGTGTCTTAAATTCCATAATTTAGTTAACACAATATTTTTCTAAATACTAAAATATCCAAGAAAAATAGAGAGAAAATTCGTAAGGTAAATTTTGCAAGAAAAGTGATTCGGCCGCCCCCTTGCTGTTGAAGATTGATTTGGTAGATTGTTGCCCACACGACATCCAGATAATAGGCGGGATATACTCTATAAGATCTTGAGGTAGAAATACAAGTAGATCAAGGAAGAGTACGAGGAGGTTTTCAATCGACCAAAAAGGGAATTTCTACCACTTCGCGTCAAATGTATTAATTGTAACACCCCAATTCACAAAGGGGACATTACACGCCGTAGAAACCTCGTGAGGTCTACCAGGCTAACACAAGACACATAACCACAATGACAAACCCCAAAAGATGCATTCAACAGTAAACAGGGCCGTGGCCTCGGCCAAAACATTTCAACGGAGTACATGAAACATAATATAAATATCAATTCATTGCCCACGCAGGGGACTTAAACCAAATTCGGAAGTAAGCAGTTTAACTCCAATACTCAACAAATGCAATGACAAAACATAAAAAGAACAATACAGACTCGAGCCACTATCATCAAGCCATCCCATCCTTCGCGTGCGTGCCCCGTGCCTGCTCCTCAGCTCTTAGGTACTAAATGCATAAGACGCATTTCCCCTATTTAAGGGGTTAGCATTCGAATAGCTAGTGCAAGTACACAATTACACAACATTATATACAAAAATACAGTTTACACAATCATCCCAAACATAAGTCATTTGCCACATATATATATATTCCGGAATACTACATTGGCAATCTCATCAATTTCCAATCATCACCATATCACAAAATCACAACTGGTATCCCGTGGCCGTACCCCTTAGTATCGACCCCCAGACATCCCGTCGAACACTCCGGGTGGGATACCACTTCCGCGGCCGTACCCCTTAGTATCGACCCCCAGACATCCCGTCGGACACTCCGGGTGGAAGTTCAGTCACACACGCACACGAGTTCCCTTCCGCGGCCGTACCCCTTAGTATCGACCCCCAGACATCCCGTCGGACACTCCGGGTGGAAGGAACACATCTCACGCACCCAAAAATCACCATCCATCATTCATTTCGAAAATCACAATATACATAACGAAATGTAATGCATGTACTTGCCTTGAATTATTGACGACGCAACGAACGGAAAGGAAAAATCACCGATGAACGCTAGGAACCAATGAAACCGAACCTAACGATTCGAAGAATACAATCACAACCATTTCTAAATGAATACGGAATTGGAAAACACCCGAAAACCCGCCTAAGATTCATGTATATTCGTATATAAACAACAACGAGGGCGGACCACAACCAACCCTCTCGATTCCGTAAAAATCACGAAATATACCATGAATCCGTGGAAAACTAAGAACACTAACAAGAATAATCATATTCATCAAGAATTCATCAACAAAACGGAAAGAATCGGACAAAACCCCAAAATCCCCAATTATCCAAAAGGTAGGGTTAAAGGAATTCTTACCTCTTGATGAATCAAGCACTCAAATCCAAAAACCACAGGTTAGATCCGCAATCCGAGCCACCCGGTCGAAAAGGAATGAAGGAATCTTCACAAGTAAGTGATAGATGGAGGAACTCTCCCTCTCAAGTCTCTCTCTCTCGCGCACGGTTGAAGAAGGGGGAGGAAATGAGTGAATTACGCTGAAAACACGCATTTATAGTGTAACACGCCAGAACCTATCGGCCGGCCTATCGGCCGATAGCCCAACCGATAGCCATACGGAATGCCGACAGAATAGTCTATCGACCCCCCCAATCGGCCGAAAGGCTACTGGAAGTTCGAATGTCAAGAAATATACCAATCGGCCGGCCTATCGGCCGATAGCCCAACCGATACCCATACAGATTGCCGGCAGTAGGGTCTATCGACCCCTATCGGCCGAAAGGCTCTGGAAGTGCTCGGCCAAAAC
This sequence comes from Orobanche coerulescens, assembly GCA_033398695.1. Taxonomy (NCBI): domain Eukaryota; kingdom Viridiplantae; phylum Streptophyta; class Magnoliopsida; order Lamiales; family Orobanchaceae; genus Orobanche; species Orobanche coerulescens. The sequence goes on from CM065807.1 coordinate 96,893,343, forward strand.
TGAAACGACCATAACTCTCTCGTCCGGACTCCGATTGACTCACCGTTTGAACCATTGGAAAGCTAACTCGATCCTCTATAATATTGCAAAGATTTAATATTTTTGGAGTCACCGAAAATTAATGGTGATCTAACAAAGTCGAACTCATCTGAGGAAAGTTGAAACAACGAACAATAACGAGATTATAGTTCAACAGTTGACAGGAAGGACATACTGAAAGATACACGGGGGTCACTATGACCGAGAAATATACCAAAAATGAAAATACAAGGGAAAGAAAAATACCGGATATTACATTATCTCCCCCTAAAAATAAGTTTCGTCCCGAAACTTACAACACGAATAACTCGGGGTATCTCGACCTCATACTCTCCTCCGTTTCCCACGTGGCTTCCTCGGATCCATGCCTCGACCACTGCACTTTGACCAAGGGAATTGTTTTGTGCCTGAGTTGCTTCACTCGACGCTCTAAGATCTGAATCGGCCTCTCCTCGAAGGTAATGTCGGGCCCCAACTCGATTTCTCCAAAATCAATAATATGGCTAGGGTCCGTTACGTACTTCCTAAGCTGGGAAACATGAAATACGTCATGCACTTGGCTCAGAGACGGCGGCAAGCCTAACCGATACGCAAGCTCTCCAACTCTATCTAAAATCTCAAACGGTCCGATATATCTCGGACTAAGTTTACCCTTCCGACCGGCGGTAAACTCCCGCTTCGGCGACACCTTAAGCAAGACGTGATCTCCCACCTCAAACTCCAACGGTCGGCGACGTGTATCGGCATAAGACTTGTCGACTGGGCCGAATCTACCACGAATCAAGGTAACCTTCTCCCTCGTCTCAACTATCATGTGGCTCTACCGATTAGCCTGCACGTATCATCCCAACACAACGGCGATCCGCACCTCCTCCCATACAACGCTTCGAATGGTGCCATTTTGATCGAGGCATGCCAACTATTGTTGTACGTAAACTCGATTAATGGCAAGTGTGTCTCCCAATCATCCTTCCAATCTAAAGCACAGGCTCGTAACATATCCTCTAGCGTCAGTATCGTCCGCGCTCGGATCGTCCGTCTGTCCGAGGGTGGTAGGATGTACTAAGTCTCAACTCGGTTCCCAAAGCTCTATGAACGGCTCCGCCAAAATGTGATATGAACCGCCATCACGATCCGAAACAATACTCTTAGGTGTCCCATGTAACCTCACGATCTCCGAAACAAACACTCGTGCAAGTCTCTCTCGGCCCCCAAGTGTCCTTAATACCTGTGAAATGAGCCGATTTGGTTAGCCGATCGACAATGACCCAAATCATGTTCATTCCACCGAGTCTTAGGCATACCGGTAATGAAATCCATAGAAATGTCCTCCCATTTCCACTCGGAATAGAAGTGGTCGCAAAAGCCCAGCGGGTCGCCGATGCTCGATCTTAACCTCGTGACAGTCGACACCTCGACACAAACTCGCTAACGTCCATCTTTAAATTACTCCACCGAGTTACTCCTCACATCCTTGTACATTTTACTCGTACTCAGGATGTATAGAGTAAGGCGTGGTATGAGCTTCGCTCAAAATCTTCCGTCTCAACTCAACAACACTCAGACGCATACCGCCGCGAAATCTCAAAACTCCATCATCGTGAACTACAAATCCAGGGGCTTTCCCTTCTTCACATCCTCTCTCAATCTGGACCAAAACGGATCGTCAAATCGCCGCTTGATATCATCGGTCAAGGACGGCGATCTCCAACGCACATAATCGACCTCGAACTCTCGAACCCAAACCTCGATATCCCGACGAATAAAATCCCGCCGGATCCTACTCGTGGTGTAAGTACCTCCAACATCCGCAACGCCATCGGCTGGCTCAACGCATCGGCCACTACGTTAGCCTTACCGGATGGTAAAGTATCTCGAGGTCGTAATCTTTAATTAGTTCCAACCACCTACGCCTCTCATATTCAATTCTTTCGATCAAGATATACTTCAAGCTCTTATGGTCCGTAAAATCTTACATGATGACCCAAAGAGGTAGTGCCTCAGCATTTTTAAGGCAAAAACGACCGCAGCCTAACTCCAAATCATGCGTGGGGTAATTCACCTCATAAGGTTTCAATCAAGCGGACGCATACGCAATCACTCTGTCTCTCGCATCAAAACACATCCTAGACCAAGGCCCGAAGCATCACTATACATTACGAAGTCCTCGCCTCCCGAGGCAACGCTAACACGGGTGCGGTGGTCAAACGTCTCTTTAACTCATCAAAACTGCCCCGCCTCGTCTCACCCACTCGAACTTCCGAGTTTTCTCGGAGCAACCGAGTGAGTGGTCTAGCGATTTTCAAAATCCTCAACGAATCTACGGTAATAGCCGGCAAGACCTTAAAACTCCTCACCTCCTTCACATTTTTAGGCGGCTCCCAAGCCATCACCGCCTATCTTCTCGCGGATCTACCCGAACTCCTTCTGAAATCACATGCCCGAGGAACGTAATCTCGAGCCAAAACTCACACTTAGAGAACTTCGCGCATAACCGCTCAGCCCTCAAAGTGTCTAATACAATCCGAAGATGTAAGGCGTGTTCCTCCCGACTCCGTGAATAGATGAGAATATCACAATAAAAACGACTACGAATTTGTCCGATACTCAATAAAAACTTTGTTCATCAATCGCATGAACAACTGGGCATTAGTTAGCCCGAAAGGCATAATCACAAACTCGTAATGGCCATATCTCGTCCGAAAGGCGGCTTTGGAATGTCGACGTCCGAATCCTCAATTGGTAGTAACCCGATCGCAAATCAATCTTGAAAAGACTGCCGCCCTGAAGCCGATCAAACAAATCGTCAATCCCGGGCAAAGGGTATTTATTTTTGATGGTTAGCTTGTTTAATTCTCGATAGTCGATGCATAAACGAAGCGATCCATCCTTCTTCTTGACAAAAAGTACAGGCGCACCCCAAGGCGATGCGCTCGGTCGAATATACCCTTTATCTAACAACTCTCCCAACTGGTTCTTCAACTCTAGCATCTCCGACGGTGCCATACGGTATGGTGCTCGAGAAATAGGGGCTGCATTCGGCTCAAGATCAATAGGAAACTCCACCTCTCGATGTGGTGGTAATCCCGCAAGTCGTCCTAAATACATCAGATACTCGCTAACAACGGAATCGACGATATGTCAACCCCACCATCTTCCGCTCAGGCGAAACACCGCAGCCGATGCAACCCCGGTTCGAAGTTTCATCGCCTTCAAGGCGCTAATCACACTCCCGATCTACCCGCTTACAACCGACTAGAGTATGCTCGGTGCCGCCCTCGGCAACTATCGAGATGGTACGAGTCCGATAGTTCATGATAGCACCGTGACGATCTAACTAATCGTCCCCGAGGATCAAATCCTCACCCTTAAGGTCTATAACAATGAGATTCGAGGGCCAATCCGGCTCCCGATCCTCACCGGGCAATCCCTAACCTCCCGGTCCCCAACCATACGATCTCCACCGGGTGTACCCACTACAAACGGCTCACACTCAAACAAGCGGTCAAAACCAATACGACTCACACAATCAAGCAATAAAGGAATGGGTAGCACCCGAATCAAAAAGTACCAAACGGATGAGTAAGGATCCGAGTGGTACTGACGCCACTGAACGCCTCGTCTCCTCTGTACGCCTCATCCGATACAACCGGGGTGAATCAACCCGAACTCGACAACAGACGGTGATCCGCCGACCCCGACCCCTACCACGGCCCGAACCTTGCGGAACATGAGTAATGGAATCCGTGCTCCTCCGATCGGCGGTGGTAGTCGGGACCCTAGCGATCTGGTGGCCCTCTCACAATGGGTGCCCGATGCCCGATCGCCCGCAAGTAAAACAAATAACTCGGAGGTAAAGGGCAATCCTCATCAAATGCTCATATTGGTTGCGATTAAAACAAACCCCGCCACGAAGCAACGGATCGACCGAACGGTTACCCGAGATCCCCGGCAATGAAACGGTCTCTTCCGTGCGTAGGAACGAACGAGACCTCGAAAATCGACCACCTTTACCGGCCGGGAACCCGCCCGTGGTCTTCGCTTAGCTTCAAACCGACTCGATTCCGGATACCATCTCGATCGCCAGCGCGATCCCGATATTCCTTCAAGGTGGCACACATGAGCGGTGCCATACTCGCCCGATATGCGGTTTCATGCGCATATTGAAGTAACGGATTTTATCAGCCTCCGTCCTCACCTGGTCTCTCACAAAACCCAACTGCTGATTGTAGGAAATAATGGCCTGAGAAATCGGCACATCCTGAGGTGTAGCGGTGAAAAACTCCACAATTCTGCGCTCCTTAACTGGCGGTGGACAATATTCCGCTTCCATAGCAGCCCTGAACTCATCCCACGTGGCCCGACGATCTCTGGGCGCAACGGCCTCCCACCACTCCGCAGCTTCCTTATCCAGAGGTCTCGGGCAATATGTACCCTCCTGTCTTCGGGACAAGCTACGGCATCAAAGGCCCTGGACAGCTGAAAGAGCCAATTCTCCCAACCGAGGGAGTCAGAAGATCCGGAGAAACGAGGAGGGTGCATCTTAGTCACCGTCTGAAGCCATTTACTAGCTTCCTCTTCAGGTGTCGGGGGTGGATTCTGGCGTCCACCCTGAGCTATCTGAGTAAGCTGGGCTACTAACTGCTGAAGTACGGCAGTAGCCCCGGCGTCGGCATTATTACCCGACGGCACCGAGTGAGAGGCTGAGTCTGCTGTGGAGTGAGAAAGTGAGCCCTCTTCATTATCAGCACCCCGAAGACGGCGTCGGACGCGCCCCATAGCTGGTCTTGCACGACCTCTCAACATATCAAGAAAATACGAAGAGAACAAGATCAAAGATTCACAATTCACAAGGTTGGTAACACAAGTCACAATTCGAACTACGCAAGAAAACGAATTACGTAAATATAAGAGTTCGAGGAGACTTACAACCACGGTCGCACGAAAAGACGGTAGCGTGATGATATTAGGCTCAACGATCGACTCTAACGACATAACCGATGCACCCAAAATTCACCGACACAGGTATTCAAAACCTAAGCTCTGATACCATAAATGTAACACCCCAATTCACAAAGGGGACATTACACGCCGTAGAAACCTCGTGAGGTCTACCAGGCTAACACAAGACACATAACCACAATGACAAACCCCAAAAGATGCATTCAACAGTAAACAGGGCCGTGGCCTTGGCCAAAACATTTCAACGGAGTACATGAAACATAATATAAATATCAATTCATTGCCCACGCAGGGGACTTAAACCAAATTCGGAAGTAAGCAGTTTAACTCCAATACTCAACAAATGCAATGACAAAACATAAAAAGAACAATACAGACTCGAGCCACTATCATCAAGCCATCCCATCCTTCGCGTGCGTGCCCCGTGCCTGCTCCTCAGCTCTTAGACTCGAAATGCATAAGACGCATTTCCCCCATTTAAGGGGTTAGCATTCGAATAGCTAGTGCAAGTACACAATTACACAACATTATATACAAAAATACAGTTTACACAATCATCCCAAACATAAGTCATTTGCCACATATATATATATTCCGGAATACTACATTGGCAATCTCATCAATTTCCAATCATCACCATATCACAAAATCACAACTGGTATCCCGTGGCCGTACCCCTTAGTATCGACCCCCAGACATCCCGTCGAACACTCCGGGTGGGATACCACTCGCGGCCGTACCCTTAGTATCGACCCCGGACATCCCGCCGGACACTCGGGTGGAAGTTCACACACACGCACACGAGTTCCCTTCCGCGGCCGTACCCCTTAGTATCGACCCCCAGACATCCCGTCGGACACTCCGGGTGGAAGGAACACATCTCACGCACCCAAAAATCACCATCCATCATTCATTTCGAAAATCACAATATACATAACGAAATGTAATGCATGTACTTGCCTTGAATTATTGACGACGCAACGAACGGAAAGGAAAAATCACCGATGAACGCTAGGAACCAATGAAACCGAACCTAACGATTCAAGAATACAATCACAACCATTTCTAAATGAATACGGAATTGGAAAACACCCGAAAACCCGCCTACGATTCATGTATATTCGTATATAAACAACAACGAGGGCGGACCACAACCAACCCTCTCGATTCCGTAAAAATCACGAAATATACCATGAATCCGTGGAAAACTAAGAACACTAACAAGAATAATCATATTCATCAAGAATTCATCAACAAAACGGAAAGAATCGGACAAAACCCCAAAATCCCCAATTATCCAAAAGGTAGGGTTAAAGGAATTCTTACCTCTTGATGAATCAAGCACTCAAATCCAAAAACCACAGGTTAGATCCGCAATCCGAGCCACCCGGTCGAAAAGGAATGAAGGAATCTTCACAAGTAAGTGATAGATGGAGGAACTCTCCCTCTCAAGTCTCTCTCTCTCGCGCACGGTTGAAGAAGGGGGAGGAAATGAGTGAAATACGCTGAAAACACGCATTTATAGTGTAACACAGCAGAACCTATCGGCCGGCCTATCGGCCGATAGGCCCAACCGATAGCCATACGGAATGCCGACAGTAGAGTCTATCGACCCCCCCTATCGGCCGAAAGGCTCCTGGAAGTTCGAATGTGAAGAAATTTACCTATCGGCCGGCCTATCGGCCCAACCGATACCCATACAGATTGCCGGGCAAGAGGGTCTATCGACCCCCTATCGGCCGAAAGGCTCTCGGAAGTGCTCGGCCAAAACTGAAACGACCATAACTCTCTCGTCCGGACTCCGATTGACTCACCGTTTGAACCATTGGAAAGCTAACTCGATCCTCTATAATATTGCAAAGATTTAATATTTTTGGAGTCACCGAAAATTAATGGTGATCTAACAAAGTCGAACTCATCTGAGGAAAGTTGAAACAACGAACAATAACGAGATTATAGTTCAACAGTTGACAGGAAGGACATACTGAAAGATACACGGGGGTCACTATGACCGAGAAATATACCAAAAATGAAAATACAAGGGAAAGAAAAATACCGGATATTACATTAATTACCGACTCCCATGCGTAAATTTATTTATTTGATTGTTTATTAATCTGTTTAGTTAATTAATTGACAAGCCTAATAGATCCGGTTTTTATGTTGGTTAGTTTATAAAACCGTTTATAAAATATTTTACCAACTAGCTTCCGTTGCGTTTTATATTCCAACAATTGGTATTGGAGCCGGTCTTTAGGTTCTATTCAATTTAATTAATTTGGTGATTAATATACTAGCAATTAATTATTCATATAGTATGACTTTTGGAATATTTTGATAGAATTTGTCATGCAGGAGAATATGATCCAATTATCATGGCTATGTGATGTTTTTTTATTTATTTACGCGTTTTTGGTAATTTGGACCGGTTTAAGGCTTGTATAAGTTTTTCTCGTGAGAAAATCCATGAGTAGAATAGAATTTATTTTTCTTGTAATTTGCTGTAAATTCGATGTATTTTATTTCGAATAAAATTATAATCGAATTGGAATACACAAAGTACGAAAGAGAAAGAAGTCAAGCACAAAGAGGAGTCCCGATCGGACGAACCGACCGAGACCAGTAGGCTGCCAATCGAGACTCAGCCAGAAGCTGTCCCGACCGAACTAGATGCAGCTGCGCGCCGGCCACTGGTCGGGTCGGCAATGGCTGGTCGGGCAATGGGCAAGCAGTCGGCTGCCACGGCTCAAGTTGTCCGGATTCAGGTCATTCAATTAGTTTTTCTGCGAGATGCTTGAAGCAGTGGGAGCAAACGAGCCGATGATTTTCTCGTTATTCAAAACAAGGAATAAAAGCCATGATAATTGGATTTAATTATCCATTTTTTTTATTGTTGGTTTTTATTATTTTGATATGTTGCCTTGCATGTTAGGACAAGAAAATTAAAAACCTTAATTTTTCAAATTAACTAAGTGATTTTAAATGGATTTTTCAAAATCAAATTGGCCTCCGTAATTGGTTTAAATTGTAAGATAATTAGCATGCGCATTCACATTAGAGTATTCCTCCACATCGGATGTGCTAATTATTGGCTCACTAGTTTTAAACTTCAAATTTCATAACAAAAAGGTGAATATTATTTTTTTATGATATGACCTCTCCATCTGTAGGACTATTATCATTAAATGATATTCTAAGGTTTGTTAAATTATGGTGTTCACTTAGGTGTATTGATCAATAAGCTCCCCATAGGAGTCTATGTTAATTAAATACATGGCCACGAGGAACCAACTATTAATTTTACTTGTCAAAACGCATCTTGGCTAGATAGTAAAATTAAAGACGTTAAAATCTACTTGAAAATGTATGTGAAACGTCCACACTATCGTTGCTTGCATGTGCGGTTTTCAAGGTGTTGGTTGATTGCATATATATATTGTGTTTTAAGGTTTTTCAATATATTTTGCGTCGAATTATGTGATGAATGGTGTTTTTTTAATTTTATTCTAAGGTGTCTTTCAATCCACTAGCTGTTATTCTCAAAGAAAACAAAGTTGATGGCACTAATTTTGCCGACTGGAAAAGAAAGCGTGATATTGTCTTGACTGCCGAGGGGCTTAAATTTGTTTTACCTGAGGAGAACACTTTGGAACCAGAAACGGATGCCACTCCTGAAGAGTTGGATGGATTCCGGAAATGGAAAAAATCTAATGAGATGGCACGCTGTTACATTTTAGATTCATTGACAAATGTATTGCAACATCAGCATCAGACGATGGCCTCGGCCATGTAAATGATGAAAACTCTCACTAAGATGTTTGGCCATCAGAACCGGGCGGCTAGGCAAAATGCAATGAGGATTTTGATGACAACCCTAATGTCTGAAGGGACCAGTAAGGGATCATGTTCTTAAAATGATGTCTCATTTGAATGAACTTAGCATACTGGGGGCCACTATCGATGCGGAGTCGCAGGTCGATATTATCTTGGGCAGTTTACTAAGAAGCTTTGAGAAGTTCTGCCGCAAATAAAATATGAATCGTAGGACTTACACATTGTCGGAACTTCTGACAGAGCTTCAGTCTGCTGAAGGTCTCTTCAAACAAGGTTATCATCAAATTCTTGCGGCAACCGGTGCTGCTTCTTCAAAACCCAAATGGGGAAAGAAGAAAAAGAAGGTTGGCCATAATCAAGTGACAACCTTCAAAGCCCTAGGCTCCTCAGTCAAAGGATCCTCAGTCTGAGGCGAACAAAAAGCCGAAGGGAAAGTGCTTCAATTACGGTCTGAAAGGGCATTTCAAGAGTGACTGCCCTAAGAAAGGTACGTCTCATGCACTAGTAATCAAAACATGTCTGGCTGCCTGTTCTATCACTTCGTGGATAGTGGATTCGGGCTCCACTGATCATGTTTGTTATGACTGGCAGGGGTTCCAAGTAACCAAGGTACTTAGTGCGGATGAGATTACTATTAGCTGGGGCGACTATTCCAGGCTGAAGGATGTTGCAGTGGGAGTCGTGCAATTAAAAGTTGATGATAGGATTTTAGTTCTAAATAATGTATTATTGGTACCTGATTTTAGAATGAATTTAATTTCAGTTTCTAAATTGCGTCGTGATGAATATTCAGTTTCTTTTGAAGATAAAGCCATTATTAAAAGAAATGGTGAATATGTTTGCGAGAGTACTTATAATGAAGAACTTTATAACATTAATGCTGCACCAGCTCCCTTACATAATTATAAATCGCTTAATTCTTTGACTAATCCTAATAAAAGAAAAGAACCTTCGAGCATAAATCAAACATATTTATGGCATTTACGATTGGGTCATATTAACCTTAGAAGGATTCAAAGATTGATGAGCGATGGACCATTGGATTTGCTCCAAGTTGAGTCATTTCCAACCTGCGAATCCTGTTTAGAAGGTAAAATCACTAAAAGGGCTTGCCAAAGCAAAGGAAATCGTGCACAAAATGTATTGGAATTAGTACACACGGATGTATGCGGTCCAATGAACATCCAGGCTAAGGGTGGTTTCGAATACTTCATCACATTTATAGATGATTATTCGAGATATGGATACATCTATTTGATGCGACGTAAGTCTGAATCCTTTGATAAGTTCAAAGAATTCAAGGCTGAAATGGAGAAGCGTCATGGACAGAGTATCAAGTCACTATGATCTGATCGTGGTGGCGAGTACCTTAGTGGAGAGTTTTTAGATTTCTTGGCACATGAGGGGATTACTTCCCAGCTCACAGCGCCTGTGTAATACCCGATTGTAATTCAGTCATTATCATTTAGTAATTTCATTCGGTAATTGTCACTATGTAATTTTTCACTTGTTAATAATCACTCATTCGTGTTCACCGTTCGGAATAACTTCGAGTTGTGTATCGATATTGTTTATTGTTTCAACCTTACTCGGGAATCGAGACAAGAGTATTATCTTGATTGTTGTAATTGATTCATTAGTCGATGTTAACGTTGGAGTTCATGTCATTTCTAATCTCCTTATTGTTCAAATTGTGTTATTGTTGGGCGAGCCTTGTAATCATTGCTTGGAACCACCGTTTTGGGGTTCCCGCACTTCCATTTCATGTTATTGTTTCCCAAATAGTGATTTCTATTGCTTTTATTCTCTTATCGGGTCATTTTTCATCATTTTAGGACCCAAGGGGGGTGTGGGCCGCGGCACAAGGGAGTGTGCGCCGCGGCACACACATGTTGCAATTTTGGCCGACCCGTCTATACCGGGGGCCGCGGCTCATGCCGGCAGGGCCACAGCACATTGCCGAGTCACTGCCGCGGCACACTCGTCCGGGCCGCGACACACTCATGTTGCAATTTTTGGCCGACCCGCCTATACCGGGGGTTGCGTCTCATGCCGACAGGGCCGCGGCACACTGCCGAGTCACTACCGCGGTACACTCATCCGGGCCGCGGCACACTGCCGAGCACTGGGGGCAGATTTTGGCCCTGTGCCGCGGCACACTCGGCCGGGCCGTGGCACACTCGGCCGGGCCGTGGCACACTCGGCCGGGCCGTGGCACACTCGGCCGGGCCGCGGCACACAGTGCAGGTTGCACTATAATTGAGTTTTTTTGTGAGGAACAACTCATTTTCACCATTTCTTTCACCTTGTTCCGAGAGAGAGAGCTTGAGGGAGGGATTTTCCATCATAAATCACTTGAGTGTTTGATTTTCTTCATCTCCTTTCGATCGTGAAGCCCGGATAGTCGATCTAACGCGTGTTCTTTGGATCAAAGTGCTTGGATCTTCAAGAGGTAATTTCTTCAACATATTGGATTTCGATTTTGTATTGAGATATGATTTTTTGAATGTTAAAATCATGTTGTATGAAGTGATATACGCATGATTATGGATATGTATGAATATTCATCGGATTTTTGAAAGGTTATTCAAGAACACTTTGAATATTGAGTTGGATTTGGGGGTTTTCGATTAATTGTTGTTGAAATCACGAATTTGGATATTCATATTGGATTATTGATCGTATTGAAGATGTTTTGTTGGTTTGAAACATTTTTTGGGGATTTGATATTGGTATTATTGAGGTTTGGTTGTAGACAATCGAAGTTTGGCCTCAACGTGTTCGATATAATGCCCCAATGAACTTGGTTTAGTCGTATCGACGTTTTGAGTTAGTTATATTTGTGTTTGATTTCGTATGTTGAACGGATTGTTGGTATTGTGTTATTCAAGGTTGTTCGGACGACCGGTAATTTCCTTAGGACGTTGTTCGAGAGAGATCGTATCATCACCGGTGTTAAGGTAAGTTAATTCTTACTCGGTTAAAAGGATATTCATTCCTTTTGTTGTTGTTCATTCATAATCATAACTCATTCATCATTGTATTAACCGTATTGAGACTTGTAATTGTCGAATAATCACTTCATTCACGAGGAACGACGGTTCCAATCATTTCATTGAACTATCAATCACTTCACTATTATTTTCATCTCGGTGAGTCATTCTTGACTTTGTCGGATTATTATTCATTGATATTCATTATGGTCATTCTCATTCATATGACATTCTGGGTTCATATTGCGTGGCCGGGTGTGGATGTGTGGAATTTTTAGTCGAGCACGCGATGGTCATGTATTGGGTCACCGATACATTGGACTGTGCACACGGTAACAATTACCTCCGTGAGATTAATTAGGTACAAGGACGGGTGTGTCCGGTCATCCGTCTTGTACACTTGCACAGAATATTACGGGCGTACTATGATGCTTCTCTTCAGCGTAATTCATAACTAAAGATATATCATGATTGTGTATTTTCAACCCTTGAGGATTGTTGTTCTGTGTAACTGACCCCGTTAGGGGATTTCGTTTTCAGGTCACAGCAAGGCAAAGGCACGGGAAGAGCATGTTGACGGCGAGGAGTCCCAGTGATACTAGTAGGGGACCCCAGTTTCTTTCAGTCATCCTTGTTTTTCTTCATATGTATTTCCGCTGCAAAATTCCGTTTGAAATGTTTATTTATTCAGGGTGGTGTATTTTATATTCATATAAAATATACTAGTATTCTGTATTGTCCTGGTGTATTGTACTTAAGCTCCTCATCGGAGTATTTGGTAATATAATGTGGTTCGGTACTACAATTATATTATTTAATTCATCAGTTTTCATTCGCCTGGTGGATCCCAGTCGGGGGTCCACGGCACTGTAATATCCGCCTAGTTTGGGGTGTTACAGAGTTGGTATCGGAGAGTGGTTTTGAATACTGCCCTCCGAGTCATGTCTCATTTGCAATCATCATCATCGGTCTAGTATCATTGGACTTTCGCGTCACGTGTGACCTGTGCCAATGCCGAGCCAATCAGACCGAAAGAACTGTAAGACTTCTAACGCCATGGTATAATTTTTGGCAATAATCATTCATTCATGATTCATCAGTTAACAATCCTCAAACATCATTTTCATTTTGATCAGGACGATCATGTTAACTCATTAATCACTCAATTCATTTCACAGTTCAGTTGTTGACCTTGAGGATCATATCTTTAATCTTGTTAACTTGTTCAGGTTAATCATTTCAAGAATTTCATCAGATATTCATGTCATCTCAGTTAATCATTCATGTAATCACTATGCTAGAGCGCGTATGCTCATTTTCATCATTTCATGACGTAATCATAATGTGATATTCATGCGAGAGATATAATCATCATGTGATTTTCCTACTTCAGTATGGAGAGAGCAGGCAGAGGACGCGGAGGACGAGGCCGCGGGGCGGGCCGAATCCCGAGAGCTCGTGTGAATACATGTGCGAACGCGAGGAATAATTCTAACTCATCAAGCAGCGACGCTGCTACTCATTCACCTGGACGTGATCATTCACTATCGGGGAGTCGTACCCGGGACACAGCTCAGTCAGAAGGTGTTCGGGTTGACCCACTCGCTTTTATGCAGGGCATGATGGCCCAAATGACTCAGATGGCACAACTGATGGAGACGATGCATAACTCAGCTAATCAAAATCAACAGGCTCCTCCGCCGCCACCTCAGAGGCAAGAGAGGAGTGTAGGCAGTATCATCAGCGACATCTCTCGCCAAAGGCCACCTAATTCTGAGGGCTCATCTGAGCCGGTGGATATTGTTCACTGGCTTGAACATTTTGAGAAGTTATTTGCTATGGTAGAGTGTCCCGAAGGACACAAAGTCTCAGTTGCGGCTTATTATTGTAATACCCGGTAGTAATTCAGTCATTATCATTCAGTAATTTCATTCGGTAATTGCCACTATGTAATTTTTCACTTGTTAATAATCATTCATCCGTGTTCACCGTTCGGAATAACTTCGAGTTGTGTATCTATATTGTTCATTGTTTCAACCTTACTCGGGAATCGAGACAAGAGTATTATCTTGATTGTTATAATTGATTCATTAGTAGATGTTGACGTTGGAGTTCATGTCATTTCTAATCTCCTCATTGTTCAAATTGTGATTTGTTGGGCGAACACTTGTAATCATTGCTTGGAACCACCGTTTTGGATTTTCCGTACTTCCATTTCGTGTTATTTTTTCCCAAATATTGATTCCTATTGCTTTTATTCTCTTCCCGGGTCATTTTTCATCATTTTAGGACCCAAGGGGGGTGTGCGCCGCGGCACAAGGAGTGTGCTCCGCGGCACACACATGCTGCTATTTTGGCCGACCCGACTGTACTGGGGGCCACGGTTCATGCCGGTAGGGCCGCGGCACACTATCGAGTCACTGCCGCGGCACACTCGTCCGGGCCGCGGCACACTTGTGTTGCAATTTTCGGCCAACCCGTCTGTACCGGGGGCCGCGGCTCATGCCGACGGCTCCGCGGCACACTGCCGAGTCACTGCCGCGGCACACTCGTCCGGGCCGCGGCACGTTGCCGATCACTGGGGGCAGTTTTGGCCATGTGCCGCGGCACACTTCGGCCGGGCCGCGGCACACAGTGCAGTCAGCACTATAATTGCGGTTTTTTGTGTGGAACAACTCATTTTTTTCCCATTTCTTCAACCTACGAGGGAGAGGGCTTGACGGGAGAGACTTTCCATCATCTATCACTTGAGTGTTTGATTTTCTTCATCTCCTTTCGATCGTGAAGCCCGGATAGTCGATCTAACGCATGTTCTTCGGATCAAAGTGCTTGGATCTTCAAGAGGTAATTTCTTCAACATCTTGGATTTCGATTTTGTATTGAGTTATGATGTTTTGGATGTTAAGATCATGTTATATGAAGTGATATACGCATGATTATGGATATGTCTGATTATTCATTGGATTGTTGAAGGATTATTCAAGAACACTTTGAATATTGAGTTGGATTTGGGGGTTTTCGATTAATCGTTGTTGTAATCACGAATTTGAATATTCATATTGGATTATTGATCGTATTGAAGATGTTTTGTTGGTCTGAAACACTTCTTGGGGATTTGATGTTGGTATTATTGAAGTTTGGTTGTAAACAATCGAAGTTTGGCCACAAAGTGTGCGATATAATGCCCCAATGAACTTGGTTTAGTTGTATCGACGTTTTGAGTTCGTTATATTCGTGTTTGATTCGTATGTTGAACGTATTGTTGGTAATTGTGTTATTCAAGGTTGTTCGAGCGACCGATATCTCAATTAGGACGTTGTTCATGGAAGGATAATTGTCACCGGTGTTGTGTAAGTTGATTCTTACTCGGTTAAAAGGATATTCATTCCTTTTGTTGTTGTTCATTCATAATCATACTCATTCATCATTGTATTAACCATATTGAGACTTGTAATTATCGAATAATCGCTTCATTCACGAGGAACGACGGTGTAATATCCGGATTTATTACGGTGTATTTCATCTGTATTCAAACCCTGTATTATTCGGATTGGTGGTTTTGATTATTGGAGTATGATATTTCGTGCATTGATATCATTGTACATAAGTATAGAAACATGCAAAATTGCTCAAACAACCTCGTGATAGCGTACGCTAAGAATGTATCTTAACGCGCGCTATCGGGCTATTATTAGCGCACGCTATGCAGGTAGGAGTTGCGTGCGCTAAGGACTCAATTATTGAGCGGGATAGCTAGCACATGCTCCAGCCGGGACATGGGTCCGGATAAGATTCCCGCGGACGCACCCGGACAATTCTGAAGTCAACCATTATTAGCGCACGCTAAGGAATGCTTAGTAGCGTGCGCTAACTTGTTAAAATGCAGAATATTATAAATAGGACAACAATTCGTTTTGGCTTGCATTTTACTCGTTCCTTCTGCATTCTTGAGAGGCCATAGAGCTGAGATATCCTCCTACACACTTAGAACACATTTTGTTGGTGTTTATATATTGGTTATCATTTGGGAATAATCATTGAAGTGGAATAGCACCTTGGAGTGGCATACAACCAACCGGAGTCGGATTCTACCTTACGGTTCAGTGATTTTCATCATATTAAGGTATGTTCAATCTATCTCCAGACTTAGAGTTGGATTCTAACGATTTGGATGATCACGTTAACAACATATGGATTTTCATAGACGAATTATCCAAGTATATCATGTTTGGAATATTGAGATGATTAAACTTTAAGTACCTTGATTATGATCATCATGATTCGAATCTTGTTACATTGGATATGTAAAGGAAGCTTCTATAAATGGTAAACCGAATCTAGTAGATGATTTCATAGTAATCTTGGACTAGACTTTAACATCATTATTGATAGATAAATCTAAAGGATTGATCATGGAAGGATTTATCTGGTATAGATGGAACGTTTAACAACTTCAGCATGATAATATTGATTGATATAGAGGTGTTGATATCAACCGTTAAGCCTTTCGAATTGTCGTATGAAGATTTGTAGTTGAAATGGAATATGGTTTATATGGTATGCATATCCCTGAATCCGAAGTTGTTGTTATCCGTAAGATCATTCATAATCGTATGTACATGGTATTCATGGAAGTAACATGAAGTATCACGGAAGATTTCATTGTTTCGATCATGGCGAGAACAGTTTACTGCTGAGCAGTAAACTGCCATGCACAGATAGCGCACACTATGCTATGTATATTAACGTGCGCTATCGAGCACGAGTTAGCGTATGCTACGTTTGGTACGTAACGTACGCTAGAGAATCGCATTTAGTCGATCGATCACCGTAGTATCGACCATATACGCTAGCGACGCTAGCTTTGTTGTTTGCGTGCGCTATCGAGCGCACTTAACGCACGCTACACGAGTACTTAGCGTGCGCTAAGCGCTTCAGCATTACATTTTTCGAACTTTTGGCCGTGAATCGAATTGTTAAACATTCGCATTTGAGATAAATCCTATATCATTTCTTTTGTTAAGGTTTGGTCTCGTTACGTGATTGATTGAGGAGGACGACCTTCGAGTGTTCATTTTCGTGGAAGTGTTGTTATTGTCTTCAAATCGAGGCAAGTACTTTATTGTTTTATGTATTGTTGTTATATATATTGTCGTGCATGTATGTCGTTGTTGTATGTCCACCTCGTGTTGGTCCGACGGGATCATCGGGGGATCTATGCTAGCGTGCGCTGGATCATCGGACGGGTTTTTCCACCACGGGTTGGTCTGACGGGATCATCGTGGGTTCTAGGCAGTGAACGCTGGATCGACGGAATTACCATGTGTCTGTTATGATATCATGTTATGATTATCAGTTATGTATGTCATTTATGAGTTTCTCGTAGGAGAAGACTCGTTGGTATTTTTCTTGTCGTTTATGTTATTCGTGTGATATGAATAATACGTTGTGGTACTTGTACTAGCATCGTTGTGCTAACCCCTTCGGGGGTGAACATTTTGTTTATGTTCACGATCCAGGAGAGCGGGAAAACAACCACTGGAGCTGCATGACGACGAGGGTGCAGAGTGATGTTTCGGCCGGGTTCATTTGTCTGTTGTTTATTGGTTATTTTCAATAAGTACTCGAGTACAAAGTTATTTGTGATGGATTTGAATTGGTGATGTATTATTGAGTTCCTGTTGAACAATTGTACTTTCAGTATTTGGTAAGAACTGTTGTATCTTAATTCCGTTATTTCTATTCGTTAGTACCTTTTAATGTCTGTTCAATTCTTCAGCCTTGTAAATCCTTATGTAAAGGATTTACGGCGCTGTAATATTCCTGAATATATTGGGGGTGTTACAGAATATGGTATCAGAGCTAAGATTATGGATATCTTGGCCGTTGGGTTAAAATAGGGGTCAATTATGTCTTTTGAGGTAACCGGCCATGAATGACATCACTGCACTGCCTACGTCTTCATGCGGACGGTGTTTGTAAGTTCCTAAACTCTATCTTGTTCTTTACATATTGTGTCTCTTTATACTCGAATATTAGAACGATGTTGTTTCCTGTATATTGAGTATTTATGCTTACAGTATGTTGAGAGGCGGACGTGGACGTGGTCGCGGTCGTGGACGCGGACGAAGAAATGCTGAAAGGGAAGCGTCGCCTTCTAACCAAAGCTACCATAGCTCAGACGAGCCGCAACAATCTATTAATAATGAACCAGATCCTGCTGTACCAGAGATCCTTCGTCAAGTGGTGAACCAGATGACTCAGTTCGCCCAAGTCGTGGACCGAATGCAAGTGGCAGTAGGACTACAGCAGGGAGAGAGACAGCAAGGAATCCCAGACATGGTAAATCGAGGTGACCGGTGGCTTCAAGAGGTGGCGAAGATGCAACCACCCAAATTCGATGGTATTTCTGAGACTCCCACCTGGGATCATTGGATGAAAGAACTGGAGAAAATCTTTGCTGGAATTAACTGCCCAGACGACCGGAGAGCCTCTATCGCTCAATATTTTCTGATAGGGGAAGCGTCCGAATGGTGGGAAGCCATCCGGCTTGTAGACCATGATGCCAATTGGATAGAGTTTAGATTGATGATGGAAGCTGAGTATTGCCCTCGTCCTGTGAGGGAAGCCAAAGTTCGGGAGTTTTTCTCCGCTCAGCCTTCTGATGTGCCAGTATCCCAGGCGATTAAGATGTTTAACCAGCAGCTGGCATTTGTTCGACATTTGGTCAGAACAGATACAGAAATGATGATCCATTTCGATATGAGGATGAAACCAGAAATCCAGAGGTACATGTCTGGATTTGAATGTACCACACTCCGTCAATACCAGGATAAGGCGTTGGCGTATGAGATCAAGGAAGCAGCCATGGAGAAATTTTCGGAATCCAAGAAACAGAAAGTCTCTGGTACTTTTACAGAGCACAAGAACAGCGGGGCCCGTAAGGCCCAGTCATCCTTTCACTCTTTCAAGAAACCACCGCACCCAGTTAGGAGCGGAAAGAACTTCGGAGCGACATCAACTATTACTGATGTTACCAGGAAATGCTTTAATCGCTGCGCACGGGCACTATCGACGAAATTGCCCCCTTCCTGTCAGAACTTGTTTTGATTGTGGACGAGAGGGACATCAAAGGTTTTGTGAAGAGGCCGCAAAGTCTTTTAGAGCCCGTACCCCACGGCCCGTAAGGAAGCCAAGATCCAATGACGCAAGAAAGGGTTCAGATGCCTCAGAATTTTGGCCGCGGGCGAGGCAGAGGACAATGGGACCGAAAGGGGACATCGAGTGCCAGATCGGCTCCCCCACATCTGTACGAGATGAGGAGGATAGACGATCAGGATGCTGCTGTCGCATCAGGTACTATCCAGATCCTTCCCCAGCCAGTTAGCGTTTTATTCGATACAGGAGCTACGCATTCTTTTATATCCTTGTCTTGTGTAAATCGTTTGAATGTTTCCGGTTTTCATACTTGTGAACCTTATGTTGTTGGTTTACCGAGATGGGAGAGGATTGTCGGAAACTTAGAAACTAGAAACTTCCCTGTATCATTTGGAGGCAGAGAGTGGCTCTCAAATCTGATCGTGATAGAAATGCAAGGAGATGACCTGATACTCGGAGACGATTGGCTTAATCGGTATGGAGCAATTGTAAAGTACCGAAGGAGGAATATCTCACTGATTGCTGACGATGGTTCCGAAATATTGTTCGAGGGGTGGAAACCGGGAAGCTCAGGAAAATTGATCAAGGCGATGAAAGCTATCAAATTGTTGAAACAGGGCTGTACCGGGTACTGGTGTTATGCAATGAAGAAAGAAGACGAAATTGTGGAACTTTCATCCATTACTGTTGTGAACGAATTTCCAGATGTATTTCCTGACGAGTTACCTGGACTACCTCCATGAAGAGATGTGGAATTTACCATCGAGCTGGAACCCGGAGCTACACCAATTTCCAAGGCGCCGTATCGTATGGCACCTACCGAGATGTACGAACTGAAGAAGCAGCTGGAGGAGTTACTGGACAAGGGCTATATTCAGCCAAGCGTTTCACCCTGGGGAGCGCCAGTTCTTTTTGTCCGAAAGAAGGATGGGTCGCTCCGACTGTGTATTGACTATCGAGAGCTGAACAAGATGACGATTAAGAACAAGTATCCGTTGCCACGGATTGATGATCTGTTTGACCAGTTGCAAGGGGCAACAATATTTTCTAAAATCGATCTGAGATCAGGATATCATTAGCTGAGGATTAAGGAATCTGATGTTCCGAAATCAGCGTTCAGAACTCGCTACGGACATTATGAGTTTGTAGTGATGCCGTTTGGTCTCACTAACGCACCGGCTGTATTTATGCAATTGATGAACAGAGTGTTCATTGAATTTTTGGATAAATTTGTGGTCGTGTTCATTGATGACATTCTGGTATATTCTAAGAGTCTGGAAGAACATGCGCAGCATTTACGGATTGTATTGGAACTTTTGAGAAACGAGCAATTGTACGCCAAACTTTCTAAGTGTGAATTCTGGCTAAAGGAAGTAATGTTCCTCGGCCATGTGGTGTCATCTAAAGGAGTCCGAGTAGATCCTCAGAAGATCGAAGCAATTATGGATTGGAAGCCTCCAAAGAACGTGAAAGAAGTCCGAAGCTTCTTAGGACTTGCTGGATATTATCGTCGATTCGTGGAAGGGTTTTCTAAAATCTCCCGCCCACTTACTCGATCACGCAGTAAAACTCAAAAGTTTGAGTGAAATGAATTGTGTCAGATTAGCTTTGATGAATTGAAGAAGAGATTGACGACGGCACCGATTCTATCACTTCCACAGGGAACTGGAGGATTTATAGTTTACAGTGATGCTTCGAACCAAGGACTTGGGTGCGTATTGATGCAGAATGATAAGGTGATCGCTTATGCGTCGCGACAGCTGAAACCTTATGAAGTGAATTACCCGACACATGATTTGGAGCTTGCAGCAGTAGTTTTTGCTTTGAAGATCTGGAGACATTATCTGTATGGGACTCACTGTCAGATCTTTACAGATCACAAGAGTCTCAAGTACATATTCAGTTAGAAAGAATTAAACATGCGGCAAAGAAGATGGTTGGAACTTATTAAGGACTATGACTTGGAGATTTTATATCATCCAGGCAAAGCGAATGTAGTGGCCGATGCACTTAGCCGCAAGCCTGCTTCTATTCAGATGCTGGAGACGCTGACCTCCCAACTTAGCCTTCAACGAGAGATGATTCGTGAAGGAATAGAGGTATGGTTACAAAGAGTCCAAGGACAACTGTGCGTGATGGAGATAACTTCATTGTTAACCGAAGGAATCAAATCTAGACAGGCAGATGATCCTCTGATGATTCGGCTACGTGATGAAGTGATCAAAAGAAAGGCCCCCGGATTCATAATTCATGATGATGGAGTTTTGAGATTTCAGAACCGACTCTGCGTTCCCGATGATGATGTTCTCAAATGCATAATTATGAAGGAAGCTCACGCCGCCCTATTCTATCCACCCGGCACCAAGAAGATGTATAAGGACTTGAAGCGGAATTTACGTGGGGCAACATGAAGAAAGATGTAGCGGACTATGTTTCGAAATGCTTGACTTGTCAGCAGGTTAAGATCGAGCATCAACGGCCTGCCGGAATGTTGAAGCCACTCCCGATTCCTGAATGGAAGTGGGAGGACATATCGATGGACTTTATCACTAATATGCCGAAAACAAGGACAGGAATGAACATGATTTGGGTGATAGTTGATCGTTTAACCAAAGCAGCTCATTTTCTAGGCATTAAGGATACGTGGGGACCATAGAGGTTGGCACGAGTATTTATTTCGGAGTTAGTCCGATTGCATGGTACGCCGAAGACCATTGTTTCTGATCGAGACGGCCGTTTTGTGTCTCACTTTTAGAAAGCAGTTCATAAGGCCTTGGGGACCAAATTGAACTTTAGTACAGCTTATCACCCGCAGACTGATGGACAATCTGAGAGAACTATACAAACGGTGGACGACATGCTAAGGGCCTGTGCCTTAGATTGGTCAAACGATTGGGAAGTTCATCTACCGTTAATTGAATTTACCTACAACAATAGTTGGCATGCTTCCATTAAGATGGCACCGTTTGAGGCATTATACTGGAGGAGATGTAGATCGCCCCTATGCTGGGACGATTCGTCAGACTTGATCGGAACAGAACCAGAGTTGATCGTGCAGACTCGAGAGAAGATAGCCTTGATTCGTGAAAGGCTGTTGACCGGTCAGAGTCGCCAGAAATCTTACGCAGACGTACGCCGTCGCCCACTGGAGTTCAATACTAGAGACCATGTACTTTTGAAGGTTTCTCCTACTCGGGGAATCTTTCGTTTCGGAAGGAAAGGAAAGCTGAGTCCAAGATATATCGGACCATTTTAGATCCTCGAGAGAGTTGGGGAGTTGGCATACAGATTGGCATTGCCGCCATCATTGTGCCATGTTCATAACGTGTTCCACGTATCCCAGTTACGGATGTATATACAAGATCCCAGTCATATCATTAATTTCGGCGAGATCGAAGTCGCGCAGGATGGGACGTTCGAAGAAAGACCGGTTAAGATACTCGAGAGTTGAGTTAAGCAACTGAGGAACAAACCAATCGTTTTGGTCAAAGTTCAATGGTCACGTCACGGAATGGAAGAAGCCACCTGGGAAACAGAAGCTGATATGAAGTCTAGATATCCCGAGTTATTTTCGTCTTGAGTTTCGGGACGAAACTCCTTTTTAGTAGGAGAGTATGTAATATCCGGATTTATTACGGTGTATTTCATCTGTATTCAAACCCTGTATTATTCGGATTGGTGGTTTTGATTATTGGAGTATGATATTTCGTGCATTGATATCATTGTACATAAGTATAGAAACATGCAAAATTGCTCAAACAACCTCGTGATAGCGCACGCTAAGAATGTATCTTAACGCGCGTTATTAGCGCACGCTATGCAGGTAGGAGTTGCGTGCGCTAAGGACTCAATTATTGAGCGGGACAGCTAGCACATGCGCCAGCCGGGACATGGGTCCGGATAAGATTCCTGCGGACGCACCCGGACAATTCTGAAGTCAACCATTATTAGCGCACGCTAAGGAATGCTTAGTAGCGTGCGCTAACTTGTTAAAATGCAGAATATTATAAATAGGACAACAACTCGTTTTGGCTTGCATTTTACTCATTCCTTCTGCATTCTTGAGAGGCCAGAGAGCTGAGATATCCTCCTACACACTTAGAACACATTTTGTTGGTGTTTATATATTGGTTATCATTTGGGAATAATCATTGAAGTGGAATAGCACCTTGGAGTGGCATACAACCAACCGGAGTCGGATTCTACGTTACGGTTCAGTGATTTTCATCATATTAAGGTATGTTCAATCTATCTCCAGACTTAGAGTTGGATTCTAACGATTTGGATGATCACGTTAACAAGATATGGATTTTCATAGATGAATTATCCAAGTATATCATGTTTAGAATATTGAGATGATTAAACTTTAAGTACCTTGATTATGATCATCATGATTCGAATCTTGTTACATTGGATATGTAAAGGAAGCTTCTATCAATGGTAAACCGAATCTAGTAGATGATTTCATAGTAATCTTGGACTAGACTTTAACATCATTATTGATAGATAAATCTAAAGGATTGATCATGGAAGGATTTATCTAGTATAGATGGAACGTTTAACAACTTCAGCATGATAATATTGATTGATATAGAGGTGTTGATATCAACCGTTAAGCCTTTCGAATTGTCGTATGAAGATTTGTAGTTGAAATGGAATATGGTTTATATGGTATGCATATCCCTGAATCCAAAGTTGTTGTTATCCGTAAGATCATTCATAATCGTATGTACATGGTATTCATGGAAGTAACATGAAGTATCACGGAAGATTTCATTGTTTCAATCATGGCGAGAACAGTTTACTGCTCAGCAGTAAACTGCCATGCACAGATAGCGCACGCTATGCTATGTATATTAACGTGCGCTATCGAGAACGAGTTAGCGTACGCTACGTTTGGTACGTAACGTACGCTAGAGCATCAGACGAGTCAGTCGACTGATCAGTGTAGTACTGACCATATACAGTTAGCGTACGCTAGGCTTTGTTGTTTGCGTGCGCTATCGAGCAGACTTAACGCACACTACACAGAGTACTTAGCGTGCGCTAAGCAGCTCAGGCAGATTACATTTTTATGAACTTTTGGCCGTGAATCGAATTGTTAAACATTCGTACGACGTGAGATAAATCTTATATCATTTCTTTTGTTAAGGTTTGGTCTCGTTACGTGATTGATTGAGGAGGACGACCTTCGAGTGTTCATTTTCGTGGAAGTGTTGTTATTGTCTTCAAATCGAGGCAAGTACTTTATTGTTTTATGTATTGTTGTTATACATATTTTCGTGCATGTATGTCGTTGTTGTATGTCCACCTCGTGTTGGTCCGACGGGATCATCGGGGGATCTATGCTAGCGTGCGCTGGATCATCGGACAGGTTTTTCCACCACGGGTTGGTCTGACGGGATCATCGTGGGTTCTAGGCAGTGAATACTGGATCGACGGAATTACCATGTGTATGTTATGATATCATGTTATGATTATCAGTTATGTATGTCATTTATGAGTTTCTCTTAGGAGAAGACTCGTTGGTATTTTTCTTGTCGTTTATGTTATTCGTGTGATATGAATAATACGTTGTGGTACTTGTACTAGCATCGTTGTGCTAACCCCTTCGGGGGTGAACATTTTGTTTATGTTCAGGATCCAGGAGAGCGGGAAAACAACCACTGGAGCTGCATGACGACGAGGGTGCAGAGTGATGTTTCGGCCGGGTTCATTTGTCTGTTGTTTATTGGTTATTTTCAATAAGTACTCGAGTACGAAGTTATTTGTGATGGATTTGAATTGGTGATGTATTATTGAGTTCCTGTTGAACAATTGTACTTTCAGTATTTGGTAAGAACTGTTGTATCTTAATTCCGTTATTTCTATTCGTTAGTACCTTTTAATGTCTGTTCAATTCTTCAGCCTTGTAAATCCTTATGTAAAGGATTTACGGCGCTGTAATATTCCTGAATATATCGGGGGTGTTACAGACGGTTCCAAGCATTTCATTGAGTTATCAATCACGTCACTATTATTAGCGCACCTCGGTGAGTCATTCTTGGCCTTGTCGAATTATTATTCAATATTACTCTTCATGGTCATTTCTTGTCCATATGACCTTCTGGGTTCATATTGTGTGGCCGGGTGGGGATGTGTGGAATTTTTAGTCGGGCACGTGATGGTCATGTGTTGGGTTCACCGACACATTGGACTGTGCACACGGTAATGTACCTCCGTGAGACTAATTAGGTACAAGGACGGGTGTGTCCGGACACTCGTCTTGTGCACATGCACATACCATTACGAGCGTACTATGATACTCCTCTTCAGCGTAACTCATAACTAAGGATATTTAATAACTTCAGATATATCATGATTGTGTATTTTCAACCCTTGAGGATTGTTGTTCTGCGTAACTGACCCCGTTAGGGGATTTTGTTTTCAGGTCACGGCAAGGCAAAGGCACGGGAAGAGCATGTTGACGTCGAGGAGTCCCAGTGATACTAGTAGGGGGCCCCAGTCATTCAGTCATTTCAGTCATTCTTATTTCTCTTCATTTGTATTTTCCACTGCAAAATTCCGTTTGAGATGTTTATTTATTCAGGGTGGTGTATTTTATCTTCATATAAAATATACTAGTATTCTGTGTTGTCCTGGTGTATTGTACTTAAGCTCCTCATTGGAGTATTTGATAATATAATGTGTTTCGGTACTACAGTTATATTATTTAATTCATCAGTTTTCATTCGCCTGGTGGGTCCCAGTCGGGGGTCCACGGCACTGTAATATCTGCCTAGTTTGGGGTGTTACAGAGTTGGTATCGGAGCGTGGTTTTGAATACTACCTTACGAGTCATGTCTCATTTGAAATCATCGTCATCGGACTAGTATCATTGGACCTTCGCGTCACATGTGACCTGTGCAAATGTCGAGCCAATCAGACCAAGAAATGTAAGATTTCTAATGCCATGGTATAATTTCTAGCAATAATCATTCATTCATAATTCATCAGCTAACAATCCTCAATCATCATTTTCATTTTGACCAGGACGGTCATGTTAACTCATTAGTCACTCAATTCATTTCATTACTCGATTGTTGATCTGGACGATCATATCATTAATCTTGTTAACTTGTTCAATATAATCATTTCAATAATTTCATCAGATAATCATGTCACCTCTGTTAATCATTCATGTAATCACTGTGTTAGAGCGTGTATGCTCATTTTCATCATCTCATGTCATAATCATAACGTGATATTCATGCGGGAAATATAATTATCATGTGACTTTCCTACTTCAGTATGGAGAGAGCAGGCAGAGGACGCGGAGGACGAGGCCGTGGTGCGGGCCGAATGCCGAGAGCTCGTGTGAATACACGTGCGAACGCAAGGAATATTGCTAAAGCGACGATGCCACTCATTCACCTGGACGCGATCATTCGCTAACGGGGAGTCGTACCCGGGACACGGCTCAGTCAGAAGGTGTCCGAGTTGACCCACTCGCTTTTATGCAGGGCATGATGGCCCAAATGACGCAGATGGCACAACTGATGGAGACGATGCATAACTCAGCTAATCAAAATCAACAGGCTCCTCCACCGCCACCTCAGAGGCAAGAGAGGAATGTGAGCAGTATCATCGGCGACATCTCTCGCCAAAGGACACCTACTTTTGAAGGCTCATCTGAGCCGGCGGATATTGTTCATTGGCTTGAAAATTTCGAGAAGTTATTTGCTATGGTAGAGTGTCCCGAAGGACACAAAGTTTCAGTTGCGGCTTACTACCTGGGTAAGAGCGCTCATTCTTGGTGGTTATCGTTGAAGCCCACTGACGGATCATGTACTTGGGATCAATTCAAGACTCTCATGATAGAGAGGTATTATCCGGCCCCACTCAGAGAGGCCAATCTATCGGAATTACTCACTCCCGACCCCTCAACACACGAGGATGTTCTCGCCATTGCCGAGAAATTTCAGGAACTTCTTCCATTCGCTTCATCTATCATTCACTCCGAGGCGAATAAGATTAAGTATTTCAGCAAGAGATTGAAACCCCGTATGCGGATGTAGTTACTTAATCATAATTGCACCACGTTGGCCGAATTCATCGAGAAAGCTCTTACCTATGAGCTTACTGCTAAGGAAATTGCTAAGCAGCAACCTTCATCTGCTAGCAAGAAGTCCAAGAATCGTAATCAGTCTGAAGACGGTCAGACAACCTTAAAGAAACCTCGTACGGGCTCTACTTTTTCGGAGCGACCTCCTATGACGCCTAAACCCACGGAATCTCAGTCACGAGCGGCCAGTTCGGCCATCACCTGTTTTAACTGTGGGGATCTTGGTCATCTCAGTACCAAGTGTCCGAGACAGACTATCACGTGTCATAACTGTAGGATTACTAGGCATAAGGCCCGTTTTTTCCGTAGGGACTCCAAACCTACTCCGACGTCATCTCAGGCCCCGAAGCAGTCATCCGTTCAGAATCAAGCTACTCATTCAGCGTCGTTTAAAACGACAGGAGCGAATAAAGGTGGAGCCTATAGCCAGCAGACGGGAGCATCCGGTGTCGGGACTAGCAAGCCCCGAATTAATGAGATGAAAAAGACCAACGATCCAGAGGCCCGGATGATCTCAGGTACACTCGATATTCTATCTCAACCTGTGTGTACCCTTTTTTATACTGGTGCATCTCATTCATTCATTTCCGTGTCGTGTTTGAGTAGACTACGTCTGGGTAGTGCTACTAGTTGTGAGCCTTATGTCATTAGTCTACCTGATGGTAGACGAATTATCAGAAATCGTGAGCTTCAGAATTGTCCGATTCAGCTTCATGGCCGTGTATGGCCAGCGGACCTAATCGTGGTAGATTTGTCGAGAGACGACGTCATCTTGGATATTGATTGGAAGGATCGTCATGATGCCATCATTAGTGTCCGTAAGCATATGGTCACTATCATTTCAGACGATGGGGTCGAATGTGTGTTTCAGAGAGGTAATCCCAGTTGTTTTGGAAGAGTTATTAATTTGATGAAAGCAGTTAGATTACTCAATCAGGGGTGTATTGGTTATTGGTGCTATATGACTAAAACCGAGAAATCATCAATAATGTTGGCGGATATACCGATAGTGAGAGAATATGCCGACGTATTTCCCAGATGAGTTACCTAGTTTGCCTCCACAGAAAGAGGTGGAATTCACAATTGAGTTGGAGTCTGGTACGTCTCCAATATCGAAGGCACCGTACCGGATGGCCCCGACCGAAATGCAGGAGTTGAAGAATCAACTTGAGGAATTGTTCGAGAAAGGTTATATCCGACCGAGTGCGTCCCCGTGGGGAGCACCAGTGTTGTTTGTCAAGAAGAAGGATGGTTCATTTCGTTTGTGTATTGATTATCGGGAGTTGAACATGGTGACAATCAAGAATAAGTATCCCTTACCCCGTATTGTTGATCTTATAGATCAACTTCAGGGAGCTTCAATATTTTCCAAGATCGACCTAAGATCTGGATATCATCAGTTGCAAATTCGAGAGTCGGATATCGCAACGACAGCGTTTCATACACGCTATGGTCATTATGAGTTCGTAGTTATGCCGTTCGGGCGAACTAATGCCCCTGCGGTATTCATGGAGTTAATGAATCAGGTTTTCAGCGACTTTTTGGATCAGTTTATTGTTGTCTTCATCGATGACATTTTGATTTATTCTCGTGACCGAGAGGAACACGAGGTTCATCTTCATCAGGTTCTCGACGTGTTAAGACGAGAGCAACTTTATGGAAAGTTTTCCAAGTATGAGTTCTGGATGTCCGAAGTGACTTTTCTCGGGCATGTATTTTCATCAGATGGAGTGAGTGTTGATCCTCAGAAGACGGAGGCTATCCAAGATTGGTTACCTCCGAAAAATGTTAAGGAAATCCAAAGCTTTCTCGGATTAGCCGGTTATTATCGGCGGTTTGTGGAAGGATTTTCTAAAATCGCTCAACCAATGACGAACCTTTTGCGAAAGGATAAGAAATACACGTGGTCCGACACGTGTCAGCGGAGTTTTGAGGAACTCAAGAGCCGGTTAATTTCAGCACCTGTACTTTCCTTGCCGCAAGGGATGGAAGGATTTGTGATTTGTAGTGATGCGTCCGGGCAGGGTCTCGGATGTGTACTCATGAAGAATGGGAAGGTTATTGCTTATGCTTCACGGCAATTGAGACCTTACGAGGTTAATTATCCGACCCGTGACCTGGAGTTAGCAGCCGTGGTTTTCGCGTTGAAGATTTGACTTCAATACCTTTATGGCGTCACCTGTCATATTTTCACCGATCACAAGAGTTTGAGGTATATATTTACTCAGAAGGAGTTAAATATGCGATAGAGGCGGTGGTTGGAACTAATCAAAGATTATGATATCGAGATCCTTTACCACCCGGGGAAGGCGAATGTTGTCGCCGACGCTTTGAGTCGTGAGTCCGTTCAGGAGCAGATGCTTGCTCGTTTAACAGTTCAGAAAGAGCTTCAACAGGAATTCCTTAGACCCGAGATCGAGTTCTGGCTTCAATGAGTGCAAGGGCAACTTTGCACGTTAGAGATTTCATCGCCACTTGAGGAGGCAATCAGAGAGAATCGGGGTTCAGACCCATCATTGTTGCGCATCCGTGAGGATGTGGCTCAGGGGAAAGCCCCTGGATTCATGGTCCACGAGGATGGACTTTTGAGATTTAAGAATCGGTTGTGCATACCGGCGAATGACGAGTTGAAAAACTCGATTTTGAGAGAAGCTCATGCTACCCCTTATTCTGTTCATCCGGGGTCTAGCAAGATGTACAAGGACTTGAAACAAAATTACTGGTGGAGTAATATGAAGCGAGAAGTCGCAGAATTTGTTTCAAGATGCTTAACCTATCAACAAGTCAAGATTGAACATCAGCGACCGGCGGGTATGCTGAAACCTCTCCCTATTCCAGAATGGAAGTGGGAAGACATTTCTATGGATTTCATCACGAGTTTGCCGACGAGTCGTCGTGGCATGAATACGATCTGGGTGATTGTGGACTGCTTAACTAAATCATCTCATTTCCTTGAGATTAAGGATACGTGGGGTCCCGAGAGACTTGCCCAGCTGTTCATCAAAGAGATAGTGAGACTGCACGGTACTCCTAAAAGTATCGTTTCCGATCGTGACGGACGGTTTGTGTCTCATTTTTGGAAATCAGTTCATCGTGCTATGGGAACTCAACTTAATCTCATTACCGTCTTTCATACTCAGTCCTACGGACAATCAGAGAGGACTATTCAGACATTGGAGGACATGTCGAGGGCATGCGTCCTCGATTAGAAAGACGATTGGGAAACCCAACTACCATTGATCGAGTTCACGTATAATAATAGTTGGCATGCTTCGATTAAGATGGCACCTTACGAGGCCTTGTACGGTCGTCGTTGTTGATCTCCGTTGTGTTGGGATTGTTGGGATTCGGTGCCTAAAAACGAAGGCCCAGCGGAAGCGGTAAAACGAAAATTAATTCGATCCGAATCCCTACGAGGATCGATCGAGCTACGTATATACGAAAATATAAACGAAAAGCAAGAGTCATAAAAACTCACCCTTGTAGTCCGTTGATTAGATGGATAACCTTCTCTTGAGCTATTCCCCAAGCTCTTGAACGATCCAACGCCGAAAGCACCGCGTCTCTACTTGCCACGCGCCGGAGAAATGACCGGAACGACGATCACCTTGCTATCCTCCGAGGATACGGCTAGAGCTAAGTGATGAAGCTATATATGGAAAGATTGCTACACTCTAAGTGTTTTAATCTTACTCTCTCTATATGATTTTCTCTCAATTTTTCTCCAAGAAAAATGAAGAAGTAGTTGATGAACAAAGATGAAGAAGACTTTGAGAAGTCTTTTCTCTCTCTCTCAATCTCACTCACGTAGGAATCCCTTGAAATCAATGAGTGAGAGATGTCTTCTTCTTCCTTTATTCAACTCTTCACATGATACATCTCATTATTATGAGAATCAAAGCCCCACAAAGTCATATTTTTCATATAAAATGAAAACAACAAGACAAGAGGAAAGTGGGTGGAAATTCGGGGGGCGGCTACCATGCAGAAACGGATGAGTTCGGTTCGTTTCGGACTCCCGTGAGTCCAAACAGATAAACTACGATTCTGTTCCGATGTATTTGTATCGATTAATTAATCCAATTAATTAAACATATCAAATACAAAATAACATAATTAATTTTTCCAATAAATAATTATATTCATGAATTAAATTAATCACCCAGTGATATATTTAATCCATTAAGCCGTAAATCAATTTATCCGATAAATCGATTTAAACATCCAATGTCCCAAATTAGATATCCAATATCTAATATTCATAATGAGAGAATTAGCTTAATTCATTCCGTCGTCAATCCTAATGCGCGACTCGGTAGGTCCGTCTCAGTCAGCAATGGGAGGAACCAAAGAGTAGTAGCACCACCTAGCCAGCCTGGTGGCCTACACTGTACCCCGACTGAGAACGAATGATTGGGATCATTCAAGAACCATTTTATCGTGAATACCAGTATACGTATAAACCCTTCTTTCAAATGTCCCGATCAAGTTATAGGGTCACGGTCAGTCAAACCCTATCTGTACTTGACGCTATGCATGCGTTAATGCAAATCGAGATCATCGAGCTATCGTGTATCTAATACAACTAGCTCCAATGCTTTGGCCAAAGACTTATGATCTCATCTCCCAATAACCGCATAGGACATATAACCCGCTCACTAATGGGAGAAAGAATTCTATCTTGGTATTCAGTAGGACCTGCTACTTGCCCGTCAAGATGCACGCCGAGTTGACCCCGCCTTAGGTTTACGTGGTCGAACTACTCTAATGAAAATCTTGACGTCACAAGCACATCCCTACTAAATCCTCAAGTCGAAGGTTCACGAATACCTATCACAACCTTTCGATTCCGTCATTGACTGTCCCGGAGTGAAATCCATGTGACGAATCGAGGGTGAGTCGGTTCGAGTATACTAATCCAATTAGCATACCTATAACATGTGCTCCCACTAACCATTAGTGTTCGACAGGCACTCTCCATGTCAAAGAACACGTCATACAAGTCTTCACATAAACTTAACGCCCAGTCAAGTTTCATCGACTTGCGAACGATTAAGTATTTGAGCTATAACCTTTCCAGTGCCGACCCCCTTATCCAATAAGGAGTGGAACGTTTTGCTCTTAAATACACGGACTAGTTTTTATATGTTTATTTACGAGTTAGGAATGCCAGTAACTACCAGTAAATAAAGAAACATTCATTTGCCTTATATAAATGGTTTACATAATTACAAGTACAATGCCCTCACTCAACAACCTCTAAGTGGCATTCGAGGGCATACTCCTAACAATCTCCCACTTGCACTCAATGCCACACACTATGGTATCTAATACCCATGTTCTCCAGATGACGCTCCAAGCTAGTCTGAGAAAGTGGCTTGGTCAGTGGATCGGCGACGTTGTCGGCCGAGTCTACTCTGTGCAGCACAATGTATCCCTTGTGAACAAATTCTCTTACGAGATGATACTTCCTCTCAATATGTTTGGTGCTATTGTGAAACCTCGGCTCCTTGGCCTGCGCTACAGCTCCGTCGTTGTCGCAAAGATACTGAACAGCAAATTTCAAAGACATGGTATCATTTGAAGTTCTCCCAGAAACTTCTTAATCCAGAACCCTTCCTTGGAAGCCTCCGAGGCTGCTTGATACTCAGCCTGACAGGTGGAATCAGCAGTCGCGGTTCGCTTGGCACTACGCCAAGATACTACTCCTCCATTAAGAGTAAATATGTAACCAGAAGTGGACATCGAGTCGTCCTTCAGGCCTTGGAAGTCCGAATCAGTGAATCACACCACATCCAAATCTCCACCGCCATACATAAGAACCATATCTCTCGTTCTTCTCAAGTACTTGAGAACGTTCTTTACAGCAGTCCAATGTTCCCTACCTGGGTTTGCCTGAAACCTACTCACCACGCTTACAGCATGCGCGATGTCAGGTCTTGTACACAACATAGCATACATAAGGCTACCCACGGCCGAAGCATATGGTATATTACTCATTTCCTTGCGTTGTTCCTCACTTTGAATACACATCTTCAAGGTGAGTTTTATTCCATGTTGCATCGGTAGGAACCCTCTTTTAGAATCATCCATCTTAAATCGCTTTAAGATCTTATCTATATAGAGGGCTTGGGAAAGGCCTATTGTTCTCTTCGTTCTATCCCGTTAGAGCCGAATACCAAGAATATAGGTTGCTTGTCCCAAGTCTTTCATGGAGAAATTACTCGAAAGCCAAGCTTTCACAGAACTGAGCATTCCCACATCATTTCCTATTAGTAGAATGTCATCTACATATAGTACTAAGAATGCGATCTTGTTCCCACTAACCTTCTTGTATACACAAGGTTCCTCTTCATTTTGCACGAAGTCAAACTCTTTGACCGCCTCGTCAAAACGAAGGTTCCAACTACGCGACGCTTGCTTCAGTCCATAAATGGAACGCTGAAGCTTGCACACTTTTTGAATATCGACTTCGGACACAAAGCCTTTAGGCTGCTCCATATAGATTTCCACCTCGAGGAATCCATTAAGGAAAGCCGTCTTTACGTCCATTTGCCATATCTCATAATCGTGGTAGGCAGCTATAGCAAGCATCATGCGAATAGACTTGATCATGGCTACGGGCGAGAAGGTATCGTGGTAATCGATCCCTTCCTTTTGGGTATAACCCTTTGCCACAAGTCTGGCCTTATAGGCGTCAACCTTGCCATCACCATCAGTCTCTCTCTTGTAGATCCACTTATTCCCAATGGGCACTATGCCCTTGGGGCGGTCTACTAGAGTCCAGACCTGATTTACATGCATCGAGTCTATCTCAGCTTCCATAGCTTCACGCCATTTCGCGGAGTCTACATCCACCATCGCTTGGTCATAGGTCGTCGGGTCGGTCTCTTGGCTATCACTTGGAACCTCATGGAGACCCAGCTCCTCCAAGTGCACAAGTGTAACACCCCAAACTAGGCGGATATTACAGTGCCGTAAATCGCCAACTGGGACCCACCAGGCAAATGAAAATGAATGAATTACATAGGATAAATGTAGTACCGAGCTACATTACAACAATAATTACTCCGATGAGGAGTTTAGTTATAACACACCAGGACAATACCGAATACTAGTGTATTTAATATGAAGATAAAATACACAACACTGAATGAAACGGAGTATTCAAATGAAAGTGTGCAGCGGAAAATAAAGGACAATAACATGAATAACTGAAAGATCGGGGCCCCCTACTAGTATCACTGGGACTCCTCGACGTCAGCGTGTTCTCCCCGTACTTTTGCCTTGCCAAGACCTGAAAAACAAAATCCCCAAACGGGGTCAGTTACAAAGAACAACAATCCTCAAGGGTTGAAAATACACAATCATGATTATATCTGAAGTTATGAAATATGCTGTCGAAACATACGCATTCAAACATTCTATATGCATCAAATAACAGTACGGCTCAAAGGGTGGCGCCACACTACGCCCGGGATGGAAATGTGTCAGTGCTCAAGCCTCCAACGATCGAATACACGCGTGGTCTTGTACCTAATCGGTCTCACGAGACACATTGACTCGTGTGCACACCCAATGTGAGGCCAACAACCAACACACGACATAAATGTGCCCGACATGAAAATCCTACACATACCAACCGCACGCCAAGATGACCCGAATGCCACGATATAACAAAAGTGACATCGAAAATGAATAATGACTCACCGAGGTGGAATGGTAATGAAATAAATGACAAATTAATGAAAAGATTGGAACCGCTGCTCCTTATGACTGAAATGATTAATTGATAACAACAAGTTTTGATACGGTTAATATAATGATGAATGAGTTATGATTATGAATGAACAACAACAAAAGGGATGAATATCCTTTTAACCGAGTAAGAATTAACTTACACAATACCGTTGAAGAAAGTCCTTCCACGAACAAAAGTCCTAAATGAAGTGTCGGTCGCACGAACAACCTTAATTCAATACAATTACCAACAATCCGATCAATACACGAATTAAACACGAATATAACGAACTCAAAACGTCGATACGATTAAACTAAGTTCATTGGGGCATTATATCGAACACGTTGTGGCCAAACTCCGGTTGTTTACAATCAAATCTCAATAAGCCACTATTATATCCCCCAAGAAGTGTTTCAAACCAACAAAACATCTCCAATACGATCAATAATCCATTATGAATATCCAAAATCGTGATTATAACGACAATTAATCGAAAACCCCCAACTTCAACTCGGTATACAAAGTGTTCTTGAATAATCCCTCAATAATCCAATGAATCCTTATACAAACTCATAATCATATACATATCCCTTCATATAACATGATTATAACGTCCAAAATATCATATCTCAACACAAAATCGAAGTCCAAGGTGTCGAAGAAATTACCTCTTGAATATCCAATCACTTCGATCCGAAGAACACGAGTTTAATCGAGTATCCAAGCTTCCCAAATGATTGAAGGTGATGAAAATACACACTCAAATGATAATTGATGAAGAAAACTCTCCCTCAAGCTTATCTCTCTCGTAAGAAGGTGGAAAAGATGGAAAAAATGAGCCGAAATGCTCAAAACCAATTTATAGAGGTTGACTACCTGCCGACACGGCCCGGCCGATCGGCACGGCCGTGTCGCATACCGCCGACAGGACTCGACCGTGTCCTCGCTTGACATGGTCGCGCGCGAGGGCCTTCCGAAAGTGACCCGTCCGACAGCCGATCAAGATGACTCGACTGACCGTGTCCCGAGACACGGCCGCGCCCGGCGATCGGTTACAGCTTATCCGGAAGAGTTCGACTCGGCCGTGCCAAACGACACGGTCGAGTCCTGTGGGCAGATACTTCGGAATTTCCGGACGAGTACGGCACGGGCCGTGTCGGACGACACGACCGAGTCCGGTCGGCAGTGATCGGCCAAAAGCTGAAAAATGAGCGGGTGAGCTAAAACGACCATAACTCTCTCGTCCGGACTCCGATTGACTCACCGTTTGAACCATTGGAAAGCTAACTCGATGCTATATAATATTGCCAAGATTTAGAATTTTTGGAGTTACCAAAAATTAATGGTGATCTTACAAAGTCGAACTCATATGAGGAAAGTTGAAACAATGAACAATAATGATACACAATTCGAAGTTTTTCCGAACGGTGAACACGGTGAACGAACATGATTGATGAATGATTATAATTGAGTGAAAATACACTGAGTGACAATTACAGACTGATAATTACTGAATGAAAATGAATGAATTACAACCGGGTATTACATACTCCCCCCCTTAAAAAGAGTTTCGTCCCCGAACCTAAGGGTCAAACAACTCGGGATAACTCTCCCGCATATTCTCCTCGGTTTCCCAAGTGGCCTCTTCGACTCCGTGTCTAGACCACTGAATCTTGACCAAAGGGATCGTCTTGTTCCTCAACTGTTTGATTCGCCGCTCTAACACTGCACAGACGCTCCTCGCACGAACGATCATCTGCGATCTCGATTCGCCGAATCAAGTATGTGACTCGGTCGGCAACATACTTCCGCAATCGAGAGACATGAAACACATTATGAATTCGGCTCAACGCGGAGTTAACACCAATCGATCAGCTAACTCGCCTACTCGATCCAAAAGTGAAACCGGTCCCCTGAATCTCGTACTCAACTTCCACAGTTTTACGAAACGGAAAATACCTCTACTCGGGGATACCTTGACCAACACATGGTCACCCGTCTCGAACTCTAGTGGTCGATTTACGATTATACGCATATGATTTCGCCGACTGAGCCGTCAACATACGACTCTTGATCAAAGCTACCTTCTCTCGGCGGCTATAAGCATATCGGGTTCGGTGCCGATTGATTCTGACAAGTCATCCCAACACAAGGGAGATCGACAACGACGACCGTACAAGGCCTCGTAAGGTGCCATCTTAATGGAGGCATGCCAACTATTATTATACGTGAACTCGATCAGTGGTAGTTGGGCTTCCCAATCGTCCTTCCAATCGAGGACGCATGCCCTCAACATGTCCTCTAATGTCTGTATAGTCCTCTCTGATTGTCCGTCGGACTGAGGATGAAAGGCGGTACTGAGATTGAGCTGAGTTCCCATAGCACGATGAACTGATTTCCAAAAATGAGACACAAATCGTCCGTCACGATCGGAAACGATACTCTTAGGAGTACCGTGCAGTCTCACTATCTCCTTGATGAACAACTGGGCCAGTCTCTTGGGACTCCACATATCCTTGATTTCAAGGAAATGAGCTAAATTAGTAAAGTAGTCCGCGATCACTCAGATCGTATTTATGCCACGACTGGCCGGCAATTCGTGATGAATTCCATAGAAATGTCTTCCAACTTCCATTCGGAATAGGAGCGGTATCGCATACTCGCCGATCGCCGATGTTCCATCTTGACTTGTTGAGTTAAGCATCTCGAAACAAATTCCGACTTCTTGCTTCATATTACTCCACCGTAATTTTGTTTCAAGTCCTTGTACATCTTCTCGACCCGGATGAACAATAAGGGGTAGCATGAGCTTCTCTCAAAATCGAGTTTTTCAACTCATCATTCGCGGTACACACATCCGATTCTTAAATCTCAAAAGTCCATCCTCGTGGATCACGAATCCAGAGGCTTTCTCCTGAGCCACATCTTCACGGATGCGCAACAATGAAGGGTCTGAACTCTGATTCTCTCTGATTACCTCCTCAAGTGACGATGAAATCTCTAACATACAAAGTTGTCCCTGAACTCGCTGAAGCCAGACCTCGATCGCGGGTCTAAGGAATTCCTGCTGAAGCTCCTTCTGAACTGTTAAACGAGCAAGCATCTGCTCTTGAACGGACTTACGACTCAAGGCGTCGGCGACAACGTTCGCCTTGCCCGGGAGGTAAAGGATCTCGATATCAAAATCTTTGATTAGTTCCAACCACCGCCTCTGTCGCATAATTAACTCCTTGTGAGTAAATATATCCTTCAACTCTTGTGATTGGTGAATAACTGAAAGGTGACGCCATAAAGGTAACGACGCCAAATCCCCAACGCGAAAACCACGGCTGCTAGCTCCAGGTCGTGGGTTGGATAATTGACCAACTAATCCGAGGAAACATCGGATTTACTTAATATCTTTCGGAGGTTGCCAATCTCGGATAGTCTCCGTCTTCTGAGGGTCGAAACGAACTCTGTCAGATGAAATTACATGCCCGAGAAAGTCACTTCGGACCTCTAGAACTCACATTTGGAAAACTTTCCATAAAGTTGCTCTCGTCTCAACACGTCGAGAACCTGAAGAAGATGAACCTCGTGTTCCTCTCGGCTAAGAGAATAAATCAAAATGTCTTCGATGAAAACAACAACAAACTTATCCAAAAAGTCGATGAAAACCCGATTCATTAATTCCCTGAATACCGCAGGTGTAATAGTTAGCCCGAACGGCATAACTACGAACTCATAATGACCATAGCGTGTACGAAACGCTGTCCTCGCGATATCCGACTCTCGAATCCGCAACTGGTGATATCCAGATCTTAAGTCGATCTTGGAAAATACTGAAGCTCCCTGAAGTTAATCTAAAAGATCATCAATACGAGGTAAAAGATACTACTCTTGATCATCACTCTGTTCAACTCCTGGTAATTAATACACACACGAGATGAGCCATCCTTCTCCTTGACAGATCACACTGGTGCTCCTCACGGGGACGCAATCGGTCGAAGATGACCTTCCTCGAACTATTCCTCAAGTTGAATCTTCAACTCCTGCATTCTGGTCGGGGCCATCCGATACGGTGCCTTCGATAAAGGGGACGTACTGGCTCCAACTCACTCCTGAATTCCCTTACTCTATGTGAAGGCAACCAGATAACTCGTCTGGAAATACATCGTCAATCGATGACAATGATACCACGAATGATTGAACATTTCGATTGCCCTAGAATGGTCAATCGATAAAAAGAGATACCAATAATGATTGAACAACTCGATTGCCTTAGAAAGGCCAATCGATGAAGATGATACAATGAATGTTTGAATAACTCGATTGCCCTAGAAAGGCCAATCGATGAAAATGATACAATGAATGATTGAATAACTCGATTGCCTTAGAAAGACCAATCGATGGAAATGATACAAGGAATGATTGAATAACTCGATTGCCTTAGAAAGGCCAATCGATGAAAATGATATAATGAATGATTGAATAGTTCGATTGCGGAATTTCTCTGCTTTCGTCATAATAATACTACTTAACAAACAACCTCTATTACTTCCCTGAAACGCACATTCGACAACCAACGACGGAAAGATAGCGACCAAACGCTAACAAACACTGAGGATAGTATCAAGACGATCAAACCAACTAATACCGAAAATTACATCGTCCTAAGATAAGTTCACCACGATTAGATCCATCAACCAATCGCGGTCATTAAGCTTAATTCGGTATGATTCCGAAAATTCTTTCATCGTCAGGTAGACCGATGGTATGAGGTCCACAAGCAATAGAACTATCCCGAAATAAGTCTATTCAAGCATGATTCGAAAATGAATGAATGCGGTGTACCAGCATCAAAAGGTACACACAAGTTGAAATAAAATTACGAGTATACCTGAAATCATTCGGACTACCGGATCGTCGATCCTCATCATCATATGAATATGGGACTTGCCGGTCCCCGAACCGGACGCTCCCGTCTGATAAATACGAGTTCCACCTCTATTTGATTCCATTGTCTTAAACGACGATGACAAAGCAGTCTGATTCTGAAACGCTGGTTGCTTCGGGGCCTGAGATGCCGCCGGAGCCGACTTGGAGTCCTTTTGGCAATAACGGGCCTTATGCCCAAAATTCCCACAATTATAGCACGTGATAGACGGTTTCAGACACTCAGTGCTGAAATGACCCGGCGTTCCACAATTGAAACAGGTGATGGCCGAACTGGCCGCTCGGGAATGAGATCCCGCACGATTATGCGCCGTAGAAGGTCGCTCAGAAACGATAGGGCTCACACGAGGCTTCTTGAAGGTTGACTGACCGCCTTTGGGTTGATTACGCTTCGTTGATTTCTTGCTGAAAGATGAAGGTTGTTGTTCAGCACTTTCCTTAGCAGCCGTCTCATACGGGAGAGTTCTCTCGATTAATCCGGTCAGAGTGGCGCAATGATGATTGAGCAATTGCACATGGGTCATCATGGCCTGCATAAAAGTGAGTGGATCAACCCGAACATCTTCTGATCGAGCCGAGTCCTGGGCACGATTTCCCGGCAGCGAGTGATTATTTCTCGGGTTTCGGTCCGCACCGCGGCCTCTCCCCGTGCATCCCCTGACAGCTCTCTCCATACTGAAGTAGGAAGGTCGCATAATGATTATATTTCCCGCATGATTAGCACGTTATGATTATGTCATGAGATGATGAAAATGAGTATACATGCTCTAACTTAGTGATTATATGAATGATTTACTGAAGTTACATGATTATCTGATGAAATTCTTGAAATGATTATCTTGAATAACTTAACAAGATTGATAATATGATCATCCAGATTGACAACTGAGTAATGAAATGAATTGAGTAATTAATGAGTTAACATGATCGTCCTGATTATTAACTGAGTAATGAAATGAATTAAGTGATTGATGAGTTAACATGATCGTCCTAATCACAATGAATGATGATGTTTGAGGATTGTAAATTGATGAATGATGAATGAATGACTATTGCCAGACATTATACCATGGCTTTAGAAATCTTACAGTTCTTTCGGTCTGATTGGCTCGGCATTTGCACAGGTCACACGTGACGCGAAAGTCCAATGATACTAGTCCGATGACGATGATTTCAAATGAAACATGACTCAGAAGGTAGTATTCAAAACCACTCTCCGATACCAACTCTGTAACACCCCAAACTAGGCGGATATTACAGTGCCGTAAATCCCCAACTGGGACCCACCAGGCAAATGAAAATGAATGAATTACATAGGATAAATGTAGTACCGAACTACATTACAACAATAATTACTCCGATGAGGAGTTTAGTTATAACACACCAGGACAATACCGAATACTAGTGTATTTTATATGAAGATAAAATACACAACACTGAATGAAACGGAGTATTCAAATGAAAGTCTGCAGCGGAAAATAAAGGACAATAACATGAATAACTGAAAGATCGGGGCCCCCTACTAGTATCACTGGGACTCCTCGACGTCAGCGTGTTCTCCCCGTACTTTTGCCTTGCAAAGACCTGAAAAACAAAATCCCCAAACGGGGTCAGTTACAAAGAACAACAATCCTCAAGGGTTGAAAATACACAATCATGATTATATCTGAAGTTATGAAATATCCTGTCGAAACATACGCAATCAAACATGATATATGCATCAACTAACAGTACGGCTCAAAGGGTGGCGCCACACTACGCCCGGGATGGAAATGTGTCCGGTCACAAGCCACCAACGATCGAATACACGCGTGGTCTTGTACCTAATCAGTCTCACGAGACACATTGACTCGTGTGCACAGTCCAATGTGAGGCCAACAACCAACACACGGCATAAATGTGCCAGACATGAAAATCCTACACATACCAACCGGCACGCCAGTATGACCCGGAATGCCACGATATAACAAAAGTGACATCGAAAATGAATAATGACTCACCGAGGTGGAATGGTAATGAAATAAATGACAGCTCAATGAAAAGATTGGAACCGTCGTTCCTTATGACTGAAATGATTAATTGATAACAACAAGTTTTGATACGGTTAATATAATGATGAATGAGTTATGATTATGAATGAACAACAACAAAAGGGATGAATATCCTTTTAACCGAGTAAGAATTAACTTACACAATACCGATGAAGAAAGTCCTTCCACGAACAAAAGTCCTAAATGAAGTGTCGGTCGCACGAACAACCTTAATTCAATACAATTACCAACAATCCGATCAATACACGAATTAAACACGAATATAACGAACTCAAAACGTCGATACGATTAAACTAAGTTCATTGGGGCATTATATCGAACACGTTGTGGCCAAACTCCGGTTGTTTACAATCAAATATGAATAAGCCACTATTATATCCCCCGAGAAGTGTTTCAAACCAACAAAACATCTCCAATACGATCAATAATCCATTATGAATATCCAAAATCGTGATTATAACGACAATTAATCGAAAACCCCCAACTTCAACTCGATATACAAAGTGTTCTTGAATAATCCCTCAATAATCCAATGAATCCTTATACAAACTCATAATCATATACATATCCCTTCATATAACATGATTATAACGTCCAAAATATCATATCTCAACACAAAATCGAAGTCCAAGGTGTCGAAGAAATTACCTCTTGAATATCCAATCACTTCGATCCGAAGAACACGAGTTTAATCGAGTATCCAAGCTTCGCAAATGATTGAAGGTGATGAAAAATACACACTCAAATGATAATTGATGAAGAAAACTCTCCCTCAAGCTTATCTCTCGTAAGAAGGTGGAAAAGATGGAAAAAATGAGCCAAATGCTCAAAAACCAATTTATAGAGGTTGACTACCACCGCCGACACGGCTCGTGCCGATCGGCACGGCCGTGTCGCATACCGGCCGACAGGGACTCGACCGTGTCCTCGCTTGACACGGTCGCGCGCGAGGGCCTTCCGAAAGTGACCCGTCCGAAGCCGACTTCAAGATGACTCGACCGTGTCCCGGGACACGGCCGCCCGGGGCGATCGGTTCGCTTATCTCGGGAAGAGTTCGACTCGGACATGCCAAACGACACGGTCGAGTCCTGTGGGCAGATACTTCGGCATTTCCGGATGAGTACGGCACGGGCCGTGTCGGACGACACGACCGAGTCCGGTCGGCAGTGATCGGCCAAAAGCTGAAAAATGAGCGGGTGAGCTAAAACGACCATAACTCTCTCATCCGGACTCCGATTGACTCACCGTTTGAACCATTGGAAAGCTAACTCGATGCTCTATAATATTGCCAAGATTTAGAATTTTTGGAGTTACCAAAAATTAATGGTGATCTAAGAAAGTCGAACTCATATGAGGAAAGTTGAAACAATGAACAATAATGATACACAATTCGAAGTTTTTCCGAACGGTGAACACGGTGAACGAACATGATTGATGAATGATTATAATTGAGTGAAAATACACTGAGTGACAATTACAGACTGATAATTACTGAATGAAAATGAATGAATTACAACCGGGTATTACAACAAGCCCATACCTCTCAGGTAAATGAGACACCCTACTAGACCTACGAGGTGGTTGTACTTGTGTTTCAGAAAGTTCGGTTCCAGTTTCTTGAACAGGTGTCTCTCTAGGAGTTTCATTGTATTCTTCTAAAGAAATACTTCTACCTGCTCCGCCTTCCTGAATGAACTCATCTTCCAGGAAGTGTGCTTGTAAAGCAACAACGATCCTTCGATCTTCGGGCATGTAGAACAGATATCCCATCATCCCAGACGGGAATCCAATGAAATGTCCCTTCGCAGACCTAGCTTCCAACTTTTCCACCTTAGT
Organism: Orobanche coerulescens; assembly: GCA_033398695.1. NCBI lineage: Eukaryota > Viridiplantae > Streptophyta > Magnoliopsida > Lamiales > Orobanchaceae > Orobanche > Orobanche coerulescens. Next base: position 96,936,996 of record CM065807.1, read on the forward strand.
CTTCTTGACATAAGCGGGACATCCCCAAATCCTAATATGATTAAGACTTGGTTTCCTTCCTTCCCACATCTCATGTGGAGTTTTAGGAACGGATTTGGAAGGACATCTGTTCAAGATATACGCGGCAGTCAGGAGTGCATACCCCACAGTAAATCGGCAAGTCAAGATAGCTCAAAGATGGAACGGACCATGTTCAACAGGGTCCGGTTCCTTCTTTCTGACACACCATTTAACTGAGGCGTACCTGGAGGTGTTAGTTGTGAAACTATTCCATGTTCTTTAAGGAACTCGTCAAACTCCGTACTCATATACTCACCACCTCGGTCCTACCGAAGTGCTTTGATATGATTACCAGTTTGTTTCTCGACTAGGGCTTTGAATTCCTAGAATTTCTCAAAGGCCTCGGATTTATGTTTCATTAGGTATACATAACCATACCTAGTATGATCATCTGTAAACGTAATGAAATATTGATATCCGTCACGTGCTGCTTCCAAAGCACCACAAACGCGCATGGATTAATCCCGATTTATCGGCGGCTCTTTCAAAAGTCCCTGTGAAGGGGGACTTAGTCATTTTGCCTTTAAGGCAAGATTCACAAGTAGGAAAGGGATCCGATCCCAATGGACCCATAAGTCCATCTTTTTCCATCTTGTAAACCTTGGTCTGACCAACATGACCAAGTCTAAGATGCCATTTCAAAACTTGGTTGGTTTCATCCCTACCACGTTTTCTAGTCATAGTATTCACAACTACTTTGTTGCTGAGATTTAGATGATATAATCCATTCAACAATGTAGCAGTACCCACTAATTTATTTCTAAAATAAATTTTGCAGGAACCATCACCAATGAAAAATGAAAAGCCCTTTCGGTCCATGACCGGAATGGATACAATGTTTTTGTGCCCCTTGGGCAAAACAAGTACATCTTCTAAAGTCAAAACAAAGCCGGATTCTAAACCTAAAAGAAGTGATCCTATGTCGGTCGCCTCGACACTATGCCCGCTTCGGACTGTGATCATAACTTCTCCAGCTCCAAGCTTCCTACTTTGTTCCAGATCCTGATTCACGGTACAAATATGAGAACTAGCACCAGAATCCAGTATCCAGGAAGTAGAATATACAGTAGCAGAACAATTTGTTTCCAAAACTAAAAGTTCTGTACCTGAAGTGCCATGAAGAATCGAACAGTCTCTAGCCCAGTGGCCCAGCTCACCACACTTGTGACAAGCATCCTTCTTCTTCTTGTTCTTTGGAACCATCGGGGCCTTGCCCTTACCCTTAAGGTCCTTAGCTTGTGGTCCAGTCTGCTTCTTGGTCTTTTTCTTCTTATTCTTAGACTTCCGAAGTCCAGAAGAAATCACAAGTGCAGACTCCTTCATCCGCGGGGTCTTCATCTGAGACTGAGCGGTCACCAGTTTGTTCATTAGCCCAGCTAAGTTACATGCAATCTCATTGCAGTTGAAGTTCATAACAAACTGTGAGAAGGAATCAGGGAGAGACTGTAGGATAAGGTCGGTTTGGAGAGAAGTATCCATTTTAAAATCAAGAGCCTCCAATATCTCGATCATGGATATCATTTTGAGGACGTGTTCCCCAATCTTCTCACCTTCCTTCATCCTTGCACCGAACAGTTGCTTGGATATCTCATATCTAGCAGTTCTGCTGTGCTCACCATAAAGCTCGGTTAAGTGAGATAGAATCTGCCTAGCAGAAGTCATTTTCTCATGAGCTCTTTGAAGCTCATTAGACATGTAAGCCATCATATAAGCACGGACTTTCACATCATCCTTAACCCACTTTCGTGGTTTTCAATCTCTTCCTGATTGGCTTGGGTCCGCACAGGAGGCGCCGGAATGTCCGTCTCCAAGACGTATCCCAGTGCCTCTATACTGAGGACAATCATCAGATTGAGGAGACAATCCACAAAGTTAGGTCCCATTAAGGTGTTCTTTTCGAGTAGAATTGCGGTGGATTCATTGTCATATTGAGATTTGTCTGCATTAAGTATAACAGATTAATTAGTGACTTGTTATATTATGTTCTGAGTATAGAATTAAGGTCTTTTCTATTCTTGTTACCCAGCTCCCACTATTTTTATCGGAATAACACACTCCCATGTGAAATCCGGAAGTATCGTCGCTCTACTTCATAGTGGTGATCGAGTTCTTTATAAATCTTAATAGAGGGCAACCGAACAGGTTTCTAGTCTATTAATTTTCATAAAGTGGTGTCCAACACCAACCCATCTAATGGATGATTCGATCTTCTTTTTCCCCTTGTTCACTCCCCTCAACCTATACGGTTTCTATGGTTCGTGAACAAGTTAAGTTTATACCATCAACGCAAATCAGTTTCACAATTGAATCTTATCCGACAACCTATCAGGTTTCTAGGGATAAAATTTGCTGCAACCGAAGGCATCCAATGCGCTTCTGGTAATTTATCCGTCCTCCCCGAACGACTACCCCGATAACTCGGAAGCATAGCACATCCGGTTTGGATTTCAATTTCCCGAAAACTCGATAGAGGGAAGGAAAACCTTGAAACCTTATAAACTTAATTATTTATTCTGGGAGAATTTTCGCGATTAACGTTACACTTTGCACATTAATCATATTAGCGCGTTTGTGGCATTCATACAATATGAAACAACCATTCACAACCTAGTTGCTACCAACATGTGGTTCATGGACCGTTCCTAGAAAACAAAAACTCCGTAATCTAATTACAAGTCTTCGTCTTGAATCTTCGTCTTCTCGAAATGGATCTTCCTCCGGTCTTCGTCATTACATATAAATTTTACATTGAAAATTGCATCCTAGATACAAATTTTTCTAGTAAAATAAATAGGCTCAAAACGGCCTTTACAACCCAATCGAATAAAACGAACGATTCAAAAACTAAGTCCACGAACCACATCCCCATTCAAAAGCATTCATTCAATAAATACTAAATAAATGGAAAGCGTAGAGATACATTGATCCAATCAACAATACGAACCGATCCAATCGATTCACACAATCGTAATATAATAACGCTCAAAATAATTGCCGACCATAAATATTCCAATTAATCAAATTTCCCTTATAAAATGAAGTACCATAAATCATTTTAATCATATTAAATCCTTTAACATGCGAGATTAATTTTCAAGAATACACGAAAAATCGAGCCGAGGCGAAAATGGCTGCTGGCCGAGTCACCATCGGGCTATCCGTGAGATAGGCTGGCATGGCCGAGTCACGCTCGCGGTGCCGGCCGGGCACGGCCGTGTCTCCCGACACGGTCGGGTCTGGCGGTGGCTTGGGATCGGACACGGCCCGTGTCACTGCACACGGCCGAGTCACCCCGGCACCTTCACGCCCTTTGTCCAGAAAAATCGTCCGACGACGATTCGGAGCTCGATTTTCGACCGGATATCCAATATCAATATTTTTCAACATTCATATCTTCAATATAAATCATATTTCCAAGAAATTAAGATTTATATTTAGACATAAACTTACGAAAAATATAACTACAACGAACGTAAAAATATATACCACGATTATGACTAAAATGATTCCAAATCATTCACCATCTAATCAAGCATTCCAAATGCCAATATCGTATATACGATCGCAAGACCTACGCTCCGATACCACTGTTGGGATTCGGTGCCTAAAAACGAAGGCCCAGCGGAAGCGGTAAAACGAAAATTAATTCGATCCGAATCCCTACGAGGATCGATCGAGCTACGTATATACGAAATTATAAACGAAAAGCAAGAGTCATAAAAACTTTGAGAAGTTGATGAACAAAGATGAAGAAGACTTTGAGAAGTCTTTTCTCTCTCTCTCTCTCTCTCAATCTCACTCACGTAGGAATCCCTTGAAATCAATGAGTGAGAGATGTCTTCTTCTTCCTTTATTCAACTCTTCACATGATACATCTCATTATTATGAGAATCAAAGCCCCACAAAGTCATCTTTTTCATATAAAATGAAAACAACAAGACAAGAGGAAAGTGGGTGGAAATTAGGGGGGCGACTACCATGCAGAAACGGATGAGTTCGGTTCGTTTCGGACTCCCGTGAGTCCAAACAGATAAACTACGATTCCGTTCCGATGTATTTGTATCGATTAATTAATCCAATTAATTAAACATATCAAATACAAAATAACATAATTAATTTTTCCAAGAAATAATTATATTCATGAATTAAATTAATCACCCAGTGATATATTTAATCCATTAAGCCGTAAATCAATTTATCCGATAAATCGATTTAAACATCCAATGTCCCAAATTAGATATCCAATATCTAATATTCATAATGAGAGAATTAGCTTAATTCATTCCGTCGTCAATCCTAATGCGCGACTCGGTAGGTCCGTCTCAGTCAGCAATGGGAGGAACCAAAGAGTAGTAGCACCACCTAGCCAGCCTGGTGGCCTACACTGTACCCCGACTGAGAACGAATGATTGGGATCATTCAAGAACCATTCTATCGTGAATACCAGTATACGTATAAACCCTTCTTTCAAATGTTCCGATCAAGTTATAGGGTCACGGTCAGTCAAACCCTATCTGTACTTGACGCTATGCATGCGTTAATACAAATCGAGATCATCGAGCTATCGTGTATCTAATACAACTAGCTCCAATGCTTTGGCCAAGGACTTATGATCTCATCTGCCAATAACCGCATAGGACATATAACCCGCTCACTAACGGGAGAAAGAATTCTATCTTGGTATTCAGTAGGACCTGCTACTTGCCCGTCAAGATGCACGTCGAGGTTGACCCCCGCCTTCCGGTTTACAGGGTCGAACTACTCTAATGAAAATCTTGACGTCACAAGCACATCCCTACTAAATCCTCAAGTCGAAGGTTCACGAATACCTATCACAACCTTTCGATTCCGTCATTGACTGTCCCGGAGTGAAATCCATGTGACGAATCGAGGGTGAGTCGGTTCGAGTATACTAATCCAATTAGCATACCTATAACGTGTGCTCCCACTAACCATTAGTGTTCGACAGGCACTCTCCATGTCAAAGAACACGTCATACAAGTCTTCACATAAACTTAACGCCCAGTCAAGTTTCATCGACTTGCGAACGATTAAGTATTTGAGCTATAACCTTTACAGTGCCGACCCCCTTATCCAATAAGGAGTGGAAAGTTTTGCTCTCAAATACACGGACTAGTGGCATTCGAGGGCATACTCCTAACAGGGATGACCTATCCGAATCAATCGGCACCGAGCCCGATATGCTTATAGCCGCCCGTGAGAAGGTAGCTTTGATCAGGAGTCGTTTGTTGACTGCTCAGACTCGATAGAAATCTTATGCAGACAATCGTCGCCGACCTTTAGAGTTCGAGTCAGGTGACCACGTGTTGGTCAAGGTGTCCCCGAGTTGAGGTATCTTCCGTTTCGGAAAGCGGGGAAAGTTGAGTCCAAGATTTATTGGACTGTTTGAGATTTTGGAACGAGTAGGCGAGCTAGCTTATCGATTGGCTTTACCTTCGGCATTGAGCCGAATTCATAATGTGTTTCACGTCTCTCAGCTACGGAAGTATGTTGCTGACACGAGTCACATACTTTGGTTCGACGAAATCGAGATTGCAGATGATCATTCGTATGAAGAGCGTCCCATACGAGTTTTAGAGCGGCGAATCAAACAGTTGAGGAATAAGGCGATTCCTTTGGTTAAAATTCAGTGGTCTAGACACGGAGTCGAAGAGGCTACTTGGGAAACCGAGGATAGTATGCGGGAGAGTTATTTCGAGTTGTTTGACCCTTAGTTTCGGGGACGAAACTCTTTTATGGGGGGGTGTATGTAATACCCGGTTGTAATTCAGTCATTATCATTCAGTAATTTCATTCGGTAATTGCCAATATGTAATTTTTCACTTGTTAATAATCATTCATCCGTGTTCACCATTCGGAATAACTTCGAGTTGTGTATCGATATTGTTCATTGTTTCAACCTTACTCGGGAATCGAGACAAGAGTATTATCTTGATTGTTATAATTGATTCATTATTCGATGTTGACGTTGGAGTTCATGTCATTTCTAATCTCCTAATTGTTCGAATTGTGATTTGTTGGGCGAACCCTTGTAATCATTGCTTGGAACCACCGTTTTGGGTTTTCCGTACTTCCATTTCGTGTTATTTTTTCCCAAATATTGATTCCTATTGCTTTTATTCTCTTCCCGGGTCATTTTTCATCATTTTAGGACCCAAGGGGGGTGTGCGCCGTGGCACAAGGAGTGTGCGCCGCGGCACACACATGCTGCTATTTTGGCCGACCCGACTGTAGCGGGGGCCGCGGCTCATGCCGGAAGGGCCGCGGCACACTGTCGAGTCACTGCCGCGGCACACTCGTCCGGGCCGTGGCACACTCGTGTTGCAATTTTCGGCCAACCCGTCTGTACCGAGGGCCGCGGCTCATGCCGACGGGGCCGCGGCACACTGCCGCGGCACACTCGTTCGGGCCGCGGCACACTGCCGATCACTGGGGGCAGATTTTGGCCCTGTGCCACGGCACACTTCGGCCGGGTGGACGCACACAGTGCAGTCAGCACTATAATTGCGGTTTTTTGTGTGGAACAACTCATTTTTTTCCCATTTCTTCAACCTACGAGAGAGAGAGAGAGGGCTTGACGGGGGGAGACTTTCCATCATCTATCACTTGAGTGTTTGATTTTTTTCATCTCCTTTCGATCGTGAAGCCCGGATAGTCGATCTAACACATGTTCTTCGGATCAAAGTGCTTGGATCTTCAAGAGGTAATTTCTTCAACATCTTGGATTTCGATTTTGTATTGAGTTATGATGTTTTGGATGTTAAGATCATGTTATATGAAGTGATATACGCATGATTATGGATATGTTTGATTATTCATTGGATTGTTGAAGGATTATTCAAGAACACTTTGAATATTGAGTTAGATTTGGGGTTTTTCGATTAATCGTTGTTGTAATCACGAATTTGAATATTCATATTGGATTATTGATCGTATTGAAGATGTTTTGTTGGTCTGAAACACTTCTTGGGGATTTGATGTTGGTATTATTGAAGTTTGGTTGTAAACAATCGAAGTCTGGCCACAAAGTGTTCGATATAATGCCCCAATGAACTTGGTTTAGTCGTATCGACGTTTTGAGTTCGTTATATTCATTTTTGATTCATATGTTGAACGGATTGTTGGTAATTGTGTTATTCAAGGATGTTCGAGCGACCGATATCTCAATTAGGACGTTGTTCGTGGAAGGATAATTGTCACCGGTGTTGTGTAAGTTGATTCTTACTTGGTTAAAAGAATATTCATTCCTTTTGTTGTTGTTCATTCATAATCATACTCATTCATCATTGTATTAACCGTATTGAGACTTGTAATTGTTGAATAATCACTTCATTCACGAGGAACGACGGTTCCAATCATTTCATTGAGTTATCAATCACGTCACTATTATTTTCATCTCGGTGAGTCATTCTTGGCCTTGTCGAATTATTATTCAATATTACTCTTCATGGTCATTTCTTGTCCATATGACCTTCTGGGTTCATATTGCGTGGCCGGGTGGGGATGTGTGGAATTTTTAGTCGGGCACGTGATGGTCATGTGTTGGGTTCACCGACACATTGGACTGTGCACACGGTAATGTACCTCCGTGAGACTAATTAGGTACAAGGACGGGTGTGTCCGGACACTCGTCTTGTGCACATGCACATACCATTACGGGCGTACTATGATACTCCTCTTCAGCGTAACTCATAACTGAGGATATTTCATAACTTCAGATATATCATGATTGTGTATTTTCAACCCTTGAGGATTGTTGTTCTGTGTAACTGACCCCGTTGGGGGATTTTGTTTTCAGGTCACGGCAAGGTAAAGGCACGGGAAGAGCATCTTGACGGCGAGGAGTCCCAATGATACTAGTAGGGGGCCCCAGTCATTTCAGTCATTCTTATTTCTCTTCATTTGTATTTTCCGCTGCAAAATTCCGTTTGAGATGTTTATTTATTCAGGATGGTGTATTTTATCTTCATATAAGATATACTAGTATTCTGTATTGTCCTGGTGTGTTGTACTTAAGCTCCTCATCGGAGTATTTGATAATATAATGTGGTTTGGTACTACAGTTATATTATTTAATTCATCAGTTTTCATTCACCTGGGGGGTCCCAGTCGGGGGTCCACGGCACTGTAATATCCGCCTAGTTTGGGGTGTTAAAATTATCTTGGTAAGGGCGCACATTCATGGTGGTTATCGCTGAAGCCCACCGACGGAGCTTGTACATGGGACCAATTCAGGACTCTCATGATGGAGAGGTATTATCCGGCCCCACTCAGGGAGGCCAAGTTGTCAGAATTACTCACTCCCAACCCCTCAGCAGACGATGATGTTCTCGCCATCGCCGAGAAATTTGAGGAAATACTTCCGTTCGCCTCGTCCATTATTCACTCTGAGGCGGACAAGATCAAGTATTTCAGCAAGAGGCTGAAACCCCGTATGAGACTAAAGTTGCTTAATCATCATTGCACCACTCTGGCCGAATTCATTGAGAAAGCTCTTACTTATGAGCTTACTGCTAAGGAAATTGCCAAGCAACAACCTTCATCTGCTGGCAAGAAGTCTAAGAATCGCAATCAGTCTGAGAGCAGTCAGGCCACTTTCAAGAAACCACGTGCGGGCTCTACTTTTTCTGAGCAACCTCCTATGGCACCAAAACCCGCGGAGTCTCAGTCCTGAGTGGCCAGCTCAACCATCACCTGTTTCAATTGTGGAGAACCGGGTCATGTCAGCACCAAGTGCCCGAGGCAGACTATCACGTGCCATAACTGCGGAATTGCTGGGCATAAGGCCCAGAAGAGACTCCAAAAATACTCCGGCGGCATTTCAGGCCCCGAAGCAGTCAGCCGTTCATAATCAAGCTACTCGGTCAGCGTCGTTTAAAACGACAGGAGCGAATAAAGGTGGAGCCTATAGTCATCAGATGGGAGCATCCGGTGCTGGGACTAGCAAGCCCCGAATTTATGAGATGAAGAAAACCGACGATCCAGAGGCCCGGATGATCTCAGGTACACTCAATATTCTATCTCAACCTGTGTGTATCCTTTTTGATACTGGTGCATCGCATTCTTTTATTTTCGAATCATGTTTGAGTAGACTACATTTGGGTAGTGCTACTAGTTGTGAGCCTTATGTCATCGGTCTACCTGATGGTAGAAGAATTATCGAGAATCGTGATATTAAGGATTGTCCGATTCAGATTCATGGCCGTGATTGGCTAGCAGACCTAATCGAGGTAGATTTGCTGAGAGACGACGTCATTCTTGGTATTGATTGGATGGATCTTCACGATGCCGTCATCAGCGTCCGTAAGTGTTTGGTCACTGTCATTTCAGACGATGGGGTCGAATGTGTTTTTCAGGGAGGTAATCCCAACTGTTCCGGGAGAGTCATCAACTTGATGAAAGCAGTGAAATTACTCAAACAGGGGTGTGTCGGTTATTGGTGATATATGACTAAGACCGAGAAATCACCAATAATGTTGACGAATATTCCGGTAGTGAGAGAATATGCCGACGTATTTTCAGACAAGTTACCTAGTTTGCCTCCATAGAGAGATGTGGAATTCAAGATTGAGTTGGAGCCTGGTACATCTCCAATATCGAAGGCACCGTATCGGATGGCCCCGACCGAAATGCTGGAACTAAAGAATCAATTGGAGGATTTGACCGAGAAGGGTTATATCCGGATGAGTGCGTCTCCGTGGGGAGCACCAGTATTATTTGTCAAGAAAAAGGACGGCTCTTTCCGTTTGTGTATTGATTACCGAGAGCTGAACAGGGTGACGATCAAAAATAAATATCCCGTACCCCGTATTGATGATCTTTTGGATCAACTTCAGGGAGCTTCAGTATTTTCCAAGATCGATTTAAGATCTGGGTATCATCAGTTGCGAATCCGAGAGTCGGATATTTCTAGGACGGCGTTCCGAACACGCTATGGTCATTATGAGATTGTGGTAATGCCGTTTGGGTTAACTAATGCACATGCAGTATTCATGGAGTTAATGAATCGGGTTTTCATCGAATATTTAGATCGGTTCGTGGTTGTCTTCATTGACGACATTTTAATTTATTCTCGTAATCTTGAGGAGCATGAGTTTCACCTTCATCAGGTGCTCGACGTGTTGAGACGAGAGCAACTTTATGGGAAGTTTTCCAAATGTGAATTCTGGATTTCTGAAGTGATGTTTCTCGGACATGTAATTTCATTAGACAGAGTTCGCGTTGACCCTTAGAAGATGGAGGCTATCCGAGATTGGCAACCTCCGAAGAATGTTAAGGAAATTTGAAGTTTCCTCGGATTAGCTGGTTATTATCGGCGATTTGTGGAAGGATTTTCTAAAATCGCTCAACCCATGACGAACCTTTTAAGGAAAGATAAAAAATACACGTGGTCCGACGTGTGTCAACAGAGTTTTGAGGAACTCAAGAGCCGGTTAATTTCAGCACCTGTCCTTTCTTTACCGCAAGGGACGGAAGGATTTGTGGTCTATAGTGATGCGTCCGGACAGGGTCTCGGATGTGTACTAATGTAGAATGAGAAAGTTATTGCTTATGCATCACGGCAATTGAGACCTTATGAGGTTAATTATCCGACCCACGACCTGGAGCTTGCAGCCATGGTTTTCGCGTTGAAAATTTGGCATCATTACCTTTATGGCGTCACCTGTCAGATTTTCACCGATCACACGAGTTTGAAGTATATATTTACTCAGAAGGAGTTAAATATGCGACAGAGGTGGTCGTTGGAACTAATCAAAGACTATGATATCGAGATCATTTACCACCCAGGCAAGGCGAACGTTGTCGCCGACGCCTTGAGTCGTAAGTCCGTTCAGGAGCAGATGCTTGCTCGTTTAACAATTCAGAAGGAGCTTCAGCAGGAATTCCTTAGACCCGAGATCGAGGTCTGGCTTCAGCGAGTACAAGGACAACTTTGCATGTTAGAGATTTCATCGCCACTTGAAGAGGCGATCAGAGTGAATCAGAGTTCGGACCCATTTTTGTTGCGCATCCGCGAGGATGTGGCACAGGGGAAAGCCCCTGGTTTCTTGGCCACGAGGATGGACTCTTGAGATTTAAGAATCGGTTATGTGTACCGGCGAATGATGAATTGAAAAACTCGATTTTGAGAGAAGCTCATGCCACCCCATATTCCGTTCATCCGGGATCTAGCAAGATGTATAAGGACTTGAAACAAAATTACTGGTGGAGTAATATGAAGGGTGAAGTCGCCGAGTTTGTTTCGAAATGCCTCACCTGTCAACAAGTCAAGATAGAACATCAGCGACCGGCGGGTATGCTGAAACCGCTCCCTATTTTGGAGTGGAAATGGGAGGATATTTCAATGGACTTCATCACGAGTTTGCTGACGAGTCGCCGTGGCATGTATACAATCTGGGTAATTGTGGATCGTCTAACTAAGTCAGCTCATTTTCTCGAGATTAAGGATATTTGGGGTCCCGAGAGACTTGCCCAGTTATTCATCAAAGATATAGTGAGATTGCACGGTACTCCTAAGAGTATCGTTTCTAATCGTGACGGGCGATTTGTGTCACATTTTTGGAAATCAGTTCATAGTGCCATGGGAACTCAGCTTAATTTCAGCACATCTTTTCATCCTCAGCCCGACAGACAATTAGAGTGGACTATTCAGACATTGGAGGACAAGTTGAGGGCATGCATCCTCGATTGGAAAGACGATTGGGAAACCCAACTACCATTGATCGAGTTCACGTATAATAATAGTTGGCATGCTTCGATTAATATGGCACCTTATGAGGCCTTGTACGGTCGTCGTTGTCGATCTCCTTTGTGTTGGGATGACTTATCAGAATCAATCGGCACCGAGCCCGATATGCTTATAGCCGCCCGTGAGAAGGTAGCTTTGATCAGGAGTCGTTTGTTGACCGCTCAGAGTCGACAGAAATCTTATGCAGACAATCGTCGCCGACCATTAGAGTTCGAGACAGGTGATCACGTGTTGGTCAAGGTGTCCCCGAGTCGAGGTATCTTCCGTTTCGGAAAGAGGGGAAAGTTGAGTCCAAGATTTATTGGACCGTTTGAGATTTTGCAACGAGTAGGCGAGCTAGCTTATCGATTGGCCTTACCTCCGGCGTTGAGCCGAATTCATAATGTGTTTCACGTGTAACACCCCCAAAACCAACCGGGGATATTACACGCCGTGGGCCCCGCACCGGAACCCACCAGGCTAAAAACCAATTACAATAACGACAAGAAGGCCGATGACGGTAGTATTTTATATCAAAACTCACAAAATCATTTGAAAACACCAACTACCGTCAAAACGATCAAGGCCAAAAACTCGATTAAGGGAATCGGTTTTTGAAATGAAACTCAGTTGCCAAAAAACCGAAAACCATTTGAAAGAACTCACGCAGCGGATAGAAATGCAGTCCAAGATACATATACATCAATAATTAATACACAGACAAAATACACGATTCCCCAACAATATGCCATAGCCAGTATCGTCCGTAATCTTCGCCTCATGACCGCTACCATCAAAGTCCTCAATACCTGAAAAACAAGTCCCACAACGGGGTCAGCAATAATGCCCAACAAATAACTGCAAGTACATAAACATAAATATTCGCATGCCATGCATCATGAGAATAATAACCTCAACGATAACCTTACCACTTCCGGTAATCTAATGATTCTCATCAAAATCCCAATATCACGATAATACCACATAATACCTCAATACCGAATACTTTCCCGTATACAAAATTCTATGTACGATTGCCATAAAACATACCTCTATCCGGACATCCTTCCGAAATGCATACCACAGACCAAGAATATCCAAAATGGCATCAACAAGATCCGAATACTACAATCTTCCCAAGATTGTCCAAGTATCTCAACAATCATCAACTATGCATTCTAATCCTTCTAGAACATCACTGAACATTCGTCAATATGCAATACAACATAAAATACATATGAAATGTAAATGGAATTACTCATCAAAACATTACAACCGAACAAGTAAACACTTGCCTGGATACCAACACGACGAAACCAACACCGAACTCATCGCCCTCGTCTACGAGCTCTTCAGCCCCGACTGGACAGAATCTATGGCTTTTCACCGCGGCAAAACGATTATACCTATTGGTTAATCTACCTAGAACAATAATCATATCAATAATCGAACTAACTTGGCAACAATGATCATAACATATTCAATCCGGAATTCAACCTCATATCAAGATTCATCTCATCTAAATCATCCACTATCATCACTATGATTTAGAATACCATCTTAAATTGGTTAAACGAATTATCAAATCATCATAGTCATCATATGGCCTCAAGAACATCAAGAACTCTATGATTCCATAATCATAATCAATATATACAAGGCATATCATCATCTTCCTTCGACATACACCTCATATACCCTCAAGAATCGCAATAACAACATCATAATCATCTTCATACGAATCATTCATCAACTATAACATCAAAATTCCGAAATAAAAAGGAGAAATATCCAACATACCTCATAGAATATGGATAACACAAGAAATCACTTCAAGAATCAACAATAGTTCCATAACTAAGCTCTAATTCCATGATTCCAAGCTCACAATCATGTTAGAAGTGTTTAGAACACTCTTAGAAGTGAAGAGGGACGAGTTTTGGAGAGAAATACCTCAAAGGATCATGAGAGAAATGAAAGACAACACTTCAATATATAAACGACACCCCTTATTACGTACGTAAGTGTCCTTGATTAACGTACGTAACAACTTTAACGTACGTAATCCAAAATCCATAGCGTACGTAACAAACTCACTGTCTCATTCCGAGAAATCCATTACGTACGTAACCCATACCATATAACATACATAATATACCAGTTGACTTGCTACAGTACAATGGTCGTGTTACGTACGTAACACATCCTGTATAACATACGTAACACGTACGTTGACTCACGTGTCAACATCCTCCGCCGAAAGTTGCCGAAACCGGGTCTCGCCTGCCGGCCAGGACTCGGTCCTGTCCGATACCTTCGTTACGTACGTAATACCTTAGCCTTAACGTACGTAACCATGCCAATCTTACGTACGTAAGCTCACATTGTTAACATACGTAACAATTCCATGACAATTTCAGCAATTCCTGTCCAATGTCACGACATACCGAATACGAACATACGGCAAAATCAATTTATATACTCAATTCAATAATATTATCAAACGTTCACAACGTCCAATAGCATAATTAACCATCCACGATATCCAATATATAAACGAAAAATATATCCGAAAAATCGGGGTATTACACTCTACCCCCTTTAAAAATAAGTTTCGTCCTCAAAACTTGCAATCACTCGCATAAACAACATTTCAACGGAAAATCCAAAAGCACCAAGATAACCAAGAATTATCGAATAATACGAACAACATACTTACAGGTCAGTGAAGACGAAGATCTCTTGTGATACTAGCATATGACACCATTTCAAAAATCTCGACACAACAAGAATGCCAAAACAGGAATAATCACAATTTGAAAACGATTGGTCTCCGCCAAGACCGCAACAAGTTTAGAGCACTATCGAGTTTTGTGGGATCTGTGACGCTGTGTCTCCTCACCTAAAGCGCATGAGCCGCTCCTTGTCACATGAACATATCACCGGCATTCCACTCCACATCGAAAGCCGCACATTGCACGTGCCTCGCACCGGCATTCACTTCCCGATTGGAGCCGCACGTTGCACATGACCACGACACTGGCGTTCACTCCCTGCCTCGTCGGTCTCGGAAACACCAACAATCCCCAAACCTACACATCACTACGACAGTACTCAAAAATCACACAGAACCAAAATAATACAGTTCAAAATAGCCAGAAATCCAGATACACAAAAATCACGCTACTACACACTGGTAGAGCCACATAACACACATGCCCGGTTTTCACAAAACCATGGGCTCCGATACCATATTTGTAACACCCCCAAAACCAACCGGGGATATTACATGTCGTGGGCCCCGCGCCGGAACCCACCAGGCTAAAAACCAATTACAATAACGACAAGAAGGCCGATGACGGTAGTATTTTATATCAAAACTCACAAAATCATTTGAAAACACGAACTACTGTCAAAACGATCAAGGCCAAAAACTCGATTAAGGGAATCGGTTTTCGAAATGAAACTCAGTTGCCAAAAAGCCGAAAGCCATTTGAAAGAACTCACGCAGCGGATAGAAATGCAGTCCAAGATACATATACATCAATAATTAATACACAGACAAAATACACGATTCCCCAACAATATGCCATAGCCAGTATCGTCCGGAATCTTCGCCTCACGACCGCTACCATCAAAGTCCTCAATACCTGAAAAACAAGTCCCACAATGGGGTCAGCAATAATGCCCGACAAATAACTGCAAGTACATAAATATAAATATTCGCATGCCATGCATCATGAGAATAATAACCTCAACGATAACCTTACCACTTCCGGTAATCTAACGGTTCTCATCAAAATCCCAATATCACGATAATAGCACATAATACCTCAATACCGAATACTTTCCCATACACAAACTTCTATGTACGATTGCCATAAAACATACCTCTATCTGGACATCCTTCCGAAATGCATACCACACACCAAGAATATCCAAAATGGCATCAACAATATCCGAATACTACAATCTTCCCAAGATTGTCCAAGTATCTCAACAATCATCAACTATGCATTCTAATCCTTTTAGAACATCACTGAACATTCGTCAATATGCAATACAACATAAAATACATATGAAATGTAAATGGAATTACTCATCAAAACATTACAACCGAACAAGTAAACACTTGCCTGGATACCAACACGACGAAACCAACACCGAACTCATCGCCCTCGTCTACGAGCTCTTCAGTCCCGACTGGACGGAATCTACGGCTTTTCACCGCGGCAAAATGATTATACCTATTGGTTAATAAACCTAGAACAATAATCATATCAATAATCCAACCAACTTGGTAACAATGATCATAACATATTCAATCCAGAATTCAACATCATATCAAGATTCATCTCATCTAAATCAACCACTATCATCACTATGATTTAGAATACCATCTTAAATCGGTTAAACGAAATATCAAATCATCATAGTCATCATATGGCCTCAAAAACATCAAGAACTCTATGATTCCATAATCATAATCAATATATACAAGGCATATCATCATCTTCCTTCGACATACACCTCATATACCCTCAAGAATCGCAATAACAACATCATAATCATCTTCATACGAATCATTCATCAACTATAACATCAAAATTACGAAATGAAAAGGAGAAAATCCAACATACCTCATAGAATATGGATAACACAAGAAATCACTTCAAGAATCAACAATAGTTCCATAACCAAGCTCTAATTCCATGATTCCAAGCTCACAATCATGTTAGAAGTGTTTAGAACACTCTTAGAAGTGAAGAGGGACGAATTTTGGAGAGAAATACCTCAAAGGATCGTGAGAGAAATGAAAGACAACACTTCAATATATAAACGACAACCCTTATTACGTACGTAAGTGTCCTTGATTAACGTACGTAACAACTTTAACGTACGTAATCCAAAATCCATAGCGTACATAACAAACTCACTGTCTCATTCCGAGAAATCCATTACGTATGTAACTCATACCATATAACGTACATAATATACCAGTTGACTTGCTACAGTACAATGGTCGTGCTACGTACGTAACACATCCTGTATAACATACGTAACACGTACGTTGACTCACCTGTAAACATCCTCCGCCGAATGTTGCCGAAACTGGGTCCCGCCTGCCGGCCAGGACTCGGTCCTGTCCGATACCTTCGTTACGTACGTAATACCTTAGCCTTAACGTACGTAACCATGCCAATCTTACGTACGTAAGCTGACAATGTTAACGTACGTAACAATTCCATACTTAGCCAATTTCAGCAATTCCTGTCCAATGTCACGACATACCGAATACGAACATACGGCAAAATCAATTCATATACTCAATTCAATAACATTATCAAATGTTCACAACGTCCTAGAGCATAATTAACCATCCACGATATCCAATATATAAACGAAAAATATATCCAAAAAATCTGGGTAATTGTGGATCGTCTAACTAAGTCAGCTCATTTTCTCGAGATTAAGGATACCTGGGGTCCCGAGAGACTTGCCCAGTTATTCATTAAAGATATAGTGAGATTGCACGGTACTCCTAAGAGTATCGTTTCTAATCGTGACGGGCGATTCGTGTCTCATTTTTGGAAATCAGTTCATAGTGCCATGGGAACTCAGCTTAATTTCAGCACATCTTTTCATCCTCAGTCCGACGGATAATTAGAGTAGACTATTCAGACATTGGAGGACATGTTGAGGTCATGCATTCTCGATTTGAAAGACGATTGGGAAACCCAACTACCATTGATCGAGTTCGCGTATAATAATAGTTCGCATGCTTCGATTAAGATGGCACCTTATGAGGCCTTGTACGGTCGTCGTTGTCGATCTCCTTTGTGTTGGGATGACTTATCAGAATCAATCGGCACCGAGCCCGATATGCTTATAGCCGCCCGTGAGAAGGTAGCTTTGATCAGGAGTCGTTTTTTGACCGCTCAGAGTCGACAGAAATCTTATGCAGACAATCGTCGCCGACCATTAGAGTTCGAGACAGGTGATCACGTGTTGGTCAAGGTGTCCCCGAGTCGAGGTATCTTCCGTTTCGTAAAGCGGGGAAAGTTGAGTCCAAGATTTATTGGACCGTTTGAGATTTTGGAACGAGTAGGCGAGCTAGCTTATCGATTGGCCTTACCTCCGGCGTTGAACCGAATTCATAATGTGTTTCACGTCTCTCAGCTACAGAAGTATGTTGCCGACCCGAGTCACATACTTTAGTTCGACGAAATCGAGATCGCAGATGATCATTCGTATGAGGAGCGTCCCATACGAGTCTTAGAGCGGCGAATCAAACAGTTGTGGAATAAGGCGATTCCTTTGGTTAAATTCAGTGGTCTAGACACGGAGTTGAAGAGGCTACTTGGGAAACTGAGGATAGTATGCGGGAGAGTTATCCCGAGTTGTTTGACCCTTAGTTTCGGGGACGAAACTCTTTTAAGGGGGGGGGGGGTGTATGTAATACCTGGTTGTAATTCAGTCATTATCATTCAGTAATTTCATTCGGTAATTGCCACTATGTAATTTTTCACTTGTTAATAATCATTCATCCGTGTTCACCGTTCGGAATAACTTCGAGTTGTGTATCGATATTGTTATAATTGATTCATTATTCGATGTTGACGTTGGAGTTCATGTCATTTCTAATCTCCTCATTGTTCAAATTGTGTTTTGTTGGGCGAACCCTTGTAATCATTGCTTGGAACCACCGTTTTGGGTTTTCCGTACTTCCATTTCGTGTTATTGTTTCCCAAATATTGATTCCTATTGCTTTTATTCTCTTCCCGGGTCATTTTTCATCATTTTAGGATCCAAGGGGGTGTGGTCCGCGGCACAAGGAGTGTGCGCCGCGGCACACACATCTCGCTATTTCGCCGACCCGATCAGACGGGGCCGCGGCTCATGCCGGCAGGGCCGCGGCACACTGTCGAGTCACAGCCACGGCACACTCGTCTGGGCCGCGGCACACTCATGTTGCAATTTTTGGCCGACTCGCCTGTACCGGGGGCCGCGGCTCATGCCGACAGGGCCGCGGCACACTGCCGAGTCACTGCCGCGGCACACTCATCCGGGCCGCGGCACATTGCCGAGCACTGGGGGCAGATTTTGGCCCTGTGCCGCGGCACACTCGGCCGGGCCGCGGCACACAGTGCAGGCTGCACTATAATTGCGTTTTTTTCTGAGGAACAACTCATTTTCACCATTTCTTTCACCTTGTTCCGAGAGTGTTTGATTTTCTTCATCTCCTTTCGATCGTGAAGCCCGTATAGTCGATCTAACGCGTGTTCTTTGGATCAAAGTGCTTGGATCTTCAAGAGGTAATTTCTTCAACATCTTGGATTTCGATTTTGTATTGAGATATGATGTTT
Source organism: Orobanche coerulescens (assembly GCA_033398695.1). Classification (NCBI taxonomy): domain Eukaryota; kingdom Viridiplantae; phylum Streptophyta; class Magnoliopsida; order Lamiales; family Orobanchaceae; genus Orobanche; species Orobanche coerulescens. The sequence continues at coordinate 96,956,172 of CM065807.1, forward strand.
TGGACGTTAAAATCATGTTGTATGAAGTGATATATGCATGATTATTGATATGTATGAATATTCATCGGATTTTTGAAAGGTTATTCAAGAACACTTTGAATATTGAGTTGGATTTGGGGTTTTTCGATTAATTGTTGTTGAAATCACGAATTTGGATATTCATATTGGATTACTGATCGTATTGAAGATGTTTTGTTGGTTTGAAACACTTCTTGGGGATTTGATATTGGTATTATTGAGGTTTGGTTGTAGACAATCGAAGTTTGGCCTCAACGTGTTCGATATAATGCCCCAATGAACTTGGTTTAGTCGTATCGACGTTTTGGGTTAGTTATGTTCGTGTTTGATTTCGTATGTTGAACGGATTGTTGTTATTGTGTTATTCAAGGTTGTTCGAACGACCGGTAATTTCATTAGGATGTTATTCGAGAGAGATTGTATCTTCACCGGTGTTAAGGTAAGTTAATTCTTACTCGGTTAAAAGGATATTCATTCCTTTTGTTGTTGTTCATTCATAATCATAACTCATTCATCATTGTATTAACCGTATTGAGACTTGTAATTGTCGAATAATCACTTCATTCACGAGGAACGACGGTTCCAATCATTTCATTGAACTATCAATCACTTCACTATTATTTTCATCTCGGTGAGTCATTCTTGACTTTGTCTGATTATTATTCATTGATATTCATTATGGTCATTCTCGTTCATATGACCTTCTGGGTTCATATTGCGTGGCCGGGTGCGGATGTGTGGAATTTTTAGTCGAGCACGCGATGGTCATGTATTGGGTCACCGATACATTGGACTGTGCACACGGTAACGATTACCTCCATGAGACTAATTAGGTACAAGGATGGGTGTGTCCGGTCATCCGTCTTGTACACTTTCACAGAACATTACGGGCGTACTATGATGCTCCTCTTCAGCGTAATTCATAACTAGAGATATATCATGATTGTGTATTTTCAACCCTTGAGGATTGTTGTTCTGTGTAACTGACCCCGTTAGGGGATTTTATTTTCAGGTCACGGCAAGGCAAAGACACGGGAAGAGCATGTTGACGGCGAGGAGTCCCAGTGATAGTAGTAGGGGACCCCAGTTTCTTTCAGTCATCCTTGTTTTTCTTCATATGTATTTCCGCTACAAAATTTCGTTTGAGATGTTTATTTATTCGGGGTGGTGTATTTTATCTTCATATAAAATATACTAGTATTCTGTATTGTCCTGGTGTATTGTACTTAAGCTCCTCATCGGAGTATTTGGTAAGATATTGTGGTTCGGTACTACAAATATATTATTTAATTCATCAGTTTTCATTCACCTGGTGGATCCCAGTCCGGGGTCCACGTCACTGTAATATCCGCCTAGTTTGGGGTGTTACAGCCTGGTACACCACAACAGAATGGTGTTGCTGAACGAAGGAATCGTACTTTATTGGAGATGGTTAGGTAAATGATGAGTTATTCTGGTTTGCCCATTTCATTTTGGGGATACGCCTTGGAAACAGCGGCTACATTCTAAACTTGGTGCCTTCGAAATTAGTTCCAAAAACACCCACCGAACTGTGCAATGGGCGCAAACCCAGTCTAGGATATGTTCGGATTTGAGGTTCACTAGCACACGTGCTGATTAAGGAAGCTGGTAAGTTGGCATCTCGTACAGAAGTATGAGTGTTTGTAGGATATCCGAAGGGAACGAAGGGTGGATTATTCTACAGTCCTAAAGATCATAAGGTCATTGTTAGCACCAATGCCCGATTCTTAGAGAAAGACTATGTAATAAGCCACAAGCCTAGAAGTGAGGTCATTCTAGAAGAACTTAGGGGTGAGATTTCGACAATACCAGTTGTACAAACACCTAGTGTACCACATATCGACACCATTGTGGATACACAAACCAAGGACATGCCTCGTCGTAGTGGAAGGGTTTTTCGTCAACCTGAACATTTCATCAGTGTGGGAGCGTCATCTGACCACTCCCCAGACCAAGATAAAACAGATCCATGTACGTATAAGCAGGCAGTTCAAGACAAGGATGCTGAATCCGAGCAAACAACAATGAAATCCGAAATGGGATTTATGGATTCTAATCAAGTGTGGGAGCTAGTAGAGCTACCCAATGGGGTAAAACCCATTGGAAGTAAGTGGGTCTACAAGAGAGGATCTAAAGGGAAGGTTGAAACCTTCAAAGCAAGGATTGTTGCGAAAGGTTACACTCAGAAGGAGGGCATCGAATACGATGAGACCTTTTCACCAGTAGCCATGCTTAAATCGATCCAGATTCTCTTAGCTATAGCTGCACATTTGGATATGGAGATTTGGCCGATGGTTGTCAAGACTGCGTTTTTGAATGGCAGTCTTGATAAGGAAATCTATATGCGCAAACCCGAGGGATTCATAGCTGAAGGAGAGGAGCACTTAGTGTGCAAGCTTAAAAGAGCCATTTATGGTCTTAATCAAGCATCAAGGTCTTGGAACATGCGATTTGATGAGGTCATTCAATCGTATGGTTTTGAACAGTGTCCTAGTGAGGTTTGTGTATAGAAAAGGTGAGAGGGAAATGTGCTAGTGTTTCTTATATTATACGTAGATGATATATTTCTAACTGGAAACAATGTGAAGGTATTATCAGACGTAAAGGTATGGCTGTCTGAGCAATTTGATATGAAGGATTTGGGAGAAGCTGGGCACATCCTTGGTATTAGGATCTTTCGAGATCGAAACAAAAGGATGTTGTGTTTATCGTAGGCATCTTATATCGATACGGTGCTAAAGTGGTTTAGTATGGAGAATTCCAAGAAAGGTTTCTTACCTTACAGACATGTAATTCAGCTATCTAAGGCTATGTGTCCTAAAACACAGAAGGAGATAGATGACATGAAGCTGATCCCTTATGCTTCGGCGGTGGGAAGCCTCATATATTGCTATGCTTTGCACTAGGCCTGATATCTGTCATGCTGTAGGAGTGGTTGCGAGATATCAGTCGAACCCAGGACCAGGACATTGGATTGCTGTCAAGCATATACTCAAGTATCTGAGAAGGACTAGGAAGTATATGCTTGTATATCAACCGGATACACTTTGACCTTTGGGTTGCACTGAATTAGATTTCAATGCGGATAAATAAAAGTCGAAATCAACTTCCGGATATGTTTTCACTTTGGGAGGTGGAGCCATCAGTTGAAGGAGCGTGAAGCAGAAATGCATAGCGGACTCTACCATGGAAGCCGAGTATGTAGCAGCCTCAGAGGCAGCTAAAGAGGCGGTATGGATCAAGTACTTCCTAAAGGATTTGGGTATGATTCCTAATTTGCCTAGGACTATTACACTTTATTGTGATAATACCGGTGCTGTTGCAAATTCGAAGGAACCATGGGCCCACAAAGCAAGAAAATATATCAAGCACAAATATCATATCATTCGAGATTTTGTGAAGAGAAGGAAGATTATTGTCTCCAAGATAGCATCTGAAGACAACCTAGCTGATCCTTCCACGAAAGGGTTGCCCTCAAAGTCATTTGCAGGGCATATGGAAGGAATGGGGTTGAGATGTATGGCAGCATTGCTTTGAGTATAAGTGGGAGATAGATAGACATAGTCTAGATAGTTTACTTCAAAAACATGCTTTGAGTATAAGTGGGAGATTGTTAGGGTTGTGTACATCAAAGCATACTTTATGCTTGTATTACCTAATTTCCCGGTCTTTATCTATGAGAATATTTAATTCATTTATCACATGTTTTACATATTTATTCACGCTATGGTTATGCAAATGTTGTCTAAATTACTTTATATTGTAGATAATGTGGGGTGTCGAGTCACACAGAAGATCACATTATCGGTTCCTTATATAGTAATATTTAGTTCACAACCTATATAACATTAGACCGTTATGTGAGAGGTTGTAGGATATGCTTGAGATTGGTTGGTCTTGACCATTAGCATATATTAGCATATTCGGTATACGTTGAACAGGATCGAGGTGAGATAGATTCTTCTATACTGACTATAAGAAGAACGTACATCTCGGACAATTATTATTTCTTAATTCTAGTGATTAATATTTAATTATATATATTTAATATTTATTGCTTTGATTTATCATGGGTAAGAGCCACAATGATTGACTCAATATGCTCGATATTTTGGGCAATATTATTATTTATATGATAATTAATATTAAAGCTAGAAATCGTGTCCCGACCAGTCGGGTTGATCATGTCCCTTGAGGCACTCGAAAGGATTATTATATTAAACCCTCCAAGTGGAATTAATTTTCTGATATAATAATAAAAGTCGAGTGGTATACTCATGTATAATATATTAATTAATTAAAAGCTGTCAGTAGCTTAAATTAATTAATGGACATGGAATATCTTAAATACGGGAAATAATTAATTCAAAAAGGAGCCCAATTTCGTAATTTGAGATTTTGGTAGGAAGTGCAATATTAACTTTTTAGTGGACTAAGTTAATATTTAATAGTTACTATATTAGGAAAAGTTCTAATATAGGAAGATGACATCTATTAAGAGTCCTTACCATATCCTCCTTAAGGTCCCTAGAGTAGCCCAAAAAAAGGCGGACTAATTTTGGCATAAAATTTTCGTTTTCTCTACTTGTGTTTAATTGTGGATCTTGACTTGTGTCTTGGTTCCATAATTTAGTTAACACAATATTTTTCTAAATACTAAAATATCCAAGAAAAATAGAGAGAAAATTTGTAAGGTAAATTTTGCAAGAAAAGTGATTCGTCCGCCTCCTTGCTGTTCAAGATTGATCCAGTTGACTGTTGCTCACACGGCATCCGGATAATAGGCGGGATATACTCTAGAAGATCTTGAAGTATAAATACAAGTAGATCAAGGAAGAGTACGATGAGGGGTTCAATCGACAAAATAGGGAATTTTCTACCACTTCACGTCAAAGGTATTAATTACCGACTCCCATGCGTAAATATATTTATTTGATTGTTTATTAATCTGTTTAGTTAATTAATTGACAAGCCTAAATAGATCCGATTTTTATGTTGGTTATTTTATAAAACTGTTTATAAAATATTTTACCAACTAGCTTCCGCTGCGTTTTATATTCCAACAATGATAACTCGTCTGCTCTTCGGCTGCTACAGTGTTTTGGCCAAACCTCTCTGATATTTCTGTTGACCAAAATTCGCCTGATAAAAAGGTCGCCTGATAACTTATGTGATATATCGTCGGTTCTATACTTAGCCGATATTTAACTGATTAACTTCAGATCAATCTTAGCCTACATCAATGGCTCATACAAGACTCATTTGGTTCTTCTTTACAATGCCAAATACCTAGAGTATACATTTGAATAAATCACAAGTATAGGGATGACATCATCAAAATCTAACAAGTATTCCTAACAGGGTTTTCGATCATGAGTTGCTAGGCAGTCAAGGGAGTTGCAACGGCCACGGGTTTCCACTTGTTGGAAGCTATTCTTACAAGAAAATTCATTATAAGATTTATCACTAGCTGATAGTTATAGTGAATTTATCTCCAACTGGTTTGGAGAGAAGTGGATTAGTAGAGGTTTACACCACCTCTGAAACAACTATAAAGTCCTTGTGTGTTTTTATGCATTTCATCATACTTATCTGTTGCATCCATATTTACTATTCCATTGAGTAGTCAACTGTCTGCCGCATAGCTTAGTCTTTATAGTTGACATAAGTCACCTGCAGTCTATATCAGTCACCTGCAGTGTTACCAGTTGTGCTTCCGCAGTACTCATCTGCAGCTAAGGTTTGTTAGCTGCATATTATACAGCTGAAAAAACTCACCTGAATCAGGAAAAGAGTTTAGTGAGTCTATTCACCCCCCTATAGACTCATTCTTGGCGACTTTGTGGCCTACAAGTTCTTCTTCATTCTCCCAAGAAGCTTCATCCTTGGTGTCACTACTACAAAGTAACCATTTAACAGTGGACTTTTAACATCGGTTATGCAAAAACCGTTGTTAATTTTGTGCGGTGGCACACATTACAAATATCATGAAAATGTAACATCGGTTATAAAAACAACTACTGTTAAAGTCCGACAATTTACAGCGGTTTTCGAAAAACCACAGTTAGAGTTCATCTTTTAACAACGTTTGTGCTAATAATCGATGTTAAACATTTATTATCTTAATTTTAACAACGGCTTTCTTTATAACCGCTGTTAATGATCTCTTTATTTTTAACGGGTCTCCTTTCTTTCTTATTTTTTTCCTCTCTTTCTTCCTTGGCGCTTCTGACTCCCCCCGAATCTGCCTCCCCGACGCTTCATAATCGACCCACGACCTCCGACGACCTCCCGACCTCTGCGACCTCTGCAACCTCCTCGATGCTTCGCAATCGACCGCGGTCCTCTAGAAATCAAGTACCTATTCCAAACTCTCTTCTTTGTTTCTATTTGGTAATTGTATCTAGTCTTTAAGTACTATTGTGTGCTGTGTGTGTTTACTATGTGTGTGTGTTGTGTGCCTATGTGCATGTATTGGTGTGGCAGTGTGTGTGTGTGTGCAGTGTGTGTGTGTGTGTATTGTGTGAGACTGTATTGTGTTATGTGTTGTGTTGTGTGTTGTGTGTGTATGTATTGTTTGTGTGGCAGTGTGTGTGTATTGTGTGTGTGGCAATGTGTGTTGTGTGTTGTGTGTGCGCTATATGTGTTGTGTGTGTGAGTGTGTATATACTATTTGTGTGGCAGTATGTGTGTGTGTGTATTGTGTGTGTGGTAGTGTGTGTTGTGTATGTTGTGTGTGTGAGTGTGTGTGTGTGTATTGTTTATGTGGCAGTATGTGTGTGTGTGTACAGTGTGTGTGTATGAAGTATGTGTTGTGTGTTGTGTTGTGTGCTTTGTGTGTGTAATGTATGTGCGTGTGCACTATGCGTATGGGAGTGTGTAATGTAGTTTTACATGTTACTTTCTTCTTGTTTATCGTATAATTTAATCGATTTAGCTGAGTGTGCATGTTTAGTTGTGTGCTGCTTTTGACAACACTCTTTCACCCATTTGTCCCAGCAGCCAATTATGTAGAATTCGCGACTATTAGGGTGTAAAAATCTAATTTCCTAATTAGGGCCGCGAGTAGCAGAGGAGAGCAGCTGACGTCGCTGTTGTTCATAGACCAGCAGACTTCGTTCAGGTACTTCTATAATTTTAAATGATGATGAGAATGCTGATGATGATTACGGACATAGGTCAAGTAATTCTACTCATGAAGAAACCACCTATTTCCGAGACATATGAAGATTTGGAGCTTGATGACTATGTTTGATTAATTGATTGCATTGTTTGTACTTTTTTCTATTTTGCCATCTATTAGACTCTACTTGTGTTTCTAGATTTGCATTCTACTTGTGTGTTGGAACCTGAAAGTTGAAACTTCAATTTGAAAACTGCCCAGATTTTCTTACTGCTACTGCCCAGATTTTTTTCTTATTGCTACTGCCCAGATTTTCTATTGCAGTGTGTGTAGTGTGTGCAATGTGTGTGTGTGTGCAGTGTGTGTGTTTTATGTGTGCAGTGTGTTAGGAATACTTATTAGATTTCGATGATGTCATCCCTATATTTGTTTGTTTATTCAAATGTATGTTTTTAAGTACTTGGCAAAATGTAAAGAAGAACCAAATGAGTATCTTCTATAGGCCATGTAAGTTAGGCTTAAAAATAGGCTAAATATAAATCTTAGATAAAGTTCATATCAGAGAAGTCCTAGTCAACTCAACTGATCAGAGAAGGTTGACCACAGACTACTTATCATCACACAACGTTCTGAAGAAAGAAATTTATCAGAGAAGTCTTGGTCAAAATATTTATCAGAGAAATTTGACCAAACTACAGTCAAGTGATCAGACGGAGTCCAAGTCATCTGAAGTTTGACCATCAGATCAGATAAGTTCATCAGGTCAGAAGACTTCAGACAGGTCGACAGGTCAGAGAAGATTCATCTAGACATTAGAGAAGTCATCTTAGAGAAGTCATCAGAGAAGTCCGACATCAGAGAAGGTTGACTGCATGACAGACAGTTTGACCAAAAAGAGATCATATAAGTTCTCTCAAAGTAATCAGCCAAGTAATCCAATCCACGTCAGCATGCATTGAAAAGTCAATAATCACGGAGAGTCACATGCGGGCGATAAGGGACAGACTGGAGAGATTCCCAGAAAGCAAATGAATTAAATCCATACCCATCTCTGAAGACTTTAAGCATATTATAATCAAAATATTCGGCGCTACAACGTGAAAGTCTTCACAATGGTCGGAAATGGATTAAAATATGGTAATGCCTTACAACGTTCGGAAAGAAAAACAAAGAAGTCTATTTCTCCAACAGACGGATTTGTTAGAGGAATTGCAACAGCTACGAAGAAAGCTCAAAGGGTCGACATCTATAAATACCTGAAGCGTGGAACTGAGAAAATCACGATGCGAACAATACTATCGAGCAATCAAAGCAATCAAGTGAACTATAGCATCGTAAAGAGTAAGAGATCATAGTTCATATACTAAGAAAGCTCATAGTTGGAGAAGACAACCACTTGTGTCTTAAAACCTGAGTTCGGGGTACTTCAGTGGTTGAAGTGTGCGTGACTGATAGGCATCCGAGGATTTGAAGATCAAGAGGTGCTAGGCAGTCGGAAGGAGTTGCAAGGACAGGATTTCTACTAGTTGGAAGTTGTTGTAGCTAAGTAGAATCACTGTAATATTTACCACTGGTTGAAAATTATAGTGAATTCATCTCCAACTGGTTTGGAGAAAAGTGGATTAGTAGAGGATTACCCCACCTCTGAGACCACTATAAACTACCTGCGTGTTTTACTGCTTTAGCATCATACTTACCTTCTGCATACATACTTAACTGTTCCATTGTTTAGTTATTTGCTTTCATCATCAGCTGACTTCCGCATACCTGTCTACAGACGACTTCAGGTCATCTGTACCTATCAGCTGAGAAACTCACCCTTTGTGGAAAAGAGTTTCAATAAGTCTATTCACCCCCCTAGACTTATTCCTGGACAACTTGTGACCTACAAGTGGTATCGGAGAGGTTGGTTCAATTCTTCAGAACCAGATCTGCATATCGAGGATATATATTTTATCTCTTATTAAGAATGGAACACATGCAACGTATGCATTCTAGATTACCTGTTTTTTCAGTTGACGAGTATGATATTTGGAAGATAAGGATGCAGGCACATTTATCTTATATCCATGACGACATGTGGTGCGTAATCAAAGATGGTCCTTTCATATTCGAGAAGGACAACACTCCTGAGGAGATAGCAGCCGGGAAGCCATAGAAGATCCCCAAGAAGAGGACGGATCTGACCACTGAAGAAAGAAAGCTGGCCAATCTTGACAACCGATCCAGAGACGTGATGTATCAAACTCTTGACAAATCAACAATGGTCAAGATCAATAATTGCAAGAATGCCAAAGAAATTTGGGATACTCTAGCTGTGATGTGCGAAGGAACTGAGCTAATAAAAGTGAACAAGTTGTTAATCGCTACCCATAAGTTTGACAACTTCAAGATGAAGAATGGAGAGTCTATCGACCAAGTAGACACAAGATTCACAGATATTATATATATATATATATATAATGAAATTAATTCTCTGGGAAAGACATATGGCAACAGGGAGATGCTCTGAAAGTTCTAAGATCTCTCATTCCAGAATGGAATATGAAGGCAGCAGCCATGAGAGAATCCAAGGATCTTAACAAAATAAAGATCCAAGAGCTGTTCTCTGACCTAAAGGCTTATGAGTTTGAGCTTCCAAGTTCATCATTAACCGAGCCTGCAAAGAAGGGAATAGCGTTTGCAGTTGAGTCCCCCGCCAAGAGCTTATCTGAAGTCAATCCTCCAAATCCCCTAGATTTTGAGGAAGAAATGGCTTTATAATGCAGAGATTCAGCAACTTTCGAAAGAATTACTCCAAATATAAGAAGAATTATAAAGAAAATCCCCGTAGAAATCAAAAGGCTGGAAGCTGGAAGGTGGAGTGCTTCAATTGCCACAAGACAGGACATATTCAAATTGACTGTCCTGATCTCAAGAAGGATGAAGGCATGAAGGAAGTGGGCAGAAAAAAATACAAGAGAAAAGCTTTCATTTGGAGAAGACCAAGAGAGATTAGATTCCAGCAGTGGATTCTTCTCTAATGATGATGAGGAGACAATAGCCTGATGGCCAACTTAGCTGATGAAGAAGTAACATCTAAACCCTCAATTTAAAATAATAATAGCTCAGACATGTCTGAGGATATGGACTTACATGATTCTGTCAATCAGCTTCTCAAAGATTTTGAGAAATTAAAATCTGCACACTTGATTGTATCAGCCGAGAAGACCCCACTACTAGAAAAAACGGCTTTAGTGACGCTCAAAAGTGTCACAATAGGTGGTGTATTGTGACGCTTTTGCTATAGTGACGCTTTTCGAAAGCGTCACCTGATTTGGCGTTTCAATAGACCGTTGTTGTGACACTTAAAAGGCGTTGCAACAGATATCTAATGTGATGCTTTCTTGCATATTGTGACGCTTTTCATGCATCACATGAGTAAGCTTTAGTGACGCTTTTTGCCATTTTTTGCGACACTTTTTGGCGTCATAAAAGTGAATTGTAGTGACACTTTTTAACATCACTAGAGTTAATAACTAACTTAACTACTATTATTAGTGACATATTTTGGCGTCACAATAGCGTGTTATAGTGACACTTTTTAGCATCACGTAAAAAACATAACTACCTTAACTAACTCTTTTAGTGACTCATTTTTGCATCACAATAGTGTGCTATAGTGACACTTTTTAACATCACATAAAAGTTTATAACTACATTGACTACCTATTTTTGTGACGCCTACAAGTATCACTATATAATTTCAAGTAACATATTTTGCTATAATGACAATTGTCAAGTAAAACGTAACATTTTCTTTAAACATAAAATGTTGCTAATTATAATAGTATGAATAGTTGTTTTGTAATAACAATAGCAACATAAAATTTTAATGTCCAACTCAAATACCAAGATCTATAACAGTATAAATAAGATCCCAAACAGTAAACATAAGAGAAAATCTCAAACAACATTGCGGTCCAATTTACAAAAAAAGTAAGTTTTCATCTTAATGTCAATTAACTCCAAAATAAACCGAAAGTCTTTCATGTCACTTTTCTTATCTCGCATCTTCCACTTCAACCTATAATAATAAACGAAAGAAAAAATTAATGATACTAAAATACTAAAAGAACAAGCAAATGATAATAATGAAAGATTGTTAGAAAAGACTTACCAAACACTTTGGCCAAGCAATGCTACCTCCTGTTGCTTGTCCAATAAATTTGACACTTCCAATTGTCCTTATTAATGCATGATCATATTTAATTGGCATGATAACTTTCACTTCACACCAATCAACACCCAATTCTTCATTCCCGACTAGCTTTGATGGATTTAAGCTTTGAACGGAACCTTTCGCAATATAATTTTGAGTAATCATGTGTTTCAAAAGAACCTTTGCTCCAACCTGGATCATACATTTCAAGAATGGAAAAACCCATTATAAATAACGAAAAAAAAGTAATAATAGTGCTGAAAGCCCAGATATTCCTTCAATCATATCTGGGCTTTTTGATATGGTCAGCACTATGTTAAATTAGAGAACATGGGCATATGTTAAATTACAGCCATACTGTTTTTCAGAATAGAAGAACAAATTACCAAACATACACAGAAAAGCCCTGTTACCAGTAGCAGTATGGCTGTAATTTAACATTCTGAAAAGCCCAGATAACACACTGACCATATCAAAAAGCCCAGATATTCCTTCAATCATGTAGAGTAAATCTAGAAACAAGGGGATTACAATACAGAACTCGAACGAAGCAAGATGTACGGCATCGCCACGTTCAAAACATGAATGGAAATGTTGTAACTCTACATGAAATCGCAGCATACTGTACTCGGCAAGAGAGAACAACATTTCCATTCTTGAAATTACAACCATACTTGAAATCGCTTTGATTCCATTCGGGCAGAAAGTGTATCTTGGACTCGGTTAAATTACTGCCATACTTGAAATTACAGCCATACTTGTAAAGTACACTGCATTTGAAATTGCTCAATTATCGAGTCCATCTGATGCCTGCGACAGGAGCATATGTTTGACAGAAAAGGCAGTATGCCTGCGACATGAGCATATGTTAAATTACAGCCATACTGTTTTTCAGAATAGAAGAACAAATTACCAAACATACACAGAAACGACAATCTTTGATTGGAGCATTGTATTATGAACAGGAGCATATGTATTATGAACAAGAGCATATGTATTATGAACAGGAGCATTGTTTTAATACGCTCCCACTGAAACACAACATATGTATTATGAACAGGAGCATTGTTTTAAAATACGAGAGGCATCCTGTTTTAAAATACGAGAGGCATCCTGTTTCAAATTAGTCCAAAATGACCTATTACATATTAATATATTCATGGTATTCTATATAACTTCCCGAGAATACATCTAAATATATTCATGGTATTCCATATAACATGACATCATATAATAGCTACTATAAGTACTATGTACGTACCTGCAAGGGAATAGAATGGGTACTTGAGGGTTGACCAGACCGGGCAATTACAGAATTGCGCAAGGTTGATGGGGAAGATCCCTTTGTCAATCTTGAATGATCATTTCCACTCGAGTCCACATTGCTCAACAACATTTGAATTAACTTGTCCTTCTCTTCTAGTTGTATCGTCAATGCTTCTTTTTCCATGACAATGCGATTGATATCATTATGGCCAAGTGAATGATCACCATATACATGCTTCGCAGTTGTTCCGTAACCATACATGCACACTCGTCCACCTTTATCTTCTCCAAGGACTTGGGCATATATGTCATTTGGACCTTTGTCCCGTGCACCAGGTGGTAGTTGACTCTTTAATTGTCGCATTTGTTCCTATATACAAATTTAGCGAAAAAAAATCATTCGGGGTCATATATTTTGAAATGTTGTAGTAAGAAAAAAAATATTACAGAAGTACTAGAAAAGATTCACCAATGCATTTGTAACTTCCGGATTAGATGTATTCCCATCTCGAGAATAACATTTTGCAAAAATATCTGCTCGGCTCAGCTCCTTTATTCCTGCCTCCTTAACAGTTTCATCATCATCCTCATATATCCCAACATTAAGTGCAGCTTCTTCCTACAGCCAAAAACTTCTCTATTTTAATCATCACCCTTTAAATTATAATTAGTTTTGAAAATGAAAAGTAGTTACCTTAGCAGATTCATAAACTTGAGCAAAACTCTTTTTTCCAGTAATATGTTGCATTTTCTTTATTGATCTATTTTTTTTATTCTGCTCGCTAGTGTACTATCGAGTTCAATCATACCAGAAGTTAGAGACAATAATAAAATGACTCTTTAACATAAAAATTATGAATCGCACCTTTGCGTCTTCACTGCACCAATGTTCAACAAGAAATTTCCAATGTTCTTCCGTCACCCTCTCATCACGTGTATCAGGCCTCTTACGTAAGTTTTGTTCCAAACTTAAGTTTGGATTAAAATATAATTTTTTAATTCTACATTTGAAAATCCTCCAACTTCAAGCTAAAGCTTTCAAAACAATATTTTCATATCCAGAAATAACAAAGCTCCCCTACAAAAATGTAATAACCATGTAACGTTGGTAAATCACTACAATAATATATATCAATTCTATAAATTTATACCTTGATCATTCTCAACATTGTTTTTTTGTTGGGGTCTGGTACCCTATGCCAATCTGGGTAATTAAGTGGAGTTATTTTCCCATTTCTTGCAATAGACCCCACAAATTCAACAAATTTGCTTTTATTAGGACCAATGGGTTTTCCATACCGATTGAATGAAACCTTCAGAGGCTGACTTTTGTTGTCAGAGCTTATGGCATAAATGTGAGGCATATAAGTAAATCCTCTAGTTTTATGTTGTTTACAAGTGGCATCTACACATACAAGAAAAATAAGTTTTATAATAATATTGAAAGGGACAAATTATATCATTTGTATATGATGTAGTATCATGTGTAATATGATGTAGTATACCTTGGGACTCAACATGATCTGTATTTGCTAACTTGTTAATATTTTCATCCACCCGGTTATCTACACCAAGAATGGACTGTTCGCTTCTTTTACTATTATTCACATTCCTAACACTCCGCCTTCTTGTTATTGCTCCAAGGTTCTCTAAATCAAGGTATGAAAACACAATTCAAGTAACAAAAATCAACATATACTAACTTAAAGAATGGACAACCAATACCTTCAGATTTTACATTCTGTGCATCATTTAAATCATCAACTTCATTTGTACTTTGCTTTCCCCTTTTGAGTGCTCCAAGGTTATCTGAATTACAAAATCCAAACTCTATATAACTAATAACTATCTGAATTACAAATTCCAAACTCTATATAACTAATAACAGTCAGTAAATATACATTAAGTTGGACAATATGACACATCAATATCGCTACATTTTCTAATCTATTTCATACCTTGAGAATGTAAATTTTGCTCATCCATTGAACCATTAGTCGCTTTTGTACTTTGCCTTCCCCTTTTTGTTGCTCCAAGATTCTCTACATTATGAAATTCAAACACTATATAACTCAGAATAGTCAAGTAAATATATAATAAGTTGAATAAGATGACAGATCAATACCGCTATGCTACATTTATAATCTATTTCATACCTTGCGAATGTATATTCTGGTCATCAATTAAATCATTAATCGCTTTCGTACATTGCTTTCCCATTGTCATTGCTCGAAGGGTCTCGAAATCGATTAAATCATCAATATTTGGAGCACTTTGTTGGCCACTACCTAATGTGTATTTTCCGCGACTATGGATAAAATTTGCACTTTTCTGTCCTTGCTTTATTACTACAATTAAACAACTCGATTAATGGGACAACTTATTTTTTCAGCCAATATAATAAATATAAAGTTACTAAAAATACATGGACACAATATGTATACAGATATGTACCTGGTGTAATACCCTAGATTTCTGTTATGTAATTGGAACTTGTGATATTGTAATGATTGTACTTTTGTCTGAGTACTATTATCCGTATTTCATAGTCCGATGTTGTCGAGCGTTTAATTATGTGTTTGTGATTTAAAGATTGTATTCTGCGCATGTAGCGCACGCTATCAGCTACGTTTAGCGTGCGCTAAAGTGGATTAATAACGCACGCTACTGAGGGTCTTTAGCGCACGCTATGCGCGGTCAATTTGATTGAGACGTGCGGTAGGTGAGATCTGGCCGGGGGACCCCTGTCGGATCGTGTTGGGATGTACCTGGACGGCTTTCGGGAAAAGCCGAGTCAACGCCTTAGCGCACGCTACAGGTATATGCGTAGCGCACGCTAAGTGCTGAGTACATTTAAGTCAGTGAGCCGTTAGCGCACGCTACGAGCAGGGTCTAGCGCGCGCTAATAGCCATTTCATATAAATAGGACAGCATCCTATTCGTGATTTCAGTTCTTTCTTCTCCCATTACCCGAATTCTTACACTTAGAACATAACTTCCTTCATCCTAAACACTTCATATCAACATCCTAGTTCGTGATTGAAGATCGTATATCATTGGAGATTGGTGTTCAAGCTTTCGGTGTTAGATTGCTTCAATTTTCTCCGTGTTCTTCACTACCTTGAGGTAGGTGATTCTTCACCAATACTAGTAGTGTTCTATAGGATGTTGATCATGTTCATCTAGTCAATAAGATTCGTTTTTAGTCGTACATCTTGTGTTAGAAGGATATTTCCGACGTTTCGACACTTATTCATCGTATGATCCATTGAACCTTTTAGTATGTGGATTTCTGAGCATGTTATGTATCTTCAACCAATCGACCAGTATATGAAGATTATCTAGTTCGTATGTTTTACGTAAGGAATCATATGTTTTGGGACTTGGAATAATCGGAACTTGGTATATTTCTTGAAGATCAAAGATAAGATATGATGTTGAGATGTTTATCCGTATTTTTGTACCTCATGATCATGGAACTTCCACAAACCTTATTAGCATGACATGCTTGAGGATGACTTGTTGTATCAACATAGAATTCATGAATTCACCACCTTTCAACCCAGTTTTTCCGTTAGCAGTATTCTGCCATGCAAGGTTAGCGCACGCTAACATATATGAGTTAACGTGCGCTATCGGGGTTCAGTTAACGCACAATACGTACGTAGCATACGTTATGTATCAGCCGATTCGAACTGTCAGTTCGTGGCTAGCGCACGCTAGTCTTCCACGATAGAGTACGCTAACAGGCCGGCTTAGCGCACGTTACGTAGAGTACGTAGCGCACGCTAAGCAGTCCAGGCAGATTGTGTATTTTGAGCTTTTCGATAGTAGACCAAATTGTTAGGCCATCGTTCGACTTGAGATGATTTGTATATCATTCCTTTTGTTAAGGTTCGAGCTTGTTACGTTGATCGAAGGAGGTGGCCTTCGAGTGTGTCGAGATCATTGAAGTGTTTCGTCCTTGCCATTTTCGAGGCAAGTATCATATGTTGAGTTCGATTTATATTGAAACTTTGATCATGCTTGTGGTTTGTTCATATTGTTGACTATGAGATGTATTTCTGAAAATTCTCGTGATATTCGTTGTTATTTGTTCGTGTTGATGAACATAATGAAATGCATATGTGTATGCATGGATGATTGATTTATGGTTTAAATGATCCGAGGGGATCATGAGGATCTATGCTGAGGGCGCTGGATCGAATGTCCACCATGCGTTGGTCCGACGGGATCATCATGGGGATCTATGCTGAGGGCGCTGGATCGTTGGACGGGTTTTCCACCATGCGTTGGTCCGACGGGATCATCATGGGGATCTATACCAAGGGCGCTGGATCGCTGGATTACCCTGTATTGTGTTGATGGAATCGTGAGGATTCGCATCGTTGGATTCCGGCGGCGGAAGTCCGTTTTGCATGTTCTATGATGCATTGATGATTTATTGTATGATGATACTTGTACTAGCATTGTTTTGCTAACCCCTTCGGGGGGGGACATTGTTTTGATGTTCAGGTAGCCGAGGAGCGGGGAGGCAACCACAGTACCGACAGGACGATGAAATGGCTCAGTGATGTGATTGATGTTATTGTTATTGTAATTTGTCTTCTTGGTTCGTTTAGTACTCGAGTACGTCTGTTTTGATAAGGTCATTTCGATATGGTTGTATAAGTTAACTTATTTGATCGGTTGAATAAATCTGTATTTGAACTTCAGTTGTTCGATTGAATTGTTTTTACACTTCTTTTAAAATTAGCCTTGTAAATCCTTATCTAAAGGGTTTACGGCGCTGTAATTATTCCGAATATCTCGGGGTGTTATAGAATATGGTATCAGAGCTAAGATTCATGGATATCTTGGCAGTCGGGTTAGTTGGGTCTGTTTACGTTATTTGATTATTGGTCGTTCGTAACATCACTGCTGAGCCAGCATCGTCGTGTGGACCGTGGTTGTAAGTTTCCTAATCTCGAATACTACCGTTTTATTTAATTCATGTCTTGTAAACATTGATGGATGTACTTTGAGAAAGTTTGTCCTGGATATTGAGTATTTATGTTTACAGTATGTTGAGAGGAGGTCGTGGACGCGGACGCGGACGTGGAAATGCGAGGCAAGAAGAGTCGGTATCTACCCCAGAGATAACCGCTAGTCGAACGGATTCCCATTCCGGGGGACAGCAGGGATCGGCAAATAATAATGCAGATCCTAACGTGCCGGGAGTGCTTCAGCAGGTGGTTGCCCAGATAAACCAGTTTGCTCAAGTTGTGGATCGCATGCAGACGGCGATGGGACAACAGCATAACGTGGAAAATCGAGGAGATAGATGGCTTACCGAAGTGATTAAATTGCACCCTCCGAAATTTGACGGTTCTGCTGAGACGCTTTCTTGGGATCACTGGCTGAAGGAATTAGAGAAGATTTTTGCAGGGATTAACTGTCCCAACGATAGGAAGGTTCCGGTCGCCCAGTATCTTTTGACCGGGGAGGCTTTCGACTGGTGGGAGGCCATTCGACCGGAGGAGCACAATGTTGACTGGACGGAATTCAAATTGATGATGGAGGCGCAGTATTGTCCTCGCCCAGTTAGAGAAGCCCGAGTTCGGGAGTTTTTCTCACCACAAAATTCGGGAGTATCTGTGACGGACGTGATTAAGACTTTTAATCACCAACTGACTTATGTGCGCCACTTGGTCAGGACCGAGGCGGAGAAGATTTTTCATTTTGACATGCGAATGAAGCCGGAAATTCAGCAGAATATGTCCAGAGTTGAATGTACCACCTTGCGACAGTATCAGGACAAGGCGTTGGCCTATGATATGAAGGAGGCAGCAGGAGAGAAATCGACGGAAGCAAAGAAACAGAAGGTGTCTGGCAACTTCACGGAGGATAAGAGTAGCGGGCCTCGCAGGGGTCAGTCCTCTTTTCATTCATCCAGGAGACCTCCGCCTCCTTCTCGAGGTGGAAAGAAGTTCCGGGCAGCACCAACTGTTTCAGACGCAGGGAAGAAGTGTTATAACTGTGGCAAAGCGGGACATGTTCGACGTGGATCGCTTGCGCTGCTGTGACCTGTTTCGAGTGTGGACAGGAAGGACATCGCGCAACATTTTGTGGGAATGCGACCCGATCCTTTGGTACTCGCACTCCAGCTCCATTTCCGAAGGAGACGAGTGTGAACCAGACGCAGCAGAGAGGATTTCAGCAGCAGAACGCTGGGAAGAGAGAGACATCCAGTGCTGGGTCCGTTCCTCCGCGCCTGTACGAAATGAGGAAATCTGATGATCAGAACACAGCTATTGCATCAGGTACGATTCAGATCCTTTTGCAACCAGTTAGTGTCTTGTTCGATTCGGGAGCTACACATTCTTTTATATCTTTGAACTGTGTTAATCGTTTGAAAATCTCGTGCTTGTATAATTGTGAACCTTTTGTTGTGGGATTACCGAGCGGAGAGAAAATTGTGGGAACCCTAGAAGCTAGGGATTTCCCAGTATCTATAGAAGGAAGAGAGTGGCCATCGAATCTCATTGTAGTTGACGTCTACGGTGACGATTTAATTCTCGGAGATGATTGGCTCAACCGTTATGGAGCTGTTCTGAATTACCGAGAGAGAGTCATTTCTATCATTGCTGATGACGGATCTGAACACTTATTCCTAGGATGGAAACCAGGAAGCTCGGGAAAATTGATCAAAGCAATGAAAGCCGTGAAATTACTGAAGCAGGGATGTCACGGACTTTGAAGCTATGCCATGAGGAAAGAGGAAGGAGTAGAGCTCTCGTCTATTTCAGTTGTGAATGAGTTCTCAGATGTATTTCCTGACGAACTACCTGGGTTATCTCCGCAGAGGGGAGTGGAATTCACTATCGAATTAGAGCCTGGAGCAGCCCCTATTTCCAGAGCACCATACCGCATGGCGCCAACCGAGATGTATGAACTCAAGAAGCAACTGGAGGAATTGCTACAGAAAGGCTATATCCAACCTAGTGTTTCTCCTTGGGGAGCGCCCGTTCTCTTCGTCCGAAAGAAAGACGGATCCCTCCGGCTGTGTATTGATTACAGGGAGCTCAACAAGATGACGATCAAGAATAAGTATCCTATACCGCGGATCGACGACTTGTTTGATCAACTGCAAGGGGCAAGGGTATTCTCGAAGATTGACTTGCGATCAGGATACCACCAGTTGAGAATTAAGGAATCGGATATACCGAAATCTGCTTTCAGATCGATGCGGGCATTATGAATTTGTAGTAATGCCATTTGGACTTACCAATGCTCCTGCGGTATTCATGCAATTGATGAATCGGGTATTCTTGGAATACTTGGATAAATTTGTGGTCGTCTTCATTGACGACATCCTGATATATTCGAGGGACGCAGAGGAACATGCTGAACATTTACGTGTGGTTTTGAGCACCTTGAGGAAGGAACAGTTGTATGCAAAACTTTCGAAATGCGAGTTCTGGCTTAAGGAAGTAACCTTCCTCGGGCATGTGATATCAGCCGACGGAGTTCAGGTGGACCCGAAGAAAGTCGAAGCAATCTTGGAATGGGAAGCTCCTAAAAATGTGAAAGAAGTCCGGAGTTTCTTAGGACTTGCGGGATATTATCGCCGCTTTGTAGAGGGATTTTCCAAGATCTCTCGTCCGCTCACTCAGCTGTTACAGAAAACCCAAAAGTTTAAGTGGGATGAGAAATGCGAGGCTGGTTTTGATGAGCTTAAGAGGAGACTAACGACAGCACCTATTTTAGCTCTGCCAGATGGAACTGATGGATTCATGGTATACAACGACGCTTCAAATCAGGGTTTGGGTTGTGTGTTGATGCAGAAGGATAAAGTGATTGCTTATGCTTCTCGGCAATTGAAACCGTACGAGATTAATTACCCGACTCATGATCTGGAGCTAGCAGCTGTGGTCTTTGCCTTGAAAATTTGGCGACATTATTTGTACGGCACTCATTGTCAGATCGTTACAGATCATAAGAGCCTCAAGTACATTTTTAGTCAGAAAGAATTAAACATGAGGCAGAGAAGGTGGCTCGAATTGATCAAGGATTACGACTTGGAGATTCTCTATCATCCGGGGAAAGCAAACGTAGTAGCCGATGCCTTGAGCCGAAAACCTGTTTCTCTTCGAGTGTTGGAGGAACTTACGTCCCAAACCAGTATTCAATGAGAACTGATATGCGAGGGGATTGAAGTATGGGCACCAGGAATCCAAGGGCAACTTTATGTGATGGAACTGACTTCATCACTAGTCGAGGAGATCAAGTCTAAACAATTAAACGATGCTCTGATCCTTCGATTATGTGACAAAGTAAAGAAAGGAAAAGCCCCTGGATTCATGATACAAGACAATGGAGTTCTGAGATTTCAGAGTCGACTTTGCGTTCCCGAGGATGATGATTTGAGACGGACAATTTTGAAGGAAGCTCATAGCGCGCCCTATTCTGTTCACCCAGGCAGTAGTAAGATGTATAAGGATTTAAAGCAAAACTTCTGGTGGGGGAATATGAAGAAGGACGTAGCGGAGTATGTTTAGAAGTGTTTGACTTGTCAGCAGGTTAAGATTGAACATCAACGACCTGCCGGAATGTTAAAGCCGCTTCCGATCCCTGAGTGGAAGTGGGAGGGTATCTCGATGGATTTCATCACTAGTATGCCAAGGACTAGAACGGGAATGAACATGATTTGGGTTGTAGGTGATCGACTAACCAAGTCGGCTCATTTCCTGGGAATTAAAGATACATGGGGACCCGAGAGATTGGCACGAGTATTTATTGCGGAGATAGTCAGATTGCATGGGACGCCGAGGACCATTATTTAGGATCGAGATGGTCGCTTCGTGTCACATTTCTGGAAAGCAGTTCACAGGGCTCTGGGGACTGAGCTCAGCTTTAGCACAGCTTGTCATCCCCAAACGGACGGTCAGTCCGAAAAGACTATTCAAACTGTAAAAGACATGCTTAGAGCCTGTGCTTTGGATTGGTCAACTGATTGGGAAGTTTATTTGCCATTAGTTGAATTCACCTACAATAATAGTTGGCATGCTTCAATTAAGATAGCACCATTTGAAGCTTTGTACGGGAGAAGATGCCGATCACCCCTATGTTGGGATGATTCCTAGGATTTGATCGGGACGGAACCGGAATTGATTATTCAGACTCAAGAGAAGATAGCCTTGATTCGAGAGAGACTGTTGACTGCCCAGAGTCGACAGAAGTCTTATGCAGATGTACGTCGTCGCCCTTTAGAGTTCGACGCTGGGGACCATGTACTATTGAAGGTGTCTCCTACACGAGGGATTTTCCGTTTTGGGAGGAGAGGCAATCTTAGTCCGAGATATATCGGACCATTCGAGATCCTCGAGAGAGTTGGAGATTTAGCATACAGGTTGGCCTTACGGCCATTGCTGAGTCACGTTCACAATGTGTTTCACGTATCCCAATTGCGGAAGTATGTACCGGACCCTAGTCACGTCATTGATTTCGACGAGATCGAGATAGCTAATGATGGCACCTTCGAAGAGAGACCAATCAAGATACTTGAGAGCTGGATCAAACAATTTAGGAATAAACCAATACACTTGGTTAAAGTACAATGGTCACGACATGGAGTCGAAGAGGCCACTTGGGAAACGGAGGACAGTATGAAGACAAGATATCCGGAGTTGTTTTCATCTTAAGTTTCGGGACGAAACTTCTTTTTAGGGAGGAAGGATGTAATACCCGAGATTTCTGTTATGTAATTGGAACTTGTGATATTGTAATGATTGTACTTTTGTCTGAGTACTATTCTCCGTATTTCATAGTCCGATGTGTCGAGCGTTTAATTTCGTGTTTGTGATTTAAAGATTGTATTCTGCGCATGTAGCGCACGCTATCAGCTACGTTTAGCGTGCGCTAACGTGGATTAATAACGCACGCTACTGAGGGTCTTTAGCGCACGCTATGCGCGGTCAATTTGATTGAGACGTGCGGTAGGTGAGATCTGGCCGGGGGACCCCTGTCGGATCGTGTTGGGATGTACCTGGACGGCTTTCGGGAAAAGCCGAGTCAACGCCTTAGCGCACGCTATAGGTATATGCGTAGCGCATGCTAAGTGCTGAGTGCAGTTAAGTCAGTGAGCCGTTAGCGCACGCTACGAGCAGGGTCTAGCGCGCGCTAATAGCCATTTCTTATAAATAGGACAGCATCCTATTCGTGATTTCAGTTCTTTCTTCTCCCATTACCCGAATTCTTACACTTAGAACATAACTTCCTTCATCCTAAACACTTCATATCAACATCCTAGTTCAAGATTGAAGATCGTATATCATTGGAGATTGGTGTTCAAGCTTTCGGTGTTGGATTGCTTCAATTTCCTCCGTGTTCTTCACTACCTTGAGGTAGGTGATTCTTCACCAATACTAGTAGTGTTCTATAGGATGTTGATCATGTTCATCTAGTCAATAAGATTCGTTTTTAGTCGTACATCTTGTGTTAGAAGGATATTTCCGACGTTTCGACACTTATTCATCGTATGATCCATTGAACCTTTTAGTATGTGGATTTCTGAGCATGTTATGTATCTTCAACCAATCGACCAGTATATGAAGATTATCTAGTTCGTATGTTTTACGTAAGGAATCATATGTTTTGGGACTTGGAATAATCGGAACTTGGTATATTTCTTGAAGATCAAAGATAAGATATGATGTTGAGATGTTTATCCGTATTTTTGTACCTCATGATCATGGAACTTCCACAAACCTTATTAGCATGACATGCTTGAGGATGACTTGTTGTATCAACATAGAATTCATGAATTCACCACCTTTCAACCCAGTTTTTCCGTTAGCAGTATTCTGCCATGCAAGGTTAGCGCACGCTAACATATATGAGTTAACGTGCGCTATCGGGGTTCAGTTAACGCACAATACGTACGTAGCGTACGTTATGTATCAGCCGATTCGAACTGTCAGTTCGTGGCTAGCGCACGCTAGTCTTCCACGATAGCGTACGCTAACAGGCCGGCTTAGTGCACGTTACGTAGAGTACGTAGCGCACGCTAAGCAGTCCAGCCAGACTGTGTATTTTGAGCTTTTCGGCCGTAGACCGAATTGTTAGGCCATCGTTCGACTTGAGATGATTTGTATATCATTCCTTTTGTTAAGGTTCGAGCTTGTTACGTTGATCGAAGGAGGCGGCCTTCGAGTGTGTCGAGATCATTGAAGTGTTTCGTCCTTGCCATTTTCGAGGCAAGTATCATATGTTGAGTTCGATTTATACTGAAACTTTGATCATGCTTGTGGTTTGTTCATATTGTTGAGTATGAGATATATTTCTGAAAATTCTCGTGATATTCGTTGTTATTTGTTCGTGTTGATGAACATAATGAAATGCATATGTGTATGCATGGATGATTGATTTATGGTTTAAATGATCCGAGGGGATCATGAGGATCTATGCTGAGGGCGCTGGATCGAATGTCCACCATGCGTTGGTCCGACGGGATCATCGTGGGGATCTATGCTGAGGGCGCTGGATCATTGGACGGGTTTTCCACCATGCGTTGGTCCGACGGGATCATCATGGGGATCTATACCAAGGGCGCTGGATCGCTGGATTACCCTGTATTGTGTTGATGGAATCGTGAGGATTCGCATCGTTGGATTACGGTGGCAGAAGTCCGTTTTGCATGTTCTATGATGCATTGATGATTTATTGTATGATGATACTTGTACTAGCATTGTTTTGCTAACCCCTTCGGGGGTGGACATTGTTTTTATGTTCAGGTAGCCGAGGAGCGGGGAGGCAACCACAGTACCGACAGGACGATGAAATGGCTCAGTGATGTGATTGATGTTATTGTTATTGTAATTTGTCTTCTTGGTTCGTTTAGTACTCGAGTACGTCTGTTTTGATAAGGTCATTTCGATATGGTTGTATAAGTTAACTTATTTGATCGGTTGAATAAATCTGTATTTGAACTTCAGTTGTTCGATTGAATTTTTTTTACACTTCTTTTAAAATTAGCCTTGTAAATCCTTATCTAAAGGGTTTACGGCGCTGTAATTATTCCGAATATCTCGGGGTGTTACACCTGGAGGGTCGAGATATTGCTCATTGGCATTCTGATCTTTACTTTTTAGAAGATAATCTGGAATACTAGTAACTCTTGGTCCCCGTTTCAGACACACAA
The DNA here is from genome assembly GCA_033398695.1 of Orobanche coerulescens. NCBI lineage: Eukaryota > Viridiplantae > Streptophyta > Magnoliopsida > Lamiales > Orobanchaceae > Orobanche > Orobanche coerulescens. Next base: position 96,980,982 of record CM065807.1, read on the forward strand.
CATTATCTATTAAGAATGTAAAAGACCGACCAAAGAATTACAGTAAAGATTAAGAAATATAAACGAGACATATATGTATATGTACTGTAACGAACCTCAACGACCATCATGTTGCTTACTGAGATCTCAATCTGTATTTGTATCACTCCAGCTGTCACCATCGTCTAAGGGTAAATGCAACCTTCTCTGGCCACTATTAGAAAAATTACTTCTTTGCCCTCTCGCCATTGCTATAAGATCATTCGTAGTAATAACGTGGCCCTTAACCATTTTTCTGCAATTAAGAATCTTTGAAAAAAATATAATGAGGAGCAATATAAGTAAAAGTATATTTTCAATAAGGTAAATTTCACTAAAATTAAAAATCCAGAACTAGAACAATTAATTTCTCAAAAAACATAAGAAACTGATCAACTATCTCAAATAGAAAATAAGAACTCCTAATAGGACTCTATTCTTCTTCTGCTAGAGTAGGAGGCACCCCTTCGCGAACCCAAAAAATGTCTGAAATCCCATGGTGTGCTTTGAGCTATGATGTCGATATCACTTATTATTAAATCATTTCCATCCTCAAATTTCTCTCTCGGTTTCGTTTTTACAACAACATGCCATCCTCTATCAGAAGGATCCTCCACATAGAAAACTTGTTGTACTTGAGATGCAAGAACAAACGGCTCACTCTGACGCTTTATGTTTGTAAAATTCGCTAATGTGAACCCATCACTATCTTGCTTTAATCTTCTACCCTTTGTGACCCAATCACACTCAAATAGTACAACTCTCTTTCCTTGGAGATAGTTTAACTCAATTATGTCTTTCACAATCCCATAATAGGTCAAATAAGAAGAGATAGGTCTTTTGTCTTTTTTGCTTGCAAAGCTGGTCGTTGCTGCACTAACCATCACTCCACAATTTTGAGTTTTTCTTTTTTTCTCAACTTCCCTGGTGTGAAATCTGAAACCATTAGCAACAAACCCTTTAAATCTTTGACCCACTGGAAGGCCCTCTCGCAAGGCATGCGATATCACTTTGAATCATGTCATCGCATCATAATGATCAAGTCCTCGACACTGGTGAAAAATCATGTCAACAATATCGAAAACACATAACCAAAAAAAATAAAATACTTACTAGGCTAGAGAACCATTTGGGAAAACTGTCACTGTGAATTCGTCTGATCTCATGTTCTGGGGAACGACGCTTTTTTCGTCTGATCATTGACTCATGATCACTGCACAACGTAAATATAATTGTCATGTGATGATTTAATGGATAAGGATTTTGTAGGTGAAAATTAGTCGCTTACTCTATTGTAGACTTAATTTCTTCACAATTAAAAAGCACGTATCTATGTGCTTTTTCTAAGGTTTTATGGTCTAGAACCACTGGTTGTCCTGTGGACAGAGGCCGACCAGTCATTGAGAAGATTTCCAGGCCATCATTATTTGTGTGATCTCTTTCCTCATTTCGACTAAGTCGATTACGCCTTGATTCTATGTGATCATCAAAGTAAAGGGAACAAAATGATAAGCACTCCTGTGCTAAATAACCTTCTACAATTGACCCTTCAGGTCGGCCTTTGTTGCGGACATAAGATTTAAGTGTGCTCAAGTACCTTTGACAATATAGAAAACAAAATATATTACAAAGTATTATGTTCAAATCATAAAAGAGTTTGACAAAAAAATGAAAAGTTACCTCTCAGGCGAATACATCCATCGATAGTGAACTGGACCTCCTAATTTTGCCTCGAACCAAATGCACGATTACATGAACAAGAATATCGAAAAATGCAGAGGAAATATTTTTTCAAGCTCGCATAGTATTATTGATATATCATTTTCCATTCTAACCAAATCACTGTGATGGAGTGTCTTGGAACACAATTCTTGAAAGTACTTGCACAAACGAATAATAGGTGAACGAACATAACTTGGTAACAGATTGCGTAGTGCTATAGGTAATAATTGTTGCATTAGTATATGACTGTCATGGCTCTTATTAATGGAAATCTTTTGAGGCTTTAGCTGCACACATTTTGATATATTTGAGGCATATCCATCAGGCACTTTTATGTTTTTCAACACCATGCAAAATTGATGTTTCTCATTTTTATCCAATTCAAAACAAGACGCAGGTAACCATTCTCTACCATTGACATCTACGAAAGGATGAAGTTCGGGTCTTACACCTTTATCTTTCAAGTCTAGGCGTGCATTTTTGTTGTCCTTGGACTTATCAGAGCTCAACAACGTGTATAAAATCTTATCACACACATTCTTATCAATATGCATAACATCGAGATTGTGGCGTAATAAATTACTCTTCCAATATGGCAACTCAAATAAAATACTCTTTTTCTTCCAGCCATAAGGCAAGCCTTGGGCACTTATTAGTTTCCCAAATTTATTTTTAATGTGTTTTACTTCATCAAACACCTCTGAACCTGTAGGATAAGGAGGGGCTTCTCTATGATCCTCTTTCCCGATAAATGAGCATGTATCATTACGATAAGGATGGTTACGAGGTAACAATATTCGATGGCACATGTAGCATTGCTTATGGGAGTTTTTCAAATACTCTGAGTTCGTGTTTTGAAGACACACTGGCATGCATATTTTCCTTTAGTACTCCAACCCGACAAATTTGCAAGACCAGGAAGATCACTTATAGTCCACAATAATGCCGCATACATTTGAAAATTTTGCTTTCTTGAAGCATCGTATGTCCTAACACCTACATCCCACAATTCCTTTAATTCAGCAATTAAAGGTTGCAAGTAAACATCAATGTTATTTCCTGGTTCACTGGGACCAGGTATAAGTGTAGACAACATAAAATATGACTTCTTCATGCATTCTCCAGGTGGTAAGTTATAAGGCATTAAAACAATTGGCCAAGTACTATGGTTAATCATCATGCTTCTGAATGGACTAAATCCATCAGCGAACAAGCCTAATCTTACATTTCGAGCATCCTTAGCGAAATTTGGATGATTGTAATCAAATGTCCGCTAAGTCGAGAGTCACCGGGTGTCTCATGATACCATCATCTATGCGCTCATATGCATGCCATGCCATATCGATGCAATTTTAGTTGTCATGAACAATCTTTGAAGCCTTGGCTTCAAAGGAAAATGCCAAAATGACTTGTTTGACACTTTGTTTTTCTTTTTGTCTTCCTAGATATTTCAACGCTAGAAATATAAACTTACATAACTTTCCAACGAGACTCACCGCAATTATCACAAAGTGTTTTGCTTTCATTTACACCCCAATATATCATGCAATCATTTATGCATGAGTCTATCTTTGGTAATGAAGTCCTAAATCTCTCAATATTTTTCTTGTTTCATAATAATTTTTGGAAGTTGGACTCCATCCGAAAAGATTCTCTAAGTAAATCTAGCATCATACAAAATGACCTATCACTCCAGTGCCCAAGGCACTTTATTTGATGCATGCGAACAAGGAAAGAGAGTTTCGAGAACTTTTGCATCCAGGATACGCCTGCTCGGCGTCATTAAGAAGCCTACAGAACTTTTCAGCTTCTTCATTTGGTCTCTCGCCCACGATATTAGAATTAAATTGCATATCGTTATCGTCACCAAACATAGGAAATTGATCATAAATCAACTCACGCATATTATCGACATACCGCACCACTGCTATATGCGTCAACTAAGGGCACCGTGTTCGAAATTGACTCACCATGGAACACCCATTTAGTATAGCCTTCGTAAAACCTCTTGTAATTAGATGTGCTTTGACAATTTTTAGTTCTCTACATATGCCATTTTTACACTCTTTACAAGGACACAATATCAATCCATCATTTGAATTCGAAAATGCAAAGTTCAAAAAGTATTGCACCCCTAGCTTGTAGGCATCCATTAACCTTGGTAATTCCATCCAACTCCTATCTGTATCCATACTGGGACTGACAATAACATATTAATTTAAAAATATAAACATTAAAGAAAGCAAATCAAGAGAGTTAGAAGGAGAAAAGAGCAGAGATGACAATCGTAGACATTACAAAAGAACACATAATAAATCCTTTTATTTTATCTGACCTTTGTCAGACCAACATGACAATCATAACAATTTAACCTCATAACTCGTTACAAGTATATAACCTAGCCACTAACTTACTGCCCATAATTTTATTCCACATAATTGCAAGATATTGCACATTAAACTCATAAAATCTTAAAACACTGAACTAAAAACCAAAATGCAAAAAACTTGGCTATATGTAACAAAGATCACATCAACATGACAATCATAACACTTTAACCTTAGAACTCCATACAAGTATATAAACCTAGCCAATAACTTACTGCAAATTCGTAACATACTTGCAACCTTATTATTCTTTTCTTTAATTAAAGTAAACAAAAATGTAGCAATAAAAGAAAGAATTCGATAAGAATCGCCATTCTCCTGACTGAAAATCACAAAGATCAAGAAAGGGAGCACACAGCTGATGAGACTCAAATTCAGGGACTCAATTTGAATTTTGAGATTAATACCCGTTTAAATTAAAACCGGGATCCTCAAGCTCTTGACAAAGATCCGAGGGACACTTCCGGTCCTGGTAGCGCAAGATTAGTGCTGTTTTGGATTTTAAGGTTTTAAATTGTTTGAGTTTTAATTAATAAGAAAACAAGTCACCCTGAAAAATGAATCCAACCGCAAAAATAGGCCGCGACAAGCGAAACAGCAAGTAACACTAAACAATTCAAGGACAGCTACTGCGACAATAGAACCGAGCTAGCAGGAATAATTAAAGATGAGGTTCAAGTCAACGGAGCCGTAATCGCCCTCCGAGGAGTCCTTTAATCAATTAACTTATCTTATGTGTAATCCTAGTTCACTTAAACAGTAAAGAAAATCCAAATTTTACAGGTAATATTTTTTTATTGAGAAATTACTGAATCAACTAAAAATTAATGGAACTATACTTACCCAGAAGGCGATAAGATTTTTCACTACCTGCCTTCATCAAAAACCATAAGGAAACATATTAAAAATAACATATCAATCTTCAATAAAGAGTTGAGGCAGCATTCGAGATTTTACTTCTAATAAAACAAAATCTACATTGATCAGTTATTGGTGCAAAATTAAATAAATAAAAAGGTTATACAAGCACTAAACACAGAGACAAAAAACAGGGCTGTAATATTGACATGTTCTCTGTGGAGACAAGAGAAAATATTTCTCTCAAAGTTCTCCTCCTTATCTCCGATTACAAAAGAACACATAATAAATCCTTTTGTTTTATCTGACCTTTGTCAGACCAACATGACAATCATAAAAATTTAACCTCATAACTCGTTACAAGTATATAACCTAGCCACTAACTTACTGCCCATAATTTTATTCCACATAATTGCAAGATATTGCACATTAAACTCATAAAATCTTAAAACACTGAACTAAAAACCAAAATGCAAAAAACATGGCTATATGTAACAAAGATCACATCAACATGACAATCATAACACTTTAACCTTAGAACTCCATACAAGTATATAAACCTAGCCAATAACTTACTGCAAATTCGTAACATACTTGCAACCTTATTATTCTTTTCTTTAATTAAAGTAAACAAAAATGTAGCAATAAAAGAAAGAATTCGATAAGAAATCGCCATTTTCCTGACTGAAAATCACAAAGATCAAGAAAGGGAGCACACAACTGATGAGACTCAAATTCAGGGACTCGATTTGAATTTTGAGATTAAAACCCGTTTAAATTAAAACCGGGATCCTCAAGCTCTTGACAAAGATCAGAGGGACACTTCCGGTCCTGGCAGCGCAAGATTAGTGCTGTTTTGGATTTTAAGGTTTTAATTTGTTTGAGTTTTAATTAATAAGAAAACAAGTCACCCTGAAAAATGAATCCAATAGCAAAAATAGGCCGCGGCAAGCGAAACAGCAAGAACACTAAACAATTCAAGGACAGCTACTGCGACAATATAACCGAGCTAGCAGCAATATGTAAAGACGAGGTTCAAGTCAACGGAGCCGTAATCGCCCTCCGAGGAGTCCTTTAATCAATTAACTTATCTTATGTGTAATCCTAGTTCACTTAAACAGTAAAGAAAATTCAAATTTTACAGGTAATATTTTTTTATTGAGAAATTACTGAATCAACTAAAAATTACTGGAACTATACTTACCCAGAAGGCGATAAGATTTTTCACTACCTGCCTTCATCAAAAACCATAAGGAAACATATTAAAAATAACATATCAATCTTCAATATTGAGTTGAGGCAGCATTCGAGATTTTGTTTCTAATAAAACAAAATCTACATTGATCAGTTATTGGTACAAAATTAAACAAATAAAAAGGTTATACAAGCACTAAACACAGAGACAAAAAACGGGGCTGTAATATTGACATGTTCTCTGTGGAAACAAGAGAAAATATTTCTCTCAAAGTTCTCCTCCTTATTTAACACAAAAACTTACCTTAGAAGATTCAGTCATCCAGTGATGGCGCGAGCTCGAATCCGTAAGCGTCATCAACGACTAAGGGACCGAGTTCAAAGATGAATGAACATACGCGCAAAATCGAAGGCCAACCGAAGAAGAAATGATTCTTGAGATCGAAAAATTTTCATAGGTAAGAAGAGATGAAGAGATTCGACTGGTAATAGAGGCGGAGCAGATTAGATTAAGCGGTGCAAATTAGGTTAAGACAAGCGGTGAAATAGAAAGGAAAATATGAAAAGCGTAACAAAATATAATTATAAAATTAATAAAACATTAAAATGTCATTACATGTACATATAGCAACACTTGTTTAAAAGTGTCATAAAAAAAGTGTCACTATAAGGGTATTTTTCTAGTAGTGCCCAACTGCAAGATGAGAATAGGCAGCTGAAAAATGATTTTGAAAAACTCAGCCTAGAGTTAATTAATACCAAATCTCAATTTGAAAAACAGGCTGAAGAGAAGTTGAAAAACTAGACTAATAATACTACAGCTTAGATCAAAAGATTAACTGTTTTAAATAGTGAGAAATCAGCTGCACTTGCTCATGTTAAAACTGAGTTTCCTAAACTGACACAGCAAAGTAACACACAGGCTAAGGATATAACTTCTCTCAAAGCTTCTATAACCTTGGATGAATTGTGTATGAATAAAAGGCCACTATATTCCAGATCAGGCCTAGGATATGACCCCAACACTCCCTCTAGGTCTAAAACTACTTTCATCAAGGGAGAAACACTTGTCCCATCTGCTGAGCCAACTTACAAACCTATATTTAAAAATAGGCGGCAACCAAGTCAAAAGTTTAGGCAACAGCCAAGGTATACAAGGCAACCACCTAGACAAGAGACTAGGTAATGGCCAAGACAAAAGCAGCAGCCTAGACAACATGCCCACTATTATCAGAGACTCCCCAAAAATAGATTTCAAAGTGGGAGGGGCAAATGGAAACCTTAAGGTTATACTAATTTTCAAAACGAATAGGTGTGGAGACCGAAAAGATTTTATAAATGGTCTCAGCCTAGATTTAGGAATGGCCCACACCACCAATTTTATGAGGTATATCCAATACACAATCCTAACCGAGGATATAGGCCCAGGCCATACACACCTTTTAGGGACAATCACCATAATTTCCATAACCCAAGGAGAAATCAATTGTCCAGGAGACCAACTAACCCCCGAGGACCCACATATATTTGGGTACCTAAATCTCTGCTTGTTTGATTGCAGAAAAGGTGGAAGGACTACTACCACATCTCCATAAATTCAAATATAGGAGGTGAAGAATGGTTTGTAGATTTTGGATTCTCAAGGCACATGACCGGGAACAAGAAGGTACTATCAAATTATACCAAAGAAAGAGGCCCAGATGTAACCTTTGGAGATAGTTCTAGAGGTCAAACAAATGGTTTTGGAGAGCTGCACATAGGAAATATAACAATATCCAAAGTCCATTGTGTCAAAGGGCTCAAGTACAATCTGTTGAGCATAAGTCAGTTCTGTGATGAGAAGAATCTAGTAGTCTTCACAATTTGGAAATGCATGGTGATTGATATCCTATCTGAGATGTGAAGCTACAAGGATTCAGAAGAAGAGATGTCTATATGATAGATTGGAACGCAGGAACTCCCAACACCTATTTTCTATACAAGACAATAACTGAGAATGGATAGTTGTGGCACAAAAGACTATGTCACCTGAACTTCAAAGCCATCAACAAGATCAGTTCTCAAAAACTAGTCAGAGGACTTCGAGAAGAAGTATTCAGAAAGGAAGCTCTCTATGATGCATGTCAGAAAGGGAAACAAACAAGAGCATCATTTAAACTAGTCCAACCTACCACTCTCACCACAAGGATATTAGATCTACTTTATATGGATCTATTTGTCCCCATAAAGACAAGGTCGTTGAGTGGAAGAAAGCATGCTCTAGTAGTAGTAGATGAGTACTCAAGATATACATGGGTTTTTTCTCAACATGAGAAATGCCTCTCAATCATAAAGATCAGATCAGATCGAGGAGGAGAATTTCTCAACAAAGCAATCACTGAATACAGTGATCAGAAAGGGATCTAGCATGAGCTCTCTGCAGTCAAGGCTCCACATCATAATTGTGTTACTAAAAGAAGGAACAGAACCCTGACGAAAGCTGTTAGGTCCATGATTGCAGAAGCTGACCTGCCAAAGAGGTTCTGGGCTGAAACTATAAACACAACATGCCACACTCAGAATAAGAGTATGATTGTAGGGAGACATGACAAAACTCCCTATGAGGTTTGGAATGGCATAACACCAATTGTTGCATATTTTCATATTTTTGGTTGTAAGTGTTTCATCCACAACAATTGTAAAACCCAACTAAATGCCTTTGATGCTAAAACTGATGATTATCTCTTTATAGGATATTCCCAAATAAGAAAGGCATATAAAGTATTTAACAAACGAACCTTAGTTGTGGAAGAAACACCTCATTTTATATTTGATCAGTCTACTGTTGAGTACAGGAAATAGGTGGAATCAATTCAGAATAATCTCAAAACCGCCACCCTGGAAGAAGTCATAATTCATGATACAGGAATGATGGACTCACATGCAGACCAGCTTGAAGACCGAACTGCAGATTAGATAGGACCTCAAAACCTACTTGATCCAGTTACTGCTGATGAAGACCCATCTGTAGCTGACAAAGACCCATCTGCAGATCAGATAGGATCCCTACATAGAGATGACAAGATCGTAGACGATCCAGTTGCAAACCAAGGAGATCAGAACCAAGCTGAAGCAGAGACAGAAGAAGTCCACCAAAGCAACTCTACCGGGGGAACAAACCCTGAAGTAGAAGAAATCCCCAAATGGCTTAGAGATCACCCCATTCAACATATCATTGGAAACATAACTGATGGAATCAAAACCAGACAATCCTCAGAACTAGCAGGAATGGCGATGTTCTCTTGTTTTATGTCTCAAATGGAACCTAATACAACAGAGCAAGCATTGGAGGATTACTTGTAATACCCGAGATTTCTATGTAATTGGAACTTGTGATATTGTAATGATTGTACTTGATTTGAGTATTATTTTCCGTATTTCATAATCCGATGTTGTCGAGCGTTTAATTCCGCGATTGTGATTTAAGGATTGTAAATCTGCGCATGTAGCACACGCTATCAGCTATGTTTAGCGTGCGCTAACGTGGGTTCATAGCGTACGCTACTGAGTGTCCTTAGCGCACGCTATGCGTGGTCAAATTGATTGAGACGTGCGGTAGGTGAGAGCTGGCCGGGGGACCCCTGTCGGATAGTGTCGGGATGTACCTAGACGGCTTTCGGGGAAAAACCGAGTCAACGCCTTAGCGCACGCTACAGGTATATGCGTAGCGCACTCTAAGTGCCGAGTACAGTTTAGACTGTGAGCCGTTAGCGCACGCTACGAACAGGGTCTAGCGCGCGCTAATAGCCATTTATTATAAATAGGACAGCATCCTATTCGTGATTTCAGTTCTCTCTACTCTCATTACCCGAATTTGCTACACTCAGAACATATCTTCCTTCATCTTAAACATTTCATATCAACATCCTGATTCGTGATTGAAGATCGTTTATCATTGGAGATTGGTGTTCAAAACTTTCGGTGTCGGATTGCTTCATTTTCCTCCGTGTTCTTCACTACTTGAGGTAGTTGATTCTTCACCAATGTTAGTAATGTTCTTAAGGACGTCCGATCATGCTTAGATAGCCAGTTATTTCGTTTATGAACGGTCATCACATGTTAGAAGGATACTTTGACGTATCGGCACTATTTATCTTAGGAACCTTTGAACCATCTTAGTAGAATGGACTCCTAAGTGTTTTCAAATCAATCTATGATCAGTAGTCGGATTTTACCCAGTTGCTACGTTGTACACGTTGGAATCATGTGTTTTGGGACTTGGAATAATCGGAACTTAAAATACTTCTTGAAGATCTTAGAAAAGATATGTTGATGAGAGGACTATCCGTATATTTGTATTTCACGATCATAAATCTTCCACAAACCTTATTAGCATGATTTGCCCGAGGATAACTTGTATTATCACGGTAGAATTCATGAGTTCTTCACCATTCAACCCAGTTTTCGGCTTGCAGTATTCTGCCATGCAATATTAGCGCACGCTAACACGTGTGAGTTAACGTGCGCTATCGGGGTCAGTTAACGCCCGAAACGTACGTAGCGTACGTTATGAGACCAGCCGAGTCAGACTGCCAGACCGTGGCTAGCGCACGCTAGTCTTATACGATAGTGTTGCGATATTTCCTACACGCAAGTGCACGTCATCGTTTACAAGTAATAAAGTGATAAGTAGAGTATCGTTCCCACGAGGATTGAATCTCTAACTACCGACGTTTTCGTATCCCAATTTTATTTGAACAATCGAAGTTGGGTTTTTGGATTAATACTAAAAGAATTTCTGAAAGACTAAACAGAAAACGATAGCTTGAATAAAAGGAATCAAATTATAAATAAGTCTAGAGTTCTGAATCCACCTTAATTTATCCGAATTTAATCTTGATTATCCGTAATAAATAATTTTCCCAATTTATTGAAGGCGGAGATTGCTAATATATTCTACCGCCTCTCCCGAGGTCAATAGATTTATCTAACGGCGACTAACGCACTCTATCCCTAGGTGAATTATCTCGTCGCTAGGCGAAAAGCATTAAATCTCCTAAAGGCCACGTAGTTCCTATGAGTATATCCCTATCTCACGTAATAAACGGTCCTCACCAATAGTTCCTCACCAAATCTCCTCTCCCGATTCAAGTGAATGATTAAATCAATACAACTATTGGCCGATAATTGCAAGCATTAAACATAATTGGGAAAACTCAATAAAAAGGTAATAAATTGATAACCTCAATCAATTCACAAAATAAAGGTTTCATCAAAACCCTAGATTAGGGCTTTAGCCCGACATACTAAAAACTAAAAATACAAAGTAAATAAACGAAAGCATAAAATTCAAACGCAGATGAAGCTCGGATTCCTCCGTTCTTGACTTCCGCCTTCGCCCTTGAATTCCTCTCGCTTTCCTCCTCTTCCCCGTCTCCAAGCTTAAGCTCTCTTAGGTTTTGATTCAATAAAATCAAAGATGATTAAATTAGGGTCTTAAGCCTTATTTATAGCTCAGCACTTCCATAAATCGCGTCCGTGTTAGTTGGTTGAAAACTGGCTTCGAAACGGCCTAAAACCCAAGGCAGACGTACTAAACCCGCTAAGTGTGCCGCGGCTCATCGAACTCGTGCCGCGGCACATCGCCAAAATCTGAATACACGGGCGTAATTAAATCCTTCGTGCCGCGGCTCACATGGGTCCGTGCGGCACGCAGTACACCTTACTCGCCCTTCGCCGGTGTCTTCCTTTGCCGCTGCTCGCCTTTCTTGTGCCGCGGCTCATAGTCCAGCTTTTGCCGTTACTCGCTTTGCCTCGTTTAAGCTTCCGACTTCAATTTCGTCATTAATACAAAATTAAGGCATTAAAAGCTCATTTAGATGATTTCACACTCCAAAATACTACAAAATAATGGTAAATAAGCGTATAGAAATACGCCTAACAAATACCCCCAAACTTAAGCCTTTGCTTGTCCTCAAGCAAAAAGAATTAAAGCCAATAAAAGAATGTTGTGAATCATTGTGCAACTCATAGTGCTCAACCTAATCAATACTATCCTCCCATCCTCTCTAAATAATACGAGTGTCATAAAAGCGAGCTGCACTCAGAATAATGATTCCGCAAAGAAATCAAGTTCAGTCCTAATCATTTGTTCATGAAGAAAACTCAGCTCAAAGATCAACAAAACATGAGTCAAATCAACCGTCAATATGAAAGGCTAACATAAACAAGCTAGTTCGTCGCTCCACGCCTAAAGGCACAATTTTTCACGAGTCTCATAACAAATAAACCTCGGACAAGATCCCCTTATATAAATATGCTCAAGAATTTGATTCGAGTCGACCACTAGGTTAGGATCTCGGATGTTTCATCGGGATAATCCTAGGTGGAACTTCCATTCTCATGTATTCGGAAACCGTTTGACGTAAAAGACACTTATGGGGCACATGGATGCTTCTAGTTACTAAGTTCCCGTTTACAGCGGAGAAACAACTCGAATACAAAATTTCCGCATGTCCGAATCAAGGTTGCCGTTTTACGCGAGAGTAAACAGCGGGTCACGCGAATACCCCGGTTACTAGGCTTCCTATCATTGGCACATGTGAACTCACTAAATCACTAGTCTAATCGGGTCGCTGCTTTACGCGAGAGTAAACAACGGGTCACGCGAATACCCCCGGTTACTAGACTTCCCTTCATAGAACACATTATCTCGACTTTTAGGGAAAAACTGCCCGACTCTAAACTCAATTTAAGTGCCAACACGACTAAAGAAATAGTACGACTCACTATCCGAAAAATGTAGCCAAACGCATTGATGGGGATTTAAAAACAAGTATGTATCGTCTCTTATCTGCCAAGTCCTCTACAATCGCGAAAAATTTCGGACCTAATTGAATACTAAGCAGAACAGAAATAACTGACTACAACTCGACTAAAACTCGCCCGCTTCTTCAGAGAGAAAGACAGTGTCGTAACATCAGTATCACACATAATAGAAGCACGAAAATTCACGAATAAAGAAAAACTACGGCAAGCAAGGCTATCTAAAAAAAAAATTTTCGCAAAGAAAAGAAAAGTGCAACAAAATATAATGTACAGCAATAAAATAGAGTACAGCAATGAATGTAGACTGAATGTAAATCCCCCCCCAAACATAGGACGTACATTGACCTCAATGGACAAAAATGAAATGCAATAAAAGTAAAAGGTCAAGTACTCCTCCACCGCTCAGAGCCGGTGCCGGCATCGTCCGGTGAGGAAGGTGGTGTGGTCGGCCGGCGGGCGCAAGAAATGGCCCGTCGGGATGCATGATGTGGGCCGTCCATGCAGCGAGGTGCTCTCGATGATAAGCCTCCTCGCGGCAAGACGCCTCTCCGCTCGTCCGGGCCCCGGCGGGCCTCGCTCTCATCTCGGCTCGCGGCAAGAATAACACTCTCCCGCGCCGCCCGCTGCTCCTCCCGCATGGCAGCCATCCAGCTCTCTCTCTCTCTCTCCTCATCTCGTCTCTCTCTCTCCTCAACTCCTCTCTCGGCTCCTCCCTATGCTCTTCTCTCTGTCTCCTCAAATCCTCCCGCAACCCATCCAACAGCTCCTCCAACCTCGCTCTGTCAGCCGCGGGCCGCCTCTCCGCAAGGCCAACAAAGCGGCTCGGGGATCCTCATGAGCCTCCTCGAGCCAAAATCCTCGCCCGAGCGTGTGCCGGCGCTCCGCCCCACCGCTCAAAGTGCGAGATGATGCGGTGGTCGATCGGGGCCTGTGGGGCAAGCATCGGCTCGCCGATCGACCACGTCGGCCCCGATCACGGCATAGAGCGCATATGAGGGAGGGGTGCTTCAACCCGTCCTTGGCCCCCTCGGATACTCGGAAGATAGATCGGACCGTAATGGGGGCCACATCAAAACGCAGCCCGAGGTGATAGCAAAAAGTATCCGGGCGCGGAGAGAAAACTGCACGGATCCGGGAGGTGGGATCAATGCGGCACAAATAAAGTAAAGCTGTGCTCGCCCGAGCCGGGCCGAGGCGCGAGCTCAAGTGAAACGTAGATGAGCTCTGGCTCGCCGCTCCTGGGCCAGGTATCGGCCGTGCAATCGCTCTGCCAGGCCTCCTTAGTGAGGCCGGCCATCACGCGGTCATAGTCGTCTCGCCCACCGCCGAAACCCAAAAAGCCTCCGAATAGCAATGGGGAGAAGTCAATCGTGACCCCTGACGTCGACTCCGAGTCCGAGACTCTAGAGATGGCAACGTATGCCCTGCCCGGATGTGCTTCAGCAGAGCGCTGGCATAAAACTCCTGGACGATCGAAATGACTGCTGGCTCAGGAGGTGCGGTAAATCTAGCCCATCCCATCTCGTCAATCATCATGAGCAACTCCCCGTCCTGAGGAGCTGGAGTAAAACCTCTCTCGGGAATAAGAGGACGCGGACGGATTTTTTCGTTGAATATCTTGTGGATCTCGGGGTCCGAAAATTGGTGCCCCTCGGCCCGACCCCGAGAGGTCTCCCCTCGCGTAGGGGATGACTCGTTCCTAGCACGCTTGGTCAACTTCTTCGTGCGCGCCATAATCAGTCCTGAGAAGTACAACATGGTTTATTTACGCAACAATAGTAACGATGATATATGCGTGGCTAAAGACATCAAACCAGAAATTCCAAAATTAAGACACTCGCGCATACGAGAGAGAAAGATGAATTTGGACTTAAACATCTCAACTGGATGTACGGGTTGGGCTTGCTGTAGATTGAAAACCTATACGTTGCACGAAACTTCAAAACCATTGCTTTTTCAAAGAAAATTTTCATTCGGGCAATTTATCAGCCACCTTGAGGGTGCATGTTTACTTGAAGAATAAACATAGTTCTAGCTCGATTCAACCCCCAAAAACAGAAATGCAATTCAATTAGCAACAACTTAACACATTCAACTCATTTATGTTCCAATTTAATCAAGAAAAATCGATGAAACTCCCTGTTATTCTCTAACAATCGCAAAACTATATGAAGAAAAATAAACATGTTCCAATCATTTAAAGAATAGACACTTCCATATATCAACCATAAGCAAATAAGAATTCAAGATTCAAGAGTAGATTTTTGAAGATTACAAGAACAATCGCAGGAAAAATTGAAGAATCGCCCGGTTCGCTACTGGGAGGGAAGGCAATGAAATAGGTAAACTTACCTGGAAATGCCGGCCGAGTGCTCGTTATATGCTACCTGGCCTTTCAAAGTCCGCAGAGTGTGCCGCGGCTCACAATAATTGTGCCGCGGCACAAAGTACAGTCACTTTTACCTGTGTCTCGTTTTGTCGTGTGCCGCGGCTTAAATTCCGTGTGCCCCGGCTCATTGCTCAAGTGTGCCGCGGCTCATTTATGCCGTGCCGCGGCACAAAGTACTGCTTGGTTTTGCCTTCCTGGCGAATGATGTGTGCCGCTTCTCACTATAGCTGTGCCGCGGCTCATACTCCAGTTTCTCCACAGGACTTTCCTGCACGTAATTTTGAAAAGAAGACGTTAAAAACGAGAGGACGAAGCGAGATAGAAGCACAAAAATGATGAAAACTAAGAATCACGAAAAACAAGAAAAATAAAGAAATGCAAGATTCTACAACTACGAGCTCGGGTTGCCTCCCGAGAAGCGCTAAGTTTATAGTCGTCAGCCGGACCTATTGAACAACGTTAGTTTGCTTTTCGCAAACTCCATTTGGCTTCCGCCCGTTTATCGAACCGTTTATATTTTGGTTAAAATTATGACCATCGGTCATCGCAGTTCGATTCTCGGTTCGGTAATCAAATGTTGTTTGCGAAGAGGTTTCGACTTGAAAACTTCCAAACACCCGGTTTCTCCATGACTAATTTTTCTCTTGGCTTTCGGCTCACTCTCCTCCTTTGCCAACGAACTCACGATTGCAGCAGATTTTTCCTCATGCTCGAGGAATGCCACTCGCTCAACATCCTTCTTAAAACTTGGGCCATTCAACACAAAATCAATTTTTCCACCGACGATGTTTTCGGTGCTTTCCTCTTTCAACAACATCCACGCTTTCAATTTGAGACTCTTTATCAGACTTCCGGGACATGGGAGCGATTTGAACACTTGAAAAGTGACTTGCCTGCCTTGGACCCTCGAGTTAACTCCCCTTTTCCACGTCTATAAGGGTGCGGCCCGTAGCTAGAAATGGTCGTCCCAAGATGTTAGTAATATTTTCATCTTCATC
Organism: Orobanche coerulescens; assembly: GCA_033398695.1. Lineage (NCBI taxonomy): Eukaryota > Viridiplantae > Streptophyta > Magnoliopsida > Lamiales > Orobanchaceae > Orobanche > Orobanche coerulescens. The sequence goes on from CM065807.1 coordinate 96,997,355, forward strand.
CATGTCTAGTACGATGAAATCAGTAGGAAAGATGAACTTATCGACTTTAACTAAAACATCCTCGATCACTCCCCTCGGATACTTAATCGATCGATCTGCCAATTGTAAGGAGACTGTGGTTGGCTTGGCTTCCCCAATATTCAGCTTTTGGAAAATCGATAGAGGCATGAGGTTGATACTTGCACCAAGATCGCATAGTGCCTTGTCAAACGAAAGATTCCCATGGTGCATGGTATGTTGAAGCTTCCTGATCTTTCAACTTAGGTGGGAGCTTCTTTTGAAGAATTGCACTGCACTCCTCTGTCAAAGCAACCGTTTCAAACTCTTCAAGTTTTCTCTTCTTAGATAGTATCTCTTTCATGAACTTGACATAACTCGGCATCTGCTCCAATGCTTCGGCGAACGGAATATTTATGTGAAGCTTTTGAACACCTCAAGGAACTTAGAAAATTGTTTGTCCGCCCTTCTTTGCAGTAGTCTGCGGAAACGGAACGGGGAACACATGTGTTTGAGTTATCCGGCTGAACTTCCTTCGACTCCTCTAGCCTTAATTCCATCTCTTCCTCAATCCTCTTCTTCTCTTTACTCAGCTCGGGATGATCTAGCACATCTCTCCCGCTTCTTAAGCTGATTACGTTTAGACTCTCTCTAGGATTTGTCTCTGTTGTACTCTGCTATGCTCCCTCCGGACGAGCTGTCAAATCATTAGCGATTTGGACCAGCTGGACCTCTAAATTCGAATGGAAGCGAATGATTTTGTAACGTAGCTTCCGTCCGAGTCATAAATTGACTCGTATTTGCCGCCAATTTTGCAAGGGCTTCCTCGAGAGACACTTTAGGAGCGGAAGGGGGCTGCCGTTGATTCCGAGTGAAAGGGGGCTGGTGTGCGTTCTGTCAGTTTCTCAATGAAAAGTTGGGGTGATTGAGCCACCGGATTATAAGTATTGAGTACGGGTTATTCGGTCGATTCCCATTTCCTACGAATTGAGCTCGCTCCATCCGATTTTGCTCGAACGGATTTCCAAATTGACATTCCGCACTCGGGTGTGATCCGTTACACCAATTACACGTCTCAATGGTAACGGGCTGGTGCGTGCGAAAAGTTCTCGAGCTGTTGTGTCAAAGCGGCGACTTGAGCCGACAAGGTGGAAATCGGATCATTGCTCGAAACTTCCATTACCCTCTTCGGTGTCAATCTTTCACTGGCCATTGGTATGCTTTCGCCATATCCTCCAAAAGCACGTGAGCCTCGCCATAGATTTTCCCATGAATGTCCCTCCGAGGTCGCATCGACAAGAGTGCGTGTAGAAGCACTCAAACCACCATAAAACGTATGCACAAGCCAATCAGAATGCCGTGATGAGGGCATCTTCGGCAATTCTTTATATCGCTCCCACGCCTCGTGGAGCGATTCCATATCGAATCGGGCAAAAGTAGTTATCTCGTTTCTCAACCGCGCTGCCTTAGCCGGGTGGGAAAAAATTTGCAAGGAAGGCTTGCACTAACCTCTCCCAAGTTGTAATCGACCCCGGCGGTAAGGAATTTAACCAAAACTTTGCTTTATCCCTCAAAGAAAAAGGGAAAAGCCTCAATCGGATGGCATCTTCGGTGACACCATTTGTTTTAAATGTGTCACATATCTCAAGGAACGAAGCAATGTGGGCATTCGGGTCATCCTTCGGCAATCCACAGAAAGGGCTCGCCTGTACCATCTCAATAATGGCGGGCTTGATTTCAAAATTATTAGCTTGGACGGTGGGACGCCGAATTCCCGAAAAATTTGCGTTGACTTGCGGCATGGCATAATCTCGAAGAGCGAGTTCCGGTTGAACTTGCCGCACTTGGTTGTCTCCTCCTTGGATTTCAATATTTTCGGCCATCTTGACCGTAGATGCGCAACTCTCTTTTTTCCTTTTTATTCCTTCTTAGAGTGCGCTCGAGCTCGGTGTCCAAAGGTAGTAAGCCTCCGTTACCGAGTCTTCTCATGCACTACACGAAAGGTCCTGAAAGGAAAAACGAATAAACAAAATTAAATACACAAAAAAAAAAAAAAAAAATTCGATTCAATTCACTGTTATTCAATTGATTGTAAGCCAGGAATTCCTAAATTATTCTAAAGCCTTTCCCAAGGTCGATAGAAAATACTACGAATTACTAACTCGATATATCCCTATTCGAATCAGATAATTAATAGCTAAAACAGTTCAAGAATTCCCACACTAAAGGCTTCACAATTCCATGAGTATATCCCTATCTCACGAAAATTATGATTCGTCTAACAAGAACTATGCCTAAATTTCATCTCCCGAATCCATAAAGACATTCAAAACAAATTAACTGTTGGCCAGACAATTAAAAAGCATTAAGAACAGTAAGAAGAATCCAATTCAATAGAATAACGAGTAAATCGAAATAATAATAAATAATCAAACCGTCATGAAATTGGCTACAATCAAAATCCTACTCGAATAAATCTAAAAATTAAGATACAGAAAAACCGTAGGGATCCGTGGTCTTGTCGTCGCCCACAAATCTCCTCCTTGTATTCTTTTATTTCTTCCGCCGAAATAAAACCTGCTCTCCACACCCTCCTCCCAAATCTGTTCCCCATGTGCCTTTTTATATTCCCACTTTTTTCCTCCCGTGGGTTCTTTTTCTTCAAGGAAATAAAATTCCCCCCCCCCCAGTGGGTTTCTTTCGGCCCAACCAACAAAAAGTCCTGCGGCCCACAACATACCTACTTTTCACCAACATTTGTTACACCCCTGGCAGCGTCTTTTTGCGCTTTGTGTGTCGCGGCTCACTTTGTGTGTGCCGCGGCACACAGTACAGTGAGCATATTATTCGCTGGTTGTCTTCGTGTGCCGCGGTTCACTTGGTGTGTGCCGCAGCTCATGACCAAAAAATGCTATTTTCGCTCGTTTTTCATCGTTTTGGCTTCTGGACTCCGATTTCCTACAAAACATATAAAAATAATGCATTAAAAGCTCATTTAGGCTGATTTAGGCTCAAGATGGATATAAAATAATGATATAAAAACGCATAAAAATACACCTAACAACTTGTTGCGGGAAATTCCTCACAATATGCCGCAAGTGCACGGTGTCAACAAGTAATAAAGTGATAAGTAAAGTATCGTTCCCTCGAGGACTGATTTCACTAAGTACCAAAATTTAATCAACTCACAATTTTATTTGAAGAACAATTAAATAGAGTTTATATCTAAGCTAATTGCAGAAAATAAATAATAGTACTAATACTACTACTAATAATAATAATAATAATAATAATAATACTAATAAGGGGTAGGATTATGATTTTCACCTCAAACAATCGGGAATGATATTTATTCGATTCAATTCACTGTTATTCAATTGATTGTAAGCCAGGAATTCCTAAATTATTCTAAAGCCTTTCCCAAGGTCGATAGAAAATACTACGAATTACTAACTCGATATATCCCTATTCGAATCAGATAATTAATAGCTAAAACAGTTCAAGAATTCCCACACTAAAGGCTTCACAATTCCATGAGTATATCCCTATCTCACGAAAATTATGATTCGTCTAACAAGAACTATGCCTAAATTTCATCTCCCGAATCCATAAAGACATTCAAAACAAATTAACTGTTGGCGACAATTAAAAAGCATTAAGAACAGTAAGAAGAATCCAATTCAATAGAATAACGAGTAAATCGAAATAATAATAAATAATCAAACCGTCATGAAATTGGCTACAATCAAAATCCTACTCGAATAAATCTAAAAATTAAGATACGTAAAACCGTAGGATCCGTGGTCTTGTGCCGCCCACAAATCTCCTCCTTGTATTCTTTTATTTCTTCCGCCGAAATAAAACCTGCTCTCCACACCCTCCTCCCAAATCTGTTCCCCATGTGCCTTTTTATATTCCCACTTTTTTCCTCCCGTGGGTTCTTTTTCTTCAAGGAACTAAAATTCCCCCCAGTGGGTTTCTTTCGGCCCAACCAACAAAAAGTCCTGCGGCCCACAACATACCTACTTTTCACCAACATTTGTTACACCCCTGGCAGCGTCTTTTTGCGCTTTGTGTGTCGCGGCTCACTTTGTGTGTGCCGCGGCACACAGTACAGTGAGCATATTATTCGCTGGTTGTCTTCGTGTGCCGCGGTTCACTTGGTGTGTGCCGCAGCTCATGACCAAAAAATGCTATTTTCGCTCGTTTTTCATCGTTTTGGCTTCTGGACTCCGATTTCCTACAAAACATATAAAAATAATGCATTAAAAGCTCATTTAGGCTGATTTAGGCTCAAGATGGATATAAAATAATGATATAAAAACGCATAAAAATACACCTAACAACTTGTTGCGGGAAATTCCTCACAATATGCCGCAAGTGCACGGTGTCAACAAGTAATAAAGTGATAAGTAAAGTATCGTTCCCTCGAGGACTGATTTCACTAAGTACCAAAATTTAATCAACTCACAATTTTATTTGAAGAACAATTAAATAGAGTTTATATCTAAGCTAATTGCAGAAAATAAATAATAGTACTAATACTACTACTACTACTAATAATAATAATAATAATAATAATAATAATAATAATAATAAGGGGTAGGATTATGATTTTCACCTCAAACAATCGGGAATGATATTTATTCGATTCAATTCACTGTTATTCAATTGATTGTAAGCCAGGAATTCCTAAATTATTCTAAAGCCTTTCCCAAGGTCGATAGAAAATACTACGAATTACTAACTCGATATATCCCTATTCGAATCAGATAATTAATAGCTAAAACAGTTCAAGAATTCCCACACTAAAGGCTTCACAATTCCATGAGTATATCCCTATCTCACGAAAATTATGATTCGTCTAACAAGAACTATGCCTAAATTTCATCTCCCGAATCCATAAAGACATTCAAAACAAATTAATCGTTGGCAGACAATTAAAAAGCATTAAGAACAGTAAGAAGAATCCAATTCAATAGAATAACGAGTAAATCGAAATAATAATAAATAATCAAACCGTCATGAAATTGGCTACAATCAAAATCCTACTCGAATAAATATAAAAATTAAGATACAGAAAAACCGTAGGGATCCGTGGTCTTGTCGTCGCCCACAAATCTCCTCCGTGTATTCTTTTATTTCTTCCGCCGAAATAAAACCTGCTCTCCACACCCTCCTCCCAAATCTGTTCCCCATGTGCCTTTTTATATTCCCACTTTTTTCCTCCCGTGGGTTCTTTTTCTTCAAGGAAATAAAATTCCCCCCCCCAGTGGGTTTCTTTCGGCCCAACCAACAAAAAGTCCTGCGGCCCACAGCATACCTACTTTTCACCAACATTTGTTACACCCCTGGCAGCGTCTTTTTGCGCTTTGTGTGTCGCGGCTCACTTTGTGTGTGCCGCGGCACACAGTACAGTGAGCATATTATTCGCTGGTTGTCTTCGTGTGCCGCGGTTCACTTGGTGTGTGCCGCGGCTCATGACCAAAAAATGCTATTTTCGCTCGTTTTTCATCGTTTTGGCTTCCGGACTCCGATTTCCTACAAAACATATAAAAATAATGCATTAAAAGCTCATTTAGGCTGATTTAGGCTCAAGATGGATATAAAATAATGATATAAAAACGCATAAAAATACACCTAACAAATACCCCCAAACTTGAGCCTTTGCTTGTCCTCAAGCAAACAATTTCAATTTTAAACAAAATGTATCGTGAATAATCATGCAAATCCATAGTGCTCAACTTAATCAATACTACCCTGAAAATCTCAAAGAATAATACAAGTATCGTAATAGTGAGTCACGTCCCGGACACTGATTCCACTAAGTAACCAATTTCTCCCTAATCAATCGTTCATGGAGAAAATCAAGCTCAAAGATTAACAAGCGTGAATTTAACCGACCGTCAATATGAAGGGTTGAAATAAACAAGCTAAATCGCCCAGTCCCACAGTCTAGTGGCAAAAATTTCAAGAGTTTCATTATCAAAATTAATCCTTGGATAGTATTCCCTTATGTATGCTCAATAATAAGATTCGAGTTAACCACTAGGTTTCAGCTCTCGGGATATTTCATCGGGATGATCCTAGGGTGGATTTCCATTCTCATGTATCGGGGAACCGTTTGACGTAAAAGACACTCATGGGGCACATGGATGCTTCTAGTTACTAAGTCCCCCTCTACAGCGGAGAAAAACTCGAATAGCAATTCCCGCATGTCAAGGTTGTCGCTTTACGCGAGAGTAAACAACGGGTCACGTGAATACCCCGGTTACTAGGCTTCCCATCATCGGTAATGCGATATTTCTAAATTATTAATCTATTCAGTGGTCGCTGCTTTACGCGAGAGTAAACAACGGGTCACGTGAATACCCCGGTTACTAAATTTCCCATCATAGAACAATTAATATCTCGACTTTTTCTTGGGAAAACCGTCCGACTCTAAACTCAATTTAAATGCCAACAAGACTCATGGTATCGACGACGAGCTACGCGAAAAGTTTAACCAAACGTATAAAAGGTGATTTGAATTCACGTATGTCTCCTCTCTTATCCGCTAAAATTTCTACAAAAATGATAAAATTTGGACTTAATTGAATACTCAATGTAAACAGATATCGCTGATTGCAACTCGACTAAAACTCAACCGCTTTCTTCCAAGAGAAATCGATCGTAACATCGCTTTACACATGGAAGCACGAAAAATTCACGATAAAATTCAAGCTTGCAAAATACCATCAACAACATGCAAAATAAAGTCCACTACACATAACATTATCAATAATAAAAATCATGTGAAAATAAAAGAGATAAGGAAAAGTGAAACTTATTCCAAATGTCTTCTTGAACACCCGCACATGTCTGAGTGGAAACGTCGATCAATCCATACTTCAAATAACGCCCAACATCACGAGGAACCCCCAAACTTAGTCTCTAGTCATGAGATAACAATAGACATTAAATCAAGAAAGACTAGAATATGAAGAATAATAACTCATAGGGGTCATAAAGAAATATCAGAGAAATAAGGGCCAACAAGAATACACGAATCCAAATGAAATAACAAAAACAAAGAAAAAATTAATAACGAAAAATCAAATAAAAACAACTAACTAGAAAGCAAGTAAAAATGATGGGTTGCCTCCCATCCAGCGCTCTATTTTACGTCTTGAGCACGACGTGGCGAAAAAATTTAACGTGGCTTCTTTCTTGGGAGATTGCCAAATGCCCCCTTCTTGCAATCAATAAGCCTCTTATTCCATAGGGGAGGCTTTGGCTCATGCCCGGTTGCCAAAAATGATGAATAAGAATAATTATGCGGACAACCAAAAAATGATGGAAGAATATAATAATGATAAGGCATGAAAAATAAGCAGAGTTCGAATGGGCAAATAATAAAGAATTATCATGCACAACCTCATTAGAACTCGAAGAATCAGCCTCAACAAAATCATGAGTAATGGGGTCAATCTCTCCCATTATGGATTTAGGAAAAATTATGCGTGGCACCGTTAATAAAATTTTTGGCACAAAAGTATTCACCTTATTAGTCGAAGTTTGATGACAATTTAATGGAATTTCTTTGGAAACATCATCAATGATAACTTCTTCTCTAGGCTCATCACACTTTATGAAATCATTGGGTGCTGGGGGATCGACCCTAAAACTCAACATGTCATTCTTCTCAACCTCCCCCTCAACTTCACTACTAAATAAATGAGCTGGAAAATAACCGTAGTGACCCTCAAGACCACGATGTGCGCATTGTAGCTCAAAAAGGGTACTATCAGGATTTTTAAGAACGTCTACATAAATTTCAAGCATGGTCTTTTCTTTTGGGGGAGGGGGCTGACTGACCCTAAAACTCAACATGTCATTCTTCTCAACCTCCCCCTCAACTTCACTACTAAATAAATGAGCTGGAAAATAACCGTAGTGATTCTCAAGACCACGATGTGCACATGATAGCTCAAAAATGCTACTATCAGGATTTTTAAGAACGTCTACATAAATTTCAAGCATGGTCTTTTCTTTTGGGGGAGGGGGCTGACTGACCCTATTTGGCAAATTATTAAGAGCATCGAAATTTATGAAATGCCAAGGGTCACGATACTCATAGGAAAACATAATGAAGAAAAAAAAATAAAGAGACTAAACAAAGAAAAAAAAAACTTCAAATTAAAATTAGAGTCGCTTGGTATTGATATTAGCGAAAAATCAGTCCCCGGCAACGGCGCCAAAAACTTGTTGCGATATTTCCTACACGCAAGTGCACGTCATCGTTTACAAGTAATAAAGTGATAAGTAGAGTATCGTTCCCACGAGGATTGAATCTCTAACTACCGACGTTTTCGTATCCCAATTTTATTTGAACAATCGAAGTTGGGTTTTTGGATTAATACTAAAAGAATTTCTGAAAGACTAAACAGAAAACGATAGCTTGAATAAAAGGAATCAAATTATAAATAAGTCTAGAGTTCTGAATCCACCTTAATTTATCCGAATTTAATCTTGATTATCCGTAATAAATAATTTTCCCAATTTATTGAAGGCGGAGATTGCTAATATATTCTACCGCCTCTCCCGAGGTCAATAGATTTATCTAACGGCGACTAACGCACTCTATCCCTAGGTGAATTATCTCGTCGCTAGGCGAAAAGCATTAAATCTCCTAAAGGCCACGTAGTTCCTATGAGTATATCCCTATCTCACGTAATAAAACGGTCCTCACCAATAGTTCTCACCAAATCTCCTCTCCCGATTCAAGTGAATGATTAAATCAATACAACTATTGGCCGATAATTGCAAGCATTAAACATAATTGGGAAAACTCAATAAAAAGGTAATAAATTGGATAACCTCAATCAATTCGTCAAAATAAAGGTTTCATCAAAACCCTAGATTAGGGCTTTAGCCTGACATACTAAAAACTAAAAATACAAAGTAAATAAACGAAAGCATAAAATTCAAACGCAGATGAAGCTCGATTCCTCCGTTCTTCGCCTTCCGCCTTCGCCCTTGAATTCCTCTCGCTTCCTCCTCTTCTCTGTCTCCAAGCTTAAGCTCTCTTAGGTTTTGATTCAATAAAATCAAAGATGATTAAATTAGGGTCTTAAGCCTTATTTATAGCTCAGACTTCCATAAATCGCGTCCGTGTTAGTTGGTTGAAAATCAAGCCAAACGGCCTAAAACCCGCGCAGACGTACCAAACCCGCTAAGTGTGCCGCGGCTCATCAACTCGTGCCGCGCACATCGCCAAAATCAATACACGGGCGTAATTAAATCCTTCGTGCCGCGGCTCACATGGCCGTGCCGCGCACGCAGTACAAATTACTCGCCCTTGGTGGTGTCTTCCTTTGCCGCGGCTCAGCTTTCTTGTGCCGCGGCTCATAGTCCAGTTTTGCCGTTTTCGCCAGTTTTGCCTCGTTTAAGCTTCCGGACTTCAATTTCCTGTCATTCATACAAAATTAAGGCATTAAAAGCTCATTTAGATGATTTCACACTCCAAAATACTACAAAATAATGGTAAATAAGCGTATAGAAATACGCCTAACAGATAGCGTACGCTAATAGCCCATCTTAGCGCACGTTACGTAGAGTACGTAGCGCGCGTTAAGCAGTCCAGGCAGATTGGTTATTTTGAGCTTTTCGGCCGTAGACCGAATTGTTAGGCCATCGTTCGACTTGAGATGATTTGTATATCATTCCTTTTGTTAAGGTTCGAGCTTGTTACGTTGATCGAAGGAGGCGGCCTTCGAGCGTGTCGAGAACATTGAAGTGTTTCGTCCTTGCCATTTTCGAGGCAAGTATCATATGTCGAGTTCGATTTATCATGCTTGTGGTTTTATTCATATTGTTGAATATGAGATGTATTTCTGAGAATTTTCGTGATATTCGTTGTTGTTTGTTCGTATTGATGAACATATTGAAATGCATATGTGTATGCATAATTGTTTGATTATGGTATAAATGATCCGAGGGGGTCATGAGGATCTATGCTGAGGGCGCTGGATCGAATGTCCACCATGCGTTGGTCCGAAGGGATCATCATGGGGATCTATGCTGAGGGCGCTGGATCGCTGGACGGGTTTTCCACCATGCATTGGTCCGACGGGATCATCATGGGGATCTATGCTGAGGGCGCTGGATCGCTGGATTACCATGTATTGTGTTGATGGAATAGTGAGGATTCGCATCGTTGGATTCCGGTGGCGGAAGTCCGTTTTGCATGTCTTATGATGCATTGATGATTTATTGTATGATGATACTTGTACTAGCATTGTTTTGCTAACCCCTTCGGGGGTGGACATTGTTTTGATGTTCAGGTAGCCGAGGAGCGGGGAGGCAACCACAGTACCGACGGGACGATGAAATGGCTCAGTGATGTGATTGGTGTTATTGTTGTTGTGATTGGTCTTCTTGGTTCGTTAGTACTCGAGTACGTCTGTTTTAATAAGGCCAATTCGATATGGTTGTATAAGTTAACTTATTTGATTGGTTGAACCAAATCTGTATTTGAATTCCAGTTGTTCGATTGGTTTATTTGTATACTTCTTTTAAAAATTAGCCTTGTAAATCCTTATCTAAAGGGTTTACGGCGCTGTAATTATTCCGAATATCTCGGGGTGTTACAGAATATGGTATCAGAGCTAAGATTTATGGATATCTTGGCAGTCGGGTTAGTTGGGTCTGTTTACGTTATTGATTATTGGTCGTTCGTAACATCACTGCTGAGCCAGCATCGTCAATTGGACTGTGGTTGTAAGTTTCCTAATCTCGAATACTACTGTTTTATTTAATTCTTGTCTTGAAAACATTGATGGATGTACTTTTAGAACGTTTGCCCTAGATATTGAGTATTTATGTTTACAGTATGTTGAGAGGAGGTCGTGGACGCGGACGCGGTCGTGGATGCGGACGTGGAAATGCGAGGCAAGAAGAGTCGGTATCTACTCCTGAGATAGCCGCTAGCCAAACGGATTCACATTCCGGGGGACAGCAGGGATCGGCAAATAATAATGCAGACCCTAACGTGCCGGGAGTGCTTCAGCAGGTGGTTGCCCAGATAAACCAGTTTGCTCAAGTTGTGGATCGCATGCAGACGGCGATGGGTCAACAGCATAACGCGGATAATCGGCGAGATAAATGGCTTACTGAGGTGGTCAAATTGCATCCTCCGAAATTTGACGGTTCCGCTGAGACGCTTTCGTGGGATCATTGGCTGAAGGAATTGGAAAAGATTTTTGCAGGGATTAACTGTCCCAACGATAGGAAGGTTCCGGCCGCCAAGATCTTTTGACCGGGAGGCTTTCGGCGGTGGGAGGCCATTCGACCAGGAGCACAATGTTGACTGGACGGAATTCAAAGTGATGATGGAGGCACAATATTGTCCTCGTCGATTAGAGAAGCCCGAGTTCGGGAGTTTTTCTCACCACAAAATTCGGAAGTATCTGTGACGGACGTGATTAAGACTTTTAATCACCAGCTGACTTATGTGCGCCACTTAGTCAGGACCGAGGCGGAGAAGATTTTTCATTTTGACATGCGAATGAAGCCGGAAATTCAGCAATATATGTCCGGATTTGAATGTGCCACCTTGCGACAGTACCAGGACAAGGCGTTGGCCTATGACATGAAGGAGGCAGCAGTAGAGAAATCGATGGAAGCAAAGAAACAGAAGGTGTCTGGCAACTTCACGGAGAATAAAAATAGCGGGCCCCGCCGGGGTCAGTCCTCTTTTCACTCATCCAGGAGACCTCCGCATCCTTCTCGGGGAGGAAAGAAGTTCCGGGCAGCACCGACTGTTTCTGATGCCGGAAAGAAGTGTTACAACTGTGGCAAGGCGGGGCATGTTCGACGTGATTGTTTCGCGCCTGCTGTGACCTGTTTCGAGTGTGGACAGGAAGGACATCGCGCAACATTTTGTGGGAATGCGACCCGATCTTTTGGTACTCGCGCTCCAGCTCCAGTCCCGAAGGAGACGAGTGTGAACCAGACGCAGCAAAGTGGATTTCACGACAGCGCTGGGAAGAGAGAGGCATCCAGTGCTGGGTCCGTTCCTCCACGCCTGTACGAGATGAGGAAATCTGATGATCAGAACACAGCTGTTGCATCAGGTACGATTCAGATCCTTTTGCAACCAGTTAGTGTCTTGTTCGATTCAGGAGCTACGCATTATTTTATATCTTTGAACTGTGTTAATCGTTTGAACATCTCGTGCTCGTATAATTGTGAACCTTATGTTGTGGGATTACCGAGCGGAGAGAAAATTGTGGGAACCTTAGAAGCTAAGGATTTCCCAGTATCTATAGAAGGAAGAGATTGGCCATCGAATCTTATTGTGGTTGACATCTGCGGTGACGATTTAATTCTCGGAGATGATTGGCTCAACCGTTATGGAGGTATCTTGAATTACCGAGAGAGTCATTTCCATCATTGCTGATGACGGATCTGAACACTTATTCCGAGGATGGAGACCGGGAAGCTCGGGGAAATTGATCAAGGCAATGAAAGCTGTGAAATTACTGAAGCAAGGATGTCACGGACTTTGGTGTTATGCCATGAGGAAAGAGGAAGGAGTAGAGCTCTCGTCCATTTCAGTAGTGAATGAGTTCTCCGATGTATTTCCTGAGGAACTACCTGGGTTACCTCCGCAGAGGGGAGTGGAATTCACTATCGAACTAGAGCCTGGAGCAGCTCCTATTTCCAGAACACCATATCGCATGGCGCCAACCGAGATGTATGAACTCAAGAAACAACTGGAGGAATTGTTGCAGAAGGGTTATATTCAACCGAGCGTTTCTCCTTGGGGAGCGCCCGTTCTCTTTGTCCTAAGAAAGACGGATCCCTCCATGTGTATTGATTACGGTGGAACTCAATAAGATGACAATCAAGAACAAGTATCCTATACCTCGGATCGACGACTTGTTTGATCAAGCGCAAGGGGCAAGGGTATTCTCGAAGATTGACTTGCGATCGAGGATACCACCATTGAGAATTAAGGAATCGGATATACGAAATCGCTTTGAGATCGATGCGGGCATTATGAATTCGTAGTGAAGCCTATTGGACTTACCAATGATCCTCAGATATTCATGCAATTGATGAATCGGTTATACTTGGAATACTTGGATAAATTTGTGGTCGTCTTCATTGATGACATCCCGATATATTCGAAAGGCAGAGGAACATCTTGAACATTTACGTGTGGTTTTGAGCACCTTGAGGAAGGAACGACTATATGCAAAATTTTCCAAATGCGAGTTCGCTCAAGGAAGTAACCTTCCTTGGGCATGTGATATCACCGATGGAGTTCGGTGGACCCGAAGAAAGTCAAGCAATCTTGGAATGGGAAGCTCCTAAGAACGTGAAGGAAGTCCGAAGCTTCTTAGGACTAGCCGGATATTATCGCCGCTTTGTAGAGGGATTTTCCAAAGCGCTCGTCCGCTCACCCGGTATTCTGAGAAAACTCAAAAGTTCATGTGGAATGAGGAGTGTCAAGGCTAGTTTTGACGAACATAAGAGGAGGCGACGACAGCACCTATATTAGCGCCTGTAAGGAACCGACGGATTTATGGTATACGGCGCTTGAATCGAGTGCAGGTTGTGTATTGATGCAGAAGGATAAAGTGATTGCTTATGCTTCTCGACAATTGAAACCATACGAGATTAATTACCCGACTCATGATCTGGAGCTAGCAGCTGTGGTCTTTGCCTTGAAAATCTGGCGACATTATTTGTATGGCACTCATTGTCAGATCTTTATAGATCATAGGAGCCTCAAGTACATTTTCAGTCAGAAAGAGGTAAACATGAGGCAGAGAAGGTGGCTGGAATTGATCAAGGATTACGACTTGGAGATTCTCTATCATCCGGGGAAAGCAAACGTAGTAGCTGATGCTTTGAGCCGTAAACCTGTTTCTCTTCGAGTGTTGGAAGCACTTACGTCCCAAACCAGTATTCAACGGGAACTGATCCGCGAGGGGATTGAAGTATGGGCACCGGGAATTCAAGGGCAACTTTATGTGATGGGACTGACTTCATCACTAGTCGAGGAGATCAAGTCTAAACAACTGAATGATTCTCTGATTCTTCGATTATATGACGAAGTAAAGAAAGGAAAAGCCCCAGGATTCGTGATACAAGATGATGGAGTTCTGAGATTTCAGATTCGACTTTGCGTCCCCGAGGATGATGATTTAAGACGGACAATTTTGAAAGAAGCTCATAGCACGCCCTATTCTATTCACCCAGGCAGTAGTAAGATGTATAAGGATTTAAAGCAAAACTTCTGGTGGGGGAATATGAAGAAGGACGTAGCGGAGTACGTTTCGAAGTGTTTGACTTGCCAGTAGGTTAAGATTGAACATCAACGGCCTGCCGGAATGTTAAAGCCACTTTCGATCCCTGAATGGAAGTGGGAGGATATCTCGATGGATTTCATCACTAGTATGCCAAGGACTAGAACGGGAATGAACATGATTTGGGTTGTAGTTGATCGACTAACCAAGACGGCTCATTTCCTGGGAATTAAAGATAAATGGGGACCCGAGAGATTGGCACGAATATTTATTGCGGAGATAGTCAGATTGCACGGGACGCCGAAGACCATTATTTCGGATCGAGATGGTCGTTTCGTGTCACACTTTTGGAAAGCAGTTCACAGGGCTTTAGGGACTGAGCTCAACTTTAGCATGACTTATCATCCCCAAACGGATGGTCGATCTGAAAGAACTATCTGAGACAGTAGAAGACATGCTTAGAGCTTGTGCATTAGATTGGTCGATCGATTGGGAAGTTCACTTGCCCCGATCGAGTTCACCTATAATAGCTTGGCATGCTTCTATTAAGATGGCCCCATTTGAAGCTTTATACGGGAGAAGATGCCGATCACCCCTGTGTTGGGATGATTCTTGGATTTGATCGGGACGGAACTGAATTGATTATTCGGACTCAAGAGAAGATAGCTTTGATTCGAGAGAGACTGCTGGCCCGCAGTCGACGAAGTCTTATGCAGATGTACGTCGTCGCCCTCTAGAGTTCGGCTGGGACCATGTACTATTGAAGGTGTCTCCTACACGAGGGATTTTCCGTTTTGGGAGAAGAGGCAAGCTTAGTCCGAGATATATCGGACCCTTCAAGATCCTCGAGAGAGTGGGAGATTTAGCATACAGGTTGGCCTTACCGCCATCGCTGAGTCACGTTCACAATGTGTTTCACGTATCCCAATTGCGGAAGTATGTACCGGACCCCAGTCACGTCATTGAGTTCGACGAGATTGAAATAGCTAATGATGGCACCTTCGAAGAAAGACCAATCAAGATACTTGAGAGTCGGATCAAACAATTGAGGAATAAACCAATACACTTGGTTAAAGTACAATGGTCACGACATGGAGTCGAAGAGGCCACTTGGGAAACGGAGGACGGTATGAAGACTAGATATCCGGAGTTGTTTTCATCTTAAGTTTCGGGACGAAACTTCTTTTTAGGGAGGAAGGATGTAATACCCGAGATTTCTATGTAATTGGAACTTGTGATATTGTAATGATTGTACTTGATTTGAGTATTATTTTCCGTATTTCATAATCCGATGTTGTCGAGCGTTTAATTCCGCGATTGTGATTTAAGGATTGTAAATCTGCGCATGTAGCGCACGCTATCAGCTATGTTTAGCATGCGCTAACGTGGGTCAAATTGATTGAGACGTGCGGTAGGTGAGAGCTGGCCGGGGGACCCCTGTCGGATAGTGTCGGGATGTACCTAGACGGCTTTCGGGGAAAAACCGAGTCAACGCCTTAGCGCACGCTACAGGTATATGCGTAGCGCACGCTAAGTGCCGAGTACAGTTTAGACTGTGAGCCGTTAGCGCACGCTACGAACAGGGTCTAGCGCGCGCTAATAGCCATTTATTATAAATAGGACAGCATCCTATTCGTGATTTCAGTTCTCTCTACTCTCATTACCCGAATTTCCTACACTCAGAACATATCTTCCTTCATCTTAAACATTTCATATCAACATCCTGATTCGTGATTGAAGATCGTTTATCATTGGAGATTGGTGTTCAAAACTTTCGGTGTCGGATTGCTTCATTTTCCTCCGTGTTCTTCACTACTTGAGGTAGGTGATTCTTCACCAATGTTAGTAATGTTCTTAAGGACGTCTGATCATGCTTAGATAGCCAGTTATTTCGTTTATGAATGGTCATCACATGTTAGAAGGATACTTTGACGTATCGGCACTATTTATCTTAGGAACCTTTGAACCATCTTAGTAGAATGGACTCCTAGGTGTTTTCAAATCAATCTATGATCAGTAGTCGGATTTTACCCAGTTGCTACGTTGTACACGTTGGAATCATGTGTTTTGGGACTTGGAATAATCGGAACTTAAAATACTTCTTGAAGATCTTAGAAAAGATATGTTGATGAGAGGACTATCCGTATATTTGTATTTCACGATCATAAATCTTCCACAAACCTTATTAGCATGATTTGCCCGAGGATAACTTGTATTATCACGGTAGAATTCATGAGTTCTTCACCATTCAACCCAGTTTTCGGCTTGCAGTATTCTGCCATGCAATATTAGCGCACGCTAACACGTGTGAGTTAACGTGCGCTATTGGGGTCAGTTAACGCCCGAAACGTACGTAGCGTACGTTATGAGACCAGCCGAGTCAGACTGCTAGACCGTGGCTAGCGCACGCTAGTCTTATACGATAGCGTACGCTAACAGCCCATCTTAGCGCACGTTACGTAGAGTACGTAGCGCGCTAGCGATCAGTGCATTGGTTATTTTGAGCTTTTCGGCCGTAGACCGAATTGTTAGGCCATCGTTCGACTTGAGATGATTTGTATATCGTTCCTTTTGTTAAGGTTCGAGCTTGTTACGTTGATCGAAGGAGGCGGCCTTCGAGCGTGTCGAGAACATTGAAGTGTTTCGTCCTTGCCATTTTCGAGGCAAGTATCATATGTCGAGTTCGATTTATCATGCTTGTGGTTTTATTCATATTGTTGAATATGAGATGTATTTCTGAGAATTTTCGTGATATTCGTTGTTGTTTGTTCGTATTGATGAACATATTGAAATGCATATGTGTATGCATAATTGTTTGATTATGGTATAAATGATCCGAGGGGGTCATGAGGATCTATGCTGAGGGCGCTGGATCGAATGTCCACCATGCGTTGGTCCGACGGGATCATCATGGGGATCTATGCTGAGGGCGCTGGATCGCTGGACGGGTTTTACACCATGCGTTGGTCCGACGGGATCATCATGGGGATCTATGCTGAGGGCGCTGGATCGCTGGATTACCATGTATTGTGTTGATGGAATCGTGAGGATTCGCATCGTTGGATTCCGGTGGCGGAAGTCCGTTTTGCATGTCTTATGATGCATTGATGATTTATTGTATGATGATACTTGTACTAGCATTGTTTTGCTAACCCCTTCGGGGGTGGACATTGTTTTGATGTTCAGGTAGCCGAGGAGCGGGGAGGCAACCACAGTGCATCGGAGACGATGAAATGGCTCAGTGATGTGATTGGTGTTATTGTTGTTGTGATTGGTCTTCTTGGTTCGTTAGTACTCGAGTACGTCTGTTTTAATAAGGCCAATTCGATATGGTTGTATAAGTTAACTTATTTGATTGGTTGAACCAAATCTGTATTTGAATTCCAGTTGTTCGATTGGTTTATTTGTATACTTCTTTTAAAAATTAGCCTTGTAAATCCTTATCTAAAGGGTTTACGGCGCTGTAATTATTCCGAATATCTCGGGGTGTTACATTACTCATGGATCAATGCAATGCAAGAAGAGATCAACCATATGGAGAGAAACAATGTCTGGGAACTAACAGACAGACTAGATCATGTTAGGCATATTTTTATGCCCTTATTTATCATTATTTTATGTCCATCTTGAGCCTAAATCAGCATAAATGAGCTTTTAATGCACTATTGTTATATGTTTTGCAGGAAATCGGAGTCCGGAAACCAAAACGATGAAAAAAGGGCGAAAACAGCAGTTTTTGGTCATGAGCCGCGGCACAAACCAAGTGAGCCGCGGCACACGAAGACAACCAGCGAGCACCGAGCAAACTGTACTATGAGCCGCGGCACAGCCTAAGTGGGCCACGGCCCAGAAGGAAAATGTCGCGCCCAGGCATAGGCGCTGAGCACCGTGAGCCGCGGCACAGATTAAGTGAGCCGCGGCCCACGGGGCGGTTTTGGTGTGTTCTGCGCGGTTTTGGGCCGTTTTGGAGCCTGTTCTCTACCTAATCACACGGACGAGTTTTGGAGGATGATGACGACTATAAATAAGCATTGAAGGGCTGAAGAAAAGAGGAGGGAGGAACTCGGAGGTGGATCGATAGCTAGGGCGAAGAACATAAGGAGGAGAATTGGGGTCGACGACAAGACCACGGATCCCTACGGTTTTTCTTAGTTTTTTTGCATCTTAGCTTCTAGATCTATTCGAGTAGGATTTTGATTCTAGCCGATAACATGACGGTGTGATTTATTTATTATTATTTCAATTCATTCGTTATTCTATTGAATTGGATTTTTCTCATTGTTCTTAATGCTTTTTAATTATCTGTCCAACGGTTGAATTGTTTTGAATATCTTTATGGATTCGGGAGATGAAATTTAGGCATAGTTCTTGTGAGACGAATCATAATTTTTGTGAGATAGGGATATACTTATGGGAATTGTGAAGCCTATTTATTGTGGGAATTCTTGAACTGTTTTAGCTATTAATTATCTAATTCGAATAGGGATATATCGAGTTAATAATTCGTAGTATTTTCTATCGACCTTGGGAAAGGCTTTAGAATAATTAAGGAATTCCTGGCTTACAATCAATTGAATAAAAGGGAATTGAATTGAATAAATATCATTCCTGATTGTTTGAGGTGAAAAACATAATCCTACGCCCTTATTATTATTATTATTATTAGTACTATTAAGTGAGCCGCGGCCCACGGGGCGGTTTTGGCGTGTTCTGCGCGGTTTTGGGCCGTTTTGGAGCCTGTTCTCGACCAAATCACACGGACGCATTTTGGAGGCTGATGAGGACTATAAATAAGCATTAAAGGGCTGAAGAAAAGAGGAGGAAGGAACTCGGAGGTGGATCGATAGCGAGGGCGAAGAACACAAGGAGGAGATTTGGGGTCGACGACAAGACCACGGATCCCTACGGTTTTTCTTAGTTTTTCTGCATCTTAGCTTCTAGATCTATTCGAGTAGGATTTTGATTGTAGCCCATTACATGACGGTTTGATTTATTTATTATTATTTCAATTCATTCGTTATTCTATTAAATTGGATTTTTCTCATTGTTCTTAATGCTTTTTAATTATCTGTCCAACAGTTGAATTGTTTTGAATATCTTTATGGATTCGGGAGATGAAATTTAGGCATAGTTCTTGTGAGACGAATCATAATTTTCGTGAGATAGGGATATACTTATGGGAATTGTGAAGCCTATTTATTGTGGGAATTCTTGAACTGTTTTAGCTATTAATTATCCAATTCGAATAGGGATATATCGAGTTAATAATTCGTAGTATTTTCTATCGACCTTGGGAAAGGCCTTAGAATAATTAAGGAATTCCTGGCTTACAATCAATTGAATAAAAGTGAATTGAATTGAATAAATATCATTCCTAATTGTTTGAGGTGAAAAACATAATCCTACGCCCTTATTAGTATTATTATTATTATTAGTACTATTATTTACTTTTTTCAATTAGTTTAGGTATAAACTCTGTATAATTATTCTTCGAATAAAATTACAGTTGACTACATTTTGGTACTTAGTGAAATCAGTCCTCGAGGGAACGATATCTCATTCATCACTTTATTACTTGTTGACACCGTGCACTGGCGGCATAGTGTGAGGGATTTCCTCACAACAAGTTTTTGGCGCCGTTGCCGGGGACTGATTTTTCGCTAATTTCAATACCAAGCGACTCTAATTTTAATTTGAAGTTTTTTTTCTTTAGTCTCTATATTTTTATTTTCTTCATTATGTTTTCCTGTGAGTATCGTGGCCCTTGGCATTTCATAAATTTAGATGTTCTTAATAATTTGCCAAATAGGGTCAGTCAGCCCCCTCCCCCAAAACAAAAGACCATGCTTGAACAATGTGTAGACGCTCTCGAAAATCCTGATAGTACCCCTCTTGAGCCAGAATGTGCACGTCGTGGTCTTGAGATTCACTACGGTTATTTTCCAGCTCATTGCTTTAGTAGTGAAGTTGAGGGGGAGGTTGAGAAGAAAAACATGCTAAGTTTTAGGGTCGATCCCCAGCACATGATAATTACATAAAGTGTGATGAGCCTGTAGAAGAGGTTATCGTTGATGATGTTTATAAAGAAATTTCATTAAATTGTTATCAAACTTCGACTAATAAGGTGAACACCTTTGTGCCAAAAATTTTATTAACGGTGCCGCGCATAATTTTTCCTAAATCCATAGTGGGAGAGATTGACCCCATTACTTTTGATTTTGTTGAGGCTGATTCTTCGAGTTCTAATGAGGTTGTTCATGATAAGTCTTTATTATCTACCCATTCGAACTCTGCTTATTTTTTCATGTCTTATCATTATTATATTCTTCCATCATTTTTTGGTTGTCCGCATAATTACTCTTACTCATTATTTGTGGCAACCGGGTATGAACCAAAGCCTCCCCTATGGAATAAGAGGCTTATAGATTGCAAGAAGGGGGAATTTGGCAATCTCCCTAGAAAGAAGCCACGTTAAACTCTGTTTGCCACGTCGTGCTCAAGACGTAAAATAGAGCGCTTGATGGGAGGCAACCCATCATTTTTACTTGCTTTCTAGTTAGTTGTTTTTATTTGATTTTTAGTTATTAATTTTTTCTTTGTTTTGTTATTTCTTTTGGATTCGTATTCTTGTTGGCCCTTATCTCTCTAATATTTTAACCCCAAATGAGTTGTTATTCTTCATATTCTAGTCTTTCTTGATTTAATGTCTATTGTTATTTCATGACTAGAAACTAAGTTTGGGGGTCCCTCGTGATGATTGGGCATTAGTTGAAGTATGGATTGACAGACGTTTCCACTCAGACATGTGCTGGCGTTCAAGAAGACATTTGGAATAAGTTTCACTTTTCCTTATCTCTTTTATTTTCACATGAGTTTTATTATTGATAATGTTATGTCTAGTGGAATAAATTGAAGCATGCGATAATTTTCTTAATTTTTATTGGGTATAAATTGCGATTGCTTTATTGTCCTTGCATGCTGTTGATAGTTAAAAACGTGAATTTTTCGTGAATTTTTCGTGCTTCCGTGTGTAAAACTGATGTTACGATACTGATTTCTCTTGGAAGAAATGATTGAGTTTAGTCGAGTTGCACTCAGCGATATCTTCTTCTGTTGAGTATTCAATTAGGTCGAAAATTTTATCGTTTTTGTAGAAATTTTAGCAGATAAGAAAGGAGACATACGTGTTTTCAAATCACCGTTTATACATTGGGTTAAACTTTTCGCGTAGCTAGTCGTCCAGTAATATGAGTCTTGTTGGCACTTGGATTGAGTTTAGAGTCGGACAGTTTTTCCAAAAAGTCGAGATATTAGTTGTTCTATGATGGGAAATCTAGTAACCGGGGGTATTCACGTGACCCGTTGTTTACTCTCGCGTAAAACGACGACCCTGAATAGATTAATAATTTAGAAATATCGCATTACCGATAATGGGAAGCCTAGTAACCCGGGGTATTCACATGACCCGTTGTTTACTCTCGCGTAAAACAGCAACCTTGACATGCGGGAATTGCTATTCGAGTTTTTTTTCTCCGCTGTAGAGGGGGACTTAGTAACTAGAAGCATCCATGTGCCCCATGAGTGTCTTTTATGTCAAACTGTTCCCCGATACATGAGAATGGAAATCCACCCTAGGATCATCCCGATGAAATATCCCGAGAGCCGAAACCTAGTGGTTAACTCGAATCATATTATTGATCATACATAAGGGAATGCTGTCCTAGGAGTAATTTTGATAATGAAACTCTTGAATTTTGCCACTAGACTGTGGGGCTGGGCGAATTGGCATGCTTATTTTAACCCTTCATATTGACGGTTGGTTAAATTCACGCTTGTTAATCTTTGAGCTAGATTTTCTTCATGAACGATTGATTAGGACTGAAATTGGTTACTTAGTGGAATCAGTGTCGTGGATGTAACTCGTTATTACGATACTTGTACTATTCTTTGAGATTTTCAGGGTAGTATCGATTAAGTTGAGCACTACGGACTTGCACAAGTACTCACGACACTTTTTGTTTAAAATGGATTTTTGCTTGAGGACAAGCAAAGGCTCAAGTTTGGGGTTATTTGTTAGGCGTATTTTTATGCGCTTATTTATCATTATTTTATGTCCATCTTTAGCCTAAATCAGCATAAATGAGCTTTTAATGCACTATTCTTATATGTTGTGCAGGAAATCGGAGTCCGGAAGCCAAGACGATGAAAAAAGGCGAAAATAGCAGTTTTTTGTCATGAGCCACGGCACAAACCAAGTGAGCCGCGGCACACGAAGACAACCAGCGAGCACCGAGCAAACTGTACTCTAAGCCGCGGCACAGCCTACGTGAGCCGCGGCCCAGAAGGAAAATGTCGCGCCCAGGCATAGGCACTGAGCACTGTGAGCCGCGGCATAGATTAAGTGAGCCGCGGCCCACGGGGCGGTTTTGGTGTGTTCTGTGCGGTTTTGGGCCGTTTTGGAGCCTGTTCTCGACCTAATCACACGGACGCGTTTTGGAGGCTGATGACGACTATAAATAAGCATTGAAGGGCTGAAGAAAAGAGGAGGAAGGAACTCGGAGGTGGATCGATAGCGAGGGAGAAGAACACAAGGAGGAGATTTGGGGTCGACGACAAGACCACGGATCCCTACGGTTTTTCTTAGTTTTTCTGCATCTTAGCTTCTATATCTATTCGAGTAGGATTTTGATTGTAGCCGATTACATGACGGTTTGATTTATTTATTATTATTTCAATTCATTCGTTATTCTATTGAATTGGATTTTTCTCATTGTTCTTAATGCTTTTTAATTATCTGGCCAACAGTTGAATTGTTTTGAATGTCTTTATGGATTCGGGAGATGAAATTTAGGCATAGTTCTTGTGAGACGAATCATAATTTTCGTGAGATAGGGATATACTTATGGGAATTGTGAAGCCTATTTATTGTGGGAATTCTTGAACTGTTTTAGCTATTAATTATCTAATTCGAATAGGGATATATCGAGTTAATAATTCGTAGTATTTTCTATCGACCTTGGGAAAGGCTTTAGAATAAATAAGGAATTCCTGGCTTACAATCAATTGAATAAAAGTGAATTGAATTGAATAAATATCATTCCTAATTGTTTGAGGTGAAAAACATAATCCTACGCCCTTATTATTATTATTATTATTATTATTATTATTACTATTATTATTAGTACTATTATTTATTTTCTGCAATTAGTTTAGGTATAAACTCCGTATAATTATTCTTCAAATAAAATTACGAGTTGACTACATTTTGGTACTTAGTGAAATCAGTCCTCGAGGGAACGATATCTTATTCATCACTTTATTACTTGTTGACACCGTGCACTGGCGGCATAGTGTGAGGGATTTCCTCACAACAAGTTTCTGGCGCCGTTGTCGGGGACTGATTTTTCGCTAATATCAATACCAAGCGACTCTAATTTTAATTTGAAGTTTTTTTTCTTTAGTCTCTATATTTTTATTTTCTTCATTATGTTTTCCTGTGAGTATGGTGGCCCTTGGCATTTCATAAATTTCGATGTTCTTAATAATTTGCCAAATAGGGTCAGTCAGCCCCCTCCCCCAAAACAAAAGACCATGCTAGAACAATGTGTAGACGCTCTCGATAATCCTCATAGTACCCCTCTTGAGCGAGAATGTGCACGTCGTGGTCTTGAGATTCACTACGGTTATTTTCCAGCTCATTGCTTTAGTAGTGAAGTTGAGGGGGAGGTTGAGAAGAAAAACATGCTAAGTTTTAGGGTCGATCCCCAGCACCTGATAATTACATAAAGTGTGATGAGCCTGTAGAAGAGGTTATCGTTGATGATATTTATAAAGAAATTTCATTAAATTGTCATCAAACTTCGACTAATAAGGTGAACACCTTTGTGCCAAAAATTTTATTAACGGTGCCGCGCATAATTTTTCCTAAATCCATAGTGGGAGAGATTGCCCCCATTACTTTTGATTTTGTTGAGGCTGATTCTTCGAGTTCTAATGAGGTTGTTCATGATAAGTCTTTATTATCTACCCATTCGAACTTTGCTTATTTTTTCATGTCTTATCATTATTATATTCTTCCATCATTTTTTGGTTGTCCGCATAATTATTCTTACTCATTATTTGTGGCAACCGGGCATGAACCAAAGCCTCCCCTATGGAATAAGAGGCTTATAGATTGCAAGAAGGGGGCATTTGGCAATCTCCTTAGAAAGAAGCCACGTTAAACTCTCTTTGCCACGTCATGCTCAAGACGTAAAATAGAGCGGTTGATGGGAGGCAACCCATCATTTTTAGTTGCTTTCTAGTTAGTTGTTTTTATTTGATTTTTAGTTATTAATTTTTTCTTTGTTTTGTTATTTTGTTTGAATTCGTATTCTTGTTGGCCCTTATCTCTCTAATATTTTAACCCCAAATGAGTTGTTATTCTTCATATTCTAGTCTTTCTTGATTTAATGTCTATTGTTATTTCATGACTAGAAATTAAGTTTGGGGGTCCCTCGTGATGATTGGGCATTAGTTGAAGTATGGATTGACAGACGTTTCCACTCAGACATGTGCTGGCGTTCAAGAAGACATTTGGAATAAGTTTCACTTTTCCTTATCTCTTTTATTTTCACATGAGTTTTATTATTGATGATGTTATGTCTAGTGGAATAAATTGAAGCATGCGATAATTTTCTTAATTTTTCTTGGGTATAAATTGGGATTGCTTTATTGTCCTTGCATGCTGTTGATAGTTAAAAACGTGAATTTTTCGTGAATTTTTTGTGCTTCCGTGTGTAAAACTGATGTTACGATACTGATTTCTCTTTGAAGAAATGATTGAGTTTAGTCGAGTTGCAGTCAGCGATATCTACTTCTGTTGAGTATTCAATTAGGTCCGAAATTTTATCGTTTTTGTAGAAATTTTAGTAGATAAGAAAGGAGACATACGTGTTTTCAAATCACCGTTTATACATTGGGTTAAACTTTTTCGCGTAGCTAGTCGTCCAGTAATATGAGTCTTGTTGGCACTTGGATTGAGTTTAGAGTCGGACAGTTTTTCCAAAAAGTTCGAGATATTAGTTGTCCTATGATGGGAAATCTAGTAACCGGGGGTATTCACGTGACCCGTTGTTTACTCTCGCGTAAAACGACGACCCTGAATAGATTAATATTTTAGAAATATCGCATTACCGATGATGGGAAGCCTAGTAACCTTGGGTATTCACGTGACCCGTTGTTTACTCTCACGAAAAACAGCAACCTTGACATGCGGGAATTGCTATTCGAGTTTTGTTTCTCCGCTGTAGAGGGGGACTTAGTAACTAGAAGCATCCATGTGCCCCATGAGTGTCTTTTACGTCAAACGGTTCCCCGATTCATGAGAATGGAAATCCACCCTAGGATCATCCCGATGAAATATCCCGAGAGCCGAAACCTAGTGGTTAACTCGAATCATATTATTGATCATACATAAGGGAATGCTGTCCTAGGAGTAATTTTGATAATGAAACTCTTGAATTTTGCCACTAGACTGTGGGGCTGAGCGAATTGGCATGCTTATTTTAACCCTTCATATTGGCGGTTGGTTAAATTCACGCTTGTTAATCTTTGGGCTAGATTTTCTTCATGAACGATTGATTAGAACTGAAATTGGTTACTTAGTGGAATCAGTGTCCTGGATGTGACTCGCTATTACGATACTTGTACTATTGTTTGAGATTTTCAGGGTAGTATTGATTAAGTTGAGCACTACGGACTTGCACAAGTATTCACGATACTTTTTGTTTAAAATGGATTTTTGCTTGAGGACAAGCAAAGGCTCAAGTTTGGGGGTATTTGTTAGGCGTATTTTTATGCGCTTATTTATCATTATTTTATGTCCATCTTGAGCCTAAATCAGCATAAATGAGATTTTAATGCACTATTCTTATATATTTTGCAGGAAATCGGAGTCCGGAAGCCAAAACGATGAAAAAAGGGCGAAAACAGCAGTTTTTGGTCATGAGCCGTGGCACAAACCAAGTGAGCCGCGGCACACGAAGACAACCAGCGAGCCCCGAGCAAACTGTACTCTGAGCCGCGGCACAACCTAAGTGAGCCGCGGACCAGAAGGAAAATGTCGCGCCAGGCATAGGCGCTGAGCACTGTGAGCCACACAGATTAAGTGAGCCGCGGCCCACGGGGCGGTTTTGGTGTGTTCTGCGCGGTTTTGGGTCGTTTTGGAGCCTGTTCTCGACCTAATCACACGGACGCGTTTTGGAGGCTGATGACGACTATAAATAAGCATTGAAGGGCTGAAGAAAAGAGGAGGGAGGAACTCGGAGGTGGATCGATAGCTAGGGCGAAGAACACAAGGAGGAGATTTGGGGTCGACGACAAGACCACGGATCCCTACGGTTTTTCTTAGTTTTTTTGCATTTTACCTTCTAGATATATTCGAGTAGGATTTTGATTGTAGCCGATTACATGACGGTTTGATTTATTTATTATTATTTCAATTCATTCGTTATTCTATTGAATTGGATTTTTCTCATTGTTCTTAATGCTTTTTAATTGTGCAACTTGATTGAATTGTTTTGAATGTCTTTATGGATTCGGGAGATGAAATTTAGGCATAGTTCTTGTGAGACGAATCATAATTTTCGTGAGATAGGGATATACTTATGGGAATTGTGAAGCCTATTTATTGTGGGAATTCTTGAACTGTTTTAGTTATTAATTATCTAATTCGAATAGGGATATATCAAGTTAATAATTCATAGTATTTTCTATCGACCTTGGGAAAGACTTTAGAATAATTAAGGAATTCCTGGCTTACAATCAATTGAATAAAAGTGAATTGAATTGAATAAATATCATTCATGATTGTTTGAGGTGAAAATCATAATCCTACGCCCTTATTAGTATTATTATTATTAGTACTATTATTTATTTTCTGCAATTAGTTTAGGTATAAACTCCGTATAATTATTCTTCAAATAAAATTACGAGTTGACTACATTTTGGTACTTAGTGAAATCAGTCCTCGAGGGAACGATATCTTATTCATCACTTTATTACTTGTTGACACCGTGCACTTGCGGCATAGTGTGAGGAATTTCCCCATAAAAGATCACAAGAAGGTTATAGGCACCAAATGGGTGTACAAGAACAAGTGTGATGCAGATGGAGCCGTTGTTAGTAATAAAGCCAGATTAGTCGCCAAAGGATATGCATAATGTGAAGGAATAGATTTTGATGAAACTTATGCACTTGTTGCAAGACTGGAAGCCATCAGACTATTCCTTGCATATGCAGCATTCAAGGATTTTGAAGTCTACCAAATGGATGTGAAAAGTGCCTTTATCAATAGAATTCTAGAAGAAGAAGTCTATGTGGAGCAACCCTCAGCTGTGTGAAAAATTCTCAAATTTCATGCAAGGAGAATTTGATATCAGCATGATGGGAAAGCTTAATTTCTTTCTAGGATTGCAAGTCAAGCAGATGAATAATGGAATTTTCATCAATCAAGACAAATATACAAGAGACTTAATCAAGAGATTTGGAATGGAATCAGCCAAACCAGGAAGAATACCTATGAGCACAAGCACACATCTAGATGTAGATGGAGGAGGCATATCAGTGGATCCAACCTACTAAAGAGGACTTATTGGATCACTTCTTTATCTGAGCTGCAAGCAGACCAGACATATATTATGTTGTGGGAGTATGTGCTAGATTTTAATCCAAGCCAAAGCAGTCTCATCAGGATGCATCTAAAAGGATTATCAAATACCTTAAGTCCACAGTCATTGTTGGGCTATGGTATCCTAAAGATGATAACTTTGAGCTATCAGGATACTTAGATGTACACTTCGCAGGATGCAAAATTAATAGGAAAAGCACCAGTGGAACGTGCCAATTCCTAGGAACCAGATTGATATCCTGGTTTAGCAAGAAGCAGGTATCTAACTCAATATCAACAACAAAGTCAGAATACCTAGCTGCAGGTAGCTGTTGTGCCCAGATTCTCTGGATCAGACAACAGCTAAAGGGACTACAACATCATTGCAAATGAAGTCCCAATATGGTGTGATAACAACAGTGCAATTGCTATAACCAACAATCCGGTATTGTACTCGAGGACGAAGCACATTGATGTCAAACATCATTTCATCAGAGACCATGTGCTTAACAAAATATTTAGAGTGGAAAGAGTCAGCACTGAATACCGGATTGCTGACATATTCACCAAATCTTTGCCAGAAGAAAGGTTTTTGGAGCTGAGCAGGGAACTAGGATTTCTAGATTGGGAATCTAGTATAGATGAGAAAGTTGCCTAAAGCAGATCACACGAGAAGACGAAGGACAAACGATGGAACCTAGCTGATCGAAATCACAGACGATGCAACTCACCTAATCCAGAGTAGTCAACGAGCCAAACAGTCAACCAGCTAAGTTTTCTATAATACTATTTTTTATTTACACGTGGCAACTACACATTCACACGACCTCCACTATGTCCAATTAAAAAAACTCAACCGTCATATTTTCAAAACTGGACCGACATTAATTTAAATTAATATTAAATTCAAAACGTCTCTTCATTTCTTTAATTAAGGAGGCAGACATCATTTCAAAACTTTACCTTCTCCAAGCTTTCGAAAACCTTAATTTTTTTCAAGAAGCATAAAATCCTTTGAATACTCTGTACACTCAGCGAAAAACTCAATATTTTGCAGAAATGGAGGCCACCCAATATTTCGAAGGCGTCAATCTCAAGCTTGTCAAGGACCATATTATTTTTAGTCTGGTAGTCAATTTTGAAGGGTTGCTCGAGGGGAATCTGTAGAACGATACGCGCTGTATCATTCGGGCAATGAAGAAAAGTGGGATCTACCCATTCTTGGATATTAACCCCAAGTTACTCTACAAAGAAGCCGTAATTTCATTTTTCAGAGAAGCCAAAGTCATGGAATCAGGCTTCAAGAGCACAGTGTTTGGAGAAGAGTTAATAATCACTCCTCTGACTATCGGAGAAGCCTTTAGGATGCGATCTCGAGGCATAGCTGTTGAAGCCCTCAAGCAAAGTGCCACAGAGACCTGGTATACAATCAGATCACCGGAATAGCCGTCCAAGCTGAAATTGACGGAAAAGAGAGGCGATTTGATGAAGAAATACCGCTATGTGTTGGACATCACGAACAAGATTATGATGGGGATGGAAGGCAGCTATGACTAGCTGTCATCCACCAAATTCGTGGTGTTGGGAGTCCTTATCCATAGTGACAGGATTGACTGGGATGATTACATCTACAGGCAACAAGTCCAGGAGGTCATCAAAGTTCAATGGCTAGAGGACGAGAAAAGGTCTAAGACCAAGTTGGCATTCGGAACTCAGATAAGTTGGATTTTGGAGCACCTTAGTCAGGCGAAGGGGAATGCTGATCTCTTCAACGTTAAGAAGAGACTTGGTCACCTGGACCAAGAGACATTGAAGAGATTAGGTAGATAAAGGAAGTCAGCCAAGATGCTAAGGGAAATCTCTAGTGGGCCTCCTCCCTACAGACACCCATCAGATACAGATGAGTCTGATGCCGGAGACCAAACTGCAGTTCATGAGTCACCTGCAGTCCGCGAGTCACCTGCAGATACGGAGCCACCTGCAGAGGAGTCACACTCAAACTCAGATAACACCCCTATAGCTATGAGATTCAAAAGAAAAACAATTGCAGAGATGGTGGTGCACGTCTCATCATCATCTGAACCTTCTCCCAAGAGGCCTAGAAGCCTGGAGTTTGAAGAGGCAGAGCAGACACCTTACTCACCTGCACCTGCCCTTATCCCAGATGAAGAGGAACAGTCTGTTAACCCATGCCTGAAGGCTGAAATCGTTCCTCTGCTCACTCTTCCCAATATGATAGAGGAGGAAGAAGCAGAATTAACCATCAACATTCCTGAAGCTAGTTACACCTTCAATCTGCTGTAGAACAATCCCCTGGAGTTATCGGTAGAGCAGCTACACATGGTAAAACACCACGCTCTTAAAGTTTCATTTATCACTATTTTTGAAGAATGGAAGAACCTCAAATCTCTTTCATTTATTCAATTACAACAATCTATTGAGAAGAGTAGCTGGGATTACCCCCAGGCGACGGAGCAAGTGCTCATCTGTTTTTGCCATGAGACAGATGGGATTTTAATGCTCCAGGAGAATTGGTTCATGTGTAATTTCAAAACCAACATGGACCAGTTCATCCATTTTGTAATAGAAGGTGTTTTGGCTGGGATTGTAGATGAGTATGAAGAAGAAGGTGAAAAGGTTATGGAAATAAGAATTGAAGAAATTATGGAGGAATAGAAGGTATAAGGAGAAGAAGAAAAAATATTAGTCGAAAAAAGAATCTGAGGAAGATGAAGTGGAAAAAACAGAGGAGTTGGAAGAAGATGAAGAAGGAGAAGAAGTTGAACAGGAAGAAAAAGAAGAGGAAGATGAGAAGGAAGAAGAAAAAGAAAAAGAAGATGAGAAGGAACCTGAGAACGAAAAGGATGATCGTGATGATGAAGGAAAAGGAGAAGAGCCGAAGAAGGATGTCGGAGATAAGGATGATGCTGGAGATGCAGATGAGCCCGGGGCACATGATCAAACCCCCAGCTCAGATCATTCAGAGAATGAGGATGACAGATCGGGGACCCCTGATCAAACCTCATATGATCAGCCTCCTGCAGACAGGAAGGTCGATCTCCAAGCGACCTGCAGGCACCGAAAGCTCTAGAGAACATTCCCCACAGGCAACACCTATCTCATCTGAGATAGCTGACCCGATCATACAACTAGTCACAGAGACTATTGGCTAGCTCGTATCAACAGAGATCAAACCTGACCTCAAAATTATTAATGATAAAATAGACACTCTACTGCAGAGGAATGTTCCTCCTCCTACTACTACTAATTCCACAATGCTACTTAGCATGTCTGATTGGATGTCCCGAGTTGATCAGCAGTTAGCCATATTGGTTGATGCTGGAAAAAAGGGGAAGAGAAAGGAAAGGAAGCAAGAGGTCAGGGGGAAGTATATGCTGCTGAAGTAGTCCGAAGGGAGCTGAGAACCAAGCAGAGAAGTGACCTCCCTCTCATTGAAGCTGGGTCGTCTAACCTGAAGAGGAAATCATTGGCTGCTCCTGCTCCTGTTTCTGACCAACCTGCAGCCAAGAAGAATAGAACCAGGCTAGGGGATGAGCCAAGATTTGAATGGGAAGGCAAAGAGCTTTGGCATGTTGAAGAATTCTTACCTGCTGAAGTTGGGCCAATGTGGGGAGATGCAAGGAAACAGTTCATTGACAAGTATTATCTCTGGGAGTTACTCCAGGATAAAGACTGCTCCCCACAGCAGACGTTTATCAACTTCATGGAAGAAACATGGCCAACTCTCTGGTCTATTCTATTAAAACATCCAAACAATTGGGATGCCTACCCCATGATTCCCCCGTTCAGAGCTGAAGAACCTCCTACTTAGATGGACGATGAGTTGTATGAGCTAGCTCTGCAGAGTGAGATCAGGAAATTCTGTGTGACAAACAACTTATCATCTGCAGAGGATCAAGAGTGTGCATCTATGGTAATCAGAAGGAAGTATGGACTAGCTCCTGTTTGTTAGAGACCCATTGGAGCAAAGTTGCTCAGACCTCCTAATCAAACTGTACGGAGAGGAAGAGGCAGAGGCAGATAGAACATTTTATTGAACTTGTATTTTTTTTGTAACTTTTGTTTTGTACTTGTAATTTTCTATACTTATTTGATCATTCAAGCACTGTACTTGTAAAATAACTCAACAAATAATATAATAGTCATTTGAATGACAACCACCAGTTGTCTCAAAACAAGACTGAATTTTGATTCGTGTCTTGCACTTGATCATGTGCAGACCTGTTCTACATTTGAATATCTTGCTTAAAGTTTTGCCATCATCAAAATAGGGGGAAATTGTTTGGAATACTTATTATATTTTGATGATGTCATCTCTGTATTTGTTTGTTTATTCAAATGTATGTTTTTAAGTACTTGGCAAAATGTAAAGAAGAACCAAATGAGTATCTTCTATAGGCCATGTAAGTTAGGCTTAAAAATTAGCTAAGTATAAATTTCAGATAAAGTTCATATCAGAGAAGTCCTGGTCAACTCAACTGATCAGAGAAGCTTGACCACAGACTACTTATCATCAGACAACGTTCTGAAGAGATAACTTTATCAGAGAAGTCCTGGTCAAAATATTTATCATAGAAGTTTGACCAGACTACAGTCAACTGATCAGACGGAGTCCAAGTCATCTGAAGTTTGATCATCAGATCAGATAAGTTCATCAGGTCAGAATACTTCAGATAGGTCATCAGATTAGAGAAGATTCGTCGAGACCTCATGGCAGTCATCTTAGAGAAGTCATCAGAGAAGTCCAACATCAGAGAAGGTTGACTGCACGACAGACAGTTTGACCAAAAAGATATCAGATAAGTTCTGTCAAAGTAATCAGCCAAGTAATCCAGTCCATATCAGCATGCGTTGAAAAGTCAATAATCACGGAAAGTCACATGCGGGCGATAAGGGACAGACTGGAGAGATTCCCGAAAATCAAATGAATTAGATAGTCATCCAGACCCACCTCTGAAGACTTTAAGCATGTTATAATCAAAATATTCGGCGCTATAATGTGAAAGTCTTCATAACGGTCGGAAATAGATAAAAATAAGGGAATCCAGCCTTGCAACGTTCAGAAAGAAAAACAAAGAAGTCTATCTCTCCAACGGACGGATTTGTTACAGGAATTTCAATGGCTATGAAGGAAGCTTAAGGATCTACATCTATAAATATCTGAAGATTTGAATTGATCAGTACGATGCAAAGAACACTCTCAAGAAATTAAAGCAATCAAAGCAATCAAGCGAACAAATAGCATCGTGAAGAGCAAGAGTTCAAAAGTTCTTACTTGAAGAAGCTCTTAGTTGGATAAGACAACCACTCGTGTCTTAAAACCTGAGTTCGGGGTACTTCACTGGTTGAAGTGTGCGTGAATTATAGGCATCTGAGGATTTGAAGATCAAGAGGTGCTAGGCAGTCGGAAGGAGTTGCAATGACAGGATTTCCACTGGTTGGAAGTTGTTGTAGCTAAGTAGAATCACTGTAATATTTACCACTGGTTGAAAACTATAGTGAATTCATCTCCAACTGGTTTATATAAAAGTGGATTAGTAGAGGATTACCCCACCTCTGAGACCACTATAAACTGCCTGCATGTTTTACTGCTTTAGCATCATACTTACCTGCTGCATACATACTTAACTGTTCCATTGTTTAGTTATTTTATTTCGTCATCAGATGACTTCCGCATACCTGTCTACAGACGACTTCAAGTCATCTGTACCTATCAACTGAGAAACTCACCCTTTGTGGAAAAGAGTTTCAATATGTCTATTCACAACTCCCCCTATGGACTTATTCCTGGACGAATTGTGACCTACATAGTGTATATTGTGGTTGAGGATTAAGTTTATTTGTTTATGCAGGCACATGGCGTCTCCTTCTCGTTCCCCTCACACTCCTCCTCTTGGCCGTTCTCATCATTCTTCCCGGTCTCCCGATTCTCACCCACATAGTACTTCTACATTTAGAAATCCCACGCGATGTAGAAGTATGTCGAAACGCCGTGTTGACGGAAAAAAATTATCTCTTGACATCGATCCAGTATGTGGAAATATCAAATACGAACACAAATTGAAGTTAAGTACGTACTTGGGGAAACTTGCCAAAGATCATGTGTCGATATTGTACAAGAGTTGTAAGGAAGTAGCCGGCAAGCCGGATAAATAAATGTTGTGGCAGGAAGTACTGGTACATGACTCTCTTTCTGTATTAAAAATTGTCTGTGTCGTGTTCCGTTGTGTGGTCGTGTGGGTGTGTGTAGTAGTGTGTGTGTGGCTAACTCTTGTTTTTATTATCAATATGTAGGCCAATTTTGATGTTAGCCAGATTAGCAATCTTGGTCATTTTCAAAAGAAGTCTTTACAGTCAATTGGCGAAAAATGAAGGCAATTTAAGTCTGATTTGACTGGTGAGTACATATATGGTCCAAGCAAAGGAAAATCTCCTTGTGACAGGTATGGTATCTCCGAGAAGGACTGGAGAGACTTCAAACAGATTCGTGAGGACTCCGCTTAAAAGGTATATCTAAAAAATTATTTTGAGTTTTTTTTTAAAGTTCAACTCTGAAAATAATGAACACACAATCAAATAAAATAATTTCTTATTAAGAACATAAAATTTGAAATAAGAAAAAATATTTTAAATTTGAAAATATTTATTATATATATTACAATATTCATCAAAGGACTGTACAATAATCTAAAAATAATTTTACAATAATCAAATAAAACAATTCCGACCGTTTGAAAGAATTCTTTTGGTCACACCACTTTTCTTGATTTGTATATTCATAAGTCTTCACTACACGGATCTCAAGGAATATTTATTCCTAACTTTCTAGGAATCTTTTCGGTTTGTCTCCTTACGTCTGCATGTGAATTTCCGTTATTGTTGACTTCAACGCTTGCTGACGTGGACTGAGTTTCTTAAACTTGGCTGATATCTTGTGTGAAAAACTTATCTGATATCTCTTGGACCTGCCAGATGTGCGGTCAACCCTCTCTGATGTAAAACTTCTGTGATATAACTTTGTAGAAGTTCTCTGATATGATGAGATGAAGTCCTCTGATCTGGTCTGTTTAAAGTTCTCTGATCTTATGAATGTTCTCTGATCTGATGGTCAAACTTCAGGTGATGTTTTGTGTTGTCCAGACCTTCTCTGGTAATAAGTTGTCTACGGTCAAACTTCTCTAATATGCTTTGTTAACCAGAACTCCTATGATAATAGGTTGTCTGATGATAGCTTGTCTGTGGTCAACCTTCTATGATCTGTTTGAGTTAACCAAGACTCGGCTGAACTTTTCTCGCCTGATCATAACTCGTCTGCTCTTCGGATGCTACAGTGTTTTGGTCAAACCTCTAGGATATTTCTATTGACTAAAACCCGCCTGATAAAAAGGTCTCTTGTTAACATATCTGATATATCGTCGGTTATATACTTAGTCGATTTTTAACTGATTAACTTCCAACCAGTCTTAGCCTTCATAAATGCCTCATAAAAGATACTCATTTGATTCTTCTTTACAATGTCAATTACTTAGAGTATACATTTGAATAAATCACAAGTACAAGGATGACATCATCAAAATCTAACAAGTATTTCTAATAATTTCCCCTATTTTGATGATGGCAAAACTTAAACATTTAAATGTAAAATAAATCTGCACAGAGATAAGGTGGAAGACAAAAATCAAACTCAGTATGTTTGAGACAACTAGTGGTTGTCATTCAAGTGACTATTATAAACTTTCAGAGTTATTACATTACAGTATAGAACAGTCTGAATGAAAAAATTCAAAAATAAAGGATGAAAATTACAACTAAACTATAAATTACAAATAAATTACAAGTAAAGAATTATCGCATATCTCCCTCTTCCTCTGCCTCTTCCTCTGATTTTGGCTGGAGGGAGGGTCTTCAAAGTTTTGGCTCCAATTGGTCTCTTCATTACTAGGACTAACCCATACATCTTCTTGATCACCAAGGAGGCAAACTGCTGCTGTTCTGGAGATGTGGAAGTGTTTTAAATGCATAGACTTTTAATTTCTTCCTGAAGGGCAATCTCATCAAGTTCTCCATTCATGAGCGTAGGTGCTTCTTCATGCCTGAAACTTGGAATCATAGGTATGCATTGAATTCCTTTGCAGCATATTTCTTCAAAAGTTCCCAAAGTTTGGGGAAATTCATGTACATGATGTTTATGAAAGTTTCCTGTGGGGAGCAATCTTTGTCTTGAAGTATTTCCCAGAGGTAGAAATTCCCTATAAATTGCTTCCTTGCACTTCCCCACATTGGTTCTGCCCCAACAGGCAAGAATTTCTCAACAAATTGGAGTTCTTTACCTTCCCGTTGGAATCTCACCTCTATATCTTGTCTGGTCCTTTTTCTTTTGGCTGTAGGTGGGTCTTCAGGTGCGGCTAATTCTTTTCTTTTTAGGCTGGAGCCACCTGCCTGAATCAGAGGGAGGTCTTGTTGATTTCTTGTTCTTGCTTGCTTTTCTTTCCCCCTGTTCCCATCTTTCCCCTTTTTGCCAGCATCAAGAATCTTGGCTAGCTGTTCCTCCATTCTAATCATAAAGTCAGACATGCCAAGAGTAATTCTGGAGTTTGAGGGTGGTGGGGAGGGTTCCTTCCTGTTGATCAGAGTGTCCAGTTATCATTCATGGACTTCAGCTCAGGTTTGACCTTGGTTGCCAAGAGTTGGGCAACTGTCTCTTCCACAATGCATCTGACCATCTCAGTGATGTTTGATGTTAGTTAAATTTCAGGTGCCATCTGATGAGCATTTTTCTCTCATGAGCTTTCCTGTGCGGATTTCCTTGGTGTAAGTATGCTCCTATCAGGTGGTCTCTGATCAGGTGGGGTTTTATCCGGAGTGCCTGATCTTCATCTGATAAGTCCTCATTTGCAAGGGCTTTATATTCTTCTCTGCAGAGGACTTTCTCTCTGCAGATGACTTCTTGTTTTTGGAGGGGGTTTCCTCAAGTTGTTCCCCCTGATTATCTGCTTCATCAGCTTTAGGATTTGTCGAACCAGGAGCATGATCAGGTGACTGTCGATCATGATCATTTTCATCATCTTTTTGTCTCTCTTCTTCCTCCTTTTCTTCATTTTTCTCCTCCTTCTCATCTTCTTTCTCCTCTTTTTCATCTTCTTCTTTCTCATCTTTTTATTCTTCAATCTTTTCTTTTTATTTTTCTTCCTCCTTTTCAGTTTCTTTTACTTTTACCTCCTATTCAGATTCTTTTTCTTTCTCTTTTACTTCATATATATCTTCCTTCTTTTCAACTCCTTCCATGTACTCTTTTCCAACATCCGTTATTTCTTTTTCATCTTGTTCTCCAAAGTTTTTACCTTCAAAAACATCTTTCATTACCTGAAGGATGAACCAGTCCATGTTATGTTTAAATTGAGACATGAACCAGTTCTACATTAGTAACATCTTTACATCGGTCTCTTGACAGAAGTACATAAGAAGTTGTTCGATGGCAGTGGGGTGATCCTAAGTACTTCTATCAACAAATCTTCTTAGTTGAGAGAAAGTAAGAGTTTTCATATCTGCCCATTCTTCATATATATTAGTGAAAGAGTATAGCAGAACTTCTTTTCTTACCAGCTATAATTGATCTCTGGTAAGTCATAAGTGATTGTTTTCCTTCAGATTGAATGTGCAATCAGCACCTTGGATCTCAATAATTTCTCCAGCCTCGTCTTCTTCAGTAACACTTGGAAGTGTTAAGAGGGGACTCACAGCAGGTACCAGCTCAGATGCATGCTCAGGTTGATATTTAGACACTACAGGTGCAGTTGATATTATTATCTGCATTCCTTCTTCTATGTATGAGGGATAGTCCACCAGTCCTCTCTGTCGTTTAGGAGATAATTCAGGTGAGAATAGAGTGTGGAGGGGCTTCTCAAGTGACTTCTTCTTCTTCTTGAACAACTTGGTCAGAGGAATGTCATCCCTGTCTGAATCTTCTATGGGTGTGATGACAGGTGCAGGTAAGATTTTAGGTGTATATGGGATAATGTCATCTGCAGGTGAGGTTTTGGGTGTAGGTGGTACTTCAGCTGCAGCTGCATCTGACTGCTCTTCTTCAGAGTCTGAGGGTCCTCTATACTCAGACGTTCCAGAGGCCATTTTCTTGAGTTTATCAGCTGCCTTTTGTTTCTTATCCCCGATATTCTCAAGGGTTTTGTTGGTCCAAGTGACCAAGTCTCTTGCTGAGGTCCTTCCCTTAACCTCTCCAAGGAACTCCAAGATCCAGCTAATTTGAATTCCATATGCCAGTTTTTGTCTAAATTTCTTCTCCTCATCGTCCCAACTTGCCTTGTTGACCTCCTTGAAAAACTGCCTATAGATTTAATTAGGCCAGTTAATCCTATTCTGCTGTATCAGTGCTCCCATAAAAACATATTTGGCACATGATAGTTGATCATAGCTGCCTGCCATTCCCCTGTTTTCTATTTTGAAAGCGTCGGCGATGGTTTGTGGTGTGATGTTTATTTCTTCTCCAAAAATCAAGCTCATGATGTAGTGCTCCGTGACCTGTGCTTCCTTGTAGAAGCAGATGACAACTTCTTTGAAGAGATACTTGGGGAAAATATCTAGAAAGTGGTTGATGCGATTCTTTTTCATCATTCAGATTACATATGCCATCTCATCCGTGTTGTTGGTTGCTAGTAATCCTTCAAAGTCGACAACAATACTAAAGATGATTTGATCCTTCACAAACTTCAGTTGACTCCCTCGAAATAGGTAATTGAGTCCATTTCTGCAAAGGATATGTTTTGATTTAGTGTAGTGAATATTCAGGTAATTTTTCTGCTTTTGAAAAATTAGGTTCTTGAGCTTGAAGACGATAAGATTTTCCGGAAATGATTTCTTCCATCTTATATACCTAGTTGAAAAGACATTTCTGAATTTATTAATAAAATAAGTAGGTGGCGGTCCGAATGACGGTTGAAGTTGATTGAACGTCGTGGAGGTAGTGTAATCATGTGTTTTGTCCACGTGTAAATAAATAATTATATGTCAGTCAAGGGAGAAGAGACTTAGCTGGTTGACCGTTTGACTTCTGATGCAGCTATAATTTCAGTTCTTTCTCTGCTCTGATCAGAGGACTTTTCTCGTCTGTGCTTCTGATCAGCTAACTTCCCTTCGTCTTCTGCATCAGGTGAGGTATGTCACTTGTGTTAATGTCAGCTAGATTTTGCTTGTCTGGTCTGATCAGGTGACTTTTCCTTGTCTACTTTCCATGTCAGGTGATACTCCTTGTCTGATCAGATAACTTTTCTTCTTCTAGTCTCCGCATCATGTAGCATTTTCTTCGTCTGGTATCCGCATCAGGTAGCTACATTTCAGATGACTCTTGTCTGCTTCAGGTCAGGTGACTCTTGTCTGCTTCAGGTCAGATAACTTTTCCTTTGTCTGTTTTTCAACTAAGCACTAGATTCCCAATATAGTAATCCAAGATTCTTGCTAAGTTCTAGAAATCTTTCTTCTGGTAAAGGCTTAGTGAGTATGTCAGCAATTTGATACTCTGTGCTGACTCTGTTGACTCTTACCTTCTTGTTAAGCACATGGTATCTGATAAAGTGATGTTTGACATATATGTGCTTTGTTCTTGAGTGCAAAACCGAATTGTTTGTTATTGCAATTGCACTATGATATTATTATGAGTCTTGAGTCTGGGATGTTTATTTTATTATATTTGTGTTGTCTATCGGAGTCATTTGAGTAAACTTCTTCTGTTTTTAAGATATTGTTGAAGTCCCCTGCAGGGGCAATGAATTTAGTTTACATTGTAAATTCCTGCGTTCAAACCAAAATATTTTGGCTGAGGCCACGACCTTATTTACAGTCCTAAATATTGTCATTATTGGTTTAGTGGATAATTGTGTGAAAGTTCTAACCTGGTAGACCTTGATGAAGGTTCTATGGCGTGTAATGACCCTTATGAGAATTAGGGTGTTACATTTATGGTATGA
Organism: Orobanche coerulescens; assembly: GCA_033398695.1. Classification (NCBI taxonomy): domain Eukaryota; kingdom Viridiplantae; phylum Streptophyta; class Magnoliopsida; order Lamiales; family Orobanchaceae; genus Orobanche; species Orobanche coerulescens. The sequence continues at coordinate 97,037,299 of CM065807.1, forward strand.
GAGAATAGGTTGTGAATACCTAGGCCATCGGTCAATTTGGGTCTGTCAGTCGTGTCGTAAGAGTCAATTATTGATCCTATCATCATCGTGCTACCATCTCTTTGTGCGACCCATGGCAGTAAGTCTCCTCAAACTATTACGCTTCTGTATTACTTTCTTATGTAAATTGGAAGTATGAGTTGGGGTGCCAAAGATGTAAATTGTGAACTGTGCTGATCTTGTCTCTTTTCAATTCTTATTCTTCAGTATGGTGAGAGATCGTGGTAGACCAGATTGGGGATGTGACTGAGGCCGTGGTCATGGTGCTGATGTTAGGAGTATGCCCTCGAATGCCACTCAGAGGAGGTTGAGTGAGGGCATTGTACTTGTAATTATGTAATTTATTATCATAAGACAAATGAATGTTTCTTTATTTACTGGAAGTTACTGGCATTCCTAACTCGTAAATATACATACAGAAACTAGTCTATGTATTTGAGAGCAAAATGTTCCACTCCTTATTGGATAAGGGGATCGGCACTGGAGAGATTTATAGCTCAAATACTTAAACGTTCACAAGTCGATGAAACTTGAATGGGCGTTAAGTTTATGTGAAGACTTGTATGACGTGTTATTTGACAAGGAAAGTGCCTGTCGAACACTAATGGTTAGTGGGAGCACACGTTATAGGTATGCTAATTGGATTAGTATACTCGAACCGACTCACCCTCGATTCATCACATGGATTTCACTCCGGGACAGTCAATGATGGAATTGAAAGGTTGTGATAGGTATTCGTGAACCTTCGACTTGAGGATTTAGTAGGGATGTGCTTGTGACGTCAAGATTTTCATTAGAGTAGTTCGACCCTATAAACCGGAAGGTAGGGGTCAACCTCGACGTGCATCTTGATGGGCAAGTAGCAGGTCCTACTGAATACCAAGATAGAATTCTTTCTCCTGTTAGTGAACGGGTTATATGTCCTATGCGGTTATTGGCAGATGAGATCATAAGTCTTTGGCCAAAGCATTGGAGCTAGCTGTATTAGATACACGAGAGCTCGATGATCTCGATTTGCATTAACGCATGCGTGGCGTCAAGTACAGATGGGGTTTGACTGACCGTGACACCATAACTTGATCGGGACATTTGAAAGAAGGGTTTATACGTTTACTGGTATTCACGACAGAATGGTTCTTGAATGATCCCAATCATTCGTTCTCAGTCGGGGTACAGTGTAGGCCATCAGGCTGGCTAGGTGGTGCTACTACTCTTTGGTTCCTCCCATTGCTGACTGAGACGGACCTACCGAGTCGCGCATTAGGATTGACGACGGAATGAATCGAGCTTATTCTCTCATTATGAATATTAGATATTGGATATCTAATTTGGGACATTAGATGTCTAAATCGATTTATTGGATAAATTGATTTACGGCCTAAATGAATTAAATAAATTACTGGGTGATTAATTTAATTCATGAATATAATTATTTCTTGGAGAAATTAATTATGTTATTTTGTATTTGATATGTTTAATTAATTGGATTAATTAAACGACACAAATACATCAGAACGGAATAGGAGTTTATCTGTTTGGACTCACGGGAGTCCGAAACGAACCGAACTCGTCCCGGCTCCTTCTAGATGGCCATACCATTTTCTCTCCTCTTTCCTTTGGTCATAGTATCCACCTTAATTGGCGGATGACTTGAAGCATCAAGGGAACAAGATCTTTTAATTAATTCATTTTAATTATTTGGTCTTGATTTGGGAGGATTTTATGGAGAATAAAATGAAGACTCTCATCATTTGCTTTCACAAGCCTTCCAACGTGAGAAAAGAGAGAGAGAGAGATAGACTTTGAGTTTAACACTCATCTTCATCTTCATCATTCACTTCTTCTTCATTTTTCTTGGAGAAAATTGAGAGAAAATATTGAGAGAGTAAGATTAAAACACTTAGAGTGTAATAATCTTAACATACAAAGCTTCATCACTTGATTCTAGCCGTAACCTTAGAGGTTAATCGGGTGTTGTCATTCCGGTCGTTTCTCCGGCACGTGACAAGTAGAGGCGCGGTATTTCGGCGTTGGATTGTTCAAGTGCTTGGAGTGCTTCGTTCGTAGAGAATTCAAGTAAAGCTTGGGGAATAGCTCAAGAGAAGGATTCCATCTAATCAACGGACTACAAGGGTGAGTTTCTATATCCCTTGTTGAATTCGCTTATATATATATTCGTATATACGTAGCTCGATCGATCCTCGTAGGGATTCGGATCGAATTAATTTTCGTTTTACCGCTTCCGTTGGGCCTTCATTTTAGGTACCGAATCCCAACAGTGGTATCAGAGCGTAGGTCTTGCGATCGTATATACAATATTAGCATTTGGAATGCTTGATTAGATGGTGAATGATTTGTAATCATTTTAGTCATAATCGTGGTATATGTTTTTACGTTCGTTGTAGTTATATTTTTCGTAAGTTTATGTCTAAATATAAATATTAATTTCTTGGAAATATGATTTATATTGAAGATATGAATGTTGGAGAATATAGATATTGGATATCCGGTCGAAAAACTAGCCCCGAAATGCCGTTGGATGGTCCGGGAGGGGTCTGGGAGCAGAGGGCCGCAGCCCAGGGCTCGGGGGCCGCGGCCCAGGACTGTGCGGCCCGGCACAGGCGAGCATCATCTTGGGGCCGCGGCCTGAGCTCACGGGCGTGGCCTGGGGCCGCTGGCAGCCGCATCTTGCACAGTGGCGTTTTCGGCCGCGGTTTGGCCTATTTCGGACCCGTTTCGGGCTTGTTTGCTTCGTGTATTCCTAAAAATGATTTCCTCATTTTAAATTAGATTTAATATGATTAAAATGATTTATGGTATTTCATTTTATAAGGGAAAATTGATTTATTGGAATACTTGTGAATCGATTTGATCGGTTCGTATTGTTGATTGGATCAATGTATCTATACGCTTTCCATTTATTTAGTATTTATTGGATGAATGCTTTTGAATGGTGATGTGGTTGGTGGACTTAGTTTTTGAATCGTTCGTTTCATTCGATTGGTTGTAAAGGCCATTCTGAGCCTATTTATTTTACTAGAAAAATTTGTATCTAGGATGCAATTTTTAATGTAAAATTTATATGTAATGACGAAGACCGGAGGAAGATCCATTTCGAGAAGACGAAGATTCAAGACGAAGACTTGTAATTAGATTATAGAGTTTTTGTTTTCTAGAAACGGTCCATGAACACATGTTGATAGCAACTAGGTTGTGAATGGTTGTTTCATATTGTATGAATGCCACAAACGCGCTTAAACAATTAATGTGCAAAGTGTAACGTTAATCGGGAAAATTCTCCCACGATAAATTATTAAGTTTATAAGGTTTCAAGGTTTTCCTTCCCTCCATCGAGTTTTCGGGAAATTGAAATCCAAACTGGATGTGCTATGCTTCCGAGTTCTCGGGGTAGTCGTTCGGGGAGGACGGATAAATTACCGGGAGCGCATTGGATGCCTTAGGTTGGAGCAAATTTTATCCCTAGAAACCTGATAGGTTGCCGGATAAGATTCAATTGTGAAACTGATTTGCGTCGATGGTATAAACTTAACTTGTTCACGAACCATAGAAACCGTATAGGTTGAGCGGAGTGAACAAGGGGAAAAAGAAGATCGAATCATCCATTAGATGGGTTGGTGTTGGACACCACTTTATGAAAATTAATAGACTATAAACATGTTTGGTTGCCCTCTATTAAGATTTATAAAGAACTCGATCACCACTATGAAGTAGAGCGACGATACTTCCGGATTTCACATGGGAGTGTGTTATTCCGATAAAAATAGTGGGAGCTGGGTAACAAGAATAGAAAAGACCTTAATTCTATACTCAGAACATAATTGAATGAGTCACTAATTAATCTATCGTACTTAATGCAGACTCAAATATCAATATGACAATGAATCCACTCGCAATTCTGCTCGACAAGAACACCTTAATGGGACCTAACTTTGTGGATTGGCTCCGTAATATGATGATTGTCCTCAGTATAGAGGTACTGGGATACGTCTTGGAGACGGACATTCCGGCGCCTCCTGTGCGGACCCGAGCCAATCAGGAAGAGATTGAAAACCACGAAAAGTGGGTTAAGGATGACGTGAAAGTCTGTGCTTATATGATGGCTTCCATGTCTAATGAGCTTCAGAGAGCTCATGAGAAAATGACTTCTGCTAGGCAGATTCTATCTCACTTAACCGATCTTTATGGTGAGCACAGCAGAACTGCTAGATATGACATATCCAAGCAACTGTTCGGTGCAAGGATGAAGGAATGTGAGAAGGTTGGGGAACACGTCCTCAAAATGATATCCATGATCGAGAGATTGGAGGCTCTTGATTTTAAAATGGATACTTCTCTCCAAACCGACCTTATCCTACAGTCTCTCCCTGATTCCTTCTCACAGTTTGTTATGAACTTCAACTGCAATGAGATTGCATGTAATTTAGCTGGGCTAATGAACAAACTTGTGACCGCTCAGTCTCAGATGAAGACTCCGCGGATGAAAGAGTCTGCTCTTGTGATTTCTTCTGGACCTCGGAGCTCTAAGAACAAGAAGAAAAAGACCAAGAAGCAAACTGGACCACAAGTTAAGGACCTTAAGGGTAAGGTCAAGGCCCCGATGGTTCCGAAGAACAAGAATAAGAAGGATGCTTGTCTCAAGTGCGGTGAGCTGGGCCACTGGGCTAGAGACTGTTCGATTCTTCATGGCACTTCAGGTACATAACTTCTAGTTTTGGAAACAAATTGTTCTGCTACTGTATTTTCTACTTCCTGGATACTGAATTCTGGTTCTAGTTCTCATATTTGTACCATGAATCAGGATCTGGAACAAAGTAGGAAGCTTGGAGCTGGAGAAGTTATGATCACAGTCGGAAGCGGGCATAGTGTCGAGGCGACCGACATAGGATCACTTCTTTTGGGTTTAGAATCCGGCTTTGTTTTGACTTTAGAAGATGTACTTGTTTTGCCCAAGGGGCACAAAAACATTGTATCCATCCCGGTCATGGACCGAAAAGGCTTTTCATTTTTCATCGGTGATGGTTCTTGCAAAATTTATTTTAGAAATAAACTAGTAGGTACTGCTACATTGTTGAATGGATTGTATCATCTAAATCTCAGCAACAAAGTAGTTGTGAGTACTATGACTAGGAAACGTGGTAGGGATGAAACCAATCAAGTTTTGAAATGGCATCTTAGACTTGGTCATGTTGGTCAGACCAAGGTTTACAAGATGGAAAAAGATGTACTTATGGGTCCATTGGGATCAGATCCCTTTCCTACTTGTGAATCTTGCCTTAAAGACAAAATGACTAAGTCCCCCTTCACAGGGACATTTGAAAGAGCCGCTGATAAACTGGGATTAATCCATACCGACGTATGTGGTGCTTTGGAAGCAGCACGTGACGGATATCAATATTTCATTACGTTTACAGATGATCATACTAGGTATGGTTATGTATACTTAATGAAACATAAATCCGAGGCCTTTGAGAAATTATAGGAATTCAAGGCCCTAGTCGAGAAACAAACTGGTAATCATATCAAAGCACTTCGGTCGGACCGAGGTGGCGAGTATATGAGTACGGAGTTTGACGAGTTCCTTAAGGAACATGGAATAGTTTCACAACTAACACCTCCAGGTACTCCTCAGTTAAATGGTGTGTCAGAAAGAAGGAACCGGACCTTGTTAAACATGGCCCGTTCCATGCTGGGCTATAATGACTTACCAATTTACCTGTGGGGGTAAGCACTCCTGACTGCCGCTTATATCTTAAATAGATGTCCTTCCAAATCTGTTCCTAAAACTCCACATGAGATGTGGGAGCGAAGGAAACTAAGTCTTAATCATATTAGGATTTGGGGATGCCCCGCCTATGTCAAGAAGACTAAGGTGGAAAAGTTGGAAGCTAGGTCTGCGAAGGGACGTTTCATTGGATTCCCGTCTGGGATGATGGGATATCTATTCTACATGCCCGAAGATCGAAAGATCATTGTTACTTTACAAGCACACTTCCTGGAAGATGAGTTCATTCAGGAAGGCGGAGCAGGTAGAAGTATTTCTTTAGAAGAATATAATGAAACTCCTCGGGAGACACCTGTGCAAGAAACTGGAACCGAACTTTCTGAAACACAAGTAAGACCACCTCGTAGGTCTAGTAGCGTGTCTCATTTACCTGAGAGGTATGGGCTTGTGCACTTGGAGGAGCTGGGTCTCCATGAGGTTCCAAGTGATAGCCAAGAGACCGACCCGACGACCTATGACCAAGCGATGTTGGATATAGACTCCGCTAAATGGCGTGAAGCTATGGAAGTTGAGATAGACTCGATACACGTCAATCAGGTCTGGACTCTAGTAGACCGCCCCAAGGGCATAGTGCCTATTGGGAACAAGTGGATCTACAAGAGAAAGACTGATGGTGATGGCAAGGTTGACGCCTATAAGGCCAGGCTTGTGGAAAAGGGTTATACCCAGAAAGAAGGGATCGATTACCACGATACCTTCTTGCCCGTAGCCATGATCAAGTCTATTCACATGATGCTTGCTATAACTGCCTACCACGATTATGAGATATGGCAAATGGATGTAAACACGGCTTTCCTAAATGGATTCCTCGAGGAGGAAATCTATATGGAGCAGCCTAAAGGTTTTGTGTCCGGAGTCGATATTCAGAATGTGTGCAAGCTTCAGCATTCCATTTATGGACTGAAGCAAGCATCGCGTAGTTGGAACCTTCATTTTGACGAGGCGGTCAAAGAGTTTGACTTCGGGCAAAATGAAGAGGAACCTTGTGTATACAAGAGGGTTAGTGGGAGCAAGATCGCATTCTTAGTACTATATGTGGATGATATTCTACTAATAGGAAATGATGTGGGAATGCTCAGTTATGTAAAAGCTTGGCTTTCGAGTAATTTCTCCATGAAAGACTTGGGAGAAGCAACCTATATTCTTGGAATTCGACTCTACCGGGATAGAGCGAAGAGAACAATAGGCCTTTCCCAAGCCCTCTATATAGATAAGATCTTAAAGCGATTTAAGATGGATGATTCTAAAAGAGGGTTCCTACTGATGCAACATGGAATAAAACTCTCCTTGAAGATGTGTCCTCAAAGTGAGGAACAACGAAAGGAAGTGAGTAACATAACATATGCTTCGGACGTGGGTGGCCTTATGTATGCTATGTTGTGTACAAGACCTGACATCTCGCATGCTGTAAGCGTGGTGAGTAGGTTTCAGGCAAACCCAGGTAGGAAACATTGGACTGCCGTAAAGAACGTTCTCAAGTACTTGAGAAGGACTAGAGATATGGTTCTGAGGTATGGCGGTGGAGAATTGGATGTGGTGGGATTCACTGATTCGGACTTCCAAGGACTGAAGGATGACTCGATGTCTACTTCTGTCTACATATTTACTCTTAATGGAGGAGCAGTATCTTGGCGTAGCACCAAGAAAAGTGCGACTGCTGATTCCACCTATCAGGCTGAGTATCAAGCAGCCTCGGAGGCTTCCAAGGAAGGGTTCTGGATTCAGAAGTTTCTGGGAGAACTTCAAGTGATACCATGTGCTGAGCTGCCAGTTCCGCTGTACTACGACAACGACGGAGCTGTAGCGCAGGCTAATGAGCCGAGGTTTCAGAACAGCACCAAACATATTGAGAGGAAGTATCATCTCATTAGATAATTTGTTCGCAAGGGATACATTGTGGTGCACAGAGTAGATTCGGCTGACAATGTCGCCGATCCACTGACCAAGCCACTTTCTCAGACTAGCTCGGAGCGTCATCTGGAGAACATGGGTATTAGATACCATAGTTTGTGGAATTGAGTGCAAGTGGGAGATTGTTAGGCGTATGCCCTCGAATGCCACTCAAAGGAGGTTGAGTGAGGGCATTGTACTTGTAATTATGTAATTTATTATCATAAGACAAATGAATGTTTCTTTATTTACTGGAAGTTACTGGCATTCCTAACTCGTAAATATACACACAGAAACCTGTCTATGTATTTGAGAGCAAAATGTTCCACTCCTTATTGGATAAGGGGATCGGCACTGGAGAGGTTTATAGCTCAAATACTTAAACGTTCACAAGTCGATGAAACTTGAATGGGCGTTAAGTTTATGTGAAGACTTGTATGACGTGTTCTTTGACAAGGAAAGTGCCTGTCGAACACTAATGGTTAGTGGGAGCACACGTTATAGGTATGCTAATTGGATTAGTATGCTCGAACCGACTCACCCTCGATTCATCACACGGATTTCACTCCGGGACAGTCAATGATGGAATCGAAAGGTTGTGATAGGTATTCATGAACCTTCAACTTGAGGATTTAGTAGGGATGTGCTTGTGACGTCAAGATTTTCATTAGAGTAGTTAGACCCTATAAACCGGACGGCGGGGGTCAACCTCGACGTGCATCTTGATGGGCAAGTAGCAGGTCCTACTAAATACCAAGATAGAATTCCTTCTCCTGTTAGTGAACGGGTTATATGTCCTATGCGGTTATTGGCAGATGAGATCATAATTCTTTGGCCAAAGCATTGGAGCTAGCTGTATTAGATACACGAGAGCTCGATGATCTCGATTTGCATTAACGCATGCATAGCATCAAGTACAGATGGGGTTTGACTGACCGTGGCCCCATAACTTGATCGGGACATTTGAAAGAAGGGTTTATATGTATACTGGTATTCACGACATAATGGTTCTTGAATTATCCCAATCATTTGTTCTCAGTCGGGGTACAGTGTAGGCCACCAGGCTGGCTAGGTGGTGCTACTACTCTTTGGTTCCTCCCATTGCTGACTGAGACGGACCTACTGAGTCGCGCATTAGGATTGGCGACGGAATGAATCGAGCTTATTCTCTCATTATGAATATTAGATATTGGATATCTAATTTGGGACATTAGATGTATAAATCATTTATTGGATAAATTGATTTACGGCCTAAATGAATTAAATAAATTACTGGGTGATTAATTTAATTCATGAATATAATTATTTCTTGGAGAAATTAATTATGTTATTTTGTATTTGATATGTTGAATTAATTGGATTAATTAAACGACACAAATACATCGGAACGGAAGAGGAGTTTATCTGTTTGGACTCACGGGAGTCCGAAACGAATCGAACTCGTCCCGGCTCCTTCTAGATGGCCATCCCATTTTGTAACACCCAAAATTTATTTTTATTTTTATTATTATTATTATATTTTTTTTTTTTTTTTTACCGAAATAATATAAGGTTTGACACCAATTCATAAAGGAACTTCATTTATTTAATTTAATAAGCCAATAATGGCAGTCAAGTTATCTAACTTCAAAAGAAAACATCATAAGTAAAATTTTCTAATATAGAAATGTCAAAAGCGGAAGTACTAAAAATGTTCATTGACTTAAAATAAATCGCAGTGTGTCACGAATGCTCCCGTCAGTCCTTAGCCTCCTTAATCGTAATACACGAAAATGTTGAGTAAAACCGTAAGCACAAAGCTTAGTGAATTCAAACACAACATTATACCAATATCCACAATCACTAGACCTAGATTTAAATATATATAGTTTTAACATTTAAACATAAGCCAAGAACAAATCAAGGCTTATAAGGAGGGCTAGTAGGTTACCCGCATCTCACAAACCGAAGAGTATTGGGTTAATCTTACCCTCACCTCACATCCCGGAGGGTATTGGAGTAATTATACCTAACCACGCGCACCGGACAAAAGCCGGATAATTGCTATGATCCCTCAACAATAAACATACAGTGCACATGTATGATTAACAATTTAAGCATGCATCCACATTATCATACCATAATAATAATTTAACACTCACGTGCTAACCTAGCAATCATAAATATTGAGACAATGGAGTGAGAGAACTCACCTTGAATACTTAAGGGAGATTGCTAAATCAAAACTGGCTACCACACTTGAGCAAATGCCAAAACTTCACCTATTATAAACTAGGAGTTAGGATATACCCAAAGATGAAGCTTAAAGACTTAAACAAAAATCTGGACAGCAAGGTCTAAAAACAGACCCGCTGTTAAAGATGGATTTACTTAATTTTCCTAAGTATTAACATATCAATATTAAATTTTTCTAAGAAACTAGAGTCTTTCCCCTTTTTAAAACAGTAAAGAACTCACCCTAACTCCAAAATATGAATTTATTATGATGCTTTTAAAAAGACATCGCAGTGCAGTCCCAAATCATAGGAATCAGTAGTGTTGGCCAATTCTACCCAACTTGTGGGTAGACATTGTCCAAACTAAAAATCACAGAGATAATAGACATAAATACCAAAGTCTCAGAGTTGGAATCGACCAAAAAGGGTTTCCCAAACTCTAGATATGAAATTCACAACATGACTAATTACAAAACCCTTAAAAGCTGATGACAGAAAACTGATCTGGAGTGTGAACTCAATATGACCAAGAAATACTTGGAGATAACATCCCATAAACTCCAGATCACAACTTTAGGTCATAACACACATGTGGGAACTTGGAATCCCATTAGATCATTTCCCAAGCCCTAGAAACGAATAAAACAAGTTGACCTATCAGATCAGACCCGGATCAGACCTACCAGCAAAGGTGCCATTCTTGCCCATGGATAAAGTCCTAATTAGTGAGAGTGACCTTCATAAGAAAGTTACCCAACACAATTTGTAAACTTTTGGCATAGGTTTGAGATCCGTTTGATTTATAGAATTCAAGTTATGATTTTTGTAAGATGACTACAAATCTGATGGAAACAGAATCGTAGCCAACCCTTAATCTTTTTAACCAATCCATTCCTCTCCCTTTTGAAACACATTCCTAGATGTGTTTATCACCCAAATTCAGTCCCCTATGAACATGGTGGCACTAAAAAGGGCTAGGGGTCATTGGTATTTCATTTAGTCACAAGGAAAAGAATCAAATCAACATAATATATGACAAACCACAATTTTCCCCTTTCTTAAGGGTTCCTTGATCTTTCAAATACACAAATATCTATATACACATCTTAGAAGATGCTATAAAGTTGTATACTTAGATCTAAATATATTGATATGGATATGTTGAGAATCAAAATAATAACTAACAAGAATTATAACCATTCACAAGATCTATCACATTTTATCACCTAAATAAAACTTGGTGATTTCCATGATTCATTTAGACCTTGTATTTTTATATAATCATCTAGATCCATCATACACCATGTATAGGGTGTAGATATAATCTAGAGATGATAATAACATACAATTTATAACAATAACAACATTGGTTAAAACCATAAGATCTATCTTCTTTAAATCACACAAGTTACAACTTGATGATTTTTATGAATCATATAGATCTTTTACATAATATGATCATCTAGGCTCATCATACACCATGTATAGGAGGTGGTGATGAATTTTCTAGATGATAAATAACACTTAAAACAATTAATTGATTATAAATCAAAAGAAAAGATTAAAACACCTTAAAGATCTTACCTTAGCTTGTTACACCAACAAGGAAATGAAGGAGAAGATGATTATGGCTTTGGGAAGAGAAAATGAGAGAGAGATGGGAGAGATGGGAGATCGGCCGAAAAAATGAGGGAGAGAGGAGGAGGTTAGGGTTTGTGATATTTTTATAATTCATATTAGGACAAGGCCTAAAGACTACACTAATGGGCTAGGCTCAAAACTCATTTCTTACTAGCCCAATATAATTAAATCTATTAATTAACTTAGCCCAAAACTTGTAATTTAATCTAACTTGGCTAATTAATTAAACCCATCATTTAAAATAATTAAATACCATGAAAATAATTAACGTACCGAAAAAAAAGAAACCGGGCGTTACAACTCTCCCCTACTAAGAAGGGACTTCGGCCTCGAAGTCAGTCCCTCTGAATAACTCGGGATAATGCGCCCTCATCTCGTCTTCAGGTTCCCATGTACACTCAGATCCCTTCCTATGCTGCCACTGAACCTTAACAGAATAAACAGTCTTACCGCTCCGAAGGGTCTTTGACTTTCGTTCAACAACCGCGATAGGTTTCTCAACATAGTTGAGCCGTTCGTCAATTTGGATGTCTTCCAGAGGTACCACGGCGGTATCGTCAACAATGCACTTCCTCAACTGAGACACGTGGAAGGTGTTATGAATCAAACTAAGCTCGTCAGCGGCTCCAACCGCACGCTACCTTACCAACGCGAGCTATGATCTTATAAGGTCCAATAAACCGAGGTCCCAGCTTCCCACGCTTGAACCTAATCACACCCTTCCAAGGGGAGACCTTTAATAACACATGATCCCCAACCGAAACTCAAGATCGGAGCGCCGCTTATCTCGCATAACTCTTCCGACGACTCTAGCGGTGACCAAATGATCCCCGATCATTTTGATTTTCTCCGTGGTCCGCAAAACAATATCGGTGCTACCGAGCACCCTCTGTCCAACCTCACCCCAACACACCGGGGTTCTACACTTCCTACCATACAAGTGCTTCATACGGGGCATGTCGATGCTTGAATGATAAGCTGTTGTTATATGAAAACTTCGGCTAAATGAAGATGATCATCCCAACCGCCTCCAAAATCAATTGCACATGCCCGAAGCATGTCCTCCAAAGTCTGTATCGTCCGCTCACTCGCCCATCGGTTTGCGGATGGAACGCAGATCTTGAAATGCAATCGGGTACCCAATTCTTCTTGGAATTTCGCCAAAATCGAGAGGTGAATCGAGTATCTCGATCAGAGACAATAGATACGGGCACCCTGCAATGAAACTATCTCCCGAACAAAAATCTCGCCAATTTTTCACCTGAAGAACTTTCCTTGATGGCCAGGAAATGAGCACTCTTCGTCAATCGATCCACAACTACCCATATCGTATCCGCTCCCTTTGCAGCCTTAGGAAGTTTTGTAATAAAGTCCATGGTTAAGTGCTCCCATTTCCACTCAGGAATCTCCAAAGGTTGCAATTTCCCATGAGGTTTCGGTGTTCGGTTTTGACCTTCGGCATGTCGTGCACTCTTCTACATATCGAGCCACATCATTCTTCATCCCGTGCCACCAATAACCCTCGCGAAGATCTCGGTACATTTTTGTAGCACCGGATGAATAGAAAACTTGGACTGTGAGCTTCTTCCATAAGAGTTTTCCGGTTCCCACCAAGAAATGGAACCCAAACCCTACCATAACGAGTTAGTAATCCACGCCCATCTCGCTCCATCTTAGGTAACTCATTCACGATCCTTTCACGATTTAGGTTCCCTCGTGAGTCGCCACATCTTGAGCATCTCGAATCATACCCAATAATGATGTCTCCATAGTCATCCGAAGACATTTAGCTCGAATCGGTTCGACAGTTGCTTACGATCGAGTGCGTCGGCTACCACATTAGCTTCTGGGGTGGTAGTGAATCTCACAATCGTAATCTTTCACCACATCTAACCATCTAACTTTGCCTCATATTCAAATCCCGCTGATCGAAAAGGTACTTCAAACTTTTATGGTCAGTGTAAATGATACACTTAACCCCGTAAAGGTAGTGCCTCCATATCTTGAGAGCAAAAACAACAGCTCCTAATTCCAGGTCATGAGTGGGGTAGTTCCTTTCGTGCGGTTTTAGCTGGCGAGACGCATAAGCTATCACCTTACCCCGTTGCATCAACACAAAGACCAAAACCTGGGAGGGATGCGTCGCAAGACACTACCATGTCCTCCACTCCTTCCGGTAAAGTCAAAACCGGGGCATTACACAACCGCGTCTTAAGATCTTCGAATGCAAACTGTTGTTCCGGACCCCAAACAAATTTCTCCGACTTCTTGGTCAATCGCGTAAGAGGTAGAGCAATCTTTGAGAAATTTTCAATAAATCTACGATAGTAACCGGCCAAACCTAAGAAACTACGAATCTCCGAAGGCGATTTAGGAGCTTCCCATTTCTTAACCGCATCAATCTTGGCCGGATCGACCTTGATACCTTCCTTGTTCACCACGTGGCCCAAGAATTGAACCTCTTCTAACCAAAATTCACACTTAGAAAATTTAGCATAAAGCCGTTCTCTCCGTAGTGTCTCAAGAAGTTCCCGAATGTGCTTTTCATGCTCCTCCCTGGTCTTAGAATAGACCAAAATATCGTCAATAAACACAATGACCGAACGGTCGAGCATCGGACCACACACCCGATTCATAAGATCCATAAAAGCAATGGGTGCATTAGTGAGTCCGAAAGGCATCACCACAAATTCAAAGTGTCCGTATCGGGTTCGAAACGCCGTTTTCTCAATGTCACGATCACGAACTCGCATCGATGATAACCGAACGCAAATCAATCTTGGAAAACCAAGACGCTCCTTGGAGTTGGTCGAAAAGATCATCGATACGAGGTAAAGGATAACGGTTCTTTATCGTGAGTTTATTCAACTCCCGATAATCTATGCACATTCTTTGAGAGCCGTCCTTCTTCTTCGCGAAAAGTATAGGAGCACCCCACGGCGAGAAACTTGGCCGTATAAACCCCTTATCGCTAAGCTCCCGTAATCGATCTTGAAGCTCTTTCATCTCGGATGGCGCCAAACGATAAGGAGATTTGGCGATCGGAACAGCGCCAGTACTAAATCAATGCGAAACTCCACTTGCCTAATAGGTGGCAAACCCGGAGTTCCTCAGAAAGACGTCACCAAAGTCGGAAACAACTGGAACATTATCGAGTGCAATAGCAGAGGTACAAGAAGCAATATCCAAATGGGGAATATCTCCTTGAATAATAAGTTCTCCACCCCTAGGGTTTTGAACACGAACTTGTCTCTTGCGACAAAGAATTTCTGCATCGAATGCATCGAGCCAATCCATACCCACAATAACGCAAAGTTCCCTCATAGCAATAGGGATAAGATCAATGGGGAATTCAACTCCCGAAAATTCAAGGGTACAACCCCGATAAACATCAGTAACGGAGATAGTTCGATTGTCGGCAACTTCGATAACCATGGGACGTGCTAGTTTCCCGACACCACGCCCGAAACGATTTATGAACGTGCGTGACACGAAGGAGTGAGTAGCGCCAGAATCAAACATAACGGCGGCAGGGTGAGAATCTAACAGATAAGTGCCTGCTACAGTCGCAGGCTTCGCAGGCTCCTCCCTCGTAAGCTGGTGAACACGTCCTCGTGTCAACATAGTTGGTCCGTTAGAGGTCGAAGCAGTATTGGGATTTGCATTCCCATTCTTCTTCAGCTTTGGGCAATCAGGCTTCTTGTGCCCCTTCTCTTGGCAATTGTAACAAACTGGTACCGCAATTGATGGTAGTAACCTAGGGAGTAATGGCTTTTGGAGCCTTGCAATTCTTCCGTGATGCCCTTCCTTCTTACGGTTATAACACACCATTGGGGGTCGATCACCACCTTCGCAGATGGCTTGTATTCATATCTTGGTTTATCCCCAAATTTTGTCTTCTTATGAGCCTCATTAGAAGTTTTAGAAAAAGTGCTCTCAGTTTCCTCTTAGATTGAGTTTGCGGCTCAATCTCTCTCTTTCAGTGCCCCCATGATCGCACCCAAGGTCGCAAAGTCTTGCATGCTCACAAATTCCCGGATGTCAGACGTAAAATCGAGATGTACCGACTAACAAGCCATGCTTCATCTCCAGAAAAGTAGGACAGAAGAAAGCATCTCCATGAACTTGGCGTTCAGATCACTAATGAGACTCGGTGGTGCATTTGTAACGCCATGAACTCCTGCATCATTCTTTGTTGCTCCACCCTAGGCACATACCGTGCCTCGAACCACTCCACAACCGGGCCCAAGTAATCGCCCTTACAGCCTTCTTGATCATTCTTCCCGTGGTGGTGTTCCACCATGTCTTACCCCGCTTCCTCAGCTGGTTCTTTGCTACCAACACTCTAAACTGGTCTGGGCACCCTATAGTCATAAAGGCGCCCTCCACGTCAGATAACCAGTGCTTAGCTGCTACTGGATCGTCCTCCCCATCCCAATGAGGTGGGCTGCACTTGCCGAACTTCTCGTAGTAGTACATTAAATCACGAACTCCCCCAGGCGGAGGTGCATCTGCCATGCGCTCATCTAGCAGAGCACGAACTTGATCAATGATGTTAGCCGTGACATTCGGAATGATCTCGTTAAAAGCATTATTGAACTCCTCAGCAACGAGTTCCCTAACTTGAGCTATTTGAATTGCATTGAGGCGAGCAGGCGGAGCCATCTAAAATTGATAAGAAAAGAAAAAACGATTCAACCTATGCATGTCTAAGAGATCGAAAACACTCAGCTTGCTGAAAACTTTTCAACCTTGCCCCGTCCCCAAAACCGGCTCCAATATATTGAATAATAGGGGCCCTTCTATTATTCAATATAGAAGTTCCAATTTCGGTTTCAGGTCTAGTTTCAAAATTTGACTTGCTCCTAGCCGTAATGTTTAATTCACACTCATGGTAGATCTAAAAGGCCTAAATTCTCACATGGTAGATAGTAGCACTAAAGGCATATAATTATCCTCCTAGGCTAGTCTTTGGGATATGTCATAAATGGAGCATACTATTGTGTTTGATAAGTAATAAAATTTAAACTCAATTAGTAAATAAAACTTACTTGGCTGGCTGACCGGCGCACCGTGACATCTTCACTGCTAGTTTTTTTTTTTTTATAAACTTTGAACAAGAGAAATAAAATGTTTTAAATTTGAGTCTAGACACCCCTAAGAAAGCCTAGTTCACTCAAATGAAAAGCTCTGATACCAACTTGTAACACCCAAAATTTATTTTTATTTTTATTATTATTATTATATTTTTTTTTTTTTTTTTACCGAAATAATATAAGGTTTGACACCAATTCATAAAGGAACTTCATTTATTTAATTTAATAAGCCAATAATGGCAGTCAAGTTATCTAACTTCAAAAGAAAACATCATAAGTAAAATTTTCTAATATAGAAATGTCAAAAGCGGAAGTACTAAAAATGTTCATTGACTTAAAATAAATCGCAGTGTGTCACGAATGCTCCCGTCAGTCCTTAGCCTCCTTAATCGTAATACCTGAAAATGTTGAGTAAAACCGTAAGCACAAAGCTTAGTGAATTCAAACACAACATTATACCAATATCCACAATCACTAGACCTAGATTTAAATATATATAGTTTTAACATTTAAACATAAGCCAAGAACAAATCAAGGCTTATAAGGAGGGCTAGTAGGTTACCCGCATCTCACAAACCGAAGAGTATTGGGTTAATCTTACCCTCACCTCACATCCCGGAGGGTATTGGAGTAATTATACCTAACCACGCGCACCGGACAAAAGCCGGATAATTGCTATGATACCCTCAACAATAAACATACAGTGCACATGTATGATTAACAATTTAAGCATGCATCCACATTATCATACCATAATAATAATTTAACACTCACGTGCTAACCTAGCAATCATAAATATTGAGACAATGGAGTGAGAGAACTCACCTTGAATACTTAAGGGAGATTGCTAAATCAAAACTGGCTACCACACTTGAGCAAATGCCAAAACTTCACCTATTATAAACTAGGAGTTAGGATATACCCAAAGATGAAGCTTAAAGACTTAAACAAAAATCTGGACAGCAAGGTCTAAAAACAGACCCGCTGTTAAAGATGGATTTACTTAATTTTCCTAAGTATTAACATATCAATATTAAATTTTTCTAAGAAACTAGAGTCTTTCCCCTTTTTAAAACAGTAAAGAACTCACCCTAACTCCAAAATATGAATTTATTATGATGCTTTTAAAAAGACATCGCAGTGCAGTCCCAAATCATAGGAATCAGTAGTGTTGGCCAATTCTACCCAACTTGTGGGTAGACATTGTCCAAACTAAAAATCACAGAGATAATAGACATAAATACCAAAGTCTCAGAGTTGGAATCGACCAAAAAGGGTTTCCCAAACTCTAGATATGAAATTCACAACATGACTAATTACAAAACCCTTAAAAGCTGATGACAGAAAACTGATCTGGAGTGTGAACTCAATATGACCAAGAAATACTTGGAGATAACATCCCATAAACTCCAGATCACAACTTTAGGTCATAACACACATGTGGGAACTTGGAATCCCATTAGATCATTTCCCAAGCCCTAGAAACGAATAAAACAAATTGACCTATCAGATCAGACCCGGATCAGACCTACCAGCAAAGGTGCCATTCTTGCCCATGGATAAAGTCCTAATTAGTGAGAGTGACCTTCATAAGAAAGTTACCCAACACAATTTGTAAACTTTTGGCATAGGTTTGAGATCCGTTTGAGTTATAGAATTCAAGTTATGATTTTTGTAAGATGACTACAAATCTGATGGAAACAGAATCGTAGCCAACCCTTAATCTTTTAACCAATCCATTCCTCTCCCTTTGAAACACATTCCTAGATGTGTTTATCACCCAAATTCAGTCCCCTATGAACATGGTGGCACTAAAAGGGCTAGGGGTCATTGGTATTTCATTTAGTCACAAGGAAAAGAATCAAATCAACATAATATATGACAAACCACAATTTTCCCCTTTCTTAAGGGTTCCTTGATCTTTCAAATACACAAATATCTATATACACATCTTAGAAGATGCTATAAAGTTGTATACTTAGATCTAAACATATTGATATGGATATGTTGAGAATCAAAATAATAACTAACAAGAATTATAACCATTCACAAGATCTATCACATTTTATCACCTAAATAAAACTTGGTGATTTCCATGATTCATTTAGACCTTGTATTTTTATATAATCATCTAGATCCATCATACACCATGTATAGGGTGTAGATATAATCTAGAGATGATGATAACATACAATTTATAACAATAACAACATTGGTTAAAACCATAAGATCTATCTTCTTTAAATCACACAAGTTACAACTTGATGATTTTTATGAATCATATAGATCTTTTACATAATATGATCATCTAGGCTCATCATACACCATGTATAGGAGGTGGTGATGAATTTTCTAGATGATAAACAACACTTAAAACAATTAATTGATTATAAATCAAAAGAAAAGATTAAAACACCTTAAAGATCTTACCTTAGCTTGTTACACCAACAAGGAAATGAAGGAGAAGATGATTATGGCTTTGGGAAGAGAAAAATGAGAGAGAGATGGGAGAGATGGGAGATCGGCCGAAAAAATGAGGGAGAGAGGAGGAGGTTAGGGTTTGTGATATTTTTATAATTCATATTAGGACAAGGCCTAAAGACTACACTAATGGGCTAGGCTCAAAACTCATTTCTTACTAGCCCAATATAATTAAATCTATTAATTAACTTAGCCCAAAACTTGTAATTTAATCTAACTTGGCTAATTAATTAAACCCATCATTTAAAATAATTAAATACCATGAAAATAATTAACGTACCGAAAAAAAAAGAAACCGGGCGTTACACATTTTCCCTCCTCTTTCCTTTGGTCATAGTCTCCACCTTAATTGGTGGATGACTTGAAGCATCAAGGGAACAAGATCTTTTAATTAATTCATTTTAATTATTTGGTCTTGATTTGGAAGGATTTTATGGAGAATAAAATGAAGTCTCTCATCACTTGCTTTCACAAGCCTTCCAACATGAGGAAAGAGAGAGAGAGATAGACTTTGAGTTTAACACCCATCTTCATCTTCATCATTCACTTATTCTTCATTTTTCTTGGAGAAAATTGAGAGAAAATATTGAGAGAGTAAGATTAAAACACTTAAGAGTGTAATAATCTTAACATACAAAGCTTCATCACTTGATTCTAGCCGTAACCTTAGAGGTTAATCGGGTGTTGTCATTCTGGTCGTTTCTTCGGCGCGTGACAAGTAGAGGCGCGGTATTTCGGCATTGGATTGTTCAAGTGCTTGGAGTGCTTCGTTCGCAGAGAATTCAAGTAAAGCTTGGGGAATAGCTCAAGAGAAGGATTCCATCTAATCAACGGACTACAAGGATGAGTTTCTATATCTCTTGTTGAATTTGTTTATATATATTCGTATATACATAGCTCGATCGATCCTCGTAGGGATTCGGATCAAATTAATTTTCATTTTACCGCTTCCGCTGGGCCTTCGTTTTAGGCACCGAATCCCAACAGCTGATTATGAGGGAGTTCCGCTTTCCGAATCATCCGTGGATTTGGCTTCACGTTCATTGCCGAATACTCTGCCCTTGAGTTCTTATGGACAATAGTACTTATCAGTCAGCCAGGGCCAACCGTGAGGTAATAGCAACGACGCAGGAGCTACTGCTATACTTCAGCATTTGGTAGCTCAATTTGCTCAAATAGCTCAAGATGGACACCAGAATCCGCCTCCGACAGCAGAAGACGAATTCAATAAATGGCTTCAGAAAGTGACAAAGATGCACCCCCCATGCTTTGCTGGTTCTACTGACTCATTAGGTTAGGAGAATTGGCTCTTTTAGTTGGGAAGAACTTTCGATGCCGTAGCCTATCTAGACGATAGGAGGGTACCTATTGCTCGGTATCTCCTGGATAAGGAATCTACAGACTGGTGGGAGGAAGTGGTGCCTAGGGATCATATAGCCACATGGGATTAGTTTAAGACCGACATGGAGGTGGGGTATTGTCCACTGCCGATTCGAGAGTGCAGAATCATCGAGTTCTTTACACCTATGCTGCAGGACGTACCGATAGCCCAGGCCATCATTACTTATAATCAACAACTGGGCTATGTGAAAGAGCAAGTGAGAAGTGAGGCCGACAAGATCCGCTATTTTAATATGTGCATGAAGCCGCATATCAGACAGAGTGTTGTTGCCCGAAATATTATCCGAAGATAGATATTGCTGGAATAGTCGAGCAACAGCAAATTGCGGGAGCACGTCCGAGGGAATGAAAAAACACAAGATTTGCCGGGTTTGTTAGGCCCGGGCTTGAATGCTCTCAGAAGATGTTATTAATAAGAATACGTTTGAGTACAAATATTAATGTAAGAATCTAATTACAATGAGTGTAAAAGATTCTATGTATCTAGTTGTTGAGTGCTTGCCGGAAGAACTAGAGTTGCTCTGAGTTCTTGAACTGCTGGGAGTTCTGGTTTTCGTCTCTGCCAACCATATCTCGTAGAAGAGGTGCTGAGAGAGAAGTATGTCCGAAGTGTATAGATTTTCCAAGAGTGAAAAGCTAGTTAAAGCCAAGTATGAGTTGAGCTTCTGAACTGGACGTGTACCCTTTTCCAAGTGTAGGTAGCCTTCTATTTATAGGAGCTGAGATGCTCTGTTTTCAGTCGGGCGATCGACTTTCACGTAATATAATAAGGGGTGATTGTCTATATGTCACATGGGCTGTCTACCTTAAAGTCTGCGGCTGCTGCTGGCAGTCAGCTGTGCGGTCCAATGAGGAGCCTGCACACATCCTGAGATGCTGTCACGGGCGGTCCCACTGTACACCTTTCGGCGGGTCTGTCGGTTGGTGAAAAGATGCTGACAGGCTGTAGTCAATGATCCATGTTCTGCGGCGCCTTTTCTGGATCTGCATGTGGGACTCTGTCCTGATCTTTGTCCTTTGCCGACTAAGCGGGCGATGGCTTTGCGTGGCATGAGGCGGTAGTCATTTGGTCGGTCACCAGGGGTCGATCGCCAAGTACCGAGAGACGATCACCTTAGATGTCGATCACTCAACACCGGGACTTGTCCTGGGACCTTCGGTCGGCCAATCTGCCTTGGCTTATGGGCTCTGGATCGATCGCCCGGTCTCTGTGTCGATCGCCTGGTGAGATGTATCAATTTCGACACAACAATTGCCCCACAGCTTGCTCCGATGTTGAAGACACGTGGTGAGCTGGTTCTTGCTGGCGATCGTTGAGGATAAAGACGGGCGATCCGTTGAGCGGACTTTGGTCTCGGACTTGGGCGATCTGGTCGATTGGCTGGCTATATTCGGTCTTGTACCTACAATAAACAATTTTTCCGATCCCTCGTAGAAACTTGATAGTTTCGTCTTTGAGGAACCGTGCACAGTCGCGGAGTTTCGATGGACCAACCTCCATGACCACGTCTTGCGCGCGAGCGACATTGTCTGTCTCGTGACTCATTTTATTGTGAGGGTCCTCTGTTAGGCTGCACCTCGCCTCGTATTTAAACAAAAGGCGTGTAGTCTTGGTCTGGAGAAGTCCTTGCGCAGGGCGTCGTCGGATTAATCGACTCCACGTCCGCGTCTTGTTAGCTCTTTTCTACCTCGGATCGTCATGTTAGATGGCAATCCTCGACGGTATACGTTGAGACGGGGGTAATGACGCATCGCATTGTCCGTGAAGGATCCACCATGCTAAGTGATGGACCTTAGAGGGCGGGCGATTGTGTCTACTGATTAGTTTAGAGGGTCCTTCAACTACGCCCGCCTCGTATTCAAACGAAGGGCGAGCGATCTCAGCCCAAAGGAACCTTGCATGGCCTAAGCAGTCGGTTCCATCGACCACCAGTACCATGGCTGCACTCTTCCACCTCAGATCATCATGTCAAATGCCGACCTTTGACGGTGTACGTTGTGCGGGGGAGGCGATCTTGTGCCTTAGTCCGACATGTTAGATGATGAACTGTAGATGGCGAGCGAGTCCTCCAGTTTCAGAGATGTTGCTTGATAATGGCGATCGGGTTGGAAGACTGGTGATCGTCGTTCGGTCGCCGATCGCATTGCTTTATAGGTTCAAAAGTAACCTTTGCCTGGCCAGAAAATCTGCGGCTTTGGCGCAGAAGATCGCGTAGGTCGGGGGGAGGTCCTTCGTAAGATGCCTGAACATAGGCGAAAGACCATGGAATCCCCCCAGGACCAAGTACAGGGCGATCTCATCGCTTACGGGCTCGCTGTTGAGGATGATCTCGTCTACCCGGTCGATGTAGTCTGCGTCGGACTATTCTTCCTCTTGCCTGATCTGCATCATGCGATAGGGACCTTCCGGCCGAGCGACCTTGGCGGCGAAGTACGCTGTGAAGTCGTTCGCCAGTTGGTCAAAGGAATTAACGGATCGCGGCAACAATGAGACGTACCATCTATGGGCCAGGTCGCCCAGTGTTAGCGGGAACATTCGGCACCTGGTCGCGTCTGATGCCCCACACCCGGTCATGTAGATCTGGAACTTGCTCAGGTGAGTATTGGAGTCCGTCCTTCCCTCGTACATAGGTGTTTTCAGAGGAGCGATCCTTCGTTGCACGGGAGCGAGCTCGAAATGGACCGCGAGTGGCTCGCTCGGCCCGAAGATCACTCTTTTGGCGCCTGCCCTAGATTCTAGGAGAGCCTTCATGTCGTCGAGCTGGCGTTGCATCGCGGCCATCGTTGTAGCTTGGTCGCTCGTGGCTCGGCTTTTGGAGCGGGAGCCGAGGCGATCGTGTACCGATCTCCTGACTCCGCGGTCGCCGACCTCGATTCTTTGGCCAGGAGGAGCCAGATGGCTGGCCTGCCTTCTGGGAGTCGGATACGCCGAACTCCTGGTGACGGACTCGAGCTCCGTCGTCTTGTGGCTAGGGCCGGACTGCCCCGGTCGCCATGATGGGTCACTTCCCAGGCGGCTGAAAACAGAGGTGTCCCAGCTTGCGAGCGCCTATTCTTGCGAATGGGAGCCTCCTGGCGATCGCTCGGTCAGTAACCCCTTGAACTTCCGTTTGGTCACGCAGCAGATGGCCGAGGGGGTTATAGCGGGTGGCGCATCGAAAGCTCTCCGTCGCTCCCATAGTATGGCCAGGCTTCTTCGATCTGTTCCGCGGTTTGGAACTGATCGAGCGAGAGGCTTGGGCCATCCCTTGGGGGCGGGATCGAGAGTCTCGGACCGCGGTGGCTACCCTTCGCCATAGGCTGTGGCTCGAATTGATATGGAATGAGGCATCTGGCGGATCGGCCAGCGGCTTTCTTCGATGCCGAGGCAGAAGTCATGATTCTGAAAGCTTTTCTCTGAAGAACAGTTAGTGTTTCTTTAGGTATATGCCC
Organism: Orobanche coerulescens; assembly: GCA_033398695.1. NCBI lineage: Eukaryota > Viridiplantae > Streptophyta > Magnoliopsida > Lamiales > Orobanchaceae > Orobanche > Orobanche coerulescens. The sequence goes on from CM065807.1 coordinate 97,061,298, forward strand.
CGGAGAGCAGTAAGTGTTCTTCGAGACGGTAGGAATAAAAATCACGGTTAAGAGGGCCGCCCTCCTTCTAGCGCCAATTGTTGTTGCCCGAAATATTATCCGAAGATAGATATTGCTGGAATGGTCGAGCAACAGCAAATTGCAAGAGCACGTCCGAGGGAATAAAAAAACACAAGATTTGCCGGGTTTGTTAGGCCCGGGCTTGAATGCTCTCGCGAGATGTTATTAATAAGAATACGTTTGAGTACAAATATTAATGTAGGAATCTAATTACAGTGAGTGTAAAAGATTCTATGTATCTAGCTGTTGAGTGCTTGCCGGAAGAACAGAGTTGCTCTGAGTTCTTGAACTGCTGGGAGTTCTGGCTTTCGTCTCTGCCGACCGTCTTTCGTGGAAGAGGTGCTGAGATAGAAGTATGTCCGAAGTGTATAGCTTTGCCAAGAGTGAAAATCCAGATAAAACCAAGTATGAGTTGAGCTTCTGAACTGGACGTGTACCCTTTTCCAAGTGTAGGCAGCCTTCTATTTATAGGAGCTGAGATGCTCTGTTTTCTGTCGGGCGATCGCCTTTCACGTAATATAATAAGGGGCGATCGTCTTTATGTCACATGGGCTGTCTGCCTTAAAGCCTGCGGCGGCTGCTGGCAGCCAGCTGTGTGGTCCAATGAGGAGCCTGCACGCATCCTGAGTTGCTGTCACGGGCGGTCCCACTGTACACCTTTCGGGAGTGCTCGGTTGGTGAAAAGATCTCGTGTGTGGTCAACGATCCATGTTCTGCGGCGCCTTTTCCGGATCTGCATGTGGGACTCTGTCCTGAGCTTCTTCCTTTTCCGACTAGGCGGGCGATGGCTTTGCGTGGCATGAGGCGGTCGTCATTTGGTCAGTCACAAGGGGTCAATTGTAATACCCGTAAATTTCGATTTCGGGTAATTTTCTTTTTTCGGCGGAAGTCCGTTTTGTCGACTCGCTTGTGACCATTTCGTCATTCTGAGAATATTCAATTCTGCACCTTTCGACGTCCGAGTTCGTTTCGGTGTCGTTTTGTTGAGTTCCGTGCTTTTTAGCGACTTTTCCGCACTTGAGTTCGATTCTTGCGAATCTAGGTCGAAACTGCTGTTTTGAGTTTCCCGTAAGTTTGTTTGTTATACGTGTTTCGAGCTTTGGTTCGGTGTTTCGATCATGTATCGTGTATTTCGGACATTTTGGGCCATTTTTGTAATTTCCCAATGTTTGGGGTAATTACTTCCGTTGTCGAATTCCGACACTTCGGCTGGTCGGAATCGTGTGTTCTCTTAGCGCTTGGATTCGTCTTTGCGAGTACTTCGTAACCGTATCTTCGATTTTTACTCAAGTTCGGGTTTCGGGGTCGTTCGGGCCGGAGTAGCCTAACCGAAGTCACGGCGGAGCGAGGGCTGGCTCGCCGAGTTCTGGCCGTAAGGTGCGGTTACGGCCGTATTGTCGCGAGTTACGCCATAAGCGTGATCGAATACGCCGTCTGGCCCGGGCAAATTTTTAACGAAGGCGATTCTGGCCGTAATGTGTGCCGATTACGGCCGTAGTAAGTGTCCGGCAGTCTTGGCGACTTTTTGACGAATGCGATTCTGGCCGTAAGGCTGCCAAATACGGCCGTAAGGGCCGAGTTACGGCCGTAAGGCACCGCCGATTCTGGCCGTAACCGCCGGCTATATATAGCCCGGGCTCGGCAGACTTCATTTTTACCCGATTTTTCCTTCTTTCGGCGTGGAGTGCGACGGGAAATGGAGTTCTTGGCCGATTCTAATCATTTCCAAGGCATTTTGGAAGATCCTTGTTGATTATATCAACATCTAATCCGTGTGTTTCGTCGAATCAAGGTATATTTCTTGATTATCCTTCAAGTTGACTTTTCGGAGAATTGTTCTTGATTTCATTTCTAATCCGATTTTGATACATCGGTTGATGTAGTATGATGTTATTAATCGTGTTCTATGGGTTGTATATCCATATATCGAGTTTTTTTAACTCGATTGACGATTCGAGTGTTCTTGAAAATTATTGAACATTTAGTGTTCGATTAAATGTCCCAATGAGTTTCCCTTCGATAGTTGTTGGGATTTCCATTGTTTTGGCCTTGATTCTCGTCATAACCATGTGTTATTGTTCCTTCCGGAGGTTTATAGGTGTTCGAGGATTCCTATGTTGAATCCCGTTTGGTGATTGATGATTCGTGTGGTGTTGTTCTCGTAATACTCGTGGTGCTATCACACTCTTGATATTGTTCGGGGGTTCGGGGCTATTCGACCGCGTCCTATCCGTCGTCTCGTTTCGATCGTGATTTCGAGGCAAGTACCTTGCCTATACTATTCTTGTTTTGTGAATATGATTATTGGTGATCGTCTTTATATATTTGATTGATTGTTTGAAACGAGTTTTCAAAAGATTTGGTTAGCCTTATTAAAGGCCCTCTTTCAAAATCGTGTGTGTTTTGTGATTGGTGTATTTCTCGAACGGGTATGTGAATCTTATGGACATGTTTGGTGTTGATGATGCACTTGGTATTTGCGTGTGGACGTATATTGTTTCATTTCGGTGCATTGTGGTTGACGTGTTGTTTTACTAAGTGTTTGATGCCTCTGGGTGAATTGTTTGGATATCCTTGGTGTGATATGTACTCGTGCTTGAATTTGATTCGCTAGCCAGCTCGGGAGGGTCCTTCGAGGCCTCGAGTGTGATTCGTGGCTTCGTCCCGGTCCTAGGTGATGTGTGGTGCTTGAGTATTTCGCTAGCCAGCTCGGGAGGGTCCGACGGGATCACGGAGTGGGATTTCTGGCTTCGACCCGGTCCTAGGTGATGTGAGTACTGTGTTTTGTGAATGTGTTTGCTCACCTCGGGAGGGTTCGACGGGACTACAGAGGGAATTCCAATGGCTTCGACCTGGGTTCACGAGTGAAACTTCACCGCTACGTGTATATATTTTGTGATTGTTTTTCGCTCACCTCGGGAGGGTCCGGTGGGATCACGGAGGGAGTCCAATGGTATAGCCCTGGATTCACGAGTGCGGTTGCATATGTTTTGTGAATGTGTTTGCTCACCTCGGGAGGGTTCGACGGGGCCACGGAGGGAATTCCATTAGCTTCGACCTGGATTCACGAGTGAAACTTCACGGGTGCGTGTGTATTTTATGTCCGTCGAGGACGCATGACGTGGGCTTTTAACCTTGTGTATTATGGTTGGTTTTATCTGCGAAAACAAAACCTTTGGGCTGTGACCTCTATTGAATTTTGGAAAGAGAAGGATTCGGAAATCCTAAATTGTTTTCTATTAAAACTCTCGATGGCATTTTAAACTGTTTTATAAATTGTTTTTCCCTTGATTTGTGATCTTTCGGTTTTGGAATGTTTTACCAAACTCATGCCTCGGGAAGTGCTTTTCGTTACGTTTGGAACATTGAGGATTCCTGGTTATTGTTATTCGTGGAATGTGAATTATATGGCTCGTATTTTTGCACTTGTACTTGCACTAGCAAAACAGTGGAGTTTTGCTAACCCCCGAGTATTCGGGGGGTGGATGTCTATTTTTGCATTCAGGTTTTGGAGCATAGCACAGGGTCGGCTCGAAGGATGATGAAAGATAAACGATACTAATCACACGAGGATCCGTTGATGTCGGATTGGTCTAGTTGTATTTTCTTTTCCGCTGCAGTATCTTTTCCCCGTTGTACGGGAGTTTATTGTATTTTGACCCCTGCGTGGGTATGTGTTTGGAATTGAGTTGTATGTTATTATTGAAAGACCAAGTCGGTCTACTGAGTCATTTTAGCCTTAAAGGCGATGTTTAGATGTTTGATTTTAGTTATCAGCCTGGTAGATCCTCGAGGAGAGGGTCTACGGCGTGTAATATCCCTGAGTGGATTGGGGGTGTTACATCGATCGCCATGTACCGAGAGACGATCGCCTTAGATGTCGATTGCTCGGCACCGGGACTTGTCCTGGGACCTTCGGTCGGTCAATCTGCCTTGGCTGATGGGCTCTGGCTCGGTCGCCCGGTCTCTGTGTCGATCGCCTGGTGAGATGTATAAATCTCGACACAAAACAGAGCATGGCACCAATTATGTGGACTACATTAAAAGAATACCAGGATCGTGCTCTAGCGATTGAGATGGCAGTTCCAGAGTCAGAGTCTGGTTCTGAGGCTAAGAAACAGAAGACTACTGGCAATTTCTCAGCCAGTAAGGGTGGTCGGTTTTCAAAGTAGCAATCTGCTCCCGCATCGAGGAGAAGGTAATCTGACCAAGTTGTAGGTTCTCATGGTAACTGACCAGTTTAGTCTACCATACCTAGTGACAGAGTTTGTTTCAATTGTAGTCAAAGTGAGCATGTGAAGGATTTCCCGTTTCCATTGGTTAATTGTTATTCATGGGGGCAAAATGGGCATCCTGCAGCTCATTGTGAGAGGGCCACCAGAGCAGCCAGAGCCTCGACAGCTACTACAGTACATAATGAGCTTAGTGTCGATCTGAAGGCCTCTGTTGCTCAGACCCCTTAGAGTTTGGGTCGTGGTAGGGGTCAGGGTGAGCCCGACAGTCATGCAGTTTCAAGTTCAGAATCAGTACACCCCCGTCTATACCAGTTGAGATGCATAGAAGAGGCAGATGCTCTAGTGACATCAAGTACCACTTAAATCCTTTCTCATCCAGTTTCGGTGCTATTCTATTTGAGTGCTACCCATTGTTTTATTGCATGGGATTGTGTATGTCGTATTGGTATTGATTGTTTATTTGAGTGTGATCCGTTTGTAGTGGGTATGCCTAGTGGGGATCGTATGGTTGGGAACCAGTAAGTCAGAGACTGCCCAATGAGGATCGGGAACATGGATTGGCCCCCGAACCTCATTGTTCTAGACTTAAATGGTGAGGATTTGATCCTCGGGGACGATTGGCTGGATCGTCACGGTGTTATCATGGACTATCAGACTCGTACTATCTTGATAGTGGTTGAAGATGGCACGGAAAAAACTCTTGTGGGTTGTAAGTCGGGAAGATCGGGGAGTGTGATCAGCGCCTTGAAGGCGATGAAACTTCTGAACTGGGGTTGCATAGGCTATTGGTGCTACACTTTGAGGATGGAAGATGGTGGAGTTGACATGTCATCGATTCTAGTCGTTAACGAATATCCTGATGTATTTCCGAATGACTTGCCGGGATTACCACCACAACGAGAAGTCGAGTTTCCTATTGATCTAGATCCGAATACGGCTCCTGTTTCTTGAGCACCGTACCGTATGGCACCTTCAGAGATGTTAGATTTGAAGAAACAGTGAGGGGAGTTGTTGGATAAAGGGTACATTCGACCAAATGCATCACCCTGGGGCGCACCGGTACTTTTGGTTAAAAAGAAGGATGGATCGCTTCGTTTATGTATCGACTATTGAGAGTTAAACAAGTTGACCATAAAAAATAAATACACTTCGCCCCAGATTGATGACTTGTTTGACCAGCTTCAGGGAGCGACAGTCTTCTCGAAGATTGATTTTCGGTCGGGCTATTATCAGTTGAGGATTCGAGATAGTGATATACCGAAAGCTGCCTTTCAGATGAGATACGATCATTACGAATTTATGGTTATGCCTTTTGGGCTAACCAACACCCTAGCAGTTTTCATTTAGTTGATGAACAAGGTTTTTATCGAATATCTGGACAAATTTGTAGTCGTTTTTATCGACAATATCCTTATCAATTCCCAGAGCCAGGAGGAGCATGCTGAGCACCTTCGTATTGTGCTAGATATCTTGAGAGCTGAACAGTTATATGCAAAAGTTTCAAAATGTGAGTTTTGGATCCACGAAGTAACATTCCTCGGGCATGTGACTTCGGCAGAAGGAGTTCGGTTTGACCCACATAAGATAGAGGCGGTACAGTCATGGGAACCACCTAAGAATGTGAAGGAAGTGAGGAGTTTTCTCGGACTTGCAAGGTATTACCATAGATTCGTCGAGGGGTTTTCCAAGACCGCTCGATCACTCACGTAGTTACTTCAGAAAACTCATAAATTCGAGTGGAACGCAGATAGACAGAATAGCTTCGATGAGTTGAAAAGACGTTTGACTACCGCGCCGGTTCTAGCCTTGCCACAGGGGAATGATGATTTTGTGGTTTATAGTGATGCTTTAGGTCTCGGACTTGGGTGTGTCTTGATTCAGAGAGATAGGGTTATTTCTTACGCGTCTTCATAGTTGAAACCATATGAAGCAAATTATCCTACTCATGATTTGGAATTGGCTGCGGTCGTTTTTGCTTTAAAGATTTGCAGGCATTATCTCTACGGATCGTCGTGTAAGATTTACACAGACCATAAGATTCTGAAGTATATTTTCAGTCGGAAGGAATTGAACATGAGGCAATGTAGTAGCGGATGCGGAGAGTCTTAAGCCGATGATTCTTCAAATGTTAGAAGTACTTACGCCTCAAAGCAAGATCCCAAGGGATTTAATTTGTCAGAATATCGAAGTTTGGCTCTACAGAGTTTAGGGTCAGTTGTGTGTGTTGGAAATCACTTCGTCTTTGATTGATGACATCAAGATGAGGTAGTATGATGACCCATTTTTAGTTCAGTTGAGGGAGAATATGAAAAAAGGGAAAGCACCTGGATTTGTAATCACTACGCCACAAATGGCCTTCAGCAACGTTTATTTCGATGTTACAAGAAAAAGTGTTAGCATAGATGCCTTAAAATTGATCTACGCTAACAATTCTTTTTATCGTTACAGTTGATAGTAACCGGTGTTGCCACAATATCTATGGTAACACCAAATTAGGTGTTACCGTTGATCTTTAAAAAAACTGTTACAAGAGAAGAAAAAAATAGGCGGAAAATAAGGAAAAACCTGTAAAAATTGTAACAACCCGATTATTTTCTTAAAATAATAGTATTTTATGAATATATTTTTAAAATAAGGAAAACCTGTAAAAATTTAAAGTCGTTACGAAACTAACATTTTGCAAAATATTTGCAGAACATAAAAGCTGAAATTGAGATGACTTGAATGAAAAATGTTTGATGCTTATGAATAGATCCTATCTAGCCCTTGGTTCTCGAATCCTATAATTTAAATAGGAGTATATATAAATATTAAATTCTCATAAGAAAACATAAATTTTATAAAACTACCATAAAAATTAAGTATAAAATGATAGGACTTGATTTAATTTAAAGGCTCGTGGAACCAAATCTGATAAAAATATTAAAATTGATTGGGATCAAATTGAAAGAATTAAAAATATAGGGCCAAAAATAAAATTCTCGTCAAAATGATGGGGATATAATATCCTATCATTGTTGCCCTCATCTCACTCTCTCTGACTCTATCTATGCCCGACTGCGATAGTTTTTTTTTCTTCCATCACATCGTGAGTCCCACGGATGAAGTACCGTCGGTTCTCCACCGTCGATCGGAGCGTCGGTCGCGCTCAACATGGTTCAAAGACTAGTCTCCAGCGTAAGAAAAGGAGCCAAGGTCTCCGACCGGCCCAGCGGCGGTGCGAGGAAGGGCGTCATCCCGGTAGTTGTGTTTGAATTGGGGCTTCTACAAAACGGTTTCGATTGGGGCTTCTCCTCACGATTATTGGAGCTTGTTTAACGATATCAATTAGGTATAAACCCTATTTTTAATTTTGGAGCTTGTTTTTTAGGTTTAATTTTGTATAAACCCTATTTTTAATTTTGTGTTTCTTGTATTTTTTACTGTTGATGATTAAGTTGTAAAAGTATTACGTTTTGGTATAATCAAAGTTGAATGAGAATCAGAAATCTTAAGTATTATCTCTCTTACTTTTATATTCTGATAATATGCAGAATAAGAAGCACAATTTAACATTTAAGTAACTATTTCTCTTTAGCTAAAATCCGAGAATTAAGATTGTTTTCTTTCAGCTTTTATTTATGCTAGCGGAATTGCATAATTAGAGTGTGTTCAAAATATAATATATTCAATAAAGATTTTAGGCGTAGTTATGATTGTCATGACTTGTGATGTGAATACTGGGTGCCTTTTTACTAATTTTTTCTGAAATTTTTGCACTATTGCTTTTGAAAATATGCATATTATGGGGAAGTTTGTGGGAAGAATTGCAGAGAGTTGGGGAGCCTGACATGTATTTCTCTTTCTTGACTGTTTGTCTTTGTTTTTTATTGTCAGCATTTTATGTTAGCATTTTTGGCCCCCTTTCTCCCTTGAAAGAGGATTTAAGACTTCAATTTAAAATGTGTTCTGTTTCCCTACATGAGTGTCTTTAACTTCCTATATCAAAATATTTATAACACAATGGACTTTGCATTGGTTTCTGTTTTTCACTTTTTCCCTTTTTATGGCATATTGATTTTTTTAAATTTACTGATTAGTTCCTTCATATCCAGGGCACCTGACTTTGATATGTCAGAACTTGAGACTCTTTTCTCTGCAACAGTACCCAAGTCAGATACTGCAAGTGGCAAGTCTGGAGGGCGCCGAAACTCTACCGGATCTAAGCCTGATAAAATTCATCTGGTAATTTTGTATGAATCCAGTTATCCATCTCTGTTTGGGATGCATATTTTGAGCTGATTGGTGGTGCATGTATCTATGAAGAACTATGAATTATGTGCATGTATTTCAATACGATCATGATGATTTATATCATCTTAATAGTTATAATGAGCTCAACTATCTTGATGTTTCGTTTATCTGTAATTTCTCTATGTATTGATGTTTTGAAAACCATTAGATTTGTAATCACTGTCAATGTGTCTCCATTTTCTGGTTTCATAAGCTTTGGGAAGGTAGTTGGAGGTATATATTTCATTGAAAAAAGTCAACTCTATGCATTGAAGTGTTTTTTATTAAGTCTAGCACCAGAAGCAGTATCTTTGAAACAAATCTATAGAAAATAGAAAGATTATTTTGTACATGAAAAACCCGGTTCGTGTTCGTTTCTTCAAAGATTTCTTCCAATGTGCATTTTCTAGAATATTTATGTTTTCTATTTTCCCTTTTCTATTTTCGGTCATGTCCTGGGTGGCACCAACTCAATAGTTTTCCATTCTGATCATTTTTTTTAGTAATATTAGTTTTCAATCCTACATATTCTCTTTTGTAGATTGACCTAAGGAGGGCCAATAATACTGAAATTATCCTCACAAAAGTGAAAATGCCACTTCCTGACATGATGGCAAACTGAGCACTTCACTATCCTATTTGCATATTCTATAATTTGTTTCTGTTAGTAGGAATCTTTTATATGCTTTATATAGCTTCTAAAGTTATTTTTATTGAAACTGCTCTTTGTAAAGCTTCAGTTGGCGCCATTTCTTTTCTTTAATTGTTCTATTTATTTTCCATCTGAAACTCTGTCCTCTAGTTCTTAATTGCATAACCTGTTTTAGATTGACATGCATGCATGTAAATATAAATGAAGTTACTCATTGGTCATTCATCTGAAATTTTGGGCAAAAGGAAACAAGACAATGACATATTAAGCAACAGTGAAGAGTAATGAGAGCAAATAAATGTTGATAAGAAATCAAGTTATGTAAAGGAAGACACAAAGTGGATCTGAAAGAACAAATATCTCCGAACATTTTCACTTATGTTATCGTTGTTCATCACCAGTAGAACTTATTTTGATCATCAACATCAACTGCACCTTAATCCCAACTATGCTGGGGTTGGTGTCATGAAGATTAGTGTCAATTGACTGTCCAAAATTAGTTAACAGTATAATTAATGCAAAAAATAAAGTGACAAAGTTTTATGCCGGATGCTTTTCCTGTCGCAACCTTCATAAGGAGAAATGAGATGAAATTCCCAAACCGTTAACATTATAGGTTTTTCCAGTTGTATGAAAAAATCATGAGATGGCCAGGAGTTGAGATGATTGATATATTCATGTCACATTACATGATTGATATAGTAAAATCACGTACATCAATAGAACTTATTTCGATAAACTGGAAAAATATGCCACAAAAGTGACCAAAACATGTTTGCATGACACTTTTGAATAATATATTTTAAATACATAGAAGTAGGAGAATGCTATTTCAGTATTTCTTTCATAAATGTTACTTTACTTTCCATTATTTGGTCGAATTTGTATATAGTGTAAAAACACGAAATTACATCCATGTATTAATTAAATATCAGAACACTGTATTTATGTAATGAAACGTATCCTGTTAACATGTAATTCCCCTTGACATTTCTGCATATGAAAGTATGTCCTTACTTCATTGCTTCTCATTCTTTTTTCTTTTCTCGGATCAATTGTGTTATGATCAATGTTTTAGAAAGTGGTAGCGTTGTTGCCAACATTGTGGTTCCGGTAGCGCAAATAGCGTAGCATATAGCATAAGCTATCTGGGATTCCAAAAGTGAAATATTTAAAAAAAATTAGAAAATAATATTATATTAAAAATATTAGTAAATTACATAGTATTTACTATTTGTATAATATTTTTTTAATTTACAATAAGATAATTATAAATTGTTTAATTATAAAAAGCAAAATACATAAGGGATTTTACGATAATAAAAGTACATTGGAAAGCGCATCATCATATGGGGAAAATGGCTTTTGTGCAGCGATGGAGAAGAGCAGCAGATAGGGTTTCGTTCAAATGGCGCCGTTCAAATCTTAATTAAATTTCAGATTTTTAACTTCTTTAGGACAAACCAATTTGGCCCAGAAAGCGTGCACTATACTTCAAAAGGGCAAATTGCATACGCTAAATAGAAATAGCGTACCAAATCATCTTTTGTGAATGCTTTTCGTTCCTTCCGCTATGTCAGCAGCGCTTAGATGCATTTTCTTCAGGTTGCGCGCAATTCGACATTTTTTAAACACTGGTTATGATGACGAGGTTTGTTATAATTCCTAACATGTACTTTGAGGACAGATGAGACATTACCCCGACCCCAAATCGTTACTTTGGTTTGAATTCCTTCATGTTCATTGAAGATTAAGTGGCTGGAGCCTGGAGTTGGTCATACCTTTCAACTTTGTTGGTTCTATCTTCTAAACTTCATTTTCTATATTTTATGAGTACATGGATGGCTGACTTTGTGTTGCGGCACTTGCAATGGATGAATCCATATTGGATGCTGATCAGGTGGAAAATCTCATCAAGTTTTGCCCAACTAAGGAAGAGATTGAGCTTCTTAAGGTCAAACCTTACACGTGCATGTATTTTCGCAGTTGTTATATTTTTCACTGAGTTTTCTACTAATCTAATTAGTCATTGCGTTGTTTTAATTGGTTATACACTGTAAACTTTTAGGGCTACACAGGTAATCTGGATAGTTTGGGGAAGTGTGAACAGGTCTGTGAACTGGATCCAAGCTTGTTTTATATGCAGTGTTGTTTATGATGTATCTTGATGATGATTTGCGTGCTTTTGATGTGGGAGCAAAGTCCCTATAATTGCTAATAGAATCTTGCAACATTTTATTAAATGCTAATTATCCAAGAGATTACTGAATTAAAAGGTTGCCGGTAGGGTTAGCTTTTATATTTTTCTGAAGAAATACAGTTGTCATTGTTAGTACAAAAGTCTTGTTTCATTTGATTTCTAAATTTTCTTAGCTGAATTCTTGTGAGGTGACTGAATATTATCCAGACTTTTACGAGGTTTAGGCCTCTCGTGCTTTCCACATTATGTCTTTATGCTGCATAGAGTGTATCGTGATAGTAGCCTCCCTCTTATAATTAACCTGTATTGTTTTCTTTCTCTTTCCTTTTTCTGTCTCTGTTTCCCCTGCTTTCAATTAAACATATTGATGTTTTTTATCTTCTAAGAGGGTATGGTCTTGGATTTTTATTCCCATCTTTCAGTTTTTCCTGGAGCTGATGAAGGTGCCTCGAGTGGAATCTAAATTAAGGGTTTTTCTATTCAAGATTCAATTCCGTTCTCAGGTTTGGTTGAGGTTGCTAATAAATTGGTTCATGATGGCAAGGAACACAACCCCATCTTTGGCTAATTGAGAGGCTTATTCAAAACAAGGAATCGAAGTCAAAGTATTCTTCAACATCATGTGAAACGTCCGTTCCAGATCAATGAATGTCAGACTTTACAACCAATATTCAGTTTCAACTTCAACATGAGATGGATGAGAAACTTGACCAAAAAGTTCGATAGATGATGAAAAAATTAGCTGGCCAGAATCCAAATTCAAATCTTTCTTAGTATTTACGTTATCTTTCGCATTATTTTCGCATTGTGATGGTATTAAAGTGGTGGTACTGAAGTTAGCTTTTGGATGGTACTAAGTTAGTTATTCTGTGGTACTTAAGTTAGCTCTTGACTGGTTTATTTATGTCGAATGATGATGATGTCGTGGTTTATTTGGATGGCTTGAAAAGCCTTGCTTATGTAAAACTTTGACAAGTTATTTGATTATGGTTTATTTGAATGGTTTTATTATGGTTTAAACTATTACCAGAACAAAAAAATGTTCACAAAATAAATGTTACAATAATGGAAAAGGGTGTTGCCAAAACAAAAATGTATTTGAGCAGGTGTTGTTACAGTAGGGATTCGTGGTGTTGCCATTGGTCTACAGTAACACGTTTATGGGTGTTGCTACAGAGATATTGGTGTTGTCATTGGTCTACAGTAACACTTTTATTGGTGTTGCTACAACGGTAAAAAGTGTAGGCATTGGGGTCTGTAGCAACACATTTTTCCTGTGTTACCATAAAGTTAAAAAGTGTTGGCATAGATCCCTATGGTAGCGGCCGTTTTTGTAACACCACCAAATTTCGAAAAAGTGTTACCGTAGCATGTTCTTTTGCTTTCAGCATACCCCTTTGAGCACACTTTTTCGGGTGTTGCTGAAGGCCAAATATGGCATAGTGAATTGAGGATGATGGAATTTTGAGATTTTGAGGAAGATTGTGTGTACCGTGTGACGTTGAGTTGAGACAGAAGATTTTGAGAGAAGCTCATACTACACCTAATTCCATACATCTTGGTGCAAGTAAAATGTACAAGGATATAAGGAGTAACTTCTGGTGGAGCAACTCGAAGAAAGACATTAGCGAGTTTGTGTCGAAGTGTTTGACCTGTCAGAAGGTTAAGATCGAGAAACAGCGACCCGCGGGGTTATTGCGACCACTTCCTATTACAGAATTTAAGTGGGAGGATATTTCTATGGATTTCCTTACTAGCATGCCTAGGACTCTGATCGGAATCAGCATGATCTGAGTTATTGTCGATCGACTAACCAAACATGCTCGTTTTATGGGCATTAAGGATACTTGTGGACCAAAGAGACTAGCCCGGTTGGTCATTGCAGAAATTATGAGGTTGCATGGGACTCCTAAGAGTATTATTTTTTATCGAGATGGTCGATTTGTATCACATTTTTGGCAGGCCGTTCATCGAGCTTTGGGAACCGAGTTGAAACTCAGTACATCTTACCATACCCAGACAGACGAACAGTCAGAACGGATGATTTAGACACTTGAGGATATGTTGAGAGCATGTGCCTTAGACTGGGAAGATTTTTGGGAGTCGCACTTACCGTTGTCGAGCTTTACATACAACAATAGTTGGCACGCTTCGGTCAAAATGACACCATTTGAGGATTTATATAGAAGGAGGTTCATATCGCCACTGGGTTGGGATGATGCATCTGAATTGATTGGTACTGAACCGAATTTATTAGTTGAGACGAGAGAGAAGATTACTTTGATTCGCGATAGGCTATTGACGGCTCAGAGTCGACATAAATCCTAGAGTTTAAGGTTAGAGACCATGTTTTACTTAAGGTATCACCGACTCGGGGAGTTTACCGCTTTGGTCGGAAGGGTAATGTTGGGATAAGCAATCCTGTTTTGATAATTGACAACATACAGTAAGTGGTCTCAAAGAAGTCAGAATACTACCAAGTATGGAAGTTGTTAGAAGTCATCATACAGACCTAGCATACAGCAAAGAGATCTTCAGACAGTCTATCCTACAAAGCATCTTCATACAGCAAAAGACGCAATACGTTGGATACAGCATACAGGCTCAAGGTGTTTTACTTCGGAAAAGTAAAACACAACCAACATGACTGTATATAATAAATGCTTTAAAACGTTGTGAGATAAACATTGTTTATTCATAAAGTATTCATTGTTAAAGCAACATTTATTGCTGATTGGACAACATTTAATGCAACTGGAGAGAGACAAGTCTTAACGTTCTGAAGTGCATTTAATGCGAAGATAGAAAGCATGTCTAAAGCATTAAATGCGATCTGCTTTAATTGAAACATTCAGCAGCTGTCAATCAAGAGTCAGACGTCAACATCTCACCAACCAGCAATGGCTTCAATTATAATGGATACATTTCAAAGGTTATAAATATCGCGAGAGCTCTGACAGATCACTCTGAAATTCTATCAATTAAAATGTATTATATTTCGTGAGCATATAACAAGTATTCAAACGAAGAAATATACAAGTCCTCAAAGGAAACAGTACAGCTTTCAGCAAGTGTTCATCAATGATATAGCGGTTGTTTGAGATTTGTTCTACCTTTCCATTGAGTTTATCATTAGCCCTGTGTGGACTAAGGATCTGTGTGTATTTAGACCTGTGTGGGAAGAATATCATTGAAGACGAAGCTTCGATCTATGTGATAAGAAGCGAGTCGAAAAAGGGCTAAATCTAATCTGTGTGAACGGCCCAATGTTGCAGTCCCTGTATCAATCTGTGTGAATGATACAAAGTCATGTTTAGTTATAGTCACGTAGTTGTGTACGCAGCGATTACAATAAACATTTTACTCCTGTGTGGAGGACTAGTGGACGTAGAGGGGTTTATCTCGAACCACTTTAAACTATGTGTCATTTACCTTCTGTCTTTACTGTTTTTATTGCTTTGTGATTTATCAAGTATACTGCTAAAACTCTGTATGCACCAAGCAAACAGGAGAACACGTAGTTGCTGTATTTACAACAACTCACACAAAAACTTCTGCAATGCAAACTAACTTCGAGAAACACACAACTTACTGTGCTTCTATATTTTAAGCTGTTATTTGTATACTTAGTGTCCAACAAGTGGTTCATAGCGGTTGATTCTAAAAAGATTCAGTCGATTTTTAACTGAGTCATGTCCACAAATCACTAGTTTTTGAAAATCATATATTATTTTCATCAGTTTTCTTATACTCTATGAATAAGTTGGACTTATCTATGATAAACAAGGTTCCTGTATTTTCGATTAACGAGTTTGATGACTGGAGAATCAAAATGGAAGCCCATCTTGCGGACATGCACGAGGAAATGATTTATGTAATTCAGGAAGAACCTATTAAAATCTTGAAGGTTAACACAACCCCAAAGATGTAAGGGCTACCTTATGCCGAGATGCTCGACAAAGAGCGCGATCAGTGGACGACTGATGAGCGCAAGCGACCAAACCTGGACAATGTCGCCAAGAATGCTGTATTTGTCACTCTTGACAAAGTCACATTCTTTAAGGTAAAGAGCTGTAAGACAGTGAAGGAAATCTGCGAGAAACTCAAGCTGATTTGCGAGGGTACTGAGCTCGCAAAAGAAAATAAAATTTCCAAACTTACTCAGCAATTTGAATCCTTTGAAATGAAATCTTGTGAAATGCTTGAGGAGCTTGACCTCAGATTCATAGGCATTGCCGGTGAACTTGAAGCATTGGATAAAGTGTATATCCAAAAGGAGACAAATTTGTAAATCTTTAGATCACTCCCTGCCCAATGGGACATTAAGACAACAACCATGCGTGTATCCTGTAACCTTAATGATATTTGTACTTTTGACCTATTCTCTGACCTTAAAGCTTTTGAGTATGATATTGACAAGAAAGAAAAGGCCGAAGAGTCACCTGCTAAGACTACAACACTGGATGCTGTATCCGACAGGAGACACATATCTTCCCCCAGCACACCCAAATCCACAAACAAGACTGCTGACAGCGATGAAGATATCCTGTCACAAGATGAAATGGCCCTACTCATGCACAAACTCAAAAAGTTCATCAAACAGTATAGAGAGACTCCATACAGGCCCAAGCCTTTTCACAAGTTAAATTCTGAATCTCTCTCCTCTGGTGATTCTAACTTATGCTACAACTACAGCAAACCCGGGCATTATGCAAATAAGTGTCCGCATCCGAAA
Source organism: Orobanche coerulescens (assembly GCA_033398695.1). Lineage (NCBI taxonomy): Eukaryota > Viridiplantae > Streptophyta > Magnoliopsida > Lamiales > Orobanchaceae > Orobanche > Orobanche coerulescens. The sequence continues at coordinate 97,077,452 of CM065807.1, forward strand.
GTTCAAAAGTTGCTAGAAGTTGAGCAACAAGAAAAGAATGAAAGAAGACGTGCTTGAAAAAACAAGCTCAAGGCCCTGATTGGTGAATCAGAAGCCTCGCCTGCGTCAAACAAGACTGAGGAATTCCTTCAGGCAGTCACTGAAAGTGACTCGTCCGATGATGAGATCAAAGATAAATCATATGTGTGCTTTATGGCCAATGAAATTCAGGATGATGAGGATAGCGATGATGAAGATATCAAGGAGAAGGACATCTGGTTCTTTGATAGTGGATGTTCTCGGCACATGACAGGAGATATCAGCAAGCTGTCAGATTATGTAGAAGGTCGCGGTCCAAAGGTGTGCTTCGGTGACAAGTCCAAAGGAAGAACAAGAGGGAGGGGAACCCTGCTTGTAGGAAAGCTCAAAGTCACCTACTTAGCATATGTTGAAGGCCTATAGTACAATCTACTTAGTATCAGTCAGTTTTGTGACAAACAGTTCTCGGTGAAATTCTATATAGATCACTATAGAGTGAAGAACATCTTGACCAAAGAAGTTGTTCTCACAGGAAACAGGTCAGTTAATATGTATATTTCTGACTGGAAGGCTATGATATCCACTATTCCTTGTTTTGCTGCCAAAGGCACTGCAGATCAAAGCTGGCTATGGCACAAAAGGATGTCACACATCAACTTCAAGACAATCAACAAACTCGCCAGACAAGGAATGGTTAGAGGTTTACCCGATATGTCATTTCATAAATACAGTGCATGCGGACCCTGTCAGAAAGGCAAACAAGTCAAAACCACCCTAGAAAGAAAATCATACCAGTCCACTCACAAGGTTCTGGAAATGCTACACATGGATCTCTACGGTGCTGTAGACCTTGTAAGTTTTGGAGGTAAGAAATATTGTCTCATTATTGTTGATGATTACTCGAGATATGCTTGGACAATCTTTGTACACAAGAAGAAAGAAACTACAACAAAGTTTCTAGAGCACCTTACAAAGCTTCAAAATGAGAAAGGGTTGAGTATCGTGTCCATTTGTTCCGACAGAGGCACTAAATTCACAAATCGCTTTATAGAGCAATACTGTTCGGATAATGGAATACAACACGAATACTCAGCAGCCCAGACTCCTCAACAAAATGGTGTTGCCGAGTGAAGGAATAGGACGCTCAAGGAAGCCACAAGAACCATGATCGCCGCAAGCAAGTTGCCGCAGCGGTTCTAGGGTGAAGCAACAGATACAACGTGATATACACAAAACCGTTGTATTATCAACAAGCATCACAACAAAACATCTTATGTGGTATGTGTTGGGATTCGGTGCCTAAATCAAAGGCCCATCAGAAGCGGTAAAATGAAAATTAATTCGATCTGAATCCATATGAGGATCGATCGAGCTATATATATACGAATATATAAACGAAAACACAAGAGATATAAGAAACTCACCCTTATAGTCCATTGATTAAATGGATTCCTTCTCTTGAGCTATTCCGCAAGATTTACTTGTATATCCCTATGATCCAACATGCTCCAAGCCCTTCAATGATCCAACATCGAAAAACAACGCCTCTACTTACCACGCGCCGGAGAAACGAACGGGATGACGATTACCTTGCTATACTCCAAGGATACGGCTAGAGCTAGGTGATGAAGATATTGATTATAACACACTAGGTGTATAAATCACATAGTCTTAATATATCTTGAATTTTCTCCAAGAGAACTCAAGATGAAGGTGAAGAAGATGATGAAGACTTGAGAAGGATTATTTTCTCACTCTCTCTCTCTTGAACTTATGGGTGTGATTGTGTATTAAGAGAGGGGAGGGTGTCTTCCTCTTATTCCTCTTTCTTTAAGACTCACCTACCCCAAGATATCCCACATATCTTTTGTCCCATATATGCCTTATGTCATCCACCAATTAAGGTGGAGACAAGGACTAAGGAAAAGGGGAGGAAATGGGCGGCCCATCTAGAAGGAATGGAACGAGTCCACCTCGTTTCGGACTCCCGTGAGTCCAAACAGATAAACTCTAATTCCGTTCCGATGTATTTATATCAATTAATTAATCCAATTAATTAATCATATCAAATACATAATAACATAATTTATTTCTCCAATAAATAATTATATTCATGAATTAAGTTAATCACCTAGTAATTTATTTAATTTATTAGGCCGTAAATAAATTTATCCAATAAATCGATTTAGACATCCAATGTCCCAAATTAGATATCCAATATCTAATATTAATAATGCGAGAATAAGCTCAATTCATATTGTCGTCAATCCTATTGTGCGACTCGGTAGGTCCGTCTCAGTCAGCAATGGGAGGAACCAAAGCGTAGTAGCACCACCTAGCCAGCCTAGCGGCCTACACTGTACCCCAACTGAGAACGAATGATTGGGATCATTCAAGAACCATTCTGTCATGAATACCAGTATACGTATAAACCCTACTTTCAAATGTCCCGATCAAGTTATAGGGTCACGGTCAGTCAAACCCTATCTGTACTTGACGCTACGCATGCGTTAATGCAAATCGAGATCATAAAGCTCTCGTGTATCCAATACAACTAGCTCCAATGCTTTGGCCAAAGACTTATGATCTCATATGCCAATAACCACATAGGACATATAACCCGCTCACTAACGGGAGAAACAATTTTATCTTAGTATTCAGTAGGACCTCCTACTTACCCGTCAAGATGCACGTCGAGGTTGACCCCACATCCCGGTTAACAGGGTCGAACTACTCTAATGAAAATCTTGACGTCACAAGCACATCCCCACTAAATCCTCAAGTCGAAAGTTCACGAATACCTATCAAAACCTTTCGGTTCCGTCATTGACTGTCCCGGAGTGAAATCCGTGCGACGAATCGAGGGTGAGTCGGTTCGAGTATACTAATCCAATTAGCATACCGATAACGTGTGCTCCCACTAACCATTAGCGTTCGACCGCACTCTCCATGTCAAAGAACAATTTATACAAGTCTTCACATAAACTTAACGCCCAGTCATGTTTCATCGACTTGCGAACGATTAAGTATTTGAGCTATAAACCTTTCCAGTGCTGAACCCCTTATCCAATAAGGAGTGGAACGTTTTGCTCTCAAATACATGGACTAATTTCTATATGTATATTTACGAGTTAAGAATGCCAGTAACTACCAGTAAATAAAGAAACATTCATTGTCTTATATCAATGATTTACATAATTACATGTACAATGCCTTCACTCAACATCCTCTGAGTGGCATTCGAGGGCATACTCCTAATAGTATGGAATAATAAAACTCTGTTAGTTTCATATTTTCACATCTTGGGATGCCGGTGTTATGTTCTAAATATTGGGAAAGATCAACTCAAGACTTTTGATGAGAAATCGGATGAAGGGATATTTATCGGATATTCCTATGTCAGCAAGGCTTTCAAAATCTTTAATGAAGATGACAATCGAGGAATCTGTCCATGTAGTGTTCGATGAACCTCAATTCGATCCTACAAGAGTAGAAGACTTAACCCAGAATATCCGAACACTTTCCATTAATAACACTCAAACTCCAATAGAACTTGTCGTAGACATAGAGATCAATCCCGCAGTTGTAAGATCACAAGTAGTCGAAGCCGACGCTGCACAAGCTGAAGCTGAAACTACAGCACCTCAAGATACAGTACGGGATGCCGAACTAGAACCTGACAGGAGATGGTTGAAAGATCACCCACATGATTAATTATAGGTGATATTGATGCTGGTGTATCTACTCGAAGGAGAATACAGAGTACACAAGAACTGTATATGTGCGCAAGAAGAATCCGAATTTGAGAAATCTCCATTTCCTGTATGGAAATCTCAAGCTGAACTTAGTAGACTAGCCATGTGCACCCAAGCTGTATTCTTAGCTCAATCCAAACCTGTTTCTACCAATGAAGCCTTGAATAATTCTCACTGGATCACTTCTATGGAAGAAGAGCTTAATGGTTTCTAAAGAAACAATGTATGGTATCTAGTACCCAGGCCAGAACATTAAGCTGTAATAGGAACCAAATGGGTATTTAAAAATAAGAAGGATGATAATGGACATGTTATCAAGAACTAATCCTATCCGAGAAACAAGAAAAGGGTGAAAGGTAGCGTGTTTGAAAAAACAACCTCAAGGCCCTGATTGGTGAAGCAGAAGCCTCGCTCGCATCAACCAAAACCGATGAGTGCTGTCAGGTAGTCACTGACAGTAACTCGTCCGATGATGAGATCGAAGATAAAGCCTATATGTGCTTTATGGCCAAAGAAATACATGACGACGAAGACAGCGATGATGAGGAGGTGACCTCAACTGCAAATACTCCTGTAAATGCATCTCATACTTTTAAAAATATGATGAATGAATTCAAAAACATTCAAACTTGAATGATTATGCTCGAACTTTCAAACTTAGAGCTTAAAGAATAACATGACTTGCTAAAAAATAACTACGAACATATGTCTATTGATTGCGAAAACAGCAAGGTCACAATTGAAAAATTCATGGAAAGCAATCATCAACTTGCTAAAGATCTAAATGAGACTAAGTCTCATAATGAAAGCAAGACAAATGATTATGCTTTGCTCGAACCCAAAGTAAAATCTCTCGAAAAGCGAAAAGGAGAATTAGAGACCATCTTGAAATCATTCGAGAAATCCTCTAAACGGATGAAAGAAATTCTAAGCACCGCGCAACATGCTCATGATAAAAGTGGCTTAGGATATAACTCATTATCCAACAAAGGAAAAACTAATACGGTGTTCGTTAGGGGTGTGCAACCCATTACTATAACTAAAGAGACCTCGACTCCCGTAAAGGTAACAGTTGCCCCACGTAGATCAAAAGCTTCCATTCCACCACCAATGTCATATCATCGACAGCAGAAACCTCAGCCTCAAAGCCTGTAAGGCGTAACCAACAGCATGCTCCCCGAGCATATCAAATGTGCCAACATCCGTTCAGAAAGAAGGTTGTATCTAAATATCAAAGGCCTGCACAACAGTACAATACAATGCGCCTAGATATTGGATACAGGAGCCCCGGTATCCATCCAGGAATCAGGTCACCGCCGTATAATGACAGATATGGGAATCCAACTGGAGACCCAGGAGGCAAGCTGTAAGGCCTAAGAAAATGGCTTCACCTATGATACGGCAATCATACTGGAATAATAACAATACCCTTGATTTTACATGCATAATTACCAAGGTTAGAGTGACTACGTGCATGCCCCACGTAGACATCGCAAAACTGGACCAAAAGTAACCTACAGTAAACAAATTACTATTAGGCAAGTTTGGGTACCAAAAGGCACTAACATTCATGGACCCAACAATCAAAGGGGACCTAAATTTACTTAATTTATGTACCTGTAGGATATTAAAGAAGAGGACATCTAGTACTTTGACAGGGGATGTTCTCAGAACATGACAGGATATATCAGCAAGCTGTCAGACTATGTAGAAGGTCGCGGTCCAAAAGTGCGCTTCGGTGACAAGTCCAAAGGAAGAACAAGAGGTAAGGGAAACCTTATTGTAGGAAAGTTCAAAGTCACCGACTTATCATATATTGAAGGCTTACAGTATAATCTACTTAGGATTAGCCAATTCCGCGACAAACAGTTCTCGGTGAAATTCTATATAGATCAATGTAGAGTGAAGATCTTCTTGACCAATGAAGTTGTTCTCATACAAAGCAGGTCAAGTAATATGTATATTACTGACTGGAAGCCTACAAGCTCCACTATTCCGTGTTTTGTTGCCAAAGGCACTGGAGATCAAAGTTGGCTATGGCATAAGAGGATGTCACACATCAACTTCAAGTCGATCAACAAATTCGCCAAACAGGTAATGGTTAGAGGCTTGCCTGTTGTGTAATTCCAAAAAGACAGCGTCTGCGGACCCTGTCAGAAAGGCAAACAAGTCAAAAGCAACCTGAAAGGCAAATCATACATGTCCACTCACAGCGTTCTGGATATACTACATATGGACCTCTATGGTCCTGTAGACCCTGTAAGTTTGGGAGGTATGAAATATTGTCTAGTTATTGTAGATGATTTCTCCAGGTATGCTTAGATAATCTTTCTAAGCAGGAACAAATAATCCACAACAAAGTTGCCTGAGCACCTGAGAAAGCTTTAGAATGATAAAGGTTTGAGTATCGTGTCCATTCGTTCCGACAGGGGTACTGAATTCACTAACCGCTTTCTAGAGCAATACTGTTCGAACAGTGGAATACAGCATGAATACTCAGCAGCCCAGACTCCTTAACAAAATGGTGTTGATGAGCGAAAGAATAGGATGCTCAAGGAAGCCACGAGTACCATGATCGCCGCAAGCAAGTTTCCGCAGCGGTTCTGGGGGGAAGCAACAAATACAGCATGATATACATAAAATCGTTGTATTATCAACACGCATCACAACAAAACAGCATATGAGGTATGGAATCCATTGGTTTCATATTTTCACATCTTTGGATGTCGATGCTATGTTCTGAATAATGGAAAAGATCAACTCAAGACTTTTGACGAGAAGTCGGATGAACGGATATTTGGAGGATATTCCCCTGTCAGCCAGGCTTTCAAAATCTGTAATAAAAGGAAGCTGACAATCGAGGAATCTGTGCATGTAGTGTGTGATCAACCTCACCATGATCCTACGGGAGTAGAAGACTTAACCCAGAATATCCAAACACTTTCCATTAATGACCCTCAAACTCCAATAGAGCCTGTCGTAGACTTAGAGATCAACCCTGCAGCTATAAGAACATAGGTACTTGAAGCTGATGTTGTACAAGCTAAAGCTGAGACTATAACACCACAAGATACAGTACGGGATGCAGAACTAGAACCTGATAGGATATGGCTTAGAAATCATCCTTAGGAGTTAATCATAGAAGATATTAATGCTAGTGTATCTACCCGAAGAAGAATACAGAGTACACAAGGAACTGTACTATGTGCACAAGAAGAATTCGAATCTGAAAAATCTCCAATTCCTATATGAAAATATCAGGCTGAACTTAGGAGACTAGCCATGTGCACCCTAGATGTATTCTTAACCCAATCCAAACATGTTTCTAGCAATGAAGCTTTGAATAACTCTCACTGGATCACTTCTATGGAAGAAGTGCTTAATGGTTTCGAAAGAAACAATGTATGGTATCTAGTACCTAGACCTGAGCATCAAGCTGTAATTGGAACTAAATGGGTATTTAGAAACAGGAAGGATGAGAATGGACCTGTTATTAGGAATAAATCCCGTCTAGTCGCACAAGTCTACAGACAGGAAGAATGCATAGACTACGATGAAACATTTGCCCCTGTAGCCAGATTAGAAGCCATCATGATATTTCTAGCCTTTGCCACCCACAAGAGATTTATTGTATCCTAAATCGACGTTAAGTGCGCATTCCTGAACGGAGACCTCGCCGAAGAATTCTATGTTGAATAGCCACCAGGTTTTGTCAACACTGAAGGCGGAGACCTAGTATACAGACTTCGAAAAGCCCTGTATGGATTAAAGCAAGCACCTAGAGCGTGGTATGAACCCCTGTCCTTGTACCTTACCAATAATAGATTTTAGAAAGGTGCGGTGGACAAGACTCTATTTAAGATACAAGAAGGTGATGACCTATTAATGGTACAAATATATGTCGCTGATATTATATTTGGTTCTACTAACCTTTCTCTGTGTCAAATGTTCTCTTATCTCTTGCAAAGTAAATTTGAAATGAGTATGATGGGGGAACTTAGCTATTTCATAGGATAGCAGGTGAGTAGTTGCCTACAGGAATCTTCATCAATCAAGAGAAGTACAGCAAGGAGATACTCAATAAGTTTGGGATGAATAAGTCCATATGTTGGCTTGAGGTCCTTTGATCCGGTTGGTGTTGAGTTTCCTCACAACACATTCTCAGACCTATTTGGAAGGCAGCGGCGTCGTTGTCCGAGTCATGATCAGATTTAGGTCTATGGGGAGCTGAGTCTGAGGATTTGGCTTTTCCTTTCTTGCGGGCGTTTGCCTTGTCCATCAGGTGGCTTGTGATCAACTGTTTACAGCAAAGGCTGTCCCATTGGATTAGGGCTTCAACATATTGAGAGTCTGTTACTTCCAACACAAACCTTTCTTCTTCGCCCTATTCGCTCCAATTATACAAAGTGTTGTAGCGAGTCTGTAGGCTTTCCACTAGACAAAACATACATAAGCCTGCTCGATTTACACAAAAAGTAATGTTTTGTTGATTATGGTGTGAGGGGAGGGGCTGCGTACAACGCATGGGCCCGCTGTATGCAAAGGTTCCTCTAAAGGTGTGGCTTTCTGTGTTGGAGCTGGATCCCGAACAGGGGTTGGTACCCTGAGGGGAGATGGATCCTGCACGGGTGTGGAATCCCATATAGGAGATGTGGCTATTGGCTTCAAAGAGGCAGCCGACTCGCCAGAGTCTTTTAAGTTGGCAGATGTCTGTGTATCCGTTGTAGCCGCCAAAGGCTCTGGATCTACTGTCTTGATAGTAGCAGGCATCTCTTCCGCAGGGGTTGCGCCCTGGGGGCTCGATATAGTGGGTTGGGCCGTTGTTTTTAATTTCGAAAGCTTCCTTAGCTTCCTTTTCGGCTTCTCACCAGCAATGGGAGTTTTGCTGTGGGATCTCTTCCTTTTCTTCGAGGTCTCCTCGCTCCAGGACTTTGAAGACACGTCCCTTGGATCAGCAGAAAGGGGCAAAGTTCGGACAAAAGGTCTATTCACAATCAGGGTTTCTTTGTTAAAAACAGAAGACCTGATGCTTCCAAAATATATCTGAGAGTTTATTTTCTTTGCTTCTTTGGCTTGCGGAACACCGCATTTTGTCAGAATATAATTAAGAAATAAACCAAAGGACTTCTTTTGAGAGGCAGGCTTGGATACTTCTTCCTGCAGCCTCTTGAGAATAATCTGACACCAGTTGACCTTTTCACAGGTCATGATGTCGACCATCTTCCTGAATCTCAAATTTGTGCACATCTCGAATGCACCTGTTCTATTCTCAATTACACGAAAACAAAAATCGTGAAAGTAAACAAAATGTGGCATGAAGTATGAACCGTTTCAACCGATGTTGAACCGGTGAATAAGCCATAGTATCTGGTTAGGATTTCTTGGGACCCAAAGGTCTCAAGTTCCTCCATGGAAAGACCATCAGCCGGTAGACTGTAAATATACTTCAATAGTTCTTGGTCAATGCGGATCTCCACTCCGCGAATGACAGCAGTGATGTCTCCGACTTTCCTCCCTGAGCAAGAGAAAAAATGGACAGCAGCATTGAGGTAAAATTCCTCAACCATTTGAGCATCGAAATGCTCAGCGGTGTGACTCCCAAGGCGATATAGGCCTTGTTGACGAATCCTCGAGATGACAAACTCCATCGATTCGACGTCGTCACCTTCAGAACGAACACGTTCAACCACTACAGATCAAGCAAAGATCCATACGTCGATGATGTTTGAGTTCTTCTTGAGAGAGAGAGAGAGAGAGAGAGAGAGAGAGAGAGAGAGAGAGAGAGAGTAAGTCTGTGAAGATACCATTGTACTTTCTTGAAGAAAAAGTGAGGAAGATTCAAAGAAAATTGCAGTAAAAGCAACAAAATTGTAGGTTGTATGCTCAAAGACTCGTTCAATATGCATAAAGCGTAAAGATTCTAAAGAGGCATTAACAATCCTTTTATAGAGGGCGGCGATGAGGGATTTTCAGATAATGAACGGTCAGATTTAAGGGATGGGAACTGTTGTTTAAAATGAACGATCAGGATGGACTGAGTGTAACGGGTACAACTTATCCATCTAATTTTAAAATGACAGCGGGTCCCACATCTGACATATCAATTTCCCTTATTGCCCGAATTGGCGGTGTGAAATTATAAAATAATTTTAAACATCGTGGCTTTTGAGATACTAATGTCCAGATGTCGTGTAAAGCATTTAATACAAAAGACTTTTTAATTATAGGGCATGTGGACTAAAAATAGTTTTAAAAGAATTAACATATTAATTGATTTCCCATTGTATGTGCTGTATCCGCGAAAATACAGCGTTCCCCCTTAAAAGGTATATACGGGTTTCAATTGCATACAGCAACTTTCGGATTACTGCTGTATTCATGGGTCATACTGTATTACCCCTTAATTATTGCACACGTCAGTCGTAGGATAATTCATGTCTCTTTGTTCCTACAGTGCTGTTCTGATAGTCTGAGTGTACAGATAACTAATGGTGGATACTGTATTCTTGGGTCTTACAGCATTCCCCCTCAATTGTTGAGTAAAGCATTAAAAACTTATAGGGAGTCAGGCTATAGCAATCCCATTTCTTGTCGAAGCATGCAGAATCTTGCTGTGTCGAGAGGTTTGGTAAAGATGTTGGCTAATTGGATATCTGTATGAACTTTTTCCAGCCGAACATCCTTGTTCTCAACATGATTCCTGATGAAGTGATGCTTCATGTTGATGTGCTTTGTACGCGAGTGCAATACAGGGTTGTGCGTTATTGCAATTGCACTCGTGCTATCGCACATTATTGGCATTTATTTGGCTTCAATTCCATATTTTGACAGCTGTTGTTGCATCCAAAGGATCTGCATACAACAACTACCAGCAGCATAGTATTCTGATTCAGCAGTTGAAAGCGAGTTTGCCAATTGTTTCTTGCTAAACCAAGACACAAGTCTAGGTCCAAGAAAGTGACAAGTTCCGCTTGTACTCTTCCTATCTAGCTTGCAACCTCCGAGATCCGAGTCGTTGTAGCCAACTAAATCGAATCCGCCTTCTTTAGGATACCACCGTCCTACATCGACTGTTCCTTTGACGTATTTCAGGATTCATTTGGTTGTTGCGAAGTGTGATTCTTTAGTTGCTACTTGATATCGCACACACACTCCTACAGCAAACTGGATATCGGGAATGCTAGCCGTTAGGTACAGGAGGGAGCCAATAAGCTTCCTGTAGAGTGATTGATCAACCAGCTTTCCAGCTTCATCAGCACTAATTTGCACAGAAGTGCTCATGGGGGTTGATGATGATTTGGAAGTATTCATTGCAAACTTGTTGAGAAGCTACTTCCTGTATTTTTCTTGGTTGATGAATATCCCTGTAGGCAATTGCTTTACCTGCAATTCTAGGAAATAACTAAGTTCTCCCATCATACTCATTTCAAATTTACTTTGCATGAGATGAGAGAACCTTTGACACAAAGCAAGGTTAGTTAAACCAAATATTATATCATCTACATATATTTGAACCATCAGGAGGTCATCACCTTCCTGTATTTTAAACAAGGTCTTGTCTACAACACCTTTCTAGAATCCATTATCGGTTAGATACTGGGACAGAGTCTCATACCATGATCTAGGGGCTTGCTTAAGTCCATACAGCGCTTTCCTTAGCCTGTATACGAGGTCTCCGCCTTCTGTATTGACAAACCCTGGTGGTTGTTCAACATATACTTCTTCGGCAAGGTCTCCATTCAGGAATGCACTCTTGACGTCCATTTGATATACAATGAAGCTTTTATGGGCGGCAAAGGCTAGAAATATCCTGATGGCTTCTGGGGCAAATGTTTCATCGTAGTCTATGCCTTCTTCCTGTCTGTAGCCTTGGGCGACTAGTCGGAATTTGTTTCTGATAGTGAGTCCATTTCTATCCTTCTTATATCTAAATACCAATTTGGTTCCAATTACGGAGTGATGCGTAGGTTTGGGTACTAGATACCATACGTTATTCCTTTCGAAACTGTTAAGCTCTTATTCCATAGATGTAATCCAATGAGAGTTGTCTCGAGCTTCTTTGGAAGAAACAGGTTCGAACTGGGCTAAGAATACAACAATAGTGCACATGTTGAGTCTTCTAAGCTCGGATTGAGATTTCTTTGCGCACATAGTACATTTCCTTGTGTACTCTGTATTCTCCTACGGGTAGATACTCCAACATCAATATTTCCTATGATCAACTCCTATGGGTGATCTCTCAACCATCTTCTCTCGGGTTCTAATTCGGGGTCCCGTACTGTATCTTGAGTTGCTGTAGTTTCGGCTTCAGCTTGTACAGCATCAAATTCATCTACTTCAGTTCTTACAGCTGCGGGGTTGATTTCTAAGTCAACGAAAGGCTCTATAGGATTTGGTGGATCTATGATGGGAAGTTGTTGGATGTTCTGAGTAATATCTTCTATTCCTGTAGGATCATGGTGAGGTTCATTGAACACTACATGAACTTATTCCTCAATTGTCAGCTTCCTTTTACTAAAGATCCTGTAAGCTTTGCTAACAGAGGAATATCCTATAAATATCCCTTCATCCGATTTCTCATCAAAGGTTCTAAGTTGATCCTTCCCGTTGTTCAAAACATAACACCTGCATCGAAATATGTGAAAGTACGAAACTAACGGAGTTTTGTTGTTCCATACCTCGTAAGCTGTTTTGTTGTGGTGTTTGTTGATGATACAGCGGTTTTGTGTATAACACGCTGTATTGGTGGCTTCGCCCCACAAACGTTGTGGCAATTTGCTTGCGGCAATCATTGTCCTTGTTGCTTCCTTCAGTGTCCTGGTCTTTCGCTCAGCAACACCGTTTTGTTGAGGTGTATGGGCAGCTGAGTATTTTTTATGTATCCCATTTTCCGAACAGTATTACTTTATAAAGCGGTTAGTGAATTCTGTACCTCTGTCGGAACGAATGGACACGATACTCAACCCTTTCTCATTCTGAAGCTTTCTCAGGTGCTCGGACAACTTTGATGTTGTTTCCTTCATCTTCCTAAGGAAGATTGTCCAAGCATACCTGGAAAAGTCATCAATAATAACGAGACAATATTTCTTACCTCCCAAACTTACCGGGTCTACAGGACCGTATAAATCCATGTGTAGCATTTCTAGAACTCTGTGAGTGGAAAGATAGGATTTGCTCTTCAGGGTGGTCTTGATTTGCTTGCCTTTCTGACAGGGTCCATAAACGCTGCCTTTTTGGAATGACACATTGGGCAATCCTCTAACCATTCCCTGTCTGGAAAGCTTGTTGATAGTCTTGAAGTTGACGTAAGACATCCTTTTATGCCATAGCCAGCTTAGATCTGCAGTGCCTTTGGCAACAAAACAATGAATTGTGGATCTCGTAGGCATCAAATCAGAAATATACATATTACATGATCTGCTTCTTGTGAGCATAACTTCTTTGGTCAGGATGTTCTTGACTCTACAGTGATCTATATAAAACTTCACCGAGAAATTTTTTGTCACAGAACTGGCTAATACTAAGTAGATTGTACTGTAAGCCTTCAACATAAGCTACATCGGTGGTTTTGAATTTTTCGACAAGCAGGTTTCCTTCCCTCTTGTTCTTCTTTTAGATTTATTACCGAAGCGCACTTTTGGACCGCGACCTTCTACGTAATCTGACAGCTTGATTTTGTCTCCTGTCATGTGCCGAGAACATTCGCTGTCGAAGTACCAGATGTCCTTCTCTAAGATGTCCTGTATGCAAATAAATTAAGTAGATTTAGGTCCCTTTTGACTGTTGGGTCCATTGATGTTAGTGACTTTAGGTACCCAGATTTTCCTGATAGCAATTTGTTTACTGTAGGATGCTTTAGGTCCGTAGTTGCGATGTCTACGTGGGGCATGTACGTAGTCGCTATAACCATGATAATTATTATGCATGTAAAATACAGGGTTATTATTATTAATCCAGTACGAATGCCGTCTTGGAGATGGAGCCATTTTCTTCGGCCTCACAACTTGCCTTCTGGGTCTCCAGTTGTATTCCCAAAGTTGTTGTTGATACTGTGCGGAAACATGATTTCGCGAGGGATAACGAGGCTCCTGTATCCAATACCTAGGTGTGCTGTACTGAAAGAACTGCCATGTGGGCCTTTGATATTTGGATACAACCTTCTTTCTGAACGGCTGTTGGCGCTGTTGATATGCTCGGGGAGCATGCTGTTGAGTATGCCTTACAGGTCTGAGTGGCTGGTGATTCTGCTGTGTGGAATATGACTGCAGTGGCGGAATGGCAGCTTTTGCTGTTCGCGATGCAACAGGTTCCTTCACAGGACTCGGAATTTCTTCCGATACAGGAATAGGTTCCACACACCTGACGAACACAGTACTAGTTTTCCCTTTGTTGGAAAATGAGTTATATCCTAAGCCACTTTTATCATGATCATGTTGCCCGGTACTTAGAATTTCTTCCATTCTTTTGGATGATTTCTTGAAAGATTTCAGAATGGTCTCAAGTTCTCCTTCTCGTTTTTTCGTGAATTTTTACTTTGGCTTGAAGAAGAACAAAATCATTTGCCTTGCTTAGTTCATGAGATTTAGCCTCACTTAGTTCATGAGCAAGTTGATGATTGCTCTCCATGAGTTTTTCATGATCGACTTTGCTGTTTTCATAATCAACAGACATATTTTCATAGTTTACTTTCAGCAAGTCGTTTTCTTCTTTCACTCTAGGTTAGAAACTTGGAGTTGCATATTTTCATTTTTCAATGTCTCATGGGCATTTTGAATGTTCTTAAACTCATTCATCATGTTTTCAAAAGTATGAGATGCATTGGTTGGTATAGCTGAGGTTGAGCTTACCTCATCATCGCTATCTTCATCTTCCGGAATGTCTTTGGCCATAAAGCACATATAGGCTTTATCTTTGAAATCATCATCAGATGAGTCACTGTCAATGACTACCTGAAGACATTCTTCGGACTTTGATGGTGTGGGGAAGGCTTCTGATTCACCAATCAGGGCCTTGAGCTTGTTTTTCCAAGAACGTCTTCTTTCATCTTTTTCTTGTTGCTCGGCTTCCGGCAACCTTTGAGCTTTATAATGATGACATTTATTCAGATAATGTCCTGGTTTCCTGCAATTATAACACAGGTTATCATCACCAGAGGATTCTTTCCCGACTGCTTTATGAACTTCTTGAACTTATGCATGAGGAGCGCCATTTCATCTTGTGACAGGATGTCTTCGTCGCTGTCAGCATTCTTGTGAATGGGCTTTGATGAGCTTGGCATGATGTGTCTTCGGTTGGATACAGAGGCTAATGCTGTAGTCCTTGCGGGAGATTCTTCATCTTTCTCTCTCCTGTCTATGTCATACTCAAATGCTTTGAGATCAGAAAAGAGATCAAAAGTAGATATTTCATTAAGATTGCATGACACATGCATAGTTGTGGTCTTAATGTCCCATCGGGCAGGGAGAGATCTGAAAATTTTTAGGTTCTTCTCCTTTTGGGTATAAATCTTGCCTAATGCTTCAAGTTCACCAACAATGGCAGTGAATCTGAGGTCAAGTTCCTCAAGTGTTTCAGTTGGTTTCATTTCAAAAGATTCAAATTGCTGAGTCAATTTTGAAATTTTGTTTTCTTTTGATAGCTCAGTTTCCTCACAAATTAACTTGAGTTTATCTCAGATATCTTTGGCTGTTTTGCAGCTCTCTACCTTAGAGAATGTGCCTTTGTCAAGAGTGAAAAATAGCGCATTCTTCGCAACATTGTCGAGGTTGGTGCACTTTCTATCATCAGAAGTCCATTGTTCGTGCTCTTTCTCGAGCATCTCGGCATGCGCTTGGCCTTTAATCCTTGGGGCCGGATTCACCTTCATGATCTTTATGGGGCCATCCTGTATAACAAAAATCATCTCTTCGTGCATTGCTGCAAGATGAGCCTCCATCCTAATTCTCCAGTCGTCAAACTCGTTAATAGAAAACATAGGGACTTTATTGATCATTGATGTATCCATATGAGAATATAGGGAAGAAAAAGACTGTTTTAAACAAAAATAATTGATTTTGGATCTGATTCGGTTAAAAATACGACTGATTCTTTTTAGAATCAACCTCTCTGATACCACTTGTTCGCCTTTAAGTATACAGAATACAGCTTGGAAAGTGTTTAAGCAACAAGCTGTACATTTTTCAAGTTAGAGTGCATAGCGGAAGTCTTGTAAAAGTAAGTTGCTGTAAATACAGCAACTCGGTATGCAGTGTATACTTAAAATAATCACAGTTATTAAAACAGTAAAAGCAGAAGGTAATTAACACAGTAATTAAAGTGGTTTGAGGTAAACCCCTCTACGTCTACTGGTCCTCCACACAGGAGTGAAAATGTTTATTAGAAATACTACGTACACAACTACATATTTATAATCAAACCTATCAATGTATCGTTCACACAGATTGATACAAAGATCGTAGCTTTCAACCGTTCACACAGATTGGTCAAAGCTTTCACTTGACTAACTTCTTCACACACAGTTCTGAAGCTTTGTCTCTTCAATGCAGATCCGTCATACACAGTTCAGGAAAAGTAAGGCTTTCTCGGTCCACACAGGGCTGATGGGTTTGTTTAATGAAAGAACGTTTGGTGAACAACATCTTGACTTTCTTGAGCTTGAGCTGATGATGTGTTGTTGAAGGTTGAGCACTTGTATATTTCTTCTCTCAGAATAGGCAGTATGCTTGAAGAAATATGTTTGCTCAGATATATATATTCGTGTAAGCGTTGTTGTATTTGTTCATGTGTTTGATTACAAACTCTGGGGATATATATATATAGTCTTTAAATAGATCCGTTGAGAAAGATCCATTGAGCAAAAGTCCGTTACAACTGGATGGTTGACTTGTATAGACAAAGATCCGGATTTTACGTTGTTTGCAGATCTCTGTTGGTTTTAGTATTTAAATACTTTATCCTTTCAGTATTTAAATACTTCTTTTCAAACGGGACATGACTTTAGCGAATAACAAAGATTCCTTTTCAAATGGTCTTCAGTCCTGTTTCAATAGGTATTGAATGTCTCAATACTTTGCAACTTGAATGTTGTATCCATTTATGTTGTAGGCTAAATTAGAGTAGTCGTTGTATGAAATGTTGCTATATGAAGAGACAACTTCCATACTTGGCGCTTTTTAGACTCTGTTGCTGTAAGATGGCATTATGAGAAGTCTTCGATACAGGATCAACAACTTCGATCGACTTTCGATACAGCAGCTTGTTGTATGCTGGGTTGGCACTTTATCAAAACTTCACTTTATCAAAACCTTCAATACAGGGATTGTTTTATCCCAACAAGCGAGACAGAAAGGAATATAGCCATCTAGCTGGACCAAATCATCATCTTAACCACATCCGATTCAACAAGGCTTCTAAACCCTCATCATGATATTTTAGTTATTTCCTTGTTCTTTGTGAATTATCTAACTAAATATGTGCTGATTGACAATAATAGTTTGCTGATGTCTTGTTTTTTGTCTTCTATTATGAAATGGCTATCAATGAGACCAAGATCTTAAAAAAAACTCCCCTCATCGTCCTTAGTGTAGAACAAAAATGCACAGTTGGGGAGACCGAGTTGCCTATATATGTTAAAGGTGTCAACTTGTGCACTCGATTGCTAGTGGTGGACGCCCTATTGACCTATAATGTCATCTTAGGCCGATCCTGGAGACATGATATGGAGGCAGTCCCGTCCACCTACCACTAACTGATCATATTTTAGGCCAAGTGGGGAGTGATAGAGATAAGAGGATATCATAAAGATTCAAGAGCTTGCTACCAGATGAACATGAAGGTTAGGCAAGCTGTCTTATATCAATTACATCAAGATGGACCGTCTAACCCCCAGTCGAGCCTGCAGTCCACCTGGACAAGCCCGACATGGTGGAATTAGATGAAGTCTCCATGAGTATAGAATTTCGGTACCACAAAGCTAGGAGTGGGTGCAGCTAGACCCAAGATCAAAGAGAGGCTTATAAAATAAAATGATAAATGAAGAAATACAAAAACTTTTGAATAGCGGTCTGATATGGGAAGTCCATTACCCTGAATGGATGGAAAACATGGTGGTGTGTGCATTGACTTCACGGACTTAAACAAAGCATGTCCAAATGACTCTTTCCCACTAGCTTACATAGACACGCTAGTCGACGCAACCGCATAACACGAACTCCCCAGCTTACTCTAGATACAACCAAATCTTGATGCACCCAGACGATCAAGAAAATACAACCTTCATGACCAACTTAGGCATTTTATGCTAGAAAACAGTGCCTTTCGGGCTCAAGAATGCAGGGCTAGCCTACGAGTGCTTAGTTAACAGAATATTCAACAACTTTATTAGAAGGACGATGGATCTTTATATTTACGACATGCTCATCAAGTCACTACACGCCGAAGAGCATATCAACCATCTCATATAGTCCTTCGAGTTACTTAAATAATAGAATATAAGTTGAACCCCTCTAAATGTTCTTTTGGTGTAAATGCAGAAAAATTTTATAACACCCCCAAGTTATTCAGGGTATATTACAGTGTTGTGAGCCCCATCGTGGGACCCACAAGGCTATTTATACGCTGAACTATGAACTTTGACCGTTAAGGTCCAAGTACAATCAAATGGAAGACAATAAAAATGGAATTCAAAACCATATCCAATAAATCTGAATAAAACACATCACAAATCAATAACATGGAAACACAGGCTGAAACATCAAGGAAATCAAAAACAGTACTCCAGTACTCTAAAAACATCCAAGTGCAACATCACTGAATGGAGTAACTACAAAACATAACCAGTGACAAGACACAGCATCATACTTTCCCATCATCTTCATGACGATTCGGTACATGCCTATCCGCTCTCCTGGATCCTGAAATACATGAAAGGTATTTCCCCCATAAACGGGTTAGCCGTCGAATAGCTAGTACAAGTATATCGAATATGAAATACAATACTCCTCGACAATAAAGTAAATGTAATCATCATCTCATCAACTCAAGACTATTATTCGGGAATAACTAAATCTCATAGCATCACAATCAATACATACATGATTAACCGTGGAACCGCACCAGAGGGTACGGAACCTTTAGAGGACCCGTCGGTCCGTCCCAGAGTGGTTAACCCAAAATATCGGCAGAACCGCACCATAGGCTACAAAACCCTCAGAGGACCCGTCTGCCCCATCCTAGAGTAGATATATACCATCATACAATTCATATATCTTGCTTTCAAATTCGAGAACGTACAATCATAAATATATACTTGCCTTTGAGACATCAAGAATCGGAAGGAAAAGAGTATAAGTTCGGTAGGTCTAAGAACACACTTTCGGCACCTAAACGATTCGTAAGGAATACGATAATCAATAATCCATACTCAAATCACATGAAGAAACTCCCAAAACCCGCCTATGATTCACGAAACTACAAGGATAATCACCTAGAGGTTTGAAAATCACCCAAACCCTCTCAAGTTCGAACAAGGTACAAAACCAACCACAAAATCGTAGGAGAAACATGGGTGTGGGGTAGATACATCATAATCTCAAAGATCTCTAGCTACAAAATAGATAAATAAGACGAATCTAAGAAAATCCCTAAAAATTCCCAAAACTAGGGTTCTAAGGAATTTATCTTGATTTGGAAAATAGAAATAGATTGGATGTTGTGTAATCCTTGTTATTCAACCAAAGATGATGATAGTTGAAGAAGGACCACCTAAAATCGTCCCAAATCGCCCTCTCCCGTCCTCTCCCATCGGAAATGAGTAAAAATGGTGCAAAATGACGAGAGCAGGGGTTGACTGCCCCTTATATACAGCGCCAGGTTAGCGCGTGCTAAAACTAAGGGTTAGCGTGCGCTAACGGGGTCACCCGGTAGTCCAGTAGCTCCTGTCCTGAGACGTTAGCGCATGCTGCCACACCTTAGCATGCGCTGACTGGTGTCCTATAAAAGTTCTAGTTCACTGAGCAACTCTACTAGCATACGCTACGACTGAGCACTAGCGCGTATACCGTGCGCTAGCTGCTGCCTAGCGTGCGTTACCTGTTAGTCCAGAAAGTAGAAATACCTCACTGCCTCTGCCGAATCAGCTCGTTAGCGTGCGCTACGTGCAATGTTAGCACGTGCTACTGAACACGAATAGCGTGCGCTAGCTACTGCCTAGCTTGCGCTAACTGCTAGTCCAGATGGCAGAATTATCTACTGCCTTTGTCAATCCCGGACCGTTAGCGTGCGCTATTACCCAACTTTCGCGTGCGCTACTCGACAGGAATAGCGTGCGTTAGCTTAGGTCAAGCGTACACTATCTTCGTGTCTCAAAACACTGCCCTAAGGTCCAAACAATACGAACATGATCCGAAGGGCACGAAAATCTAGAATCAACATCGACAACATCTCAATAAGTGTTTACAGAGCGACAAAAGTGAAAGAACGACAAGGTCAATAATTCAATAAAAATTACGTGTATTACATTCTCCCCCTTTAAAAAGAAGTTTCGTTCTGAAACTTAAGGAATAAAAAGTTCAGGGTATTCCGATCGCATCTTCTCTTCTGTCTCCAAAGTCACCTCCTCGACCCCATGTCTCGAACATTGCACTTTAACCAATGGGATGGTTTTGTGCCGAAGCTTCTTCTCACGACGTTCAAGGACCTTCACCGACCTCTCCAGAAAGGTAACATCCTCGGCTACGTCAATCTCACTATAGTCGATAACATGACTTGGATCCGGCACGTACTTTCTCAACTGAGACACATGAAAAATGCTATGGACGTGACTCAAAGATGGAGGAAATGTCAAGCGATAAGATAAATCTCCAACCCTTTCCAAAACTACAAAAGGTCTAATATACCTCGGACTAAGTTTCCCCTTTTTCCCGAAGTGGAAAACTCCTTTGGTCGGCGACACCTTGAGTAGAACATGGTCTCCCACTTCGAATTCTAAAGGTCAACGACGAGTATCAGCATAAGATTTATGACGGCTCTGGGCAGTCAACAACCGGTCCCTGATAATGGAAATCTTCTCCTTAGTCTCCATCAACATATCCGGTTCCATTCCGACTAGCTCCGAAGCCTCATCCCAACATAATGGCGATCTACACCCCCTACCATAAAGTGCTACGAAAGGTGCCATTTTGATCGATGCATGCCAAGTATTATTATAGGCAAACTCGATCAAGGACAAGTGAATCTCCCAATCATTACTCCAGTCTAGGGCACAAGCCTGCAACATATCCTCCAACGTCTGAATCATCCGCTCCATCTGACCGTCTGACTGAGGATGAAAAGACGTGCTCAATCTCAACTCGGTGCCCAAATACTGATGAACGGCCTGCCAAAAATGCGATACGAAATGAACATCTCGATCAGAAACAATGGTCTTAGGGGCACCATGCAATCTCACGATCTCAGCTATAAAAGTTGCCAATCTCTCCAGTCCCCAAGTATCCTTAATACCTAGGAAGTGTGTAGAATTGGTCAAACTGATCGACGATTACCCAAATCATGTTCATTCCGGCTCTAGTTCAAGGCATCGCAGTGATAAAATCCATAGAGATATCTTCCCACTTCCACTCGGGAATGGGAAGCGGCTTCAACAACCCCGCCGGTCGTTGATGTTCAATCTTGACTTTTTGATACATCAAGCACCGTAGTACAAACTCCATGACATCTTTCTTCATATTATTCCACCAAAAATTTCGCTTCAAGTCCTTGTACATATTACTCGTTCCGTGGTGGATTGAGTAAGGCGTAACATGAGCTTCTCGGAGAATTCTCTGTCTCAACTCTAGATCATTCGGGACATAAAGCCTACCCTGGAATATTATAATACTATCCTCATGGACCATAAAACTAGGGGATTTTCCTTTAATTACATCTTCCTTAATTTGAGAGATCATCGGGTCACTCCACTGTTTCCCTTTGATGTCGTCAACCAAGGACGAAGTAATTTCGACAGTGCACAACTATCGTTGCACTCTTTCAAGCCAAACTTCTATTCCTTGCTCGATTAAATCCTGACGAATCTTCGTCTGAGATGTAAGAACCTCGAGCATCTGAAGTGATGCCGATTTGTGGCTCAAAGCGTCCGCGACGACATTAGCCTTTCCCGGATGGTAAAGAATTTCCAAATCGCAATCCTTGATCAATTCTAACCAATGTCTCTACTTCATATTCATCTCTTTCTGACTGGAAATATACTTCAAACTCTTGTGATCGGTATAAATCCGACACATAGATCCATACAAATAATGCCGTCAGATCTTAAGTGCGAAGACAATTGCGCCCAACACCAAATCATGAGTAGGATAGTTCATCTCATACGGCTTCAACTGTCGTGACGCAAAAGCTATCGTATTATCATGCTGCATAAGCACACATCCAAGCCCTTGTCCTGAAGCATCGCTATAAACTACAAATCATTCACTAGCCTATGGTAAAG
This sequence comes from Orobanche coerulescens, assembly GCA_033398695.1. Lineage (NCBI taxonomy): Eukaryota > Viridiplantae > Streptophyta > Magnoliopsida > Lamiales > Orobanchaceae > Orobanche > Orobanche coerulescens. The sequence continues at coordinate 97,099,709 of CM065807.1, forward strand.
CTAAAATCGGCACTGAGGTCAAACGTCTCTTCAGCTCAACGAAGCTCTGCTGTCTCTCATCCGTCCAAACAAACTTTTCTATCTTCTGTAGTAATTTCGTAAGCGACCGAGCAAGTTTCGAGAACCCCTTGACAAACCGACGGTAATACCCAGCAAGAACCAAAAAGCTACGAACTTCTTTAACATTTTTAGGCGGTGCCAATCTATCACTGCCTCAACCTTCTGCAGGTCTACATGAACCCCTTTGGCCAAAATCACATGGCCGAGAAACATAACTTCTTCCAACCAGAACTCACATTTCGAGAATTTTGCATAGAGTTGCTCGGCTCTCAAAGCATCTAGTATCAAACGCAAGTGCCGGGCATGTTCCTCCTTATCCCGAGAATAAATAAATATGTCGTCAATAAAGACAACCACACATCTGTCCAGGTATTCGATGAATATATTGTTCATCAGTTGCATGAATAATGCCGGTTCATTAGTTAATCCAAAAGACATGACAACAAATTCATAATGTCCGTACCTCATCTGAAACGCAGTATTCGGAATGTCGGACTCTTTCACCCGGAGCTGATAGTTATCCTGATCTCAAATCAATTTTTTAGAATATTGCGTTTCCTTGCAACTGATCAAATAAATCATCTATACGAGGCAAAGGATACTTGTTCTTGATGGTCACTTTGTTTAGTTCACAGTAATCAATGCATAAATATAGTGAACCATCTTTCTTCCTCACAAAAAGAACAGGCGCGTGTAATATCCTCGAATTTCGCTACGATTTTTTGCATTATTTTATCTGAGTTGTACTGTACAGAGTAGGAGCGATACAGTATGGATAAATAATTTTGGGAACCGTGACAGTCGTGCCAGTATATCTATCGTGGTTATTTTAATTATAGGACATTATATGCTTGATGTGTTTTCGATGTCGGATATATGAGTATTGTACAATTATCGTATTTGGTCGACAGATGTATTTGAGGATATCGTGCATCAGATGTATCGTATGAGAATGTTATCGGAACGAGCACAAGTATTCAGTATGTCGCGTGTACGTATTCATTAAATTGAGTCGGCAGACAGGAGCAGAAATGGCTAAGTATGAAAGCTATTATGTACGCTTAATAATGGATCTTACGTATGTAACTAAGCAAGCTTAACGTATGTTAAGTTGTGTACACAACGTCCGTTAAGAAGGGAATCAAATAGGATCGAGCTATGGTCGGCAGGTGGGCCCGGTGTCGGCAGCTTTCGGCGTGAATGTGGACAGGCGAGTCAACTTCGAGCCTTGCGTATGTTAAGGATGTATCATTACATACGTTAAGAATGTGTTTTACTGTAGGAAGTCAACTGTGTATTAAGTACGCTACGACGAGGGTATTACGTACGTAACACAAGGTGAGAAATAAGACAGTGAGCCCTAGATGCCGATTACATATGCTATACAGGACTTGTAGCATACGTTAAAGGGTCTTATGTATGTTAAGTTTCGGTCTTAACGTACGTAACAAGATGTGCAGGTTATATATTAAGAATGGGTCTTTCATTTCCTCACGAGAGAAAACATATCTCTTCCTCCTAAACATCATTCCTCCTCACTCCTGGCTCTAATTCAGACCCTTATACATTGGTTAACACCTTGATGAGTTGATTAGAAGCTTGAAGCTTGGAGTTCTTGATGTTCTTGGAAGTGTTTGATCTTTGGAATTCTTCTTCAAGAGGTATGTTGGATAACTCTTCTGTTTGATTCGGATTTTGATATTGTTGTTGACGTTCTCCTTCGTATAATGATGGTTATGGTGTTGTTGTTGTGATTCTTGAGGTTGTATGAATTGTATATTGAAGAACAAAATGATGTATACCTTGGATTATGAATTAAATGATGGGTTAGATGATAGAACCCATCGAATTACGTCGTTTTGTTGGATACAAACATGATTATGGATTAATTCATGTTCTTACAGAACTCTTGAGCTATATATGATTTTACGGAATGTGGAAGGATTACGGTTAATTTCGGTATATGGTTACTCGTGATGAAAATCGGTAACTGAATTTCTATGAATTTACAAAGACGAGCCGTGTTAATCCGAAATTAAGATTGAAGTCGGAACCAAGAATGTTGAAGACATTGTTAAGAATATTGATTATCGAATTTCGGCTTGTATTCATATTGTTAAGAGTTGATATGGTTTGGTTTCGTATGATCAAGATATCGTTGAACCGTTGAGTTTGATTGGTCGGTTATATCGGTTGTTGATTGTTATTGAACGTATCATTAATTGATCATTGCATTAGGTTGCGTTAAGTGATCGTTGATGATTAACCATTGTGCTTCGATTGGAATTGGAGAATGCATGAATCGCCTTGGTCGGGGCTGCGGAGCTTGTAGATGAAGACGACAGGATTGGTAACAACTTCATCGTATCGGTATCGAGGCAAGTTATGCTTGCTCAGTTCATAATGTTTAATAAATGGTTTCGTTTTCACTTCATTTATAATTCATATAGCAATGATACCATGGAATATGAAATGTCGGGATGATGTATGTATATTATGATTGGACTGAAATAAATCATAATGTTTAAAGATGTCTAGTGGAAACGGAGACGTGAATTATATTTGGACTATTGTACGAGAAGTTAAACATCAAGGCTAGTTATCATTGAACTTGAGATGGTGGTTTGGTATTAGTAATGGACTGTACTTCATTATGGATTATTCGGATAACTGTGTATTCGTTCAGGGATGTTGGCCGTGGTAAGTTTAGCGTTTCCAGCTTGAGGTAAATTAATATTGCTAGATTATGATAATCATCGTGTTGCATGATTGCATGTGTGTGTTGATGCTTCATGTGGTGAGTTTGCATCATTGCTTGTTACATATCGTGATTGCATGAACTGTGTTAGAGGATAAGACCTAAATGGCACCTATGTTCCGGGGTATTACTGTGAGATGCTTCCGTGACCCTTCGTTGCAACCTTGGGGTATTTTGTGATTGCATGAACTGTGTTAGGGGATAAGACCTAAATGGCACCTACATTCTGGAGTATTCCTGTGAGATGCTTCCGTGACCCTTGGTTGCGACCTTGGGGTATTTTGTGATTGCATGAACTGTGTTAGGGGATAAGACCTAAATTGCACCTACGTTCCGGAGTATTCCTGTGAGATGCTTCCGTGACCCTTGGCTGCGGCCTCGTGGTTTATGTGCTAATACTATATGCATTGTTGAGCATGCTGTGAACTATTGTTTGACGGAAATACGACGTTGTGGTTGTATCGGTCTTTCATGATCGAGTTATCGTTGCTCACTTGGAAAGTCTTTTGATCCTTGTTGGAAATGTGTTTCTTTGATATTTGTTGTCATGTTGTATCGTGGCATATCTGGAGTCTACGTTCTGATCATTCATGTGTAGGATTTTCGGGGCGGGCATGTGTAGCATATGTTGGTTTCGACCTCATATTGAACCGTGCACACGAGACGTACTTCGTGAGGCTGATTAGGTACAAGACCAGACGTGTATCTGATCAATACCCGTGGTTGGCTTGTACACGGACACATGTCCGGATCGGGCGTATCGTGCTGTCCATCTTGAGTCTTATAGATTGGTCATTCACAGTCCATATATAATCGGATCTGTTTGATAGTTGGGTTTGTCTTTGAAATCCCATGTATATGATTTGTATATGGTTGATGATTTTATTCTCTCAGGTATCTGTCCCTGTCGATCCTTTATCGATCTCGTTTAGAGTTACCATATCGTTGGTAATCTCATTTTTTTTATTCCCTAATCATCTCGTTTGAAGTTTATCCTATCGTTGGTAATCTCGTTTGTTGTTGATTCTCTAATGATCTCGTTTGAAGTTTATTCTATCGTTGGTAATCTCGTTCGTTATTGATCCTTATTAATTCCGTTTGGGGTCTGCCGTACCGTTGGTATTCTCGATCATTGTAGATCCTTATTTTATCTTGTTAGAGTTTACCGTACCGTTGGTATTCTCGGTAGTTGATCCTTCATTGATCTTGTTGGAGTTTACCGTACCATTGGTATTCTCAGTCGTTATAGATCCTTATTTGATCTTGTTGGAGTTTACCGTACTGTTGGTATTCTCGGTTGTTGATCCATCATTGATCTTGTCGGAGTTTACCGTATCGTTGGTATTCTCGGTTGTTGATCCTTTATTGATCTTGTGGAGTTTACCATGTCGTTGGTATTCTCGGTTGCTGATCCTTATTGATCTTGTTGGAGTTTACGGTATCGTTGGTATTCTCGGTTGTTGATTCTTGATTGATCTTGTTGGAGTTTACCATGTCGTTGGTATTCTCAGGTGTTGATCCTTATTGATCTTATTGGAGTTACCACATTATGGTATTCTCGTTCGTGGTTGATCCTTGTCGATCTTGTGTGGAGATATCATGTCATAGATGCATTGGTTGGTTATTATTATTGATTGTGTGAGCATTCATACTTTATATTGATATCTGGGACTTGCCATCATTTCGGGACAGTTGATCTCCAGATGTATTGTGTAATATCAGTTTTGTCAGAATTGGGATCCGATTGTGCGATCCATCGGATAGAGTCGGACATGGCCAGATTATTCCATATTGGAGATATGTTTATGTTTGAGAATCTTGGTATCGTTTCGGATACAGTACAGATGGTTACTTTTGAATTCATTCGTCACTAAGAGGACGCGAGATGTGGATTATGGTAAGGATTGATTTGATATGGATTGTGATGGGTTGGTAAGGTTACTTCGGTAAGATTACGTGGGGAATGTTCTTACTCTGTAAAATACATTGATATGTAATTGTTTACATGATGTGATCATTACCATTGTTGAGTAATATGGATGACCCCATCGTGAGCTTTATTTTTTAGGTACTCGGAGTTCGAGCTAGTAGCGGTCGTGAAGGGATGAGCTTTCCAGTGATACTGGATATGGCATGCTTATTGATTTTTTGTGTTCTTTTCTGGTTGTTATAATTCCGCTGCAAACACATTTAACCATGTCTCTATCCGCTGCGTGTGTAATTTTATAATGGCTTTCGGTATTTTACCAACTCGTGTATACTTTCTGAATGCCCTTTTGGCGTCTTCGCCTTGTGCCTTCAAATGGTATTTGATGACGGTATTTGGAAACTATATTTTGAAAATATTTAAGTATTTAAAACATTACCGTCTTCGCCTCTTTGGCGTATTTGAAACGTTTTTGAAAATGATTTTTGCCTTGTGGGTTCCAATGTGGGGCCCACGGCACTGTAATATTATCGGTTGGTTTTAGGGGTGTTACAGCGTGCCCCAAGGCGAAGCGCTCAGTCTGACGTACCCTTTCTCCAATAGTTCTCCCAGCTGACTCTTTAATTCTTGCATCTCGGAAGGTGCCATCCGATAAGGTGCCTTAGGAATCGGAGCCGCATCAGGCTCTAAGTCCACAGAAAATTCTATCTCTCGATCCGGCGGTAATCCCGGGAGGTCATCCGGAAAAACATCTGGATACTCATTAACAACTGGAATCGAAGAGAAATCGACTTCGTTCCCTTCCGTCTTCAAAGCATATCACCAATAACCCGAGCAACCTTTATTCAAAAGTTTTACGGCCTTCATGGCGCTGATAAGCAACTTAGGTTGGCCCGATTTATGTCCTATAAACGAGTACTCGTAACTGTCTTTAGTCATCATAGTGATAACCTTAGTACGGTAATTCGTAATTGCTTGGTGACTGTCAAGCTAATCCTCGCCGAGGATCACATCCTCTCCTTCCATATCAACCACAATCAAGTTCGACAACCAATCCGTACCGGCTGTACTCACCGTAAAATCTCTAATCTCCCGATTTCCCACCATTCTATCCCCGCTAGGTAGTTTCATAATGAAAGGATCGCAAGCATTCATACAAGTTATATTCAAACGAGTACACACTCCAAGGAGATGAAAGAATGTGTAGCACCCGAATCAAAAAGTACAAGAACTGGATATGATAGGATATGAATGGTACCGGAGGCCACCGCCGCATCGGGTTCGTCTGCTCGACGCATCTCATAGACTCATGGGTGTGCCGAACCGACGCTAGAATCTCCCCCTCTAGCGTTCTGACTCCGTCCCCGGCCTCTGCCGTAGCTCTGCTGTGACTTTCCAACTGGTTGCCGCTGATTCATACTTTGATCTATAGGCATAGAGGCTGAAGCCCGAGTGTCCAATGTCTGATCTTGTTGGGGACAATAAGTTGCCCTATGTCTCATCTGTCCATAAGCGTGATACTTCAAGGGTGGGAAATTGCACTCTAGATTAACGTGGCCTGGACGACCACAATTAAAACAAGTTACCGGGCGAGTTGAGGTGTCCAGAGTAGAACGAAAACTCCTCTTCCCTCTAACAGAACGTGACGACTGCTCGACAGAACGGTTAGTCGTATGAGGTCTCTGGATGTGGCCACCTTAGAGCCAGAAAAGTTACCAGCAATCTTATGCTTCTTCGATTCTTCCGTGGTATCATTGTGGGGACTTAACATGTCATATGCCAAGGCCCTGTCTTGGTATTCGTTCAAGGTAGTGCAAGCAAACCCGGACATCTAATGCCGTAAATACATACTCATCTGCTTATCAAAGTAACGGATCTTGTCACGATCATCCCGCACTTGATTCTTCACGTGGATCAGCTGCTGGTTGTATTCCACTATCGCCTGTGAGACTGGAATATTCTGTGGCTTAGCCTCGAAAAAGGCTCGGACTCTGCCTTCTTGCACTGGCCAAAAACAAAAATCAGCCTCCAGTAGCTGTTTAAACTGTCCCCACATAGCAGCATGATCACGGGCTTGATAACTTTCCACCAAGTCGCGGCTTCCTTGGTAAGAAAGTACTGAGCAATCGGTACCTTCCTCACTTCTGGACAATTAACCACTTCAAACACTTTCTCTAACTCTGCTAACCAATTCTCCCAACCCATCGGGTCTGAACTGCAGAGGGTGCATATGGATCACATTCTGAAGTAAGGCATCCGATGTCGGGTTTGGATTGTTCAGCTGAACGTCTTGGGCCAGGATAGTCATCTGGTTAGCCAATTGTTGAAGGACATTTGTAACTCCAAAATCTGCATTATTCCCTTGGCCGGTCGACTGGTCGTGATGGCCCTTCGTATCAAGATGCACTGAGTTAGATAAACTAGGGGTGGTTGACCTCGCAACGAAACTGAGGGAAGCGGCCGCACCACGTCCTCATCCGCGTCCATGGCCTCGTCTCTATTCCCTATCAACAGACATTCTGAAAGATACACAAAGCACGTAAGTACAATTAAAATCGCACGTCATAGAAGTGACTGATTCCCAAAAATATCAAATCAGAAGCAAAGCGATTAAGGAAACACTAGGAGAGCAAGAGGTCTTACAAGTACCGGTCTCACTGTGATGATGGCAAAGTAGTGATACTCTAGACAAAAGATGACTCAATCGACCCAAAAGACCTACAACTTAGGTATCCATAAACCTAAGCTCTGATACCATATTCTGTAACACCCCCCAAGTTATTCAGGGTATATTACAACACTGAGTCCCGTCGTGGGAACCACAAGGCTAATTATACGCTGAACTATGAACTTTGACCGATAAGGTCCAAGTACAATCAAATGGAAGACAATAAAAATGGTATTCAAAACCATATCCAATAAATCCGAATACAACACATCACAAATCAATACCATGGCAACACAGGCCGAAACATCAAGGAAACCGAAAACAGTACTCGAGTACTCAAAAACCATCCAAGTACAGAATGGAGGAACTACAAAACATAACCAGTGACAAGACACATCACACTTGCCGATCATCTTCATGTCGACCCGGTACATGCATATCCACTCTCCTGGATCCTGACATACATGAAAGGTATTTCCCCCATAAAGGGGTTAGCCGTCGAATATCAAGTACAAGTATATCGAATATGAAACACAATACTCCTCGACAATAAAGTAAATTTTATCATCATCTCATCAACTCAAGTTTTGTATTCCGGAATAACTAAATCTCATACAATCATAATCAATACATACATGATTAACTACGGAACCGCACCAGAGGCTACGGAACCCTCAGAGGATCCGTCGGTCTGTCCTAGAATGGGGCAGATACATCATAATCACAAAGATCTCAAGCTCCCAAATAGATAAATCGGATGAACCTAAGAAAATCCCCCAAAATTCCCAAAACTAGGGTTCTAAGGAATTTACCTTGATTTGGAAGATAGAAATGGATTGGATGTTGTGTAATTCTTGTTATTAAATCAAAGATGATGAGTTGAACTAGGACTGCCTCAAATCTCCCCAAATCTCCCTCTCCTGTTCTCTCCCGTTGGGAATGAGTAAAAAGGGTTGACTGCCCCTTATATACAACGCCAGGTTAGCGCGTGCTAAAACTAAGGGTTAGCGTGCGCTAACGGGGTCACCCGGTATTCCAATAGCTCCTGTCCTGAGACGTTAGAGTGCGCTACCACACCTTGGCGTGCGCTAACTGGTGTCCTACAAAAAATCTAGTTCACTGCCCAACTCCGCTAGCGTGCGATACGACTGGGCACTAGCGCGCGCTACGCAACCCCTATAGCGTGCGCTAGCTGCTGCCTAGCGTGCGTTACCTGTTAGTCCAGAAAGTAGAAATACCTCACTACCTCTGCCGACTCAGATCATTAGCGTGTGCTACAGGCGATGTTAGCGCGCGCTACTAAACACGAATAGCATGGGCTAACTGCTAGTCCAGAGGGCAGAATTAGCTACTGCCTCTGCCAAGCCCGGACTGTTAGCATGCGCTAATACCCAACGCTAGCGTGTGCTACTCAACAGGAATAGCGTGCGTTAGCTTAGGTCTATCGTACGCTATCTGCGTGTCTCAAAACACCGCCGTGAGGTCCAAACAATACAAACATGATCCGAAAGGCACGAAACTCTAGAATCAACATCGACAACATCTCAATAAGTGTTTACAGAGCGACAAAAGTGAAAGAACGGAGAGGTCAGTAATTCAATAAAAAGTATAGGTATTACAAATTTCTTAGATACTTGGGAACACGGGAAGGAATTGAAGCCAATTTGGCTCAAATTTAATCACTCTGAAGGATCGTCTCTCTAACTTCCATCAAGGAAGTAAGTTGCTAGCCTGTAGCCACCTTCAGAATGTCTTCAGAATGGTGCCAACCCTTCTTCAGCACTTTGAGAAAGTCCAAAATTTTTGAATGGACGTCCGAGTGTGAGGTAGCGCTACAACAGCTCAAAAAGTACTTGACTAACCCTTCGTTGCTGGCTAAAACTGAGAACAACAAAACATTATTCAAGAAAATTTATGCATCATTGGGACTCCTAGCTAAAAGAGCACCTCTAGCGGAAGCATCCTCAAAATTCCTTGTATATCCGACAAGGAAAATTATGGCGAGGGCATCTTTTCAATATATCCTTGTACCTCTCCAAGGCCTCGTATAATGGATTTGAATCCATTAGCTTTTTGCTCTTCAATTTTATGGCCTTGTTTAGAAGGAAAATTTTAAATAGAAATTTCTCGATGAGCTCATTCCAAGTGTTAATACTCCCACGAGCGATGTGCCCAACTAAATACGTGATTTTTCACTAAGCGAAAATGAAAGCAAACTCAAGCGAATCACATCACAGGGGACTCAATCCATCTTAATCGTCTGCATAAAATGAACTAGATGTGCATGTCGGTCCTTGGTTGCAAAACCTCCAAAGTAGTTCCATTGAACCGTAGAGATTAAGCCGTCTTTATCTTTAAATTTGTGGCATTAATTATAATGCTCGGTATGCCTTCAAAATTACGATCGATATGAGGGCAACAATTAGGGATGTCAATGGGTCGGGTAGGGTACGGATATGCCACCTCCATACCATATTCTATTTGATTCGGATCGAGTTCGGGTATTGCCCATCGGGTAATCGGGTACCCAATGGATATTCGGGTACCCGTATACCATATATTTAAGAATATATATCATATATACATATAATGTAATTAGTAAATTTAATTTAGTATAATAAATATATTAAAATATAATATTTTATAAAGTAATATATATAATATATAATATAATATAATATTTTATGTATAATATATAATAATAATATATTTATATAATTCAATCCGGTACGCGGGTCTGCTAATCAGGTCGGGTATTCGGGTAATATATTATACCCATACCCTACCCGTACCCGATCATAAAATTTCGGGTTCGGCCGATACCCGACCCGTTTTTGGGTTTATCCGACGGGTAGGATCGGGTACGAATAAAATTGACATCCCTAGCAACAATAATCACAAATTGCATAGTGTTGGTTCACCTTCTCTTTGAGTCGTGTGCTGCCTTCTGCAACTCGTTTGGCGTTGTGACCGTTTCGTGGTACATCATCCGTGATCTCGTTGCTGCCATTTCATCCGCTAAATCCCTTTTGTCTTTCTTAGCAATTGCATTAGTTTTTATTGCAAATGCTTGAACCTCGGGGATAAATGGCTCTAATGGATTTCTTGCAGAGTAGGTGTTCATGCACTACCTGAAACAGTCTGAAAAATATAAGTAACAATGTAAAATAAAAATTATATAACGTAAAATCGATAGTACTTATCGTAATTTCAATATTTATAATTTCCTTAATTGCGGCAAATTATCAAAAACTTGTTCGCAAAATATGTACTACTCGCAAGTGCATGGAGAAGTTGTAGAAAAAGGAAAGCAAGGTCGTAGTTTAACTGAATTATTATACTAAGTACTAGATCGCAGTATTTGACTTTTGATATAGACGATCGAAATTTTGCATGGATTGTTAATCTAAATAATGAGAACATAAATTAAGTAAAAGGGATTATATTCGAAGGAGTAGAAACCAACATAAGAGGTTTATCAAGTTTATAATGACACTCCAAGACTATAATCTATATTAATTGTTAGATCCTCTTAGATAAATTTTCCGTTGAAGTTCTTTACTTGTTTTTCTTATAAGACAGTCACTTGAGTTGTTATGCAACACCCCAATCTCAATGCGGGTAGTTACATGTTGTATGACCCATCACGGGCCTACCAGGCTGACATCACACATACTAAATGACAAAACGATACAAAAATACCATAACACGACAATACAATGAAGCATTACAAAGTATAAGTTACGCCTCGGCCACAGCCAAAATGTATGAGTTTGACATCATTCAACCAAGTACACAAACATCACATGACATATTACAACGAAAATACAACATTAAATATGAAAACCAACAACAACATTTTCAAAACAACTACTGACTCGAGCTCTTCAACATCCAGTTTGCTTGTTAGCTTCGTGTGCACCACGTGTAGGCTCCTGAACCTCGAGAGTACTTGAAATGCATAAAACATTCCACCCCAACAAGGGATTAGCAACAACCGCTAGTGCAAGTACAATATTTCAATATTTTAATACACAGGCATTTCCAATATCATTTCAAAATCCAAAAACAGTTCATTTCTCACGATATTCCGGAATATCCAATATCAATCATCAGTAAAAACATTACTAGAAGTTAATTCTCATGACAAGGTGCCTTCGTCCAAGTACCTGTGTGCCCCGTCGAGCAATCCCCAGGTGAGAATACCACCGCCCTGACCTGCCCCCAAAGTACCGGTCCTCGGAGGTCCCGTCAAACCTTCCCTAAGTGGGCATCCTCACAACACACAAGCATCACGTTATCATCACATAAATGCATGTCATGAACCATTGCAATAAGGTACTTGCCTGGATTTCTAACACACGAAGGAATAATGAACGAAGAAGGCTTCGGTCCAAATTATCTTCCAGATTTCATTCCTAAATAGAATCGAGACTTAATCAACTACAAATTCACTAGAGAACCAAGAATCATCCTAATTTCTACCCTTAGGGACAAGATATCAAAGATTAAGGAGGCATAACGGTTTTAATCAATTAACGAAGGAAAACTTGGAATCAATCCACAAGACTTCGAAAAAAACATGAAACCATGATTATACAACTATAATATATCATCGAATGTTACAGCAGTTGGAAAAACAAAATCCACCAACACCCGCAAAATTCCCAAAATTAGGGTTCCAAGGAATATTACCTCAAATCTGTGGTGAAAGATGTTAGAAGGTGGATAAATATTTGCTAGGAGTTGAAGGATGTTGATATCTAAAGAGGTTTGGCCAAAATCCTTGCATACACAGCCTTGGAACCGTCTAGATCGTTGGAGAGAGAATGAGAAGTGAAAAATGAGAAAAAGTTAACTACTAAAGCCTATATATTAACACACCTTAGCGTGCGCTAATGGCCTATAGTTAGTGTGCTAAATGGCCAACCTTGGTCCAGAAACTTCGGCCAGGACCCTTTAGCGTGCGCTATACATTTAAGTTAGTGTGCGCTATGATTCCACCGAAATTACCTGAACTTTCTGTCCAACTCCAGAAGGTTCTGCTTAGCCCTAATAACATACGCTATAGAAGAATTAACGTGCGCTACCAAGTCACATTAGCGCGCGCTATCGGCCTACTAGCGCGCACTACCTGTTTAGTCTGTCCTGAATCTAGAACCTTAAACACATTCTGCCCTTACTGGAGTACCGGATTAGCGCGCATTACCAAACATCTCTATCGTGCGCTAATCCACCACCATAGCATGTGCTAATCTACAGGTTTAGCATGCGCTAAGATTGCCATGCACAACACAACTATCAGAACCAAACGAAACATTTTACACAACAACCGATCTATTACACAGTAGTTCTCGGCAAAACAACAAAATGAAAATTACTAATAATATCAAAAAATGTGAATTTTACATTCTCTCCCTCTAACAAAAAGTTTCGTCCCGAAACTTTAAGATATGAATAACTCTGGATATCTCAATCTCATACTGTCCTCGGTCTCCCATGTAGCTTCCTTCATTCCATGCCTTGACCACTATTCCTTTACCAAAGGGACGATTTTGTGTCTAAGCTGTTTTACTCGGCGTTCCAAAATATGAATCGGTTTCTCTTCAAAGGTGGAGTCGGAACCTAATTAAATTTCCCCAAAATCGATAATATGGCTAGGATATGACACGTATTTTCTCAATTGGGAGACATAGAATATATTATGCACCTGACTTAACGATGGCGGAAGACCTAAATGATAAGCAAGATCACCAATTCGCTCTAGAATCTCAAATGGCCCGATATATCTCGGACTGAGTTTACCCTTCTTCCCGAAGCGATAAACTCATCTAGTTGTAGATACTTTTAACAACACGTGATCGCCGACTTCGAACTCCAACGAACGATGTCGATTGTCAGCATACGACTTCTGTCGGCTTTGGGCAGCCAAAAGCCTATCGCGGATTACGGAAATCTTATCTATGGTCTCTACTAACATGTCCGGCTCCATTCCAATCGATTCCGATGAATCATCCAAACATAGTGGAGACTTACATCTTCATCCATATAAAGCTTCAAACGGTGCCATTTTAATTGACGCATGCCAACTATTGTTTTACGCAAACTCAATTAGTGGCAAGTGCGATTCCCAATCATCCTTCCAATTCAAGGCACATGTTCGCAACATATCCTACAGAGTCTGAATTGTCCGCTCGGATTTCCCATCTGTCTGATGGTGGTACGATGTACTGAGCCTCAACTCTGTTCCCAAGGCTCGGTGAACGGACTGCCAAAAATGCGATACAAATCTGCCATCTCGATCGAAAATAATGCTCTTTGGAATACCATGTAACCGGACGATTTCTGCAATAAACAAACGAGCTAACTTCTCGGGTCCCCAATTATCCTTAATTCCCAGTAAATGGGCTGATTTGGTTAGTCGATCAATGATAACCCAAATCATGTTCATCCCCGTTCGGGTCTTCGGCATATTAGTGAAAAATCCATCGTAATATCCTCTTATTTCCATTCTGGAATTGGAAGTGATTTCCGCAACCCTGCTGGTCGTTGATGTTCAATTTGACTTGCTGGCATGTCAAATATTTCTACACAAACTCCTCAACTTCATTCTTCATATTACTTCACCAATAATTGTTCCTCACATCCTTGTACATTTTGCTCGTACCAGGGTGGAGAGAATACGGTGTAGTATGAGCTTCTCTCAGTATGGCCTGTCTAAGCTCTGCGTCTGACAGTATGCAAAGTCTGCCTGAAAATCTCAGAACTCCATCATCCTGAATCAGAAATCCAGGAGCCCTTCCTCTAACTACATCCTCTCTTAGCTGGAATAGTAACGGATCATCCAATTGTTTCGCTTTAATGTCATCGACTAAGGATGAAATGATTTCCAAAGTGTATAATTGGCCCTGAACTCTATGAAGCCAAATATCTATATCCTGCTTGATGATTTCTCGATGAATCTATGATTGAGTCGTAAGTACCTCCAGTATTTGAAGTGATATCGGCTTTCGGATTAGTGCGTCCACTACCACATTAGCCTTCCCCGGATGGTATAATATGTCAAGATCATAATCCTTGAATAATTCTAACCATCGATGTTGTCTCATATTTTAGGCTCTTGTGATCCGTGTAAATATTACATGAAGAACCATAAAGATAATGTCTCCAGATCTTTAACGCAAACACGACTGCCGATAACTCCAAGTCATGAGTGTGGTAATTTATCTCGTATGGTTTCAATTGTCGGGAAATATAAGATATCACTCTACCTCTATGCATTAAAACACAACCCAAACCAAGTCTCGAAGCATCACTATAAACTTCAAAATCATCAGTACCCTGAGGCAAAGCTAACACTGGCACCGAAGTTAACCGTCTCTTAAACTCATCAAAGTTATTCTGCCTCTCGATATTCTATTCAAACTTCTGGGGTTTCTGGAGAAACTAAGTAAATGGTCGAGCGATCTTCGAAAATCTCTCGACAAATCTATGGTAATACCTAGAAAGTCCCAAGAAACTCCGTGTCTCTTTCACATTTTTTGGGGATCCACTCGAACTCCATCAGCCGAAATTATATTCCCAAGGAATGTTACTTCCTTAATACAAACTCACACTTAGAGAACTTTGCATAAAGTTGCTCCATTCTCAAAGTGTTCAATACAATATGAAGATGTTCTGTATGGTCTCATTCGTTTCGCGAGTATACAAGGATGTCATAATTGAAGACTACCACGAACTTATCAAGATAATCAATAAAGACTTTGTTCATTAGTTACATGAAAATGGCAGGAGCATTAGTTAATCTAAATGGCATAACGACAAATTCGTAGTGGCCATATCGAGTACGAAAAGCAGTCTTTGGAATGTCAGAATCCCGAATCCTCAGCTGATAATACCCCAATCGCAAACCAATCTTAGAGAAAATAGTAGCACTCTGAAGCTGGTCGAACAAATCATCTATTAAGGGGAACGGATAGTTGTTCTTGATAGTCAGCTTATTTAACTCCCGATAATCAATGCACAGACGGAACGATCCATCCTTCTTCTTAATGAAAAGAACTGGTGCACCCCAAGGTGATGCACTCGGTTGAATATACCCCTTGTCAAGAAGTTCGCCTAATTGTTTCTTCAGTTCTAACATTTTGGCATGGGCCATACGATATGGAGCACGAGATACAGGAGCGGCACTCAGCTCAAGATCAATGGAAAATTCTACATCTCTATATGGAGGTAGTCCCGGAAGACCATCCGGAAACACATCAGGATACTCATTTACAACTGGAATCGATGATAGATCAATTCCACCGTCATCAGTACTCATGGCATAGCACCAATAACCAATACCGTCTTGTTTCAAAAATTTCATCGCCTTGACGGCTGAAATCACTCTGCTCGAACTACCCGGTTTACGCCCCACAAAAATATGCTCGGCACCATCTTCAACTACTATTGAAATAGTCCGCGTCCGATAGTTCATAATAGTGCCATGCCGACTCAACCAATCATCTCCGAGGATCACGTCCTCTCCCTTCAGATCTACCACAATGAGGTCTGAAGGCCAATCCCGACTCCCAATATACACAAGACAATCCTTAATCTCTCAGTTACCGATCAAATGCTCCCCACTAGGAGTACTTACTACAAACGGTTCACACTCAATCAAGCAATTAAGACCCAAACTTTTCACACAATCAAGAGCAATGAATGAATGAGTAGCTCGTGAATCAAATAATATTGATATAGGCTGAGAAAGTATTTGCATAGTACCTGCAGTTATTAGAGCCTCTACATCATCTGCATGTCTCATTTGGTACACTTGAGGCTGTACCGAACCCATACAAGATGCAGCTTGACGATCTGACCGGCCTCGGCCTCTACCTCGCCCCAAAGTTGGTTGTGGTTGACTAGCTGTAGTCCCCGGGTTCACACTCGTATTTGGTACCGAATTATGTTATTTAGTGAACCTGGTGGCAGCCTCACAATAAGTACCCCAGTGACCGGTCTGCCCGCACGTAAAACAGGTCATGGGAGGAAGTGGACACTCTCGGGATAAATGACCCACTTCATTGTAATTATATCATTGCCCTATACAAAATGCAGAAGGCTCGCCCGGTCGGAAATTTGGAGCACTACTAACTTGATGAACCGACTTCCCGGTAGCGGGATGAGAAGCCCGAAATTTACGAAATCCACTACCCTTGCTTCCCAAAAAACCACCAGTCGTCTTCATATTCTTGCTTTCGGTGCCCGATCCTGATGCAGAAATAACCATCTCAATGCACAAGGCACGATCCTAGCATTCTTTCAAAGTCGCACATCTGAAGCCTGCCATAGCCACTCGAATCCTGGGTTTCATCCTCAAGTCAGAATAACGGATCTTATCCACTTCGATCTTTACCTGCTCACAAACATGGTTTAGTTGTTGATTATATGTGCTGATATCTTTCGTGATAGGTACATCTTGCGGTGTTGCGGTAAAGAAATCTGCAATACGTTTCTCTTTAACTGGCCATGGACAATACTCCTCTTCTACCGCAGCTTTAAACTCGGCCCAGGTGGCCAAACTATCCTTAGGCCTGATAGCTTCCCACCAATCCACAGCTTTCTTGTCAAGAAAATGCTGCGTAATAGGAACTCGCCTCTCATCGGGACATGCGATAGCATCAAAAACCCTACCAAACTGAAATAACCAACCCTCCGAGCCCAACGTATGAGACACACCAGCAAAACGAGGAGGTTGCATTTTCATCACTCCCTAGAGCCACTTACTAGCCCCAGCAATCTCGTTTGCCGGTTGATCATGGTGCCCGGCCTGATTTAACTGAACTAACTGTGTTGCTATTTGCTGAAGTACAGCAGCTATGCCGTGTTGGAATATTTTATTCCAATTTTCATTATAGAGTTTTGATGATTAAGTTGTTAAAACAAAGTAAAACAACAAAGAAGCAAACAAAACAACGAAGGAGTCGAAGACGCAAAAGCTGATCAAACTGCAAAGCTAGCGCACGCTAGTTATGAAGGTTAGCACACACTAACGATACCTGCCTGCAGATCAGACGAGTACAAAGTTACCTGAAGGTAAAGTCACCTGATGAAGATAGCGCACGCTACACCTAAAGTATAACGCACGCTATCGAAGGTATATGACCCTTGTGAAGACTTTCAAACATAGTATGAAGCAAGCAATGACGAAATCATAGCGCACACTACAATTGATGAATAGCGCACGCTAAAGTGTTTGAATTCAAGATAATCAACCCGTTGGGAGATTCGGTGGAAAATTCAGAAGTCAAAATATCCAAATGGATATATGACGCAAGCAATGATGTGTTATTAGCGCACGCTGAGAAGAAATATTAGCGCACGCTAACGGATAGAGATAATAGCCACTGGACTAAAGTTGCAAGCAGTTAATGCACGTAAATGAATATTAATGCACGCAATAGGCGATAGCGCATGCTAAGGAATAATATTAGCGCACGCTAGAGAAGGCTGGCAGTAAAGGCTAGTTGAAGGAAAATGCCTATTAATACCAAACCACTTGGTATCAAACAACACAACAACATTGAGCAAAGCATTCATACTTGAGATATAATTGTAATCATTCTAATTGTTGTATTTGAGCTTATATTGTTTAGTGATTGAGTGTTATACACGAAATCATACAAGAGAGGAAAAAGAAAGGATACGATTGGATTCGGTGTTATTAAGATCAAGGATCCAGCATTGTTAGAATCCCAATGAATAGGTACGTGAGGTTTATCTAGTACCCATAGAAAGCTAGATTGGTTGATTCCTTGTCCAATAGAAAAGGAAAACGGTTTAACTTAGACCGACATAAACACAAGTGATTGAACAGTTTACTCGGAACGATAAAAGGGGAGCTTGTAATGGTTATCCCTCGATCGATAGAAGAGAGGTGCAGATGTTTATCTTTAGCCTGTAGAAAAAGATACCGAGAGAGGACGTAGGCACGTTTGGTTGAACCTCTATAAATCCTATGTTATTTAATTTTCGAACCTTTATTTAAATCGCTTCCGCAACGCGAAAGAGTTTTATAACTCTATCTCCAAATGGCGATACGGACCAATCTTGCTCCAACAATTGGTATCGGAGCGGTAGCTCCTATAAGCGGCTTAACATCCGAGGAGAATATCAAGATGGCGTTTCAACTTGCCCCGGTCGAAGGTCTTGCTCTAAATCGACCTCCATTCTTCGATGGATCTCACTTCATGACTTGGAAGAAGAAAATGTCTATTTTCATACGAGCTTACGATATTGAATTATGGAAAGCCATATGTCTTGGTCCCAAAACTCCAACGAACTCGAACGGAACTCTCAAAACTTTTGAAGAGTATGATGATGCAGATTGTAAAAACGACCACTATAATTGCATAGCCACGCAATTATTATATTGTGCATTAAATTCGGAAGAACACAACCGAACATCCTCGTGTGATAGTGGTAAAGAAATATGTAAAATGCTTGAAGTCACACATGAAGGAACGTCTCAAGTCAAGGATACGAAGATCAACATGCTTCTTCACGATTACGAGCTATTCCAAATGAAAGAAGAAGAATCCATCACAATTATGCTCGACCGATTTTTGGTCATTACGAATCGATTGGCATGTTATGGAAAACCCCTTTCGAGTAGTGAAAAAGTTAAGAAGATCCTACGATCACTACCTTAAGAATGGGACGGAACGGTGACGGCAATAATGAAATCAAAAGATCTAAACAATCTTGATTTTAGTGCCCTCGTTGGTTTACTAATAAATTATGAGATAGTCCTAAATATTGAAATGAAAAGCCGAAACTGAAGGAAAGAACGATAGCCATGAAGGCTAAGATGTTAAGAAATAAAGAAGAAATCCCGGTGGACGAAAGCGACGAAGAATCGGCATATTATGCCAAGAATATTAATAAGTTCTAAAATTTATTAAACCGGAGAAAGAAAGACATCTCGGGCGGAATGAAGAAACTCGACAACAACTGTCAAATATGTGGTAAACCAGGCCACTTCGCGAAGAATTGCCGAGCAAATCCTAAAAAGGAAGTTTTAATTGCCACGTGGAGTGACGAAGCGAGTACGAAGATTTTATCAATCAAAATAACCTCGCACTCATGGCACGAAGTTCATTCGACGATAGAGACGTCAAAAGTCAAGTAAGTACATCCTCTTACGATGAATTATTTGAAGCATTCGAGTTATGGCATACCGATTTTCGGAATGGTTTATCCAAAATAAAATCCCTCCAATTTAAAATTAAATTATTGGAAATTGAAATTTCCAAAATTCTTGATAAAGGGAAAATTTTCGAAATCGATCATTCTCAATACCTTGAAAATAAAAATAATTTAAAGAATGATCTTTTAAAAGTTCAAGACGAACTTAAAACTATGCCAAAGAAATTTTCATGTGGAAATGAAAAATTTGAACAAATGCTTTGTGTTCAAAAGTTTACATTAAATAAACAGGGGTTGGGATTCAAACCACATTCTAAAAACGAATCCTTAAATTTCAAAATAACCTGATGCGAAAAATGTTTAAAAATTGGGCATCATATTTCAAACTGCAAAAGCCCAAGACGGACGATTAAAATAAAAAACATTTGGATTCCAAAGGGAACCGTTATTCCAAACACCGTCCATGTATCGAAACAAAAACAACTATCGATTGGATCACCAAAAATTAATTTTCAACATCGGTATTTTACTCAGATGGAGTATTTTTTTTTTTAAATGGAGATTTTTTGTCAGGGGGAGTTTTACCCATTTTATGCATATTTTATCATATCATATTTTATCATAATTTGGTATACTTTATCTACACTTTTTGCTGATAACAAAAAGGGGGAGAAAAGAGTTGAATGGGATAAAAAGCGTCATGGAAGAATGACGAGAAATAAAAAATAAAGAGGGGGAGAGAAATAAAAAGCAGAAAAGTTGACAAAGAAAACAAAGAAGTTGAAAAATGAAAAGGAGAAGTCTAAAAGGAAGAAAATAAAAGATGGGAGAAACTAACGAAACGATCAAAGCCGAAAACTTTAATTCGTACAAATATATATACTTTATTTTGCAGGTTTTATCCAATTCAAGGTATTGTTTTGTAATCATCAAAAAGGGGGAGATTGTTGGAATATTTTATTCCAAATATTCATTATAGAGTTTTGATGATTAAGTTGTTAAAACAAAGTAAAACAACAAAGAAGCAAACAAAACAACGAAGGAGTCGAAGACGCAAAAAGCTGATCAAACTGCAAAGCTAGCGCACGCTAGTAATGAAGTTAAGCGCACGCTAACGATACCTGCCTGTGGATCACATGAGTTCAAAGTTACCCGAAGGAAAAGTCACCTGATGAAGATAACGCACGCTACACCTAAAGCATAACGCACACTATCGGAGGTATATGACCATTGTGAAGACTTTCAAACACAGTATGACGCAAGCAATGACGAAATCATAGCGCACGCTACAATTGAGGAATAGCGC
The DNA here is from genome assembly GCA_033398695.1 of Orobanche coerulescens. Lineage (NCBI taxonomy): Eukaryota > Viridiplantae > Streptophyta > Magnoliopsida > Lamiales > Orobanchaceae > Orobanche > Orobanche coerulescens. Next base: position 97,120,620 of record CM065807.1, read on the forward strand.
ATGCTAAAGTGTTTGAATTTAAGATAATCAACCCGTTTGGATATTCGGTGGAAAAGTCAGAAGTCAAATGATCCAAACGGATATATGACACAAGCAATGACGTGTTATTAGCGCACGCTAAGAAGAAATGTTAGCGCACGCTAACGGACAGAGACAGTAGCCACTGGATTGAAGTTGCAAGCAGTTAACGAATGTAAATGAATATTAACGGACGCAACAGGCGATAGCGCACGCTAGGAATAATATTAGCGCACGCTAGAGAAGGCTGGCAGTAATGGCTAGTTGAAGGAAAATGCCTATAAATACCAAACCACTTCGTATCAAACAACACAACAACATTGTGCAAAGCATTCATACTTGAGATATCATTGTAATCAGTCTAGTTGTTGTATTTGAGCTTATATTGTTTAGTGATTGAGTGTTATACACGAAATCATACAAGAGAGGAAAGAGAAAGGATACAATTGGATTCGGTATTACTAGGATCAAGGATCCGGCATTGTTAGAATTGCAATCAATATCTACATTGAGGTTTATCTAGTACCCATAGAAAGCTAGATTGGTTGATTCTTTGTCTAATAGAAGAGGAAAATGGTTTAACTTGGACCGACATAAAGACAAGTGATTGAACGGTTTCCTCGGACCAATAGAAGGCGAGCTTGTAATGGTTATCCCTCGATCAATAGAAGAGAGGTGCAGAGGTTTATCTTTAGCCTATAGAAAAAGATACCGAGAGAGGACTTAGGCACGTTTGGCCGAACCTCTATAAATCTTGAGTGATTTAATTTCCACACCATTATTTAAATTGCTTCCGCAACGCGAAGAGTTTTATAACTCTATCTCCAAAGGGCGATACTGATCAATCTTGCTCCAACATGCCGACATCCACATTAGGGCCAGCTGATGGTGCTTGATTAACAGAAGGATCTGGGTGACCACCAGAATTCAAAAGAACAGTGTTCGGCTCCATATGGGATGTCGAATCAGATGCAACATTAGAAGGTGTACCAGATTCATTAGCGGTACCACGTCCACGGTCTCTGCCGCGTCCACGTCCACCACAACCTCTTAACATACTGAGATATAAAAGGATTGAAATTATTAGAACAATTCACAAATCCAAGGAATTCAAGTTTTCCCTATCATGAAGGCAACAAAACGCGGGGTTCAAGGAGTCTTACTACCACGGGTCACCCGGTTCAACGACAGCACACGATGTTGAGCTCGATCAGTTTACATGACTCATATAACTCGACAGACCCAATAACCAACGGCCTAGGTGTTCCCTAACCTAGGCTCTGATACCATAAATGTAACACTCCAATCTCTATGCGGGTAGTTACACGCCGTAGGACCCACCACGGGCCTACCAGGCTGACATCACACATATTAAACGACAAAATGATACAAAAATATTATAACATGACAATACAATTCAGCATTACAAAGTATAAGTTGGGCCTCGGTCGCGGCCAAAATGTATGAGCTTAACACCATTCAACCAAGTACACAAATATCACATGACATATTACAACGAAACCAAATACAACATTAAATATGAAAACCAACAAAAATATTTTCAAAACAACTACTGACTCGAGCTCTTCAACATCTGGTCTGCCGGTCAGCTTCGTGTGCACCACGTGTAGGCTCTTGAACCTCAAGAGTACCTGAAATGCATAAAACATTCCACCCCAACAAGGGGTTAGCAACAACCGCTAGTGCAAGTACAATATTTCAATATTTTAATACACAGGAATTTCCAATATCATTTCAAAATCCAAAAACAGTTCTTTCTCAGGATATTCTAGAATATCCAATATCAATCATCAGTAAAAACATCACTCGAAGGTAATTATCGTGACAAGGTGCCTTCATCCAAGTCCTTGTGTGCCCCTTCGAGCAATCCCCAGGTGAGAATAGCACCACCCTGACCTGTCCCCGAGTGGGCATCCTCACAACACAAAAACATCACGTTATGATCACATAAATGCATGCAATAAACCATTGCAATATGATACTTGCCTGGATTTCTAACACACGAAAGAACGACGAACTAAGAAGGCTTCGATCCTAATTGTCTTTCAGATTCCGTTCCTAAATAGAATCGAGATTTAATCAACTACAAATTCACTAGAGAACCAAGAATCATCCTAAGTTCTACCCTTAGGGACAAGTTACCAAACACTATGGAGGCATAATGGTTTTACTCAATCAACTAAGGAAAACTAAAAATCAATCCACAAGACTTTGAAGAAAACATGAAACCATGATTATACAACTATAATCTATCAACGATTCGAAGTTATATCAGTTGGCAAAACGAAATCCACCAAAACCCCAAAAATTCCCTAAATTAGGGTTCTAAGGAATATTACCTCAAATATATGGTGAAAGATGTTAGGAGGTGGATAAATCCTTGCTAGGAGTTGAAGGATGTCGATAACTAAAGAGGTTTGGCCGAAATCCTCACGTACACAGCCTTGGAACCATCTGGATCGCCGGAGAAGAGAATGAGAAGTGAAAAATGAGAAAAAGTTGACTACTCAAGCCTATATATATAAAAACGCCTTAGTGTGGGCTAACGGCCTATAGTTAGCGTGCGCTAACTGGCCAACCTTGGTCCAGAAACTTCCACCAGGACCTGTTAGCATGCGCTTTACATTAAAGTTAGCGTGCGCTAGCTAATTCCACCGACCATACCTGAACTTTATGTCCATCTCCAGAAGGTTCTGCCCAACACTAATAACGTATGCTAAGGAAGAACTACCGTGTGCTACCAAGTCACATTAGCGCGTGCTGTCAGCTTACTAACGTGCTCTACCTGTTTAGTTCGTCCTGAGTCCAGAACCTTAACAACATTCTGCCCTTACTGGAGTACCGGATTAGCGCGTGTTACCAAACATCTCCAGCGTGCGCTAATCCACCAACATAGCGTGCGCTAATCTACAGGCTTAGCATGCGCTAAGCTTCCCATGCACAACACAACTATCAGAACCAAATGAAACATTACACAACAACCGATCCATCACACAGTAGTTCTCAGCAAAACGACGAAATGAAAATTACTAATAATATCAGAAAAGGTGAATATTACATTTATAACCTCTCTCAATATTGTATGAGCATGTTGATTAATTATACAAATTGACGTCTCCATCTAATTTATCCAATTAAACTCATTAAGACCCTAAATCAAAAGTCTTCATGTTATTACAGATTTCTCACTCTTATAATTAATTATATCAAATAATTGAGAATTAATATTGCCCTCATCTCTCGGACATGAGTAATATTTCTTAAGCATGTAAAATCATTGATTAGTTGCTTAAACATGAAACAAAACCAACTATTTGAATAAGGAATTCAAGAAGAACATTCAATATCAATAAATCATCAAAAATCCAGTGCAATTAATTATTCCCAAATCTCGGAATAAAACAGATTAAATATACATGGTGATCAAAAGATACATAGACATATTATTGATCCACGTGTTTAATAAGATGAAAGAAAATTATATAATATAAGAGGAAAGAATAAAACTCAGATCTATAGGGGTCTCGATCCATCTTTCTTCTTGATTCTGTTGTCATTTTGGCTCTCTTTGATGCAATTTCTAGCCCTTATTGATGACATTGTTACGGTTGTATACTTCAAAGCATACTTTGTGCTTGTATTACCTTATTTTCCTATAACTATCTATGTAAAAATTAATTACATTTAATCGCATATTTTACATATTTATTCACGTTCTCGTTATGCAAATGAAATGTCTAATTATTTTATATTGTAGATAATGTGGTGTTTTGGTGTCACACGGAATATCACAATATCGTTGCCTTATAAAATAATATAATAGTTCACAACCTATATAATTATTAGATAAACTATGTGAAAAGATTGTAGTGTATGCTTGAGATTAGTTGGTCTTGAATATTAGTGTCAGACCCCATTATTTTGTATGTAGATTAGATTATTAATTTTCAATAAATAAAATAAAGTTTACAATATTTCATTATCGAATAAATTTAGTTCTTACCTTATGCATAGTCACATTAGCTAAATAAATTGTATAAGTTCAACAACCTAATTATTTTTATTACTTCAAATTAATAAATAAAAATAATAATATCCTATAAGTTTAATTAACATAATTTTTTAATAAATTTTAATTTATTAGCTAAATGGGCTATTTAATTTAATAGTACGACTTAATTAGTGAACCTAATATTAAAATTTGAACTTAGAAACATTATGGTCTTATGACCATCTAAATAATGAACAACATATCACCTAAACACTACATCAAGCCCAAAGACACATATAGCCAACCATCATTTAATAAATAAATTAAAGTCATATATTATATTATTCTACTACAGTATCGTTCGATGTATAAATATTCTAAAACTCTAATAATTTAATTATTTCAATTGAATTAAATTATATAAATAAGTATATAATTTAAATGGACTTGATTAATAGGCCATAATTTAAACTTGGGCTTGTAGTCATTATAGACTTATGACCTTATTTAAATGCCTTATCATTTTAGAACTACTCCAAACCCAAATTAAACTCAATACAACCCATTATAAAATACCTATTCTATTTTATTATATAAATATAACTAACTAACTAACTAACTAACAAACTATATATATATATATATATATATATATGTAAAAATATGATAAGTGCATGTGGGATGTGGAAGGAGTAGAAGAGGTCTAACATTTATGTGTCTCATACAAAAAAAGTCATGAGATACATTTTTTTTTTTTTTTTTAAAAAAACCGAAATTTATTAACTGGACCAGAAATGTGGGGGGACGAGGCCCACTACACGCCCAAAGAGATTGAGGGAGGACGAGCCCCTCTACACGCCCCAATTAACGACAATAACAGCCGAGGAGATTATTTAAACCTAACATATGGAAAACTATTTTTCTCGAGCCTAATCAAGCCATTAATCTTCCCGGACAGATCAGACGGGCTATAAATCTGAAAATTTCTGAACTTATAACCTTCATTAGCGAGGTGGTCCGCAATGGTGTTCCCTTCCCGATAAATGTGAGAGAATGAGATATCCATGACACGCCTGAATGATGCAATTTTGTGACAGATGTTTAGCACTTGCCAATTACCCTTGTTAGACGAGTTGACTAGAGAAAGGGCAATGGTCGAGTCCATCTCAACCCAAACCTTACGAATGTTTCTTTCGTGGCAAAGGTCCAGCGCTCTCCAAATAGCAAAAAGTTCGACAAAATTATTAGAATGGTTGCCGATAAATTCGTGAAAAGCAAAGATAGGTTCGCCCAAAAAATTCCTAGCAATCCCCCCCACAGCCGACTCCCCGGGGTTGCCTTTTGAGGCCCCGTCTGTGTTGATTTTGGTTGTCCCAGGAGTCGGCCTGACCCATCTCACTATGTAGATTTTTTTCTTTTTTTTTGTTTTTACAATTACATGCAAAATTATTAATAAAATTGCAGGGGCAGAAATGAAGACCCAAGATATCTGAAAGAGCCAGGGCGCCTAGCCAGGCCCGCGGCGGAATGCATTTGTGGCCTTTAATCATGAACAGAAAGTCCCAAATTTGATCTCACACACGCTGAGCCGTGAACGGAATCTGCTTGACCCGCATGTCGTTCCTAGAGCACCAAATAAACCACAGAATGAGTATAGGAATGATGCGTAAAATGTGGATAGCACCCGAGGCTTTATTAAACCAATGGGACATAACTAAAGAAATAGATCTGGTTTGTAAAAGAGGGATGCCCAATAAGGTACAAAAGTTGGCCCAAACCGAAGATGCGATCGGGCCATTAAGAAAAAGATGGGGCAGGTCCTCGGTGCTATCACAACAAAAACAAGAATTATCAGCAATAATGCCCCTCGTTCTAAGGCCGTCCGGAGTGGGAATCCATTTTTTCAAAAGTCTAACCATGAAAAACGACATAGTAGGGGTAATTATTTGATTCCAACAATGTTTTAAAATAAGATGAGTATCATGACGTTGGCGGATAGCCTCCCACGCACTTTTAAAGGAAAAACCGCCGTGGTAGGTAAGTTTCCATACGGCCTTATTAGCGATAAGGCCCGACTCTACATGAGTGGGAAAGGTCATAACATAATCCCCAAGATCCGACGGAATGACGGAGAGAAGTTTGGATCGATCCCACCCGTGTGAAGTCCAAAAATGGTTAATGGTGGTGTTTAGCCGGGGGTTAGAAGCCCATTGGGACAGCGGGCTAAAGTCACACCAATTGTCGTGCCAAAACGAGATATCGCCATCACCAATATACCAAAAAATCCATTTATCAGCTAAGGAACGAATGTCACAAAGATTTTTCCATGTAGGAGAGTCATTGGGGTTGGATTTAACCACCATGGGGTGGAGACGTTTACAATACTTAGCCTTCATGAATTGGGTACAAATATTAGATGAGGTACGAAACCTCCACCAAAGTTTAATTTGAGCCGCTTTAATGATGTCCCAGGACTCCTACAACCAAGTCCACCTTCTTCCTTAGGGTATGAGCCTAAGCCATGTCGCATGATGAAGTCTCTTTCTATTGTCGTTGGAACCCCAAAGAAATTTGTTAAAAAGCCGTTCGAAAAAGATAATGACATTTTTAGGGGGTTTAAGGACTTGGAGACAATAGAAAGGAATAGAGCTCGGGGTAGTTTTAATAAGTTCTAGTCGCCACCCGAGGTAAGTAATAGGTGATTCCACGATTGGAATTTGGCTGGTTTTAGCAATAAGCTCACCATACATGTCAAAAGTTTGATTCCCTTTCCACAATGGGGCTCCCAAATAATTAATTGGGAGACTCGTTTGAGAAAATCCAGTCGTTTGTTTCACCATACGAACTAACAAATTGTTCGGGTTGGCAAAAATAAAAGAACTTTTAGAGTTATTAATTTTTGTCTGAGCTCGCGGTGTAGTGATCTAGGCAATTTTTGAGAATGAGGAGATTATTGTAGGAAGCATTGGTAAAGATTAACACATCATCAGCATAAGCAAGGTGTGAAATCCGAACCTTCTTCCTGATTTTGAAAAACATATCTGGGTGGGCAAGAAAAGTTTTATCCAATAGTCTAGATAAATAGTCGGACGCAATCACAAAGAGAAGAGGCGACAGGGGGTCACCTTGTCTAATGCCCCTGTCGGATTTAAAAAAGCCCACAGGACTCCCATTAATGAGAATCGAAAACCAACAATTTGAAATGCAACGATAAATCATGGCAGCCCAAGCATCCGAGAAGCCGTAGGCTTTTAAAATTTTTAATAGAAAATCCCAGTTAAGCCTATCGTAGGCTTTTTCCATATCTAATTTAATCAAAACGTTTGAATCAGCTGTAGATATGTCATGACAAACTTCTTGGGCCGTTAAAATATTATCAGTAATGAGGCGGCCTTTAATGAAGCCAGATTGGGCTGGGCTGAGAATTTTCGGAAGAAGGCGGCCCAATCTGGTACTGAGGATTTTCGCAATGATTTTATAAGTGGTATTACAAAGGCTTATCGGCCTAAAATCCTTCCAAGCAAGGGGGGAGAGCATTTGGGGATAAGAGAAATAGTAGTACACGAAAAGGATTTGGGCATGGGGTTTCCGGAGAAAAAATCCCACACTGCCTCACATACATCAGTAGCAATAATGTCCCAGCACTTATGAAAAAATAAGGCATTAAAACCATCCGGGCCGGCCACACTGCCTGGATCAATACTAAAAACAGCTTGTTTAATTTCATCCACATCCGGCATGGCACACAAATTGTGGTTATCAACAGTATTAATGAGACAGGGGATAATGTCAGGCTTAATATCAGCCGGAGTAAAATCAGAACATTTAAAAAAAGTAGAGAAGTAATTAACTCCAGAATTTTGGATATCGACGGGGTCCGTGATTTGGATGCCATCCATAATTTGAAAGATTTTGCCTTTGCTCCTTTTGGATTTGATAAGGTCATGAAAAAATTTGGTGTTCCGTTCCCCTTCGAGGCACCATTTAAGATTGGTTTTTTGTTTCCAAAAGTCCTCTTCCATAGCCATCGTAAGATTGAGATTGGCTCTGGTATTTTTTAAAAAAATAAGGTTGTTGTCGGAAGGGTTATTATCAAACTTGATCTCAGCATCCGACACTAGCTCCCTAGCTTCAGCAACTTTAGTGAAAATATCGCCAAAATGTGTTTTATTCCAATCTTTTAAAGAAAGTTTAACTCTCGAAAGTTTGTTCAAAAGTTTGGGCATACCCGACGAATGAACCGGGATCTGCCATGAATCTCTAACAATCCCCAGAAAATCTTTATGCTTGATCCACATATTTTGAAAACGAAACGAGGGTTTAGGTTTGAACTTGTTGTTACCAAAACTACATAAAATCGCCGAATGGTCAAAAAGTCATGAGATACATGTTACTTACTACTTCATACTTTGCCACATAATCCCTTAGCCTTCTCTCATATATATACTATTCTTCACAATTTAATACTTATTTTTACACACAAAAAATCGGAAAATTATTGTGAGAGAGGGAGAGGGAGCCGTGAGTTAGAGGAAGGAGGAGGAAGAATTTCACTTGGTTCATTTATCATCAAGGTAATATAATCATACTTATGGACCTTATTTTTATCTTCTTCATGAATATGACTTAGTACTAAGTCTTGATCATGTCTTAGTACCCTATTTGATTTGGCCATAAGCTTGGTGAAGGAAGGAGAAGAAAGCCATATCAACTAAGCATCATCTAACCTTCATCAAGTGATTCAAGTGGGTAAAAATATTTTCTTTTGGTGCATGAAATATTAAGACTTCAAACATCATTACTTGACTGAAAATAACATTTTGCTGCCATGCATGTAATGATCTTAGTATTTATTCAATTATTATTTGACATACCTTAATTATGTGAACAAATCATGTTATATATAAAATTTTGGTTGATAATGTCATATTTGACCTTTGGGAATTAAAATTCCCAAAATTATATGAATATAGTACTGTACTAGAGTAGAAGGTGGATTAACTGCCGGAATAATCTCACTAATCGAATAAAATTTGAAATAATAGGTCAAAAAGGGGAATAACTAATGGATAAGTGTTAAAACTGTTAATTCTGGACTTGTAACTTAAAATTTGTCTTATAATGTGATAATAAAGTAATTATAAAATTTCACCTAAATCGGAACTCATTAAAATCGAAAGTCAGGGTAAAAATATAAATTTCAAGAGTTCGGGGCCAAAATTAAAACTTATGGAAACCTACTGTTTCGAAAATAAAATTCCTAGAAAAGTTAAAACTCTCTAGACTCATAATAACATAAAAAGCCTACCCCAAAAATTTAAGGTCAATCCGACAAGAAACGAAAAAGATATGACCCGAATACTAAAATATTGATTGAGACAAAATAAAGGGGTGAAATCATAATTTCTAAAAGAAGAAAAATTAAAACTGAACAGAATCTGAAATTACGAGTCATAAGGATCAAAACTCAACTTGATTAATAATTTTAGGAGTTAAAACGAATCCAAACGAACTGATCAAAATTATAAGATAAAACAAAATAAAAATAATAATACTTAAATTTCGGGAGGGCAGAACTGTAATTTATGAATGGAAAAATCCACATGCAACTTACAACTTAAATTCTTTACATCAGAATGGATTTTTCGCAATGAAGTTCATCATTTTCGGACGTCTAATCAGTCTGTCCCGCCTTAACGACATTTATATAAATATAGTAAGTAATACTTAAAACTCAGGAGGGCAGAAGTGTAATTTCCGAAAGGTAAAACTTTCATACAGCATCTTACCTTCAATTCCAATACAATAACAGGCTTTTCAGAATAAAGTTCATAATTTTCGGACTTATAATACATTCGTACCGAATCATCCAACTTCATATAATTAAAATAAAATTAACATTAAAATTCAAAAGGAAGAAGGGCGGAATGGTAAACTCTGACCGGAAAAACTTTCATGCAAATTATGTTCGTCAATCCTTACATCATGGCGGACTTCTCGCAAACAAAGCACGAAATTATTGGACGTATAAATATTCCGTACAGAATTATCAAGTTTATGAATTATTATAAAACACATTAAAAATCTCATAAGAGACCATTTGATCACCAACCGGCTGAATTAATTCCTCTCGATTACTCAAGTCCAGTTATTATTGAATAAAATTATCAACATCTCATAATATGCATGATCTTCATTAATCATGACATTAATTGTTGTTCAATAGAATCGGGAGTAAGTACTGTGCGGAGCTAAGTGCTGCGACCTTCGGGCGGGAGCCACCTCTAGATTCCGTACGAGTACCTCTAGAGTCCCTTTTCTATATATTTTCACTAAGGGGCGGTTAGTCTAAGTCATGAATCGAGCAGCACGGCTGCAGTTCTAGGCAAAGCTACCGTCGTATCCTATTCCCTTGAAGCCGAAGGACGGAGTGTTCCTGAGGTGACTGGGTCATAGAATTCGGGTATAGTCGCGATTATGATATGATTCGGGCATAGACCCAATCTAAGGACATATCTAGCCCAGATAAGAGATAAGGCAACACGTCACCAAGCGTGAGAGCGATAAAGCTCAAAGGCTAATGTTATAGCGACGGTCCAAAAAACGCCCAAGGCTACGGTTATCAAACCAAAGGTCGTGGCGATAGTCAAAGGCCAAACAATGATAACGGTCTAAGAAGTTATAATGAGGCTAAGGGATTATTCATATCTATGACCTCCCAAAGCTAATGTAATATCCGCTAATTCGATTTCCGGTATTTTTTTTTTTGGCGAGAGTCTGTTTTGACAACTCGCTTGGGACCATTTCATCATTCTGAGAATGATTAATTCTGAAGTTTTTGATATCCGAGTTCGTTTCGGTGCCGTTTTGTTGAGTTTCGTGTTTCTTAGCGACTTTTCCGCACTCGAGTTCGATTCTTGTGAATCTCGTTCGAAACTACTGTTTCGAGTTTCCTGTAAGTCTGTTTAACTTTTTTAGACGTGTTGTGAACTTCGGTTTGGTTAGTCGATCACGTATCGTGATTTTCGGGCATTTTGGGCCATTTTGTAATTTACCCAAAGTTGTGGGTATCCGCATTTGTATTTGTTGTCTTGACCCTTTTCATGGTCGCGTGTGATTAATTGTTGCATGGTATTTCATTTCGGGTCGATGATGTTGCCCACGAGCATTTTGTCGTGTTCGTTCCGTGCGATTTCGGATAATTGAGTCGTCGAGTCCTGGTGGTTGGGCACTGGCCGGACGGTTGCGAGTACTGACTGGATGGTTGCGGGCACTGGCCGAACGGGTGCGGCAGGAACTGGCATAGCACACGCTATGACCGGGAGGCAGCGCACGCTACGGTCGGTTAGCTGCGCGCGCTAGTCGGCTGAGATAGTAGGGGCAGTGAGGTTCTGGACTCGGGTGGATCGGCAGGTAGCGCACGCTACTGTCGGACACTGTGCATGCTATGACTGGCAGGTAGCGCACGCTACGGCCGGAAGGCTGCGCACGCTACCTGGCCGAGCAGTCTAGTCCATGAGGTCTCTGGATTGCGGCCCGGGCCGTTAGCGCACGCTAGCTCGGCAGCTTAGCGCACGTTAGGCTGCACCAGTATAAATATGGCCGAGCAGTCCAGTTTCGGTCATTTTTCCCATTTCTCTCTTTCTCTTCCGCGGCTGGAGACTTGGGGATCTTGGAGCCATGATGTTTGTCAATTAATCCATGAAGTTATTGAGTTCATATCATTGATTGATTATCCTATATCATCCTTTGATCCAGCAAATCAAGGTGAGATTTCCTAGAACCCTATTTTGAGAAATTTTGGGGGTTTTGCATTTTTGTCCGATTCGTTCCGTATTGTTGATTAATCCATGATGTGTATGATTAATCTTAGTAGTATTCCTGTGTTTAACATCATTTAATCCATTGTTCTTCGTCGAATCAAGGTATATTTCTTGATTTCCTTCGAGTTGACTTTTTGGGGGATTTGTTCCTGATTTCGTTTTCCATCCGTTTTTGATGAACCGATTGTTGTAAAATGATGTTTTTAAACATATCCTATGGATTGAATATCCATATTTCGATTGGGAAGTCCATTTTCATGTTTTGTCGGGTCAATTCGTGTTCTTGGCCGTTTTGGGGGAAACCCTTGAACTTTCGTCGTTTGTTTCTTGAATTCAGCAGCTTTGGGTCGTACTTTGGAATTCATTTTCGTTGTTATATATTGTTGTCGTTCGTAGTTTATTGTTGCGGGTTGTTGTTCGGTGGAGTCGGTGGGTTCGTAGTCGGTTCGTGCCAACCTACTTCGATTGATTCTCCGCGTTGTGGTTATTCGAGGCAAGTACCTTGTCCATACAATTATTGTTTTATGGGTATGATAATTAGTAATCATCTCCTTGTGTTTATTTGATCGTTTGAATTTCACTTTCAAAGATTCGGTTAGCCTTGTTAAAGGCCCTCTTTCAAAACGCGTGAGTTTTGTGGACATTGTGTTCGTGGATGGTTACGTGAATTACTATGAATACACTTGGTGTTGTCGTTGTGCTTTGATAATATATATATATGTATATATATTATCTCATATCGGTGCGTTGTGATTTGACCTTTGCGTCGTGCATTGTGTTTGTTGCCATTGAGTGAATTACTTGGATATTATTGATGTGATATGTTATTTGTGTGAATGTGTGGATATGGTTGAAGGTCTACGGTGACACATGGCATGTGATCATGTGGTCAGGATGTAACAAGCGATTGATCCAACCCTGAGAGCCTGAGATAATCTACGGTGACACATGGCTTGTGATCATGTGGTCAGGATGCAATAAGTGATTGATCCAACCGTGAGATATGGTGTGTGATTTGTTTAGCTAGCCAGCACGAGAGGATCCTTAGAGGCTTCGAGTAGGATTTGTGGCTTCGTCCCGGTCCTAGGCGATGCAAGTGCGTGATTTGTTTTATCATTGTGGCTAGCTCGGGAGGGTCTTTAGAGGCCTCCAGTGGGATTTGTGGCTTTGTCCCGGTCCTAGGCGATGCTTGTGCGTGATTACGTTGTGTTGATGTTATGTCCGTCGAGGACACGTGATAAGGGTTCTGACCCTGTGAATTGTTAGTGGTTTTCTATTTGCGAAAACAAAAACCTTTGAGTTGTGACCTTGTTGATTTTAGAAATAGAAGGATTTGACAATCCTAAATTGTTTTCTATTAAAACCCCCGAGGGTATTTTAAACCATTTTGCAAACCGTTCTCGTTATTTGTGATCTTTCGGATTTGGAAAGCTTTACCTAAACTCTTGCCTCGGGAAGTATTTCCGTTATATTTAAATCTTTGAGGATTCGTGATTATTAAGGTTCTTGGAACTTGTATTGTATGGCTCATATTTTTGCACTTGTTCTTGCACTAGCAAAACAGTGGAGTTTTGCTAACCCCCGAGTAATCGGGGGGTGGATGTCTGTATTGCATTCATGTTTTGGAGCATAACACAGGGTCGGCATGAAGGATGATAAAAGATGAACGATACTAATCACATGAGGATCCGTATGATGTCGTTGTTTTAGTTGTATTTTATTTCCGCTGCAGTATTATTTTCCCGTTGTACGGGAGTGTGTTGTATTCGACCCCTGCATGGGTATGTAATGTGTTTGAGTTGTATGTATTTATTGAAAGACCAAATCGGTCTACTGAGTCATTTTAGCCTTAAAGGCATTGTTGAGATGTTCGATGTTGTTACTAGCCTGGTAGATCCTTGAGGAAAGGTTCTACGGCGTGTAATATCCCTGAGCGGATTGGGGGTGTTACATAAATGGTATCAGAGCTTTGGTTGTTGAAACCTAGGCTGTCGGGTTTAGTGGTGTCTGTTGAGTTTTGTCTCGTCGGATTTTGTCTGACTGAGTCGTGTCGCAACGCGTCGTCTGAGTTGGTTGGTCTTGATTAGTATCGTGAGGCGATCATCATCTTCGTGCGACCTGTGGTTGTAAGTCTCCCTTCATTGTGATAGTGCCTCATCTGTTGCCAGTTACTGGTATGATTAGGTGTTAAATGCCGTAATCCTCTTATGGATTTTGATTTCCTGATATGTGGTTATTTGACTCTCATATTTTGTTTATATGAGGAGTGTCGCTGGTGATGTATTCTTGACTGTTGGTTTTGTCCGCTGCGTGTATATTTAAAACTGATTTGTTCGTTTGCAAGTGTTTTCGTGAAACCTTGTGCTCAATATGGTATGGAAATGTTTATGGGTGCGATTTACTCAGTCCGGAGGGGCTTCAGATGGACCAGTGGTTTAGCCCCAGTCCTAAGCAAGTTTGAACTGCGATGTGACTGTCTGTTTTCTGGTAAAAGACATGTATTGTCTTGATTTTGCACGATTTGATGCGTGTACTATGATGTGTTTAAACGAATATTGTTACATGAGAATTTTTGGGCATTCTAGCCCATTGAATTATTTTTGAAAACTTGAGTATCTTAGAAAATAAATTTCGAGACGTACTTTTAAAATGAATTGTTTTCTCGTGGTACTTTCAAGGTGCCACAATGTGTTTCAAAATTCTTCTACCTCGACGACCAAAATGTTTTGAGATATTTTCAATGATTTAGAAACGCTTTTGCTTAGGCCCGAGGGTCGAATATTTCCGAAAGTTTTTCACGAAAAGAAAGTTTCCTCATTTTTATCGAATGCGAAATGGTTTTCCAAAGTCTCGATAACGATGTTTCACGTTTGTACTTTTTGAAAGGTGATACTCAAGATCAATCGGTGTTTCTAAAATTATTTTCAAAAGGTGGTTTTCATTTTTTTTAAACCCATCAATTCCCATTTGCGGTCTGGAAATATATGTATGATGTTCGCATTGTCGTTATGATGTTAGCTCCCGAGTATGATCGAATTGGTGGCATGAACGTTGAGGCGTTGCCACGCATTTGTTGTACTGGCCCTCTGTAAGAGGTGTGAACTGGTATTCACTGTTTGTCGCCTCGTGGTGATTTGCGTGTTGTTGTCGCACGAGTGTGAGCTTTTAAAGCTTGGGTTTGTACGTTTATATACATGGGTGATTGTTTCATGATGTTTGTGATTGTGTGCTGGCTATCGTTCGGGCTGTTGTAATCGTCGAATGATGCCGTTGTTGTTGTTGTGATTTTTGTATGTGTTGATATGTTATGCTGAGTTGGCATATCCGGTATCTTGTTTTGCGATGTTACGTTCCGTTGTATCTAGCATTTGCATATTCGGTACGCCGAGCCGAGGCGTTTCAACCATGATGTGTCGGGGGCATGCACGTGCAATTTTTCTTCTCGTGAGGAACGCATTTCAAGTGCGGACTTGAGGGACACATAATTCAGTTTTGCGAATTGGCTACCGAGACTTTCGGAGTTCGTACTTCAGCACAGATATTAGGATCGGCTCTGAGAGGCCCATGGGAGATTTTTCTGTCAGTTACTTTTTGTGTTGTTACCTTGTTTCCGTTGTTGTGAGTTGCGGGGACGACATTTGTTTTATAAGAGGTCGGATGTAATACCCGTACTATTTTTGACTTCTGCAGTTTCTCCTTCTAAAGTCTATCGACTCGCTCGTGTTCGTTGATACTTTATGAACTTGTTTTGTATTTCGATTTCATCGTTCGAATGGGTTGTTCTTTTAAGGAGGGTAGTATGTAATATCCGCAAATTCGATTTCCAGTAATATTCGTTTTTTGGCGAGAGTCCATTTTGACAACTCGCTTGGGACCGTTTCATCATTCTGAGAATGATTAATTCTGCAGTTTTTGACATCCGAGTTCGTTTCGGTGCCATTTTGTTGAGATCCATGTTTCTTAGCGACTTTTCCGCACTCGAGTTCGATTCTTGTGAATCTCATTCGAAAATACTGTTTCGAGTTTCCCGTAAGTCCGTTTAACTTTGTTAGACATGTTGTGAACTTCGGTTTGGTTATTCGATCACGTATCGTGATTTTCGGGCGTTTTGGGCCATTTTGTAATTTACCCAAACTTGTGGGTATTCGCATTCGTATTTGTTGTCTTGACCCGTTTCATGGTCGCGTGTGATTAATTGTTGCATGGTATTTTCTAGTGGGAGAAAACGAGTCGAAGATTTTCTCGGATTCAATTCAAGGAAGAAGACCATGATAATTGGATAATTTAATTATCCATGCTTTTATTTTGGTTATACTATTTTGGATATATGGCACGTATGAATGTATGCGTGATATGTTTCTTGCATGTTAGGATGAGAAAATCAAAAACTTTAAGGCTACTATAACTAAGTGATTAAATTAATTTATTTTAAAACAAAATCAAATTGGCCTCCATAATTTAAATTGTGAAGTAATTAGCATACGCGTTGATATTAGGGTCTTCCTCCATATCGGATGTGCTAATTATAGGTTAACTAGTTTTAAATTTCAAATGAAAACAAAAGGTAAAAATTATTTTTTATGATAGAAACTCTTCATCTATAGGACTATTATTTAAAAGATAATATTTTAAGGTTGTTAAATTATGGTGTTCAATTAGGTGTATTAATTAATAAGCTCCCCACCGGATTCTATGCTAATTACTACATGGCCAAGAGGAACTAATTATTAATTTTACTTGTCATAACGTGAATTGACTAGAAAGCAAAATTAAAGACGTAAAACTCTACTTGAATAATATGTGTGTAAACGTCCACACGATCGTGGCTTGCATATGCGGGTTTTTCGAGGTGTTGGTTGCTCGCATATATATTGTGTTTTTGAGGTTTTTCAATATATTTTGCGATGCATTATGTGATGAATGTTTTAGTTTTATCTCAGATGTCTTTCAATCCATTTGATGTCATTCTCAAAGAAAATAAACTAGATGGCACTAGCTTTGCTGATTGGAAACGTAATCTTAATATTGTCCTGACTGCTGAAGAACATAAGTCTGTTCTAACTGAGGAATGCCCATTGGAGCCAAATGCGGATTCGACACCCGTTGAGGTGAAAGAATTCCTCAGATAGAAGAAATCTGATGAGATGGCTTGCTGTTATATCTAGGCTTCTTAAGCAAATGTATTGCAGCATCCGTGTTAGAGTATGGGGACGGCCGCACAAATGATGAACAATCTCGGTGAGATGTTTGGTCATCAGAACCGGGAGGCTAGTAGAAATTCTATGAGGGTCTTGATGACGATCCAAATGCTTGAAGGAACCCCGGTAAGGGGTCATGTTCTAAAGATGATTTCTCATCCAAACGAACTTGATATCTTAGGGGCAACTATAGATGTGAAAATGCAAGTCGATATCATCCTAGACATAATTTCTAACATAGCTTCAAGCTGCGGAAGGTCTCTTCAAGAAAGGGTATCAAGTTTTTGTGGCAACTGGTGTTTCGACATCTAAACGCAAGTAGGGGAAGAAGATGAAACAAGTGGGCCGGAACCAAGTGGCAACTCTCAAGGTTAAAAGCATGGCTCCTCAGCCTGAGGTGAACAAAAATCCAGAGAGAAAGTGCTACAAGTGCGGTCAGAAAGGACATTTTAAAGCAGACTTCCCTGCTCTTAAGAGAGGTATATCTCGTGCACTAGTAGTCAAAACATGCTTGGCAGCTTGTTCTTACACTTCGTGGATAGGTTATTCAGGCTCCACTGATCATGTTTGCTTTGACTCGCATGGTTTTCAGGTAACCAAGCATCTTAGTTCGGATGAGATAACCATCAACTGGGGAGATTATTCGAGGCTTATGGCTATTGCAGTGGGAGTCGTGCAATTAAATATTAATGATAAAATATTAGTCCGCGAATATTTTTGAACACCCTTAGTGGAAAGTTTGTTTTAGAGAGAAATTGTGTTGAGTGAGTTTGTGTTTTTAAAGAAAGTGTGTTGAGTGAGTATTGACTACTGTGAGTAAAATAATTTGTTTGGACCGCCTAAAATATTTTAGCACACCCGCATATTTCTTTTAGTGATTAGTTACACTTTTTTTAAATAGAAACGGCTACACCAAATTTTGTGTTAGCGTAGATATTCAATTTAGTCTATGGTAACAATAATAACGTTAGAAAAATGTGTTGCCTTAAATCAAATTTGACAAACTTTAAGGCATCTTAGGCTACACTTTTGCTTGTAACATAAAAAAATTGTCGTTGAAAGCCATATATGGTGTAGTGTTAATAATATATTGTTAGTACCAGATTTTAGAATGAATTTAATTTCGGTTTCTAAATCAAAATGTGGTGGTTATTTAAATTATTTGATGATGATGCTATTATTAGAATAAACGGTGAATATATTTGCATAGGTATTTATATTGATGGACTGTATGCCATTAATACAGCACAAACTCCCATGTATAAATTTAAATCGCTTAACTCTTTGTCTAGACCTAAAAATAGAAAAGAACCTTCGAGCATAAACCAAACATATCTGTGAAATTTACAGTTCGGTCATGTAAACCTTAGGAGGATTCAAAGATTGGTAGATAATGGCATGTTGGATGACCTCCAAGTTGAGTCATTTCTAATTTTAAGACCAAGGGAAACTGTGCTCATAATGTGTTGGAATTGGTTCATACGAATGTATGTGGTCCAATGAACGTCCAGGCTAGGACTGGTTTCGAATACCTCATCACATTTATAGATGATTATTCGAGATATAGATACATCTTTTTGATGCAACGTAAGTCTGAAGTCTTTGACAAGTTCAGAGACTTCAAGGCTAAAATGGAGAAGCGTCATGGAAAGAGTATCAAGTCACTATGATCTGATCATGGTGGAGAATACTGATGGAGGACTATTGGTTGGTATCGCCGTTTGGAGATAGAGTTATAAAACTCTTTTGCGTTGCGGAAGCGATTTAAATAAAGGTGCGGAAAATAAATCGACATAGGATTTATAGAGGTTCGGCCAAATGTGCCTACGTCCTCTCTCGATATCTTTTTCTATAGGCTAAAGATAAACCTCTGCATCTCTCTTCTATCGGTCGAGTGATAACCGTTACAAACTCGTCTTCTATTGGTCCGAGTAAACCGTTCACACACTTGTCTTTTTGTCAGTACAAGTTAAACCATTTTCCTTTTCTATAGGACAAGGAATCAACCAATCTAGCTTTCTATGGGTACTAGATAAACCTCACGTGGATATAGATTGTGATTCTAACAATACCGGATCCTTGATCCTAATAACACCGAATCGAATCTTATCCTATCTTTTACCTCTCGTGTATGAGTTTTGGTGTATCACACTCAAACTCTTGACAATATAAGCACAATTACAGCAACAATAGAATATATATCAATATCTGATCAATATATCGATTGCTTGAAGTTGTTGTGTGTTCAATACCATAGGAAGTGGTATTTATAGGCTCCAAAGCCTCAACTAGCTGTTAGCTCCATTTTACTGTTTAGCGTGCGCTAGCTTTCTTGCGTAGTGTACGTTAAGCTCATTATGTACATTATGGATGTCCTATAGCGTACGTTATCGAATTCTAGTTTCAGTCCAGTAGCTTTAGTTTCTTCCTTACATACGTTGTCACTTCAAATTATGTACGTTATCTTCCTGCTCTAGCGTACGTTAACTATATGATGTAACGTACGTTAACCATATATCCATTGTGCAATTGTCAAAGTATCAGTTGAGCGCTTGACTGTGACCCGGAATCTTCCAACGTTCATCTGATTTGAAATCTCATTACGTACGTTAACATATATGTGTTATGTACGTTAAATGGACTTCGATAGCGTGCATTGTGCAATGCACATAGCGTGCATTAAGCTTATCTATCTGCAGTCAGCTTTCACTCGTCTGATCAGGCTGTAATACCCGTTATTTTTGTTTCTATATTTTTAGTTTCTAGCAACTCCTTTGTGTTAATTGACATATTCTGGACATGTTTTGTTCAGCACTTTTCGTCATTCGAGCGAGATTTTATATTATTTCGGATTAATCGGCATACTATTTCGACTTTTCCATATATAGGTTCGACTTTGTAAAATCACCATAAATTCTTGAAAACTCCAAAATTTATGAAACATTATAGTATGATATTGAATCAAGTTATCTTTCCAACGGTTCAAACGGCGAGTCCATCCGAGTTCGTATGAAAAATTTATGTTCATATTTGTAAAAACCATCTAGACAAATCCAGCTCTGCCCATTTGACACGACCGTGTCAAATACGACACGGTCGGGTTGGTCTGGAAGCAGCATAAAACGTGAGAAACAGGTTTCTGAACCCATTTCTTCATTCTTCCTCTTCATTTGCCGATTTGGGCGATTCCCAGACGAAATTTCGTCGAAAGTTCATCAATATTTCATCCTTAAACATAATCATCAAGGTTTTGGTGTGGATTAACAACATCTGATCCTTGTTCTTCATCCGGATTGAGGTAATTCTTTGAAAATACTTTTTCAAGCTATTTTGGAGTTTTGTTCTTGATTTCGATTCTAGTCTATTTTGATGAATCGGTTGATGTTATATGATCTTATTAATCATGATTTATGGATTGTATATCCATATCTTCGGTTCGTTCAAACTAGTTGATGATCTTAGTATTCTTAAAGAACCGGGAAGATTTAATGTTCGATTAAATGTTCCCATGAGTCTTCCTTCGATAGTTTGGTGTGATTTCTGTTGTTGTTGGTCTGGAACCTCATTGTGATCGTTTTTTCGTTGTGTCTTGTGGAAGTTGTAGGTTTCGAGGCACTTCGGTCGAGCCGTTTTCATCGGAGTATTTGCTTGCTGATTCTGAGGCAAGTATTCTATTTATACGATTTGTGTCTTGTGAATAAAGTTTACATATTGGATTTACAATGATTTGGTTTACATTCGTGGATATGATTCGTGAGATTTGATTATTCGAATGTTTGTTGGTATTAATGATATTCTTGCTTATTTAACGTTGTGAAATTGTGTTGGTGATGTTAGTTGCGTGATTCGTGTTGGACTTGATTGCTCGGGTTTGATGTCTTGTGTTGATTACGATTATTGTGTTGGATTGATCTTGGACATGTATTTTGGTGTATGATTGGATGTTCGAGCGTATTTGTATTATGGTGTTATTCGTGGTGATGTGTTGCATTGTTTGATATGTGTTGGGAAGTGTGTGTGTGTGGTCCAGGTACGGTCCGTGTGACCTCTGGAGTTTGGTACATGAGGTGCACGAATAGTGTGTGTGGTCCAGGTATGGTCCGTGTGACCTCTGGAGTTCAGTACATGAGGTGTACGAACAGTGTCTGTGGTCCAGGTACGGTCCTTGTGACCTCTGGAATTCGGTACACGAGGTGTACGAACAGTGTGTGTGGTCCAGGTACGGTCCGTGGGACCTCTAGAGTTTGGTACATGATGTGTACAAATAGTGCATGTGATCCAGGTACGGTTCGTTGTGATCTCTGGAGTTCGGTACATGATGTGTGCGAATAGTGATTGTGTGGATAGTGTTTTGATGTTAAATCTCAGACACGTGATGATATGTTCACTAATGTGTTTTGAAATAAGAACCGGGCTGAGGCCTTGATGATTTTTGATAGAGGTTTTGTAATTTGGGACTCGAGGTCGAAAAGAAATTATACTTTAAAAACTCCCGAGATGCCGAATTTAATTTTAAAAACTTCATCACTTGTTTTGCTGATTAATAAAACCTCTCGGGAATGCTTTGACAATTGATTGTGTTATCTGATTCGTGATTGATTTCTGCTTGATACATTTCGTATACTATTATACTTGCACTAGTAAAAGAATGGAGTTTACTAACCCCCAAGTAATCGGGGGGTGGATGTCTGTTTTGCATCCAGGTACATGCAGGTTCGGGGGAGCAGTCACAGGATTAACACAGGAGTTAATGAGTTGCGATACTAATCAAGAGTTGAGAGTTTCGTCGGCTTATATTGTATCGACCGAGTTGAGAGTTGCGATACCAAATTATTTATCCATACTATATCGGTCCCACTCTGTACAGTACAACTGAGATAAAATAATGCGAAAAATTCATAGTGAAATTATAGGATATTACATATATACCCACTTAAATAAGTTTCGTCCTCGAAACTCAACACCTGTCATAATCAGTATCTCTATCCCAAAATATCTCAAAATCACGACACCATACTCAAATAATCATCATCAAAACTGAAATAACTGAAAGAACATACTTATAGGTCCGTGAAGTCGATGATATTCCGTGATACCAGCATACGACGGTTAGGAATATGACCTCGAATGCCACTCAGTGGATGTTGAGTGAGGGCATTGTACTTGTAATTATGTAAATCATTTATATAAGGAAATGAATGTTTCTTTATTTACTGGTAGTTACTGGCGTTCCTAACTCGTAAATATACGTATAGAAACCAGTCTATGTATTTGAGAGCAAAACGTTCCACTCATTATTGGATAAGGGGGTCGGCACTGGAAAGGTTTATAGCTCAAATACTTAATCGTTCGCAAGTCGATGAAACTTGACTGGGCGTTAAGTTTATGTGAAGACTTGTATGACGTGTTCTTTGACATGGAGAGTGCCTGTCGAACACTAATGAGAAGTGGGAGCACACTGTTGTATCGAGATTTATTCACCTCGACAGGCGATCAACTACAAGGCCGAGCGACCGATTCCACAACCAATCAAGCTATGGCAAACTCGCCTAAGCGAAGATACCGGACCGCCTTCAGGTACCCAGCGATCAACACCCAAGGTGATCGCCCTTTGGAACCTAGCGATCGACTCTAGTGCCCGTCTAAGGACGACCGTCCTACGCGCCGAACAGAGACGATCGTCCATCAAAGTTCACGAAGACTGGATCTCAAAATAGCACCCATGTACAGGTCCGAGACAAGATCCGTGTTTCATGGATTGTTGACCACCAACAGCTGTCTCTGACAGGGGCAGCTTTACCTACCGACAAGCTCGCGGAAAGGCACAAGGTGGGACCGCCCGTGACAGCGACTCAGACGCATGAAGGCTTCTCATTGGACCGCGCGACTGACTGCCAGCAACTCCTGCAGACTTTAAGGAGACAAGGCCATGTGCTAAAAGGCGATCGCCCAGCAGGTCCAAGTCCTATAAATAGAGAACCTCCTCCTACTGGAAAAAGGTTCCAGATTCAGTTCCCAATTCGTTCACTTATATTCCGAATTCATTCACGGAAATACAGTAGAACATACATACCATCAAGCTCCCAGCTTTCTCTCCTGAATCTACCTCAGGATTTCTCTCCCAGAACCTCTCATCCAGAAGACAGTCGGCAGAGGCAAGAAGTCTCCACAGTGCAGATTCCAAGAGACATACAAGCCCAGGAGCTTAAACATACAGCTAATACACGCCGTGAGAGACTGTCGATCTCTCACTGCCGTCTCAGGTCATCTACGTTGTTACAAGAACTCACAGAGCATCATATCTGGTTCTTCCGGCAATCTACACGGTCACTAGCTAAGATAACAAGAATCTTTACACTCATTGTAATTGTATTCTTACATTAATACTTGTATCCCCGAATATTTGTATTAATAATATCGCGCGAGAGCATTCAAGCCCGGGACTAACAACCCCAACAAACCTTGTGTTATTTACTTTTCTCACGGAAGTGTTCTCGCATTTGTTTGCTATCCACTCATCCAGCAATATCTATCTCTGGATACTATTTTGGGTAGCAACAATTGGCGCTAGAGGAAGGGGATCTAACCCTCATTTTATTCCTACAGTCTCGAAGAACACTCACTGTTCTCCGGGGCATATACCTGAAGAAACACTCACTGTTCTTCAGAGAAAGCTTTCAGAATCATGTCTTCCACCTCCACATCGAAGAAAGCCGCTAGCCGATCCACCAGACGCCTCCTTCCATCTCAGTCCGAGCCACAACCGATGGCGGAGGGTAGCCGCCGCGGTCCGAGACTCTCGATCCCGCCCCTGAGGGACGACCCAAGCCTCTCGCTCGATCAGTTCCAAACAGCGGAACAGATCAAGGAGGCCATGGCCATCCTACAGGAGCGACGGAGTGCTCTCGACGCGCCGCCCGCTATCACCCCCCCAGCCATCCGCCGCATGACCAAACGGAAGTACAAGGCGATACTGACCAAGCGATCGCCAGGAGGCTCTCATTCGCAAGAAGAGGCGCTCGCCAGCCGGGGCACCTCTGTTTTCGATCGTCTAGGCAGCGACCCATCTTGGCGACCGAGGCAGTCCGGCCCCAGCCACGAGACGATGGAGCTCGAGTCCGTCACCAGGAGTTCGGCGTATCCAACTCCCAGAAGGCAGGCCAGCCATCTGGCTCCCCCTGCCAAAGAACCAAGGTCGGCAGCAGCAGAGTCGGGAGATCGGTACACGATCGTCTTGGCTCCCGCTCCAAAAGCCGATCCACGAGCGACCAAGCTACAACAATGGCCGCGATGCAACGGCAGCTCGACGACATAAAGGCGCTCCTGGAATATGGGGCAGGCGCCAAGAGCAAGGTCGTCGGGCCGAGCGAGCTGCTTGCGGTCCACATCGAGCTGGCCCCCGTACAGCATAAGATCGCTCCTCCGCAAACACCTCTGTACAAGGGGAGATCAGACCCCGAAACTCACCTGAACAAGTTCCACATCTACATGACCGGGTGTGGGGCATCAGACGCGACGAGGTGCCGAATGTTCCCACTGACGCTGGACGACCTTGCCTACAGGTGGTACACCTCATTGCCGCCTCGATCCATCAGTTCCTTTAATCAACTGGCGAACGACTTCACAACATACTTCGCCAGCAAGGTCGCTCGGCCACAAGGTCCCCATCGCATGATGCAGATAAGGCAAGGGGAAGAAGAGTCCGACTCGGACTATATCGACCTGGTAGACGAGATCATCCTCAACGGCGAGCCCGTAAGCAATGAGATTGCCCTATACTCGGTCTTAGGAGGATTCCATGGTCTTTCGCCTATGTTCAGGCATCTTACGAAGGACAGTGCGACCTACGCGATCTTCCGTGCTAAGGCCGCAGACTTTCTGGCCAGGCAAAGGTTTCTTCTTAGCCTATGAGCGTATGATCGGCACGAGCAGCGATCTCGAGTCTTCGGCCCGATCGCGGTATCAAGCAACATCATAAAACCGGAGGACTCGCTCGCCATCTACGATTCATCATCTAACATGGTGGACTACGGGCAGATCGCCTCCACCGCTGCGTGCCGTCGAAGGTCGGCATTTAACATGATGATCTGAGGTGGAAGAGTGCAGCCATAGTCCTGGTGGTCGATGGAACCGACTGCTTAGGCCATGCAAGGTCCCTTTGGGCCAAGATCGCCCGCCCATCGTTTAAATACGAGGCCGGCGTAGTCTGAGGGCCCTCCAAAACTAATCAGTGGACACGATCGCCCGCTCTCAAAGGTTCATCATTTAACATGGTGAACCCGGACAATGCGACGCGTCACTACCCCCGTCTCAACGTACACCGTCGAGGGTCTCTATCTTTATGGCGGGCCGAGGTGGAAGCAGAGCTAACAAGCCGCGAAAGTGGAGTTGATTAATCTGACGACGCCCCGTGCAAGGACTCCTCCAGACCAAGACCGCACGCCCTTCGTTTAAATACGAGGCGAGGCGCAACCTAACGGAGGACCCTCACAATAAAATGAGTCACGAGACAGACAAACTCGCTCACGCACAAGACATGGTCATGGAGTCGGTCCATCGAACTCCGCGACTATGCACGGTTCCTCAAGATGGACGACCGTCCTCGAGGATTCGACAAAATTGAAGACCACTCACTCAATGAATTATTTTCATCCCCTTACTTTCACTAAGTGAACAAAAACAAGGGGGAAGAGTGCGGAATACCTATACGACGATCGTCCCTATCGAGTCACATACGGAGATCGGCAATTATTCAGATGTTCGGGCAGCGATCGAATTTGTTGTAAAAGTTATCTATATGAGTTTATCAATTCACGTAGACCTACACTTGCAACGACCTCTCCTCACACATTTGTACAAAGTCAAGCAAAAGACTCAAAAATAGCAGTCATTCAAGTGAAAAATGAGAGAATCAAACATTCATTTCATTACTTGAAGGAACAGAATACATGGTCGCCCGAAGGCCTAAATGCTACAAAAAGAAAGCTACGAACTACAAGGTAATAAGCTAAAACATTAAAAATGAAGTGCCTAAGGCCCCTGCCTGGCCTTCGCCTTCAGCCTCCGGAGCGGCCTCCCCATCTTCCGGAGCGTCGGTATGAACAAGGTTGGCCAGAGTCGGATACCAGCTCAAATCCACGCCGATATCCGCGAGATCCAAGATCGGCAAGGAGAAAGCGGAATGGAGAGGATGCTCCAACGCGTACTCCTTGAAGTTCTTAGCAAGAGGGCCGACCTCCAAACCTCCCTTCTTAGCATCCCGGATCGAGTCGGCGAACGCCATATAATAGGCGAACTCGCTGACAAACTCCAAGTTTTGAAAGGGATCGGCCTTGGTCGCCTCTACCTCCCCTTTCAGCTCCGCCATCACCTGCTGCGTGCCTTGGAGCTTGGTCTCCCTTGCAGCCGTCTTTTCCCGCGACTCCGCCAGCTCGCTAGTCAACCGAGCGACCATCACCTTCATACGATCATCCTCCGTCTCAGCGGCCTTCTGCGCCCGGACGGCATTTATCATCCGATCCCGAAAGCGGTCGACCGTCACCCGGGATAGCTCAGCATCCTTTCTCGCCAGCTCAAGTTCTTGGCTTGCCCGATTAGCTGCAGCCAGGGAATCCTTCTCCATTGCCACAATCTTGTCGGCGAACTCGGCGTTCTCTTTCCGATCCGCCTCGAGATCCGCCTGCAGGCGAGTAGTGGAAGGACGCCCCTCATACTCCTGCACAGCCTGGGCAGCCATGGTCGCCGCCTGGAGAGAAAGGGCGAAAGCAGCCTGCATTGTACTCCCAGATTGCTGACGAGCGATCGCATCCAGATCGGTCGTCCAAGCTTTCGGTAAAGCGGAGACGGCCCGGTTGACGTACAACGGGATATCACAGGATTGGCGAGGAGATCGACTTGCTAGGAAATCCCGCACCATCGGCGGGAAAGACGGATCAGTGATACGGATCCTGCATCAAAACACAAAGTTAGCCCATCTCCCTCGCAAATAACAAGTCTCAACTCAGCAAGCAAAGTCTACCTCTCGGCTGTAATACCACCAGTATTACATGCTTTTTCACTTTATGCGCTCACGTCCATTTCTTTTATTTGATAAATAAATGTACTCCATTGCGATAAAACATATTTTGTATAATATGGTTGTACTGTATTCTTCGCATCTGTTATTTGTGTATTGTGATGGTGTGATGATTGACGAACTTTCAGTGACATACCTCGATGTCGTTAGGTAATTATCGGTGCGAATATGACGGTGGCCAACGTCTTGTTCCCCGAGAGATTTCCAGACGACATGGAGAGGGAGTCGTGTCATAAGAAATTAATGTGATAATGATTTAGTAAACAAAATTGGTCCTTACGTATGTTATACTACGAGTCATTACGTACGGTATATCCGAGTCATTACGTACGTTAAAGATCGGCCCTTACGTACGTAACATCGGTCTTAGGTCTTCGGACAGGAATCTTCGTCAGGTAGTACGCATGCCGACCAAATTTCGGCGTGATTGCGACAGGCAAGTCAACGAGGTGTTACGTACGTTAACCCGTTTTCGTTACGCACGTAACGATGTGTGTAAATTGTTCCAGTGAGTTCCTTACGTATGTTAATACTTTACCATAACGTACGTAAGGTCCCTTACGTACGTAAACCGTCAGGCATAACGTATGTAAGGGCAATCTGAGTTTATAAAAGAACACTTTGCCTTCCATTTCTTCCGTCCCAAAAATCATTCTTCTTTCATATACAATGCTCTCCACCATCCTTGAACCAACTCTAACCTCCTAATTCAAGTGCTATCCTATTAGAGTGCGTTAATCAAGCTTCGGGGAAGGTCTTGAAGGTGTTATCCTCTCGTTCTCCTTCGTCCACCGTCGTTCTTCATCATCTTTCGTCAGTAAAGGTAAGTTTATCCAACCTTGAACTTATTTCAGTGTTGTTTAGTAGGTTATAGTAAACCTCGGATGCCTTGGGTAGCTTAGAACCCATAGTAATAATCAGACCGGTATATAACTATCGCCATTGTTAATCGACATCCATCGAAGCTAGAAGTTGGAATGAATAATAATAGAACTCATAATCATGTTGCTAATCACCAACTTCTCGGAATCATATTTGAAGGATTTCATGTATAACCATATTATCATGTTGAATAAAACCGTTAATAAATCCATGATGAACTTACCAGCAAATTCTAGTCGAATAGATACCGAAACAGGTTAGGATGATGGATTAATCGTTCTAGACTTGCATATTAAGACAACGATGAAATCTAGGTGATTGTTGGTTATAATTAACGTAAGAATGTTGTGTTAAAACACTATTGTTTAGCGGAGGGATAATGTATAAGGAATGTTGTTGAACCTAAGAATTTAATGGCACGGATTATGGTTAGAAATAGAGAAATTCGATTCCGACATCATAAGCAACTAGGGTAGGATTCTAACAGGCGGGAGGGGGAGGAACGTAGTTGATCATCCTTGTTATCATAAAATGTTAATCGACAAACATGTAATAGGTCGGACTTCCAAGTGTGATCGTTTAAGCCGTTGCCTTGTCAAGAAATAACTCTCGTCGGATTTGAGGCAAGTGAATCTTGCTCAGACTTTACGTCTTATAATTTTAGACATAGTAAATGTTACTATTGTGGAATGGTGCTCTTACGATTATCTTGTCCGGAGTATTCCCGAGTAGATACTACCGTGACCCTTGGACGCGGCCTTGGGAGTTTTCTTGTTGGACCGTGTTGCGGGATAAAACCTGAATGGTACCCACGTCCGGAGTATTCCTGTGTAGATACTTCCGTGACCCTTGGTTGCGACCTTGGGAGTTTATGTGCTGATAAAATGAATAACATGGAACATTCGGTGATAACTTTATTCCTTGAAATTATTAGATTTTACCTTTGAGTTTGGTTTGGATTGTTTCTGACCTAGGTTACTGGCACGACATGTCGTGCCAGGTAAATTTGTTGAATTTGTGCAGGACACCCCCGAAAGTTACAGCCAGGCATGAGCTGTGTTGGAAGAAGGCCTGTTAATTTCTTAAATCAATTTGAAGTATGCCCTCGAATGCCACTCAGAGGTTGTTGAGTGAGGGCATTGTACTTGTAATTATGTAAACCATTTATATAAGGCAAATGATTGTTTCTTTATTTACTGGTAGTTACTGGCATTCCTAACTCGTAAATAAACATATAGAAACTAGTCCGTGTATTTGAGAGCAAAACGTTCCACTCCTTATTGGATAAGGGGTCGGCCTTTGGAAAGGTTTATAGCTCAAATACTTAATCGTTCGCAAGTCGATGAAACTTGGTAGGCGTTAAGTTTATGTAAAGACTTGTATGACGTGTTCTTTGACATGGAGAGTGCCTGTCGAACACTAATAGTTAGTGGGAGCACACGTTATAGGTATGCTAATTAGATTAGTATACTCGAACCGACTCACCCTCGATTCGTCACATGGATTTCACTCAGGACGATCAATGACGGAATCGAAAGGTTGTGATAGGTATTCGTGAACCTTCGAATTGAGGATTTATTAGGGAAGTGCTAGAGACGTCAAGATTTTCATTAGAGTAGTTCGACCCTGTAAACCGGAAGGCGGGTGTCAACCTCGACGAGCATCTAGACGGGCAAGTAGCAGGTCCTACCGAATACCAAGATAGAATTCTTTCTCCCGTTAGTGAGCGGGTTATATGTCCTATGCGGTTATTGGCGAGATGAGATCATAAGTCTTTGGCCAAAGCATTGGAGCCAGTTGTATTAGATACACGGCGGCTCGATGATCTCGATTTGCATTAACGCATGCATTGCTTCAAGTTCAGATAGGGTTTGACTGAACGTGACCATAAAACTTGATCGGTACATTTGATAGTAGTGTTTATACGTTTTCTGGTATTCACGTCAGAATGGTTCTTGAATGATCGAAATAATTCGTTCTCGGTTAAGTACAGTGTAGGCCGCCAGGCTGGCTAGGTGGTGCTACTACTCTTTGGTTCCTCCCATTGCTGACTGAGACGGAACTACCGAGTCGCGCATTAGGATTGACGACGGAATGAATCGAGCTTAATCTCTCATTATAAATATTAGATATTGGATATCTAATTTGGGACATTGGATGTCTAAATCGATTTATTGGATAAATTGATTTACGGCCTAATGGATTAAATAAATTCTTGGGTGATTAATTTAATTCGTGAATATAATTATTTCTTGGAGAAATTAATTATATTATTATGTATTTAATGTGATTAATTGATTGGATTAATTAATCGACACAAATACATCGGAACGGAATAGGAGTTTATCTGTTTGGACTCCGGGAGTCCGAAACGAATCGAACTCATCCGATTCCTTCTAGATGGCCACCCCATCACCTACTCCCTTACTTTGTCTTGGTCTACACTTTCTAGGATGGTGGACAAGTGACCAAGACAAGGGGACAAATATCACACCTTGGTGATATTGTCTAAAGTAGGAGATCATGGGAGTTGAATTAGAAAATAAGTGGAGACAAACTCTCACTTGAAAGCATGAATTCCAGCCGTGAGCTTTGAAGGAGTGAGAGAGAAAATTATTTTTCTTAGTCTTCATCTTCATCTTCTTCTTCACTTTTGCTCTTGAGTTTTCTTGGAGAAAATTCAAGATACATTGAGAGAGACATATTATACACTTAGAGTGTAATAACAAAAGCTTCACCACTTGATTCTAGCCGTAACCTTAGAGGTTAATCAAGTGTTGTTGTTCCGGTCGTTTTTCCGGCGCGTGGCAAGTAGAGACGCGGTGTTTTCGGCGTTGGATCGTTCAAGGGCTTGGAGCGGATTGAACACGTAGAGATCAAACTAAAGCTTGTGGAATAGCTCAAGAGAAGGTTTCCATTTAATCAACGGACTTCGAGGGTTAGTTTCTTACGACTCTTGCTTTTCGTTTATATATTCGTATATACGTAGCTCGATCGATTCTCGTAGGGATTCGGATCGAATTAATTTTCGTTTTACGCTTCGGCGGGCCTTCGTTTTAGGCACCGAATCCCAACAGTGGTATCGGAGCGTAGGTCTTGCGATCGTATATACGATATTGGCATTTGGAATGCTCGATTAGATGGTGAATGATTTGGAATCATTTTAGTCATAATCGTGGTATATGTTTTTCGTTCGTAATAATTGTATTTTTCGTAAGTTTATGTCTAAATATAAATCTTAAATTTCTGGGAAATATGATTTATATTGAAGATATGAAAGTCGTATAATATTGATATTGGATATCCGGTCGAAAATCTAGCCCCGAATCGTCGTCGGACGACTTTTTGGACAAAAAGGGTATTTTGGCGAGGATGACTCGGCCGTGTCTGGGTGACACGGTCGTGTCCCTTGATGTGGCTAAAGCTGCCGAGACCGACCGTGTCGGGAGACACGGGCGTGTCTGGCCGAAGTGACTCGGCCGTGTCTGGGTGACACGGTCGTGTCCGCGATCTGCCAAGTCATCGCTGGCGACCCGACCGTGTCTGGGTGACTCGGTCGTGTCTGGCCGGCATCTTCCGAGGTGACTCGGCCAAGCCGGAGTGATGCCGGTAGTCAGAGGTGACTCGGTCATGCCGGCCGTTTTCACCCCGGCTCGATTTTTCCGTGTATTCTTAAAAATTAATCTCCCGCATGTTAAATTGGATTTAATATGATTAAAATGATTTATGGTATTTCATTTTATAAGGGAAATTTGATTAATTGGAATATTTATGGTCGTAGAATTATTTTGAACGTTATTACATTACCGATTGTGTGAATCGATTGGATCGGTTCGTATTGTTGATTGGATCAATGTATCTCTACGCTTTCCATTTATTTAGTATTTATTGGATGAATGCTTTTGAATGGGGATGTGGTTCGTGGACTTAGTTTTGAATCGTTCGTTTTATTCGATTGGGTTGTAAAGGCCGTTTTGAGCCTATTTATTTTACTAGAAAAATTTGTATCTAGGATGCAATTTTCAATGTAAAATTTATATGTAATGACGAAGACCGGAGGAAGATCCATTTCGAGAAGACGAAGATTCAAGACGAAGACTTGTAATTAGATTACGGAGTTTTTGTTTTCTAGGAACGGTCCATGAACCACATGTTGGTAGCAACTAGGTTGTGATTGGTTGTTTCATATTGTATGAATGCCACAAACGCGCTTAAACGATTAATGTGCAAAGTGTAACGTTAATCGCGATAATTCTCCCACAACAAATAATTAAGTTTATAAGGTTTCAAGGTTTTCCTTCCCTCCATCGAGTTTTGAAATTGAAATCCAAACCGGATGTGCTATGCTTCCGAGTTATCGGGGTAGTCGTTCGGGAGGACGGATAAATTACGGGAGCGCATTGGATGCCTTCGGTTGGAGCAAATTTTATCCCTAGAAACACGATAGGTTGCGGATAAGATTCAATTGTGAACCGATTTGCGTCGATGGTATAAACTTAACTTGTTCACGAACCATAGAAACCGTATAGGTTGAGGGGAGTGAACAAGGGGAAAAAGAAGATCGAATCATCCATTAGATGGGTTGGTGTTGGACACCACTTTGTGAAAATTAATAGACTAGAAACCTGTTAGGTTGCCCTCTATTAAGATTTATAAAGAACTCGATCACCACTATGAAGTAGAGCGACGATACTTCCGGATTTCACATGGGAGTGTGTTATTCCGATAAAAATAGTGGGAGCTGGGTAACAAGAATAGAAAGGACCTTAATTCTATACTCAGATCATAATATAACAAGTCACTAATTAATCTGTTATACTTAATGCAGACATAACTCAATATGACAATGAATCCACTCGCAATTCTACTCGAAAAGAACACCTTAATGGGACCTAACTTTGTGGATTGGCTCCGCAATCTGATGATTGTCCTCAGTATAGAGGCACTGGGATACGTCTTGGAGACGGACATTCCGGCGCCTCCTATGCGGACTCGAGCCAATCAGGAAGAGATTGAAAACCACGAAAAGTGGGTTAAGGATGACGTGAAAGTCCGTGCTTATATGATGGCTTCCATGTCTAATGAGCTTCAGAGAGCTCATGAGAAAATGACTTCTGCTAGGCAGATTCTATCTCACTTAACCGAGCTTTATGGTGAGCACAGCAGAACTGCTAGATATGAGATATCCAAGCAACTGTTCGGTGCAAGGATGAAGGAAGGTGAGAAGGTTGGGGAACACGTCCTCAAAATGATATCCATGATCGAGAGATTGGAGGCTCTTG
Organism: Orobanche coerulescens; assembly: GCA_033398695.1. NCBI lineage: Eukaryota > Viridiplantae > Streptophyta > Magnoliopsida > Lamiales > Orobanchaceae > Orobanche > Orobanche coerulescens. The sequence goes on from CM065807.1 coordinate 97,153,910, forward strand.
ATTTTAAAATGGATACTTCTCTCCAAACTGACCTTATCCTACAGTCTCTCCCTGATTCCTTCTCACAGTTTGTTATGAACTTCAACTGCAATGAGATTGCATGTAATTTAGCTGGGCTAATGAACAAACTTGTGACCGCTCAGTCTCAAATGAAGACTCCGCGGATGAAGGAGTGCTCTTGTGATTTCTTACGGACCTCGGAGGTCTAAGAATAAGAAGAAAAAGACCAAGAAGCGGTGGACCACAAGCTAAGGACCTTAAGGGTAAGGGCAAGGCCCCAATGGTTCGAAGAACAAGAAGAAAAAGGATACTTGTCTCAAGTGCGGTGAGCCGGGCCTTTGGGCTAGAGACTGTCCGATTCTTCATGGCACTTCGTCTGAGAACTTTTAGTTTTGGAAACAAATTGTTCTCTTGTATTTTCCACTTCTGGATCTTGGATTCGGTGCTAGTTCTCATATTTGTACCGTGAATCGGGATGCGGAACAAAGTAGGAAGCTTGGAGTGGAGAAGTTATGATCACGGTCGGAAGCGGGCATAGTGTCGAGGCGACCGACATAGGATCACTTCTTTTGGGTTTAGAATCCGGCTTTGTTTTGACTTTAGAAGATGTACTTGTTTTGCCCAAGGGGCACAAAAACATTGTATCCATTCGGTCATGGACCGAAAAGGTTTTTCATTTTTCATTGGTGATGGTTCTGCAAAATTTATTTTAGAAATAAACTAGTGGGTACTGCTACATTGTTGAATGGATTGTATCATCTAAATCTCGGCAACAAAGTAGTTGTGAATACTATGACTAGAAAACGTGGTAGGGATGAAACCAATCAAGTTTTGAAATGGCATCTTAGACTTGGTCATGTTGGTCGACCAAGGTTTACAAGATGGAAAAGGATGGACTTATGGGTCCATTGGGATCGGATCCCTTTCCTACTTGTGAATCTTGCCTTAAAGGCAAAATCACTAAGTCCCCTTCACAGGGACTTTTGAAAGAGCCGCCGATAAATCGGGATTAATCCATACCGACGTATGTGGTGCTTTAGAAGCGACGTGACGGATATCAATATTTCATTACGTTTCTGAGATGATCATACTAGGTATGGTTATGTATACTTAATGAAACATAAATCCGAGGCCTTTGAGAAATTCCAGAATTCAAGGCCTAGTCGAGAAACAAACCGGTAATCATATCAAAGCACTTGGTCGGACCGAGGTGGCGAGTATATGAGTACGGAGTTTGACGAGTTCCTTAAGGAACATGGAATAGTTTCACAACTAACACCTCCAGTACTCCTCGGTTAAATGGTGTGTCGAGAAAGAAGGAACCGGACCACTGTTGAACATGGTCCGTTCCATCTTGGGCTATCTTGACTTGCCGATTTACTGGGGGTATGCACTCTGACCCGCGTATATCTTGAACAGATGTCCTTCCAAATCCGTTCCTAAAACTCCACATGAGATGTGGGAAGGAAGGAAACCAAGTCTTAATCACATTAGGATTTGGGGATGTCCCGCCTATGTCAAGAAGACTAAGGTGGAAAAGTTGGAAGCTAGATCTGCGAAGGGACGTTTCATAGGATTCCGTGCGGGACGATGGGATATCTATTCTACATGCCCGAAGATCGAAGGATCGTTGTTGCTTTACAAGCACACTTCTGGAAGATGAGTTCATTCAGAAGGCGGAGCGAGTAGAAGTATTTCTTTAGAAGAATACAATGAAACTCCTCGAGAGACACTGTGCAAGAAAGCTGGAACCGAACTTTACGAAACACAAGTACAACCACCTCGTAGGTCTAGTAGGGTGTCTCATTTACTCGAGAGGTATGGGCTTGTGCACTTGGAGGAGCCGGGTCTCCATGAGGTTCCAAGTGATAGCCAAGAGACCGACCCAACGACCTATGACCAAGCGATGGTGGATGTAGACTCCGAAATGGCGTGAAGCTATGGAAGCCGAGATAGACTCGATGCATGTCAATCAGTCCGGACTCTAGTAGACCGCCCCAAGGGCATAGTGCCTATTGGGAACAAGTGGATCTACAAGAGAAAGACGATGGTGATGGCAAGGTTGACGCCTATAAGGCCAAAGCTAGTGGCAAAGGGTTATACCTGAAGGAAGGAATCGATTACCACGATACCTTCTCGCCCGTAGCCATGATCAAGTCTATTCGCATGATGCTTGCTATAGGCCTACCACGATTATGAGATATGGCAAATGGACGTAAAGACGGCTTTCCTTAATGGATTCCTCGAGGAGAAATCTATATGGAGCGGCTTAAAGGCTTTGTGTGCGAAGTCGATATTCGAGAAAGTGTGCAAGCTTCACGTTCCATTTATGGATGAAGCAAGCGTCGCGTAGTTGGAACCTTCGTTTTGACGAGGCGGTCAAAGTTTGACTTCGTGCAAAATGAAGAGGAACCTTGTGTATACAAGAGGGTTAGTGGGAGCAAGATTGCATTCTTAGTACTATATGTAGATGACATTCTACTAATAGGAAATGATGTGGGAATGCTCGATTACGTGAAAGCTTGGCTTTGAGTAATTTCTCCATGAAAGACTTGGGAGAAGCTACCTATATTCTTGGTATTCGACTCTAGGGATAGAGCGAAGAGAACAATAGGTCTTTCCCAAGCCCTCTATATAGATAAAATCTTAAAGCGATTTAAGATGGATGATTCTAAAGAGGGTTCCTACCGATGCGACATGGAATAAAACTCACCTTGAAGATGTGTCCTCAAAATGAGGAACAACGAAAGGAAATGAGTAATATACCATATGCTTCGGCCGTGGGTAGCCTTATGTATGCTATGTTGTGTACAAGACGACATTGCGCATGCCGTAAGCGTGGTGAGTAGGTTTCGTGCAAACCCGGGTAGGGAACATTGGTGCCGTAAAGAACGTTCTCAAGTACTTGAGAAGGACTAGAGATATGGTTCGATGTATGGTGGTGGAGAATTGGATGTGGTGGGATTCAGATTCGGACTTCCAGGAGGCGAAGGACGACTCGATGTCCACTCGGCTACATATTTACTCTTAATGGAGGAGCGGTATCTTGGCGTAGTGCCAAGCAAGCGCGATCGCTGATTCCACTGTCAGTGAGTATCAAGCGGCCTCGGAGGCTTCCAAGGAAGGGTTACGGATTAAGAAGTTTCGGGAGAACTTCAAGTGATACCATGTCTTGAAATTGCTGTTCATTGCATCGCGACAACGCGGAGGTAGCGCAGCCAAGGAGCCGAGGTTTCACAACAAAGACCAAACATATTGAGAGGAAGTATCATCTCGTAAGAGAATTTGTTCGCAAGGGATACATTGTCCGCATAGAGTAGACTCGGCCGACAACGTCGCCGATCCAGACCAAGCCACTTTCTCGGACTAGCTTGGAGCGTCATCTGGAGAACATGGGTATTAGATACCATAGTGTGTGGCATTGAGTGCAAGTGGGAGATTGTTAGGAGTATGCCCTCGAATGCCACTCGGAGGTTGTTGAGTGAGGGCATTGTACTTGTAATTATGTAAACCATTTATATAAGGCAAATGATTGTTTCTTTATTTCTTGGTAGTTCTGGCATTCCTAACTCGTAAATAAACATATAGAAACTAGTCCGTGTATTTGAGAGCAAAACGTTCCACTCCTTATTGGATAAGGGGTCGGCCTTTGGAAAGGTTTATAGCTCAAATACTTAATCGTCGCAAGTCGATGAAACTTGATAGGCGTTAAGTTTATGTAAAGACTTGTATGACGTGTTCTTTGACATGGAGAGTGCACATCGAACACTAATAGTTAGTGGGAGCACACGTTATAGGTATGCTAATTAGATTAGTATACTCGAACCGACTCACCTCGATTCGTCACATGGATTTCACTCAGGACGATCAATGATGGAATCGAAAGGTTGTGATAGGTATTCGTGAACCTTCGACTTGAGGATTTAGTAGGGATGTGCTTGTGACGTCAAGATTTTCATTAGAGTAGTTCGACCACCGTAAACCGGAAGGCGGGGGTCAACCTCGACGTGCATCTTGACGGGCAAGTAGCGAGTCCTATCGAATACCAAGATAGAATTCTTTCTCCGTTAGTGAGCGGGTTATATGTCCTATGCGGTTATTGGCGAGATGAGATCATAAGTCTTTGGCCAAAGCATTGGAGCCGATTGTATTAGATACACGACAACTCGATGATCTCGATTTGCATTAACGCATGCATAGCGTCAAGTACGAGATAGGGTTTGGTCGACCGTGACCCTAAAACTTGATCGGGACATTTGAAAGAAGGGTTTATACGTTCTTGGTATTCACGACAGAATGGTTCTTGAATGATCCCAATCATTCGTTCTCGATTAAGTGCAGTGTAGGCGCCGCCGGTGGCTAGGTGGTGCTACTACTCTTTGGTTCCTCCCATTCTTGCCGATCGAGACGGACCTACCGAGTCGCGCATTAGGATTGACGACGGAATGAATCGAGCTTAATCTCTCATTATAAATATTAGATATTGGATATCTAATTTGGGACATTGGATGTCTAAATCGATTTATTGGATAAATTGATTTACGGCCTAATGGATTAAATAAATTACTGGGTGATTAATTTAATTCGTGAATATAATTATTTCTTGGAGAAATTAATTATATTATTATGTATTTAATGTGATTAATTGATTGGATTAATTAATCGACACAAATACATCGGAACGGAATAGGAGTTTATCTGTTTGGACTCAGGAGTCAAAGCGAATCGAACTCATCCGATTCCTTCTAGATGGCCACCCCATCACCTACTCCCTTACTTTGTCTTGGTCTACACTTTCTAGGATGGTGGACAAGTGACCAAGACAAGGGGACAAATATCACACCTTGGTGATATTGTCTAAAGTAGGAGATCATGGGAGTTGAATTAGAAAATAAGTGGAGACAAACTCTCACTTGAAAGCATGAATTCCAGCCGTGAGCTTTGAAGGAGTGAGAGAGAAAATTATTTTTCTTAGTCTTCATCTTCATCTTCTTCTTCACTTTTGCTCTTGAGTTTTCTTGGAGAAAATTCAAGATACATTGAGAGAGACATATTATACACTTAGAGTGTAATAACAAAAGCTTCACCACTTGATTCTAGCCGTAACCTTAGAGGTTAATCAAGTGTTGTTGTTCCGGTCGTTTTTCCGGCGCGTGGCAAGTAGAGACGCGGTGTTTTCGGCGTTGGATCGTTCAAGGGCTTGGAGCGGATTGAACACGTAGAGATCAAACTAAAGCTTGGGGAATAGCTCAAGAGAAGGTTTCCATTTAATCAACGGACTTCGAGGGTTAGTTTCTTACGACTCTTGCTTTTCGTTTATATATTCGTATATACGTAGCTCGATCGATTCTCGTAGGGATTCGGATCGAATTAATTTTCGTTTTACCGCTTCCGCTGGGCCTTCGTTTTAGGCACCGAATCCCAACAGGACCGTATGTACGGACACTATATTCTTTTGTACTTTGGGTTGTACGAATACTTTCTTAATTACTTCCGTATATTACCACTTTTAATAAAATATTTTAGAAAATATTTTCAAAAACTTGCCTTGTGGGTCCCTCATGGGATCTACGGCACTGTGGCGTCCCGGTTCATTTTGGGGGCGTTATAGAAAATGGTATCCGAGACAAACACTCACGTGGAAAGTTTTACCAAAAATATTTTGAAAACGTTTTGCCTTCAAAATCCAACACTTCTGACGACCGTAACTCCTTGAGGGATGTCGAGGTAAAATACACGTAAATTCTTAAGGATCAAGTATGATGTTTGGATTCAGTAAGAACTCAGAGAATGTTTGCATTAAACTAACCTGTTAGATTGAACGAACATTTCCAATGGCACGTCGAGGAGCTAGAAGAAACGTAAATGACGTACAAGGTTCCGCTATGAACCAGCAGGAAGACAGAAACACCGGAGAAACTAATCCAGCCTGAAATCAACCACCGCCTGTTAATCAGAACGAACAGGAAGGGGAAAACCAGAACAACGGGGCATTTGATCCAGCCTTCGTTCAGACTCTCGCCCAGGCCATTGCTATGGGAATCGCTCAGGTCAACCGGGCAGAACAAGTACCAGTCATTAACATAGAAGAGAACACCGGGAAGGACCGTTGGCTGGGAGAAATGCTGAAGGCCAGACCGCCATTATTCGACGGGTCAGGGGATAAGCACGTGGACGATTGGATCTCGGAAATGGAGACTGCCTTCGAGGTGATCGGCTGCCCAGGGAACCAAAAAGTACCACTCGGAATCAACCAGCTCCGTGACACCGCAGCCCGATGGTGTAGGACCTATAAGCCAGAGGACAGAATAGTCGGATGGCCCGAGTTTTCCAAACTATTGAGAGACGAATCCGTCCCGATCGATTCGGACCGCACGGCGCGGAGTTTCTTCACGGGACCTCGTAATTTGCAGACGAGAAATCATTCGAGCATACGTAACCGAGCTAAGCTATGTCGCATGATTGTTCCATCCGAAGACCGGCGAATTTGTCACCTTGCTCAACAGATTCGGAGGATGTTCAATGTTACGCGGCGGGGTTTCACCGCACCACTTTGAGGGCATATGAGGACGTGGTCACAAAGATACGCCGGGCAGTTGTCGATTCCGTCGGCCACAACCAAAAGAAGCAGAAGACAACAAATCAGTCCGGGAGCACCAGCAGAGTGAACTTGGGAATTGGGTTCCCCTCCAAATTAGCAGCTTCATCCCAACAGAAAGAAACATCTGACGGGACTTCTCGCCGTAGCTGTTTCAATTGTGGCATAGCAGGGCATACCATGAGTCAGTGTCGTAAAGCGTCGACAAAGTGTTTTTCATGCGGAAGGGGTGGGCACATGTCTCACTACTGTTCTGGGATCAAACCTACACCAAACCCAGCTCCTCAGAGTCAACAAGGCTCGGTACAGACATCCAGAGCGTCTGCCATGTCCGACTACCGATCTCCACCTCACCAAGCTCCTCTACACGGCGCCGGAAGAGGACGTGGTCGCGGGGGAGGCACTGCACCCTCCTCGGGGACACTGCCGTCCCGCGTGTTTGAACTAAGGGCTGCTGACGACCAGACTACACCTGCTGTCTCAGGTACACTCCTTATTAAATCTCAGCCTGTTCATGTACTGTTTGATACTGGAGCAACCCACTCGTTTATATCCGTAGAATGTGTTAACCGTTTGCATCTCCCTTGTGTACCTTGTGAGACCTTTACCGTTAAACTACCCGAGGGTAGCAGGGTGGAGGGTAACTTGGAAGTTCGAAACTGTCCGATTCGTATCAATAATCTGGGCTGGACAGCCAATCTCATGGTCTTTCCACTCCAAAATGAAGATGTGATTTTGGGTATGGACTGGATGATGATGCACAAGACAGTATTGGATACCTATCACCTGACAGTTTCTATTACGACCCATGACGGTGCCACTTACACAATTAGAGGCCGAGAGCACTTCAGTACTAAAGGGTCCCTCAGTCTCCTTTCAGCAGTAACATCTCATGATGAACGAGGAACGTGTTTCTGGTGTTATATTCTTCAGGAGGACACGTCACAACTGTCGGTTGCTAACATTCCTGTAGTGAACGAATTTTCGGACGTATTCCCCAATGAACTACCTGGATTACCACCACGAAGGGAGGTCGATCTCTCGATTGAACTTGAGCGAGGAACGACGCCTATCTCCAAGGCACCATACAGGATTGCACTAGCCGAAATGAAGGAACTAAAGTCACAATTCGAAGAATTTCTAAGGAAGGGGCTCATTCGTCCAAGTACTTCGCCATGGGGTGCGCCAGTTCTTTTTGTGAAGAAAAGGATGACTCTGCGCTTTGTGTATCGATTACAGGGAACTTAATAAGGTCACTATTAAGAACCGTTACCCACTTCCAAGGATTGATGATTTACTGGACCAACTGCAAGGGGCGATTGTGTTTTCAAAGATCGACTTACGTTCGGGATATCACCAATTGAGAATTCGAGAGGAGGATATTCCTAAGACCGCATTTCGATCGAGATATGGGCACTACGAGTACATGGTGGTGTCGTTTGGCCTGACTAATGCTCCAGCCGTTTTTATGGAATTGATGAACAGGGTTCTGACAGAGTTTCTCGATAAGTGTGTGGTGGTTTTCATTGACGATATTTTAATTTATTCCCGAAGCCGATGGGAGCATGAGGAACACTTGAGGCAGGTGTTGAGCGTTTTAAGGCAACATCAACTGTATGCTAAACTTTCTAAATGCGAGTTCTGGATGCCAGAGTTAACCTTTTTGGGGCATGTGATTTCAGTAGGAGGCGTTAAAGTAGACTCCCAGAAGATCGAGACAGTTATGAATTGGGACCCACCTAGAAACTTCAAAGAGGTGAGGAGTTTCCTGCGGTTGGCGGGATATTATCGACGGTTCGTCGAGGCCTTCTCCTGTGTCGCTCAGCCATTAACAAATATGCTTAGGAAGAACACCAAGTTTGTCTGGACAACAGATTGTCAGGAGAGTTTCGACAAGCTAAAAAGGAAGCTTACTACCGCCCCAGTGTTGGTACTACCGCAGGGTACGGAGGGATTCGTAATATGCACCGATGCATCTAAGCACGGGCTGGGATGTGTGTTCATGCAAAACGACAGGGTTATCGCTTACGCCTCTCGACAACTTAAACCTTATGAGGTGAACTACCCGACACATGACTTGGAACTAGCTGCAGTGGTCCATGCTCTCAAGATTTGGAGACATTACCTGTATGGGGTTACCTGCAAGATCTTTATGGACCACAAGAGTTTAAAGTATATTTTCACTCAGAAAGAGTTAAACATGAGACAGAGACGTTGGATGGAGTTAATCAAGGACTACGATGTAGAGATTCTATATCACCCGGGAAAAGCCAACGTCGTAGCAGATGCACTGAGTCGAAAAACTGCGCAAGAGGTGACACTATCTGGTTTGACAGTACAACTGGAATTGCAGCAAGATATTAGGAGAAATGACATTGAAGTGTGGATACAACACCACCAGGGACAATTGTGCTCGATTGATATTCGCTCATCTCTGCTGGACGAGATACGCCTAGCACAGATGGAGGATCCAGAACTTCGTGCGATCGGCGCAAGGGCAGAAGGGGGAATTATTTCAGATTACAGGATCCAAGGAGGCTTAGTTAGATTCAGGAACAGGATTTGCATTCCACCTAATGACGAGCTTAAGCAAACTATACTCAAGGAAGCTCATTCTACTCCCTATTCGATACATCCCGGGGCGATCAAAATGTACAAAGACCTGCAAAAGAGTTTCTGGTGGAAGAATATGAAGCAAGAGGTAGCAAGGTTTGTCGCTCGATGTATAGTATGTCAACAGGTGAAGATTGAACACCGTAGACCGGCCGGAATCATGCAGCCCTTACCCATTCCGGAATGGAAATGGGAGAGCATATCAATGGACTTTGTCACCAAGTTACCAGTGACGGCGGGGGGAAAGGACACGATATGGGTTATTGTAGACCGACTGACAAAGTCGGCACACTTCATTCCAATTCAGGAGGCCATCGGAACAGAACAGCTGGCCACCATCTTTGTTCGGGAAATCGTGAGATTACATGGCGTTCCCTCGGGGATTATTTCGGATAGAGACACTAGATATGTGTCCCGCTTCTGGAAGGCTGTCCACCAGGCCATGGGTACTCGACTGCATTTCAGCACTGCCTATCACCCTCAAACGGATGGACAAACAGAACGCACCATACAGACCCTGGAAGATATGTTGAGAGCATGTGTACTTGATTGGGGTAAGGACTGGGCTAAACACCTCTGTTTAGCGGAATTTTCGTACAACAACAGCTGGCATGCAAGCATAGGCATGGCCCCCTTTGAGGCCTTGTATGGTATAAGGTGCAAGTCTCCCCTATGTTGGGACGATGCATCCGATGTCGTCGCCACCGAATGGGATCTAATCCAGGAATCTATTAAGAAGATATCTATTGTTCGAAAACACATGTTGGCAGCGCAGAGTCGCCAAAGGTCTTATGCTACGGACCGGCAGCGACCGCTGGAATTTATGGTTGGGGATTATGTTTGGGTAAAAGTATCACCAATGCGGGGCATTCGACGCTTCGGCCAGAAGGGCAAGCTAAGCCCGAGGTTTATTGGCCCGTTCGAAATACTGGACCGAGTCGGTAGACTCGCTTATCGGCTAGCACTACCACCATCGTTAGACGGAGTGCATAATGTCTTCCACGTCTCCCAGCTGAGAAAGTTCGTGTACGATCCTAGCCACAAGATCAACTTCGAGGAAGTAGAGATTTCCAATGGTGCTACTTTTAGGGAAGTTCCAACAACGATTTTGGATCGACGCGTAAAGACACTAAGGAACAAGGACATACCCCTTGTTAAAGTTCAGTGTTCGCACCACGGTACGGAAGAAGCGACTTGGGAGACCTAGGCGAGCATGAGAGAGAATCATCCCGAGTTATTTTCTTAGTTTCGGGACGAAACTATTTCAAGGGGGGTGGTATGTAATACCACCAGTATTACATGCTTTTTCACTTTGGGCGCTCACGTCCATTTCTTTTATTTGATAAATAAATGTACTCCATTGCGATAAAACATATTTTGTATAATATGGTTGTACTGTATTCTTCGCATCTGTTATTCGTGTATTGTGATGGTGTGATGATTGACGAACTTTCAGTGGCATACCTCGATGTCGTTAGGTAATTATCGGTGCAAATATGACGGTGGCCAACGTCTTGTTCCCCGAGAGATTTCCAGACGACATAGAGAGGGAGTCGTGTCATAAGAAATTAATGTGATAATGATTTAGTAAACAAAATTGGTCCTTACGGACGTTATACTCCGAGTCATTACGTACGCTATATCCGAGTCATTACGTACGTTAAAGATCAGCCCTTACGTACGTAACATAAGTCTTTGGTCTTCGGACAGGAATCTTCGTCAGGTAGTACGCATGCCGACCAACTTTCGGCGTGATTGCGACAGGCAAGTCAACGGCGTGTTACGTACGTTAATCCGTTTTCGTTACGCACGTAACGATGTGTGTAAATTGTTCCAGCGAGTTCCTTACGTACGTTAATACCGTCAGGCATAACGTACGTAAGGGTAATCTGGGTTTATAAAAGAACACTTTGCCTTCCATTTCTTCCGTCCCAAAAATCATTCTTCTTTCATATACACTGCTATCCACCATCCTTGAGCCAATTCTAACCTCCCAATTCAAGTGATATCCTATTACAGTGCGTTAATCAAGCTTCGGGGAAGGTCTTGAAGGTGTTAGTCTCTCGTTCTCCTTCGTCCACCGTCGTTCTTCATCATCTTTCGTCAGTAAAGGTAAGTTTATCCAACCTTGAACTTATTTCAGTGTTGTTTAGTAGGTTATAGTAAACCTCGGATGCCTTGGGTATCTTAGAACCCTCAGTAATAATCGAAGCGGTATATAACTATCACAATTGTTAATCGATATCCATCGAAGCTAGAAGTTGGAATGAATAATAATAAAACTCATAATCATGTTGCTAATCACCAACTTCTCGGAATCATCTTTGAAGGATTTCATGTATAACCATATTATCATGTTGAATAAAATCGTTAATAAATCCTTGATGAACTTACCAGCAAATTCTAGTCGAATAGATACCGAAACAGGTTAAGATGATGGATTAATCGTTCTAGACTTGCATATTAAGACAACGATGAAATCTCGGTGATTGTTAGTTATAATTAACGTAGGAATGTTGTGTTAAAACACTATTGTTTAGCGGAGGGATAATGTATAAGGAATGTTGTCGAACCTAAGAATTTAATGGCACGCATTATGGTTAGAAACAGAGAAATCCGATTCCGACATCATAAGCAACTAGGGTAGGATTCTAACAGGCGGGAGGGGGAGGAACGTAGTTGATCATTCTTGTTATCATAAAATGTTAATCGACAAACATGTAATAGGTCGGACTTCCAAGTGTGATCGTTCAAGCCGTTGCCTTGTCAAGAAATAACTCTCGTCGGATTTGAGGCAAGTGAATCTTGCTCAGACTTTACGTCTTATAATTTTAGACATAGTAAATCTTACTGTTGTGGAATGGTGCTCTTACGATTATCTTGTCCGGAGTATTCCCGAGTAGATACTACCGTGACCCTTGGCCGCGGCCTTGGGAGTTTTCTTGTTGGACCGTGTTGCAGGATAAAACCTGAATGGTACCCACGTCCGGAGTATTCCTATGTAGATACTTCCGTGACCCTTGGTTGCGACCTTGGGAGTTTATGTGCTGATAAAAGGAATAATATGGAACATTCGGTGATAACTTTATTCCTTGAAATTATTAGATTTTACCTTTGAGTTTGGTTTGGATTGTTTCTGACCTAGGTTACTGGCACGACATGTCGTGCCAGGTAAATTTGTTGAATTTGTGCAGGACACCCCCGAAGGTTACGGCCAGGCATGAGCTATGTTGGAAGAAGGCCTGTTAATTTCTTAAATCAATTTGAACATTCCACGTTGTGTAATAACCGTATGTACGGACACTATTTTCTTTTGTACTTTGGGTTGTACGAATACTTTCTTAATTACTTCCGTATATTACCACTTTTAATAAAATATTTTAGAAAATATTTTCAAAAACTTGCCTTGTGGGTCCCTCATGGGATCTACGGCACTGTGGTGTCCCGGTTCATTTTGGGGGCGTTACATCGGCTCTCTCAGGATCGCGACCGAAGTATGGCTTCCCGCGAGGGGTCTCAGCTTCAGCGATCGCCATCTCCCGCAGGAAAGCCGCGGAGGGAGCAGGCTCATTCTCCGGAGGAACAATGGTGATCGGAGATACGGCGATCAGCACCTCACTAGCAGGGGCAGAAACTGGAGTTTCTCCTGACCTCTGCTATTTGCGATTCATCCGAAGCCCCTCCTCCCGGACTTCCTCCTCAGCCACGATCGGCTCCACGCGAGGCTCCACCCCCGGGATGATAGGTAACGCCACAGGAGGAGCCCGCGATGACTTCGTCTGGCGGAGACGACCCAGAACTCCAGGGTTCGACATAGCAATATCCGGTGGGGGCTCCAAAAAGCGAGGAAAACGAACCTCTACAAATGAGAACAATCGAGCTACAGTTAGTCATATTCCTCCAACAGGACGATCGACCAGCTAATGGAGATCGTATAAGGTCGTACCTGAGACCGAGAGATGTCTCGGAAAATGGAATAGGCGAGCGGACAACTAACGAATTTCCTTGTTGATCTGGTTAGCATCCAACTCGTCGTCCGGCAAACTTCGTATCCGCTCCCAAACGACCAGGAAATCGAAAGGCAACTCCTCAATCGCTGGAATATGGAAACCTGCAAAAACGAAATGGAATTAGATCAGTTTAGAACATATCCAAACAAAGGGAGAGTCTGAATCCTTACCGTGGTTTCTCTCGCAAAAGCCAGTGGGTATGTTCAGCTCGTCGGTGGGGTTGTCGCTCGTTGAGGCTTTATAGGCACCGGCGACCCAGAACCACTTCGTCAGATCGCCCCGCACCTTGTTCGGGATTCCAAGGATCACCCGACCGGATCGGCGCTGAATATGATAACCTCCGACCGACCCTTTCTGAGTCGTCAGTTTGAACAAGTGGTTCATCTCCGACGGCCAAGGGAGGCGGTACAGTCAGTGACCGCCGAACAAGGTCAGACTGCAGATAATCTGAAGCCAAGCATTCGGCGTTAGCTGGAGCCGCGCCAAATTCCAAGCAGACAGCAGATGGGAGACGGAGAACGACAGAGGAAATCGCAACCCCGCCTCCATGATCACCTCGTTCACAGCGACCATCCCCTCCGGAGGCTGATCGGCTCTCTCATTATCGGCCGACACAAAGAGATCCACATCTGAAGGGATATGGAACCTCGTCCTCCAGACGACCAGATCCCACCTGGTCGCCGAACTCCTAATTTGGCCAAGAGACCATAGAGATCGCTGTGCGGCCCGAAATAGCGATCGTTTAGGAGGGTGATAAGGATTAGCGATCGAGTACTCCCGAAAATCGAATCGAGGAGACGGACCAACCAACCTCTCCATGTGCTCGGCAAAAGCCACGTAGGCCTGGCCGAAGGCGCTGTGCTGCTCCCAATAGGCTCTCACTGCCAGATCCCTCTCCATCTGTGACCGTCGATGCTCAACCGCCGCCTCCCTAGCGAGGTCGGCCTCGTTAAATAATGCCTTGACTTCCGGGGGGTCGATGCCGGCGCGGATAGCTTCTGCGGCCGTCTCCAGGTGGAAATCAGCGGAGAATCCTCCCCGGACGTTAGAAGTCCCGGCGGCGGAGGAGGGGACCACACCCGACGAAGAAGGTATTCCAAACATTCTCGAATTCGAGACAAGGAGAAAAGGAGTATGTTCTTACCAAAGATGGAATCGACCGACGATCGGCAATCAGATCTCCAGAAAAATCTTCAGCAAAATCTTCTTTCTCCAATGAATGCGCGTAGGATTGGACACTGCAACACTACGCCTTTTTATAGGAGATGGGAGGGACTCGTTTGCAATTAAGGAGAATCTCAGGGGTCGGATCTCAACCGTCGCAATTAATACTCCCTTGAAACCCGCGTACGCGTCTTTTCAAGGACGCGTCACTCGAGGAGTCATAAATAACCGTCGGTCTACCCCAACAGAAACCCGACACGTGTCCCAGAGACTATTCTGCATCCGCTGCCATTTCTCGCTCATTTCAGCGACCTACCAGGTCGTCCAAACTCAGAATCTATCAGCTCAAAGACGATCGCCAGTTCAGTGAAACGCAGAGTCGCTCGCCGAAGTTCAGCGATCGCCAGCAGAACCACCTCACCCCACATTTCCAACATAGGAGCGAGCTGGGGGGCAATTGTTGTATCGAGATTTATTCACCTCGACAGGCGATCAACTACAAGGCCGAGCGACCGAGTCCACAACCAATCAAGCTATGGCAAACTCGCCTAAGCGAAGATACCGGACCGCCTTCAGTTACCCAGCGATCGACACCCTAGGCGATCGCCCTTTGGCACCTAGCGATCGACTCTAGTGCCCGGCTAAGGACGACCGTCCTACGCGCCGAACAGAGACGATCGTCCATCAAAGTCCACAAAGACTGAATCTCAAAACAGCACCCATGTGCAGGTACGAGACAAGATCCGTGTTTCATGGATCGTTGACCACCAACAGCCGTCTCTGACAGGGGCAGCTTTACCTACCGACAAGCCCGCTGAAAGGCACAAGGTGGGACCGCCCGTGACAGCAACTCAGACGCGTGCAGGCTTCTCATTGGACCGCGCGACTGACTGCCAACAACTCCTACAGACTTTAAGGAGACAAGCCCATGTGCTAAAAGGCGATCGCCCAGCAGGTCCAAGTCCTATAAATAGAGAACCTCCTCCTACTGGAAAAAGGTTCCAGATTCAGTTCCCAATTCGTTCACTTATATTCCGAATTCATTCACGAAAATACAGTAGAACATACATACCATCAAGCTCCCAACTTTCTCTCCTGAATCTACCTCAGGATTTCTCTCTCAGAACCTCTCATCCAGAAGACGGTCGGCAGAGGCAAGAAGTCTCCACAGTGCAGATTCCAAGAGACATACAAGCCCAGGAGCTTAAACATACAGCTAATACACGCCGTAAGAGACATTCGATCTCTCACCGCCGTCTTAGCTCATCTACGTTGTTACAAGAACTCACAGAGCATCATATCTGGTTCTTCCGGCAATCTACACGCTCATTAGCTAAGATAACAAGAATCTTTACACTCATTGTGATTGTATTCTTACATTAATACTTGTATCCCCGAATATTTGTATTAATAATATCTCGCGAGAGCATTCAAGCCCGGGACTAACAACCCTGGCAAACCTTGTGTTTGTAACACCCCAAACTAGGCGGATATTACAGTGCCGTGGATCCCCAACTGGGACCCACCAGGCGAATGAAACTGATGAATTAAATAATATAATTGTAGTACCGAACCACATTATATTACCAACTACTCCGATGAGGAGTTTAAGTACAACACACCAGGAAAATATCGAATACTAGTATATTTTATATGAAGATAAAATACACAACACTGAATGAAACAGAGTATTCAAATGAAAATCTGCAGCGGAAAATAAATGACAACAACATGAATGACTGAAAAGATCGGGGGCCCCTACTAGTATCACTGGGACTCCTCGCCGTCAACAAGCTCTTCCCATGCCTTTGCCTTGCCGTGACCTGAAAACAAAATCCCCCAACGGGGTCAGTTACACATAACAACAATCCTCAAGAGTTGAAAATACACAATCATGATATAACTTTAGTTGTGAAATATTCTTAGTTATGAATTACGCTGAAGAGGAGCATCATAGTACGCCCGTAATTTTCTGTGCAAGTGTACAAGACGAATGACTGGACACACCCGTCCTTATACCTAATTAGTCTCACATAGGTAATCGTTACCGTGTGCACAGTCCAATGTATCGATCCCAATACATGACCATCGCGAGCTCGACTAAAAATTCCACACATCCGCACCCGGCCACGCAATATGAACCCAGAAGGTCATATGAACGAGAATGACCACAATGAATACCAATGAATAATAATTCGGCAAAGTGAAGAATGACTCACCGAGATGAAAATAATAGTGAAGTGATTGATAGTTCAATGAATGATTGGAACCGTCGTTCCTTGTGAATGAAGTGACTATTCGACAATTACAAGTCTCAATACGGTTAATACGATGATGAATGAGTTATGATTATGAATGAACAACAACAAAAGGAATGAGTATCCTTTTAACCGAGTAAGAATTAACTTACACAACCGGTGAAGAATGTCTTTCCTCGAACAAACGTCCCACAATGAGATGTCGGTCGCTCGAACAACCTTGAATAACAATAATTACCAACAACCGTTCAATACTCGTATCAAGCAACGAAACACGACTAACTCAAAAGTCGATACAACGATAATCAAACTCATTGCGGCATTCTAACGAATACGTAGCAAACCACACAACCTTCGAAAATATCCAATCCCGAATATATCGAAACCAACACCAAAATGAGTATTTCAAACCAGCAAAACACTTCAATGATATCAATAATCCCATAGGAATCCACAATTCGAGTTAACGACATCATCTAATCGAAAACCCGAAAAACATCAAAGTCAACCCCAAGGTGTTCTTGAATCAAACCTCAATAATTCATGAAATCCGAAATATACACTGAAAAATCCATGGGAAAACATTTATCCAAGGTATATAATCCATATCTAACATATTCCAACAACAATCTAAGTTCATACGAAGAAATCTAAAGGAAAACCCGAAATATCCGAAATTCTAGACTCATGAAATCATTACCTTTGATTTGATGTATTGGAGATGATGAAGTGATGATTAATCCAACTAAAAGACTTGAAGATGATGATAGGTGATAGTAGCTCGAAGAGAACACTCCAAGTCACCCGAAATCGCCCGAAGTCGCTCAAAAACGAAGAGAAATGAGAAAATGACAAAACTCAGGCTAACTGTCCAATTTATACTGCTCCAGATTAGCGCACGCTATGACCTGTTATTTAACGTGCGCTAACGAGTTATACGTACATTCCAGTGAACTCTGGCTGACCCGTTAGCGTACGCTACAACTTGGTAGCGTGCGCTAACTCCATCCCAATAGCGTGCGTTAACTCCAATTGTTAGCGTGCGCTAGCAAAATATCTGTTGTCCAGTACTGAAGTCCAGAATCTCCTGTTCTCCGATCTGATCGCGATAGCGCGCGCTACGTACGGTACACTAAATCTACTCATAGAGTGCGTTAGGAATTAATCCGAAATCAGTCGAGTACCCACTGGACTCTGCCTGACCGGTCTTAGCGCGCGCTACACTGACTACATGGCGTGCGCTATCCGACTCACTAGCGCGCGCTACGTAACACTCATAGCGTGCGCTACCACAACTTATCTGCAGTCCAGTACGCACTGGACTGTCTGCCTGAAACGCGCTAGCGTGTGCTAAAGATGAGAAGTGGCATGTGCTACCCATACTAAATTAGCGCGCGCTAATGAAGAGTGCGTAGCGTGCGCTACCCAATACACACAGCCAGCTCCAAAGATGAAAATGATAAGATACTCAGTCTGATTCTCCAACCAGGTAGAATGACGAATAACAACTGATACACGATACAAATACTCTGAATGGTGAATATGATGATTGAATAAGAATGATGAATGATTATTAATGAGTAAAAATTACTGAGTGACAATTACTGAACGATAATTACTGAATGATAATTACTGAATTACATCCGGGTATTACATACTCCCCCCATTAAAAAGAGTTTCGTCCCCAAAACTAAGGGTCAAACAACTCGGGATGACACTCCCGCATACTCTCCTCGGTTTCCCAAGTAGCCTCTTCGACTCCGTGTCTAGACCACTGAATCTTGACCAAAGGAATCGTCTTGTTCCTCAACTGTTTGATTCGCCGCTCTAAAACTCGTACAGGACGCTCCTCGTACGAATGATCATCCGCGATCTCGATTTCGTCGAATTGGAGTATGTGACTCGGGTCGGCAACATACTTCCGCAACTGAGAGACGTGAAACACATTATGAATTCGGATCAACGCCGGAGGTAGGGCCAAACGATAAGCTAACTCGCCTACTCGATCCAAAATCTCAAACGGTCTAATGAATCTCGGACTCAACTTTCCCCTCTTCCCAAAACGAAAGATACCACGACTCGGGGATACTTTGACCAAAACATGGTCACCTGTCTCGAACTCTAAAGGTCGACGACGATTATCTGCATATGATTTCTGTCGACTCTGAGCTGTCAACATACGACTCCTGATCAAAGCTACCTTCTCCCGGGCGGCTATAAGCATACCGGGCTCGGTGCCGATTGATTCTGATAGGTCATCCCAACACAACGGAGATCGACAACGACGACCGTACAAGGCCTTGTAAGGTGCCATCTTAATCGAAGCATGCCAACTATTATTGTACGTGAACTCGATCAATGGTAATTGGGCTTCCCAATCATCTTTCCAATCGAGGACACATGCCCTCAACATGTACTCTAAAGTCTGAATAGTCCTCTCTGATTGCCCGTCGGACTGAGGATGAAAAGCGGTACTGAGATTAAGCTGAGTTTCCATAGCACGATGAACTGATTTCCAAAAATGTGACACGAATCGTCCGTCACGATTGGAAATGATTCTCTTAGGAGTACCATGAAATCTCACTATCTCTTTGATAAACAACTGGGCAAGTCTCTCGGGACCCCACGTATCCTTAATCTCAAGGAAATGAGCTGATTTAGTCAAGCGGTCCACAATCACCCAGATTGTATTCATGCCACGACGACTCGTCGGTAAACTCATGATGAAGTCCATAGAAATATCTTCCCACTTCCACTCTGGAATAGGGACCTGTTTCAGCATACCTGCCGATCGCTGATGTTCAATCTTGACTTGCTGACAGGTTAAACATCTCGAAACAAATTCCGCGACTTATCGCTTCATATTACTCCACCAGTAATTTTGTTTCAAATCTTTATACATCTTGCTAGATCCCGGATGAACGAAATAAGGGGTAGCATAGGCCTCTCTCAAAATCGAGTTTTTAAACTCGTCATTCACCAGTATGCACAACCGATTCTTAAATCTTAAAAGTCCATCCTCATGGACCACAAATCCAGGGGCATTCCCCTAAGCCACATCCTCACGGATGCGCAATAAAAACGGGTCTAAACCCTGATTCACTCTAATCGCCTCTACAAGTGGCGATGAAATATCCAGCATACAAAGCTGTCCCTGAACTCGCTGAAGCCAGACCTCGATCTCGGGTTATGGAATTCCTACTGGAGTTCCTTCTGAACTGTTAATCGGGCAAGCATCTGTTCCTGAATGGACTTACGACTCAAGGCGTCGGCGACAACGTTCGCCTTGCCCGGGTGGTAAAAGATCTCGATATCGTAATCTTTGATTAGTTCCAACCACCGTCTCTGTCGCATATTTAACTCCTTCTGAGTAAATATATACTTTAAACTCTTATGATCGGTGAATATCTGACAAGTAACGCCATAAAGGTAATGACGCCAAATTTTCAAAGCGAACACCACGGCTGCTAGCTCCAAATCGTGGGTCGGATAATTAACCTCGTAAGGTCTCAATTGCCGTGAAGCATAAGCAATAACTTTCCCGTTCTGCATGAGTACACATCCGAGACCTTGTCCGGACGCATCACTATAAACCACAAATCCTTCCGTCCCTTGCGGCAAGGAAAGTACAGGTGCTGAAATTAACCGGCTCTTGAGTTCCTCAAAACTCCGCTGACACGCGTCGGACCATGTGTATTTATTATCCTTTCGCAAAAGGTTCATCATTGGTTGAGCGATTTTAGAAAATCCTTCCACAAATCGACGATAATAACCGGCTAATCTAAGAAAGCTTCGGATTTCCTTAAAATTCTTTGGAGGTAACCAACCTTGGATAGCCTCCGTCTTCTGAGGATCAACACTCACTCCATCTGATGAAATTACATGCCCGAGAAAAGTCACTGCGGACATCCAGAACTCACATTTGGAAAACTTCCCATAAAGTTGCTCTCGTCTCAACACGTCGAGAACCTGATGAAGGTGAACCTCGTGCTCCTCTCGGTCACGAGAATAAATCAAAATGTCATCAATGAAGACAACAACAAACTGATCTAAAAAGTCGATGAAAACCCGATTCATTAACTCCATGAATACCGCAGGTGTATTAGTTAACCCGAACGGCATTACCACAAACTCATAATGACCATAGCGTGTTCGGAACGCCGTCCTTGCGATATCCGACTGTCGAATTCGCAACTGATGATATCCAGATCTTAAGTCGATCTTGGAAAATACTGAAACTCCCTGAAGTTGATCTAAAACATCATCGATGCGGGGTAGAGGATACTTATTCTTGATCGTCACCCAGTTCAATTCCCGGTAATAAATACACAAACGGAATGAACCATCCTTCTTCTTGACAAACAGCACTGGTGCTCCCCACGGGGACGCACTCGGTCGGATATAACATTTCTCGAATAACTCCTCAAGTTGATTCTTCAACTCCTGCATTTCGGTCGGGGCCATCCGGTATGGTGCCTTCGATATCGGGGATGTACCGGACTCCAACTCAATCGTGAATTCCACATCTCTCTGTGGAGGCAAACCAGGTAACTCGTTTGGAAATACATCGGCATATTCTCTCACGACCGGAATATCCATCAACATTATTGGTGACTTCTCGGTTTTGGTCATATAGCACCAATAACCAGCACACCCCTGATTGAGTAACCTCACTGCTTTCATCAAGTTGATGACCCTCCCGGAACAGCCGGGATTACCTCCCTGAAATACACATTCGACCCCATCGTCTGAAATGATAGTGACCATACGTTTACGGACACTAATGACGGCATCGTGACGATCCATCCAATCAATACCCAGAAGGACATCGTCTCTCGGTAAATCTACCATAATAAGGTCTGCTAGCCATACACGGTCATGAAGCTGAATCAGACAATTCTGAATCTCACGATTCCCGATAATTCGTCTACCATCAGGTAGACCAATGACATACGGCTCACAACTAGTGGCACTACCCAGACGGAGTCAACTCAAACATGACTCGGAAATGAATGAATGAGATGCACCAGTATCGAAAAGGGTACACACAGGTTGAGATAGAATATCGAGTGTACCTGAGATCATTCGAGCCTCCGGATCGTCGGTCTTCTTCATCTCATAAACCTGGGGCTTGCTAGTCCCGGCACCGGATGCTCCCGTCTGATGGCTAAAGGCTCCACCTTTATTCACTCCTGTCGTCTTGAATGACGCAGACTGAGTGGCCTGATTATGAACAACTGACTGCTTCGGGGCCTGAGATGACACTTGGAGTCCCTTCGGCAAAAACGGGCCTTATGCCCAACAATCCCACAATTATGACACGTGACAGTCTGTCTCGGACACTTGGTGCTGACATGGCCAAGACCCCCACAGTTAAAATAGGTGATGGCCAAACTGGCCGCTCGGGATTGCGATTCCGCCAGTCTGGGCGCCACAGGAGGTCGCACAGAGAAAGTGGTGCCCGCACGAGGCTTCTTGAAGGTTGTCTGGCTGTCTTCAGACTGATTACAATTCTTCGATTTCTTGCTAGCAGACGAAGGTTGTTGCCTAGCAATTTCCTTAGCAGTAAGCTCATAAGTAAGAGCTTTCTCAATGAATTCGGCCACAGTGGTGCAATGATGATTAAGCAACTGCACTCTCATACGGGGTTTCAGCCTCTTGCTGAAATACTTGATTTTGTTTGCCTCTGAATGAATGATAGATGAGGCGAAAGGAAGAAGTTCCTGAAATTTCTCGGCGATGGCGAGAACATCATCGTCCGCTGAAAGGTCGGGAGTGAGTAATTCTGATAGTTTGGCCTCTCTGAGTGGGGCCAGATAATATCTCTCCATCATGAGAGTGTTGAATTGCTCCCAAGTACATGATCCGTCGGTGGGCTTCAACGACAACCACCAAGAATGAGCGCCCTTACCCAGATAGTAAGCCGCAACTGAAACTTTGTGTCCTTCGGGACACTCTACCATAGCAAATAACTTCTCGAAATGCTGGAGCCAATTAACAATATCCGCCGGCTCAGATGAGCCCTCAAAAGTAGGTGGCCTTTGGCGAGAGATGTCGCCGATGATACTGCCCACACTCCTCTCTTGCCTCTGAGGTGGCGGCGGAGGAGCCTGTTGATTTTGATTAGCTGAGTTGTGCATCGTCTCCATTAGTTGTGCCATCTGAGTCATTTGGGCCATCATGCCCTGCATAAAAGCAAGTGGGTCAACCCGAACACCTTCTGACTGAGCAGTGTCCCGGGTACGACTCCCCGATAGTGAATGATCACGTCCAGGTGAATGAGTAGCAGCGTTGCTGCTCGATGAATTAGCATTATTCCTCGCGTTCGCGCGTGTATTCACACGAGCTCTCGGAATTCAGCCCGCACCGCGGCCTCGTCCTCCGCATCCTCTGCCTGCTCTCTCCATACTGAAGTAGGAAAGTCACATGATGATTATATCTCCCGCATGAATATCACATGATGATTACATAATGAAATGATGAAAATGAGCATACACGCTCTAACACAATGATTACATGAATGATTAACTGGGGTGACATGATTATCTGATGAAATTCTTGAAATTATTATCTTGAACAAGTTAGCAAGATTAATGATATGATCCTCAAGATCAACAACTAAACTGTGAAATGAACTGAGTGATTAATGAGTTAACATGATCGTCCTGATCAAAATGAATGATGATGATTGAGGATTGTTAACTGATGAATTATGAATGAATGATTCTTATTGCCAGAAATTATACCATGGCGTAGAAATTTTACAGTTCTTTCGGTCTGATTGGCTCGGCATCTGCACAGGTCACACGTGACGCGAAAGTCTAATGATACTAGTCCGATGACGAAGATTTCAAATGAGACATGACTCGGAAGGTAGTATTCAAACCATGCTCTGATACCAACTCTGTAACACCCCAAATTAGGCGGATATTATAGTGCCGTGGATCCCCGACTGGGATCCACCAGGCGAATGAAACTGATGAATTAAATAATATAATTGTAGTACCGAACCACATTATATTACCAACTACTCCGACGAGGAGTTTAAGTACAACACACCAGGACAATATCGAATACTAGTATATTTTATATGAAGATAAAATACACAACACTGAATGAAACGGAGTATTCAAATGAAAATCTGCAGCGGAAAATAAATGACAACAAAATGAATGACTGAAAAGATCGAGGCCCCCTACTAGTATCACTGGGACTCCTCGCCGTCAACATGCTCTTCCCGTGCCTTCGCCTTGCCGTCACCTGAAAACAAAATCCCCCAACGGGGTCAGTTACACAGAACAACAATCCTCAAGAGTTGAAAATACACAATTATGATATAACTTTAGTTATGAAATATCCAAAGTTATGAATTACGCTGAAGAGGAGCATCATAGTATGCCCGTAATGTTCTGTGCAAGTGTACAAGACGAATGACCGGACACACCCGTCCTTGTACCTAATTAGTCTCACGGAGGTAATCGTTACCGTGTGCACAGTCCAATGTATCGATCCCAATACATGGCCATCGTGTGCTCGACTAAAAATTCCACACATCCGCACCCGGCCACGCAATATGAGCCCAGAAGGTCATATGAACGAGAATGACCACAATGAATACCAATGAATAATAATTCGACAAAGTCAAGAATGACTCACCGAGATGAAAATAATAGTGAAGTGATTGATAGTTCAATGAATGATTGGAACCGTCGTTCCTTGTGAATAAAGTGACTATTCGACAATTACAAATCTCAATACGGTTAATACGATGATGAATGAGTTCTGATTATGAATGAACAACAACAAAAGGAATGAGTATCATTTTAACCGAGTAAGAATTAACTTATTCAACCGGTGAAGAATGTCTTTCCTCGAACAAACGTCCCACAATGAGATGTCGGTCGCTCGAACAACCTTGAATAACAATAATTACCAACAACCGTTCAATACACGTATCAAGCAACGAAACACGACTAACTCAAAAGTCGATACAACGATAATCAAACTCATTGCGGCATTATAACGAATACGTAGCAAACCACACAACCTTCGAAAATATCTAATCCCGAATATATCGAAACCAACACCAAAATGAGTATTTCAAACCATCAAAACACTTAAATGATATCAATAATCCCATAGGAATCCACAATTCGAGTTAACGACAACATCTAATCGAAAACCCCCAAAAACATCAAAGTCAACCCCAAGGTGTTCTTGAATCAAACCTCAAAAATTCATGAAATCCGAAATATACACTGAAAAATCCATGGGAAAACATTTATCCAAGGTAGATAATCCATATCTAACATATTCCAACAACAATCTAAGTTCATACAAAGAAATATGAAGGAAAACCCCAAATATCCGAAATTCTTGATTCATGAAATCATTACCTTTGATTTGATGTATTGGAGATGATGAAGTGATGATTAATCCAACTAAAAGACTTGAAGATGATGATAGGTGATAGTAGCTCGAAGAGAACACTCCAAGTCGCCCGAAATCGCCCGAAGTCGCTCAAAAACGAAGAGAAGTGAGAAAATGACGAAACTTAGGCTAATTATCCAATTTATACTGCTCCAGATTAGCGCACGCTATGACATGTTATTTAACGTGCTCTAACGAGTTATACATACATTCCAGTGAACTCTGGCTGACCCGTTAGCATACGCTACAACTTGGTAGCGTGCGCTAACTCCATCCCAATAGCGTGCGTTAACTCCAATTGTTAGCGTGCGCCAGCTAAATATTTGTTGTCCAGTACTGAAGTCCAGAACCTCATTTTCTCCGATATGATCGCGATAGAGTGCGTTACGTCCAATAATTAGTGTGCGCTACTGCCCCATTAGCGTACGCTAAATCTACTCATAGCATGCGTTAGGAATTCATCCGAAATCAGTCCAGTACTCACTGGACTCTGCCTGACCGGTCTTAGCGCGCACTACACTGACTGCATAGCGTGCGCTATCCAACTCACTAGCGCGCGCTACGTAACAATCGTAGCGTGCACTACCACAAATTATCTGCAGTCCAGTACCCAATGTACTGTCTGCCTGAAACGCGCTAGCGTGCGCTAAAGATGAGAAGTGGCGTACGCTACCCATACTAAATTAGCGCACGCTAATGAAGAGTGCGTAGCGTGCGCTACCCAATATACACAGCCAGCTCCAAAGATGAAAATGATAAGATACTCAGTTTGATTCTCCAACCAGGTAGAATGACGAATAACAACTGATACACGATACAGATACTCTGAACGGTTAATATGATGATTGAATAAGAATGATGAATGATTATTAATGAGTAAAAATTACTGAGTGACAATTACTGAACGATAATTACTGAATGATAATTACTGAATTACAACCGGGTATTACGGTGTTATTTACTTTTCTCACGGAAGTGTTCTCGCATTTGTTTGCTATCCACTCATCCAGCAATATCTATCTCTGGATAATATTTTGGGGAGCAACACACACGTTATAGGGATGCTAATTGGATTAGTATACTCGAACCGACTCACCCTCGATTCGTTACACAGATTTCACCCCGGGACAGTCAATGATGTAATCGAAAGGTTGTGATAGGTATTCGTGAACCTTCGACTTGAGGATTTAGTAGGGATGTGCTTGTGACGTCAAGATTTTCATTAGAGTAGTTCGACCCTATAAACCGGAAGGTGGGGGTCAACCTCGACGTGCATCTTGACGGGTAAGTAGCAGGTCCTACTGAATACCAAGATAGAATTCTTTCTCCTGTTAGTGAACGGGTTATATGTCCTATGCGGTTATTGGCAGATGAGATCATAAGTCTTTAGCCAAAGCATTGGAGCTAGTTGTATTGGATACACGAGAGCTCGATGATCTCGATTTGCATTAACGCATGCATAGCGTCAAGTACAGTTAGGGTTTGACTGACCGTGACCCTATAACTTGATCGGGACATTTGAAAGTAGGGTTTATACGTATACTGGTATTCACGACAGAATGGTTCTTGAATGATCCCAATCATTCGTTCTCAATTGGGGTACAGTGTAGGCCGCCAGGCTGGCTAGGCGGTGCTACTACTGTTTGGTTCCTCCCATTGCTGACTGAGACGAACCTACCGAGTCGCGCAATAGGATTGACGATGGAATGAATCGAGCTTATTCTCTCATTATGAATATTAGATATTGGATATCTAATTAATTGGGACATTGGATGTCTAAATTGATTTATTGGATAAATTAATTTACGGCCAAATGAATTAAATAAATTATTGGGTGATTAATTTAATTCATAAATATAATTATTTCTTGGAGAAATTAATTATGTTGTTATGTATTTGATATGATTAATTAATTGGATTAATTAATTAATATAAATACATCGGAACGGAATCAGAGTTTATCTGTTTGGACTCACGGGAGTCCGAAACGGACCAAACTCATATTCCCCTTCTAGATGGCTGCCCCCCCCCCCCCCTTTCACCTAACCCTTCTTGGTCTTTGTCTCCATTTTATAATGGAAGACAAATGACTTTAAGAGATATGGTATCTCTTATTATATGGTAAAGGTGATTTGAGGAGATCAGGTTGGAAGAATAAAAGGAAGACTTGCTCCCAATTCCTAAGTCTATTCCATACGTGAAAAAGCTGGAGGCGGTGAGAGAAAAAGAGATGCCTTTTATAGTCTTCACTTTTCTTCCTTTTCTTCTTGATTTGTTCTTAGAGAAACATCAAGAGATAAAATTGAGAGATATATATTTAAACACTTAGAGAGTTATAATTAAAGTTTCATCACTTGATTCTAGTCGTAACCTTAGATGTTAATCGAGTGTTGTCATTCCGTTCGTTTCTCCAACGTGTGACAAGTAGAGACGCGGTTTTTCGGCGTTGGATCATCCAAGGGCTTGGAGCATTTTGGATCATTTGGGGAATAGCTCAAGAGAAGGAAATTCATATAATCAACGAACGACAAGGGTATGATATCGAATCTTCCTTTGTTTATTTTATATTCGTATATACATAGCTCGATCGATCCTCGTAGGGATTCGGATCGAATTAATTTTCGTTTTACCACTTCCGCTGGGCCTTCATTTTAGGCACCGAATCCCAACAGTGGTATCAGAGCGAGGTCTTGCGATCGTATATATGATATTTAGCATTTGGAATGCTTATTTTGTGATTTAGAATCACTTTGATAATCGTAGATATTTTATTGTTCGTCGTAGTGTCGTTTTTCCGTGATTTTATGTTATGGTATAAATCAGTTTTTTTCTTGGAAATATGATTTATATTCATAATATTCAGATCAGGAATAAAAGGATTTTAGAAATCTGCCTGAAAACGAGTTGTATCGAATCGTTGGATGATTTTCCATACAGCTGCCGAGTATGGCCGAGCACGTCCGGCCCGTGGCCGGACGCTTGCTGTATTCTGCCGAGTCTGGCCGAGCGCGTTGTTGTATCGATCCGAGTGCTCGCTGGATCTGCCCGGACGCTTGCTATATTCTGCCGACAGTGCCCGAGTGCGTTCCTGTATCGAGCCGAGTGCTCGCTGGATCCGGCGGAGCGCTTGCTGTATCCTGCGGAGCGCGTTGCTGTATCCAGCCGAGTGCTCGCTGGAGCCGGCCGAGCGCTTGATGTATCCTGCCGAGCACTTACTGTATCCGGCTGGGTATGTGCTGTATCCTACCGGGCTTTTCCGGGCATGGTCGGGCCACCTTTCCTGTCTGGAGCCGGGCGTGGCCCGGGTGTGGCCTGTAGGCTGCCGGTCAGGTGCACAGTCTTCTTTGGCGCTTTCAGTGTCGGGCACTGGGTCTCGTTTTTCAGTATATTTTCGATTATTAAATTTTCCTGTATTAAAATCATTAATTTGGAATTTTTGATGAGGGAAAACTCAAAGAAAATATTTTTAGGGTACACTACCGATGAAAATTAAATCGTCGATTATTGTTGAATTGATTGGATCAATTCTATTTATTGTTGATTATTGATTGGATCATATGTAATCTTCTCGCTATCCATTTATTGATTATTTATTGTATGAATGCTTTTGAATGGGGATGTGGTTCATGGACTTAGTTTGAATCGTTCGTTTTATTCGATTGGGTTGTAAAGGCCGTTTTGAGCCTATTTATTTTTACTAGAAATATTTGTATCTAGGATGCAATTTTCAATGTAAAATTCATATGCAATGACGAAGACCGGAGGAAGATCCGTTTCGAGAAGATGAAGATTCAAGACGAAGACTTGTAATTAGATTACGGAGTTTTTGTTTTCTATGAACGGTCCATGAACCACATGTTGGTAGCAACTAGGTTGTGAATGGTTGTTTCATATTGTATGAATGCAATAAACGCGCTAAAATGATTAATGTGCAAAGTGTAATGCTAATCGCGAAAATTCTCCCACGATAAATTATTAAGTTTATAAGGTTTCACGGTTTTCCTTTCCTCCATTGAGTTTTCGGGAAATTGAAGTCCAAACCGGATGTGCTATGCTTCCGAGTTATCAGGGTAGTCGTTCGGGGAGGACGGATAAATTACCGGGTGCGCATTGGATGCCTTCGGTTGGAGCAAATTTTATCCCTAGAAACCTGATAGGTTGTCGGATAAGATTCAATTGTGAAACTGATTTGCGTCGATGGTATAAACTTAACTTGTTCACGAACCATAGAAACCGTATAGGTTGAGGGGAGTGAACAAGGGGAAAAAGAAGATCGAATCATCCATTAGATGGGTTGGTGTTGGACACCACTTTATGAAAATTAATAGACTAGAAACCTGTTCGGTTGCCCTCTATTAAGATTTATAAAGAACTTGGTCACCACTATGAAGTAGTGCGACGATACTTCCGGATTTCACATGGGAGTGTGTTGTTCCGATAAAAATAGTGGGAGCTGGGTAACAAGAATAGAAAAGACCTTAATTCTATACTCAGATCATAATATAACGAGTCACTAATTAATCTGTTATACTTAATGCAGACATAACTCTCAATATGACAATGAATCCACTCGCAATTCTACTCGGAAAGAACACCCTGATTGGACCTAACTTTGTGGGTGGCTCCATAATCGATGATTGTCCTCAGTATAGAGGCACTGGGATACGTCTTGGAGACGGACATTCCGGCGCCTCCTGTGCGGACCAGAGCCAATCAGGAAGAGATTGAAAACCACGAAAAGTGGGATAAGGATGACATAAAAGTCCGTGCGTACATGATGGATTCTATGTCTAATGAGCTTCAGAGAGCTCATGAGAAAATGACTTCTGCTAGGCAGATTCTATCTCACTTAACCGAGCTTTATGGTGAGCACAGCAGAACTGTTAGATATGAGATATCCAAGCAACTGTTCGGTGCAAGGATGAAGGAAGGTGAGAAGGTTGGGGAACACGTCCTCAAAATGATATCCATGATCGAGAGATTGGAGGCTCTTGATTTTAAAATGGATACTTCTCTCCAAACCGACCTTATCCTACAGTCTCTTCCTAATTCCTTCTCACAATTTGTTATGAACTTCAACTACAATGAGATTGCATGTAACTTAGCTGGGCTAATGAACAAACTGGTGACCGCTCAGTCTCAGATGAAGACTCCGCGGATGAAGGAGTCTGCTCTTGTGATTTCTTCTGGACCCCGGAGGTCTAAGAATAAGAAGAAAAAGACCAAGAAGCAAATAGGACCACAAGTTAAGAACCTTAAGGGAAAGGGCAAGGCCCCGATGGTTCCGAAGAACAAGAAGAAGAAGGATGCTTGTCTCAAGTGCGGTGAGCTGGGCCACTGGGCTAGAGACTGTCCGATTCTTCATGGCACTTCAGGTACAGAACTTTTAGTTTTGGAAACAAATTGTTCGCTCTCGTATTTTCTACTTCTGAATCTTGGATTAGTGCTAGTTCTCATATTTTTATCGTGAATCAGGATCTGGAACAAAGTAAGAAGCTTGGAGCTGGAGAAGTTATGATCACAGTCGGAAGCGGGCATAGTATCGAGGCGATCGACATAGGATCACTTCTTTTGGGTTTAGAATCCGGCTTTGTTTTGACTTTAGAAGATGTACTTGTTTTGCCCAAGGGGCACAAAAACATTGTATCCATTTCGGTCATGGACCGAAAAGGCTTTTCATTTTTCATTGGTGATGGTTCCTGCAAAATTTATTTCAGAAATAAACTAGTGGGTACTGCTATATTGTTAAATGGATTGTATCATCTAAATCTCAGCAACAAAGTAGTTGTGAATACTATGACTAGAAAACGTGGTAGGGATGAAACCAATCAAGTTTTGAAATGGCATCTTAGACTTCGTCATGTTGGTCAGACCAAGATTTACAAGATGGAAAAAGATGGACTTATGGGTCCATTGGGATCGGATCCCTTTCCTACTTGTGAATCTTGCCTTAAAGGCAAAATGACTAAATCCCCCTTCACAGGGACTTTTGAAAGAGCCGCTGATAAACTGAGATTAATCCATAGCGACAGTTTTGGTGCTTTGGAAGCAGCACTGTAATATCCTAGAATTTCACTATAAATTTTTCGCATTATTTTATCTAGGATGTACTGTACAGAGTGGGACCAATACGATATGAGTGAATAATTTTGGAAACCGTGACAGTCGTGCCAGTATGTCTATCGAGGTTATTTTGATTCTAGGATATTACATGCTTGGTGTGCTTTCGATGTCGGATATACTGTATGAGTATTTGTAAGATTGCCGTACTTGGTCGACAGTTGTATTGAGGATATCGTGCATCAGATGTATCGTATGGAAATGTTTTCGGAATGAGTATATGTATTCGGTATGTCGCGTGTATGTGTTCGGTTTATTGAGAGGACAGACAGGGGCAGAAATGGCTAAGTATGAAAGCCATTACGTACGCTATGTAAGGAGTCTTACATACGTAAGCAAACAGGATTAATGTACGAAAAGAATGTATATTACGTACGTTAAGAAGGGATTCAGACAGGATCGAGTTGTGGTCGGCAGGTGGGACCCGGTGTCGGCTGCTTTCGGCGCAGGATGTGGACAGGCGAGTCAACCTCGGCATTACGTATGCTATGAATGGCATATTACGTACGTAATATGGGTTGATACTGTAGCAAGTCAACTGCTACATTACGTACGCTATGGTGATGGTATACGTACGTAACGCAAGGTACAAAATAGTACAGTTAACCCTGGATGACGATTACGTACGCTATACAGGACCTATAGCGTACATTAAAGGCATTACATACGTTAAGGTTGGGACTTGGGACTTAACGTACGTAACGAGATGCACAGTTTATATAATAAGAGCTGGCCTTTCATTTGTTCACGAAAGGAAACTCATTTCTCCCACCCCAGCTCGTCCTTCTTCACTTCTAAGTGCATTCTAGACACTTTTAACTTGGTTAGGAGCTTGAGAGCATGAATTTGAGGCTCGGATATGAAGATGTTAATGATTCTTGAAGTGTTTGATCCTTGTGGTTCTTCTTCAAAAGGTATGTTGATGAACTCTACTCCTTGAATTCAGATTTTGATGTTAGTGTTGATTGTGGTATTGATGTTATGATTTTGAGATTATACGAATCGTATATTGAATAACAAAATGATACATGCCTTGGATTATAAATTATATGATGATTAGATGTTAGAACACATCGAATTACGTCGTTTTGTTGGCTTCAAACATGATTATGGACTAATTCATGTTCTTGAAGAATTCTTGAATGATATATGTCCGTAAATTGGAAGGATTACAGTTAATTTTGGTATATGATTATTCATGATGATAGCCGGTAATTGTATTCCTATGAATTTTCAAGAATAAGCCGTGTTAATCCGAATTTAAGATTGAACTCGGAACCAAGAATGTTGTAGACATTGATAGAACTATTGATTATCGAAATTCGGCTTGTATTCGTATTGGTAAGAGTTGATATGGTTTGATTTCGTATGATCGAGATACCATTGAGTTTGATTGGTTCATTATACCGGTTGTTGATTGTTATCGAACGTATCGTTGATTGATTATTGTATTAGGTTGCGTTAGGTGATCGTTGATATTAACCATTGTGCTGCGGCGAGTCGGGGCTGAGGAGCTTGTAGATGAAGACGGAGGGATTGATAAAGGCTTCGTCGAATTGGTATGAAGGCAAGTTATGCTTGCTCAGTTCATAATGTTAATAAATGATTTCGTTTCCATTTCATTTATGATTCATATAGCAATGGTATTATGGAATATATGAATTGTCGGAATGGTGGTATGTATGGTATATTTGGACTAAGATAAATCATAATGTATATGATTTTAAGGATGTCTAGTGGGAATGGGAAATATTGATCGGATTATTGAAAGGTTATTCAAGAACACTTTGAATATTGAGTTGGATTTGGGGGTTTTCGATTAATTGTTGTTGAAATCACGAATTTGGATATTCATATTGGATTATTGATCATATTGAAGATGTTTTGTTGGTTTGAAATACTTCTTGGGGATTTGATATTGGTATTATTGAGGTTTGGTTGTAAACAATTGAAGTTTGGCCTCAACGTGTTCGATATAATGCCCCAATGAACTTGGTTTAGTCGTATTGACGTTTTGAGTTAGTTATATTCGTGTTTGATTCGCATGTTGAACGGATTGTTGGTAATTATGTTATTCAAGGTTGTTCGAGCGACCGGAAGTTTCCTTAGGACATTGTTCGAGAGAGATTGTATCATCACCGGTATTAAGGTAAGTTAATTCTTACTCAGTTAAAGGGATATTCATTCCTTTCGTTGTTGTTCATTCATAATCATAACTCATTCATATTGTATTAACCATATCGAGACTTGTCATTGTCAATTAATCACTTCAGTCACGAGGAATGACGGTTCCAATTATTTCATTGAGCTATCATTCATTTCACTGTCATTTCATCTCAGTGAGTCATTATTAATTTCGATGTCACTTTTGTTATTTCCTGGCATTCCGGGTCATACTGGCGTGCCGGTTGGTATGTGTAGGATTTTCATGTCGGGCACATATTAAGTGTGTGTTGGTTGTTGGCCTCACATTGGACTGTGCACACGAGAAGATCATTTCGTGAGACTTATTAGGTACAAGACCACACGTGTATTCGATCGATACTCGATGGTGGCTTGTGCACGGACACATTTCCATTCCGGGCGTAGTGTGGTGCCACCCTTTGAGCCGTACCATTAGTTGATTCATACAGCATGTTTGATTGCGTATGTTTTTAACAAGATTGGGTTATAATCTAACCGATTCATTTTTGATTGAACTTGTGGTTTATACAGCATATATATGATTGTGTTTGTTCAACTCTTGAGGATTGTTGTTCTATGTAACTGACCCCGTTGGGGGATTTTGTTTTTCAGGTCGTGGCAAGGCTAAGGCACGGGAAGATAACGTTGATGGCGAGGAGTCCCAGTGATACTAGTAGGGGGGACCCCAGTCCTTTCATTCACCGTGTTTCCTTATTTTATTTCCGCTGCAGACTTCTGTTTGGATTTTGAGTTCATTCAGTGTTGTATATTTTATCTCCATATAAAATATACTTATATTCGGTCATTTCCTTGGGTGTGTTGTATGAAACTACTCATCGGAGTAATTAATGATGTAATTTGGTTCGGTACTACATTTATCCTGTGTATTTCATTCATTTTCACTAGCCTGGTGGGTCCTAGTCGGGGGTCCACGGCACTGTAATATCCGCCTAGTTTGGGGTGTTACACTCTGGACTTATCAAATAATGAGGACGAGTGAAGGGAACAAGAAGAAATGAAGTGCTAGCCCTTATATAAACTTTCTGTACACTAGCTGATTAGCGCACGCTATTATACATCCTTAGCGCGCGCTAATAAGAGTTGACTCCAAAACTATCCAGATTCATCCGCGGGAATATTATCCGGTCCTACATCCGGCTGGCGCATGTGCTAGCCGCCTAGCTCAATAATTGATGGCCTAGCGCACGTAATTCTTCATTCATAGCGCGCACTAGTTGTAGTCCGATAACGCACGTTAAGCTACATTCTTAGCGTGCGCTATCACGAGTTTGCATGAGAGATTTTGCATGTTGTTATACTTATGTACAAGGATACAAATGTGAGAAATAACATACTCCAATGATCGAGATCACAATTCCGAACAATATAGGGTTCAAATACAGATGAAATGTACAATAATAAGTCCGGATATTACAAAACGAATGCTACTGGACTGATCTGCTGTATTGATAATGTACGCAGCATGTTAGGCTTAACGTACGTAATACGTTTAACATACGTAAATATGAAGAGAAAACGGCTGTAATGAGTGCACAGGGAGCTAACAGATAGTTTGGTTGATGAAGGCTATAAATACCACATCCTTGGTATTCATCCATACAACAACTTCGAGCAAACGACTTATTGATCAGATATTCATATTGATATTATTGTTGTTGTATTGAGCTTATATTTTTAGTTTGAGTGTTTATACATTCAACATCACTAGAGGTAAAAGAAAAGATACGATTGGATTCGGTGTTATTAGGATCAAGGATCCGGCATTATTAGAATCGCAATCGATATCTTTGTGAGGTTTATCTAGTACCCATAGAAAGCTAGAGTGGTTGATTCCTTGTCTAATAGAAAAGAAAAACGGTTTAACTTGGACTGACACAAAGACAAGTACGAGTTATCATGAACCAATAGAAGACGTGATTGTAACGGTTATCCCTCGACCGATAGAAGAGAGGTGCATAGGTTTTTCTTCAACCTATTGAAAAAAATACCGAGAGAGGATGTAGGCTCAATTATAGCCAAACCTCTATAAATCCGTGTGTCGTTTATATTCCGCACCTTTATATTCACGCTTCCGCAACACGGCGCATATCTCGAATCTTGCACCAACAATTGGTATCGAAGCGTACCTCTAATATACGGCTTAACATCCAAGGAGACGATCCAAATGGCATTCCAATTTTCTCCAGTCGAAGGCCTCGCTCTAAATCGACCACCATTTTTGGATGGCTCGAACTTTATGAAATGGAAGAAAAAGATGTCGATCTTCATTCGTGCATATGATATAGAAATTTGGAAGATCATTTGTCTTGGCCCGAAAGTTCCAATCAAATCCGACGGATCTCTCAAGATTTTCGAAGAATATAATGACGAGGATTGGAAGAACGATCATCTAAATTGTACGGCTACTCAACTCTTATATTGTGCCTTAAATCCGGAAGAGGTCAATCGAATCTCATCGTGTGAAAGTGCTAAAGAGATATGGAAAATTCTTGAAATCACACACCGAGGGACAACTCAAGTCAAGGAGACGAAGATCAATATGCTTCTCCATGACTAGTCAACGGATGTTCGTTATGAAGGATTAGCGCATGCTAAGAATAGTCTTAACGCACAATAATTATAGATCGGACAAAAGGGAATCTTAGCTTTGTCAGGTTACTTTCGGCGTGTGGACCCCAGGCATCTTTGGGGAAGGTACATATTGTCGGGTCAACGACGATTAGCGCACGCTAAGGTTGAATATTAGCGCACGCTAATGGTGTATTACTATAGCAGGTCAACGACTGTATTTACGTACGTTATTGCATGGATATTACGTACGTAAGCTGATGTACGAAGCAAGGCAGTAACCTTTCTGGACTTCGATAGCGCACGCTATCAAGGAAGGATAGCGCACGCTAGGGCTGTAGTGCACGCTAAATACAAGTTTTAGCGTACGCTAGTAATGTGCAGTATATATATGGGTAGACGAGTGTTAAGATGAATTTCACCCATTTTCTTCACTTCAACCGATAGAGAGAGTTCTTAGAGAGGAGTTTGAGGTTCCAAATACTTAAGTTGATCGTTCCTAACAACATTTGGAGCTTGGAAGTGATTGAGAACAGATTTAACCTTGGGATTCAATCCATTCCTTCAAAGAGGTAATTACTCTTCACCTTTAGATTTCGTTTTGGGTTGAATATTGATGTTCTTGAGTTGATGATTATCATATAATCAAGTTGATGAGCATGATTATGAGGTGGATTACCGGGTTATGGTGATGTTGTTGTTGATATATGGATATTAATATGATTCTTGTCGTTTGAATTGTGTTGTTCGTCTTCTTGAGATTAGTTGGTTAATCCTTCCCCTCATTTTCAGATATTGATGTTATTATTGATGATTACTCTCTATAATGATAGATTATGGAAGTATTGTTATAGTTCTTGGTGTTTCATGGAGTTTGGGTTGAGGAAGATGATGATATATATATATATATATGGAAATATGTTGTTTTGTTACGAACATGATTATGGAATCATGGTGGTCTTGGTGTTCTTGGTACATATCAGATCATACAAGAATGTGTGATAAGATATGAATGGTTTCGGATATAAACTTGGGTTAGATGATTAGAACTAATATTTTGTTGATTATAGTGGCCAATGCCGACAAGCGGACGACCATCCCTCGGCATCTGCCGACCGACCCTTGATGACCGACCAATGCCGACCTCCAGCAACTGGCCGATGACGACCTCTGATGACTAGCTAGAGACGACTGCCTCATGTCGATCAGGGTCGATGGCCATCCAGTCGGCAAAGGCCGAGCCTCAAGACTGGCACCACGTGCAAGAGCCGAGACAAGATCCGCGAATCTCGGGTCATTGACCACAGCCTGGCAGAATCTTTCCACCAGCCGACAAGCCGCCGAAAGTTGTCAGTAGGGCTGCATGTGCCAGTGATTCCGCCGAAAGCTGTCAGTAGGGCCGCACGTGACAGTGACTCCGGACACGTGCTGGCTCCTCATTGGACCGCCCAGCTGCTTCCAGCATCTTCCTTGGACTTTATCCCGACAGCCCGGGCGATCGCCCCATTATTATAACGGCCGGAAGGCGATCGCCCGCCAGAGGACAAGACCCGGCTGCCACTATATATACAAGGCTCCCTGCACTTGGATTCTTCTGGAACTTCATTCGGATTTCACGCAATACAGAAGCAAAATACCCAGCACTTGGCTATCTCCAACTCTTGGCAACAGCTATCATTCGGTCCTACTTCTACCGGCCTCTCTCATCGAGCAGACTATCGGCAGGGACGAAGAACACCGAGCTTCACTCAAGAGCCGGATTAACAGAGTCTTTTTACACTCATTGTATTTAGATTTCTCTCATTAATACTTGTATCCACGAATATTTGTATTAATATCATCTCGCGAGAGCATTCAAGCCCGGGCCTAACAAACCCGGCAAATCTTGTATTATTTATCTTCTCTCGGAAGTGCTCCCGCAATTGTTGTTTGTTGTCCGTCTTCCAGCAGTATTAATCTTCGGATAAATATTTTGGGCAACAACAGTTGCCTACGTATCGTCTTTTCCGATCTTCGAGTTATTAGAATTATGTGTCATCTAGAGTTTCTCCGCCTGTATTGTTTTATGTTTTAAGTTTCGGGATGAAACTTCTTTTAAGGAGGGTAGAATGTAATATCCGCAATTTCGGATTTCGGTAATTTTCTTTTTTAGGGCGAAGGTCCGTTTCGACGACTCGCTTGGGACCGTTTCATCATTCTGAGAATGATTAATTCTTCACTTTTTGTCATCGGAGTTCGTTTCGGTATTGTTTTGTTGAGTTCCGTGTTTCTTAGCGACTTTTTTGCACTCGAGTTCGATTCTCGTGAATCTCGTTCGAAATTACTGTTTTGAGTTTCCCGTAAGTCCGTTTAACTTTGTTAGACGTGTTGTGAACTTTGGTTTGGTTATTCGATCACGTATCATGATTTTTGGACGTTTTGGGCCATTTTCGTTATTTCCCAAAGTTTGGGGTAATTACCCTCCATTGTCGAATTTCGAGCCTTCGGGTGGTCATAATCGTGTGTTCTATTAGCTCTTAGATTCGTCTTTGCGAGTACTTCGTAATCGTATCTTCGATTCGTATTTAGGTTCGGGTTTCGGGGTCGTTCGGATCGTCGTTGTGGTTCTGTCGCAATTTTCGGTTCAGGTGCGGAGGTCGGACTGGGCAAACGGCCACAAAACGGTGCCGCGAGCGCCGTGTCTGCGCTGGTCGGCCAGATCGCCGCCTGCCGAGACACGGCCGAGACACACGGCGCTGGTCTGGGCCGGTTGCTGCGCCGTGTCTGGCAGGCGTATAAATATGGCCGAGCAGTCGTTTTTTTCACTCGTTTCATTTTCTATCCTTCCTGTCCGCGCCTGGAGTCTTTGGGAAGTCGAAGACATGTTGTTATACTATTAATCCACGAAGTTTTTGAGTCCATATCATCGATTTATCATCACATAACAACTTTCAATCCAGCGAATCAAGGCAAGTTTTCTTAAAATCTAGTTTTGGGGATTTTGTTCGATATGTCCGTTTAATCCGTTTTAACTCTGAATAGTGATGGATTTTTGATTGTTAAACAATATTATGTCGAATTCCTTGCTGTTCCAGGGTTGAATCGCCGAGGATTCATCATTTTATTGAGTATCTTGTCGACGCCATGAAGGTGTTCGATAAAATGTCGCAAAGAGGATTCGAGCGTTCTACGATTATTCTTCCTCATTCGTTCGTTAGTTTATTGATTGTATGATGTTAGGGTCAGATTTATCGCATAGAACTCGAGTCGGAACCCTTCCGTTCGTCGTCTTCTTCAAGCTTTTCGATCGTGGGTGTATTCATTGTCTTTGCCGGAGAATTGTAGGTGTTCGAAGTTTCCGGTTGACCCGTGTTTTTCGGAGTGTCCGATATCAATTTTCGAGGCAAGTATCTTGCCCATACATTACGTGTTTTATGGATATATTAGTTGGTAATTTACGATACGTGATTTATGAATGTCTATAATTAACTTTCAAAGGAATCGATATGCTTTTGAGTACTTCCTTAAAAGATGACTCGTATGATTTCGTTGTTAAATGTGCTTGTCTAAGTATGTGTGGGGTATCTTTTTGTGTCATTATGATGTTGTAGATTTATAGTTTAACCTTTCCTTGAGATATGTGTGGAACATATGCCTATTGATGATCTTGTGTCATTGTGTCATTCGGCGTGGTTGGATAGGTACTTTCCCTCGTTACTATGTTATTGGTACTAGCTGCATCGTTGAAATTCTAGCATGAATCGTATCGTTACTTGGTCGTGAGTATATGTTGGATGAACTGGCCATTCTAGTAAGGTACCTCGACTATATATACTGCGATTGACCTTCGAGGCTCGTGGTTTGCAACTGTGATTTTGGAACGTGTGTGTGTGTTGTTCCTTCCACCCGGAGCGTTCGACGGGACGTCTGGGGGTCGATACTAAGGGGTACGGCCACGGAAGTGGACTTGGGTGCGTGTGTGGTTGAACTTCCACCCGGAGTGTCCGACGGGATGTCTGGGGGTCGATACTAAGGGGTACGGCCGCGAAAGTGGTTTCCCACCCAGAGCGTTCGACGGGGCGTCTGGGGGCCGATACTAAGGGGTACGGTCACGGGTTACCAGGTGTAGTTTTCATCTTGAGGATGATGTTGATGTTTTCGTTAATTGTGATATTGTCCGGAGTATCACAATGCTTTGTGTTCGGGGTCGAGAGACATTATATATCGAGTCTTGGTGTTTAGCTAGAATGGCATAAGAATAATGTGTTTTGTGTAATGTGTCCTTGTAAGTGAATTGCAGTGGATGATCGGGTCGTTGGCCCTGTGTTTTGTGATCGAAATGGTTGGACCGTGGACCCCGTGTTTTGTTAACGGATTTGTATTTTAGAAAATGAACTTTGGGGCTGTGACCCTAAATGGCTTTCGAGGAATTAAGAACTTTTCAATTTCTAATGTTTTCAAAACTCCCGAGATTTGGAAATGTTTTCAAAGTGCTTACTTGCTTCGTTTCTACTTTCAAGACTTGAACTGTTTTTAACTAAAAATATCTCGGTAAGTCTTTCGTTGTATTCTCGGAATGTGTTGTGTATGGCTCGTTTTTGCACTTTATACTTGCACTAGCGAAACAGTGGAGTTTTGCTAACCCCCGAGTAATCGGGGGGTGGATATCTGTATTGTGTCCAGGTACATGCAGGTTTTCGGGAGCAAGACACAGGATCGGTACGAGGGATGATGAAAGACGAATGATACCAATCACACGAAGGCCAATTTTGGGTTAAGTTAGTCGAAGTCCATTGTATTATCTTTTCCGCTGTCTTATTGTTCGTTGTTGCAAGTATTTTACCCTTGCATGGGTATGAGTCTGGATGAGTTTATGTATTTTGATTTGTAAGTCAGTGACGAAAGACCAAATCGGTCTATTCGCTCGTTATTTTGATTCGTCTATGTAATGTAATGTGTTGTTTTGATGTCTAGCCTGGTGGATCCTCACGGAGAGGGTCTGCGGCGTGTAATATTCAGCTTTGATGCGGGGTGTTACATTTATGGTATCGGAGCTTAGGTTGAGGAAACCTAGGCTGTCGGGTCGAGTTATGTGTTGTTGAGTCTTGTATTGTCAGATTTTGTCTGACTGAGTCGTGTCGCGATGCGTCGTATGGGATGTCGGTCGTGATTAGTATCATGGTGCAACCATCATCTTCGTGCGATCTGTGGATATAAGTCTCCCTACTACATGTTGTACCACGAGCTATACGAGCATGTGTGATTCTGTGTAATGTAGTAGTATTTGAAGGTGCATCGTGAGTAAGTGACATATAATTGTCGATTAGAGCAGTTAGCACAGGCTTGGTACGAGGCTAACGTGCGCTAACGTGGCATGTTTAGCGCACGCTATTCTTTGTTGTAACACGCGCTAATCAGCATGGGCAGAGGCTACGGAACGACATTTTTAGCCGTCAGGTCTATGTTTTGCAGTCAATCATCTTCGACGGTATTCTATGTGTGTTGTCTAGCGATGCAACTGTTGTGTGGGAATAAGTGTTAGGACTTTTTGTAGCGCTAGGCGATAATTGATTTTGTTTAAATTATGTCTGCTGTGTGTGTGTTCGAAAACGCCACCCTGAAAATTTCATAAAGTTTCGACGATTCGATTAATCGGCGGCTCTGTGCGTACGTTGAAAGTTATTTAGAATTGGCGAGCCGGCCTCGGATTCTCAAATAAAATCGCGATGATATTTGAAAGAGTTGTTTTAAAGTACATGTAGACATTTTGTAAAATATTACCGTCGTTGATTTTTGTGTAGTGTTGAGAGGATTTTCGAAAATGATTTTTGACGTATTGTTGTATTTTCAAATAATCCGAGTACATGATTTCAGAAATCTTTCACATCATAAAATCTTTATTTTCAAAAATCAATACAATTTTTATTTTCAACAATATACTGTGGAAGATAAAGAATCTTACTCGATTTAAAACTTCAAACTCGGGTTTAGAAAAGTTTTCTATACTGAGCCATTTATCGTGCGTGATCTTGAATCACTCTATAATGATGATGTTAAAAAAAATGTTTTGCAAGTGATGTCAAATGAGACGGTTAAAGTCCGTCGTTTACGGGTTTTGATGAAACACACCGAGGTACCAAAAATACTTTCAAGGTTTTATTTTGAATAGCGCATGAATCCAAGGATTTCCAAATGAAATCATTTAAAAGGATACCTCATGGATCTTCTTATTTAATTGTTATCAATTACCTTATGTGTTATATCGTGCTGGGTTGGTACTTTAGCATATTATTTCCGCAGTTGTGCCATCGTATAGAGTGAGAATCCGCTTAGTATGTCTAGGGACAGAGGATATGGTCGTGACCGCGGTATAGTTAGTCATGGAGATCAGATGCGGGACCAAGAGAATATGGCCGGGAATGTTGCTACTCCAGCACTTCATTCTCGTTGTTTAGATTTCGGGGACGAAACCTCTTTTAAAGGTGATATGATGTAATATCCGCAATTTTCGATTTTCGGTAAATTTCTTTTTTTTTTTGCAGGAGTCTGTTTTAACGGATCGCCTGTGAACGTTTCGTCCTTCTGTGAATATTTCATTCTACACTTGTTAACATCCGAGTTCGTTTCGGTGTCGTTTTACTGAGTTCCGTGCTTTTTGGCGACTTTTCCGCATTTGAGATTGATTCTTGCGAATCTTGTTACAAATTGTTGTTCGTATTTCCCCGTAAGTCCGTTTTGACCTTATTAGACGTTTTGTAAAGTTCGGTTTGGTTATACGTTGTCTTATCGTGATGTTTCAGGCGTTTGGGCCATTTTATAATTTCCCAAAGTTTTGGGGTGGTTGCCTACGTATCGTCTTTCCCGATCTTCGAGTTATTGGAATTATGTGTCATCTAGAGTTGCTCCGCCTGTATTGTTTTATGTTTTAAGTTTCGGGATGAAACTTCTTTTAAGGAGGGTAGAATGTAATATCCGCAATTTCGGATTTCGGTAATTTTCTTTTTTGGGGCGAAGGTCCGCTTCGACGACTCACTTGGGACCGTTTCATCATTATGAGAATGATTAATTCTCAACTTTTTGTCATCGGAGTTCGTTTCGGTATTGTTTTGTTGAGTTCCGTGTTTCTTAGCGACTTTTTCGCACTCGAGTTCGATTCTCGTGAATCTCGTTCGAAATTACTGTTTCGAGTTTCCCGTAAGTCCGTTTAACTTTGTTAGACGTGTTGTGAACTTCGGTTTGGTTATTCGATCACGTATCATGATTTTTGGACGTTTTGGGCCATTTTCGTAATTTCCCAAAGTTTGGGGTAATTACCTTCAATTGTCGAATTTCGAGCCTTCGGGTGGTCGGAATCGTGTGTTCTATTAGCTCTTAGATTCGTATTTGCGAGTACTTCGTAATCGTATCTTCGATTCGTATTCAGGTTCGGGTTTCGGGGTCGTTCGGATCGTCGTTGTGGTTCTGTCGCAATTTTCGGTTTGTGTCTGGAGGTGGCTGGCCGGACCTGGGCAAAACGGCCCTGAAAACGGCGCTGCCGAGCGCCGTGTCCTGCGCCGGGTCGGCCAGGACTGGCCGCCTGCCGAGACACGGCCGAGACACACGGCGCTGGTCTGGGCCGGTTGCTGCGCCGTGTCCGGCAGGCGTATAAATATGGCCGAGCAGTCGTTTTTTTCACTCGTTTCATTTTCTATCCTTCCTGTCCGCGTCTGGAGTCTTTGGGAAGTCGAAGACATGTTGTCCTACTATGAATCCACGAAGTTTTTGAGTCCATATCATCGATTTATCATCACATAACATCTTTCAATCCAGCGAATCAAGGCAAGTTTTCTTAAAATCTAGTTTTGGGGATTTTGTTCGATATGTCCGTTTAATCCGTTTTAACTCTAAATAGTGATGGATTTGTGATTGTTAAACAATATTATGTCGAATTCCTTGCTGTTCCACGGTTGAATCGCCGAGGATTCATCGTTTTATTGAGTATCTTATCGACGCCTTGAAGGTGTTCGATAAAATGTCGCAAAGAGGATTCGAACGTTCTACGATTATTCTTCCTCATTCGTTCGTTAGTTTATTGATTGTATGATGTTAGGGTCAGATTTATCGCATAGAACTCGAGTCGGAACCCTTCCGTTCGTCGTCTTCTTCAAGC
The DNA here is from genome assembly GCA_033398695.1 of Orobanche coerulescens. Taxonomy (NCBI): domain Eukaryota; kingdom Viridiplantae; phylum Streptophyta; class Magnoliopsida; order Lamiales; family Orobanchaceae; genus Orobanche; species Orobanche coerulescens. The sequence goes on from CM065807.1 coordinate 97,198,004, forward strand.
TTTCCGATCGTGGGTGTATTCATTGTCTTCGCCAGAGAATTGTAGGTGTTAGAAGTTTCCGGTTGACCCGTGTTCTTCGGAGTGTCCGATATCAATTGTCGAGGCAAGTATCTTGCCCATACATTACATGTTTTATGGATATATTAGTTGGTAATTTACGATACGTGATTTATGAATGTCTATAATTAACTTTCAAAGGAATCGATATGCTTTTCAGTACTTCCTTAAAAGATGACTCCGATGATTTCGTTGTTAAATGTGCTTGTCTAAGTATGTGTGGGGTATCGTTTTGTGTGATTATGATGTTGTAGATTTATAGTTTAACCTTTCCTTGAGATATGTGTGGAACATATGCCTATTGATGATCTTGTGTCATTGTGTCGTTCGGCGTGGTTGGATAGGTACTTTCCCTCGTTACTATGTTATTGGTACAAGCTGCATCGTTGAAATTCTAGCATGAATCGTATCGTTACTTGGTCGTGAGTATATGTTGGATGAACTGGCCATTCTAGTAAGGTACCTCGACTATATATACTGTGATTGACCTTCGAGGCTCGTGGTTTGCAACTGTGATTTTGGAACGTGTGTGTGTGTTGGTCCTTCCACCCGGAGCGTTCGACGGGACGTCTGGGGGTCGATACTAAGGGGTACGGCCACGGAAGTGGATTTGGGTGCGTGTGTGGTTGAACTTCCACCCGGAGTGTCCGACGGGATGTCTGGGGGTCGATACTAAGGGGTACGGCCGCAAAAGTGGTTTCCCACCCAGAGCGTTCGACAGGGCGTCTGGGGGCCGATACTAAGGGGTACGGTCGCGGGTTACCAGGTGTAGTTTTCATCTTGAGGATGATGTTGATGTTTTCATTAATTGTGATATTGTCCGGAGTATCACAATGCTTTGTGTTCGGGGTCGAGAGATATTATATATCGAGTCTTGGTGCTTAGCTAGAATGGCATAAGAATAATGTGTTTTGTGTAATGTGTCCTTATAAGTGAATTGCAGTGGATGATCGGGTTGTTGGACCTGTGTTTTGTGATCGAAATGGTTGGGCCGTGGACCCCGTGTTTTGTTAACGGATTTGTATTTTGGAAAATGAACTTTGGGGCTGTGACCCTAAATGGCTTTCGAGGAATTAAGAACTTTTCAATTTCTAATGTTTTCAAAACTCCCGAGATTTGGAAATGTTTTCAAAGTGCTTACTTGCTTCGTTTCTACTTTCAAGACTTGAACTATTTTTAACTAAAAATATCTCGGGAAGTCTTTCATTGTATTCTCGGAATGTGTTGTGTATGGCTCGTTTTTGCACTTTATACTTGCACTAGCGAAACAGTGGAGTTTTGCTAACCCCTGAGTAATCGGGGGGTGGATATCTGTATTGTGTCCAGGTACATGCAGGTTTTCGAGAGCAAGACACAGGATCGGTACGAGGGATGATGAAAGACGAATGATACCAATCACACGAAGGCCAATTTTGGGTTAAGTTAGTCGAAGTCCATTGTATTATCTTTTCCGCTGTCTTATTGTTCATTGATGCAAGTATTTTACCCTTGCATGGGTATGAGTCTGGATGAGTTTATGTATTTTGATTTGTAAGTCAGTGACGAAAGACCAAATCGGTCTATTCGTTCGTTATTTTGATTCGTCTATGTAATGTAATGTGTTGTTTTGATGTCTAGCCTGGTGGATCCTCACGGAGAGGGTCTGCGGCGTGTAATATTCCCAGTTTGATCTGGGGGTGTTACATTTATGGTATCGGAGCTTAGGTTGAGGAAACCTAGGCTGTCGGCTCGAGTTATGTGTTGTTGAGTCTTGTATTGTCAGATTTTGTCTGACTGAGTCGTGTCGCGACGCGTCGTCTGGGATGTCGGTCGTGATTAGTATCATGGTGCCACCATCATCTTCATGCGATCCGTGGATGTAAGTCTCCCTACTACATGTTGTACCACGAGCTATACGAGCCTGTGTGATTCTGTGTTATGTAGTAGTATTTGAAGGTGCATCGTGAGTAAGTGACATATATTTGTCGATTCTCGTTTTGTGCTAGAATGAAGAGTGATATTGCCAAATGTATCCTTGTATGAACTGTTTTTCTTGCAAGAGTAACAACCTTGGAATTTTAAGTTTTCGAAAGGCTTTCCGGGAGTCGTAAATTTTTTTTCAAATATTCTCCAAGGGAGGAAAAATTTTGATTTTTGTATGATGACCTCAAGGTCAAAATTTTTGAGACTTCAACTACCGATATTTCATTTTCATATCATGCTATAAGTTTTCAAAACACCAGTTTTTAACTCAAATAAGGTCTAAAAAATATACTCAAGACGTGACTCTCGTTTGTAACTTTCCGGTTTCATGAATGTTAGTTAGAAGATGTGTATTGATCATACTCTCGTTGTTGGGCAGTGGTGCCAGTTTTATGATTAAAATAGTAACGTGAATGTTGAGCCCCTCGATATGTATGTGTTGAGATAGTCCTCTTTATTGAGAAGTAAAATTTTCGTTTTTGTAGGATGATTTTCTTTTGATGGTTGCTTGTGAGATGTTATAATTATGTGAGTCGATTACATTTAGACTCATATGTTGTTACTTATTTGTAACATTCGAGTCTAGTATTACCTCATATATGTTTGCAATCGTGTTGTCGATTAGAGCAGTTAGCGCAGGCTTGGTACGAGGCCAACGTGCGCTAACGTGGCATGTTTAGCGCACGCTATTCTTTGTTGTAACGCGCGCTAATCAGCATGGGCAGAGGCTATGGAACGGCATTTTTAGCCGTCAGGTCTATGTTTTGCAGTCAATCATCTTCGACGGTATTCTATGTGTGTTGTCTAGCGATGCAACTGTTGTGTGGGAATAAGTGTTAGGACTTTTTGTAGCGCTAGGCGATAATTGATTTTGTTTAAATTATGTCTGCTGTGTGTGTGTTCGAAAACGCCACCCTGAAAATTTCATAAAGTTTCGATGATTCGATTAATCGGCGGCTCTGTGCGTACTTTGAAAATTATTTAGAATTGGCGAGCCGGCCTCGGATTCTCAAATAAAACCTCGATGGTATTTGAAAGAGTTGTTTTAAAGTACATGTAGACATTTTGTAAAATATTACCGTCGTTGATTTTTGTGTAGTGTTGAGAGGATTTTCAAAAATGATTTTTGACGTATTGTTGTATTTTCAAATAATCCGAGTACATGATTTCAGAAATCTTTCACATCATAAAATCTTTATTTTCAAAAATCAATACAATTTTTATTTTCAACAATATACTGTGGAAGATAAAGAATCTTACTCGATTTAAAACTTCAAACTCGGGTTTAGAAAGTTTTCTATACTGAGCCATTTATCATGCGTGATCTTGAATCACTCTATAATGATGATGTTAAAAAAAATGTTTTGCAAGTGATGTCAAATGAGACGGTTAAAGTCCGTCGTTTATGGGTTTTGATGAAACAAACCGAGGTACCAAAAATACTTTCAAGGTTTTATTTTGAATAGCGCATGAATCCAAGGATTTCCAAATGAAATCATTTAAAAGGATACCTCATGGATTTTCTTATTTAATTGTTATCAATTACCTTATGTGTTATGTCGTGCTGGGTTGGTACTTTAGCATATTATTTTCGCAGTTGTGCCATCGTATCGAGTGAGAATCCGCTTAGTATGTCTAGGGACAGAGGATATGGTCGTGACCGCGGTATAGTTAGTCATGGAGATCAGCTGCGGGACCAAGAGAATATGGTCGGGAATGTTGCTACTCCAGCACTTCAATCTCGTTGTTTAGGTTTCGGGGACGAAACCTCTCTTAAAGGTGATATGATGTAATATCCGCAATTTTCGATTTTCGGTAAATTTCTTTTTTTTTTTTGCAGGAGTCCGTTTTAACGGATCGCCTGTGACCGTTTCGTCCTTCTGTGAATGTTTCATTCTACACTTGTTAACATCCGAGTTCGTTTCGGTGTCGTTTTGCTGAGTTCCGTGCTTTTTGGCGACTTTTCCGCATTTGAGATTGATTCTTGCGAATCTTGTTCGAAATTGTTGTTCGTATTTCCCCGTAAGTCCGTTTTGACCTTATTAGACGTTTTGTAAAGTTCGGTTTGGTTATACGTTGTCTTATCTTGATGTTTCAGGCGTTTGGGCCATTTTATAATTTCCCAAAGTTTTGGGGTGGTTGCCTACGTATCGTCTTTCCCGATCTTTGAGTTATTGGAGTTATGTGTCATCTAGAGTTGCTCCGCCTGGATTGTTTTATGTTTTAAGTTTCGGGATGAAGCTTCTTTTAAGGAGGGTAGAATGTAATATCCGCAATTTCGGATTTCGGTAATTTTCTTTTTTGGGGCGAAGGTCTGTTTAGACGACTCTCTTGGGATCGTTTCATCATTCTGAGAATGATTAATTCTGCACTTTTTGTCATCGGAGTTCGTTTCGGTATTATTTTGTTGAGTTCCGTGTTTCTTAGCGACTTTTTCGCACTCGAGTTCGATTCTCGTGAATCTCGTTCGAAATTACTGTTTCGAGTTTCCCGTAAGTCCGTTTAACTTTGTTAGACGTGTTGTGAACTTCGGTTTGGTTATTCGATCACGTATTATGATTTTCGGACGTTTTGGGCCATTTTCGTAATTTCCCAAAGTTTGGGGTAATTACCTTCCATTGTCGAATTTCGAGCCTTCGGGTGGTCGGAATCGTGTGTTCTATTAGCTCTTAGATTCGTCTTTGCGAGTACTTCGTAATCGTATCTTCGATTCGTATTCAGATTTGGGTTTCGGGGTCGTTCGTATCGTCGTTGTGGTTCTGTCGCAATTTTCGGTTTGTGTCTGGAGGTGGTGGCGGACACGGGAAAACGGCTCAAACTGGCGCCGCTGAAGCGCCGTGTCGGCAGGGCCCGGCCTGCCGAGACATGGCCGAGACACACGGCCCGGTGCTGGCGGTTCTTCTGCGCCGTGTCCGGCAGGCGTATAAATATGGCCGAGCAGTCGTTTTTTTTCACTCGTTTCATTTTCTATCCTTCCTGTCCGCGTCTGGAGTCTTTGGGAAGTCGAAGACATGTTGTTATACTATGAATCCTCGAAGTTTTTGAGTCCATATCATCGATTTATCATCACATAACATCTTTCAATCCAGCGAATCAAGGCAAGTTTTCTTAAAATCTAGTTTTGGGGATTTTGTTCGATATGTCCGTTTAATCCGTTTTAACGCTGAATAGTGATGGATTTATGATTGTTAAACAATATTATGTCGAATTCCTTGCTGTTCATCATTTTATTGAGTATCTTATCGACGCCTTGAAGGTGTTCGATAAAATGTCGCAAAGAGGATTCGAGCGTTCTACGATTATTCTTCCTCATTCGTTCGTTAATTTATTGACTGTATGATGTTAGGGTCAGATTTCTCGCATAGAACTCGAGTCAGAACCCTTCCGTTCGTCGTCTTCTTCAAACTTTCCGATCGTGGGTGTATTCATTGTCTTCGCCGGAGAATTGTAGGTGTTCGAAGTTTCCGGTTGAGCCGTGTTCTTCGGAGTGTCCGATATCAATTGTCGAGGCAAGTATCTTGCCCATACATTACGTATTTTATGGATATATTAGTTGGTAATTTACGATACGTGATTTATGAATGTCTATAATTAACTTTCAAAGGAATCGATATGCTTTTCAGTACTTCCTTAAAAGATGACTCGTATGATTTCGTTGTTAAATGTGCTTGTCTAAGTATGTGTGGGGTATCGTTTTGTGTGATTATGATGTTGTAGATTTATAGTTTAACCTTTCCTTGACATATGTGTGGAACATATGCCTATTGATGATCCTGTCATTGTGTCGTTCGGCGTGGTTGAATACTATGTTATTAGTACTAGCTGCATCGTTGAAATTCTTGCATGAATCGTATCGTTACTTGTTCATGAGTATATGTTGGATGAACTGGACATTCTAGTAAGGTACCTCGACTATATATACTGTGATTGACCTTCGAGGCTCGTGGTTTGCAACTGTGATTTTGCAACGTGTGTGTCTAGTTCCTTCCACCCGGAGCGTTCGACGGGACGTCTGGGGGTCGATACTAAGGGGTACGGCCACGGAAGTGGACTTGGGTGTGTGTGTGGTTGAACTTCCACCCGGAGTGTCCGACGGGATGTCTGGGGGTCGATACTAAGGGGTACGGCCGCGGAAGTGGTTTCCCACCTGGAGAGTTCGACGGGGCGTCTGAGGGCCGATACTAAGGGGTACGGTCGCGGGTTACCAGGTGTAGTTTTCATCTTGAGGATGATGTTGATGTTTTCGTTAATTGTGATATTGTCCGGAGTATCACAATCCTTTGTGTTCGGGGTCGAGAGACATTATATATCGAGTCTTGGTGCTTGGCTAGAATGGCATAAGAATAATGTGTTTTGTGTAATGTGTCCTTGTAAGTGAATTGCACTGGATGATCGGGTCGTTGGCCCTGTGTTTTGTGATCGAAATGGTTGGGCCGTGGACCCTGTGTTTTGTTAACGGATTTGTATTTTGGAAAATGAACTTTGGGGCTGTGACCCTAAATGGCTTTCGAGGAATTAAGAACTTTTCAATTTCTAATGTTTTCAAAACTCCCGAGATTTGGAAATTTTTTCAAAGTGCTTACTTGCTTCGTTTCTACTTTCAAGACTTGAACTATTTTTAACTAAAAATATCTCGAGAAGTCTTTCGTTGTATTCTCGGAATGTGTTGTGTATGGCTCGTTTTTGCACTTTATACTTGCACTAGCGAAACAGTGGAGTTTTGCTAACCCCCGAGTAATCGGGGGGTAGATATCTGTATTGTGTCCAGGTACATGCAAGTTTTCGGGAGCATGACACAGGATCGGTACGAGGGATGATGAAAGACGAATGATACTAATCACATGAAGGCCAGTTTTGGGTTAAGTTAGTAGAAGTCCATTGTATTATCTTTTCCGCTGTCTTATTATTCGTTGTTGCAAGTATTTTACCCTTGCATGGGTATCAGTCTGGATGAGTTTATGTATTTTGATTTGTAAGTCAGTGACGAAAGACCAAATCGGTCTATTGGTTCGTTATTTTGATTCGTCGGTATGTAATGTAATGTGTTGTTTTGATGTCTAGCCTGGTGGATCCTCACGGAGAGGGTCTGCGGCGTGTAATATTCCCGGTTTGATCTGGGGGTGTTACATTATTGATTGGTTCACAGTCCATGTATAATTGGATCTGTTCGATATTCGGATTGTCTTTGAAATCCCGTATATATGATTTGAATATGGTTGACGATTTTATTCTCTCGTGTATCTATCGTCGTTGAACCTTTACTAATCTCGTTCGGAGTTACCATATCGATGGTCAACTCATTGATATCGATCGTTTATAAATCTCATTTGGAGTTCACCTTGTCATTGGTAATCTCGTTCATTATTGATCCTTATTGATTCCGTTTGGGAGTTGTCTCACCGTTGATATTCTTGGTTATTAGTCCTTGATTGATGTTATTGGAGTTTACCGTGTCGTCGGTATTCTCAGTTGTTGAACCCTTATTATCCCTATTGGAGTATACCGTGTCGTCAGTATTCTAGGTTGTCGATTCTTTATTGTTCTTGTTGGAGTATACCGTATCATTGGTACTCCCGGTCGTTGGTCCTTATTGATCTTGCTAGAGTTTACTATGTCGTTAGTATTCTCGGTTGTTGACCCTTTATTAATCCTATTGTGGTCTATCGTACCGTTGGTATTTTTGGTTGTCGACTCTTTTGATCTTGTTAGAGTTTACCATGTCGTCGGTATTTTCGGTTATTGATTCTTCGTTGATCATTAACGTGTCGTCGGTAATCTCGGTTGTCGACCTTTTATTGATCTTGTTGGGATTTGCCGTATTGTTGGTGTTGTGTCGAGAATTATACATCTCAACAGGCGATCGCCTCAGAGACCGGGCGACCGAGCCAGAGCCCAGCAGCCAAGGCAGACCTGCCGACCTGCCGACATCTAAGGCGATCGTCTCTCGGTACTTGGCGATCGACTCCTGGCGACCGACCAAATGATGACCGCCTCATGCCACGCGAAGCCATCGATCGTCCAGTCGGAAAGGGCCGAAGCTCTGACAGAGTCCCACATGCAGATCCGGAATTGGCGCCGCAGCACAGGGATCGTTGACCACAGCCTGTCAGCATCTTCCACCAACCGACAGGCCCGCCGAAAGGTGTACCATGGGACCGCCCGTGACAGCTACTCAGGACGCATGCCGGCTCCTCATTGGACCGCACAGCTGGCTGCCAGCAGCAGCCGCAAGCTTTATGCAGACAACCCATATGACATAAAGACGATCGCCCCTTTATTATATTGCACGAAAGGCGGTCGCCCGCCAGTAAACAGGACATCCTAGCTCCTATAAATAGAAGGCTGCATACACTCGGCCAACTCTCTGAACTCTCGGATTCTCGCTGCTTCCTAACAAGTTCAACTCATAACTTGGCTTTCTCACTCTTGGCAACATCTATCTCTCAGTTCTTTCTTCTCTCTCAGCACCTCTTACACGAAAGACGGTCGGCAAAGAGCTAGAACACCAAAGCTCCGCTCAAGAGCTAGATAAATAGGATGTTTTACACTCATTGTAATTGCATTCATACATTAATACTTATATCCACAAACATTTATATTAATAACATCTCACGAGAACATTCAAGCCCGGGCCTAACAAACCCGGCAAATCTTGTGTTTTTCTATTCCCTCGGACGTGCTCTCGCAATTTGCTGTTGCTCGACCGTTCCAGCAATATCTATCTTTGGATAATATTTCGGGCAACAACAATTGGTGCTAGAAGGAGGGCATCTAACCCTCATTTTCATACCTACCGTCTTGAAGAACACTCACTGTTCCGGGGCATATACCTGAAGAAACACTCATTGTTCTTCAGAGAAAGCTTTCAGAATCATGTCTTCCGCATCTGCATCGAAGAAAGCCGCCGGCCGGTCCTCCAGACACCTCATTCCGTCTCACTCCGAGCCACAGCCGATGGCTGAGGGTAGCCGTCGCGATCCGAGACTTTCGATCCCGCCCCTGAGGGACGGCCCAAGCCTCTCGTTCGATCAGTTCCAAACCGCGGAATAGATCGAAAAGGCCTTGGCCATCCTACAGGAGCGATGGAGAGCTCTCGACGCGCCGCCTGCTATAACCGCCTCGGCCATCCGCCGGATGACCAAACGGAAGTTCAAGGCATTACTGACCGAGCGATCTCCAAGAGGCTCCCATTCGCAAGAAGAGTTGCTCACCAGCCGGGGCACCTCTATTTTCGATCACCTAAGCAGCGACCCGTCATGGCGACCGGGGCAGTCCGGCCCCAGCCACGAGGCGACGGATCTCGAGTCCGTCACCAGGAGTTCGGAATATCCGACTCCCAGAAGGCAGGCCATCCATCTGGCTCCTCCTCGCCAAAGAGCCGAGGTCGGCAACAGCAGAGTCAGGAGATCGGTACACGATCGCCTCGGCTCCCGCTCCGAAAGCCGACCCACGAGCGACCAAGCTATAGCGATGGCCGTGATGCAATGCGAGCTCGACGACATGAAGGTGCTCCTGGAATCTGGGGCAGGCGCCAAGAGCAAGATCACCGGGCTGAGCGAGCCACTCGCGATCCACATCGAGCTCGCCCCCGTGCAGCTTAAGATCGCTCCTCCGCAAACACCTCTGTACGAGGGGAGATCGGACCCCGAAACTCATCTGAGCAAGTTTCGGATCTATATGACCGGATGCGGGGCGTCAGACGCGACCAGATGCCGAATGTTCCCACTGATGCTGGACGACCTTGCCCACAGGTGGTACACCTCGTTGCCGACACGATCCATCAATTCCTTTGATCAACTGGCAAACAACTTCACATCTTATTTCTCCGCCAAGGTCGCTCGGCCGGAAGGTCCCCATCGCATGATGCAAATCAGGCAGGGAGAAGAAGAATCCGACGCGGACTACATTGACCGGGTAGATGAGATCATCCTCAACGGCGAGCCCGTAAGCGATGAGATCGCCCTCTACACGGTCCTAGGGGGATTCCATGGTCTTTCGCCTATGTTCATGCATCTTACGAAGGACCATCCCCCGACCTACGCGATCTTCCGCGCTAAAGCCGCAGACTTTCTGGCCAGGCAAAGGTTTCTTCTTAGCCTATGAGCAGCGCGATCGGCGGCCGAACGACGATCTCCAGTCTTCCAGCCCGATCGCCATTATCAAGCAACATCACCAAAACCGGAGGACTCGCTCGCCAACTATAGTTCGTCATCTAACATGTTGGACTAAGGCACGAGATCGCCTCCACCGCAGAACGTACACCGTCTAAGGTCGGCATCTACATGACGATCCAAGGTACAAGAGGGCAGCCATGGTCCTGGTAGTCGATGGAACTGACTGCTTCGGCCATGCAAGGTCCCTTTGGGCCAAGATCGCCCGCCCTTCGTTTAAATACGAGGCCGGCGTAGTCTGAGGGCCCTCCAAAACTAATCAATGGACACGATCGCCCGCCTTCAAAGGTTCATCATCTAACATGGTGAACCCGGACAATGCGATGCGTCACTACCCCCATCTCAACGTACACCGTCGAGGTTCGCGATCTTCATGGCAGGCCGAGGTGGAATCAGAGCTAACAAGCCGCGGAAGTGGAGTTGATTAATCCGACGACGCCCCGCTCAAGGACTCCTCTAGACCAAGACAGCACGCCCTTCATTTAAATATGAGGCAAGGCGTAGCCTAACAGAGGACCCTCACAATAAAATGAGTCACGAGACAGACAATGTCGCTCGAGCACAAGACATGGTCATGGAGTCGGTCCATCGAACTCCGCGACTGTGCACGGTTCCTCAGCGACGAAACAATCAAGTTTCTACGAGGGATCGGCCAAAATTATTTTTTGCAGGTACAAGACCGAAGATAGATAGCCAATCGACCAGATCGCCCAAGTACGGAAACCAAAGTCATCTCAGCAGATCTCCCGTCTTCATCCTACGCGATCGCCAGCAAGAACCACCTCGCCCCATGTCTTCAACATCGGAGCAAGATGGGGGCAATTGTTGTGTCGAGAATTATACATCTCAATAGGCGATCGCCTCAGAGACCGGGCGACCGAGCCAGAGCCCAGCAGCCAAGGCAGACCTGCCGACCTCAAGGTCCCAGGACAAGTCCCGGTGCCGAGCGATCGACATCTAAGGCGATCGTCTCTCAGTACTTGGCGATCAACTCCTGGCGACCGACCAAATGATGACCGCCTCATGCCACGCGAAGCCATCGATCGTCCAGTCGGCAAGGGCCGAAGCTCTGACAGAGTCCCACATGCAGATCCGGAATTGGCGCCGCAGCACATGGATCGTTGACCACAGCCTGTCAGCATCTTCCACCAACCTACAGGCCCGCCGAAAAGTGTAACGTGGGACCGCCCGTGACAGCTACTTAGGACGCGTGCCGGCTCCTCATTGGACCGCACAGCTGGCTGCCAGCAGCAGCCGCAAGCTTTATGCAGACAGCCCATGTGACATAAAGACGATCGCCCCTTTATTATATTGCACGAAAGGTGATCGCCCGCCAGTAAACAGGACATCCTAGCTCCTATAAATAGAAGGATGCATACACTCGGCCAACTCTCTGAACTCTCGGATTCTCGCTGCTTCCTAACAAGTACAACTCATAACTTGGCTTTCTCACTCTTGGCAACAGCTATCTCTCAGTTCTTTCTTCTCTCTCAGCACCTCTTACACGAAAAATGGTCGGCAGAGTGCAAGAACACCAAAGCTTCGCTCAAGAGCTAGATAAATAGGATCTTTTACACTCATTATAATCGCATTCTTACATTAATACTTGTATCCACGAATATTTGTATTAATAACATCTCGCGAGAGCATTCAAGCCCGGGCCTAACAAACCCAGCAAATCTTGTGTTTTTCCATTCCCTCGGACGTGCTCTCGCAATTTGCTGTTGCTCGACCGTTCCAGCAATATCTATCTTCGCATAATATTTCGGGCAACAACAGTCGGTATTCTCAGTTATTGATTATGTCATTGATCTTGTTGGAGTTACCACATCATGGTATTCTTGTTCGTGGTTGATCCTTTGTCGATCTTGTGTGGAAATATCATGTCATTGATAATTCCGTTGTGATGCATTGATTGTTTATCATTATTAATTGTGTGAGCATTCATGCTTTGTATTGATATCCGGGACTTGCTATTGTCTCGGAACAGTTGGATTACAGGTGTGCCATGTGATATCGGTTTTATCAGGATTGGGATCCGATTGTGCGATCTAGCCGACAGAGTTAGTCTTGGCCAGATCATTCTATAATTGAGATATGATAAGTTTGGGAATTTTGGTATCGTTTCGGATACAGTACAGGTGGTTACTTTTGAATTCATTCATCACTTAAGGACACGAGGCGTGGGGTACGGTAAGAATTGATTTGTTACGGATTGTGACAGGTTGGTAAGGCTACTTCGGTAAGAGTACGTGAGAAATGTTCTTAATCTGTAGATTACATTGATATGTATTGTTTTTGTGATGTGATAGTTATCATTGTTGAGAATTATGGCTGACCCCATCGTGGGCTTTATCTTTTAGGTACTCGGAGTTCAAGCTAGTAGCGGTCGTGAAGGGATGAGCTTTTCGGTGATACTGACTATGGCGTGATTGTTCGGATTGTGTATTCTTTTCTGGTTTTCTAATTCCGCTGCAAATGTATTTAATTATGTTTTATCCGCTGCGTGTGTATATTTTAAAATGGCTTTCTGTATTCTTCGAACTGTGATTTTATCCAATGCGTGTGTGTGTACTTTCAAAGGGCCTTTTGGCATTTTTAAACATTTGCGAAAATAATTTTAGCCTTGTGGGTTCCAATATGGGGCCCACAGTGCTGTAATATTCGCGGTCGGGTTTGGGGGTGTTACAGATATGTTTCCAACATAAAATGAAAGATTTAAAAAGAAAAGATTTCAAAATAAATTATAAGGATTATTTTAGAATTTATGAAAGTAATTTCGAAAATTTTCGACGAATTGATACGATAAAATTTTCATTACAGAACACTTATACTGCAAAAATTTTCCCTTATGTTGGATTTAGAATCTGGTTTTATTCTTACTTTAGATGATGTACTTGTTTTGCCCAAGGGGCACAAGAATATTGTATCAATTCCGGTCATGGACCGAAAGGGATTTCACTTCTTTATTGGAGATGGGTCCTGTCGTATTTATTTCAGAAATAAATTGGTTGGTACTACTACATTATTAAATGGTTTATACCATTTAAATTTAAAGAATAAAACAACTGTGAACACTATAACTAGGAAGCGTGGTAGGGATGAAACGAACCAAGCACTTAAGTGGCATCTTAGACTTGGTCATATCGGTCAGATCAAGGTTCATAAAATGGAGAAAGATGGGCTTACAGGTCCATTGGGATCAGATCCCTATCCAACTTGTGAATCTTGCCTTCAAGGCAAAATGACTAAGTTACCTTCCGCAGGGACTTTTGAAAGAGCTGCTGAAAAACTTGGATTGATCCATACCGACGTATGTGGCCCTTTTGAAGTGGCACGAGATGGCTTTTAGTATTTCATTACATTCACTGATGACCATACCAGGTATGGATTCGTGTACTTAATGAAACATAAGTCTGAAGCTTTTGATAAATTCAAGGAATTTAAAGCCCTAGTTGAAAATCAAACAGGTAACCGTGTTAAGACTCTTCGGTCAGACCGGGGTGGTGAGTACATGAGTACCAAATTTGATGAGTTCTTAAAAGAACTAGGAATAGTGTCACAATTCACTCCTCCAGCTACTCCACAATTAAATGGTGTATCAGAAAGAAGGAACCGAACCTTGTTGAACATGGTTCGCTCCATGCTTAACTATACTGATCCACCGATTTATCTGTGGGGTTACGCGCTCCTTACTGCTGTGCATATCTTGAACAGATGTCCTTCCAAATCCATTCCTAAGACTCCCCATGAGATGTGTAGAGGTAGGAAACCAAGTCTTAATCACATTAGGATTTGGGGATGCCCTACTTATGTCAAGAAGACTAAAGTAGAGAAATTGGAATCTAGGTCTGTGAAAGGTCGTTTCATAGGATATCCAGGGGATTCCATGGGTTATCTATTCTACATGCACGAAGATCATAAGATCATCATTGCTATACAAGCACACTTCCTGGAAGATCAGTTTATTCAGGAAGGAGGGGCAGGTAGAAATATTTCTTTGGAAGAAATAAAAGAAACACCAAATGAGACACCTATGCAAGATATTAGAACCCAACCTTCTGAAATACAAACACAACCTCGCAAGTCTAGTATAATTTCTCAAATACCTGAGGGTATGGCTATCTGCATCAAGATGAACTAGGTGTTCATGAGATGACAGAAAGTAGTCAAGAGAATGATCCTTCTACATACAACCAAGCGATGGTAGACGTTGACTCCACCAAGTGGCAAGAAGCTATGGAAGCTGAGATAGACTCAAAGCATGTTAATCAGGTCTGGACTTTAGATCGTCCTAAAGGCATAGTGCCTATTGGAAACAAATGGATCTATAAGAGAAAGACTGATGGAGATGGCAAGGTTGATACCTATAAGGTCAGGCTTGTGGCAAAGGGTTATTCCGAAAGGGAAGGAATCGATTACTTCGAGACCTTCTCGCCTGTAGCTATGATTAAGTCTATTCGCATGATGCTTTCTATAACAGCCCACTTAGATTATGAAATATGGCAAATGGATGTGAAAACGGCATTCCTAAATGGATTCCTCGAGGAGGAGATTTACATGGAACAGCCTAAGGGATTCATATCTCAAACCAATATTCATAAAGTATGCAAACTTTAGCGTGCCATTTATGGACTGAAGCAAGCTTCACGGAGTTGGAATCTTTGTTTTAACGAGACAGTCAAAGAGTTTGATTTTTTCCAAAACGAAGAAGAGCCCAGTATTTACAAGAAGTTTAGTGGGAGCAAAATTGCATTCTTAATACTATATGTAGATGACATTCTACTTATAGGAAACGACGTAGGAATGCTCAGTTCTGTGAAAGCTTGGCTTTCTAAAGAGTTCTTAATGAAAGACTTGGGAGAACCTACATATATTCTGGGTATTCGTCTCTACCGGGATAGAGCAAAAAGAATGTTAGGTCTTTACCAAGCCCTCTACATAGAAAATATCCTGAAGCGATTTAGGATGGAAGATTCTAAAAGAGGGTTTCTACCTATGCAACATGGTGCAAAACTTTCCTTAGAGATGTGTCCTCAAAGTGAGGAAGATAGAAAGGAAATGAGCAAGGTACTTTATGCTTCGGCAGTAGGTAGCCTTATGTATGCAATGATTTGCACTAGACCGGACATTGCCTATGTTGTGAGCATAGTAAGTCGGTTTCAGTCAAATCCAGGGCAGGAACATTGGACTGCTGTAAAGAACATTCTTAAGTACCTAAGGAGGACTAAAGACTTGGTTCTTACATACAACAGTGGAGAACTAAGAGTGATGGGTTATACATGTAACACCCCCAAATCCTATTGGGTTATTGCAGTGCCGTGGACCCCACGCCAGGAGATCCACCAGCCTAACATGACTAAAATACATTAAATTAAACAACAAGGGAAAATCATAGTCCCTACCATGATATCCGACACAATATTCCGATAAGGAATTTCAACGACAACAATGGGCCTACATGGCCGAAAATAAAATACAACAACATCTACGAGCATCTGCTCGGGTAATACATAATGACAATGACTGACAGACTGAAGAACACTCCAACTGACTGACCAATATGAACAACTCGGACTAGTATCGCTCGAATGCCTCGTCGCCATCATCATGCCCCTGTGTCTCAACTCTCTCCTCGCAAGCACCTAAAACATGAAAACATGTTCCGCCCCCACGGGGTCAGTCATCCAGATAATGAACATCAAATACATGTATAACATGATATGCATCCAAAGGCAGAATGAAACGGTACAATGATAATAATAATAATACGAGATGCTCACAAACCAATGTAAGAACCGAGCATTCGTGAAATACTATGCCCACGGCATACTATTAATACTTGTTCGACAGGTTAGAACGTAAATGCCCAACGGCGAATCATAATTATAGAGTACCACAATGAATTATACGATATGAATCAAACAAGAACTGAATTAAATATGAATCACAATGCCCGAAGGCTCCAATGAAATTACCAGGACAATAATAAAGGCTTGAAAGCCACTCAGCCGAAGCTGTCAAAAATCACAATCACATGAAGCCAAAACAGCCCGCAGCTGTTATTGATTAGGGCCGAAGCCACGGCACGAAGCCGTATCACCATTAGGGCCGAAGCCACGGCACGAAGCCGTATCACAATTAGGGCCAAAGCCACGGCACAAAGCCGTATCACAATTAGGTCCGAAGCCACGGCACGAAGCCGTATCACAATTAGGGCCGAAGCCACGGCACGAAGTCGTATCACAATTAGGGCCGAAGCCACGGCACGAAGCCGTATCACAATTAGGGATAGTGTGCTGCCTTGAGTCGGCCAACACGACGACAGTGATTCACGGATGAGCACCATCCTTGACAGTCCCAATTTAATACCTCGATTGCCTTAGAACGGCCAACCGACAACAATGATGCAGCGGATGATTCAATACCTCAATTGCCTTAAAACGGTCAATCGATAACAATGATACAATGAATGATTGAACACTTCGATTTTCCTGAGAACGGCCAATCGATAACAATGACACGGTGAATGCGTGAATACCTCGATTGCCTTAGAAAGGTCAATCGATAACAATGATATATTGAATGATTGAACATTTCGATTTGCCTGAGAATGGACAATCGATAACAATGATATGAAGGATGCCTCGGCACCTTTAATCGGTTACCGACGACGAAGATGAGAAATGAATACGCCAATACCTTTAATCGGCCAATACAGTTTTAATGACAACCCCAACAGGAATAACAATGATCTCAACGATGTTTTGGATTGACATCAATATTAACAACAATCGATACATCGATACCACGAATCGCTTATCGATAATGACATTAATAACGAGTATCACAATGCCTTGAATCGGCCATTATTGAACAACAATAAACATTTGGCATAATTGCCGAAAGGTATCGTATCGAACGATCTCTTAATATCAATGAATTCATGAAGAGACTAAGTCTCGGAATGATGGAACATATTCATACACATATATGATGACATTAATCTCATTGACTAGTACAAGTATAAAACTTGCCTCAAACCGAAGGCGAGAAGGTACTTCCACGATCAACGTCCCTAATGAAATTATCGGCCGCTCGAACAACCTTGAACAACACAAATACCAACAATTCTCTTAATAGACGAATCAAGAATGATCATAACCAACTCAAAGGTCGATACAACACTACCCAAAACTCATTGGGGCATTTAAAACGAACATGTTGTAAACAATCTCCCATTGTTTACAACAAATCCCAATTATATCGAAAACCAACCTCCAATGAATGATTCAATCCAACAAAACCTCATGAATACCATCAATAATCCAACAGGAATACATAAATCGAGATTTCAACAATATCTAGTTGAAAACCCCCAAAATTCCAAAGTCAACACCAAGGCGTTCTTGAAAAATTCCTAAATGATTCATAAATTCCGAAAATTACACCAATGAATCCGTATAAATACATGTATCCAAGATAGATAATCCATATCTAACATTTTCCAACATAATATCGAGTTAACATGAAGAGATCGAAAGCAAAACATCAAAGATCCGAAATTCTAGATCCAAGAATCATTACCTTGATTTGGAGTGATGAAATTGATTAGATGATGATTAATCCAACTTAGGAGCTTGAAGATGATGCTAGATGATTGTACTCGAAAAGACCTTTCCGAATCGCCCAAGCTCGTCCGAAATGGTTGAGAAATGAAGAAATGACGAAGGTCTGAACTGTCTTATTTATACTATCCCAGCTTAGCGCACGCTATGACCTGATATTTAGCGTGCGCTAGCGGTTTACTGGGCAGTCCAGTGACCTATGAAATGTCTCGTTAGCGTGCGCTACGACTTGGTAGCGTGCGCTAACACCTTATCGATAGCGTGCGTTATCCCAACTTATTAGCGTGCGCTAAATGATGTCTGATACTAAAAAAAACTGAAGTCCCGAACCTACTGTCCTCTGCCTTACACACGTTAGCGTGTGCTACTAATGTGACTTAGCGTGCGTTACCAGCACAGTTAGCGTACGCTACTTACCACTCGTAGCGTGCGCTGCGAATTTCCCAAATCAGCCCAGTACCTTCTGGACTGTCTGCCTCTCTTGCGCTAGCGTGTGCTAATACTGAATCATAGCGCACGTTACATGCACTCCATTAGCGCGCGCTAGACATAATGTGTAGCGTGCGCTACCTCTCAAAATGAAATTAAAACATGATGATGATGATGATGATGACAATAATCTTGGCTCGATCTCAAACAGCGATGAATGACAACGACTACTAATATGATCCCAAAATACGCTGAATGGTGGTTACAACTGAATGAACATGAGTGATGAATGGTTATTACTGAGTGAAAAAAAATTCTGAGTGACAGTTACTGAGTGAAAATAAATGAATTCTCAACCGGGTATTACAATACAGACTCAGATTTTTCGGGGGACATAGATGCTCAGATGTCCACATCAGGGTATATCTTTACGCTGAATGGTGGGGCAGTTTCTTGGAGAAGTGCTAAGCAAAGTTCGACTGCTATCTCTACATGTCAAGCCGAATATCAGGCAGCCACGGAGGCTGCTAAAGAAGCTTTTTGGATAAAGAAGTTCACTGAGGAACTTCAAGTGGTTCCTAACGTAGAGAAGCCCGTGACACTGTTTTGTGACAACGACGGAGCTATTGCATAGGCTAAGGAGCCTAGGGCTCACCAAAACACCAAACATATTGCGAGATAATATCATTTTGTTATAGAAATGGTTCGGGATAGGAATGTTACACTGCAGAGAGTAGACATAGCAAATAACGTTGCTGATCCGATTACCAATCCACTATCTCAGAAGGTCTTAGAGAGACATCTGGAGAGTATGGGTATTAGATACCATAATTTGTGGCATTGAGTGCAAGTGGGATATTGTTAGAAATATGCCCTCGAATGCCACTCAGAGGATGAGAGAGTGAGAGCAATTGTATTGTAATTATGAATATTATATTTAATAAGGCAATTATTATTTCTATATTATTGTATATCACTGGCATTGTGATTTGGTATATAGAATAATAGTCCTTGCATTTGAGAGTGAACATTCTACTCCTTATGGAGATAAGGAGATAGGCGCTAGAAGTGTTTAGAGCTCGAATGCTTAACTAGTTCGCAAGTCGATAAAACTTAACAGGACATTAAGTTTTAATAAGACTTGTATAACTGATGCTAGGACGTGTGCACGTCTTGATAGCATAGTTATAAGTATATTGGTGGGACCAGTATACTCGAACACGACTCATACTCGATTCAGTCACACGGTATTCACTCGGAGAGTCGATGACGAATCGAAAGGTTGTGATAGTATACGTGGACCTTTGACTTGAGGGTTCAGTAGAATATGTGCCTGTGATGTTTAGTTTGTCATTAGAGTAGTTAGACTCATTTGCTTAATTGCTGAGTTGACCTCGAAGTGCGGACTATACGGGCAGGTAGCAGTCTTTACTGTACGCCAAGAAATGATTCTATCTCCTGTTGGTGAGCAGGAAAATGTCCTATACGGTTAATGGCGAATAAGATCATAAGTCTTTGGCCAAAGCATTCTGATATAGTCGTATTAGATACACTATTAATCAGTCGGTCTTGATTTGCATTAGTACATGTATAGAGTCTAGTCAACAGTAGGGTTTGACTATACCGTGACCCGAAGACTTGACCGGGACATCTGATGAAGGGTTTATACGTATATGGTATTCATGACATAATGGTTCTGGAATGATTCGTTCATTCGTTCTCAGTCGGGGTTTCTGATGCGGCCCGCTAAGTGGCTAAGTCGCCCGCACTCATTGGTTCCTCCCAATGCCGGCTGAGATGAACCTACGGAGTCGCGCAATAGGATCATTGATGGATAAATGTGAATTAATAATCTCTCTTATAATATTAGATATTAGATATCTAATTTTGATTTATCGGATAAATCAAATAGCGGTCTTATGAATTGTAAGTAGGTTACTGGGTGATTACTTTTGTAACACCCCCAAGTTATTCAGGGAATATTACAGCGCCGTAAGCCCCACCGTGGGACCTACAAGTCTAAGCATACGCGGAACTATAATTTTTGACCGATAAGGTCTACGTACAATGGAAGGAAGAACAATACAAAGGGTATTTAAAACATAACCATTGTATACAAATACATCACAACACCAAACAATACCTCGGCAAACACAGGCCGGAACATCAAGAAAAATGGAAAACAATACTCGAGTATTCAATGACTATTCCAGTACAACAATACTGAATATAAAACTCAAAACATAACCGGAGGAAAAACACAATATCACTCTTCCCCACCATCTTCATGCCGACCCTATACCTGCCTGTCCGCTCTCCTGGAACCTGAAATACATAAAAAGTATTTCCCCCATAAAGGGGTTAGCCGTCGAATAGCTAGTGCAAGTATATCAAGTATGAAACACAATACTTCTCGACAATAAAGTAAATGTAACCGTCAATTCATCAATTCAAGACTAGTATTCCGGAATAACTAAATCTCATGGCATCGCATCAATACATATATGAATACCGTGGAACCGCACCAGAGGCTACGGAACCTTCAGGGGACCTATCGGCCCACCCCAGAGTGGTTCGTTCATATCATCCGTGGAATCGCACCAGAGGCTACAAAACCCTCAGGGGACCCGTCGGCCCGCCCCAGAGTGGACAGAAATAATCATGCCATTAATATTTCATACTTTCAAAGTCGAGAACGCAAATTCATAAATATATACTTGCCTTTGAGACATCGAGAAATCGAACGAAAAAAGGGTATGAGTTCGGCAGGTCCAAGAACGCGCTTCCGGCACCTAAATGATTCGTAAGGAATATGATAATCCATTATCCATATTCGAATCACACAAAGAAACCCCCGAAACCCGTCTACGATTCATAAAAATATACAGATAATCAACTAGAGGTTGGAAAATCGTCCAAAATCTCACAAGTCCGAAAACGGCACAATCCAAACCGTAAAATCGTAGGAAAAGCATGTATACGGTAAAGATACATCATAAACTCAAGGTTCTCAAACCTCAAAGCGGATAAATTTGACGAATCTACGAAAAACCCCAAAATTCCCAAAAATAGGGTTCTAAGGATTTTTACCTTGATTCGGACGTTAGGATGAATTAGATGTTGTAAAATCCTTGTTATCCAACCAAATATGTTGTTGTTAGAAGAAATATCGCTTCCAATCACCCAAGATCATCTCTCCCAAGCGATTTCCGTCGAAAAGGAGTGAAGAAGGTGAGAAATGACGAAATGGAAGTCAACTGTCATATGTATATATCTGCTTAGTCTAGCACACGCTACGCCTCCTTCATTAGCATGCGCTAGCGAAGTCACCGGGTAGTCCAGTGGTTTCTGCCGGCTCCGTTAGCGCGCGCTAATCGTCTATCTCTAGCGTGCGCTAGCCCAAAAAGTGGCATTCAGTACTTGAGTCCAGAACCTACTGTCTTTGCCCTGCTCAAACCTTAGCATGCGCTACCGCTATGGCTTAGCATGCGTTATGCAACAGTTTTAGCGTGCGCTAGCCGAAACCTAGCGTACGCTACCTGATAGTCCAGAAAACCTGGCAACCTCACTGCCTCTGCCGACCAGCCCGGTAGCGTGCGCTACAGACGGATGTTAGCGTGCGCTACTAACCACGAATAGCGCGTGCTAAAAAACTCCTAGCGTGCGTTAATCCGCCAGTCTAGAGAGCAGTCTGAAATACTGGTTCTGACCTGACTGATCCCCTTAGCGCGCACTACGGCTCAAAGCTAGCGTGCGCTAATCAAGCAGAATTAGCGTGCGTTAGCCTAGGCCCAGCGTGCGCTATTTCTCTGGCCCAGAACACATCCGCAAGGTTGAAACAACACGATCAAGGCCCAAACAAGACACGAAACTCGATAACAATATCAACAACATCTCCATGTGTTTACAGAGCGACAACATAAGAGAAACGGCAAGGTCAAACATGTAATATCCGCAAATTCGATTTCCGGTAATTTTCATTTTTCCGGCGGAGGTCCGCTTCGACAACTCGCTTGTCGCTGTTTTGGAATTCTGAACCAATTTTGTTCTTGGAGTTTCTCCGCTTAGAAGGGTCTCGATGATGTTTTTACGTAATTTCATCTTGTGTTATATTTTGTCTCATTTGTATTTGTCTCTCGTTAAACTCGTTCGATTCCGTCATTTTCTTACTTCCATGAGTTCGTATGATTGAGTAGAGCATGTTGTGAGTTTCGGATTGTTAATCCGACGTTGTATCGTGATTTTCGGATGTTTGGGCCGTTTGTGTAATTTCCTAGAAGTTTAGGGAATTTGTCCCTTGTTCGACTTTGGTTGTGCACCTTAGATCTTTTTGGGGTTCCGTACTTCCATTTCGTGTTATTGTTGCCCAAATATCGATTCCTATTGCTTTTATTCTCTTTCCTGATCATTTTTCGTCATTTTGGGACCCGAGGGGGGGTGTGGGCCGCGGCACAAGGATTGTGCGCCGCGGCACACACATTACCCAGCTTGTTGGCCAAGCAGTTGCACCGTGTGCCGCGGCACAAGGTTTGTGAGCCGCGGCACACAACCGAGTCAGTGCCGCGGCACACTTGTCCGGCCGCGCACACCTGTGGCACTCGCCGGTTAAAACCTCTCAGACTGCGTGCTCTCAAGACAGCCCGCAGCCGCGGCACATGCCGAGTTCGAGCCGCGCACACTCCGTATGAGCCGCGGCACAACGAGCGGCCACCACCACCGGGCGCACTTGCCTCCCGTGCCGCGCACGCTTTATTCGAGCCGCGGCACACGATGCGGCCGCTATAATCAAGGCGTTTGGCGAGATTCGCTCATTTGCTCTTTTTCTCCAACCGTGCGCGAGAGAGAGAGGGTTGAGAGGGGGATTTCTTCTCCATCTACCCTTTTGATTGTGTGTTTTTCTTCATCTTCCTTCGATCGTGTAGCTCGGATTGTGGATCTAGCACGTGTTCTTCGGATTATAGGGCTTGAATCTTCAAGAGGTAAGAACCCCTTTAACCCTAGTGTGATTTTTGGGGAGGGTTTGGTGGTAATCTTGTGTTTTAATCCGAATTAACCGATGTTGTTGTTATATTTGATAGTATACTCGTGACCCTTGGTTTTCTTGTTTTTGATTGGGATGAGATCCCGTTGTTCTACCATTGACCGATTTCATTTCCTTATGCACTCTTGGTGTCCGATGAATTGTCCCAACGGGTAGAGCTAGGAGGAATTTCTTCGTATTCATGATGTGAGATTGATTGTATATCATTATTGTGTTAGGGCCGGATTTGAGGGGATTGTTCGGACCTAAACCTTTTCCTTCCTCGTCTCCTTTGCGTCGTATTACCAAGGCAAGTACCTCGATATACGAATTGTAACTGCGTGAAATCATTGTTGTTGAAGTGTATGAGTTTATACGGATGTATATATGTATATATATATATATGTATATGTATGTGTATATATATATGTATTATATATATATTTATATGTTAAAAATAAGTATGTATATACGTATATTGATATACATGCTTATGTCGGTGATCGACGAGTGATGAATGCTAACACTAGTTGACGTACTCAACTTGGATTGAGGGATGAACTATAGTCATTCATATAATATAGTAAGGTTATATATATATATCTATGTGCGGTATTGATTGGTTATGCTTGAACGCTTATTGTGATTGAGTTGATTAATAACGTGCGTGTTCCTGTCTACTTGTGTGGTTATGGACTGGCGGAGAAATTGTGTGACTTGATGTACCGAGTTGAAAATTGTTGTGACATTTGTTCATGTGCTGGATGTTTGTGATAATGTGGATACGTGTTGTGAGAAACGTCGTATCCGGGAACCTCTGAGGGCGGGGCGTGCACTCCGGCCTGGTGTATGCTGCAATGTGCGGCTCCATATGGGTGGTGAACGCCGATGTCACCTAATGCGCGTGCAAGGGGCGGCTCTTGCGGGAGTGACGCCGGTGCGGTGACATGTTCAAGGAGCGGCCAACATGATGGAAGTGAACGCCGGTACACAGGTGTGCAAGGGAGGCGCCTGGCAGGCTTATTGGTTACGGGTATTTGAGTGATAGCTAAGACCCCGTTACCGAACGATGTTCGTATCTCAAATTCTTTCAACTCACTTTTAATGTTTGTCTTGATACAGACCGCAATCCGTGTTTTTGAAAGCTTGTTTCAAATTGTTTTTAAAGCGTTGGTATCAGGGTTAGTTAACCACGGAGGTTTGACGAAATCTCCGAGGGTTAATTAATCGGGGGTCTTGAGCAGGATATGTCGAATGAGAGTTCTGTACCTTTGATTGTATTGTGGTGCTATTCTCGTATTGGGTCGAGGACCCCGTGGAATGTTGAGATGATTGGTTTCGTGATGATGTTATTTGGAATGGGTTGAGAACCCTGTGAGATGTTGTAATGATTTCGTTTGTGACGGTGTTCTATAAATTGGGTCGAGAACCCCAAATAAGTTGACTTGGTTTTTGTGTAATCGTTTTCCATACGTTGGGTCAAGGACCCGAGAGTTTTGAAATTATTTCCAAAAGTATTCCCATTCGATTTTAAAAACCCCTAAACGGCCCGAGTCAATAATAATGATTGCAAACTATCTTATCAAAATACTTTTCCTTTTACAAAAGGGATCTTCCTGACTCCTTGGGCTCGTTTAAAGTTTCATGAATGTTATTTTCCGTAAGGAGAATATGACTATGTGATTACCTTTCACCTCGTGTATACGAGTGTTATTCTGTGCTGACTGTGGGAATGTATGGTTTGTGTTAAGGCTTCACGGCGGTTGAATTTTGTGTTGTTGCTGTTCGTATATCTTGTATATTATGTACTTGCACTAGCAAAATTCCAGTTTGCTAACCCCCGAGTTTTTGGGGGGTGGGTGCCTGTTATGCGCTCAGGTTTTGGCAGCTCGGGAGCAGTCACGGGATTGGCTTGGAAGGAGATGGAAGACGACGATGCTAATCACACCAGAGTCAGAGTCTTTTCTTTTGTATCATTTTGGTCGGTATTTCTCTGTCGTTCGAGTATTCACCCTTGCATGGGTGTAATTATCATTTATTAAATTGAGTTGTCATTCTTTTCTGTGTTCGAGTTTATTGTTGTCATTGTAATATGAATGTCGTTAGTTTCTGAATTTGGTTTATGACCTTGTCGGTCTGCTTTGTATTAAATTTTGACCCCGGTCGGTCAATCTTTGAGTAGTCTTTTGGAGTTTAGCCTGGTGGATCCTTGTGATAAGGGTCTACGGCGTGTGACATTCCCGTCAGATTCGGGGTGTTACATTTATGGTAACAGAGCTTAGGTTTGCGAAAAACCTAGGCAGTTGGTTCAAGTCCATGTCTTGTTTAAGTCGCGCGCATCAGAGTCGTGATTAGTATCGTGGTTCCGACATCATCTTCCGGCAATCCGTGATGGTAAGCCTCCCGATCGTAAGTCCCCTTATATACGTATTTGATTACATTGTGCTAATATGCTTAATGTGAACTAGGAATTGGAACTTGTTGGTGATATTATCGTTTTAGGATATAACATGCGCATGCGGTCCGAGTATAAATAGTTACGTAGTATGCTTCGGAAGTCGAGCATGTTTATCTGTTTCGGTACTTTATTAGAATGAATTTACGAATGATAATGTCATCCACCGCATGAGTATTTTAAGATGGTTTTTGTTATCTTGCAAACCGAGTTTTGATATTTTGGTCTTGCATATTTTGATAGTATTCTTATGACGGTATTTGATATTTCATAAATGACTTTTGTGAGTATTTGAGAATATTACCTACTTCGGCCTTTTGGCATTTAGATCATTTTTAAGGAATTTTTGCACGGTGGTTCCAAGACGGCCCACATTTGTAGTATCTCGAATATTTTAAAGCAATGCTTTGAAATTTTCTAACATTGTGTAAAGCCATGATTTAATACCGTCATGTTAAATGGTCACGTATCTCGGTGGAAAATTCTTTCGAATAAACCTTTTTGAAGAAGAGGAAAGATTTTCAAAATTTTGATATTTGGGACTCAACATTTTTGAAATATTTCAAATTAGTTACGAATTAATTTTCGATTTCTTTTTTTTTCTTTTATTCATCACTCGAAAATAATTTTTAGAGTCATTATGTAAACTTCCTCTTCCGAAATAAAAGACAGTGTTTACAAGTCTTGGGCGCAACGTGACTAGCCCATTTTTCAAAAATTTGTTTTCATTAAGTGCATACATATAATGATCGTCCTCGTCGAGGAACTCGAACTTGACTTCATAAAACTTTATGCTTTACGATATTACCGTTATTCTATAGATGTTAACTAAACCTTGCGTTGATAAGGGTGGTATACTGTACGACTGATTATTTGATAATGCCGAATGGTACTATCTGTATTAGTATGTCGAGCCTTGGCGGACGTAAGTGTGATGACGGAAGTGGAAACGACAAGGTGGTTCGTACGACAACTATCCATGCTACAGTGAGGGAGTATCGAGATCAAACGATATCCTATGAAATCTCCTCAGTAATCGAGCCCACGAGAGAAGCAAAGAGACCGAGGGTATCGGGAAAATTTCTGGGCGGTGAGGAGACTAAGGCTCCCAAGCCCTTACGTTGTTCGAAAGCGTCATCTTCGCGGTCGGGAGTGAACGCTGGAAATCCCAAACCAAAGACGGTGACTCGCAAGAAGAGAAGATGTTTCAATCAGAATCGCTGTGACATGTTCGTGCAAATTGTCCCTCTCCACTCTTGACTTGTTACCGGTGTGGGTGTGAAGGTCATCGGGAGAAACACTGTGAGACAGTTTCCGAATTGGAAAAGAATGCCGCCCTGAGAGAGAGCAGAGCTAGTGACTGGAGAATGTCCCGAAACCCTATGTTTCCTTCTGAAGAGCCTAACATGGGAGGATGAATATTTTGCAATATGTCCTAATTGTTGCTGTTTTGAACAATCGTGACTTTGATCGTTCTTCGTTTCATTGCTCTATATTTCCAACTCTTGTTGTTCTAAGTTTGGGATCGAAATATCTTTTAGTATGGGGAAGTGTATTACCCGAACTTTCCTTGGTATTTTCGGCATTGTATGATTTTTCATTGTTGGTAACTCAATTATGATCCTCTCGACGATTTTAAACTATCCTGTTCTACTTAGCCTGCCGTCCTCCGAACGAATTTCGGAGCTTTTTTGTTAAAAACCCGTGAATTATTGTGGTCTTTCCATATCTGAACCTAATTCTTGCAAATTTTGTTCGGAACTATTATTCCCACGCGTGCAATTGACAATTCCGAATGTGTTATGAACTTGGATTGTGGTTGGTTGAGCTCGAACCATGATTTTCAGGACGTCTGAACTATTTTGTGATTTTCTTAACTCTGGGAGCTTTGGTATCCAAATTCATACTCCTTCACCTCAACTTATCGTGTTCCCATACATTTTTATCGCCTCGACTCACGTACCATATGCTCGCTAGGTCAGTTCATCGTATTTCTGGAACCTTGCATTCGCGCTTTGCTCGTGATGATTTGGGGCTGAGCAAGTAGTTATTTCCTTGATTGTTCCGCCGCTCTCTATTTTAAGTTTCGGGACGAAACTTCTTTTAAGGAGGGTAGAATGTAATATCCGCAAATTCGATTTCCGGTAATTTTCATTTTTCCGGCGGAGGTCCGCTTCGACAACTCGCTTGTCGCTGTTTTGGAATTCTGAACCTATTTTGTTCTTGGAGTTTCTCCGCTTAGACGGGTCTCGATGATGTTTTTACGTAATTTCATCTTGTGTTATATTTTGTCTCATGTGTATTTGTCCCTTGTTAAACTCGTTCGATTTCGTCATTTTCTTACTTCCATGAGTTCGTATGATTGAGTAGAGCATGTTGTGATTTTCGGATTGTTAATCCGACGTTGTATCGTGATTTTCGGATGTTTGGGCCGTTTGTGTAATTTCCTAGAAGTTTAGGGAATTTGTCCCTTGTTCGACTTTGGTTGTGCACCTCAGATCTTTTTGGGGTTCCGTACTTCCATTTCGTGTTATTGTTGCCCAAATATCGATTCCTATTGCTTTTATTCTCTTTCCGGATCATTTTTCGTCATTTTGGGACCCGAGGGGGTGTGGGCCAAGACAAGGATTGTAGCCGCGGCGCACACATTACCCAGCTTGTTGGCCAAGCAGTCAGCACTGTGTGCCGCGGCACAAGGTTTGTGAGCCGCGCACACGCCGAAGTCGCTGCCGCGGCACACTTGTCCGGCCGCGGCACACCGTGTGGCACCCGCCGGTTAAAACCTCTGTACTGCGTGCCCGTAAGATCCCGGCAAAGGCCGCGGCACATGCCGAGTCGAGCCGCGCACACTCCGTATGAGCCGCGGCACAACGAGCGGTCAGCCACCACCGGGCGCACTTGCCTCCGTGCCGCGTACGCTTTATCTCGAGCCGCGGCACACGATGCGGCCGCCGCTATAATCAAGGCGTCAGCGAGATTCGCTCATTTGCTCTTTTTCTCCAACCGTGCGCGAGAGAGAGAGGGTTGAGAGGGGGATTTCTTCTCCATCTACCCTTCTGATTGTGTGTTTTTCTTCATCTTCCTTCGATCGTGTAGCTCGGATTGTGGATCTAGCACGTGTTCTTCGGATTATAGGGCTTGAATCTTCAAGAGGTAAGAACCCCTTTAACCCTAGTGTGATTTTTGGGGAGGGTTTGGTGGTAATCTTGTGTTTTAATCCGAATTAACCGATGTTGTTGTTAGATTTGATAGTATACTCGTGACCCTTGGTTTTCTTGTTTTTGATTGGGATGAGATCCCGTTGTTCTACCATTGACCGATTTCATTTCCTTATGCACTCTTGGTGTCCGATGAATTGTCCCAACGGGTAGAACTAGGAGGAATTTCTTCGTATTCATGATGTGAGATTGATTGTATATCATTATTGTGTTAGGGCCGGATTTGAAGGGATTGTTCGGACCTAAACCTATTCCTTCCTCGTCTCCTTTGCGTCGTATTACCAAGGCAAGTACCTCGATATACGAATTGTAACTGCGTGAAATCATTGTTGTTGAAGTGTATGAGTTTATACGGATGTATATATGTATATATATATATATATATGTATATGTATGTGTATATATATATGTATTATATATATTTATATGTTAAAAATAAGTATGTATATACGTATATTGATATACATGCTTATGTCGGTGATCGACGAGTGATGAATGCTAACACTAGTTGACGTACTCAACTTGGATTGAGGGATGAACTATAGTCTTTCATATAATATAGTAAGGTTATATATATATATATATATATATATATATATATATATATATATATATATATATATATATATATCTATGTGCGGTATTGATTGGTTATGCTTGAACGCTTATTGTGATTGAGTTGATTAATAACGTGCGTGTTCTGTCTACTTGTGTGGTTATGGATCAAGTGAGAAATTGTGTGACTTGATGTACCGAGTTGAAAATTGTTGTGACATTTGTTCATGTCTTTGGATGTTTGTGATAATGTGGATACGTGTTGTGAGAAACATCGTATCCGGAACCTCGAGGGCGGGCGTGCACTCCGGCCTGGTGTATCCGCAATGTGCGGCTCCATATGGGTGGTGAACGCCGATGTCACCTAATGCGCGTGCAAGGGGCGCTCTTGCGGGAGTGACGCCGGTGCGGTGACATGTTCAAGGAGCGGCCAACATGATGGAAGTGAACGCCGTACAGTGTGTAAGGGAGACGCGGTGAGCTTATTGGTTACGGGTATTTGAGTGATAGCTAAGACCCGTTACGAACGATGTTCGTATCTCAAATTCTTTCAACTCACTTTTAATGTTTGTCTTGATACTGAGACCGCAATCCGTGTTTTTGAAAGCTTGTTTCAAATTGTTTTTAAAGCGTTGGTATCGGGGTTAGTTAACCACGGAGATTTGTGAAATCTCCGAGGGTTAATTAATCGGGGTCTTGAGCGGGATATGTCGAATGAGAGTTCGTACCTTTGATTGTATTGTGGTGCTATTCGTGTATTGGGTCGAGGACCCTGTGGAATGTTGAGATGATTGGTTTCGTGATGATGTTATTTGGAATGGGTTGAGAACCCTGTGAGATATTGTAATGATTTCGTTTGTGACGGTGTTCTATAAATTGGGTCGAGAACCCCAAATAAGTTGACTTGGTTTTTGTGTAATCGTTTTCCATACGTTGGGTCAAGGACCCGAGAGTTTTTGAAATTATTTCCAAAAGTATTCCCATTCGATTTTAAAAACCCCTAAACGGCCCGAGTCAATAATAATGATTGCAAACTATCTTATCAAAATACTTTTCCTTTTACAAAGGGGATCTTCCTGACTCCTTGGGCTCGTTTAAAGTTTCATGAATGTTATTTTCCGTAAGGAGAATATGACTATGTGATTACCTTTCACCTCGTGTATACGAGTGTTATTCTGTGCTGACTGTGGGAATGTATGGTTTGTGTTAAGGCTTCACGGCGGTTGAATTTTGTGTTTTTGCTGTTCGTATATCTTGTATATTATGTACTTGCACTAGCAAAATTCCAGTTTGCTAACCCCCGAGTTTTTGGGGGGTGGGTGCCTGTTATGCGCTCAGGTTTTGGCAGCTCGGGAGCAGTCACGGGATTGGCTTGGAAGGAGATGGAAGACGACGATGCTAATCACACCGCAGTCGAGTCTTTTCTTTTGTATCATTTTGGTCGGTATTTCTCTGTCGTTCGAGTATTCACCCTTGCATGGGTGTAATTATCATTTATTAAATTGAGTTGTCATTCTTTTCTGTGTTCGAGTTTATTGTTGTCATTGTAATATGAATGTCGTTAGTTTCTGAATTTGGTTTATGACCTTGTCGGTCTGCTTTGTATTAAATTTTGACCCCGGTCGGTCAATCTTTGAGTAGTCTTTTGGAGTTTAGCCTGGTGGATCGTTGTGATAAGGGTCTACGGCGTGTGACATTCCCGGTCGTATTCTGGGGGTGTTACAAAACAGTCAATAAAAAGTACGGTTATTACATTCTCCCCCTCTAAAAAGAAGTTTCGTCCCGAAACTTAAGGAATAAATAGTTCGAGGTATTCCACCCGAATCTTCTCTTCCGTCTCCCAATTTACCTCCTCGACTCCATGTCTAGACCATTGCACTTTAACTAGTGGAATGGTCTTATGCCGAAGTTGTTTCTCGCGACATTCAAGGATCTTCATGGGTTTCTCTGGAAAGGTAGTATCCTCGGCTACGTCAATCTCACTTTAGTCGATAATGTGGCTCGGATCCGGTACGTACTTTCTCAACTGAGACACATGAAAAACACTATGGACGTGACTCAAAGCTGGAGGCAACGCCAAGCGATAAGCTAAATCTCCAACTCTGTCCAAAATCTCAAAAGGTCCGACATACCTCGGACTAAGTTTCCCCTTTTTCCCGAAGCGGAAAACTCCTCTGGTCGGCGACACCTTGAGCAAGACATGATCCCCCACTTCAAACTCCAAGGGTCGACGACGAGTATCAGCATAAGATTTCTGACGATTCTGGGCAGTCAGCAATCGGTCCCGGATAATAGAAATCTTTTACTTAGTCTCCATCAACATATCCGGTTCCGTTCCAATTAGCTCAGAAGCCTCGTCCCAACACAATAGCGACCTACATCTCCTACCATAAAGTGCCTCGAAGGGTGCCATTTTGATCGACGCATGCCAACTATTATTGTAAGCAAACTCGATCAACGGAAAGTGAAGCTCCCAATCATTACTCCAGTCTAAGGCACAAGCCCGCAACATATCTTCCAACGTCTGAATCGTCCTTTCTATCTGACCATCCGACTGAGGATGAAAGGAAGTGCTCAGTCTCAACTCAGTACCCAAAGCCTGATGAACGGCCTGCCAAAATGCGATACGAAACGGCCGTCTCGGTCAGAAACAATGGTCTTGGGGGCACCGTGTAACCTCACGATCTCAGAAATAAAGGTTTGAGCCAGTCTATCCGGTCCCCAAGTATCCTTAATACCCAAGAAGTGTGCCGACTTGGTCAACCGATCGACAATTACCCAAATCATATTCATTCCGGCCCGAGTTCTCGGCATGCCAGTGATGAAATCCATAGAGATGTCTTCCCACTTCCACTCGGGAATGGGAAGCGGTTTCAACAGCCCCGCAGGTCGTCGATGTTCGATCTTGACCTGTTGACATGTCAAGCACCGTAATACAAACTCCGTAACATCCTTCTTCATGTTATTCCACCAAATATTGCGCTTCAAATCTTTGTACATCTTACTCGTCCCGGGGTGGATTGAGTAAGGCGTAGCATGAGCTTCACGGAGAATTCTCTGACTCAATTTTAAATCGTTCGGAACACAAAGCCTGCCCTGAAATCTCAGAATGCTATCCTCGTGAGCCATAAAATCGGGAGCTTTTCATTTAATTACGTCTTCCTTCAGTTGAGAAATCATCGGGTCGCTCCACTGCTTCCTTTTGATATCATCAACCAAGGACGAAGTAATTTTGAGAATACACAACTGTCCCTGTACTCGTTGAAGCCAAACTTCTATCCCTTGCTCAATTAAATCCTGACGAATTATCGTCTGCGATGTAAGGACCTCGAGCATTTGAAGAGATGCCGATTTGCGGCTCAAAGCATCCGCAACGACATTGGCTTTTCCAGGGTGGTAAAGAATTTCCAAATCATAATCCTTTATCAACTCTAACCAACGTCTCTGTCTCATATTCATCTCCTTCTGACTGAAAATATACTTCAGGCTCTTGTGATCGGTATAAATCCGACACGGTGAACCATACAAATAATGCCGCCAAATCTTGAGTGCGAAGACTATTGCGGCCAACTCTAAATCATGAGTAGGATAATTCATCTCATAAGGCTTTAATTGTCATGACGCAAAAGGTATCGTCTTATCATGCTGCATAAGTGCACAGCCCAGGCCTTGACCCGAAGCGTCACTATAAACTGCAAAGCCCTCACTACCCTGTGGTAAAGTTAAAATCGGCGCTGAAGTCAAACGTTTCTTCAGTTCATCGAAGCTCTCTTGTCTCTCGTCCGTCCAAACAAACTTTTCGGTCTTCTGGAGTAGTTTCGTAAGCGGCCGAGCGAGTTTCGTGAACCCCTCGACAAATCGACGGTAATACCCAGCAAGGCCTAAAAAGCTACAAACTTCCTTAACATTTTTAGGCGGTGCCCAATCCAGCACTGCCTCAATCTTCTGCGGGTCTACACGAACCCCTTCGGCCGAAATCACATGGCCAAGAAACATAACTTCTTCCAACCAAAACTCACATTTCGAGAATTTCGCATAGAGGTGCTCGGTTCTCAAAATGTCTAATATCAAACGCAAGTGTCGGGCATGTTCCTCCTTATCTCGAGAATAGATCAAGATGTCGTCAATAAAGACGACTACACACCTGTCGAGGTACTCGATGAATATCTTATTCATCAATTGCATGAATACTGCCGGTGCATTAGTCAATCCAAAAGGCATAACTACAAATTCATAATGCCCATATCTCACCCGAAATGCCGTCTTCGGAACGTCGGACTCCCTCACCCTGAGTTGATAATACCCGGACCTCAAATCAAAATTCGAGAAAACTACAGCCCCTTGCAATTGATCAAATAAATCTTCTATACGAGGCAAAGGATACTTGTTCTTGATGGTTACTTTGTTCATCTCACGGTAGTCGATGCACAAACGTAGTGAACCATCCTTCCTCACGAAAAGAACAGGCGCGCCCCAAGGCGAAGCGCTCGGTCTGATGTACCCTTTATCCAGAAGTTCTCCCAATTGATTCTTCAATTCTTGCATCTCGGAAGGTGCCATCCGGTAAGGTGCTTTAGAAATCGGAGCCGCATCTGGCTCTAAGTCCACGGTAAATTCTATCTCTCGATCTGGCGGTAATCCCGGGAGGTCATCCGGAAAAACATTGGGGTACTCACTAACAACCGGAATCGAAGAGAAATCGATTTCGTTTCCTTCTGTTTTCAAGGCATAACACCAATAGCCCGTACAACCTTTATTCAAAAGTTTTACGGCCTTCATGGCACTGATAAGTAACTTGGATAGTCCCAACTTACGCCCTACAAATGAGTACTCATATCCGTCTTTAGTCATCATGGTGATAACCTTGGTACGGTAGTTCATAATCGCTTGATGACTATCAAGCCAATCCTCACCGAGGATCACGTCCTCGCCTTCCATATCAACTACAATCAAATTCGATAACCATTCCATACCAGATATAATCACCGGAAAATCTGTAATCTCCCGGTTCCCTACAATTCTATCCCCGCAAGGCAGTTTCACGATGAAGGTTCGCAAACAGTCAAACAAGTTATATTCAAACGGCGTACACACTCCAGAGAAATAAAAGAATGTGTAGCACCCGAATCAAAAAGTACACGCACTGGACGAGATAAAATATGAATGGTAACTGAAGCTACCGCCGCGTCGGGTTCGTCTGTTCGACGCATCTCATAAACCCGTGGTTATACCGAACCGATGCTAGAGTTTCCCCCTCCACCGTTCTGACCCCGTCCCCGGCCCCTGCCGAAATTCTGCGGAGGTTGACCAGCTGGGGCAGAAGACCGAGTGTCCAAAGTCTGATTCGGCTCGGAACAAAAAGCCGCTCTATGTCCCATCTGTCCGCACGTGTGACATTTTAATGGTGGGAAGTTGCATTCCAAATTAACGTGGCCTGAACGGCCACAATTATAGCAAGTCACTGTGCGGTTTGTGCTACCCGGAGTAGGATGGTAACCCCTCTTTCCTTTATTAGAACGTGACGACTGTCCGGCAGAATGGTTAGTCGTATGTGACCTCTGAAAGTTGCCACTCTTACAGTTAGAAAAATTCCCCGTGACTTTCTGCTTCTTTGATTCTTCCACGGTATCGTTGTCGGGGCTCAACATATCATGGGCTAAAGCTCTGTCCTGGTATTCTTTCAGTGTGGTGCAAGAAAATCCGGCCATGTACCGCCGTAAGTCCATATTCATACGCATATCAAAGTAACGGATCTTGTCACGCTCGTTACGTACTTGATCCTTCACATGGATCAATTGTTAGTTGTACTCCACGATCGCCTGCAAAATGGGAATATTTTGTGGTTTAGTCTCGAAAAAGGCGCGGATTCGGCCTTCTTATACCGTCCAAGGACAAAACTCGGCCTCCAGAAGTTCTCTAAATTCATCCCACGTGGCAACATGATCCTGTGGCTTGACGACTTTCCACCACGTAGCGGCCTCCTTGGTAAGGAAATACTGAGCAATCGGTACTTTCCTCACTTCGGGGCAATCAACCGCTTCGAAAATCTTTTCCAATTCTGCTAGCCAATCTTCCCATCCTAACAGGTATGTGGCACCGCCAAACTGTGGAGGGTGCATACGGATTACGTTCTGAAGCAAAGTGTCCGTGTTCGGGTTCGAATTATTCAGCTGAACAGTCTGGGCTAAGATGATCATCTGGGTAGCCAATTGTTGAAGTGCATTCGCCACTCCAACGTCCTCGCTGTTCCCCTGGCCATTCGATTGGTCGTGCTGAATTTCGGTGTCAGGATGCACTGAGTTCGACAAGCTAGGGTTGGTCGACCCCGCAGCAGAACTGATGGAAACAGCCGCGCCACGACCTCTTCCACGTCCACGGCCACGGCCACGGCCCCTACCAGCTGACATACTGAAGAACACACAAGTCACATAAGCACAATTCAATCACACGTCATCAAAGTGACCGATTCTCAAGAATACCGATCAAAGGAAGCAAAACAAAATAAGGAAACACCAGAAGAGTAAGAGGTCTTACAAGTACCGGTCGCACTGTGATGATGGCAGAGTAGTGATACTGTGGAAAAATAATGACTCGATCGACCTAAAAGACCGACAGCCTAGGTATCCATAGACCTAATCTCTGATACCATATTCTGTAACACCCCCAAGTTATTCAGGGAATATTACAGCGCCGTAAGCCCCACCATGGGACCCATAAGGCTAAACATACGCGGAACTATAATTTTTGACCGATAAGGTCTACGTACAATGGAAGGAAGAACAATACAAAGGGTATTCAAAACATAACCATTGTATCCAAAGACATCACAACACCAATCAATACCTCGGCAAACACAGGTCGGAACATCAAGAAAAATGGAAAACAATACTGGAGTATTCAATGACTATTCCAGTACAACAATACTGAATAGAAAACACAATATCACTCTTGCCCACCATCTTCATACCGACCCGATACCTGCCTGTCCGCTCTCCTGGAACCTGAAATACATAAAAAGTATCTCCCCCATAAAGGGGTCAGCCGTCGAATAGCTAGTGCAAGTATATCAAGTATGAAACACAATACTTCTCGACAATAAAGTAAATGTAACCGTCAATTCAGCAATTCAAGACTAGTATTCCGGAATAACTAAATCTCATGGCATCGCATCAATACATATATGAATACCGTGGAACCGTACCAGAGGCTACGGAACCCTCAGGGGACCTATCGGCCCACCCCAGAGTGGTTCGTTCATATCATCCGTGGAATCGCACCAGAGGCTACGAAACCCTCAGGGGACCCGTCGGCCCGCCCCAGAGTGGATAGAAATAATCATGCCATTAATATTTTATACCTTCAAAGTCGAGAACGCACATTCATAAATATATACTTGCCTTTGAGACATCGAGAAATCGAACGGAAAAAGGGTATGAGTTCGGTAGGTCGAAGAACGCGCTTCCGGCACCTAAACGATTCGCAATGAATATGATAATCAATTATCAATATTCTAATTACACAAAGAAACCCCCGAAACCCGTCTACGATTCATAAAAATATACGTATAATCAACTAGAGGTTGGAAAATCGTCCAAAATCTCACAAGTCCCAAAACGGCACAATCCAAACCGTAAAATCATAGGAAAAGCATGCATACGGTAAAGATACATCATAATCTCAAGGTTCTCAAACCTCAAAGCGGATAAATCGGACGAATCTACGAAAAACCCCAAAATTCCCAAAAATAGGGTTCTAAGGATTTTTACCTTGATTCGGACGTTAGGATAAATTAGATGTTGTGAAATCCTTGTTCTCCAACCAAATATGTTGTTGTTAGAAGGAAGATTGCTTCCAATCGCCCAAGATCGTCTCTCCCGAGCGATTTCCATCGAAAAGGAGTGAAGAAGGTGAGAAATGACGAAATGGAAGTCAACTGTCATATATATATCTGCCCAGTCTAGCGCACGCTACGCCTTCTTCATTAGCGTGCGCTAGCGAAGTCACCGGGTAGTCCAGTGGTTTCTACCGGCTCCATTAGCGTGCGCTAATCGTCTATCTCTAGCGTGCGCTAGCCTAAAAAGTGGCATTTAGTACTGGAGTCCAGAACCTACTGTCTTTGCCCTGCTCAAACCTTAGCATGCGCTACCGCTATGGCTTAGCGTGCGTTATGCAACAGTTTTAGCGTGCGCTAGCCGAAACCTAGCGTACGGTACCTGATAGTCCACAAAACCTGGCAACCTCACTGCCTCTGCCGACCAGCCCGGTAGCGTGCGCTACGGACGGATGTTAGCGTGCGCTACTAACCACGAATAGCGCGCGCTAACAAACTCCTAGCGTGCGTTAATCCGCAAGTCCAGAGAGCAGTCTAAAATACTGGTTCTGACCTGACTGATCCCCTTAGCGCGCGCTACGGCTCAAAGCTAGCGTGCGCTAATCAAGCAGAATTAGCGTGCGTTAGCCTAGGCCCAGCGTGCGCTATTTCTCTGGCCCAGAACACATCCGCAAGGTTGAAACAACACGATCAAGGCCCAAACAAGACACGAAACTCGATAACAATATCAACAACATCTCCAAGTGTTTACAGAGCGACAACATAAGAGAAACGGCAAGGTCAAACAGTCAATAAAAAGTACGGTTATTACAACTTTAATTCATAAATTATATTTCTTAGAGAAATATATATTTGTGTTTGATATAATTAATTAATTTGATTAATTAATTCGTGCAAATACACTGGAAATAAAACGGATTCGTTTGACGAACATCCGGTACACGAGGGATTCGTTTTGACGAACATCCAATACACGAGCCGAGTAAATTCGACCCGTCTTCTTGGAAATTTCCCTTAGGGCTGCCCCCCTCCCTCTCTTGTCTCTTTTATACTTATTTTATGTCACTAGGTGACATATGTGAGGTGTATTCGATACCCTCAATCATGTGTTAAAGGGAGACTTTCATTTTTTTATAAATAAAAGTCTTTAAAAAAGAGAGAGAACTTCTTCTTCTTCCTTGAACACAAAATCACGAATTTGAGAGAGAGATTAAGGTTGATAACTTCATCTTCATCTTAGAGACAAGATATAAGAAGAATACATTGAGAGAGAAAATTCCTACAAGCTTCCCTAGCCGCATTCTTGAAGAAAGGAAGCTTGTCGATTTTTCCATCAAGTTCCGGCGTGTGAAGTAGAGGCACCTTGCTTTAGGTGCTTGGAACGAAGGGCTCTTCATCATCATCATCATCATACGAAGGTTTTTCAGAGACATCTTAGGTATGGGACTTTGATTCCTTGATCTTCGTATTTTTCTTTACGTATATACGTTACTTGATCGATCCTCTTAGGGATTCCGTTTATTCTTCAGCTGGGTTTATTTTATGTGGAATCCCAACATGTGTGTACTTTCAAAGGGCCTTTTGGTATTTTTAAATGTTTGCGAAAATGATTTTAGCCTTGTGGGTTCCAATATGGGGCCCACGGTGCTGTAATATTCCCGGTCGGTTTTGGGGGTGTTACAGATATGTTTCCAACATAAAATGAAGGATTTAAAAAGAAAAGATTTCAAAATAAATTATAAGGATTATTTTAGAATTTATGAAAGTAATTTCGAAAATTTTCGACGAATTGATACGATAAAATTTTCATTACAGAACACTTATACTGCAAAAATAATATTAAATTATTATTTTAATATTATCGAAAATCCGTTCTGAGCATATCAAAGATTTATCTCCGATGAGTCCAGAACAGGTCGGAAAATCGAATTTGGACATCGGGAAGGGGTCGAACCTTCTGAGCCAAGTTGACGGACATTTGCCGGTCACCGCCGACATGCCGACTGGCAACAGCCGGTCACGGCCGATAGAAGCTTCGAGGCCACTATCCGGATAAGGCTGTCCAGCTGTCCGGATAAGGTCGGTTACGACCGACAGAAGCTTCTCGGCCACTATCCGGATAAGGCTGTCCAGCTGTCCGGATAAGGTCGATCACGACCGACAGAACCTTCTCGGCCAGTTGTCCGGATAAGGCCTCCAGCTGTCCGAGTAAGGTTGATTTTCAGCCGAATTTGGACTCCTATAAATATATGTATACGTATGTATTTACCAACAAATCATATACCATTTTGAAGCTGTGAACCTCTACTTTAAGACTCCCGTAACATATTTCACTTCTAAAAATTATAAAAGCTAGAAAAAGCCCGATAAAACATGAAGATCAAATCTAACAGTTTTTCCAAGGTGTTTGTTAAAAGTCCCCAACGAGATTTCAGATTGTTTCTTCAAGGATTTTAGCACATCCATCCATAGAAACTGATCTTTTCACATCAACAGGCACTTGGCGATCGACTCTTGGTGGCCGATTAGCAGACGATCATCTCTCGGCACTTGCCGATGCCGACCTCTGGTGACCAACCAATGACGACCACCTCATGCCGCTCGAAGCCAATGATCATCCAGTCGGCAAAGGCCTAAGCCCAGGACAGAGCCCACGTGCAGTACCGAGACAAGATCCGCATTTCACGGATCATTGACCACAACCTGTCAGCATCTTTCCACCAGCCGACAGGCCCGCCGAAAGATGTCAGTAGGACCGCCCGTGGCAAAGAACTCCGACGCAGCGTCTGCTCCTCATTGGACCGCATACCGCCGGGTCAGCAGCCTTGGACTTTAGGCAAACAGCCCATGTGACTTAAAGACGATCGCCCCATTATTATATTGGACGAAAGGCGATCGCCCGCCAGGAAACGAGGCATCTCAGTCCCTATAAATAGAAGGCTCCCTGCACTTGGAAAACTCTCCAACTCCCTTCGGATCTTACACACAACTTGGCTTTCTCGACTCTTGGCAACAGCTATCTCTCGGTTCCTTCTTCTCTCTCAGCATCTCCTACACGGAAGACGATCGGCAGAGAGCAAGATCACCAAGGCTTCGCTCAAGAGTTAGATAAATAAGATCTTTTACACTCATTGTATTTAGATTCTTACGTTAATACTTGTATCCACGAATATTTGTATTAATAACATCTCGCGAGAGCATTCAAGCCCGGGCCTAACAAACCCGGCAAATCTTGTATTATTCACACCCCCTCGGAAGTGCTCCCGCAACTTTGTTTGTTGTCCATCCATTCCAGCAATATATATCTTCGGATAATATTTCGGGCCACAACAATTGGCGCTAGAAAGAGGGGTGACACGTTTTTAGTGTAACTATCGCAAGTGCACGATATCGTATCAAGTAGTAAAGTGGACTTTTTGAGTCCGGTTTATCGATCCCACAAGGAAGTTTGGTTATAATTTGAATTATACACTATTAGTCTATTTTTATAGATACTAAGATAAGTGAAACACACAATTAAAAAGTTTTTTTAATAATTGCAAAGAAAATGCAATATTAGTTTTAATATTTTAAGGAAATAAAAATATTGCAATAATAATAGATTGATTAAACGATAAAATGAAATAGTTGGGATTACAAACTTAGTTTGTCATTAGTTATAAAAGATGTATAGGAGATCATAAGATGAATTTACTTATTATGTTGCGTAGATTCGATTTTCCTTAAAAAGGCGGTTTCTCTTTCGAACTATAAAATGCCCCTTACATATTAAATCAATCCACTATATTTCTATGTTGATTGGCTTCAATACATAGCATTAGGATTTATGAAAATAACTCAAAGAATCATCTAAGGACTAGAGGTATATTTCTATCCCCTAGAACATCTTAGAGTGAAGATCATTTGATCTAATCAAACATATTTTCTTTCGAAACATATGAAGACCATAAATATCGTCATTTATTGGCCAAATAAATGAAGATTGTTAAAACAATGAAAATCACACACAATAATAAGTAATTCGCAATATATCTTTATACAAACATAAATAACATGACTAACCTTGCTTATAATCCCAACTAAAGATTACTTAGCCCATGAAGGGTTTATTATACATATTACAAGCTTTTGCGGTCATTATTAGTTGAATCAAGAGAAAGAATTGATCCTAACTCCCTTAGTAGATAAAGGAGATAGAAGCAATAAACTCTCTAAACAACATATGCTTTACCACACTTACAAAGATCACTCAATAACACAAGTGTGTTCTTCACACAAAAAGAAAAGTTTACAAAAAATGGAAAATTATAAGATGAATGATGAATGATGAAGGATCTAAGGGGTCTATTTATACACCTAAAGTCATCTAATAGATCCAAAACTCCAGCATTATTACCTTAGATCGGATCAATGCCAGCCATCCCCTCAATAATACACAAAAAGTATAAAAAATTAGACAAATCATAACAATCTGTCAAGAGTTACGGCCGTAACATTCAGGAGTTACGGCCGTAACAAGGATGACTTACGGCCGTAACTCCTGAATGTTACGGCCGTAACTTGGCTTCGTCAATTTGTTCACTGGTTGCTTTGAGAGTTGCGTTTTCAGCCCAGAATTTCTCAGACTTTGCGTTTTTGCCCCAAATCTTCTCCGGATGATAACTTTTAATATATAACTCTGATTTTGAATCCGGATAGACTACCGAATTCATCTCGGAAAGCCCTACAACATGAATATATCAAAATTCAACAAAGAGAATATTTAATAAACATGTTATTTCTTGAGTAAATCAGTTATTTAATCCAATCATCATCCGATAAAAATAAAATTATTAAAACTAATTAATTAAAAGCAAAAAACGAGTAGACTAGCTCAATTATGGGTGAAATTTATCGATACAAACCATGGATAAGTGTACAAAACTGACACTTATCACACCCCCAAACTTGAATTCTTGCTAGTCCCGAGCACGATTCTTTATTATTCACGCTCCAAAAAAAATAAAAATAAAACAAAAATAAGAAAAATAATACACACATAAATTAAAATATAAAAAGAGAAAAGGAGATCAAAATACCATTAATACACAACAACCAGCTTTATACAGTAGATAGAAATGAATCAAGATTCAAAATAAATCTACTAATGATTTTGAAGTTAAAACACGGTTTTATTTTGTAATTCCAAATTCAAGGTTTTCCCCCCAAAAGGTTGATTATTTCTTTCCCACTCGTGATAACACGAC
This sequence comes from Orobanche coerulescens, assembly GCA_033398695.1. Taxonomy (NCBI): domain Eukaryota; kingdom Viridiplantae; phylum Streptophyta; class Magnoliopsida; order Lamiales; family Orobanchaceae; genus Orobanche; species Orobanche coerulescens. The sequence goes on from CM065807.1 coordinate 97,240,576, forward strand.
TCCCTTTAATGGTTGCTCTCGATCACTCGTTTATTTTTCGACTCAATATAAAGAAGAATTTTATTGGCGTCATCAAATATTGTGATCATTCACGAAATTGAGTGTATTGAAATTCAGCCGCTAATTAATTCAAATCTGCTCATAAACTACATCCCTTTTAGTGATAGCTTTCACACCGTTATTTGCTAACGTGTAGCTCTTTTCACTAACACAATTTCTATCTCTTTTTTTTTCGTAAAAAGGTGATAGCTTTCACACCGTTATTTGCTAACGTGTAGCTCTTTTCACCAATTTTTCTGAGACGGCAGCTACGCACCAACAATGGTTAGTCCTTTATTTTTCGCAAAATTTAAGACCCCCAAAATTAGGCAGTTGTTGCTGCTCAACACTTCTCCTTTTTCGTCATTTATTTTTTTAAAAGGTGATAGCTTTCACACCGTTATTTGCTAACGTGTAGCTCTTTTCACCAATGACTCTTTTTTTTTAGGGAATAGAATTTTTGCAGAAAATCATTTCTTAGTTTAAGCATGAAAAATCAAAAACTCCACAAATTAAGTAAATTTCAGTTTTATTTTTCATCAACCGATTGATTCTTCTTTTCTCAAGGTAACGAATGACTCGATTTTATATGATAATTACAAGGCTTGGAAAGAGAGATTAAGGCTCACAAATTTTGGAATATACAATTTTTTAACCGGTTAAAACGATTTTAGAAACTTTGTGTTATGGCCAGATCTAAAATATCAAAAATCAAAGTAATATATATATATATATATATATATATATATATATAGAAATATATTTCACTAAACCTAATCAATGCCAAATAATAAAAACACACCACACAATACACTAATCAAAACATACCACAATCAAAATCAAAATAAACATCATAGTTCAAAAACCACAAAATAAACACACAAGTATGAAAACACCCCAAAACTTATAAGTAAAAACTGTCCCGAGTTTTTAAAAAAAATAAAAGCAAGCGAGAAAACAGAAAACTCCCTGAAATTTTAGCTTTGTGATCCTCCAGGTGTGTCATCAGGGATGTTTAGAAAACGGAAAAGCTTTTCAAAGCACTTCTCCATTTCTAGTTGACGCTCGATTATTTCATTCTGATTTCTCAAAATTTTAGACTGGGAGGTTTCTAATCCCCGAACTCTTTCAAGCAAATTTTCCTCAAAAGGCGTCAACTCATGACCGGCATCCTCCTCGGCCTCATATTCCTCCTCCTCGCTACTATCCTCTTCCGGTTCCAAACGTGCCCGTTTGCTCCTCAACTGAGTACTTCGAAAAATATTACTCCGGCCGTTCAGTCGATCCCCATGTGTTAAAATTTCACCCCCCGCCGAAATTTTTACTCTCTGACTCCTGCAAATACCGATGATAAGGCAGGGGTATGGCATCTTCTGCCTAGTCGGGACCATGCCGGTATAGTGACAAATAGTAGTGTAAATGTGAGTATCCAAATCCATTTTTACCCCTCGGTGGATAGCAAATAATCATCGCAGGTGGCCAATGGAAACCGTCGTCAGAGTCGAGGTCGGGTAAATACTCCCGGCTGCCCACATCCATAAGTACCAAGCATCATCAATTAGGTCCGCCTGGTTGTATCGGGCTTTGATCATCCCAATACTGTCATGCAGCTCGCTCACTAACGCCCAGCGTAAAACCCTATCATCCGGCACCTCTTCATTAGGTAAGATAGAAATGTCAACCGCGTTAGTACAATTAACCCCCAAATACTTGTTAATGACGGCCGGTGAAAAATTAATCGATTTCCCATTCACAGTAGTCTGATGATAAGTAGGCGACCCTACCTGCCCAATGGACTTGTTGAAAGAATTGTAAAAGTTTAGGGTCAAGGTCGGGTTACCATTTGGGAGATCGAAAATGAATTTTTCCCAGCCGTTGTCTATGAATTTTTGGATGAACGGGCTAGTTATAGTGTCTCTATCCGAATCGCCAATAAAATCATCAAAATTGAACAATCTTTCCTTAATGCACTTTGTGTTTTGCTTTCTTTGCGGGGGTGCCGAACCTTGAGATGACGAACCGAACTTTTATTTTCCTTTTGACGATTTCTTCGGTGCCATCCCTGAAATTTAATAAAATCAACTTCCTTTTCATCACACGACTATAATCATCAAGCAAAACTAATAAAAACTTAAAAAAAATTCAAAGATTTTCGTTGTGGCATTTCGTCGGACACCTTGAGTTCATAGTTTTTTAACAAGTTTTTTCATTCAAACTAAAATCCACAAAGTCACCACAAATCAATGAATCGAATTACCACACAAATATCAACAATACTCTCAACTAAACATGATTTAATCAACGAATCATACGGAAATAAGAATCGAAAAACAAATATGAAGTCAAAAACTAAAAACTAAAACTCAAAAATATATAAATTGAAACAAGGATTGAAAGAGAACCTGATGATTATGTGTTAATGTTAATAAGATAATGAATTGTATTGAGCAATTTGAGTTTTAAGAAAGTAGGGATTGAGAGGGGGAATTTTTTTTTTTTCGGAACTGCTCCCGCTGGGTTTGAGTATCTGTGATGCCCAGTCCCTTTTTTTTATATAGAAGTATATTTACGGCCGTAACATTCCCAAGTTACGGCCGTATAGTGCATTCGTTTTTTTTTTTAGATACGAGTAGTTACGGCCGTAACATATACAAATTACGGCCGTATGATGCTTTCGTTTTTCTAACAGGTTTTTAAGTTACGGCCGTATCTTTCCAGACTTACGGCCGTATGATGCATTCGTTTTTCGGAACTTGTTTTAAGATACGGCCGTAACATGCAATGGTTACGGCCGTAAGGTGCTTTCGGGAAAAATATAATGGAACATTATACGGCCGTAAGACCTATAACTTACGGCCGTATGTATTTATATATATATATATATATATATATATTTGTTTTTTTAAGTTTTTAATATGGTTTTTTTAGAAAATTATAATTATTATATGTGTGAGAATAATGAAAGAAAGACTCCCTGTATTTTATGAACGATCTGATCCTTGCTCTTGTTGTTGAATCCTTCCGTGTTACCCCCAAACTTATTTTGCGAAATAATAGAGATTGGGTTGCCTCCCAATAAGCGCTTTGTTTAACGTCCTTAGCTTGACTTCTCGTCTGATCAATTTGGTATTTCCAGCATTATGATTGACTTTGCTGTCGAGAATTCTCCTCCCAGATATGGCTTTAACCGTTGGCCGTTTACTTTGAAACTCCCGTCGATTGTATTATAAATCTCCACAGCTCCATGAGAAAACACCTCTTTGATCGTGTAAGGGCCCGTCCATCGTGATCGTAGCTTACCCGGAAACAGACACAGTCGTGCATTAAAAAGCAGAACTTGGTCTCCTGTTTTAAAATCTCTTCCTAGAATTCTGCTGCCATGCCATCTTTTTGTTTTTTCTTTGTATATTTTGGCATTTTCATATGAGTCGAGTCGGATTTCATCCAACTCATTTAACTGCAGCAACCTTTTCTTTCCAGCCAACTGTTCGTCAAAGTTTAATTTTTTTATAGCCCAAAAGGCTCGATGTTCAAGTTCTACTGGCAGGTGACAGGCTTTTCCAAAAACCAGACGAAATGGAGACATGCCTATCGGTGTCTTATAAGCTGTTCTGTAAGCCCAGAGCGCATCATCCAGCTTTTTCGACCAATCTTTCCGAGATGAGTCGACTGTCATCTCAAGTATACGTTTCAGTTCACGATTGGAAACCTCGACTTGTCCACTGGTTTGTGGGTGATAAGAGGTAGCGACACGGTGTTTTACTCCGAATTTGGTCAATAGAGCCTTAACCTGGTGATTGCAGAAATGAGATCCGCCATCACTGATAATAACTCTCGGAGTTCCGAAGCGAGTGAATATATTTTTCTTTAGAAAATTTACCACGACCTTAGCTTCATTTGTTGGTAATGAAACAACCTCCACCCATTTAGATACGTAGTCCACAACTACAAGGATGTATTCATTAGAGAACGATGATGGAAAGGGTCCCATGAAATCAATTCCCCAAACGTCGAAGATTTCAACTTCAAGGATGAAATTCATTGGCATTTCATTTCTTTTTTACATGTTCCCATGTCTTTGGCACCAGTCACACTTCGAGACAAGTGTATGTGCATCTTTGAATAGAGTGGGCCAATAGAATCCTGCTTCAAGAATTTTTGCTGCTGTTTTTTAACCCCCAAAATGTCCTCCATAGTGAGAGGAATGACATCTTTCTAATACCTTCTCCATTTTTTCTTCCGGTATGCATCTCCGGATGATTTGATCAGGTCCTCGTCTGAACAATAGAGGATCTTCCCAGTACTAGTATTTCAACTCGGAGAAGAATTTTTTCTTTTGATGATGGGAAAAATTTGGGTGAATTATTCCACTAACAAGGAAATTAACCATGTCAGCATACCATGGTGCATTTTGTTTTTCCTGGATATTAGAGATTTGGAACAGTTGTTCATCCGAAAATACTTCATTTATTTCCTTCTCTTGAGCATTATTTTGGTTGGGTCTAGATAGATGATCAGCCACTTGGTTTTCTGTTCCCTTTCTGTCTCTGATTTCTATGTCAAATTCTTGCATAAGTAGAACCCATCGGATTAGCCTTGACTTTGCATCTTGCTTTGTCATTAAATATTTCAAAGCTGAATGATCAGTGTAGACTATGACCTTTGATCCCAATAAGTAGGATCGAAATTTGTCAAAGGCATAAACCACTGCAAGCATCTCTTTTTCAGTTGTTGTGTAGTTCAGCTGAGCATCAATCATAGTCCTGCTAGCATAATGGATCACTTGCATCATTTTGTCTTTCTTCTGGCCCAGTACGGCCCCTACGGCATAATCACTTGCATCGCACATCAAAATGAAAGGAATAGTCCAATCTGGAGAAATGATGATTGGAGCTAATGTAAGATTATCCTTCAAATTTGCAAAGGCCACGTGGCATTCATTTGTGAAAAGGAGTGGTGTATCTTTCTCAAGCAAAGAACAGAGAGGTTTTTCTATTTTTGAGAAATCTTTTATAAACCTCTGATAGAATCCTGCATGTCCGAGAAAACTCCTTACTCCTTTCACCGAAATTGGTGGAGGAAGTTTTGCAATCACTTGGATCTTTGCCTTATCGACTTCAATTCCATGTTGTGAGATTCTATGGCCAAGTACGATTCCTTCCTGGACCATGAAGTGACATTTCTCCCAATTGAGAACTATATTTGTGTCTTCACATCTTTCCAAGACCATGCCTAAGTGATTTAGGCATTTATCAAATGAATCTCCGAAAACCGAGAAATCGTCCATGAAAACTTCAATGAATTTTTCAACCATGTCTGAGAATATTGACATCATGCATCTTTGAAATGTGGTCGGAGCATTGCACAATTCGAATGGGATTATTCTATAGGCAAATGTTCCATAAGAGCATGTGAATGTTGTTTTCTCTTGGTCTTATGGGGCTATTACGATTTGGTTGTACCCTGAATAGCCGTCGAGAAAACAGTAGTAAGAATGTCCCGCCAATCTATCGAGCATCTGATCAATAAATGGTAGTGGAAAATGATCTTATCTTTTCGTCTTGTTTAGTTTCTTGTAATCAATGCACATTCTCCATCTTGTGATCGGTCGTGTCGGTATAAGTTCATTGTGCTCGTTCTCTATGATCGTGATTCCACTCTTTTTGGACACCATATGTACAGGGCTCACCCATGGACTATCTGAGATTGGATAAATGATTCCTGCGTCAAGTAATTTAAGAATCTCTGCCTTCACAATTTCCTTCATGTTTGGATTCAAACGTCGTTGATGCTCAATTAAAGGTTTGCAGTCATCTTCCATCAAAATTTTGTGTGCATATAGAGGGGCTTATTCCTCTAATGTCTGCAATAGTCCATCCAATTGCTCTTTTGTGATTCCTCAATACCCTTAGTAATTTCCCTTCTTCATGTTCGGTCAATATGTTAGATATGATGACCGGAAGTGTAGAGGAAACGCCCAAGTAAGCGTATCTCAAATGTGTGGGTAGAGGTTTGAGATCAAGTATTGGAGCTTCTTGTAAAGAAGGGAGGGGTTTTGCGGAGCTTGTCCCCAATTCTTCAAAATGTGAATGCCTTCTTAAGGGTGGTAGTGCTTCTAGATAGTTAACTGTTTCGGCCAAGTGATATTCTTCTTCCATAATGGTTAGAGAATTTGCTATACATGTCTCAAGAGGATCTTTAGATAGAATTTTCTCTAAAGATTTGTCTACCATGGCTTCAATTGCGTCTATTCTTAGACAATACTCATCTGTGGAGGGTTGATTCAAAGTTTTTAGGACATCGAAGATGACATGTTCGTCTTCCACTCTGAGAATTAGCTTTCCTTCATAGACGTCAATAAGAGCACGTCCGGTTGCGATAAATGGTCGTCCCAAAATAATGGGAATATCCTGATCTTCTTCCATGTCGAGGATGATAAAATCTGCTGGAAATATGAATTTATCAACCATGACGAGCACATCTTCTATTATCCCACGTGGATATTTGATTGACCGATCGGCTAATTGTAGTGATACTGTTGTTGCTTTTTCTACTCCCAAGTTCAATTTGTTGAAAATTGACAGGGGCATCAAGTTGACACTTGCCCCTAAATCACAAAGAGCTTTGCCAAAATTCACTTCACCAATTGTACACGAAATTGTGAAAGTTCCCGGATATTTTAGCTTGGGTGGCAACTTCTTTTGTAGTATTTCGCTACATTCCTCTGTTAGCATGACAGTTTCGTATTCTTCAAGCCCTCGTTTGTTGGAAAGAATATCTTTCATAAATTTGGCATAGCTTGGCATTTGTGCTAGAGCATCGGCAAAAGGAATGTTGATGTGTAACTTTTTCAAAATTTCCAAGAATTTCCCGAATTGAGCATCGAGCTTGTGATTCTTCAACCGTTGAGGAAATGGGATAGGTGGAACATAAGATTTTGTAGCAATTGGACCTTTTTGAGATGAAGGTCCTGTATCAGATTCTTTTTCTGATTCTTGATTTTGTTTATTTTTTTATTTTTCCAGATGATTTTCCATAGAAATTTCGGGCAACTGCACTCCACTTCTTGTTTTGATAGCTTGGACATTTTCCCTTGGATTTACCTCGGTATTGCTAGGTAACATGCCATGAGATCTTTCTGAAAGTATTTTGACCATTTGGCCAACTTGTGTCTCCAGATTTTTAATTGAAGCATCATTTCGTTGTTGATACTTCAGTTGTTGTTCAGCTAGCTTCGTGATTGCTTCTTCCCATCCGGGCTTCTTTTCTTGATGCGTTGGATTCAACACATTGTTTTTGTTTGCATAAGAAAATTTTGGATGATTTTTGTACCCTGGATTGTATGTTGGCCCGTAAGGATTGTATGCTTGCCTTTGGAAATTCGGAGCATACGCCACTTGTTCTGGTGGTGGTGGTGACTGCTCCTGTTGCACTAAGGGACAAATGGTGCTGTTGTGAGTTGCTCCACAAATTTCACATAAAAAAGCTGAAATTTGTGGAGTTTGCACCGTCTTCACAGATTGAGGAGTTGAAAAAGACATTTCCTCGACTTTCTTTGATAGAGCTTCAATTTTTGCCAACATAAGTGAATAAGAATCCACTTCAAAAACACCATTTGGTTTCTTTTGGATATTTCTATCTGGCCATCTTGCACTTTGTTCACTTATAACCTCAAAAAGATTATAAGCCTCTTTCATAGTTTTGTTGCCCAGTGATCCATTTGATGATGAATCGACATTGGCTCGGCATGAAGGTAAAATTCCAGAATAGAAGTAATTGACTTGTGCTCCCAAATTGAAACCATGGTTAGGACATTTTCGTAGCATTTCTTTGTATCTCTCCCATGCTTCGTGGAATGATTCTGAATCTTATTGACGAAATGTAGAGATTTCGTATTTGAGTTTCGCCACTTTTATTGGTGGAAAGTATTTAGTGGTGAATTTTTGGACAAATTCGGGCAATTTGTTATGCTTCGTGGTGGCAAAGTATCTAGCCACTCTCTTGCTCTGTCCTTCAAAGTGTGCACGAAAAGTCTCATTTTGATCTCCTTGTCATTTACATTTGGATATTTGAAATTTCCACATATCTCCACAAAACGGTTAATATGGAGATATGGATTTTCGTCGGTTCTTCCATAGAATGAGTTGTTGTTGGATAAGAGATTGATGACATCTGGGCGAATTTGAAAATTGTCCACTCCAAATGGTGGATAGATTACACTTGATTGAACGCTCAAAGATGGGGGGTTCATGAATTTCCCAAAGAGCATGTTGTCTTCATCTATTTCCGGCACAATAGGATATTGTTGATGTTGAATGTTTTGAACATTAGGTATTCCCCCCACCGGAGGAATTCTTTCGTTATCATTTCTTTGGGGGAGACGTGGATTTAGTTCGTCCGCCATTGGTGGTGAAGAAGTAATGTTTTTCTTTTGTTCTCTTCTCCTTCTTCTGAAAGTGGCTTCAATCTCGGGATCTAGTGAAACTAAATCGCGATTTTACGTCCTTCGCATAGACAAGAGGATCTACAACAAAGAAAAAGTTGTATTTATAACAATAGTTAATAATGTAATTTTTCAAATATAACTTATACTTCCCCGGCAACGGCGCCAAAAACTTGATACGTTTTTAATGTAACTATCGCAAGTGCACGATATCGTATCAAGTAGTAAAGTGGACTTTTTGAGTCTGGTTTATCGATCCCACAAGGAAATTTGGTTATAATTTGAATTATACACTATTAGTCTATTTTTAAAGATACTAAGATAAGTGAAACACAATTAAAAAGTTTGGTTTAATAATTGCAAAGAAAATGCAATATTAGTTTTAATATTTTAAGGAAATAAAAATATTGCAATAATAATAGATTGATTAAACGATAAAATGAAATAGTTGGGATTACAAAATTAGTTCGTCATTAGTTATAAAAGATGTATAGGAGATCATAAGATGAATTTACTTATTATCTTGTGTAGATTCGATTTTCCTTAAAAAGACGGTTTCTCTTTCGAACTATAAAACGCCCCTTACATATTGAATCAATCCACTATATTTCTATGTTGATTGGCTTCAATACATAGCATTAGGATTTATAAAAATAACTCAAAGAATCATCTAAGGACTAGAGGTATATTTCTATCCCCTAGAACATCTTAGAGTGAAGATCATTTGATCTAATCAAACATATTTTCTTTCGAAACATATGAAGACCATAAATATCGTAATTTATTGGCCAAATAAATAAAGATTGTTAAAACAATGAAAATCACACACAATAATAAGTAATTCACAATATATCATTATACAAACATAAATAACTTGACTAACCTTGCTTATAATCCCAACTAAAGATTACTTAGCCCATGAAGGGTTTATTATACATATTAGAAGTTTTTGTGGTCATTATTAGTTGAATCAAGAGAAAGAATTGATCCTAACTCCCTTAGTAGATAAAGGAGATAGAAGCAATAAACTCTCTGAACAACATATGCTATACCACACTTACAAAGATCACTCAAGAACACAAGTGTGTTCTTCACACAAAAAGAAAAGTTTACAAAAAATGGAAAATTATAAGATGAATGATGAATGATGAAGGATCTAAGGGGTCTATTTATACACCTAAAGTCATCTAATAGCTCCAAAACTCCAGCATTATTACATTAGATCGGATCAATGCCAGTCATCCCCTCAATAATACACAAAAAGTATAAAAAATTAGACAAATCATAACAATCTGTCAAGAGTTACGGCCGTAACATTCAGGAGTTACGGCCGTAACAAGGATGACTTACGGCTGTAACTCCTGAATGTTAGAGCCGTAACTTGGCTTCGTCAATTTGTTCACTGGTTGCTTTGAGAGTTGCGTTTTCAGCCCAGAATTTCTCAGACTTTGCGTTTTTGCCCCAAATCTTCTTCGGATGATAACTTTTGATATATAACTCTGATTTTGAATCCGGAAAGACTGCCGAATTCATCTCGGAAAGCCCTACAACATGAATATATCAAAATTCAACAAAGAGAATATTTAATAAACATGTTATTTCTTGAGTAAATCAGTTATTTAATCCGATCATCATCCGATAAAAATAAAATTATTAAAACTAATTAATTAAAAGCAAAAAACGAGTAGACTAGCTCAATTATGGGTGAATTTTATCGATACAAACCATGCATAAGTGTACAAAACTGACACTTATCAAGTGGTTGAACCTTCGATTTTTTATTGCTACCGTCTCGAAGAACACTCGCTGTTCTCCGGGGCATATACCTAAAGAAACACTCACTGTTCTTCAGAGAAAGATTTCAGAATCATGTCTTCCGCCTCCACATCGAAGAAAGCCGCTGGCCGATCCGCCAGACGCCTTCTTCCATCTCAGTCCGAGCTACAGCCGATGGCGGAGGGTAGCCTTCGCGGTCCAAGACGCTCGATCCCGCCCCTGGGGGACGGCCCAAGCCTCTCGCTCGATCAGTTCCAAACCGCGGGACAGATCGAGGAGGCCATGGCCATCCTACAGGAGCGACGGAGTGCTCTCGACGCGCCTCCCGCTATCACCCCCTCGGCCATCCGCCGGATGACCAAACGGAAGTTCGAGGCGTTTCTGACCGAACGATCGCCAGGTGGCTCCCATTCGCAAGAAGAGGCGCTCGCCAGCTGGGGCACCTCTGTTTTCGATCGCCTCGGCAGCGACCCATCTTGGCGACTGGGGAAGTCCGGCCCCAGCTACGAGACGACGGATCTCGAGTCCGTCACTAGGAGTTCGGCGTATCCGACTCCCAGAAGGCCGACCAGACATCGGGCTCCCCCTTGCCAGATAGCCGAGGTCGGAAACAGCGGAGTCAGGAGATCGGTACACGATCGCCTCGGCTCCCGCTCCAAAAGCCGATCCTCGAGCAACCATGCTACAGCAATGGCCGCGATGAAACGCCATCTTGACGACATGAAGGCGCTCATGGAATCCGGGGCAGGCGCCAAGAGAAAGATCGTCGGGCCGAGTGAGCCGCTCGCGGTCCACATCAAGCTCGCCCCCGTACAGCATAAGATCGCTCCTCCGCAAACACCTTTGTACGAGGGGAGATCAGACCCCGAAACACACCTGAGCAAGTTCAACATCTACATGACCGGGTGTGGGGCATCTGACGCGACCAGGTGCCGAATGTTCCCTATGACGCTGGACGACCTTGCCCACAGGTGGTACACCTCATTGCCGCCTCGATCCATCGGCTCCTTTAACCAACTGGCGAACGACTTCACAGCGTACTTCGCCACCAGGGTCGCTCGGCCAGAAGGTCCCCATCGCATGATGCGTATCAAACAAGGGAAAGAAGAGTCCGACTCGGACTACATCGACCGGGTAGATGAGATCATACTCAACGGCGAGCCCATAAGCGATGAGATCGCCCTCTACGCGGTCCTAGGAGGATTCCATGGTCTTTCTCCTATGTTCAGGCATCTTACGAAAGATCAACCCTCGTCCTACGCGATCTTCCGCGCCAAGGCCGCGGACTTTCTGGCCAGGCAAAGGTTTCTTCTTAGCCTATGAGCAGCGCGATCGGCGCCCGAACGACGATCTCCAGTCTTCCAGCCCGACCGCCGGTATCAAGCAGCATCATCAAAACCGGAGGACTCGTTCGCCATCTACAATTCATCATCTAACATTGTGGACTACGGCACAAGATCACCTCCACCGCACAACGTACACCGTCGAAGGTCGGCATCTACATGACGATCTGAGGTGGAAAAGTGCAGCCATGGTCCTGGTAGTCGATGGAACCGGCTGCTTCGGCCATGCAAGGTACCTTTGGGCTAAGACCGCCCGCCCTTCGTTTAAATACGAGCCCGGCATAGTCTGAGGGCCCTCCAAAACTAATCAGTGGACACGTTCGCCCGCCCTCAAAGGTTCGACAGTTAACATGATGAACCCGGACAATGCGACGCGTCACGACCCCCGTCTCAACATACACCGTCGAGGTTCGCCATCTTCATGGCGGGCTGAGATGGACGCAGAGCTAACAAGCTGCGGAAGTGGAGTTGATTAATCCGACGACGCCCCGCGCAAGGACTCCTCTAGACCAAGACCGCACGCCCTTCGTTTAAATACGAGGCGAGGCGCAGCCTAACAGAGGACCCTCATAATAAAATGAGTCACGAGACAGACAATGTCGTTCGCGCACAAGACACGGTCATGTAGTCGGTCCATCGAACTCCGAGACTGTGCACAGTTCCTCAGCGACGAAACAGTCAAGTTTCTACGAGGGATCGGCTAATGTTGTTTTTTGCAGGTACAAGACCGAAAGATAGATAGCCAATCGACCGGATCGCCTGTCCTCATCCTACACGATCGCCAGCAAGAACCACCTCGCCCCATGTATTCAACATCGGAGCAAGCTGGGGGGCAATTGTTGTGTCGAGAATTATACGTCTCGATAGGCGATCACCTCCGAGACCAGGCGACCTAGCCTTAGCCCGGTAGCCAAGATAGATCGGCCGGCCGAAGGTCCCAGGACAAGTCCCGGTGCCGAGCGATCGACATCTAAGACGATCGTCTCTCGGTACTTGGTGATCGACTCCTGGTGGCCGACTAGCAGACGATCATCGCTCGACACTTGCCGATGCCGACCTCTGGTGATCGACCAATGACGACCGCCTCATGCCGCTCGAAGCTGATGATCATCCAGTCGGCAAAGGCTGAAGCCCAGGACAGAGCCCACGTGCAGTACCGAGACAAGATCCGCATTTCACGGATCATTGACCACAGCCTGTCAGCATCTTTCCACCAGCCGACAGGCCCGCCGAAAGGTGTCAGTAGGACCGCCCGTGACAGCAACTCCGGACGCGTGCTGGCTCCTCATTGGACCGCACAGCTGGCTGCCGGCAGCAGCCTTGGACTTTAGGCAAACAGCCCATGTGACTTAAAGACGATCGCCCTATTATTATATTGGACGAAAGGCGATCGCCTGCCAGGAAACGAGGCATCTCAGCCCCTATAAATAGAAGGCTCCCTGCACTTGGAAAACTCTCCAACTCCCTTCGGATCTTACACACAACTTGGCTTTCTCAACTCTTGGCAACAACTATCTCTCGGTTCCTTCTTCTCTCTCAGCATATCCTACACGGAAGACGATCGGCAGAGAGCAAGAACACCAAGGCTTCACTCAAGAGTTAGATAAATAAGATCTTTTACAATCATTGTATTTAGATTCTTACATTAATACTTGTATCCACGAATATTTGTATTAATAACATCTCGCGAGAGCATTCAAGCCCGGGCCTAACAAATCCGGCAAATCTTGTATTATTCACACCCCCTCGGAAGTGCTCCCGCAACTTTGTTTGTTGTCCGTCCATTCCAGCAATATCTATCTTCGGATAATATTTCGGGCCACAACACGCTCAAGTATGGATCGAAGAATTATAGTAAATGAAAGCTCGATATGTGGTTTAACAATGAAATAGACAATGACCTCAATTGGGTTTATTTAAGGATTGATCAAATATCGGGTTGGCAAAATCGAAGGCTTAAGATCAAAGGCGCCAAAAATTATTTTCACTCAATTGCACACACACGCTAGTAGTTTTGAACAAGAAACCAAGGCAAGTTCTATAGTCTTAAATCAAGAATGAAACACTCGACAATGAAACTTGCATCTTAGAAAATGCACGAAGGCTCAATAGCTCATAAGTAGGTTTGTTCATACCTCCAAGATATTAAAACCACTTATTCAATTTCACACCCGTTTCGATTATCAACAATTTTTCCTCAACAAATTATCCTCGATTTGTATATCAAAACAACGAAATAAATCCCGAGGTATTCCAAAAAAATTCACACTTCAAAGTTTCTATCAAGTTTGCAAAATAAAAACACACCACAAATAAGTGCAAAAATGCTCAAAACACACCAATTAAAAACACACCACAAATAAGTACAAAATGTTCAAAACAACCAAAAATAAGCAAACAAGCAAAATAGTATCCGAAAACAAATAAAAACAAGAGTAATGAAGTATTTCTTGACCAACCCCCCCCCTCCCAAAGTTGAATTAAAGAATATACGAACGAATGGGGTATAGTATTTAAACAAAATAATTTCATTGGTCAAGAAATACTTACGACCGGTTTACTGGTGGGGCGGAGGGCAGTGGCCTTGCTGCACATGCCACTCGTGCATTTGTCTCATAGGAGACAATATCTCGCGTCGCTCCCGTCTAGCCTACTCTCGGTAGGCCACAAACTCCTCCCTTAATGTTGGGCGCGAGGGGGCACGTCCAATTTCGGCCCGCCTTGACCTCTCGGGCTGATCTCTCATGCTTTCTTCTTCTTCTTCGCTCTCTTCTTCTTCCTCTTCATTCGGGCCTCTTTCATAAGCCTCCTCCTCTTCCATCCTCTCGGCTCTATCTTCATCCATAATGCGCCGAGGTCGAACATTTTGGTCGAGAGGGTTGTGACCCGGGGGAGCCAATCCAGCTGATATCCGGGCTCGTCGATGTGCCTCCATAGCTATTTGTAGATTTCCCATGTCCCGAATATTATTTATGGTTGTCAAAGGTGGATTCGGGAGGAGTAAGTGGTCGTTGTCGGTCTGGAGGAAGACCATGCGCTGTTCATAGTCCAGGATGTTCATCACCTTCATCACGGAGATCGAGAGAAGCTTATTTCCAGGAAGAGGGGTCCTCTGAGCTAAGGAAATACCGAAGTGTAGTGCGATAAGGGTAATAAAACCCCCTATCCATATCTCCCCCTTAGGCTTTGTCGCGATATCCTCAAAATGTTCCTCTACCATAGCCCCGGTTACCGGAATTGAGTTGTCGAGCATGTGAGTCAGGATATATAACTCCCGCAGTGAAATGGGCCCGATTTCCTTTCGGCCATATATATTATTCGCAATCACCTTGTGTAGATATCTGAGTATGGGATTGCGAATGTTGATCCTTTAGCCGATCTTGTAATATAATATCGAGCCTCGCTCCCCGGGTATTCCACCATGGATCTCCAATAAGTTTCACAAGCAAACCGGTTTATCGGGTAATGGTCGTTGTGTCTTGCATGATAAATTTCCTCCAGCTGGACGATAGTCAGTCTCTCTTCGTTGTTGTTGATCCGGAATGTCATTTCGGTCGGTTCTCAAGTCATCGGATCTCTTCTTACAGTGAGAGTGCTGAGAAACTCCATCGTCAGACACCTATAAGTCGGCCATTGTTGAGTCATCATCCACGCCCAATGCACTCTTTCAAGGAATTTCATCACATCTTCCCTTATCCCCATTGCGTTCATGCATTCGTCATCGGGCCACCTCATAGGGAGCATTTTTTTCTGACCCAGCATTTCCCACATTTCATATTGTATTTCAGGGAGATTGATTCCATAAGACTTCGGAGTTTCCACAGCCCTTTGAATAGCCATTCTTTCTGGCTGCACTTATTCCCCGCCATTCCTACCCCTTCCGCGCTGAGCATTTCCTCGTCCTCTTCCTCGTGCCATTTTCTGCAAAAATTTCAATTTGTCAATTATGTAAGGAATTGAGAACGTATTCCTCCCCCAAACTTATAGCAAACAATAAAATACCCCCAATATAAACATTATCGATCAAAACAACTCCCAAGCAAAATCTATCGTTTAAATTCATCATCTTCATCATGGAAAACATCCCTTAATTACAAGAATTTTCAATCGAGAAATTTAATCATCAAGCATGAAGAATTGTCGAAAATCCCGAAATTTCATCACCTTCAATTTATTCAAGAACCCTAGATAATTAAGGACTAGCGATTCAAATCATCATAGCATGTTCATAACCAAAAATAATCATCAAAAACATGAGAAACATACCTTGATTTTGGAGATATTGAAGAGAGAAAAAAAAATTAAAGCCCGGTCCCAATTAGTCCGATTTGCTCCTTTGAAGAGTGAAATTGGTTGAAAAATGATGTTTGCTTAGTAGATTCTTGTATCTCCCGTCGATTTTGCACAATATTTCTTTAAAAACGAAGAGAAAAATCGGAAATATAGATGCTAGGGTTCGCAGGGAAGGAAAAAAAAATTCCTGGAGAAGATGATAATGGGGAATCGGCCGTGCTTCCTTTTATATATGACCGACTGACACGGTCGTGTTGCATATGACACGGTCGTATCGTGCTATTCGAATTAACCCAAAACCCACTGTCGACCGACTCGGCCGTGTCCTATGACACGGTCGAGTCATACTATCCGGAAAATCAAGATTTCACTGTCTTGAGACTCGGCCGTGTCCTAAGACTCGGCCGTGTCCTACTATTCAAAATAAGCACAAATCGACTGTCTTGATACTCGGCCGTGTCCTGTGACACGGTCGAGTCGTGCTGTTTTGGAACATGAAATTCCCCCTGTCTTGAGGCTCGGCCGTGTCAGGTGCAACTCGGCCGTGTCCTGCCTGCCGAGATAATTAGTTTCTGAAAACGCACTCGTTTCCTGCAATTTTAACACCTACAGTTGAACCGGCCGGTTTTGAATCGAGTAAAAACAAATAAGGAAATTAAATGTGAAAAACAAAAGACAAAAAAAATCTAACTAAACCGTTGGGTTGCCTCCCAAGTAGCGCTTTTTTATAGTCATTAGCTCGACTTCTTCCGAGGATCAAGAAGTTCTACTGCTCCGTGCGGCCATACTTTAACGACTTTTAACGGTCCGCCCCATCGCGATACCATTTTTCCGGGCATGAGTTTAAGACAGGAGTTATGTAATTGAACATCCATCCCGGGTTCGAGAGATTTACGAACAATACGCTTATCATGATACCGTTTCGTCCGTTCTTTGTAGAGTTTAGCATTTTCGTACGCCTCATATCGCATCTCATCGAGCTCATTTAAATGTAAAAGTCGTTCCTCGCCCGCCTTTTCTTGATCTAAATTGAGCGCTTTGATTGCCCAATACGCCTTGTGTTCCAACTCAACGGGTAGGTGACATGCTTTCCCAAATACTAGGCGATACGGGCTCATTCTAATCGGAGTTTTGTAGGCCGTGCGGTATGCCCATAAAGCGTCATTCAACTTCAATGCCCAGTCCTTTCTTGTCGATTTCACCATCTTTTTGAGCACTGTTTTTATTTGCTGATTGCTTACTTCTACTTGCCCGGAAGTTTGTGGATGGTATGCCGTTTCCACCTTATGCATCACATTATACTTCTTAAGCAAGCCTGCAAGTTGTTTATTTCAAAATTGCGTCCCTCTATCACTGATTACAGCTCTAGGCGTCCCGAACCTGCAGAAAATCACATCCCTAAAAAAATTGCAAACCACGTTAGCATCGTTAGTTCGGGTTGGAATTGCTTCCACCCACTTAGAGACGTAGTCTACAACAACTAGAATATATTCAAAACCATGGGAAAGTGGAAAAGGACCCATAAAATCAACTCCCCAAACATCGAAATGTTCCACAACAAGATTGTTTATCAACGGCATCTCATTCTTTTTGCTTATATTCCCCATTCGTTGACAATGATCGCAACTCTTGCAATGGTAATAGGCATCCTTAAATGATGTTGGCCAGTAGAATCCCGATTGAAGGACCTTGTGCGCTGTTTTCTTTGCGCTAAAATGTCCCCCACAGTGCAACTCATGGCAAAATAATAATATGCTCTCGTGCTCTTCCCCCGGGATGCAACGTCGGAATATCTGATCAGGCCCCAACCTGAATAAGTAGGGCTCGTCCAAAAAGTAATGCCTGAACATGGAAACAAACCTCTTCTTCCCTTGATAGGTTAAGTCGGGCTGCAAAACACCATTAACAATGTAATTGACAATATCAGCATACCAATGTGTCCTTGTTACATCGAATAATTGCTCGTCAGGGAAAGTTTCAACAATTGGCAAAGGATTATCAAGCTTAAAATTATCTCCCTCGGTTAGCCTAGATAGATGGTCGGCAACTACGTTTTCCGACCCCTTTTTATCTTTATATTCCAAATCAAATTCTTGCAGCAGAAGAACCCACCGAATTAATCTTGGTTTTGCATCGGATTTTTTTAATACATATTTCAATGCGGCGTGAGCCGTATGCACAATTAATTTTGAGCCAACCATGTAGGATCGAAATTTGTCTAAAGAATACACAACGGATAAAAATTCTTTTTCGGTGGTGGTGTAATTAGCCTGAGCTTCATCGAGCATTTTGCTCGCATAGTAAATCACGTGGAAAAATTTATTCACTCTTTGCCCCAAAACAGCACCTATAGCAAAGTCGGACGCATCGCACATAATTTCAAACGGGAGAGACCAATTGGGAGCAATAACAATAGGTGTGGAAGTTAACTTTTATTTCAAAGCGTTAAAACCGACTAAACATTCCTCGGTAAAGTTGAATTTGGCATCTTTGCACAAAAGGTTACGCAAAGGGCGGGCAATTTTCGAAAAATCTTTAATGAAACGCCTATAAAACCCGACATGCCCTAACAAGCTTCGAACCTCTTTGACACATGAAGGCGGAGGTAATTTAACAATTAAATCAACTTTAGCCTTATCAGCCTCCATTCCTTTATTGGACACCACATGACCTAGAACAAGACCTTGTTTTACCATAAAATGACTCTTTTCCCAACTAAGTGTAAGATTATACTCAATACATCGTTCTAGCACAATAGTCAAATTATTTAAACAATCATCGAAAGTGGTTCCAAACACAGAAAAGTCGTCCATGAATACCTCGATGGATTTTTCTAACAAGTCGGAGAATATGGATAGCATGCACCGTTGAAAAGTAGCAGGAGCATTGCAAAGACCAAACGGCATCCTCCTAAAGGCAAAAGTACCAAAAGGGCAAGTGAAAGTGGTCTTCTCTTGATCCTCCGGAGCAATGGGAATCTGATAGAAACCTGAAAGACAATCTAGAAAACAGTAATAATCATGCCCAGCTAAACGTTCCAACATTTGATCAATGAAAGGAAGGGGAAAATGATCCTTTTTTGTTACGGCATTTAATTTCCGATAATCAATGCACATCCTCCAACCGGTTACCGTTATAATGGGCACCAATTCATTTTTATCATTACGAACCACCGTTATTCCAGATTTCTTAGGCACTACATGCACAGGACTCACCCACTTACTGTCGGATATTGGGTAGATGACTCCGACATCTAGCAATTTCAAAATTTCTTTTTTCACAACTTCCTGCATGTTCGGATTCAAACGCCTTTGAGGTTGCCTAACCGGTTTAACATTTTCCTCAAGAATTATTTTATGCATGCACCTAACAGGACTTATTCCCTTGATATCGGAAATACTCCACCCAATCGCTTCCTTTAACTTAGTTAGAACTTCTACTAATTTGTTTTCTTGCAAGGGGGTTAATTCGGAAGAGACAATTACAGGGTAAGTGTCACTTTTGCCTAAGAAAACATATTTAAGATGTGCCGGAAGTTCTTTCAATTCAAGTTGGGGTGGGGTGATTTCACGGGCTCCTCAAATTTTAATTCCAATGGTATCTTAAAACCACTACTACAAAACTGGCTTTTAACAGCAGTTAAAATGCCTAATTAACGGCGGTTCTAGAACCGCCGTTATATGTACCGCTGTTAATATCAACGGCGGTTTTGAAAACCGCCGTTGAATTTGCCAAATAACGGCGGTTCATATTAACCGCTGTTAAATATGATTTTAACGGTGGTTCTAGAACCGCCGTTGAATTTGCCATATGTTACGGCGGTTTCAGGAAACCGCTGTTAAATGTGAAATTTAACAGCGGTTCAAGGTAACCGCTGTTAAATCTGATACTCCACAGCGGTTATCGAACCGCCGTTAAGATCAAGTTTAACAGCGGTTTCGAGGAACCGCTGTTGAAATATTAATCATTTTACCCAGTTTTTCCCCTATTTTGCACAATCCAGTACCTGAATCGGATCAAACTAATCAATAAACCACCAATTCATCGAATCCAAATACAACGAAAAGAACTAACCAACACCAAATTCATTGAACCACCAATACATTGAAAAAGATAATACAAAAATCCCAATTCATGCAAAAATAATTCATACAAATATCCAATGTACTAACCAACACCAAATTCATTGAACCACCAATACATTGAAAAAGATAATACAAAAATCCCAATTCATCCAAAATAATTCATACAAATATCCAATGTATTCACACAAAAACACCAAAATCATGTCGCGAGACGATTTCGCACCTCCAAGAAATAAAGTCCCCAATCAATTCGAATTTTATCAAAAACATCTTCAGACAGTGCTCCAACATCATCAAACATCTGCACATATAAACGTATAATAAACAAACTTTAAATGTAAAAGAGTAAACAGTTTTATCACCACTTCAAGTAAAAAATATAGTACCTCCATCCAACCATCCAAAATACTCGCTCGGGCGATAGTCGACATCCAGTGCATAACATAATAACCACACTCCCAACCTCCATTTTGTTTATTACACTAAAACAAAATAAGACACAATTATATGAGTCGCTTTCAGTAAATAAAATCAACACGTACACAACATACACAGTTAAAAAACATACACTGACACAAACACACAATGCACAAAAAAAAAACACAGCACACACAAACTACACACACATTAGACAAATGATGTTAAAACGCAAGTAATCGACATTCTACTTCAAGAGATTGGAATGTTCATCATGTTAAAATTAGACACAAATAAACATTATGAGAAGGATATCCCAGCCCGCATCAGGTACTGGACACCTAAAAACTAAACTTTAGTTTTATGATTAAATAGTACAGTAAAACTCCAACTTCATAAATTACACAGTTCAGTTTGTTGGAACGAATCTGATACTAATCATCAATTTTCATTTTAATCTAACCGCAGATCAATTTCTCATCAGAAAAATAGGAAGAACAAATTGCTTTCTCTAGGAAGAAAAACTAGGAACAAAACTCGAGGGTTTTTTTTTTTTTTGGTACTTCTGAAATTTCTCTAGATCTTTGTTTGTAATTACTCCACATGTCACGAGTCGTTTTTGTAGATTGCACCTTGCTTAAAAGGCTATCAGATTAGTAACACCTGTCCAGGATAGGAACAATACCTTATGCGTTATATAATCGCATTTCTTTCAACAACGAGTCCATCATTTGACGAACTCTTCCTATTTGACAGTACGAGGCACATCCAGCAACAAATTCATAAACCACTCCGTCCAGGTTGCTTGGATACCCCCTTCACCCTCATAAAACCCCTAAGTTTCAAGACATCACGCCATTGATTATCCGCAGCGAACGAATTAGACAACATAACATAGCCAGCCGAATGAAACCATTCAAATGAGTTGTTGAACTTTGAACTATTTATTTTCTCATGTTCAGATTTTTATAATTCAAATGAATGTTAGTTTCTTTGTGCATTATATCGAGAAGGATTTGATAATATATATATTATGGGCTGAATAGCAAATGCTTGTTCGAAGTTCTTAGGATTCTCCATATTTGGCTTAGAAAGCTAGACAACTTACTGATTCAATAATTGAATGTTTTCAGTGGCTTAGGATTCTTAGGATTGAACTTACTGTGTATTATGACAGGTGTGTCCCCATTACTTTCATCTTCTTCCGAGTACGTCAAGTTGAAACGAGAAGGAAGTTGAAAGTCTAGCTGTGGAAGGTACAATTGAATTAATATGTAAAATTTTATTAATAAAATTTTATTTTGGACCATTTCTCGACTGTCATTAGTTATCTTATGAGATTTTATTGTGTTATTAATATGTAAGTTTTATTGTACGACTCGCGAGTCGACTTGTACGAGCTGATCGTTTTTTAAAACATTGCTATACACACTACACAGAGTGTATATACACACGCACACACACTTTTTTTAATAACAAATAATGAAATAATCTTAATTACTAAAATATAAAAACTTGATTCTTCATAACAGAACGTTCAACATTAATACTAAAATTCAACAAAACCAACTTTATCATTAACAATATCACAAAATTGAACATTAATACTACAATTCAACATAATCGACTATGCCTTCATCATCAACTATCTAACTTGACTCTAGATAACAATGTTTTCCCATATGCCTTCATTATGATCATCTCGAATGGCATGTATGTCGTCTGCTACATTTTCTTCAACGATAGTCGGCATCCGTGTTGATAAAGGAATAAACTCACAAATGTCAAAACTTGACTCTTCAGTTTCATTAATATCCACACTTCTACCCGGAATGACTACTGACTATATTTCATTGCATGGATCCTTGACATAAAACACCTGTTTAGCTTGATATGCCATGATAAAAGGCTCGTCAGTGTAAGCTATCTTATGAAGATCTACCAATGTAAAGCCCAGCTCATCGATTACCACACCCGTGTTATTATCAACCCACTTACACTTAAAAATAGGCACTCTAAACTTAACATAATCAAGTTCCCATATATCTTCAATAACTCCATAGTAACTTGTCGATGCCATAACTAGATTTTTATCTTTCGAGCTTGAAAAGTGCATGGACTCGGCTTAAAGAGTAACTCCGCTATTTTGAACCGAACTTTTGTCATCTTGTGACTTTGTATAGAATGAGTACTTATTGATATCATATCCATTCCAAGTTACGACATCGGACTTCGGCCCGTAAGCTAGCCATTTTAACATTTCAGATGCGCTATCACTTTCAGAGATTTGTACCTTAAACCACCTCAAAAAAGTCTTATTATGTTCAATCAACAACCATTTCTCGCTCATTCGGGGATTTTTTGTCTTCAAAAGATTCTTGTGAGCAGACAAGTACGGAAGAACCTCATCAGTGTTATTCAAAACGTACAAATGTGCTTGAAGCACCTCATCGCGATTCTTGGTTAATATTTTAACACCCCGTGTACCCTTTCCATTAAGTTTCCCATCATGTCGAGACTTCGGAAGCCCTACAGATGGTGTTTGTGACATGTAATCTGTGCAAAACTCGATTGCTTCTTCTGCAATATACCTCTCAACAATAGATGCTTCTGGATGAAATGGGTTTTTACTATACCCTTTAAAAATCTTCATGTATCGCTCAATCGGAAACATCCATCGCAAATAAACAGGGCCACACTCTTCAATCTCTCTAACTACATGGACAAGTAAGTGAACCATAATATCAACAAAAGAAGGAGGAAAATACATCTCCAATTGGCACAAGATAACAACAGGCTCGTTTTTCCACTCATCCAAAACCAAAGGATCAATCACTTTGCTACATATAGAATTGAAGAAAAAACACAAGCGAGTTATGGCATTTCTCACTTTTTTAGGCAAGACGTCACGTATAGCCACAGCTAGAAGTTGTTACATCAAGACATGACAGTCATGAGACTTTAATCCGGCCAATGTCAGATTTTGCATCGATACATGACTCTTAATATTCGACGAATAACCTTGTGGCACTTTAATGCCTTGTAAACAATTACAAAAGCTGATTTTCTCTCTTCTGGATAAAGTATAACATGCCGGGGGAAGATAAGTTCGTTTACCGACTACTTGCGGATGCAACTGAGGACGTATACCCATTTCCTCTAAGTCTTGACGAGCCTGGACACCATCCTTTGTTTTGTGTTTAACATTGAGAAGTGTGTCGATCACACTATCGCAAACATTTTTTTCGACATGCATAACATCTATGCCATGTCTAACATCTAGATGTCTCCAGTAAGGAAGATCAAAAAATATTGACCTGTTCTTCCAAATGTTTGTCGTAGCAGCCTTCTTTTTAGTTTTTCGAAATATAGTATTTATGTTCTTCACACGATCGTACACTTGCTCACCTATTAAGGGCATCGGCGCAAGTCCATTTTCTGGGAATCCATTAAAAGCTTTTCGCAATCTACGATACGGGTGATGGCGACTGAGAAACCTCCGATGTTGAGTGTAAATTGTTTTATTTCCATGTTTCAACTGGATGTAGCTTGTGTTTTCTTCACATATAGGACATGCATGATGTCCCTTCACACTATATCTACTCAAGTTTCCATATGCAGGAAAGTCATTAATCGTACAAAATAACATTTCACGCAACTTGAAACTTTGCTGGCGGTAACCATCAAACACGTAAATCCCTTCATCCCACATCATTCTCAAGTCATCAACCAACGGACTTAGATAAACATATATGTCATTTCCTGGTTGTTTTGGTCCTGAAATCATCATTGACAACATAACGTACTTCCCTTTCATACATAACCAATGAGGTAGATTATATATCACAAGTAAAACAGGCCAAGAGCTATGCTTGGTGCTTAAGTTACCGAACGGATTCAATCCATCTGTGGAAAGTCCAAGCCTAAGGTTTCTTGCGTCACTCCCGAAATCTGGAAATAAATGATCTATATTCTTCCATTGTGCAGCATCAGATGGATGACGAATTAGCCCGTCACATTTTCTCTCATTTGCGTGCCATGTGAGATTCTTTGCATCATCTCTATTAGCAAACAATCGCTTGAACCTTGGAACAATCGGAAGATACCATAACACCTTCACGGGAGGTCCTTGTTGTGTGTTCTCTCCATCATTCTTCACTTTGTATCGTGATACCCCACACCTAGGACACTTATGCAATTCTTCAAACTCTTTTCTGTACAGTATGCAATCATTGGGACAAGCGTGTATTTTTTTATACTCCATACCCATCGGACATAAAACCTTCTTCGCCTCATAGGTACGCTTAGGCAATGTATTGCCTGTTGGTAGCATCTCATTCATCAACTGGAGCAATTCGGTGAAACTTTTGTCACTCCACCCATTTATTGCCTTCAAATTAACCAGCTTCAACACGGCAGATAGACGTGTGAAATTTTCACACCCCAGATACAATGGAGTCTCTGAATCACTTTTCAACGCATCATAAACATGAGCTATTTGAAATGATTCTTGTCCGACATCACGAATCATTTCTTCAAATTGATCACCATCTATATCTACATGAGTGTTTCCAGTTGGAACATCTACTATTTCGCCATGCCATATCCACACCGTATAGTTGGTGTTTATCCCCTCACAAACAAGATGTTCACGAATTGTGTCAGCCTCATGTCGTCTCCCATTCATACACTTCACACAAGGGCAAAAGTATCGTTTATCGGGTTCCAAGCGATGTTGTCGAGCAAATTTAAGAAATTGCTCAATTCCATTGTCATACTCCGCACTCGCACGACTTGCATTCATCCAACTTCGATCCATTTCTTCTTTTCTGTTACACATACTATGTTCATCAATTTTCTATTGTTTTGTATAAAGGGGAAGAATTTCATTTCTATATGATTACTAACTTTTTGAAAATTGTTTTGACAGAGAGAATGACAAAGGTATGGTAGTCCTATAATTGTTGATTAAAATAGAAACATGAACGACGGTTGTCAAAATAGAATTAAGTGTATACTACGTCAACTTATGGCTTTGTCAAGATTGCTAACTCTATCTGCACGAACTGTTGGGAGAAGATCCTTAAGACGAAAGTTAACATCTATCCCAAAGGAAGAAGATCTTAAAGAAGTTAACCAAAGCTATCCCAAAATAATTCATGTTCCACAAAATAGTGTTGTCAAAAGCAACACACATAATTAAACACGCACACTCAACTAAATCGATTAAATTATACGACAAACAAGAAGAAAATAACATGTAAAACTACATTACACACAAACAATACACACAACACAAACAAACACGATACACACACACATACACTACCACACACAATACACACACACTGCCACACACACACACAATACGCACACACACATACTGCCACACACAATACATACACACACTGCACGCACACACTGCCACACCTATACATGCACATACACACACAACACACACATTAAACATCACACAACAATCCTTAAAAGACTAGATAAAATTACCAAATAGGAACAAAGAAGAGAGTTCGGAATAATTACCAAATAATTCGCGGTGGTCGATTGCGAAATGCCGAGAAGGTTGCGGGGGTCGCGAGGTCGCCGGAGTTCGCGGGGGTCACGCGGTCGCCGGAGGTCGCAGGGGTCACGAGGTCGCCGGAGGTCGCGGGTCGCCTGTGAAAAGTCGCGGAGTCAAGCGTAGGAAGAAAGAAAGGAAAAAAGAAGAAAGAAAGAAAGAAAGAAAGAAACGGGGTGTAATTAAATGGAAGATTAACAGCGGTTTTCATGTAACCGCTGTTAGAAAAGGAAAACGAACGGCGGTTTTAAAGTAACCGCCGTAAAATAGGAAAAATTAACGGCGGTTTCTTAATAACCGCCGTTAATTGGTGGATTTTAACAGCGGTTTGGCAGAAACCGCCGTTAACTTCTTAATTTAACAGCGGTTTCTTTTTTAACCACTGTTAATTTTTCATAATATTTACGAACCGTGCCACCGCACAAATTTAACAGCGGTTTTACGATAACCGCTGTTAATTGTCCGCTGTTAAATGGGTATTTTGTAGTAGTGAACTGTCAACTTCATCAATTGTTTCGGGATTATCTAACAATGCAACATATTCTTCAATTTATAGATTATTAAGCCCCATATCATGCTCAACGGTTAGAGCATCATGCAACGTGTCCCCTACATCATCATGAAAATATGCATCATTAACCAAAGAATCAATGCAATCAATAAAATTCACATCATGGGCAGCATAAATATGAGAAGGGATAGGAGATGAACCGAACACGTTGATTTCCACGGTTTTGCCCAAGACGGTCATGGTGACCTTTCCTTTATCAACATCGACGATTGTTTTTGTTGTACGCATGAATGGCCGTCCTATAAGTATTGTCCCTTCATTTTCGCTTGTCTCGAAATCGCTCATCTCCAAGATAACAAAATCGGACGGAATCACCAACTTGTCCACTTGCACTAATAGGTCTTCAATGACTCATTTGGGGTATTTCACCGACCTATCCGCCATTTGAAGAGTCATTCTTGTCGGTTTAATTCCCCCGAGTCCAAGCCTCAAATAGGTCGAGTATGGCATGAGATTCACACTTGCTCCCAAATCTAACATCCCACGGGCAACTTTGTTATCTCCCATAGTGATGTCAATCATTAAACTTCCGGGATCGCCTTTGTTTTGACCCCTTGCTTCTACCTCGTAGAGCACCACTTTCTCGTTCCCATTGTATCTTCTTTTGTTGGAGGTCAACTCTTTGAAAAATTTTGTATAAGCGGGAATCTTCCTCACAACATCCAAAAGAGGTAAGTTGACCTGAACTTTTGAATGCATGTCGTAGATTTTGGAAAATTGCTCATCTTGCTTTGCTTTTCTAAGCCGGCTCGGAAAGGAATTGGTGGCATATATGGTTGAGCGGATTTGTGAAGCTTGGAAGTTGAAGTGCTTCGTCTATTTTCTCCTCTTGATTTCCCGACTCGTCTTCTTTCTCATCGCCTCTTTATTTTACTTCAGAATTAACTTCTCTATTAATCACTTTACCACTTCGGAGAGTGGTAATGGCTTGAGCTTGCTCGGGTTGACTCGGTAGTTTACCCCTTTCTTGTCTACGTGCCTCGGTAGCAAGTTGCCCAATTTAAATCTCCATTTTCTTCATCGAAGCTTCTAAAGATTCGAACCTTTTATTGTTCTCCTCTCGGTTTTCCTTGCTCTCCTTAATGAATGCCGCAATACTCTCCTCGAGAGAGTTCCTTTGTTGTGGAGGTGGTTCACTTCGCGTTGGTTGTTGGGCTCGGTTTCCTCCGTTGTATTGAGCTTGGGCGCTTGTGTCGTATGGCATCGGGTTGTTGTTTCTCCATGAGAAATTCGGATGGTTTCTTAGCCCAGGATGATAAGTATTTGGGAGAGGTGCATTTCTTGCGTTTCCGCCATAATTATTTCTCCTCTCTTCCCATTCGGGCCTTCCCGTGCTTTGTCCCATAGCCCAATTAACTTGTTTGGTTTGTTCTCCCGGAAAAGTATGAGGTCATGAATTGGCATCATGTCCGGGTGCTCCGCAAATCTCGCAAACTCGTGAGCTAGAAGATTTATTTTGAGTCTTGAGTTGTCTTAGTTCATTTGTCAACTCATCGATTGTAGATTGTATCTCGTCCTTCTCGCTCACTTGGTGCACGGCTCCCCTACGAACACGTACACTTTTTTGTTGAGAATTTGCTCCCAATGTTTCATACACATCATACGTTTGTCTCTCCGTCAAACCCCAAAACGAACCACCGGCTGCATTATCTACCACTCCTTGGCAATATTGAGTTAATCCGTCATAGAAGAATTGATTAAGTAGTTGAAGCGGATAGTGATGGTGTGGGCATTGAATAAGTAGCATTTTGAATCGATCCCATGCTTCATGAAATGCCTCTCCGTCTTGTTGTCCGTGTAGGTCACAAGTCGTCCAGGAACAAGTCTACAGGGGGGGGGGGGGTGAATAGACTTGTTGAAACTCTTGAACTCTTTTTCACGAAGAGTGAGTTTCTTCAGCTGATAGTCAAACAAATGACTTGGAGTCGTTTGTTCTTGGATATGTGCGGAAGTCAGCTGATGACGAATATAAATAAACTTAATGAAACACTTAACAATGTATGCAGCAGTTAGAGTATGATGCAGTAAAACAGTAAATAACACAGGCAATTATAGTGGTCTCAGAGGTGGGGTAATCCTCTACTAATCCACTTTTCTCCAAACCAGTTGGAGATGAATTCACTATAATTTTCAACCAGTGATAAATATTACAGTGATTCACAACACACTACAACAGCTTCCAAACAGTGGAAATCCGTGCCGTTGTACACACACTTGACTGCCTTGCACCTCTTGATCCTCGATCTTTGGATGCCTTTACAGTCTCTTACTTCAACCAGTGAAGTACCCCGTACTCAAGATTATAGACAAGAGTGTTTGTCTTCTCCAACTTAAGAGCTTCCTTAAGTATGAACTTTTAGATCTGCTCTTTTCACGATGCTATTTGATTGCTTGAGATTGCTTTGTTTGCTTTGATCACTAGAATGTATGTTCGCACCGGTTGTTGCTGAGTTTCAAATCTCTGGATATATATAGGTCAGATCTCTGAGCTTCTTCCTTGTAGCCGTTGCAAATCTTTGAACAAATCCGTCCGTTGGAGGGAGACTTCATTGTTTATTCTTTCTGAACGTTGCAAGGCTGGATTCCCATTATTTAATTTTATCTTCCGACCGTTGTGAGGACTTCTGCATGTGAGCGCCGAATCTTTTGAATATAAAAGGATTAAAGTCTTCACGGTGGGTCAGGATGATTTAAATAAATCATATCTCTTGCGGGAATCACTCCAATTTGTCTCTTCACGTTGCATGTGAGCTTTCCGTAATATTTGACTTTTCAAAGCATGCTGACGTGGACTTGGAGTACTTGGCTGTAGTCGAGTAGGCTGATGTGCAGCTTACATCTCTGCAGGTAGGTCCTCTCGGCTGTTCACTGTTTGTGACTTCTCTTGGTCAGGTGACTTCCCTGAGGTACCTCGGATGCAGTCTGGTCAAACTTCTCTGATAAATTTAGTTGACCAGAGCTACTCTGACTGGAGTCGGCTGCTCCTCTCTGATGGACTAGGCTGTACTTAGTACTTAGCCGTTTTTCAGCCTAACTAACTTTTGGCCTACAGAAGACACTCATTTGGTTCTTCTTTACATTTTGCCAAGTTTTATACTTAACATATTTTGGCCTATGGAAGATACTCATTTGGTTCTTCCTTACATTCTGCCAAGTAATAAACATTTGATTTTAAATTAATGACATCATCAAAATCTAACAAGTATTCCTAACAAATTCCCCCTATTTTGATGATGGCAAAACTAAGTAAGAAATCAAATGACCAAATCTGCACTTAAGTGCGAGACAAAAACTGAAATCAGTCTAATATTGAGACAACTGGAAATTGTCATTCAACAGACTGTTTATAAACTTTTCTGACTTATCATTGAAATTTTACACGAATGTTTTAAGTACAGAAAATAAAATTACAAGTAAGAGAAATAACTAAAAGGTCATCTGCCTCTTCCTCTGCCTCTTCGAGTAGGCTGCTTGGCAGGCTTGAATGGTTTGGCTCCGATAGGTCTTACCTTGACTGGAGCAAGGCCATATTTTCTTTTCACCACAAGTGCTGCGAAATCCTGTTCTTGCTGAGATCTGAATCTGTTCTCAAGACACACTAGCTTGATTTCCCTCTGAAGTGCTAACTCATCAAGTTCACCGTCCATACGGGTCGGTGCTTCCTCTGCTCTGAAAGGAGGGATCATAGGATAGGCATTTTGATCTTTAGCGTGCTTCTTCAGAACAGCCCAAAGCTTCAGATGGATTTCTTCCATGAAGTTTATGAAAATTTCTTGTGGGGAGAGTTTGTCATCATAGAGTAGTTCCCAGACATAATAGTCTCTGATGAATCTCTTCTTAGCAGCTCCCCACATCTCAAGAGCTTCAAATGGAATGAAATCCTCAACAAACCATAGCTCCAACCCTTCCCATTCTAGAGTAGGTTGAAAGCTGCCTCTAGTCCTTCTTCTTTTCCCTTCAGGCTGGTCAGCCTGGACATCTCGATCTACAGCTTCCTTTCTTTTTAGACTGAAGGGTCCTTCAATCTGAGGGACATCCTGCTTCTTCTTGCTTCTGATTTCTCTCTCTTCCCCCTGAATCCTCTCTTCCCCCTTTTGCCAAAGATCAATAAGGGTAGTCAATCATTGTTCCATGCGGCTTATCCAATCGACATGCCAAAAGGCATTCTCGTTGTTGGTAGGAGGAGGAGGCCGAGGGATCTCTCTCAAGAAGGGTGTCAATTTTGGCATTTATGGTGCAAGGTCGAGTGACTGAGTTGATAGCGACTCTCTCCAATAGTGTCTCGACAATTTGCTTGATCGGCTCGGTCATGGTAGGAGATAATCGAGCTGATGGAGAGTGCTCTCCCGATCCTTCGCAAGGGAGCCACTAGACTGCAGGCTCTGGCTGCAGCAGGTAAGTCGATTGGGTTTTCTCCGGGTCCCCGACTGAGTCTTCACTTCCAAGGTTTCAGCCGTGTACCGGGGAGGTACAACAATCCTATCTGCAGCTTCGTGAGTAGGCTCTGGCTCTGGCTCTTGTTCTGGCTCCTTGTCCCCTTCTCTCTCTTCCTCTTTTCCTTCTTCTTCCTTTTCTCCAGATTTTTCTTTTTCTTCTTCCTCATCGTTTTCTTTTTCTTTTTCTGCTCCTCCTTCACCTCCATCATCATTATCATCATCATCATCATCATTTTTATCATCATCTTTCTCCTTCTTTTCTCCTTCATCATCCTCATCCTCCTTATCTTCTTCATCTTTTTCCTGCTCTACTTCTTCTCCTTCTTCTTCATCTCCTTCATCAGCCACTTCTACTGTCTTCTCAATCTCCTCTGTTTGTTTTTCAACTGGTATATTTTCTTCAGATTCTTTCTCTTCTTCATCCTCTTCAGCCACCAAATTGATAATTTCATTCTCTCCATCAACTTCTTCAATCCTAATCTCCTTTTCTACTTCCTCTTCCTCCTCCTCTCCAAAAACACCATCAAAAATACTGAGCATAATAGAATGGATAAAGTGGTCCATGTTGGTTTTAAAGTGTGACATGAACCAATTATCCTGGAGGAGTAATGCCAAGTCTGATTCTTTGCAAAATTCAATCAGAACCTCCTCGGTGGCTTGGGGATATTCCCAACCACTAGCTGCAATAAAAGTTTGAAGTTTTGTAAAAGACATGGTTTTGAGAGATTTCCACTCTTTAAAAATATTTATAAAAGAGTGTTTTTCTGCTTGTGGTTTAACAAGCTGAAGTTGTTCAATGGAAAGATTGAAGGTATTATTATCTAATAGGTTAAAAGTGTAATCTGCTTCAGGAATAGAGATAATAAGACCTGCTTCCTCTTCTTCGGAAATGTAAACTGGAGGTGTGATAACAGGTACAATCCGAGTTTCAGTCTGTGCAGTGTGTCCGGATGGATTGGTGATTGGACTGATGGGCTGGCGTGATGCTCAGACTGCTCTCCCTCGCTGAACTGCATCTTCCTTGGCCTCTTGGGAGAGGGTTCAGGTGATAACTGTAGGTTACAGGGTCCTTCTGGGGCTGGTCCCCGTCGCTTGAATCTGATAGCAATTGGTGTATCGTCAGACTCATTCCCGTACTCGACTGCAGTTCCGATCTCAGCTGCAGGTCTGTCCGATTCCTCTGATAAATCGTATCTTGGGTAATAGATCGAGTCTGGCAAATCCTTCAACAACTGGGCTACTCTCCCAGTGCCTCCAACTTTCTTCTTGTCATGGTCCATGTGACCTAGCCTCTTGTTTGGGTGGAAAGGGTCAATGTTTCCCTTAGCCACTCCGGTTTTCTCCAAAAACCAACTAAGATGCGTTCCGAATGCCAACTTAGTTTTGAACTTCTTTTCATCGTCGAGCCACTCGACCTTGTTCACTTCGCGCACAAGTTGCCTGAAAATATAGTCCGCCCAATCGACTTCCTCGTCTTGAATCAACGCACCCAACACCATAAATTTTGAAGATGACAGTTGGTCATAGTTGCCTGCCATCCCCATCACTATCTTGTTGGTGATGTCTAAAGCAACTCGATAAATCTTTTTCAACTCATTCCTCTTTGCTGTAAACTTCAATTTCTCTGGGATATTTTCGACTTTGATCGTTTTCCAGGTTTCGGCGGGTGATTGTTTAAGAGCTTCGACCGCCAAACCACGATGTTTCATCCCGAATACAGAACGAATCTTCTCTCGATCTATGGTGACTGGAACTCCGCCGACTGAGCTGTTAATCCCGTGTTGGATCAGATAGGCATTGCGATAAAATTCAACGACATCTCCCTTGAACAAATGTTGCGGGTTAATGTCGAGAAACGGGTAGATTCCATTCAGCTTCATCGCCCGGATCAAATCGAGCATATCGAAGTCCTCTAGATTTGCTTCTAATAAACCTTTGAAGTCGACGACCATGGAGAAGATGACCTGGTCCTTCACCGCCTTCAAGTTTACTCCTTCAAAAGATGCCTGCAAAAAAGATTTTAGGATTTTTAGTGTATATTCTTGCTCTGTAAATTCTAGGGTTCCTGTAAGCGTAAAGAGTAAAGTGAAAGGTTTTCTTTCCTTATAAAGAAGATGAAAAGACGTTTGTATTAGTTTATTATATTTGAACGGTGGTACGTCTTTTGATATTCTTTTGAATTTCAAATTTGAATCGGTGGCCCAATTTAAAATTCGACGGTTGATTCTGATTGGCCATCGTAGAGGTTAATTAAATAGGCGTCTGACGCGTGTATTAAAATTGCCACTTGGCTTATAAAAATGTATTTTTAAATGCCATTTCGTTAGCCAAAATAATATTTATAAATGTGGCAGATATTAATTAAAACAATAGAGAGGTCAGTTTAGAGAACTTAGCTGGTCTGATTTTGTTGACTGTTGACCACTCTGCAACAGGTGAGTTTTACTTCGCTTTGGTATTCTCTGACTAAGTTGCTTCGTCTGGCCTTCGTCTTCTCGCCTGCATCAGCTTAGGCTGAGTCTGAGGGTCCGTCCTTCCTTTAACTTGCTTCAGAACTAGATTTCCAATCTAGTAATCCAAGGTCTCTGCTCAGTTCTAGGAATCTTTCTTCTGGCAATGGTTTAGTGAAAATGTCAGCTATTTGGTAGTCTGTGCTGACTCTTTCAACTCTAACCCTTTTGTTAAGTACATGGTCTCTAATGAAATGGTGCTTAACGTCAATGTGCTTCGTCCTTGATTGCAAAACCGGATTGTTGGTTATTGCAATAGCACTATTGTTGTCACACCATATTGGAACTTCGTTGGCAATAATATTATAGTCCCTTAACTGTTGTCTGATCCATAGAATCTGTGCACAACTACTGCAACTAGGTATTCGACTCTGTAGTGGAGATAGAGTTAGAAACCCGCTTCTTGCTAAACCAGATATCACCTGGTTCCTAGGAATTGACACGTTCCACTAGTGCTCTTCCTGTTGATTTTGCATCCTGCTAAATCCGCATCTGAGTATCCTGATAGCTCGAAGTTGTCATCCTTGGGATACCATAGTCCTACATTAATTGTAGACTTTAGGTACTTAATTATTCTCTTGGCTGCATCTAGGTGTGATTGCTTCGGCTTGGACTGGAATCTTGCACAAACTCCAATGGCATATGATATGTCTGGCCTGCTTGCAGTGAGGTACAGAAGAGATCCGATGAGTCCTCTGTAGTGGGTTGAGTCCACTGATATGCCTGCCTCGTCTGCATCCAGGTGAGTGCTTGTGCTCATTGGAATTCTTGCGGGTTTGGCTGATTCCATTCCATATCTCTTGATAAGATCCCTGGTATACTTTGCTTGGTTGATGAAAATTCCTTTTTCCATCTGCTTAACTTGTAATCCGAGAAAGAAGTTAAGCTTTCTCATCATACTCATCTCAAATTCTCCTTGCATGAGGTTGGAGAATTTCTCGCATAATTCTGGATTGGTTGACCCGAATATGATATCATCTACATAAATTTGAACAATTAATATGTGGCCTTCGTGCTCCACTCTAAATAGGGTCTTGTCCACTTTCCCTTTGCAAAATCCATTTTTCTCAAGAAACACAGACAGTGTTTCATACCATGCTCTCGGTGCTTGCTTGAGTCCATACAGAGCCTTCAACAGTTTATAGACTTTGTCTCCTTTGACAAAACCTGGGGGTTGCTCTACATAGACTTCTTCTTCTAGGATTCCATTCAGAAACGCACTTTTTACATCCATCTGGTAGACTTCAAAGTCCTTGAATGCAGCATATGCGAGGAATAGTCTGATGGCTTCTAATCTTGCAACAGGTGCATAAGTTTCATCAAAATCTATTCCCTCACACTGTGCATAACCTTTTGCTACGAGTCTGGCTTTATTCCTAACAACAGCTTCGTCTTCATCACTCTTGTTTTTATACACCCATTTGGTGCCAATAACTTTCTTGTGATCAGGTCTGTCTGTTAGTTCCCAAACTTTGTTTCTTTCCATCTGCTCCAATTCCTCTTGCATGACATTAATCCATGAATAATCTTCCAAGGCTTGTTCAGTGGTCTTGGGTTCAATTTGCGACATGAAACATGAGAACATCGCCATTCCTACTGGTAGAGTTGACTGTCTTGTCTTGACTCCATCAGTCAACTTTCCGATAATTTGCTGAATTGGATGATCCTTGAGTCATTTGGGAATCTCGTCCTCTTCTGGGTTTGTTCCCCCTGTTGGATTGCTCTGGTGGTTATCTGCATCAGCTGGGCTCTGGTCTGCAACTGGATCAGCTACCGCCTTGTCATCTGCAGCTTGGTTACAATCGCAGATGAGTCTTTGTCGCCCGGCCGGGTCTTCTTCCGCAAAGAATCGGATCGGATAGGTTTGGTGATCTGTCGATCTGCGATTGGGTCTTCGTCAGCTGCAGTTGGGTCATCAGGCTGATCTGCAGGTGAGTCCACCATTCCAGTGTCATGTATAATGACTTCTTCAAGGGTTGCTGATTTGAGCTTGTTCTCAATTTGCTCAAGTTCTTTCCTGTACTCAACGGTAGATTCATCAAAAACAACATGGGGTGTTTCTTCCACAACTAAGGTTCTTTTGTTAAAAACTCTATATGCCTTGCTTCTTTGGGAATATCCCATAAATAGACCATCATCAGTTTTAGCATCAAAGGCATTTAGCTGTGTTTTACCGTTGTTGTGGATGAAACACTTACAACCAAAAACATGAAAGTAAGCAACAGTAGGAGTTCTATTATTCCAAACCTCAAGGGAGTTTTGCCATGTCTCCCTACTATCATACTCTCGTCGGTGTGGCAGGTGTGTTGTGACTTCACCCGTAACCTTTTGGGTAGGTCCGCTTCTGCAATCATGGACCTTGCTGCTTCCTTTAGAGTTCTGTTCCTTCTTTCAGCAACACCATTCTGCTGGGGCGTCCTGGCTGCAGAGAGCTCATGCTGGATCCCATTCTGATCGCTGAAATCAGTTATCGCTTTGTTGAGAAACTCTCCTCCTCTATCTGATCTGATCTTGATTATGGAGAGGGATTTCTCATTCTGGATCCTTCTCATTAGCTCAGGTAACTTGGTTAGGGTTTCACTTTTCTTGAATAGAAAAATGATCCAAGTGTACCTTGAATAATCATCTACTATTACAAGTGCATGCTTTCGGCCGCTCAAAGTTCTTGGTTTGATAGGACCAAATAGATCCATGTGGAGTAGATCTAAGATCCTTGTTGTGAGCGTTGTAGGCTGAACTGGCTTGAACGATGCTTTAGTCTGCTTTCCCTTCTGACATGCATCACACATTGCTTCCTTCTTGAATACTTCATTTGGAAGTCCTCTGACCAGCTTCTGAGAGCTAATCTTGTTGATGGCTTTGAAGTTCAGGTGACATAGTCTTTTGTGCCACAGCCATCCATTCTCAGCTACAGTTTTGGATAGAAAACAGGAGTTAGGTGTTCCTCTATTCCAATCAATCATGTAGACATCTCTTCTTCTGAATCCTTGTAGCTTTATTTCTCCAGATAAGATGTCTATCACCATACACTTCAAGATGGTGAAGACTACTAGATTCTTCTCGTCACAGAACTGGCTTATGCTCAGGAGGTTGTAATTGAGCCCTTTGACATAATGGACTTTGGATATGACAATGTTTCCTCGGTGCAGCTCTCCAAAGCCTTTTGTCTGTCCTCTAGAGCTATCTCCAAAGGTTACATCGGGACCTCTTTCTTTGATGTATTTGGTCAGCATCTTCTTGTTCCCGGTCATATGCCTCGAGCATCCAGAGTCTACAAACCATTCTTCACCTCCGAAATTTGAGCTTGAGGAGATGTGGTTGTAGTCCTTCCACCTTTTCTACAATTAAATAAGCAGAGATTTAGGTACCCAAATTTGTGTGGGTCCTTTGGGGTTAGATGGTTTCCTGGAGAATTGATTTCTCCTTGGATTATAGGAATTATTATTATAACCCTTATAAGGTGTCTGTGGTCGAGGTCTAAATCTCCTGGTTGGATTGTATACCGGATATTCCTCAAAATTTTGATAGTGTGGGCCATTTCTAAATCTAGGCTGAGACCATTTATTAAACCTTTGTGGTCTCCACACTTGTTCATTTTGGTAATTAGGATAACCTTGAGGTTTCCATCTGCCCCTCCCATTATGAAATCTATTTTTGGGGAGTTGTTGGTAATAGTGGGCATGTTGTCTGGGCTGCTGCTTTTGCCTGGGCCACTGCCTAGTCGTCTGTCTAGGTGGCTGTCTGGTGTAACCTGACTGCAGCCTAGACGTTTGACTTGGCTGTTGCCTGTTTTTGAATATCGGTTTATACACAGGCTCAGCAGTCGAGACTATTGTTTCTCCCTTGATAAACTTGGTTTCAGAACTAGAGGGAATGTGAGAATCATATCCAAGGCCTAATTTGGTATATAATGACCTTTTATAAGTACACAATTCGCCCAGAGTTGAAGACGCCTTCAGGGAGGTTATTTCCTGCGCCTGAGTTTTATTTATCTGTGCCAGCTTAGTAAACTCAGCTTTGGCATGAGCAAGTGCAGCTGATTTTTCTTTAAGTAAAATATTTAGCCGGTCTATCTCAGCTGTATTGACACTTGCCTGGTTTTTAAAGTCAGCTGTAGTTGTCTCAACCTTATTTAAATCTAGGCTGAGTTTTTCGAAATCATTTTTAGCTGCCTATTCTCATCTTGGTATTTGAGTCTTCTCTCACGATCTGACTTGGTGTGCAGATTTGAGTGTTTCAAAATCTTTAAATAACTGATTTACCGATTCATGTAGATCCATATCTTGTGACATGGCTGAGCTATTATTTGAACCGGTGGGTTTAGAAGTTACCTCTTCATCAGCTAAGTTTGCCATTGGGCAATCATACTCCTCGTCTTCATCAGAAAAGAAACCGCTGCTTGATTCGACATGCTCCTGGTCTTCTCCGATGAGAGCTTTTCTTGTCTTCCTTTACGCCCACCTCCTTCTTGGTTTCGTCCTTCTTGAGCTCGGGACAATCCATTTGGATGTGTCCTATTTTGTGACATTGTAGCATTCAACTTTCCAGCCTTCCAAATTTTCTGGTTCCTTCTTGGATTCTCCTTGTAGTTTTTCTTATACTTGGAGTTGTTCTTTCTGAAATTGCTGAACCTTTGCATTATGAAAGCCATTTCTTCCTCAAAATCTAGTGGATTTGGAGGTTTCACATCAGATAGGCTCTTAGCAGGGGACTCGGCTGCAAATGTGATTCTCTTCTCTGCAGGCTCAGTTGAGGATGAGCTTGGAAGCTCGAACTCATAAGCCTTTAGATCAGAGAACAGCTCCTGAATCTTTATCTTATTCAGGTCTTTGGACTCTCCCATGGCTACAGCCTTCATGCTCCATTCGGGATTGAGCGATCTGAGGACCTTAAGTGCCATTTCCCTGTT
This sequence comes from Orobanche coerulescens, assembly GCA_033398695.1. NCBI lineage: Eukaryota > Viridiplantae > Streptophyta > Magnoliopsida > Lamiales > Orobanchaceae > Orobanche > Orobanche coerulescens. Next base: position 97,278,973 of record CM065807.1, read on the forward strand.
GCCATAGGTTTTGCCCAGGGAGTTGATCTCATTGATAATTTCAGTGAACCTTGTGTCCACTTGATCTATAGATTCACCATTCTTCATTTTAAAGTTGTCAAACTTTTGGATAGCTATTGACAACTTGTTTTCCTTGATCAGCTCCGTTCCTTCACACATTAGAGCTAATGTGTCCCAAATTTCTTTGGCATTCTTACAGTTTTTGATCTTGACCATGGTGGATTTGTCAAGAGTTTGGTATAACACATCTCTGGCCCTGTTGTCAAGATTGGCCAGCTTTCTTTCTTCGGGGGTCAGCTCCGTTCTCTTCTTAGGAATCTTTTCGGGCCTCCCAGTGCGATTTCCTACTGTGTTGTCCTTCTCAAAAATGAATGGACCGTCTTCAATGATGCACCACATGTCGTGAATTGAAGATAAGTGTGCTCGCATTCTTATCTTCCATGCATCATACTCACAACCGAAAAGACAGGGAGTCTAGAGTGCATGTGTTCCATTATAAAGTGAGAGATAAGATATATATATATATCTAATATAGATCTGGTTCGTGAAAAAATGAACCAACCGCTCTGATACCACTTGTAGGTCAAAAGTCGTCCAGGAACAAGTCTAGAGGGGGGGGGTGAATAGACTTGTTGAAACTCTTGAACTCTTTTTCACGAAGAGTGAGTTTCTTCTGCTGATAGTCAAACAAATGACTTGGAGTCGTTTGTTCTTGGATATGTGCGGAAGTCAGCTGATGACGAATATAAATAAACTTAATGAAACACTTAACAATGTATGCAGATTAGAGTATGATGCAAGAAACAAGAATAACACATCAATTATAGTGGTCTCAGAGGTGGGGTAATCCTCTACTAATCCACTTTTCTCCAAACTATTGGAGATGAATTCACTATAATTTTCAACCGGTGATAAATATTACGGTGATTCACAACACACTACATGACTTCCAACCGGTGGAAATCCGTGCCGTTGTACACACACTTGGCGCCTTGCACCTCTTGATCCTCGATCCTTGGATGCCTTTACGCCTCTTACTTCAACCAGTGAAGTACCCCGTACTCAAGATTATAGACAAGAGTGTTTGTCTTCTCCAACTTAAGAGCTTCCTTAAGTATGAACTTTTAGATCTGCTCTTTTCACGATGCTATTTGATTGCTTGAGATTGCTTTGTTTGATTTGATCGCTAGAATGTATGTTCGCACCGGTTGTTGCTCAGTTTCAAATCTCTGGATATATATAGGTCAGATCTCTGAGCTTCTTCCTTGTAGCCGTTGCAAATCTTTGAACAAATCCGTCCGTTGGAGGGAGACTTCATTGTTTATTCTTTCTGAACATTGCAAGGCTGGATTCCCATTATTTAATTTTATCTTCCGACCGTTGTGAGGACTTCTGCATGTGAGCGCCGAATCTTTTGAATATAAAAGGATTAAAGTCTTCACGGTGGGTCAGGATGATTTAAATAAATCATATCTCTTGCGGGAATCACTCCAATTTGTCTCTTCACGTTGCATGTGAGCTTTCCGTAATATTTGACTTTTCAAAGCATGCTGACGTGGACTTGGAGTACTTGGCTGTAGTCGAGTAGGCTGATGTGCAGCTTACATCTCTACAGGTAGGTCCTCTCGGCTGTTCACTGTTTGTGACTTGTCTTGGTCAGGTGACTTCCCTGAGGTACCTCGGCTGCAGTCTGGTCAAACTTCTCTAATAAATTTAGTTGACCAGAGCTACTCTGACTGGAGTCGGCTGCCCCTCTCTGATGGACTAGGCTGTACTTAGTACTTAGCCGTTTTTCAGCCTAACGAACTTTTGGCCTACAGAAGACACTCATTTGGTTCTTCTTTACATTTTGCCAAGTTTTATACTTAACATATTTTCGCCTATGGAAGATACTCATTTGGTTCTTCCTTACATTCTGCCAAGTAATAAACATTTGATTTTAAATTAATGACATCATCAAAATCTAACAAGTATTCCTAACAGTCCGAAAGTTGAGATTTGAGTTCTCAATTGCGTAGTCTTTGAATGATAGAAGTACTTGGTAATGAATTTATCGTAAATTTCATCCCATGTTCTTAGTGAGCCGGGCACCAAAGTCATCAACCATTGTTTCGCCCCATCCTTGAGTGTATAAGGGAAGCACTTCATCCGTAGTTGATCCTCACTCAACCCATTTAATGGGAAGTTGTCAATCGCCACATAGAAGTCTCGGATGAATGATAACGGATCGTCTCGTGCTAATCCGTGAAATCAGGGCAATTGCTCGATGTGAAATCCGCTTATGTGGTAGTTTCTTGCGGCCGGTGCTAATTGGATGCATGAAATGGCGGTGTTCACTATGGGCTTTGCATAGTCCCTCATAAGATGTTCGACCGGAGGTTGTTGCGGCATGTTATAGTTTGCTTCCATCCCATATTGAGGTCCGGGATAATAATTCGCTCCATATTGCATTCCAACGGGTGGTTGTCTCGGATAGAAGTATCTCCCTTGTTGAGCTTCGGGTATCCCTTTATTGCGCCCAGCATTATCATATCTCGGAAACCTTGGTTGACGAATGTCCTCCTCATCTATATTTTGTGCAACATTCTCAACCCTCGGTTGACGAGGGTTGTCTTCTTGAAGCAAAAGTTGCTCTTCGAGATCCGGATTCACCTCGTCGTTTGCCATTGATGTTGTGGCCATTATTTTTGGTGCTCTAATCCTTTGAACTTCGTCTATGGGCGGAAGAATCAGGTTACCCAACGATCTCCTACCAAGCATAAATAAAGGAAGTAAGAGCGAATTTTATCGAAATAAAATTGATCAAGAATAACAATCCAACTATTATTAAAACAAGATTAAAAATTAAACGCCAATTCCCCAGCAATGGCGCCAAAAATTTGATGGACAAATTAAATACTCGCAAGTGTATGAATCGCTTTTGTAGGAAGCGTCAAGTAACTCCGAGGTCGATCTCTCGAGGAATTGGAAATGGTTTAAAGTTCGATATTGTTCGGCAAATAGTTGAATGAACAAAAGTATAATAAATTAAAATACATCATTGGTTCGATTGGATTATAATACTAACACATAAAATTAAAATAAACTAAGTGATAACAACACCAATTTGATCATCGGATAAATGAGAGATAACAATAATGAGATTGATATGGGAATTCAGAGTCACCGACACACACGTAATCAATTATTAGTTCAGATACTCAAATAAATAAGGTTTGGAATTATCGATTGCTCACGATTAAAAGAAATCCGTTTGATGGCGGTAATTCTAAATATCACGATTGTTCTCAATGAAAATAAGGTAACCTCCTTTGATGGGGATGAATCCCTAACTAACAATCAATTAACCGACTACTTTTGATGAGGTAAATCGTTAAAAGATCGCGCGAAAAAGCTCGAGAACATTTACAATCACTTCTACCGGACCGTTTGATGGCGAAGACCGATAAAAACCCTCATTTTGAATAATAATAACAATGAAAAAGGTTTGATGATCTAAATCAAAAGATCTTATACGAAGAACGAACAAGAGGAACAATCCCAAACTTTTACCCGGAAAATCAAAAGGAACTAAGAATCGATAACATGTGTGTGGCTATATCTAAAAACCCATATGAAATGATTAGCTACACATGATTATTTCAACAATAATAATGGAAATTGAAGAACAAAATATGGTAGAAACTTCCCTTGAAAATGCCGAAATTGAACTCCCGATGAAGGTTTGATGATCTTCTTTCAAGAACTCACAACAAAATGATACAAGGAATTATTATATCTCACAAATGTATTTTTTTTCTAAGAACATACAAGAAAGATGATTAAAATCTCTCTTTTTCCACTCTTTTTGGTGTTTTCCTCCCTAATCTTGTGTTTTCCACACAAAAATGTCTTCCACAAGATAAGCATATCTCCTCAAGGGTCACCACTTCCTTTTTTTATAGCCAAAAGTATCAAGAAAAGGCTCAAAATAGTGCAAAAATGTCAAGGAAAGTGACATGAACCGAAAAGTGACACGGCCCGTGTCCTGGGACACGGGCGTGTCGTACTACTCTGAAAAGGAGGAAAAGCCTGCTGTCCATGGACTCGGCCGTGTCCCATGACACGGCCGTGTTGTACTGCGCCAAAAATGCAAAACGACTGGATCGTGACTCGGCCGTGTCCCATGACACGGCCGTGTCATACTCTTCCGGAAAATGGTGTTTCTTACTGGAGTGTTGTGAGGAAATCCCTCACACTATGCCGCAAGTGCACGGTGTCAACAAGTAATAAAGTGATAAGTAAAATATCGTTCCCTCGAGGACTGATTTCACTAAGTACCAAAATATAGTCAACTCACAATTTTATTTGAAGAACAATTATATAAAATTTATTTCTAAACTAATTGCAGAAAAATAAATAGAAAATAATAATAGTGATAATAAAGATAATAATAATAATGGTGTAAGATTATGATTTTCACCTCAAATAATCAGGAGTGATATTTATTTAATTCAATTCACCTTTATTCAATTGATTGTAAGCCAGGAATTCCTAAATTATTCTAAAGCCTTTCCCAAGATCGATAGAAAATACTACGAATTATTAACTCGATATATCCCTATTCGAATTAGATAATTAATAGCTAAAACAGTTCATGAATCCCCACAATAAATAGGCTTCACAATTCCCATGAGTATATCCCTACCTCACGAAAATCATGATTATTCTCACAAGAACTATGCCTAAATTTCATCTCCCGGATCCATAAAGACATTCAAAACAATTCAACTGTTGGCCAGACAATTAAAAAGCATTAAGAACAATGAGAAAAATCCAACTCAATACGAATAACGAGTAAATTGAAATAAAAATAAATAAATCAAACCATCATGTAATCGGTTACAATCACAATCCTACTCGAACAGATCTAGAAAATCAGATGCGGAAAAATTAAGAAAAACCGTAAGGAATTCGTGGTCTTGTCGTCGCCCACAATATCCTCCTTGTGTTCTTCAATCCCGCGATGTCTTCCTCCGATTTGATGATGATTTCTTCAGCCCTTAAACCCCTATTTATAACTATCATCAGCCTCCAAAACGCGTCCGAGAATTAGGTTGGGAACAGGCTCCAAAAACGGCCCAGAACCACGGCCAAAACATCAAAAACCCCCCCGTGGGCCGCAGCTCACTTTATCTGTGCCGCGGCTCACGTTGTTCAGCGCCTATACCTGGGCGCTTATTTTTCCTCCTGGGCCGCGGATCGGCATCCTTGTGCCGCGGCTCAGGGTACAATCCGCTTGGGTCCTCTTTGTGTGCCGTGCGTGTGCCGTGGCTCACCCTCCTTGTGCCGCGGCCCCTGACCAAAAATTGCTGTTTTCGCCCGTTTTTCGTCGTTTAGGCTTCCGGACTCCAATTTCCTGCAAAACATATAAGAATAGTGCATTAAAAGCTCTTTTATGCATTTTTAGGCTCAAAATGGATGTAAACTAATGATAAATAAGCGCATAAAAATACGCCTAACAAATATCCCCAAAACTTGAGCCTTTGGTTGTCCTCAAGCAAAAATTAATTTTCAAATAAAAAGTATCATGAATGATCGTGCAAATCCATAGTGCTCAACTTAATCAATACTACCCTGAATATCTCAAAGAATAATACGAGTGTCGTAATAGTGAGTCACATCTAGGGACACTGATTCCAAGAAGTAATCATTTTCAGTCCTAACCAATCGTTCATGAAGAAAATCAAGCTCAAAGATTAACAAGCGTGAATTTAACCGACCGCTAATACGAAGGGTTAGAATAAACAAGCCAAGTCGCCCAGTCCCACAATCTAGTGGCAAAAATTTAAGAGTTTCATAATCAAAATTACTCCTCGGACAGCATTCCCTTATGTATGATCATAATAATTATTCGAATTAACCACTAGGTTCGGATCTCGGGATGTTTCATCGGGGTAATCCTAGGGTGGAATTCCATTATCATGTATTGAGGAACCGTTTGACGTAAAAGACACTCATAGGGCACATGGATGCTTCTAGTTACTAAGTCCCCCTCTACAGTGGAGAAAAAACTCGAATAGCAATTTCCGCATGTCAAGGTTGTTGTTTTACGCGAGAATAAACAACGGGTTACGTGAACACCTCCGGTTACTAGGCTTCCCATCATCGGCAAATGCGATATTTCTAAATCATTAGTCTATTCAGGGTTGTTGTTTTACGCGAGAGTAAACAACGGGTCACGCGAATACCCTCGGTTACTAGACTTCCCATCATAGAACAAGTAATATCTCGACTTTTTCTTGGGAAAAACTGTCCGACTCTAAACTCAAATTAAGTGCCAACAAGACTCATGTTACTGGACGACTAGCTAACCGAAAAGTATAACCAAACGTATAGGCGGTGATTTGAAAACACGTATGTCTCCTTTATTATCTGCTAAGATTTCTACAAAAACGATAAAATTTCGGACCTAATTGAATACTCAATACAAACAAATATCGCTGACTGCAACTCGACTAAACTCAACCATTTCTTCCAAGAGAAATCAGTATCGTAACATCAGTTTTATACACGGAATCACGAAAAATTCACAAAAAAATCACGTTTTTAACCATCAACAACATGCAAGAAAATTAATGCAATGATGAAATCTCAATTTATAACCAAGAAAAATTAAGAGAATATCGCATACTTCAATTTATTCCACTACAGATAAAATCATCAGCAATAAAACTCATGTGAAAATAAAAGAGATAAGGAAAAGTGAAACTTATTCCAAATGTCTTCTTGAACTCCAGCACATGTCTGAGTGGAATCGTCTGTCAATCCATACTTCAAATAATACCCAACATCACCAGGGACCCCCAAACTTAGTCTCTAGTCATGAAACAACTATAGACATTAAGTCAAGAAAGACTAGAATATGAAGGATAATAACTCATTGGGGTTATATAAAAATATTAGAGAAATAAGGGCCAACAAGAATACACGAATCCAAACGAAATAACAAAACAAAGAAAAGAAAATTATTAACGAAAAATCAAATAAAAACGACTAACTAGAAAGCAAGTAAAAATGATGGGTTGCCTCCCATCAAGCGCTCTATTTTACGTCTTGAGAACGACGTGGCAAAAAATTTTAACGTGGCTTCTTTATAGAGAGATTGCCAAATACCCCCTTCTTGCAATCTATAAGCCTCTTGTTCCACAAGGGAGGCTTTGGTTCATGTCTGGTTGCCAAAAATAATGAGTAAGAATAATTATGCGGACAACCAAAAAATGATGGAAAAATGTAATAATTGTAAGGGATGAAAAAATAAGCAGAGTTCGAATGGGTAAATAATAAAGACTTATCACGAACAACCTCATTTGAACTCAAAGAATCAGCCTCAACAAAATCAAAAGTAATGGGGTCAATCTCTCCCATTATGGATTTAGGAAAAATTATGCGTGGCACCGTTAATAAAATTTTAGGCACAAAAGTGTTCACCTTATTCTTCGAAGTTTGATGACAATTTAATGAAATTTCTTTGGAAACATCATCACTAGTAACTTCTTCTACAAGCTCATCACAATTTAGGTAATTATCAGGTGCTGGGGGATCGACCCTAAAACTTAGCATGTCTTTCTTCTCAACCTCCCCCTCAACTTCACTACTAAATATATGAGCTGGAAAATAACCATAGTGATGAAACGGCGCCAAAAACTTGTTGTGAGGAAATCCCTCACACTATGCCGCAAGTGCACGGTGCAACAAGTAATAAAGTGATAAGTAAGATATCGTTCACTCGAGGACTAATTTCACTAAGTACCAAAATATAGTCAACTCACAATTTTATTTGAAGAACAATTATATAGAATTTATTTCTAAACTAATTGCAGAAAAATAAATAGAAAATAATAATAGTGATAATAAAGATAATAATAATAAGGGTGTAGGATTATGATTTTCAACTCAAATAATCAGGAGTGATATTTATTTAATTCAATTCTCCTTTATTCAATTGATTGTAAGCCAGGAATTCCTAAATTATTTTAAAGCCTTTCCCAAGGTCGATAGAAAATACTACGAATTATTAACTCGATATATCCCTATTCGAATTAGATAATTAATAGCTAAAATAGTTCATGAATCCCCACAATAAATAGGCTTCACAATTCCCATGAGTATATCCCTATCTCACGAAAATCATGATTATTCTCACAAGAACTATGCCTAAATTTCATCTCCCGAATCCATAAACACATTCAAAACAATTCAACTGTTGGCCAGACAATTAAAAAACATTAAGAACACTGAGAAAAATCCAACTCAATACGAATAACGAGTGAATTGAAATAATAATAAATAAATCAAACCATCATGTAATCGGTTACAATTATAATCCTACTTAAACAGATCTAGAAACTAAGATGCGGAAAAATTAAGAAAAACCGTAAGGGATCCGTGGTCTTGTCGTCGCCCACAAATCTCCTCCTTGTGTTCTTCGATCCCGCTCTTCCTCCGATCGATCTCCCAGATGATCCCCTCAATTATGACCTTCAATGCTTATTTATAACCCTCCTCCGCCTCCAAAACGCGTCCGTGTGATTAGGTCGAGAACAGGCTCCAAAACGGCCCAGAACCGCGGCCAACATATCAAAACCGCCTCGTGGACCGCGACTCACTTAATCTGTGCCGCGGCCCCTACTGCTCAGCGCCGGATGCCTGGGCGCATGTTTTCTTCCTGGGCCGCGGATCACTCTCCTTGTGCCACGGCTCACGGTACAGTCCACTCGGGGCTCGTAGGTTGTCTTCGTGTGTCGCGGCTCACTTGGTTCGTGCCGCGGCCCCAGGCCAAAAATTACCGTTTTCGCCCGCTTTTCATCGTTTCGGCTTCCGAACTCCGATTTCATGCAAAACATATAAGAATAGTGCATTAAAAGATCATTTATGCTGATTAGGCTCAAGATGAATATAAAATAATGATAAATAAGCGCATAAAAATACGCCTAACATGGAGCGAGACCCGGTCGTGTTGTATGGCACGGCCGAGTTGTTTTCTTCCAGTTTTTGGTATTTTTCGGCTTGATCCCTCGTTCTTGCATCAATACACCTCGGATTTTAGCATATGATATACCATTTTGAAGCTAATTTCACGAGGAATTTATATCAAAGGAGAACACATATCAATTCGGAGTGGAGATTCTAGAATTTAGAAGATTCGACCGATACTGCTTCAATCTTTTGTCGTTTTAGGCCCCGTTTGTAATACCCGTCATTTTTTATAATGTAATATTATTAATTATAATAATATTATAATGCATTTCATGTTATTTAATTTCATTTAAGGAATCATGAACATTTAGTTCGACGTATCACAAGTCCTAGCCCGAGTCAATTTCTCAAGTTAATTTCAAAACATTTAATATTAGTCATTTTTATGATAATTAAAGGTATTATTATTATAATATTTATAATAGGGACGATATTAATATTAATAGTATTAATATTTTTATCTTCATTATATTTATATATCATCATTTATATTACTTTCGATATTATTATTAGTATCGATATTATTAATTATTACCATTGTTATTATTAATTTTATAATTATTATTATTATTATTAGCATTATTATTATTGTTTTTATCATTGGCCCAAATACACATTGTGCTGACCCATAATAATATTACAAGCCCAGAAAAAATTAATTAAGCCCATAATTAACCCTAACCCTAAACCTACAGTATAAATATATAACTTCTACTGTACAAATACACAGTACAACACATAATACACCTTTTCTTCCAAGCGACGTCTTCTTCTTCTTCTTCGTTCCACAAAAAAAAAAAAAGGGGAAAAAAAATACAACACAGAAATTTTGCTGCAAAGAGGAAGGAGGAGCAGACACCGTCTTCATCTTCATCGATCGTCCAAATTCAACGAGTCATCTGAATCTCAACAGGAGGTAATCTGCCGATTTATTCTTGGAATCATATTCTCGAAATTTGCTGCAAGAGGAAGGAGGAGCAGACACCGTCTTCATCTTCATCGATCGTCCAAATTTCAACGAGTCATCTGAATCTCAACAGGAGGTAATCTGCCGATTTATTCTCGGAATCATATTCTCGTTTTCTTATTTCCTGCTAGGATATCAGATAATTCTTCTTCGTGATTCCGAATCCATAACAGAAAATCATAATCAACAATCAAACGCTGTAAACCCAACACAGAATACTTCTCTTTAATGTCGGACAATAACACAGTCCATGCCGCACTCATCCGACAAAAACTTAAACAAGCGAAAACCCCAAACTGCACAAACTAAGCCAGAAAGATCCGGCCGATTCCAACCAGCGAAAACCCCTAACTCACCTCGATTTTCACCTTCACGGCCTTCAGACCCTCATCATCGATCAAAACAAATCCGATCCCGAATCAAAATTCGAATTTCCAACCCAAACCATATCCAGAAACCCGAAACCAACAGAAAACACAAATCAAAAACTCGATCGAACCCGGATCTGAGTTACCTTTTCATCCAAGTTCGGACCGAATTCAAACCCCAAAACTCCAAATCGAATTCAGGAACCGAAAGTCGGATTACCTTCGCCTCACTTCAATCCCAAAATCGATTCAGCTGTCACGGCCTATAGGATTTGCGTCCGAGATGGGATTCTGCCGTCGCGTCTCCGACTTTCCCTTTTCTTTTCATCTCCGCCGTTGTTCCTTGTCTCGAGCGCAGCCGTTCAATTGCTTCGAGTGTGTTACGGTCGGTGTGTGTATGTGTGTTTTGCGGTGTGTGTGTGTGTTCTTTTTTTTTCTCCCGGCCGAGAGGGTTAGAGAGAGGGAGGTAAGAGTGCAGAGAGGGAGAGAGTTTCACGGGAGAAAGAAATGAGAAATATGTCGGCTGCAGTTAGGTTAAGGATATATATATACCCGCCAATTATTAGGGTTATTCAATTTAGCCCTCAGATTTTCCATCAGTGTTTAATTCAGCCCCAGCCAGTATGATTAATTCGATTTTAACCCATTCAACTTCTCAAGTCTTACAATCTGACCCAGTCAATTTTCAAACTTCAATTTAATCCTAATTTGGACCGAGACATTCAAAATATTGACTTCCAAATTAATAGTAATAATTATGGCATAAATATTTTAATTTCAGTCACTAATAATGTTAACTCTTCAGTTAATATTAATTAGCAATTGTAATTTATTTTCAGTTATTATATAGTGATATTCGTATCCTTTCATTTATTATATAAATAATAAATTGTAAGGATTTTAATTATTATTATTATTATTATTATTATTATATGTAGACTTTGTCAAGGATTTACGGGCTTAGGACTGTGAGTCGAGCACATTCATTTCAGTCAGACATCATCATCATCATTTATTCAGGTGGGAATTTTCACTATCACTTTAATTGCTTTAATTGGACTGTGTATGTGATCTTCTATTCATGTTTAAAATTTTTATGCACGTTGTAATTCAGGCTAACCTGTTTTCGTGTAAGAGGCTATCTTAAGATATATGTTGTTGCGGGGACACCTGCGCAACCTCAATATTCACATGCGTGCTCGATTCATGTTATGTGGTATTGTGTTTATGTTTGATGTTGTTGCGGGGGCACCTGCGCAACCTCAATATTCGTGTATGCATGCTCGATTCATGCTATACGTAATATTGTGAGTATGCAATTACGTTGAGGAAAAATGTGATAGATTATTCATGTTATGCTTTCCATGAGATTGTATATTACTGTGATCAGTGTGATTTCCACGAGCTGAAGGAAGCTCACCCCCACCTTTATTGAACCTGCAGGTTGAACCGAGCCGGATGGACGAAGGAGCGAGCCGAGAGGGCATATGAAAGATTAAATTATTATATGATGTTTCTTTTATCAAATGTTTGAAAACTTATTTGGGGAAACGTTGATCAGAAATTTATAAATTATGAATTATTCTTCCGCCGCAAATTTTTACCTCGCATTTATGATGTAATGTCACCTTATTTAAAGGTATTTATGTTTATGTCAGTGTAGCGACTCGACTTTGTAGGCGAGAATTTTTATATTCTCAAGAAAATTATTTTTCTCAAAATTTACCTTTTATTTATTTTTCCCCAATATTTACCCTAGAAAGTCGGGGCGTTACACCGTTTTAGCTTTTGATCGTCATAAACTCCAATATTAGCTATGAAAGCGCATATTTCACCACAATCTTCGCTTGGATACCTATAAATTAAAAACACAACATACCACGCATAAAAGAGAACAAAAATACTAAAAAGCAAACAAAAACACGACTAGAAAGAATAGAATGAGTCAATCAAGAATCTACTCATCATTGGCCAATTATATGAACAGGTTCCGAAAATCATGGTCTATCACTATCAGTCGAGTACCACGCTTCAAGGGTACCCGAAGAAAGGATTTTACAATAACATGACTATATATATATAGCAGTTATTTGTTGATAAATGTGATACGTGATACTTTGCTATTACAGAAGTCTCATCTTACTGATCCATTAGCTCATTAGATTCTTATGATGCATGTGATGATGCTCATGTTTAGGACTTGACTATCTCTTTAGTATTGACAGCCGGAGACTTGTCCATATGCCATTCCCCAGCTATTTCGCCCCTATGCTGGAAGACTATGTTTTGTTTTTAATAAGATCACTCTGTTATAGTTTTGATATGTATTAAACTTAAGGTTGTGTAATGTTTTGAATAAATAATACCGGTATACATTATTTCCCTGAGTACTCGCATTACCAAATCTACTTTTTATTGGTTTTCAATGTTTAAAAGCGTGATACTTCCCAACTTAGTAGCACGGACCCCTTTGCGGTTCAGCTGCTAGGTTAGGGGGTGTTACATTGATGATGCCAAAACTTTGACATTTAGCGTCTTGGAGGAGGGCAGACTTCTTGGTCTTCTGTTCGAATGTTCTGGTCTTCAGCATTTAGCCTAATACTAAGAACTTCTCGCAGGCAAGTTCAGCTTTTATCAAAAGAGTGATACATGTTTAAACTTATGATTGGCATGCAGGCACAATCTTACATTGTATTCTAGATACGTACAACTTAAACTATGAACTGTTCGCAGACAAGTTCTTTACAGCTTATGTATTAAGATAAGTTTCATATTTGAATACAGCAAAGATAAATTTAAGTGTTTGTAACATACAATAACATAGTAGATTACGAATTGTAATCTTTTAAGACAGGCAAAAATTTTATTGATATTAAAACGAAGAGTACAAAATTTTGCTGTTCTGAAAATAAGATTACAAAATTATAATACAAGGAAATTTAACTCCTGTAGTCTGAATGCCTCCATGGCCTTTTAGGGTCATTCTTGGTACCCTTCCACCAGTTTTGATGTGCGTCCTTGTCTCGATTCAGATATAAGTCTTGACCTTCATATGATTTATAGAAGACTGGGATCCAATGCGGGTAACCAAGTCACCATTTCTGTGCTTTGATTTCCTCTGCAGCTGCAGCGGGAGCGTTCCTTCTTACAACCTTTTCTTGAACTCCTTTGCGGCTTCCTTTATCGTCCTGCATCTGTTGAATAATGAGGATTCCCTGATAAGAACAACAAAGTGTCTTAGCAGTTCATTTCTCCTCCAGATCTTGATCTCTTCAGCAGTAGGCTGTCGGTCGGCCGGGAGGTTCATAGCTTGCGACTTTCGGACTAGGCTTTTCCAAGGATACTTAGGATCCTGGAATTCTGGTCGATCTCCTTGTATCCTAACATTCGGAGATGTGATACGGGCTATATCAGCAGTGATGGAGTCTTAAAATGGAGCTAACATTTCTTTCTCTTGCTCCAGCCTTGTTCTCCTAGCAGCTTCCCTCGATTCTTCCCCCTCTTTGGCGTCATCAAGGTATGACACCTTTTCATCAAGGCGTTCCAGGATTTGCAAAGCAGCATCCTGTTTCGTCTCAATATTAGTCATTTTCTCAACAAGGGAGGAGAGCACCTGCTACATATCTTGAATTTTCTTGTCGTGGGCTCGAAGCTGGGAACCGGATACGATCAGAGCAGATGCTATCTTGGCCTCAGACACGCGTAGCTTTGATTGATCTTATCTCAGGATCTGCTCCAGTTTTTGTTGCAATTGGCTCAGTGCCTGCTTGAAGATGTGTGGCAAGACAAAGGCTTCTACCACTCGGGAGACTTCGTGCTTCAGTCCTGTCATTTCTTCAATGGCAGATGTGTGTAGCCAATCAAGAGCTTTTACCACAGAGTACAGGGCATTGACGGCATCCTGAATGAAAATAGTTTAGAGGCCAAGAGCATGTAATCTCTCTGTTCTTGTGGCAGTTCTAAGAGAGTCTGGCTGGGCGAAATCCTCGACTCCGTTCAACCATCTCAAATTCACATTGGGACGTGAATTGAGGTGGTCATCCTCATCTATTATACCGTCGTCGGATTCCAAGGCGGTTGAGGGTGAAGGAGTATCAGATTCTGGCTCGGCGACAGGGGGTGCTGCATCCTCCTGTGCTGAAGTGGGTTCTGAAGACATGGATACAAGAGGGACTGATTCCTCCTGCTGTCTATTTGCTTCCGCCTGCTCCGACAGAGGGACTGATTCCTCGTGTGGGATGGCGCTGGATTCTTCTTCTGCTTGGGCAGCGACAGGCTCGAGTGCCTGTTGCGAAACAGATTGTTCCTCCGCGACATGAGGGGATGAATCCTCGTTGTCGGGAATAGTGTCTTGTTGATGGGGAGGTGATTGATGTTGACTTGAAGTTCCTGCACCCACCTGAAATTTAGATTCTTCGCGACTCTTTCTTAGACCAGCCTGAAGGGCATCGTCATCATCGTCTGAGTCGGGATCTGATCTTGGACTTTCGGGAGATTCTACGGACTTAGCTTTACCTTTGTTTCGTGCTTCAGCTTTTTCAAATAAATGTCTCTCAATATGCTCTTTAACGCATAGGTTGTCCCATTGGATCAGGACAGCAACAACTTGAGCATCCGTCACATTCAAAACAAATCTTTCTTCGTTACTCCATTCGCTCCAGTTGTATAGGGTTTCATACGGAGCAACTCTGTAACTCTTCCATTAGACAAACCGCTCGTAAGCCTGTTCGATTTGCACAGAAAGTAGGGTTTTGTTAATAATTATGTCCGGGGAGGGGCTGCGTACAGCGCCTGGGTTCGCTGTAGGCATGGGTTCCTCTACAGGTGTGGAATCCTGTATCGGAGAGGGATTCCTTACAGGGGTTGGTACCCTGATGGGAGATGGATCCTGAACAAGTGTGGGATCCCGTATAGGAGAAGTAGCTTTTGGCTCCAAAGTGGCATCCGACTCGCCAGAGTCTTGTATGTTGGCAGATGTCTGAGCATCTGTCATAGCCGCCAAAGGCTCGGGATCTACTGTATCGACAATAGTAGGCATCTCTTCCATAGGGGTTGGGCGATGGGGGAGTTGTTCAATGGGTTGAGCCACAGAAGAAGCGCTCTTGGAGGTTTCTGTTTCCTTAACTTTGGAAAGCCTCCTTAGCTTCCATTTCGGTTTCTGAACAGCAACTCGAGTTTTGCTGTGAGATCTTTTTCTCTTCCTTAAAGTCTCCTCGCTATGAGACTTTGAAGATACGTCCCTTGGGTCGGCAGAAAGGGGTAATTTGCGAACGTATGGCCTATTAGTAATGAGGGGTCCTTTCCTGAAGACGGTGGGTTTGATGCTTCCCATATAAATGCGAGAAGTGATCTTCTTGGCTTTTTCGTCTTGCGGAACACCGCATTTGGTCAGAATGTAGTTCAACAGCAGACCAAAGGATTTCTTCTGCGAAGCAGGCTTAGAAACTTCTTCCTGCAACCGTTTGAGGATGATTTGACACCAGTTGACCTTCTCACAGGTCATTATTGCAACCATCATCCTAAAGCTAAGATTTGAGCACATCTCAAAAGCACCTGTTCTGTTCTCAATAATACGACAACATAAATCATGTAAGTAGATAAAAGGTAAACAGAAAGTTTTCTTATGGCAAGAGGTGTGAACCGTTTCAACCGAGGATTTAACCGGTGAACAAGCCATAGTAGGCGGTTAACAATTCCTGGGACCCAAAGGTCTCGAGATCTTCCATTGACAGGCCATCAGCAGGAAGCCTGTAGATATTCTGGAGTAGCTCTTCGTCAATGCAGATCTCGACTCCGCGAACGATGGCTGTGATGTCAGCAACATGTCCTCCCGGGGCCATTGAAAGGAAACGAACGGCAGCATTGAGGTATAACTCCTCAACCAGATGAACATCAAATCGTTCAGCAGAGTGGTTGCCAAGGCGATAGAGGCCTTGTTGACGAATCCTATTGATGACGTACTCTATCGATTCAACATCATCCACTTCGGCATGAACACATTCAAGCAAGACAGATCTGGAAAAGATCTGTCCGTCGATGATGTTGGATGTTTTCTTGAGAGAGATGGAAGAGGTCTGAGAAGATGCCATTGTTGATACTTGAAGAAAAGTTAAAAGGTTTCAAGCAAAAATGCAGTAAAAACAGAAAACTTGTAGGTTGTATGCTAAAGAACTCTTACAATATACAGAAAGCGTAAAGAGTCTCAAATGGCATTTTCAGTCCTTTTATATTAGGCGGAGAAGAAGGGTTTTCAGAGACTGAACGGTCAGATTTAAGGGATGGGAACTATTTGTTTAAAATGGAGGACCATGATTGGACCGAGTGTAACCGGTACAACTTATCCAACTAATTTAAAATATGAGCGGGTCCCACTTCTGAATTTTTAAATTATCCTTATTGCCTAAAACGTCAGTGTACAATTAATAAAAAATTTGAAAACATCGCGGCTTGAAGATACCAATGTCCAGATGTCGTGTAAAGCATATAATGCAAACGGCTTGTATGTGCTATAAATAAGATGATAATTGATTTCCCATTGTATGTGCTATATCCGCGAAAATACAGCATTCCCCCTTAAAAGGTACATACGGGATTCAATTCGATACATCAGCTAATGCTGTATTCTTGGGACGTACGGTATTACCCCTTAATTATTGCACACGTCATCTGTAGGATAATTCATATCGCTTGGTTCCTACAGTGCTGTTCTGATGGACTTAGTATACAGATAACTTACGGTGGATACTGTATTCTTGGGTCTTACAGCATTCCCCCTCAATTTGCTGAGTAAAAGCATTAAAAACTTACAGGGAGTCAGGCTGTAGCAATCCCAATTCATGTCGAAGCATGCAGAATCTTGCTCTGTCGAGAGGTTTGCTAAAGATGTCGGCTAACTGGATATCTGTATGAACTTTTTCCAGCCAAACATCCTTGTTCTAAACATGATTCCTTGTCGAGGGGTTGACAATGATTTGGAAGTATTCATTCCAAATTTGTTGAGAAGCTCATTGCTGTATTTTTCCTGGTTGATGAAAATCCTTGTAGGCAACTGCTTTACCTACAAACCTAGGAAATAACTAAGTTCTCCCATCATACTCATTTAAAATTTACTTTGCATGAGATGAGAGAACCTTTGACATAAAGCAAGGTTAGTTGAACCAAATATTATATCATGTACATAGATTTGAACCATTAGGAGGTCATCACCTTCCTATATTTTGAACAAGATCTTGTCCACGGTACCATTCTCAAATCTATTATCGGTCAGATATAGGGACAGGGTCTCATACCATGCTCTTGGGGCTTTCTTAAGTCCTTACAGTGCTTTCCTTAGCCTGTATACTAGGTCTTCGCATTCTGGATTGATAAACCCTGGTGGTTGTTCAATATATACTTCTTCAGCGAGGTCTCCATTGAGGAATGCACATTTGACGTCCATTTGATATACAGTGAAGCTCTTATGGGCGGCAAAGGCTAAAAATATCCTAATGGCTTCTAGTCTGGCTACAGGCGAAAATGTCTCATCGATTCTTCCTGTCTGTAGCCTTAGGCAACTAGTCGGGATTTATTTCTGATAATTAGTCCATTTCTATCCTTCTTGTTTCTAAATACCCATTTGGTTCCAATTACTGATTGATGCGTGGGTCTGGGTACAAGATACCATATGTTGTTTCTTTCGAAACCGTTAAGCTCTTCTTCCATAGATGTGATCTAATGAGAATTGTTGAGAGCTTCTTTAGTAGAAACATGTTTGGATTGGGCTAAGAATACAGCAATAGTGCACATATTAAGTCTTCTAAGCTCGGATTAAAATTTCCATTCAGGAAATGGTGATATCTCAGTATCGGGTTCTTCTTGTGCACATAGTAGATTTCCTTGTGTACTCTGTATTCTCCTACCGGTAGAAACACCAGCATCAATGTTTCCAATGATCAGCCTTTGCGGGTGATCTCTCAACCATCTTCTGTCGGGTTCTAATTCGGGGTCCCTTACTGTATCTTGAGTTGATGTAGTTTCGGCTTCAACTTGTACAGCATTGGCTTCATCTACGTTGGTTCTTACAGCTACAGGGTTGATTTCTAGGTCAACGACAGGTTCGATAGGAGTTGGTGGATCTATGATGTAAAGTTGTTGGATGTTCTGAGAAAGGTCTTCTACTCCTGTCATGTGCCGGGAACATCCGCTGTCGAAGTACCATATGTCATTCTCCAGAATGTCCTGTAGCAAACAAATTAGGTAGATTTAGGTCCCCTTTGATTGTTGGGTCCATGGATGTTAGTGCTTTTAGGTACCCAGATTTTCCTGACAGCAATAGAATTATTGTAGGATGGTTTAGGTCCGTAATTGCGATTTCTACGTGGGGCATATACGTAGTTGCTATAACCATTATAATTATTATTCATATACTGTGTGGAAACGTGCTATCGCGATGAATGACGAGGCACCTGTATCCAATACTTAGGCGTGCTGTACTAAAAGTACTGCTGTGTGGGCCTTTGGTATTTGGATACAGCCTTCCTGCTGAATGGCTGTTGGCGCTGCTGATATGCTCGGGGAGCATGCTGTTGGATACGCCTTAAAGGTCTTAATGGTTGGTGATTCCGCTGTCTGGAATAGGACTGAGGTGGCGGAATGGCAGCTTTTGCTGTTCGCAGTGCAACGGGTTCCTTCACATGACTCGGAACTTCTTCCGATACAGGAATGGGTTCCACACCCCTGACGAACATAGTTTTAGTTTTCCCTTTATTGGAAAATGAGTTTTAGTTGTATCCTAAGCCACTTTTATCATGAGCATGTTTCCCAGTGCTTAGAATTTCTTCCATTCTTTTGGATGATTTCTCGAAAGATTTCAGAATGGTCTCAAGTTCTCCTTCTCGTTTTTCGAGAGTTTTTACTTTGGCTTGAAGCAGAACAAAATCAATTGTATTGCTTTCACTATGAGATTTAGTCTCACTTAATTCATGAGCAAGTTGATGATTGCTCTCCATGAGTTTTTCAGACTCGACTTTGCTGTTTTCACAATCAATAGACATATTTTCGTAATTTACTTTCACCAAGTCGTATTCTTCTTTCAGCTATAAGTTAGAAAATTGAAGTTGTATGTATTCATTTTTCAATGTCTCGTAGGCCATTTGAATGGTCTTAAACTCATTCATCATGTTTGCAAAAGTATGAGATGCATTGGAGGGAATAGCTGAAGTTGAGCTTACCTCATCATCGCTATCTTCATCTTCCGGAATGTCCTTGGCCATAAAGCACATATAGGCTTTATCTTCGATATCATTATCAGATGAATCGCTGTCAGTGACTACCTGAAGACATTCTTCGGATTTAGATGGAGCGGGGGCAGCTTCTGATTCACCAATCAGGGCTTTGAGCTTGTTTTTCCAAGCACGTCTTCTTTCATCCTTTTCTTGTTGCTCGGCTTCCGGAAACCTTTGAACTTTGGGATGAGGACATTTATTTGCATAATGTCCAGGTTTCCTGCAATTATAACATAGGTTAGCATCACCAGAGGCAGTTTCAGTACTTACCTTGTGTACAGGCTTGGGCCTGTATGGTGTTTTTCCTGACTGCTTGATAAACTTCTTGAACTTATGCATGAGGAGCGCCATTTCGTCTTGCGACAGGATGTCATCGTCGATGTCAGCATTCTTATGAGTGGGCTTTGATGAGCTCGGCATGCGGTGTCTTCGATTGGATACAGCGGCTAAGGCTGTAGTCCTGGCGGGAGATTCTTCAGCTTTCTCTCTCCTGTCTATATTGTACTCAAATTCTTTAAGGTCAGAAAATAGATCAAAAGTAGATATTTCACTAAGATTGCACGAGACACGCATAGCTGTGGTCTTAATGTCCCATCGGACAGGGAGTGATCTGAAAATTGTTAGGTTTTTCTCCCTTTGAGTATAAATTTTGCCTAATGCTTCAAGTTCACCAACAATCCCAGTGAATCTTAGGTCAAGTTCCTCAAGTGTTTCAGTTGGTTTCATTTCAAAATATTCAAATTAACTTGAGTTTATTCCAGATATCCTTGGCTGATTTACATCTCTTTACCTTAGAGAATGTGCCTTTGTCAAGCGTGACAAATAGTGCATTCTTCGCAACATTGTCGAGTTTGGCGCGCTTTCTTTCGTCAGAAGTCCATTGTTCGCGCTCTTTTTCAAGCATCTCTGCATGAGCTTGTCCTTCAATCCTTGGGGCCAGATTTACCTTCATAATCTTTATGGGGCCATCCTGTATGACAAAAATCATCACTTCGTGCATTGCTGCAAGATGAGCCTCCATCCTAATTCTCCAATCATCAAATTCGTTAATAGAAAATATAGGAACTTTATTGATCAATGATGAATCTATATGATAGTACAAGGACGAAAACAACTGTTTTATAAAAATAAGTGATTTAAGGATCTGATTCAATCAAAAATACGACTGATTCTTTTTAGAATCAACCGCTCCGATACCACTTGTTGGCCACTAAGTATACAGGATACAACTTAGAGAGTGTGTTCAACAACAAGCTGTACGGTTTTGAAATCTGAGTGCATAGCAGAAGTCGTGACAAAGTAAGTTGCTGTAAATACAGCAACTAGATATGAAATGTATACTTAAAGATAATCACAAATATTAAAACAGTAAATGCAGAAGGTAATTGACACAGTAATTAAAGTGGTTCGAGGTAAACCCCTCTACATCCACTAGTCGTCCACAAAGGAGTAAAAATGTTTATTATAAATACTACGTACACAACTATGTATTTATAATCAAACCTAATCAGTATATCATTCACACTGATTGATATAATGATCTTAACCTTCAACCGTTCACACAGATTGGTTTGAGCTTTCACTTGACTGGCTTCTTCACACACAATTCCGAAGCTTCGTCTCTTCAATGCAGGTCCGTCACACACAGTTCGGGAAGAGCAAGGATTCTCAGTCCACACAGGGCTGATGGGTTTGTTCAAGGGTTAGAATAATATTTGAACAACAGCTTTGACTTTCTGAGGTTTTAGCTGATGATGTGTTGTTCACGGTTTTGACCACTGTATATCTCTTCTTTCAGAATAGCAGAATGCCTTGGTAGATATGTTTGCTCTGAATATTGGTGTAAGCACTTGTTTCACTTGCGTATAAATACGATAGTTTGTTCGTTTGTTTGTGTGTATGTAGATCTTCAAAGGCTGGGGATATATATAGCTTTCTGAAATATATCCGTTGATATAAATATGTTGAGCAAGATTCCATTTCAACGGGATGATGTGTTTGAATAAAACACGATCCGAAATTTGCGCTAGATTGAAGATTTCCGATGGGCTTGATATTTAAATACTTTATCCTTTAGTATTTAAATATATCTTCTCAAACGGGACTTTGACTTAGTGAATAACAAAGATTCCTTCTTGTCCGATTTGGATGCTGTATGGAATGATAGATGTATTGTTGATTCGAGACAACTTCCATACTTAGTCTTTATAAGACTCCTTTGCTGTATGATTGATTCTGTATGCTGGGGCTACAACAAGTCTTCGATACAGGTTGATATATTTTGATTAGCTTCTCGATACAGCTGCTTGCTATATGCTGGATTGGCATATTGTCAAAACATTATGTGATGATCTTTTCGATACAGGGATTGTTATGTCCTGACAATCTGGATACAGGGATTTTTATCCCAACAACTTCGAAATCAAGAGTTGTTCCTATAGCATCTCAAGTGACTACAGCGGTCACTGAGGCAGTTCTGTCTACTGCACCATCTACCGCAAGAGCTGACCCACAGGGCGCAATCCTTATGGAAGAAATGTTGGATGCTTCTATAGTAGTTCCTCATCCTGTGACGTCTATGGCGGATGACCAGTCATTTGTCAAGTTGGAATGGACTGGTGAATCAGTTGCCCCTTCGGAGCCGACAGTCACCATTCTTAATGGGGGCCCTACCCCTGTAAGGAGTCCCTCTCCAAATAGAAAATACCAACTTTTCAGGGATCACTCTCCTCAACAGGATCCCATACATCCAGAGGATCCCAACCGGAAGTAGAACCCTTTAATGTTTGGAGTCCCTCCCCCACCGAAATAATAAGTCAAACACTCCTCTAAGTCCAGATTGATGAAGCATTAGAATGCTTCAAGATATGGAAAGAATACAGGGTCGCCCCATACGATTCCCTGTATAACTAGGAAGACTGAAAGGAGAAAGAGATGTTTGTTCTGGAAGTCACGGAAATCCAGAACATCAAGGTCCTGATTAGATGGGATGATCCTTTTTTCAATGAGCTAGTCATATCCTATTATGTGGCGAGCAAAAAGGCCCAACTGAAAGGAAGTCTTACTCCGATGACAAGACTCGGAGCCCCAGCCATCACTCAGATCCTGATTCATATGGAGATGATGATGACCTTCAAACATGTCTGAGAATGAGCTATGAGGATGCTCCCGAGAAAGAGGTGGCAAAGGCTAAGGCCACCGATGGCTAGGGGACTTCAGCTGCACCAGAACCATCATCTCACACCCATGAGGAATTAGTCCCTCCGATTGGAGAAGATGGATCATGTGTCATCCAACATAAGGATTCAGTCCCTTCTACGGAACAGACGGAAGCTGAGAGCCAGCAGGAGCAATTAGTCTCTCTTGTACTTTAGGCTACAGAAACCAAACAGAGGCAGGAGGAATTAGTCCCTTCTGTCTCCCAGACAGCAACAATAGCAGAACCATATGAGGTTCCCGCTCCTCAATAGGTATCCACTACTATTCTTATAGGATCACCATCCGTATCAAAGAGGATTTGTAAGCTGACGACGAACCCCAGAGACCCCGTCACAATGTCGTTCCCAAATAGCTTGGAGAGCCATCTGATCAAAAACCGCTCACCCCAAATCTCCCTGCATGGAAGCCATGATTGAGCAACTTCATCAAATTGGTCTCCAAACCGTATTCTTACAGGATGCTGTCAAAGCCCTATATGATGTCTGCAAGAAGCTCGACAGAATGCACGAGAATGCTCAAGATGAACTCCTTAAGCTGCAAAGGGCTGTGTAGGATGTCGAAGAGGCATTCCGCCTCATGCCAAACGCCTTATGGCAGGCCCTCAACCAGCTGAAACATCATCAGGAGAGAATTTTGAAGCAAGAGCAAGAGAAAGTGCAAGTTGTGGAAGCCAAAACAGTCGCCTCCCTCTAGTGCGCTGGATCGAGGCTCACTGCTCACGATTAGAAAATTGATAACCTTAGAGCAGAAGTCCCCAGTCTATTGGACCCAATCAAAGATCTAAAAGACAAGCAGGCCGAATCGATAGATACTCTTCAAAATATTCACGGTAAGATCTCTGAGCTTGATAACACCAGAAAGGGGGAAGAGGCTCGAGAGCCTGGTAGGAGGTGGAGGATGGATAAGGAAAAGGATCTAGAGGCCATTTTGGATGACTGCGTTGCCACAACTATCGGAAGACTGGTCGGACCTGGGCCAGGTCAAGGAGTTAGAGGAGACAGGGTAACTAGTTCTCACTCCGATTTCCAAGATCCCAACTTTCCCTAGAATAACACACTGCAGAAGCCCGTTGAGATCCCACTCCCGCAGACAGGCAGCCATCAGCTGAAGAGTTGAAGACATGGAAAAATAATGAACTAATGAGATATTTTTGTACTCTCATCAAGGAATCTGCCATGTTCAATCACTTCAAGATGCTGGAAGATGCTGAAAAGGAGTTATCAAGGCTCATATCAGAAGGAAAGCTCCCTCTACAAATCAAGCTAAAATCCAAGATTCAGAAGGGTGATTGGCTAACTCACCCAGAAAGACTGGATTCTCGCCTTCGATGTCTCCCAGGAAGGAAAAAACATCTACAAGGATAGAGGCAGAGACTATCTAGTAAACTGGTGGAAAGAAACCGAACATAATCCCTCCCGGAAGTCTAGGAAGCATCAATACTATAGGATATAACTTCTGATAGTTTTATTTAATTTTTTCTATACTCTCTGATGCAATATTTAAATTCCAAACAGCATTGTAATCCGAATTATAAATAAAAATACTTTTACCTCAAAACATTACAACTTATCATCTGTTGTTACTGATTTGATTATGATTTGTATTGTAATGTTTATCTTGATAAGTCTCAAGCTGTAAGAACTTGTCTGCGAATAGTTTATAGATTAAGTTGTATTCAAATAGGATTATTTTTTGTAAGATTGTGCGTACAAGACAATCATAATCTAAATTGTAATACACTTAGTCCTGTAGAATTTATGATTTTAGAACTTGCCTGTGAGCAGTTCAAATTTTTAGTCCAAGTCTCAAAGATCAAATCATTCGACAGAAGACTTGAAGACAGCCTCATATTGTAAGAAGTTTTGGCATTATCAAAAAGGGGGAAATTGTTGGGAAGAATCCTCCTGGTGGTTTGATAAATGATACATATAGTCGAGTATCATCAAGTCAAAATATCATCTAAGTATGGATGTCGTTGGGAAGATGATAAAAGCTACATAAAACCTGACCATAGAGCCTGTCCATACAGCGCAAGATCATACCGCGAACCAAGAGCCAAATCCTACAGCTAAGCCTTCAAGATACATCAAGATGAGATATTGGCTACAGAAAAAACTATTGTAGGAATTTTACTTAAGAAAGGTAAAACACAAATCTAACAGGACCGGAGAAACTTTAAACCATCGTGAAACAAACATGATTTATATTTACAATTAAAGTAGCATTTAATGCTGATAAGACAGCATTTAATGTGGCCGAAGAGACTACCGACATAAGAGCACTTAATACGAGTCAAAGAAAATGTCTGGGACATTAAATGCGAATCAAATTTAATTCAAATATTGTGGAGCCGCAATTACAGCTGTCTTAACCTCACCAACCGACCGACGGATACACTTATAACGGATCTATTTCCAATGTTATAAATAGCCCCAAGCAAGAGGACATTACTCACTCGAACACTTGACAATGAGAAGAACACGCGAAAACACTAAAATATTATAATAGAAAAATATTACTTCAAGCATACAGCGACATCTGAAGTTAGGAAATATACATGTCCTCAACACGAACAACACTTCTACAGCAAAATCTTATCAAGCCTGCTGTTCGAACTCGTGATACCCAAATCTTTATGCTGAGTTACTTAGCCCTGTGTGGACTAAGTAAATCTATTTATGACCTATGTGGGATGAACAATGTTGAGGATGAAGCTTCAGTATGTGTGAAAAGAAGTAAGTCGAAGAAGGCTAAGCCAATTTGTGTGAACAGCCAAAGATACTGTCAGCTATATAAATCTGTGTGAACGATACAGTGACGAGTTTAGTTAAAATCGTACAGTTGTTTACGTCATGATTTTAATAAACTATTTACTCCTGTGTGGAGGACCAGTGGACCTGGAGGGGTTTACCTCGAACCACTTAAATAGTGTGTCTTTACAAACCGTTTTTATTATTTTCGTACTACCGGTGTGATTTTAGTACACTTATCCTGAAAACAATTTAAGCACCAAGCTATCATGAGACCATTTAGTTGGTGTATTTATAACAACTTAGTTACAGACTTCCTCTACGCAAACAAACTTCGAAAAAAAGGGTACAACTTATTTATCCCCCCATTCTAAGCTGTATAAGTTGTATACTGTGACCAACAGTTGGTATAGGGACTAGGTTTGAAACATTATTTCTCTCTAAAATGTTGAGCTCTTCTTCCATAGAAGTTATCCACTAAGAGTTGTTAAGAGCCTCATTGGTCGAAACAGGTTCATATTTTGTTAGGAATACAACTACAGTGCACATGACAACTCTTCTAGGTTTAGCTTGGGATTTCCATACAGGAAATTGAGACTTTTCAGATGTCTCTTCCTGTGCACATAGTACAGTTCCTTATGTACTCTGCATTTTCTTTGTGATCTCTTAACCACCGCCAGTGGCGGACCCATAGAGGGGCAAGAGGGGTCAGGTGACCCCTTGAAGAAAAAAAATTATTTTAGAATAATTATATGAAGTTTGTTATAAGTTCAATCTATCTATCTATCTCTCTATATATATATATAATAGTAAAACATATTCTTAACATAGTATTAATTTTTTTTGTATGTGATATTTTCTAATTTTTTAATTTATCTAAAATATTTTATCCCACATTAATTTAAAATGAAACTCCACCAATTGAGAACTAAATAAGTACATAAAGTCAATATCATTTTACTATTCATAATTATTATGCACCACCAATTAATTTGGCAAATAATGAGTTTGCCAAATAAATAGCTATATGAAATTTATTAATTATTGAGTTGATCAAATAAATAAATTTATTTTTTGGTGTGGAATTTAAGTTGGTCAATCTATTGGCGTTTAATTTAATTTGGTCAATTTATTAACGTCTAACAATTTGAATCCCACATTAGTTTGAATTAGACACCATCATTTGGACAAGTTAATAACTACTTAGAATGGATGTGATTTAAAGTTATGTATCTAGAGCACCACATAACTCTCTCTCTACAATGTGCATCTCTTTTTTTTTTTAAATTCTTATTTATCTAAAATTTTCTATCTCACATTACTTTCGAATAAAATTTCACCCGTTGGAGAACTAAATAAATACTTAGACTCAATGTGTATTTTACAACTCCATAATTATTTTGCATCAATAATTTAATTTGACCAATTATTGAGTTGGGTGTAATGAATTTGGTGAAAACATTTAAGGAAAACTTGTAGTTGATGAGGGATAATGAGTTTGAAGACTTGGTTGACCAAGCATCCTCGTTTTGTAACAAAGACGATATTATAATTTCTACCATGGATGAGGAATATGTAATTCCAGGGAGATCACAACATAATGCTCCAATGAATATTATTAAAAATCTACTTTGCTACAAAATGAGAGATGAGCGGTTAAATAATAACTTGATTGTTATTGAGAAATATATTTTTGCTTGTGTTGATAACGAAACTATAATGCAATATTTTCAGAATATGGTAGGACCTCGTGGATATTTGTAACTTGTATTATAGTTTTGTTGTGAGTTATGGATGAAACGATAATATTTCTCTTTTTAGTATTATTTTTTTGCTGGAATTTTTTGAATTTTTGTATCCTGCCCCCTTGATCACATAATTCTGGATCCGCCTCTGACCACCACCTGTCAAGTTCTAGTTCAACATCCCTTGTCGTGTTCTGATGAGTTGTAGTTTTGACTTTAGCTTCTACAGCATCAGCTTCGACTACTTCTGTTTTACAGCAGGATTAATTTCTACATTAACAACATGTTCATTTGGAGTCCACGGGATTTCATCAGACTTTTCATCAAAGGTCTTCAATTGACCTTTCCCATTATTGAGAACATAACACTTGCATCCAAATATATGAAAGTACGCAACCATTGTAGTTTTATTGTTCCATACCTTGTATGCTGTTTTGTTGTGGTGCTTTTGATGATACGGCAGTTTTGTGTATAGCAAGTTGTTTTGTTGCTTCTCAACATAAACGTTGTCGCAACTTGCTTGCAGCTATCATGGTTCTTGTTTCTTTCTTCAACGTCCTATTTTTTCGCTCGACAACACCAATCTGTTGAGGAGTACGGGCTGTTGAGTATTCGTCTTGTATGTCATTATCCGCATAAGCGATCTGTCAATTTTGTGCATCTGTCAGAACGATTGGATACAATACTCAACCCTTTGTCATTTTGAAGCTTTTTCAGGTTTTCCGACGGCTTTGTGGTTCTCTTTCTTCTTATTTCGGAAGATGGTCCAAGTGTAGCTGGAAAATCCTCAACAATGACAAGACAATAATTCTTACCTCCCAGGCTGATAGGATCTACAGGACCATCGAGATCGATATGTAGCAAATCAAAACCCTGTTAGTGGAAAGGTATGATTTGCTCTTCAAAGATATCTTCACCTGCTTGCCTTTATGACAGGGTCCACATATACTGTTTTAATGAAATGGAACATCGGACAAGCCTCTGACCATTCCTTGTCGATCTAGCTTGTTGATGGTCTTGAAATTAATATGAGACATCCTCTTGTGCCATATCCAGCTTTGATGTGCAGTGCCTTTGGTAATAAAACAAGTAACTACGGTACTAGTTGGTTTCTAGTCAGCAATGTACATGTTCACTGACCGAATTCCTATAAGAAAAATTTATTTGGTCTTGGTGTCCTTCACCCTACAGTGATCTACATAGAATTTAACCGAGAACTGTTTGTCAAAGAACTGGCTAATGCTAAGTAGATTGTACTGCAGTCCTTCAACGTAGGCTACATCGGTGACTTTGAATTTTCCTACAAGTAGGGTTCTTTTCCCTCTGGTTCCTCCTTTGGATTTGTCACTGAATCGCAGCTTTAGACTGCGAACTTCTACATAATCTGACAGCTTGGTGTTATATCCAGTCATGTGGCGAGAACATCCACTATCGAAATACTAGATTTCCTTCTTCATAATATCCTGTAATCAAAAGATTAAGTAGATTTAGGCCCCGTTTAATTTTTGAATCCTAGGTTATTAATGCCTTTAGGTACCCATATTTGCTTGATAGTAATGGGTTTGCTGTAGGTTGCATTTGGTCCTATTTTGCGACATTTACGTGGGGCAGATGTAATACCCGCTTGTGAATTCATTGATATCATTCAGTAATTTTCACTCAAAAATTTTTCACTCAGTAATAATCATTCACCATTCAAATTCATTCATTTATGTCCATCGTTGGGCGTACTTTAGAATCGTGTATCAGTTGTTATTCGTCATTCATCACTGTTTGAGATCGAGACAAGAATATTGTCATCATCTTATTTTGTTAGTATGTGTGTGAGATAGCACACGCAATGTACTCCTGTTAGTGCGCGCTAATGGAGTATAGGTAGCGCATGCTAGGCATCAGCATTAGCGCACGCTAGCGCAATTAAGGCATACAGTTCAGTAGGTACTCGACTGAAATTGGAAATTCGTAGCACGCTATAAGTGTATAGTAGTGTACGCTAATCGTACTGGTAGTGCACGCTATGTTACAGGTGTAGCGCACGCTATGCGGAGGACAGTGGGTTCTGGACTCCAATATACTGGACATCAACTATCAGGTAGAGCACGCTAACATAAGGTTAATGTACGCTAAACAGGAGGCATTAGCGCACGCTAACAATGCAGGCAGTGGGTACTGGACTACCCAGTGAACCGCTAGCGCACGCTAATCACAGGAGATAGCGCACGCTAAGCTGGGATTTGTATAAATAGGACACTTCACTCTTCATTCCGTCATTCCTTCATTTCTCAACCATTCCGGGCGATTTTGGGCGATTCGTGTAGATCTTTCCGAGCTTCAATCATACAGCATCATCTTCAGGCTCCTAATTCAGATTAATCAACATTTAATCCGCTTCATCACTCCAAATCAAGGTAACTTTTCATTAAATCTTGAATTTCGGGATTTGAGGGTTTTCTTACCGACCTATTCGAGTTAGCTTGCTATAATGTTGTAATATGTTGGATATGGATTATCTACCTTAGATACTTGTATTCTTATGGATTCATTGGTGTAATTTTCGAAACTTTTGAACATTTAGGGATTTGTTCAAGAACACCTTGGGTGTTGACTTTGGAAATTTAGAGGTTTTTGACTAGATGTGGTCGTAATCTCGAATGGAGTATTCCTATTGGATTATTGATGGTATTAATGATGTTTTGTTAGATTGAATCACTCATTGGAGGTTGGTTTTTGGTATAATTTAGATTACTTGTAAACAATGGGAGATTGTTTACAACATGTCTGTTTAAATGCCCCAGGGTAGTGGTGTATCGACTTTTGAGTTGGTTCTGATCACGCTTGATTCGTATATTAAGCGAATTGTTGGTACTTGTGTTATTCAAGGTTGTTCGAGCGGCCGGTATTTCCATTGAGGACGTTGATCGTGGAAGGACTTTCTTGCCTTCGGTTTGAGGCAAGTTTTATACTTGTACTAGTCAATGAGATTAATGTTATCATATATGTGTATGAATATGTTGTATCATTCTGAGACTTAGTTTCTTCATGAGTTCATTGATAGTAAGGGATCGTTCGATACGATACTCTTCGGTAATTATGCCAAATGTTTATTATTGTTCATTAATTGCCGATTTAAGGCATTGGGATACTCGTTGTTAATGTTATTGTCGATAGCCGGTTCGAGGTATCGATGTATCGATTGTTGTTGTTAATATTTATGTCGATCTAAGACATTGTTGTAATCATTGTTATTAATGTTGGCATCCTGTCATTCATGTTGTATTGGCCGATTGAAGGCATTGGCGTGTTCGTTCTCATCTTCATCGTCGGTAACTGATTAAAGGTGCTGAGGCACTCATTGTATCATTTTTATCGATTAGTCGTTCTATGGCAATCGAGGTGTTCAATCATTCATTGCATCACTGTTATCGATTGGTCGTTCTAAGGCAATCGAGGTGCTCAATCATTCATTTTATCATTGTTAACGATTGGCCATTCTAAGGCAATCGAGGTGTTCAATCATTCGTTGTATCATTGTTATCGATTGGCCATTCTAAGGCAATCGAGGTATTGAATCATTCGCTGCGTCATTGTCATTAGTTGGCCATTCTAAGGCAATCGAGGTATTGGATTGGAACTGTCGAGGATGGTGCCCATCCGTGAATTACTGTCGTCGTGTTGGCCGACTCAAGGCAGCACACTATCATTCTTGTGAATCCGGTAATCTTTGAATCGTTGCCATTTGTGGTTAATTGTGTTTTAGAGGATAGTCTCGACTAGTGCTCGATGGGTAAGCTTGGGGCTTGAACCTTCGCGGTTGGTTTCCTAACACCTACAGCTCAGTAGGTCATGGTCATGTTGATGATCTCGTTATGGGTAAGTCTGGGGCTTGAAACTTTGCGGTTGGTTTCCCAGCACCTACAATTCAGCGGGTCACGGTCACTGGGTGATCTCATTATGGGTAAGTTTGGGGCTTGAACCTTCGAGGTTGGTTTCCCAACACCTACAGCTCAGTAGGTCACGGTCATGTTCATGATCTCATTATGGGTAAGTTTGGGGCTTGAACCTTCGCGGTTGGTTTCCCAACACCTACAGTTCAGGAGGTCACGACCATTGGATGGTCTCATTGTGATACGGCTTCGTGCCGTGGCTTCAGCCCCTATTGATACAGCTTCGGGCTGTTTTGGTTTCAGGTGATTGTGATATTTAACAGCTTCGGCTGAGTAGCTTTCAGGCCTTTGTGAAGTCTTAGTAATTTCATTGGAGCCTTCGGGCATTGTGATTCATAATTAATTCAGTTCTGGTTTGTTTCATGTCGTGTAATTCATTGTGGTGCTCTATAATTATGATCTGCTGTTGCGCATTTATGTTCTTACCTTGTCTTGTGAGCATCTCGTATTATTATTATCATTGTACCGTTTCATTCTGCATTTGGATGCATATCATGTTATACATGTATTTGATGTTCATTATTTGGATGACTGACCCCGTGGGGGCGAAACATGTTTTCATGTTTTAGGTGCTTGCGAGGAAAGAGTTGAGACACAGGGGCATGATGTTGGCGACGAGGCATTCGAGCGATACTAGTCCGAGTTGTTCATGTTGGTCAGTTTGTTGGAGTGTTCTCCAGTTTGTCAGTCATTGTCATTATGTATTATCCGAGCAAGGCTCATGGATGTCATTGTATTTTATTTTAGCCATGTAGGCCCACTTTTGCCGTTGAAATTCCTTATCGGAATATTGTGTTGGATATCGTGGTAGGGACATTGATCTCCCTTGTTGGTTAATTTAATGTATTTTAGTCGTGTTCGCCTGGTGGATCTCCGGGTGTGGGGTCCGCGGCACTGTAATAACCCAATGGGATTTGGGGGTGTTACAGAAGATGGTATCAGAGCGTTGGGTTGTGAGATACCCTGATATGTGAGTTATGTGGCTCTACCGACGCGGTAGTAGTGGGACTGTCACGTTATGACAATCTGGACAGTCGGGTTTTGTGAGTCGTGAAATTTGTACGACTGCACGAGTCATTCATTCATCGAGTCGTCGTCAGTGAAGACTAGTATTGCAAGACCTCGAAGCTTCGCTATGACCTGTGTAAGTACTCGATTCTATTTATGTTCATACATTCATCATGTCATTAATTATACATGCTTTGTGGAAACCTATATGTCATATTAGTGTTACGATTGATTCATGACTAATTGTTTTGGAGCACGTGTGACCTGTGTAAGCAAAAAGGATCAACTCATTCATCAGTCAACAATCCTCAATCATCATTTTGTATCTCGTCGATCATTTTAATTCATTAATCACTCAGTCAATATCATTGCTCATTTGTTGATCTTGTGGATCGAATTATCAATCTGTTCACTTGTTCAAGATAATCATTTCAGGAATTTCATCAGATAATCATGTCACCTCACTTGATCATTCATGCAATGTTATCATATTCTGGCGTCATGTCGGCGATCATTTTACTGTACTATTAATGCATCCATTATGTTAAAGTATGTATGCTCATTATTATCATTCCGTAACGTAATCATAATGTAATCCTCATGCGGGATCTATAATCATCATGTGACATTCCTGCTTCAATATAGATAAAGCTGTAAGAGGACGCAGGGGAAGAGGCAGCGGTGCGGGCCAAAACCTGGGATCTCATGTGAATACCCGCGCGAATGTAAGGGATAACATGTGTTCATCAGTTAGCTATGCTACTCATTCACTGTCGGATAATCATTCACTGTCAGGGAGTCATACCCGAGATGTAGCTCAATCGGAAGGTGTTCGGGTGGATCCATTCATATGCATGCAGGGCATGATGGCCCAGATGACTCAGATGACGCATCTGATGGAGATCATGCAGACCTCGATGGTTCGTGGACCACCACAGTAGGGATTCCAGGTGCCGTTTCATAGACAGACTGGAGGAGTGAGTCAGATTGTTGGCGATATCTCTCGTCAGAGACTGCCTACTTTTGAGGGTTCGTCGGAACCAGCTGATATTATTCATTGGCTTAAGTATTTTGATAAACTCTTCGACATGGTTCAGTGTCCGGAAGAGAGTAAGGTGGCAGTAGCAGCTTACTACTTGAGTAAGGGTGCTTATTCTTGGTGGCTTTCTGTAAAACCCACCATCGTGATTGTGTTTGGACTGAGTTCAAGACTCTAATGTTAGAGAGGTATTATCAGGCTCAACTTCGTGTAGCCAAGTTATCAGAGGTTTTAAACCCCGAACCTATCGAGGACGAGGGTGTTATTGTCATTTCTGAGAAGTTTCAGGGACTTCTTCAGTTTACTTTGTTTGTTATCCATACTGAGGCGGATAAGATCAAGTATTTTATCAAGAGGCTAAATCCGCAGTTGAAGATGCAGTTGTTCAATCACAATTGTAATTCACTTAGTGAGTTCATCGAGAAGGCTCTTGGAGTAGAGCTTTTGATCAAGGAGTTTACTCGGAAGCACCCTTCAGTTTCTTCTAGTAGGAGGACTAGGATGCCAGTTCGTTCTGAGGGACATCGGGCTCCGATGTCCAAGAGGTTGTTTTCTAGTCATCTACATGCTGAGAAAGCATCTTCATCTCAGACGACGAGTTCAACTGTTGCTTGCTATAACTGTGTTACAATAGGACATCGCAGTACCCGGTGCTTGATGTAGGCTATTGTTTGTTTTCTATGTGGGAGGCAGGGACACCTTCAGAAATACTGCAGGAGTTCTAGTGCCAGTTGAACTCGAGAGAGCTCGCAAACCTCGGGGGATTTTGTTACTCCAGCCCGTGCATCATCCAAGGGGTCTTATCAGGCTTCGAGAGCCAGAGGTAAGGATATTCATCACCGGTTTTGAACAAGTTAATTCTTGCTCGGTAATAGTATAATCAATCATTTCATTGTCGTTCATTCATTCATATAATTCATTCATCATACATCAATCATGCTGAGACTTGTGGTTATCAAACTGATCATTCAATTCACGAGGAACAACGGTTCCAATCACTTCATTATCACTCATTGCGTTATTAATTCACCTCGGTGAGTCATTCTTGATCCCTTTCGGATTTCTAGTCATTTATAATTCATCACAGTCACTCTCGTTCTTGTGACCTTCCGGGATCATATTAAGCGGTGAGCTCAGATTTGGGTCTTCATTGAATCGATGAGATTGAGGGGATCGATGAGATGGAGGACATCGATGTTGGGTACATTTGAGATGTAGCCTTGTTTTCCGGATTACTGTTTAACTTAATCTACATCGTAGTATTGTGGTTGTGAACCATCTGTTGTTGATTTATCTTGTAACTATAGTATTTGAGAATCTTGAGATTTGGGTCATTAGTTGTGATGTTCTTCCCTTTGGTGTTGAACCCGAGATTTCGTGATAATTTGAGTCATTGTTCATTGTGGTTCGAGACGTCAAGTCATGAGAACTTTGGCGTACGATTGTTATGGTTCCGAGGACTATTTGTGTATTGTTGCTTTTCTTTTGAGGCGCGAGTCAGTGCTGGCATGGGCGTCCGATGCCGATGAGGACGAGGAAGTGTACACCGATGGATTGTAGACATGTACAATGAGCGGCTCCCTCGGGATGTGTACGCCGGTGTTTCGAATCATACGGCTGGTATGACTTTACGGCTGGTCTCCGGTGGAGTGTTTCGTGTTGAGGAGTATTCCTCGAGATGTTGTTTTCAGATCCTGATGGATGGTTCATATCCCGAGATGTGTACCCTTAGTTTCGGGGACGAAACTCTTTTTAAGGGGGGGAGTATGTAATACCCGGTTGTGAATTCATTGATTATCATTCAGTAATTTTCACTCAGAATTTTTTCACTCGGTAATAATCATTCATCATTCAAATTCATTCATTTGTGTTCACCGTTCGGCGTACTTTAGAATCATGTATCAGTTGTTATTCGTCATTCATCATTGTTTGAGATCGAGGCGAGAATATTGTCATGATCATCTTATTTTGTTAGTCTGTGTGTGAGATAACGCACGCTACGTACTCCTGCTAGCGCGCGCTAATGGAGTATTGGTAGCGCACGCTGGGCATCAGCATTAGCGCACGCTAGCGCAATTGAGGCAGATAGTCCAGTAGGTACTGGACTGAAATTGGAAATTCGTAATGCACGCTGTAAGTGTATAATAGCGTATGCTAATCGTACTGGTAGTGCATGATATGTTATAGGTGTAGCGCACGCTAACGTGAGTAGGCGGAGGACAGTGGGTTCTGGACTCCAATATACTGGACATCAACTATCAGGTAGCATACGGTAACATAAGGTTAACGTACGCTAAAGAGGAGGCATTAGCGCACGCTACCAAATATGTAGTGCATGATAACGATGCAGGCAGTGGGTACTGGAGTACCCGGTGAACCCTCTAGCGCACGCTAATCACAGGAGATAGCGTGCGCTAAGCTGGGATTTGTATAAATAGGACACTTCACTCTTCATTCCGTCATTCCTTCATTTCTCAACCATTCCGGGCGATTTTGGGCGATTCGCATAGATATTTCCGAAATGCAATCATCTAGCATCATCTTCAAGCTCCTAATTCAGATTACTCAACATTTAATCCGCTTCATCACTCCAAATCAAGGTAACTTTTCATTGAAGCTTGAATTTCAGGATTTGAGGGTTTTCTTCCCGATTTCTTCGAGTTAGCTTGCTATCATGTTGGAATATGTTGAATATGGATTATCTACCTTAGATACTTGTATTCTTTCGGATTCATTGGTGTAATTTTTGGAACTTTTGAACATTTGGGGATTTGTTCAAAAACCCCTTGGGTGTTGACTTTGGAAATTTGGGGTTTTTCGACTAGATGTGGTCGTAATCTCGAATGGAGTATTCCTATTGGAATATTGATGGTATTAATGATGTTTGTTAGATTGAATCACTCATTGGAGGTTGGTTTTCGGTATAATTGGGATTAGTTATAAATAATGGGAGATTGTTTACAACGTGTTTGTTTAAATGCCCCAATGAGTTTTGGGTAGTGTTGTATCGACTTTCGAGTTGGTTGTGATCATGCTTGATTCGTATATTAAGCAAATTGTTGGTACCTGTGTTATTCAAGGTTGTTCGAGTGGCCGATATTTCCATTAAGATGTTGATCGTGGAAGGACTTTCTCGCCTTCGGTTTGAGGCAAGTTTTATACTTGTACTAGTCAACGAGATTAATATTATTATATATGTGTATGAATGTGTTGTATCCTTTCGAGACTTAGTCTCTTCATGAGTTCATTGATAGTAAGGGATCGTTCGATACGATACTCTTCGGCAATTTTGCCAAATATTTATTATTGTTCATTAATGGCCGGTTCAAGGTATTGGGATACTCGTTGTT
The DNA here is from genome assembly GCA_033398695.1 of Orobanche coerulescens. Taxonomy (NCBI): domain Eukaryota; kingdom Viridiplantae; phylum Streptophyta; class Magnoliopsida; order Lamiales; family Orobanchaceae; genus Orobanche; species Orobanche coerulescens. Next base: position 97,315,644 of record CM065807.1, read on the forward strand.
AATGTTATTTTCGATAGCCAGTTCGCGGTATCGATGTATCGATTGTTGTTGTTAATATTGATGTCGATCTAAGACATTGTTGTAATCATTGTTATTAATGTTGGCGTCCTGTCATTCATGTTGTATTGGTCGATTGAAGGTATTAGCATGTTCGTTCACATCTTCGTCGTCGGTAACCGATTATGGGTGCTGAGGCATTCATTGTATCATTGTTATCGATTAGTCGTTCTAAGGAAATCGAGGTGTTCAATCATTCATTGTATCACTGTTATCGATTGGTCGTTCTAAGGCAATCGAGGTGCTCATTCATTCATTATATCATTGTTAACGATTGGCCATTCTAAAGCAATCGAGGTGTTCAATCATTCATTATATCATTGTTATCGATTGGTCGTTCTATGGCAATTGAGGTATTGAATCATCCGCTGCATCATTGTTATCGGTTGGCCATTCTAAGGCAATCGAGGTATTGAATTGGGACTGTCGAGGACACTGCCCATCCGTGAATTACTGTCGTCGTGTTGGCCGACTCAAGGCAGCACACTATCATTCTTGTGAATCTGGTAATCTTTGAATCGTTGCCGTTTGTGGTTAGTTGTGTTTCGGAGGCTAGTCCCGACTAGTGCTCGATGGGTAAGCTTGGGACTTGAACTTTCGCGGTTGGTTTCCCAACACCTACAACTCAGTAGGTCACGGTCATGTTGATGATCTCATTATGGGTAAGTCTGAGGCTTGAACCATTGCGGTTGGTTTCCCAGCACCTTCAATTCAGCAGGTCATGGTCACTCGGTGATCTCATTATGGGTAAGTTTGGGGCTTGAACCTTCGCGGTTGGTTTCCCAACACCTACAACTCAGTAGGTCACGGTCATGTTCATGATCTCATTGTGGGTAAGTTTGGGGCTTAAACCTTCGCGATTGGTTTCCCAACACCTACAGTTCAGTAGGTCATGGCCATCGGATGGTCTCATTTTGATACGGCTTCATGCCGTGGCTTCAGCCTTTATTGATACAGCTTTGGGCTGTTTTGGTTTCAGGTGATTGTGATATTTGACAGCTTCGGCTGAGTGGCTTTCAGGCCTTTGTGATGTCTAGGAAATTTCATTGGAGCCTTCGGGCATTGTGATTCATAATTAATTTAGTTCTGGTTTAGTTCATGTCGTGTAATTCATTGTGGTGCTCTATAATTATGATCCGCCGTTGGGCATTTATGTTCTACCTGTTGAACAGGTATTAATAGTATGCCGTGGTCATAGTGTTTCATGAATGCTAGGTTCTTACCTTGGTTTGTGAGCATCTCGTATTATTATTATTATCATTGTACCCTTTCATTCTGCCTGTGGATGCATATCATGTTATATATGTATTTGAAGTTCATTATCTGGATGCCTGACCCCATGGGGGCGGAACATGTTTTCATGTTTTAGGTGCTTGCGAGGAGAGAGTTGAGACACAGGGGCATGACGTTGGCGACGAGGCATTCGTGCGGTACTAGTCCGAGTTGTTCATGTTGGTCAAACAGTTGGAGTATTATCCAGTTTGTTAGTCATTGTCATTATGTATTATCCGAGTAAGGCTCATGGATGTCATTGTATTTTATTTTGGCCATGTAGGCCCACTTTTTTCGTTGAAATTCCTTATCGGAATATTATGTCGGATATCATGGTAGGGACTGTGATCTCCCTTGTTGTTAATTTAATGTATTTTAGTCGTGTTCGCCTGGTGGATCTCCAGGTGTGGGGTCCACGGCACTGTAATAACCCAATGGGATTTGGGGGTGTTACATCAGACACGTAGTCGCTGTAAGCATAGTTATTATGCATGTAAAATATGGAATTTTGGCTCCAGTTCGGTTGTTGTCTAGGAGGAGGAAGCATATTTTTCTGCCTTGTTGGCTGCCTTCTGGGTTTCTAGTTAGATTCCCAGACTTGCCGTTGGTAGAACTGGGCGGCAGCTTGCTTACGACACATATACTTCGTTTCATGTACCTAGTATATCGGAGCACTGTACTGTTGGAAGTACTGAGGTGCATATTGTTGATACTTAGGTACAACCTTCCTTCTAGCTGGTTGTTGGTGTTGTTGTTATGCTCAAGCACAATACTATTGATATTTGGTATTGCATCTGATAGGTATGTGAGACTGAGGTTTCCGCTTCTTATGATATGAGCTAGGTGACGAATAGCAACCTTTGCTGTTCGAGAAGGGGCAACTGTAACCTTTACAGGAACATCCTTCGGGGCTTCTTTAGGTTCTGGAATGAGTTCCACTCCTTTGACAAATGCCGTACTAGTTTTGCCTTTGTTGGAGAACACGTAGTATCCCAAGCCACATTTGTCATGGGCGTACTGCCTAGTGCTTAGGAAGACTTCCATCCTCCTCGATGATTTCTCAAAGGACTTTAGGATAGTCCCGAGTTCTCCTTTTCTATTCTTGAGAAGCTGTATTTTAGCCTCTAACAAAGTATAATAATTTTTCTTTCATTTAATTTTTTACCTTATTTAATTCGGTCGGAAGTTGATGATTGATTTCCATGTGTTTTTCATGAATGATCTTGATGTTTTCGCAATCCACGGACATATTTTCGTAGTTATTTTTCAGTAGATCATTTTCGTCATTCTGCTCTAAATTTTAGATAGAGAGCTATAAGCTTTATTGTTTAAGCATTTCATGTGCCTTTTGAATTGTTCTGAACTCACTTATCATGTTTTCAAATATATGTGATGCATTAATAGGAGTAGCTGAGGTTGAGCTTACCTCATCCTCACTGTCTTCATCATCATTCTCTTCTTTTGCCACAAAGTACGTGTAGGCTTTACCCTCAATTTCATCATTGGAGGAGTCTCTGTCAGTGATTGCCTATAGGCACTCTTTTGTTTGGATCGGTGCGGGGGATTCTGATTCTCCGATCAAGGCCTTTTGCTTATATTTCCAGACACGAGTTTTCTCGTCCTTCTCTTGTTGCTCATCTTCGGGCAACTTTTGCACTTTAGGATGAGGACATCTATTTGCATAGTGTCGCAGTTTCCTGCAATTAGAGCACAGGTTAGAATCTACGGATGATGGTGATCCGGGCTCACCTTGTTGAATGGTTTAGGCCTATATGGGGCCTTTCCGGATTTCTTTATGAATTTGCAGAATTTTTGCTTGAGCAAGGCCATTTCATCTTGTGACAGGATGTCATCAACGATGTCAGCTGCCTTAGATGCGTCTTTAGATGCGCTGGGGCAGGAGCTGTGTCTCCTGTAGGATACAGCAGCTAGTGCTGTATTCTGTTCAGGTGACTCTTCAGCCTTATCTCTCCTGTCGAAATCGTACTCAAAAGCTCTGAGGTTAGGGAAGAGATCGAAAGTAGAGATACAATTTAAATTGCAAGACACACACATAGCTATAGTCCTAATGTCCCATCGGGCAGGGAGTGATCTAAAAATTTTAAAAAAATTCTCCTTTTAGATATACACTTTATCTAATGCTTCAAGTTTACCGATAATGCCGGTAAATATGTTGGCATGTTCTTCAAGTGTTTCGGAAGATTTCATTTTAAAGGATTCAGAATGCTGAGTTAGTTTTGAAGTTTTGTTTTCTTTTGAGAGCCCAGTTCCCTCACATATAAAATTTGGTTTCTCCCAGATTTCCTTGGCTATCGTGCAGCTCTTTACCTTGGAGAATATGCCTTTTTCAAGAGTGATAAATAGCATATTCTTGTCGACGTTGTCAAGATTCACATGCTTGCGGTTATCAGCTGTCCACTGTTCCCGTAACTTCTCAAGTATTTCTGCATGAGGTTATCCTTATATTCTTGCATTTGGATTGATCTTCATGATCTTGATAGGTCCTTTTTGGATGACAAAAATAATCTCTTCGTGCATTGCGGCAAGATGGGCTTCCATCCAGATTCTCCAGTCATCAAATTCGTTAATGGAAAACATGGGAACTTTGTTGATCATATATGTATCCTTGGCAAAAGTAGAATGAATGATAAAGGTATAAAAATATAGTTTTCAAAAGCCAGTGATTTTATGGATCTGATTCAGGTTAAGAATCGTCTGATTCTTTATAGAATCAACCGCTCTGATACCACTTATTGGCCATAATATACAATATAAACAGCTTAAAAGGGGGTTGAATAAAATGTATCCTTTTTTGAAGTTTGTTTGTGTAGTGGAAGTCTGAAACTAAGTTGCTGTAAATGCAGCAGCTGGATAGTCTCCTGTTAGCTTGGTGCTTATATGGTTTTCATGATAAGTATTCTAAAATGACACAGGCAGTAAGAAAATAGTAAAGACAATAAGTAAAGACACACGGTTTAATGTGGTTCAAAGCAAACCCCTATACGTCCACAGGTCCTCCACACAGGAGTAAATAGTTTATTAAAATCAAGGCGTACACAACTTTATGATTTTAACTAAACTCGTCGTTGTATCGTTCATACAGAAACAGCCGACAATGACTTTGGTCGTTAACACAGATTGGCTTGGACTTTTTCGACTGCTTCTTCTCAGACAGATTGAAGCTTCATCCTGAACATTATTCGTCCCACACAAGTCAGAATAGATTTGCTTAGTCCATACAAGGGTAAGTATATCAACAGTAAATATTGGGTATCACGAGTCGAACATCAGCTGTTAGTTTTTGCTATAGATGTGATGTTCGTTGTTGAGAACTTGTATATTTCTTAACTTCATATGTCGCTGTATGCTTGAAGAAATATAATTCGATTATAAGCTTGATGTTTAGATTTCACTTCTTCAGAAATTTCGTGTGTTAACTTGTATTCGTGAGCAATGTCCTCTTGCTTGGGGCTATTTATAACCATAGAAATAGATTTGTTCTAAATGTAGTCGTTGGCCGGCTAGTGAGATTGAGACAGCTCTGATTGGTGGCTCTAGAATGTTTGAATTAAAGATGATTTACATTTAATGCTTCAGATATTCTCTTTGACCCGCACTAAATGCTTCTCTGTTTGTAGTCTCTTCGGCAGCATTAAGTGATGTCCTATCAGCATTAAATGCTACTTACGAATGTGAATTGTTTATGAATAAATCAAGTTTGTTTCACAACGGTTTTATAACACCCCAAACTAGGTGGATATTACAGTGCCGTGGACCCGACTGGGACCCACCAGGCAAATGAAAATTACAGAATTAAATAATATAATTGTAGTACCGAACCATAATATATCATTAATCACTCCGATGAGGAGTTTCATTACGACACACCCAAGATAACACCGAATACATGTATATTTTATATGAAGATAAAATATACAACAATGAATGAAATGAATATCCAAATGGAAGTCTGCAGCGGAAATAAAATAAAGAAAACACGAGTGAATGAAAGGACTGGGGCCCCCTACTAGTATCACTGAGACTCCTCGCCGTCAACGTTCTCTTCCCGTGCTTTAGCCTTGCCATGACCTGAAAACAACATCCCCAACAGGTCGATACGTAACAACAATCCTCAAGAGTTGAAATAACACAATCATGATATATCTTAATTATGAAATGGCGCTGAAGAGAGGCATCACAGTACGCCCGTAATGGTATGTGCACGTGCACAAGACGAGTGTCCGGATACACCCGCACTTGTACCTAATTAATCTCACGGAGGTACATTACCGTGTGCACAGTCCAATGTGTCGGTGAACCCAACACATGACCATCACGTGCCCGACTAAAAATTCCACACATCCCCACCCGGCCACGTAATATGAACCCAAAAGGTCATATGAGCAAGGGATGACCATGAAGAATAATAATGAATAATAATCTGACAAAGTCAAGAATGACTCACCGAGATGAAATGATAGTGAAACGAATGATAGTTCAATGAAATGATTTGGAACCATCGTTCCTCGTGAATGAAGTGATTAATTGACAATTACAAGGCTCAATACGGTTAATACATTATGAGTGAATTATGATTATGAATGAACAACAACGAAAGGAATGAATATCCTTTTAACCGAGTAAGAATTAACTTACACAACCGGTTAATAATGTCCTTCCTCGAACAAAGTCCAAAAAGGGATGTCGGTCGCTCGAACAACCTTGAATGACAATACCAACAATGCTCAATATACGAACCAAACATGATTATAACTGACTCAACGTCGATACAACAATATCCAAACTCATTGAGGCATTCTAGCGAACACTTAGCAAACACACATCCTTTGATAATATCCAATCCCGAATATATCGAAACCAACTCCAAAATGAGTATTTCAAACCATCAAAACCCTTACAATGATATCAATAACCCCATCTAATCGAAAACCCCAATAATATCAAAGTCAACCCCAATAATATCAAAGTCAACCCCAAAGTGTTCTTGAATCAAATCCCAAACAATTCATGAAATCCGAAATAGGCCATTAAATCCATAGAAATACATTTATCCAAGGTAGATAATCCATATCTAACATATTCCGACAACAATCCAAGCTCATACGAAGAAATTAGAAGGAAAACCCCAAATATCCAAAATTCTAGATTCAATAAATCATTACCTCTGATTTGATGTGATGGGGATGATGGAATAATGATTAATCCGAATGATAAGCTTGAAGGTGATGATTGATGATTGCACCTCGAAGAACACTCACCAAATCATCCAAAATCGCCCGGAATCGCCCAAAAACTAAGTGAGAAATGAAAATGACGAAGAAAGGGCTGAAATGTCCTATTTATAGTAAACCCAGTGTAGCGCGCGCTAGCCCCAGTTCTTAGCGTGCGCTAACGGGTGTTTTGGGTAGTCCAGTACCCACTGTCCGAAAATGGTAGCGTGCGCTACGTACCTTTTGTAGCGTGCGTTACGGCTGTACACTTAGCGTGCGCTAACCCGGAAATGTTAGCGTGCGCTAACGAATTATCTGATGCCCAGTACTGGAGTCCAGAACCTTCTGTCCTCTAATTTGATCGCGGTAGCGTGCGCTACATTCAATATTTAGCGTGCGCTACTACATCATTTGCGTAATCTAGAAACCAGTTGTAGCGTGCGCTATGAATTAATCCCATTCAGTCCAGTAGCCACTGGACTCAACCTGATCCGACCTTAACGCGCGTTGCACCGACTGTATAGCGTCTGCTACTCTGGCCTACCAGCGCATGCTACTTACCATTCGTAGCGTGTGTGACTTACAACCCAACTGCAGTCCAGTACCTTCTGGACTGCCTGCTTGAACTACACTAGCGTGCGCTAGTGTTGAGAGGTGGCGTGCGCTACCCGTACTCAATTAGCACACGTTAAAGAGAGTACGTAGCGTGCGCTACTCCTCACACATAACACACTATGAAGATGACAACGATGATAAACACGGCACGATTCTCCAACTAGATTGATGATGAATGACGATTGATACACGATACAATTACTGTGAACGATGAATACAATGATTGAATATGAGTGACAAATGACCATTAATGAGTGAAAATTACTGAGTGACAATTACAGAACGATAAATACTGAATGATAATAACTGAATAACAACCGGGTATTACATACACCCCACCTTAAAAGAGTTTTGTCCCCGAAACTAAGGGTCAAACAACTCAGGATAACTCTCCCAGATACTATCCTCGGTTTCCCAAGTAGCCTCTTCGACTCCGTGTCTAGACCACTGAATTTTAACCAAAGGAATCGTCTTGTTCCTCAACTGTTTGATTCGCCGCTCTAAGATTCGTATAGGATGCTCCTCGTATGAATGATCATCGGCAATCTCGATTTCGTCGAACTGAAGTATGTGGCTCGGGTCGGCAACATACTTCCGTAACTGAGAGACGTGAAACACATTATGAATTCGGCTCAACGCCGGAGGTAAGGCCAATCGATAAGCTAGCTCGCCTACTCGATCTAAAATCTAAAATGGTCCAATGAATCTCGGAATCAACTTCCCCCTCTTTCCAAAACGGAAGATACCACGACTCGGGATACCTTGACCAAAACATGGTCACCCGTCTCGAACTCTAATGGTCGACGATGATTATCTGCATATGATTTCTGCCGACTCTGAGCGGTCAACAAATGACTCTTGATCAAAGATACCTTCTCACGGGCGGCTATAAGCATATCGGGCTCGGTGCCGATTGATTCTGATAAGTCATCCCAACACAAAGGAGATCGACAACGACGACCGTACAAGGCCTCATAAGGTGCCATCTTAATCGAAGCATGCCAACTATTATTATACGTGAACTCAATCAACGGTAGTTGGGCTTCCCAATCATATTTCCAATCAAGAACACATACCCTCAACATGTCCTCCAAAGTCTAAATAGTCCTCTCTGATTGTCCATCGGACTGAGGATGAAAAGTTGTACTGAGATTAAGTTGAGTTCTCATAGCACGATGAACTGATTTCCAAAAATTAGACACGAATCGTCTGTCACGATCGGAAACAATACTTTTAGGAGTACCGTGTAGTCTCACTATCTCTTTGATAAACAACTGGGCAAGTCTCTCGGGACCCCACGTATCCTTAATCTCAAGGAAATGAGGTGGTTTAGTTAAGCGGTCCACAATTACCCAGATTGTATTCATGTCACGACGACTCGTCGGCAAACTCGTGATGAAGTCCATTGAAATATCCTCCCACTTCCACTCTGGGATAGGGAGAGGTTTCAGCATACCCGTCGGTCGCTGATGTTCTATCTTGACTTGCTGACAGGTTAAGAATCTCAAAACAAATTCCGCGACTTCTCGCTTCATATTACTCCACCAGTAATTTTGTTTCAAGTCTTTGCACATCTTGCTAGACCCCGGATGAACAGAATAAGGGGTAGCATGAGCTTCTCTCAAAATCGAGTTTTTCAACTCATCATTCGCCGGTATGCACAACCGATTCTTAAATTGCAAAAGTCCATCCTCATGGACCACAAATCTAGAGGCTTTCCCCTGAGTCACATCATCTCTAATGCGTAACAAAGATGGGTCCGAACCCTGATTCTCCCTGATGGCCTCCTCAAGTGGCGAGGAAATCTCTAACGTACAAATTTGACCTTGTACTCGCTGTTACCAGACCTCGATCTCGGGTCTAAGGAATTCCTGCTGAAGCTCCTTCTGAACTGTTAAACGGGCAAGCATCTGCTCCTGAACGGACTTACGACTCAAGGCATCGGCGACAACGTTCGCCTTGCCCGGGTGGTAAAGAATCTCGATATCATAATCTTTGATTAATTCCAACCACCGTCTCTGTCGCATATTTAACTCCTTCTGAGTAAATATATACTTTAAACTCTTATGATCGGTGAATATTTGACAGGTAACGCCATAAAGATAATGACACCAAATCTTCAAAGCGAACACCACGGCTGCTAGCTCCAGGTCGTGTGTCGGATAATTAACCTCGTAAGGTCTCAATTGCCGGGAAGCATAGGCAATAACCTTTCCATTCTGCATGAGTACACATCCGAGACCCTGTCCGGACGCATCACTATAAACCACAAATCCTTCCGTCCCCTGCGGCAAGGAAAGTACAGGTGCTGACATTAACCGGCTCTTGAGTTCCTCAAAACTCCGTTGACACGCGTCGGACCACGTGTATTTCTTATCCTTCCGTAAAAGGTTCGTCAAGGGTTGAGCGATTCTAGAGAATCCCTCCACAAATCGCCAATAATAACCCGCTAATCCGAGGAAACTTCGGATTTCCTTAACATTCTTCAGAAGTAGCCAATCTCGAATAGCCTCCGTCTTCTGAGGATCGACACGAACTCCATCTGATGAAATTACATGTCCGAGAAACGTCACTTCGGACATCTAGAACTCACATTTGGAAAACTTTCCATAAACTTGCTCTCGTCTCAACACGTCAAGTACCCGATGAACGTGAAACTCGTGTTCCTCCCGGTCACGAGAATAAATCAAAATGTCATCAATGAAGACAACCACGAACTGATCCAAATAGTTGATGAAAACCCGATTCATTAAATCCATGAATAATGCAGATGCATTAGTTAACCCAAACGGCATTACCACAAACTCATAATGACCATAGCGTGTTCGGAAAGCTGTCCTTGCGATATCCGACTCTCGAATTCGCAACTGATGATATCCAGATCTTAAGTCGATCTTGCAAAATACTGAAGCTCCCTAAAGTTGATCCAAAAGATCATCGATACAGGTAGAGGATACTTATTCTTGATCTTCACCCGGTTCAATTCCCGGTAATCAATACACAAGCGAAACGAACCATCCTTCTTCTTGACAAATAACACTGGTGCTCCCCACGGGGACGCACTCGGTCGGATATAGCCTTTCTTGGTCAAATCCTCTAATTGATTCTTCAATTCCTGCATTTCGATCGGGGCCATCCGGTACGGTGCCTTCGATATTGGGGACGTACCGGGCTCCAACTCAATCGTGAATTCTACATCTCTCTGTGGAGGCAAACCAGGTAACTCGTCTGGAAATACATCGGCATATTCTCTCACTACAGGAATATCCATCAACATTACTGATCGTTTCTCGGTCTTAGTCATATAGCACCAATAATATTCACACCCATGATTGAGTAATCTCACTGCTTTCATCAAGTTGATGACCTTCCCGGAGCAGCCGGGATTACCTCCCTGAAACACACATTCGACCCCATCGTCTGAAATGATAGTGACCATACGCTTACGGACACTAATGACGGCATCGTGACGATCCATCCAATCAATACCCAGGATGACATCATCCCTCGGCAAATCTACCACGATTAGATCTGCTAACCAAACACGGCCATGAAGCTGAATTGGACAATCCTTAATCTTACGATTTCCAATAATTCTTCTACCATCAGGTAGACCAATGACATAAGGCTCACAACTAGTAGCACTACCCAGACGTAGTCTACTCATACATGACTCGGAAATGAATGAATGCGATGCACCAGTATCAAAAAGGGTACACACAGGTTGAGATAAAATATCGAGTGTACCTGAGATCATCCGGGCCTCTGGATCGTCGGTCTTCTTCATCTCATACATTCGGGGCTTGTAGGCCCCCGAACCAGACGCTCCCGTATGGTAGCTCTTGGCTCCACCCTTATTTGCTCCTGTCGTCTTAAACGACGCGGACTGTGTGGCCTGATTCTGCACTGTTGAATGTCTCGGGGCATGAGATGACGCCGGAGTAGGTTTAGAGTCTCTTCGGCAAAAACGGGCCTTATGCCCAGCAATTCCACAGTTATGGCATGTGACAGTCTGCCTCGGACACTTGGTGCTGAAATCAGCCTATTCTTCACAGTTGAAACAGGTGATGGCCGAACTGGCCGCTCGTGACTGAGATTCCGCGGGTCTAGGCGCCATAGGAGGTCGCTCAGAAAAAAGTAGAGCCCGCACGTGGTTTCTTGAAAGTGGCCTCACTGCCGTCAGACTAATTACGATTCTTAGACTTCTTGCCAGCAGATGAAGGTTGTTGCTTAGCAATTTTCTTAGCAGTAAGCTCATAAGTAAGAGCTTTCTCAATGAATTCTGCCAGAGTAGTGCAATTGTGATTAAGCAACTGCATCCGCATACGAGGCTTCAACCTCTTGCTGAAATACTTGATCTTGTCCGTCTCGGAGTGAATAATGGACGAGGCAAACGGAAGTAGGTCCTGAAATTTCTCGGCGATGGCGTGAACATCATCGTCCGCTGAGAGGTCGGGAGTGAGTAATTCTGACAACTTGGCCTCCTTGAGTGGGGCCGGATAATACCTCTCCATCATGAGAGTCCTGAATTGATCCCATGTACAAGATCCGTCGGTGGGCTTCAACGATAACCACCATGAATGTGCGCCCTTACCCAGATAGTAAGCCGCAAGTGAAACTTTTTGTCCCTCAGGATAGTCCACCATAGCAAACAGTTTCTCGAAATGTTCAAGCTAGTGAATGATATCTGCCGGCTCAGATGAGCCCTCGAAGGTAGGTGGCCTCTGGCGAGAGATGTCGCAGATGATACTGCTCACACCCCTCTCTTGCCTCTGAGGTGGCAGCGGAGGAGCCTGCTGATTTTGAGTAGTTGAGTTATGCATTGTCTCCATTAGTTGTGCCATTTGAGTCATTTGGGCCATCATGCCCTTCATTAAAGCGAGTGGATCAACCCGAACACCTTATGATTGAGCTGTGTCCCGGGTACGACTCCCTGATAGTGAATGATTACGTCCAGGTGAATGAGTGGCAACGTCACTGCTCGATGAGTTAGCATTATTCCTAGCATTAGCACGTATATTCACACGAGCTCTCGGGTTTTGGCCCGCACCACGCCCTCTTCCCCCACGTCCTCTGCCAGCTCTTTCCATACTGAAGTGGAAAGTCATATGATGATTATATATCTCGCATGAATATCACATTATGATTACGTTATGAAATGATAACAATGAGCATACGCACTCAAACACAATGATTACATGAATGATCAACTGAAGTGACGTGATTATCTGATGAAATTCTTGAAATGATTATCATGAACAAGTTAACAGGATTAATGATATGATCCTCAAGATCAACAACTTAACAATGAAATGAACTGAGTGATTAATGAATTAACATGATCGACTTGATCAAAAATGAAAATGATGAAAGAGGATTGTTGATTGTTGAATGATGAATGACTGATTCTATTGCCAGAAATTATACCATGGCGTCAGAAATCTTACTGTTCTTTGGTCTGAGGGGCTCGGCTCTTGCACAGGTCACACGTGAAGCGAAAGTCCAATGATACTAGTCTGATGAACGATGATTTCAAATGAGACATGACTCAGAAGGTAGTATTCAAAACCACATTCCGATACCAACTCTGTAACACCCCAAACTAGGCGGATATTACAGTGTTGTGGACCCGACTGGGACCCACCAGGCAAATGAAAATTACTAAATTAAATAATATAATTGTAATACCGAACCACAATATATCATTAATCACTCCGATGAGGAGTTTCATTACGACACACCCAAGATAATACCGAATACATGTATATTTTATATGAAGATAAAATATACAACACTGAATAAAATGAATATCCAAATGGAAATCTGCAGCGGAAATAAAATAAAGAAAACACGAGTGAATGAAAGGACGGGGGGCCCCTACTAGTATCACTGAGACTCCTCGCCGTCAACGTTCTCTTCCCGTGCTTTAGCCTTGTCATGACCTGAAAACAACATCCCCCAACGGGGTCAGTTACGCAGAACAACAATCCTCAAGAGTTGAAATAACAAAATCATGATATATCTTAATTATGAAATGGTGCTCAAGAGAGGCATCACAGTACGCCCGTAATGGTATGTGCATGTGCACACGACGAGTGTCCGGATACACCCGCACTTGTACCTAATTAGTCTCACGGATGTACATTACCGTGTGCACACTCCAATGTGTCGGTGAACCAACACATGACCATCACGTGCCTGACTAAAAATTCCACACATCCCCACCCGGCCACACAATATGAACCTAGAAGGTCATATGAGCAAGGGATGACCATGAAGAATATTAATTAATAATAATCCGACAAAGTCAAGAATGACTCACCGAGATTAAATGATAGTGAAACGAATGATAGTTCAATGAAATGATTTGGAACCGTTGTTTCTCGTGAATGAAGTGATTAATTGACAATTACAAGCCTCAATACGGTTATTACATTATGAGTGAATTATGATTATGAATGAACAACAACGAAAGGAATGAATATCCTTTTAACCGAGTAAGAATTAACTTACACAACCGGTGAAGAATGTCCTTCCTCGAACAAAGTCCAAAAAGGGATGTCGGTCGCTCGAACAACCTTGAATGACAATACCAACAATGCTAAATACACGAATCAAACACGATTATAACCGACTCAAGGTCGATACAACAATATCCAAACTCATTGAGGCATTCTAGCGAACACTTAGCAAATACACATCCTTTGATAATATCCAATCCCGAATATATCGAAACCAACTCCAAAATGAGTATTTCAAACCATCAAAACACTTTCAATGATATCAATAACCCCATAGGAAACATAATTCGAGTTAACCACAACATCTAATCGGAAACCCCAAAAATATCAAAGTCAACCCCAAAGTGTTCTTGAATCAAACCCCAAACAATTCATGAAATCCGAAATAGGATATTAAATCTGTAGAAATACATTTATCCAAGGTAGATAATCCATATCTAACATATTCCAATAACAATCTAAGCTCATTCGACGAAATAGGAAGGAAAACCCCAAATATCCGAAATTCTAGATTCAATAAATCATTACCTTTGATTTGATGTGATGGGGGTGATGAAATGATGATTAATCCAAATGATAAGTTTGAAGGTGATGATTGATGATTGCACCTCGAAGAACACTCACCAAATCGTCCAAAATCGCCCGGAATCGCCCAAAAATGAAGTGAGAAATTAAAATGACGAAGAAAGGGCTAAACTGTCATATTTATAGTAAACCCAGTTTAGCGCGCGCTAGCCCCAGTTCTTAGCGTGTGCTAACGGGTATTTTAGGTAGTCCAGTACCCACTGTCCGAAAACGGTAGCGTGCGCTATGCACCTTTTGTAGCGTGTGTTACGGCTGTACACTTAGCGTGCGCTAACCCCGAAATGTTAGCGTGCGCTAACGAATTATCTGATGCCCAGTACTGGAGTCCAGAACCTTCTGTCCTCTGATCTAATCGCGGTAGCATGCGCTACATTCAATATTTAGCGTGCGCTACTACACCATTTGCGTACGCTAAAAACCACTCGTAGCGTGCACTATAAATTAATCCCATTCAGTCCAGTAGGCACTGGACTCAACCTGATCCGACCTTAGCGCGCGCTACACCGACTATATAGCATGCGCTACTGCGGCCTACTACCTCACGCTACTTACCATTCGTAGCGTGTTCTACTTACAACCTAACTGCAGTCCAGTGACTTCTGGACTGCCTGCTTGAACTACACTAGCGTGCGCTTGTGTTGAGAGGTGGCATGCGCTACCCGTACTCAATTAGCGCACGCTAAAGAGAGTACATAGCGTGCGCTACTCCTCACACACAGCACACTATGAAGATGACAATGATGATAAACACGGCACGATTCTCCAACTAGATTGATGATGAATGACGATTGATACATGATACAATTACTCTGAACGATGAATACAATGATTGAATATGAGTGACAAATGACCATTAATGAGTGAAAATTACTGAGTGACAATTACTGAACGATAAATACTTAATGATAATAACTGAATAACAGCCGGGTATTATAGGTTTAAAGTTCCTTCTCAGTCCTATTGTTTTATATTTCACTTTTCCTAAGTAAAACACCTACATCATTGTTTGTTGTAGCCAACGTCTCATCATGTTGTACCTTGAAGGCTTAACTGTAGGATTCGACTCTAGGCTCGTTGTATTATCTTGTGCTGTATGGACAGGCTGTATGGACAAACTTGTACAAACATGTTGTATCGACAGACTGTATATAGCATTTATCAAAACTCCAGGAGGACTTTTCCCAATAATAAAGATACTTGGGGACCCGAGATACTAGTCCAGTTTTTTATTGGTGAGATTATGAGACTGCATGGCACCTCTAAGAGTACTGTATCTGATCATGATGGATGTTTCCTGTCACGTTTTTGGAAATATATTAATTGTGCCATGGGCACACAGTTAAATTTCAGTACAACCTTCCATCCTTAGTCTGATGGTCAGTCTGGGCAGACTATTCATACATTAAAGGATATATTGAGGTCATTTGCTCTTGATTAGATAGATGATTGGAAAGCCCAACTACACTTGATTGAGTTCACATATAATAACTATTGCCATGCTTCGATGAGGAAAACACCTTACGCAGACTTGTACGAGCATCGTTGTAGATCTTCGTTGGGATGATCTGTGAGATGTTGGATACTGAACCCGATATGTTGATAATGGCTCGAGAAAATATTATACTGATCAGAAGTCGTTTGTTAACAGCTCATCATTTGTTTAGCTTTGCCCCCGCCTTTGAGTCGAGTGCATAATATGTTCCATGTTTCACAGTTGAGGAATTATGTTTCCGACCCGAGCCATATACTTCAGTCTGACGAGATCGAGATAGTCGATGATCATTCGTACGAGGAGCGTCCCATACGAATGTTGAGGAATAAGATGATTCCTTTGTTGAAGATTTAGTGGTCGATACACGGAGTTGAACAGACTATGTGAGAGACGAAAGACAGTATGCGGGAAAGGTATCTCGAGTTGTTTGCCCCATAGTTTTGAAAATAAAACTCTTTTTTTTAGGGGTGGAGTATGTAATGTCCAGTTGTAATTTTTTTATTTTTGTACAGTTGTAATATACGTATTCAGTTGGAATTATACAGCTATTTTTTGTTCACTAGAATTCAAAATTCCAAAAAGATGTCGTATTTGGAGTTTTTGATCATCTAAAATCGCGAAAATGTGATCTTTTCGGTTGTTTAAACTCAAAACCGGGTCAAGAATACTGTATAATTCTATCCGAATTGTTTTATTATTATTTTTTAGACATCCGTCCCGAGCATTTTGTAGAAACCCAGGAGAGTCGGAGCCAGTCGGAATCGGCCGAGGCCCGGACGGGAATAGGACGGCGCCAAGCCAAGCGGCTAGTGCGCATTTGAGTCACTGTGCGCGTGCTTCGGGAATAGTTCTAGAAGTTTTAGTGCGTGTCAATGTGCATGACATGCGCGTCTTGGTCGAAAGTCGTCAAGCGTGACTTGATAGTATGACGTCAGTTCCGCACGGCCCACTAACGTACAGACCCCTTTCCAATATCATTTTTTGCATCCCATTTGAAGCACTTTGCCGACAATATTTTCATCTTGAAAACCTCTCTTCTGGAGTTTTGATAGGAGTTCGTTCTTCTGGTTATAAATTATCCAACGAATTGCTTGAGAGAGTTTTTTATTAATTTTTCAGCGGGAAGACATGCAATACCCCGGTTCTAAAATATTAACTCGAGTTAGGTGTTCAAACTTCAGATTAGTTATACTTTGGTAATTTGTATCTATTTTAGAAGGATTATTGATATTATTAAAAATATTATAAGTTCTTAAAAAACCTCGAAACTTGGATTTCATTGGCTAATTATTCCATAAAATATCAAGTTATTTAAATATATGAATATTCATAAAATATTTCAAAATTTTAAGTTTATAATTTTGGCTTCCTGGTAATTTTTTGGTAATTTTATTCTAGGAGAAAATTCTTAATATTTACTAAGATATGAATAGATTTTAATGATAACATTTGAGGGACTGCTATAAATAGTTATTAGACATTTAAATCAATTCTTGGATGAGTGAAAGATATTACAATTCAATTTTATTTAATTGGTTACTGAAATAATCAATACTTGGTTGTGGTAAAGAAAATGGATCTCGTATTTAGACTTGACTACAAGTTTGGTAATTATACCTATATTAATGAGATAGCAGATAATTGAATTTTTAAAGATTTTGGTTATTTTTGTGATTATTTTATGAAAGTGTTAAAATTATTATTTTGGCATAAATGATCATTAAAATTCTTATATTCGATATATAAGATTTAATTATAATGGTTAAATACATGGATAATCATGACTTGGACTTGGATAAGTATTTATTCAATTACTAAGTGATGATAACCAAAATATTGAGTTAATATTGATTTAAGTGATTATTAGGTTACAATAATAATTTAAATATTTATTATGGTGTATTGAGGTATTTATGATGTTCTTGAGTTAATTATGATAATATAGGATGATATATTCATAATTAATGAGAAGTTGGATAACTGTTCTTGGTAATTCTTGTAGTTTGAGTAGTTTGATCGATTCATGACAAATCGGTGGTATCTGTTAGGTTGAATTCGATATTGACATCATGGAATTGCATTTTTAAATGAGTTGTATTTCATTCAAGGTTGTTCTGTGATTGACTGAGTTCGTTTGTTCCTTCGCTTGTTCTTTCCTATCGTTGGAGGACTTTTTGATCGTGCATGAGCATTTTTATTGCCGGTATTGAGGCAAGTGAATTCTTGCCTGATTATGATAACAATATGTCTTATATATATTGTATATTTTAGATACGTTTATGTTTTTTGAATTTCACTTCATAATGATGTTGTTGATTGTGTCAATCGGTTATCAAGGAACAGTGTTGTTGCCCTTTTTGTTGATCGTTGTTGGATTCATATTTCCTTCGTTGAGTCGTTTGATCCCTTGTTGGGAATAGTTAAGTTATTATTGAATTTCGATGTCATTTCATTATCGTGGCACTCCGGATCACAATAGCGTGTCGGTTGATATGTGAAGGATTTTCATGTTTGGCACATATGATCGTGTGTAAGTAGTTGGCCTCACATTTGAACTGTGCACTCGGGCGAGTTGCGGTCGTGAGACTGATTAGGTATATTATCACATGTTTGTTCGGGGTTCCGCATACGTTGGTCATATTTGATTGAGTATGTTTTCAACGGGATTGAGTTATAATCTGGTCGATTTTGGTCGCATGTGTTGGACGAGTCGAGGTTATAATCGAACTTAGGTTATACAGCATGTCTGATTGCTTATATTTTTGGCTTGAAACGATAATTTGTGTGTTCATACAATATGTGTGATTGCGCATGTTCGACATATTGAGATTTATTATCTTGTGTAACTGATCCTGTGGTTTTTGGCGAAATATGCTGTTTTTATGATATTTTAGTTCGTGGGAAGACTAAGGAACGGGAAGGATAAGGTGATGGCGAAGAGTCTCAAGGATACTAGTCAGGGTCCTGAGTCTTCTTGCTTTCGGATGTTATTTTTTTATTTTCGGTGCATTTGTATTCTCCTGTATTTGTACTGTTTCGATATATTCATCTTCCGGGATATACTTATATTTTATCGATCTTGGATTGTTTTGCGCATGTTAGCCAGAATGTGTGTGTAAACTCCTTATCAAAGTATTTGGTAGCATAATGTGATTCGTTACTACAATTATGTTATGTTCATTATTGTACTATGATTGGTCTGGTGGGTCTCAGTTGGGGATTTACGGCATTGTAATAACCACGGGTTTGGGGTGTTACACCTGGATCCACCCCTGAATACTTATTTTCATACTTGTCAGGTGCACTAGTACTATTAAGTTCTTGGATCTGAATCTGCATGGTGAATGGTTTCAGATTACTGAACCCAAACAAAATATTAAATTATTCTAAATTTCTTCTTATAAATTACAATATAAAGTAATGATCCATCGCGTTTCGATGGACTCTGTACTAGTGAATGTTAAAACCAAAATTTGTATGAGCCACTATGGAGTTCCCGAAAACATACCGATGCCTAGCATATGGCAAAAGTTAGCGCTAATTAGGCAAAATTTAAATAGAACTAGATGGAGTCTAATTATTACGAAAAACGTAGATAGTGAAAGAAATTCTACAAGCTAAATGGGACTAGACAGCAACTTTTAGAATATTGCTCAAAGAGCAAGTCCAACAAGTTCCCCAAATGAGCTCTTAAGTCCACATTTAGGGAATTTGGCACAAAATGTCACTCCAACAATGTGGTAGGGGTTCCCTAAAACATTAAGAACTACTAGCACAACCATCTCATTCCCTATTTGTAGGGAAGCACTAGCCATCCCCTATTTATTTTTTATTAATAAAAATATTCATTTCCCTCCCTTTTCCCCATCTTTTCCCTCTCTTTTTTCTCTTCCCTCCTTTTCTTTTTACCACATAAATACTACAGAACTTTCTTGTCGGAATCGTTGTTCACAATTTTGTTGGTAATTCACGTCAAATAAATATTTATGGAATTTTCAAATTCCTCAACCCTTCACAATCAATCGCTGCCAGCTATGAAAATAACATTTATTTGAAATTTAGATAAATGGTTCATTCAAATTTATTATTATAATAGTAATAGGGAATGAGAATAGGGACTGTTGTTGGAGTTCACATATATAATTGGTTCCCTAAATCACTAAGATTCATTATTTTATAATATAAATAGGGAAGCCACGAAGACATTGTTGGACTTGCTAAAATTGAAGAAAAGGATGGGGAGAGGGAGAGAGCATCTACGACGTGTATATTTTTTGGGACTCGCTAGTAATCACATGGCTTACTGAGTAAAAGTTCTGTAAATGTATTTGACAATATTTTTGACATTTTTTTTACTATCAACAAATATTGGATGTTCGTTTTTTAATACGGAAGTTTTAAACTTACACTTGATTAATTATTGGAAGAATAATTTTAGTCCCCTAAAACAGTTATCAGTTAAAGTGAGATGTGTATCCAGCTCTCAAATTCTTAAATATCTTCAATTACCGCGCTCAATGAGTCGTCCCCCAAGTGGTTGCTCCATGCTGGATCCCCTCAAATCCAATCGCAGAGTCCCACCGAGATCAAGTCTTCCACATTATAACTTGAAGCCCTTAATATTTAATTATTCTAGCAGCGTACCCCGAAAAGGCTAAGGTGTCTTATTTAGCCATAAACTGAAGAATCGTATATCTTTGAAATTTTTTGTTTTTTAGAAGGACTCGAACCCGAATCTCCCACTTGAGGTAGAGGACCTGTGGCCTTGGACCAAGGCCACTGATTTCTAGAGTTTTTTCTTTTTTTTTTACTTTGCTTGTGGAATTCGAACTGCCCTTAGAAACAACTTATTTTATTCCATATGTGCACCTGCATTAAGTTGGGTTTTTGCCTAAATATTCTATCTCTAATCTTCATAGGACCATAGCACACTTATTTTCTTAATTGATTGCAGCAATTAATTTTATATATCCTTCATTAATCAAATTATGAACAATAAAACTAAAAACCACCATCAACCTAAACTCTTGACAGGAAAAGTCAATATCGATGTGCTTATCGACCCGTGCGGTGCTATAAGATGCAATAAATGTACGCTTGTGGGGGTGTATTATTAGAATCTCCCCTCACAAAGAATCACTCCCTCCGTCCCACCCAAAACACAATATTTAGAATATAATTAATATATTTTTGGAGAGTGATTAGACGTAAGAGATATATAAGTTTTGCAGAATATTGATAGTGAGTGAATAATACAGATTAAAAGGTGAAAGATATTGATGGTGAGTGTATGGTTTGAGATTAAAAAGTAAAATATGATTGTTAAACACAGAGAAGAAAATGAAATATAAGAACTCTTTCTGTAAACGAATTTCAATTGGTTTTAGGCTGCAATATTTTTGTTGTTTTATTTACACTTCCATTCAAAATTTTTATTTGAAGCCAGTATAATCAGCTATCATGCAAATTCATAGTTACTATATTTTCTTACACTTTTTTGTCTTATTCACAAATAACATACTGACAAAACTAAGAGCTTTAACCAAATAAATGAACAACTAAGAGCACAAGGTGCAATGGCAAGTGTGCCCCGCCAATCCGAGGTGGCCCTCGGCACTGCACCGGCCCACCACTGTAACACCCCAAACTAGGCGGATATTACAGTGCCGTGGACCCCCGACTGGGACCCACCAGGTGAATGAAAAATAATGAATTTCACAATACAAATATAGTACCGAACCACATTACATCATCAATTACTCCAATGGGGAGTTTCAAATACAACACACTCAGGGAACACTGAATACATGTATATTTTATATGAAGATAAAATATACAACACTGAACAAACGATAATCCAAAATGAAGTACAGCGGAAAATACATAACAAGGAAACATGAACGAAATGGAGAGACTGGGGCCCCCTACTAGTATCACTGGGACTCCTCGCCGTCAACGTTCTCTTCCCGTGCTTTTGCCTTGCCATGACCTAAAAACAATATCCCCAACGGGGTCAGTTACATAGAACAATAATCCTCAAGAGTTGAACAATATTCAACAATCACATGAATGAATTAAGAAATAGAGTTGAATGATGGGTATCATAGTACGCCCGAATGGAATGTGTAAGTGCACAAGTATCCGAGTGTCTGGAGTCCCATATATACACCCGCAACTTGGCCTAATTAGTCTCACGGAGGTACTTTACTATGCGCACAGTCCAAATGTGTCCGGAGTCACGCATATACACATGACCATAGTGTGCCCGACTAAAAATTCCACACATACACCACCCGGTCACGCAATACAATCCCGGAAGGTCACAAGAACAAAAGCGACCAAGATGGGAGATAATGAATAAAATCCGACAAGGATAAAGAACGACTCACCGATATGAACTAATGATACAACGGGTGATAGCTTCAATAAAATTATTTTGAACCGTCGTTCCTCGTGAGTTACATGATTAGTTGATAATTACATGTTTCGACATGAATGATATATTATGAGTGAATTACATGTATGAATAAACAACAACGTAAGGAATGAATATCCCTTTAACCGAGTAAGAATTAACTTACTCAACACCGGTGATGAAATGTCTTCTCACGAACAAACATCTCTAATGGAGAGTACCAGTCGCTCGAACAACCTTGAACAACATAATTACCAACAAACGCTCAATATACGTATTAAGCACGATTATCACCAACTTAAAAGTCGTTACAACAATAATCGAAACTCATTGGGGCATTCTAACGGATACGTTGCAAACATTCTCCCGTTGGTTATAACTATCCCCCAAAAATATATCGAAAACCAACCTCCAAAAGTAAATCAATCCAACAAAACTTCATTAATGACATCAATGATCCAATAGAAAACCACAACTCAAAGTTACGACAACATCAATCGGAAACCCCCAAAATATCCAAAGTCAAACCCCAAGGGTTCTTGAATAATTCCCCAAATATTCATCAAATCCTCAATATACACAAATAAATCTGTAGGAATACATGTATTCAAGGCAGATAATCCATATCTAGCATATTTCAACATCATAGCAAGCTCACACGAAGAAATCGAAAGGAAAACACTCGAACTCCGAAATTCTAGATTCAAGAAATGATTACCTTGATTTGAGGTGTTGGAGAGGATAAGGTGGTGATTAATCCGACTTAGAAGTTTGAAGGTGATGATAGGTGAGTGAAGCTCGAAAAGATCTCTCCAAATCGCCCAAAATCGCCCGAAAATGCCGAAAGGAGGAAATGAGATGAAAAATGACGAAACTTGACTGAACTGTCCAATTTATACCTGAGCCAGTTTAGCGCACGCTATCCCCTGATGCTTAACGTGCACTAGCGGGTACACCGGTTAGTCCAGTACCCACTGCCTGCATCGTTAGTGTACGCTACGTACTTGGTAGCGTGCGCTAATGCATCCTCCTTAGCGTACATTAACCTTGTGTTAGCGTGCGCTACCTGAAAGTTGATGCCCAGTAACTGGAGTCCAGAACCTACTGTCCTCTGTCCTGATTGAGCCTTAGCACGCGCTACCCTATTATTAGCATGTGTTACCAACTAACCCTTGCGTACTCTACGCACACTCTTAGCGTACGCTACGAATTATGTCAACTCAGTCCAGTACCCACTGGACTGTCTGTTCCAATAAGCTAGCGTGCGCTGATGGATCCCGGTAGCGTGCGCTACACACATCATTAACGTACGTTATACTCCAATTGTAGCGTGCATTATGAATCTCACTTGTCCGCCAGTGCCTTCTGGACTGTCTACCCAATTGCATTAGCGTGTGCTAATACAAAGAGGTTAGCGTGCGCTATCTGTACTCAATTAGCACGCGCTAAAAAGAGTACGTAGTGTACGCTACTGCTCACGCACAGTCCACCACAAAAATGACAATGAAGATAAGCTCGGCTCAAATCTCAAACAAGGTAGAAAGATGAATGATAACTGATCCAGGATTCTAAGTATGTCAAACAGTGAACACGATGAACAAACATGAATGATGAATGATTATTACTGAGTGAAATATTACTGAATGAAAATTAACTGCATGATAATGAATGAATTTACAATAGGGTATTACATACTCCCCCCCTTAAAAATAGTTTCGTCCACGAAACTAAGGGTCAAACAAATCGGGATAACTCTACCGCATACTACCTTCGGTTTCCCAAGTAGCCTCTTCGACTCCGTGTCTAGACCACTGAATCTTAACTAAAGAAATCATCTTGTTCCTCAACAATTTGATTAACCGCTCTAAGATTCGTACAGGACTCTACTCGTACGTATGATCATCTGCAATCTCAATTTCATCGAACTGAAGTATGTGACTAGGGTCGACAACATACTTCCGCAACTGAGAGACATGAAATGTGTTATGAATTCGGCTCAAGGCTGGAGGTAAAGCCAATCGATAAGCCAGGTCGCCCACTCAATCCAAAATCTCAAATGGTTTAATGAATCTCAGACTCAACTTCCCCCGCTTCCCGAAATGGAAAATACCTCGACTCGGGGATACCTTGACCAAAATGTGGTCACCTGTATCGAACTCTAATGGTCGACGATGATTATCTACATATGATTTCTGTCAACTCTGAGCGGTCAACAAACGACTTCTGATCAAAGCTACCTTCTCGCGGGCGGCTATAAGTATATCGAGCTCGGTACCGATCGATTCTGATAAGTCATCCCAGCATAGGGGAGATCGACAATGATGACCATATAAGGCCTCGTAAGGTGCCATCTGAATCGAAGCGTGCCAACTGTTATTATACGTGAATTCGATCAACGGTAGTTGGACTTCCCAATTATCTTTCCAATCGAGAATGCATGCCCTCAACATGTCCTCCAACGTCTAAATAGTTCTCTCTGATTGTCCGTCAGACTGAGGGTGAAAAGTCATGCTGAAGTTGAGCTGAGATCCTATGGCACGATGAACTGATTTCCAAAAATGTGACATGAATCGCCCGTCACGATCAGAAATGATACTCTTAGGAGTACCATGCAATCTCACTATCTCTTTGATGAACAATTGGGCAAGTCTCTCGGGACCCCACGTATGCTTAATCTCAAGTAAATGAGCTGACTTAGTTAAATAGTCCACAATCATCCAAATTGTATCCATGCCCCGCCGATTCGTCAGCAAACTCGTGATGAAATCCATTAAAATATCCTCCCACTTCCATTATGGGATAGGAAGTGATTTCAGAATGCCCGTCGGTCGCTGATGTTCTATCTTGACTTGTTGGCAGGTGAGACATCTTGAAACAAACTCTGCGACTTCTCGCTTCATATTACTCCACCATTAATTTTGTTTCAAGTCTTTGTACTTATTGCTAGACCTCAGATGAATAGAGTAAGGGGTAGCATGGGCCTCTCTCAAAATCGAGTTTTTCAACTCGTCATCCACAAGAACACATAATCGGTTCTTAAATCGTAAAAGTCCATCCTCGTGGACCACAAATCCAGGGGCTTTCCCCTAAGTCACATCATCTCGAGTGCGCAATAAAAATGGGTTTGAACCCCGATTCACTCTGATCACCTCTTCAAGTGGCGATGAAATCTCCATCATACATAACTGTCCTTGTACACGCTGTAACCAAACCTCGATCTCATGCCTTAGGAATTCCTGCTGAAGTTCCTTCTGAACGGTTAAGCGAGCAAGCATTTTCTCCTGAACGGACTTATAGCTCAAGGCATCGGCGACAACATTCGCCTTACCGGGGTGATACTGTATTTCGGTATCATAGTCCTTAATCAGTTTTAACCACCGTATATGATGCATATTTAACTCCTTCTGAGTAAATATATACTTCAAGCTCTTATGATCGGTGAAAATATGACAGGTGACGCCATAAAGATAATGACGCCAAATCTTCAATGTGAATACCATAGCCGCTAGCTCCAAGTCGTGGATAAGATAATTGACCTCATAAGGCCTCAGTTGCCGCGAGGCATAAGCAATTACTTTCCCGTTCTGCATTAGTACACATCCAAGACCGTGTCCGGACGCCTCACTATAAACCACGAATCCTTCTATCCCTTGTGGTAAGGAAAGGACAGGTGCGGAAATTAAACGGCTCATGAGTTCCTCAAAAATCAGTTGACACGCGTCAGACCACGTGTATTTCTTATCCTTCCGCAAAAAGTTCGTCATAGGTTGAGCGATTTTAGAAAATCCTTCCACAAATCGCCGATAATAACCAGCTAATCCGAGAAAGCTTCGGATTTCCTTAACATTCTTCGGAGGTTGCCAATCTCAGATAGACTCCGTCTTCTGAGGGTCGACATGTACTCCGTCTGATGAAATCACATGTCCGAGAAACGTCACTTCGGACATCCAGAACTCACATTTGGAAAACTTTCTATAGAGTTGCTCTCGTCTTAACACGTCGAGAAGCTGATGAAAGTGAAATTCGTGCTCCTCTCGGTCACGAGAATAAATCAAAATGCCATCTATGAAAACAACCACAAACCGGTCTAAATAGTCGATGAAAAATCGGTTCATCAACTCCATTAATACAGTAGGTGCATTAGTTAACCCAAACGGCATCACCACAAACTTGTAATGTCCATAGCATGTTCGAAAAGCTGTCCTCACGAAATCCGAATCTCGAATTCGCAACTGATGATACCCGAATCTTAAATCGATCTTGGAAAATACTGAAGCTCCCTGAAGTTGATCTAAGAGATCGTCAATATGGGGTAGGGGATATTTATTATTGATCGTCACCCTGTTCAACTCTCGATAATCAATACACAAGCGAAATGAATTGTCCTTCTTCTTGACAAATAATACGGGTGCTCCCCACGGGGACGCACTCGGTCGGATATAACCTTTCTCGGACAATTCCTCAAGTTGAGTCTTCAATGCCTGCATTTCTATCGGGGCCATTCGATATGGTGCTTTCGATATTGGAGATGTACGAGACTCTAACTCAATCGTGAATTCCACATCTCTCTGTGGAGGCAAACCAGGTAACTCGTCTGGAAATACATCGGTGTACTCACTCACCACCATAATGTCTGCCAATGACATTGATGATTTCTCGGTCTTGGTCATATAGCACCAATAACCAATATACCCCTGATTGAGTAATCTAACTGCTTTCATCATATTGATAACTTTTCCGAAACGGCCGGGGTTACCCCCCTGAAATACACACTCGACCCCATCGTCTGAAATGACAGTGACCATACGCTTACGAACACTAAGGACGACATAAGGTTCACAACTAGCAGCACTATCCAGGTGAAGTCTACTCAAGCATGACTCGAAAATGAATAAATGCGATGGACCAGTATCAAAAAGGGTACACACAGGTTGAGATAAAATTTCGAGTGTACTTGAGATCATTAGGGCCTCTGGATCTTCGGCTCTCTTCATCTCATTTATTCAGGGCTTGCCAGCCCCGAAACCGGATGCTCCTGTCTGATAGATGTGGGCTCCGCCTTTGTTTGCTCTTGTCGTTTTAAACGATGCTGACTGAGTAGCCTAATTCTGAATAGCTGACTGCTTCGGGGCCTGAGATGTCGCCGGAGTGGCCTAAATTCTCTTCGGCAAAATGGGCTTTATGCCCAGAAATCCCACAGTTTTTACACGTGACAGTCTGCCTCAGACATTTCGTGCTGAAATGGCCCTGTTCACCACAATTGTAACAGGTGATGGCCGAGCTGGCTGCTCGGGACTGAGATTCCGCAGGTTTAGGCGCTGTAGGATGTTGCCTAGAAAAAGTAGAGCCTGTACGAGGCTTCTTGAAAGTGGCCTGACTGCCTTCGGACAGATAACGCTTCTTCGATTTCTTGCCAGAAGATGAAGTATGATTCTTAGAAATTTCCTTAGCAGTAAGTTCATAAGCAAGAGCTTTATCGATGAATTCGGCCAAAGTGGTGCAATGATGTTTAAGCAATTGAAGCCTCATACGAGGTTTCAACCTCTTGCTGAAATAACAGATTTTATCCGCCTCGGAGTGGATAATAGATGAGGCAAAAGGCAGTAGCTCCTGAAATTTCTCGGCAATGGTGAGAACGTCTTCTTTCGTTGAGGGGTCGGGACTGAGTAACTCCGATAGCTTGGACTCCCTGAGTGAGGCTGGATAATATCTTTCCATCATGAAAGTTTGGAACTAGTCCCACGTGCAAGCTCCATCGGTGGGCTTCAGAGATAACCACCAGGAGTGAGCGCTCTTACCCAGATAGTAAGCCGCGACTGAAACTCTGTGTCCTTCGGGACACTCCACCATAGGAAATAATTTTTCGAAATGCTCCAGCTAGTGAATAATGTTCGCTGGCTCAGATGAACCCTCGAAGGTGGGCGGCCTATGGCGAGAAATGTCGTTGATGATGCTGCTCACACTCCTCTCTTGCCTCTGAGGTGGCGGCGAAGGAGCCTGCTGATTCTGAGCCGTTGAGTTCTGCATCGTCTCTATCAGACGTGCTATCTGAGTCATTTGGGCCATCATGCCCTGCATAAAAGCGAGAGTGTAATATCCGCAATTTTCGATTTTTGGTAAATTTCTTTTTTCGGCCGGAGTCCGTTGTCACGGCTCGCTCATGACCGTTTCGTCATTCTGAGAATGATTAATTCTACACTTTTTGTCATCCGAGTTCGATTCGGTGTTGTTTTGTTGAGTTCTGTGCTTTTTAGCGACTTTTCTGCACTTGAGTTCGATTCTTGCGAATCTCGTCCAGCTATTTGTTTGAGTTTCCCGCAAGTCCGTTTAACTTTGTTAGACGTGTTGTGAACTTCGGTTTGGTTATTCGATCACGTATCGTGATTTCCGGGCGTTTTGGGCCATTTTGTAATTTCTTGAAAGTTACGGGTATCCATATCTGTATTTGTCGTCTTGACCCTTTTCTTGGTCGCGTATGATTAATTATTGCATTACGTTTTCATCTCGAGTCGTTGATGTCGTCCGCGAACTTTTCGTCGTGATTCGTTCCGTGCGTTTTCGGAAATCGAGGCATCGGGTCGTGGCGGCTGAGCAGCTGGCCGGACCGGTGCGGCACTGTCGGAAGTGCTGGGCACTGGCCGAGCAGGCCCGGCAGGAACCGGCGTAGCGCACGCTATGGCCGGGACGCTGCGCGCGCTAGCTCGGCAGTGTAGCGCACGCTGTCGAGTCAGCCAGCGTACGCTATCGGGCCTGGGCAGAGGGATTCTGAGGTTCTGGACTCGGTCAGGATCGGCAGGTAGCGCACGCCATCGTCGGTCGTAGCGCCGCTAACCGGCAGGGGTAGCGCATGCCGCCGGCCGACTAGCGACGCACGGGATGAGTTGTTAGTCCGGTGGCTCTTTGGGCCAGTCGGGCTAGCGCGCAAAGCTTCCGGCCGTAGCGCACGCTAGCGGGAGTCGGGCGGTCGAGTCATGGTCGGCGGGGTGGTCGGTGGTGCCGGGTCATGCGGGCCATGGCCGAGAGTGCTCGGCCGATATCGGCCGATAGCGCACGCTAGTCGGGAAGGCTAGCGCACGCTAGTTCCGCCCGATATATATATGATGACAGCGACTTTCTCCGTCATTTTTCATTTCATTTCTCTTCGGTCCGCAGATGGGGTTTCGGAGGAGACGAAACCATGTTGTTGAACAACAAATCCATGAAGTTTCTGAGTTTATATCACCGATCAATCGTCCTATAACATCCTTCGATCCAGCGAATCAAGGTTAGATCTTTAGAACCCTACTTTTGGGTAGATTTGGGGGTCTTCGCGTTTTTGTCCGATTCGTTCCGTTTTGTCGATTAATTCATGATGAATATGATTAATCTTGTTGGTATTCTTAGTTTCCCTACGGATTCATGGTATATTTCGTGATTTTTACGGAATCGAGAGGGTTTGGTTGTGGTCCGCCCTCGTTGTTGTTTATATACGAATATACATGAATCGTAGGCGGGTTTTCGGGTGTATTCCAATTCCGTATTCATTTAGAAATGGTTGTGATTGTATTCTTCGAATCGTTAGGTTCGGTTTCATTGGTTCCTAGCGTTCGTCGGTGACTTTCCTTTCCGTTCTTCGCGTCGTCAATAATTCAAGGCAAGTATTCTTGGAAACCCTTATGCTTAACGTGAAATGGTAATGTATATTGTGTGTGCTTTACTCACCTCGGGATGGTCCGACGGGACCTCGAGAGAATCTATGGCTTCGTCCTGGATTCATGAGTTTGATTCGCTAGCCAGCTCGGGAGGGTCCTTAGAGGCCTCGAGTGGGATTCGTGGCTTCGTCCCGGTCCTAGGTGACGTGTGGTGCTTGGTTTGTTTTATGAATGTGGCCAGCTCGGGAGGGTCCTTAGAGGCCTCGAGTGGGATTCGTGGCTTCGTCCCGGTCCTAGGCAAATTAATTGTGACTGTTTGTTTCCGGAAAAGACATGTCTAGTTTTGGTTTTTGAAATGATATTGGTGCATGTACTATGAAATGTGTAAGCGATTGGTTTGACTTGATTACTTGTACTAGCGTAATTGCTAACCCCTTTGGGGACCCGTTGTCGGGGAAATTCTTGTTATGGATTTCAGGTTATATTCACCCAGACGAGCGGGCGCTGGGATGGTAAGAGGATGTCGGCCAAGGTTGTTGACATGTGCAATTGAGTCTTGTTATTTCCTACTGTCTCTTTTGATGTGGGTGTTTTCCAAATTGTAAACTTATAGATTGTACTCGCGAGTACTTAGGCTTTTCCTTTCGGATTGTGTTTGGACTTCGTTGGAGTTACTGTATTTGTCGGTTGATGTTATTATGCCGGTTGTACCGGACGTGTTGTTTTATGTTCTTGTTGTTAACAATTGTTTCCTTGCTAACCGAGATGGTTAGTCGAGAGGTGTTTTCGTGTGTTAGCCTGGTGGATCCCAGGTAGGGGTCCACGGCGCTGTAATACATCTCGAATATCTTGGGGGTGTTACAGAAAATGGTATCAGAGCTCTAGGTTTATGGATACCTAGGCTTGTTGGTTATTTGGGTCTAGTTGTGTTTTGTTTTGCACATTGTCACACCGCTGCCGGCATCTCAAGACATCCAAAGGCTCGTAAGTTCTCCTTACTCGATTCTCTTGTTTTCTCGTATTGAAATTCCACTTCTTGAACTGTGATTGCCTCTCTCGTACTTATCGTCGAGTTGTTTCTCGATCCATCCGGTTTGTGTTCTTTTGATTCTAGTATTGCGCCGTCCTTTGTCTCTCTGGAGTATGTGCGCCGTTCTGGGCTTGACCGTTTGTCATTTTGCGAGCCTTCCATCGCTAAACTTCCTAGCATTGGTGGGATCGTTGGTGATCGAAAGATCCGAGTTTTGCTCCGTGGTATATTGTGAGAGGGCTTGACTCTCTAGTCTTTTGTTGTATGATGGAATCTGTGTTTGGTAATTGCGATATACTAAATGTATGTTGAGCCGAATGTACCGATGAGTTGGACACCAAAGGGTGCAGTATGATGTAGAAGTTTTGAACATTGATATGTTCCGGTATAGGTATTGATGGCAGAGTTTGTTGAGAAACTCACATAGCTGGTTTCGACATACGTCCAAATCGGTGATCTTTGGTTACGCTGTCAAACTTGAAGAGATAGTTTGACATATGCTTGGAATTAGTATTTCCGAGTTGCGCTTTCTGAACTGGTGATTTTTGAATGTCATATATGAGTGTCCGGGAATTGTTGGTACTTGGCTAATTATTGTTATTTACAACCAATGTGTTTCTATTAATAATAATACATGCGGCGTGCATCCTTAAAAATCTCTGAGACTTGATCGTATTGTGGGTTTTTGAAAAGTGACATGAATTTGGGCGAGCCAGCCTTGTATTTTTAAATAAAACCTTGTGTCGGTATTTAAAGGTCGTGTTTAAAAGTGTTTAGGACATTTTATAAAATGCTACCGCTGTTAAGCCCTAGTCGTGTTTAAAAGGGTCTTGAAAACGATTTTTAACTTATCGGTTTTATTTTCGAATAACTAGAGTATACGATTTTAAAAAAATCAGATTAGCTTGGGGAAACCTAGGCTGTCGAGTCAAGTTGTGCTTTTTTTTGAGTTTTGTCTCGTCGGATTTTGTCTGACTTAGTCGCATCGCGACGCGTCGTTTGAGATCATTGGTCGTGATTAGTATCGAGGGGCGGTCGTCACTTACGTGCGACCTATGGATGTAAAACTCCCTTCCTTGTGTTGTGCCTCGCGTGACACGAGTTATTTGTATGATTAGTCGTTGAATGATGGAATCCTTCTGTGGATTTTGATTTCACGATATGTGTTTATTAGACTCTCGTATTTGGTTTATATGAGGAGTGTCGTCACTGCTGATGTATTTTCGAACCGCATTTTATCCGCTGTGTGAGTTCTTTCAAAACGGCTTTCGGCATTTTGCAAACTGAGTTTTATTTCGTAAAACCGATTCCCTGAATTAAGTTTTGGCATTTTGGCCTTGAGCATTTTATGACGGTTTGACAAATGAGTTTGTGAGTTTTGGAAAATATTACCGTCAGTGGTCTTTTTAGCATTTTCGAAATGAGATGGGAAATTGTGCTTAGCCTGGTAAACCCGTGTGAGAAAGGTTTACGGCATGTAACTTTTCGGATATGTTCTGTTGTTGTCTCTGTGGGTCATTAGCGCACGCTATGCTTTGCGGCTAGCGCGCGCAAGAGTGCGTGGGTAGCACGCTAAGGGGAGGATAGCGCATGCTACCTGGTAGTTCAGGGCAGTCGAGGAGCTACTGGACTGGGTCTGAAGTTCTCGTTAGCGCACGCTAACACTTGGGGTTAGCGCACGCTAACAGTGGATTTTTTGGTCAGGAGTTTTGTTTGGTGCCGTGATAGCGCACGCTAACCTTAATGATTAGCGCACGCTAATTGTGTCCAGTATAAATACTGGACACCAGTCTAGAAGTTGCATTTTTCTTCATTTCTTCTCCTTCCTCCATGAGTTTGAGACGTAGCGACTCGGTTTCGCATCTGGGCTGATTTTTCTTCCATCCAAAGGTGTTTTGGAGTATCCTAGATGATTTTTAACATCATCTAATCCATTGTTCTTCGCCGAATCTAGGTATTTTCTTGAATCCCTAGAGTTGACTTTTTGGAGTTTTGTTCTTGATATCGTTTTCCATCCAGTTTTGATAAACCGATTGTTGTTTTAACGATGTTGTTAAACATATCCTGAGGATTGTATATCATTGTCGTGATTTTGAGCGATTTGATGCGTGTGATATGATGTGTTTAAGTGAATGTTGATACGTGCGAATTTTCGGCATTTTGGCCTATTGTACTTCTGAAAAACCTTGAGTATCTTAGAAAATAAACCTCGAGACCTGCTTTTAAAATAAATTATTTTCTCACAGTGCTCTCAAGATGCCTACTAGTGCCACGCTATGTTTCAAAATTATTCTACTTTGAGGATCAAAATATTTTGAAATATTTCTAATGATTTAGAAACGCATTCGCTTAAACCCGAAGGTCGAATATAGCTGAAAAGTTTTAATTTAACGAAAGGTGTCTTCATTTTTTTTATCAGACGCAAGATGATATTTTTAAAGTCTCGATGACGATGTTTGTACTACTTTTTGATATATGATACTCAAGATCAACTGGTGCTTGCAAGTTATTTTCAAAAGATGGTTTTCGTTTTCAAAACCTATCATTCCTATTTGTGGTCCGGGAATATATGTGTGATGTTCGTGCTCTCGTTAGGGTGTTAACCCCCGAGTTGTTGTTGAATTGGTGGTGTAAGCGTTGAGTCGTTCGCCACACAGTTGTCGTGGTAGCCTCTGTGAGGGGTGTGATATTGGTATTGGATGTTGTCTCCTCGTAGCGGTTTATGCGTTATCGCATATATGCGAGCTGTTAGAGCTCGGGTTGGTATGATTGTGTGCATCGGTGATTGTTCCGCGTTGTGTCGATTGCTTGTTATATTGTTACCTTGGTTCCGTTGTTGTGAGTTTCGGGGGCGAGGCCAAATGTAATAGCCGTACTATTTTGAATTCTATATTTTCTCTTTCTCCAGTCTATCGATTCGCTCGTGTTCATTGATACCTTCTGAACTTGTTCTGTACCTTGGTTTCATCGTTCGAGCGAGCTGTAATCTGGTTTTGAGTCGATCTGGTTATCGCTGTGACCTTTCCGAATTCGGTTCGACTATTGTGAACCTTGTTCGGAAGTAACATCTTTTGGTTCTAATAGTTCTTTTATTCGAAGTGGATCGGATTTGAACTTCTGTATTTTTGGCTCTATCGACTCGTTTATGCTCGTTAACATTTATGAACTTTCCCTATCCCTTGCTTTCGTTGATCGAACGAGGGTGGTATTGTTTCGAAATAACTCGTTTGTCGTTGTGGGTTTTCAATCGCTATTCCCTTTCCTGTGGATATTGTGGGAATGCACGTCTTGCTGTTTTCACCAGGTCATCGTGGGAGTTGTTGTTTGAATTTTATTATCCTACGTGTTTCGGACATGATTGTTGGATTTTTGTTGTCTCAATCGTTTGTTTGTTCAGTTTTTGTTCTTGTTTCGTGATTGTTGAGCGTTCAGGCTCCTTCGTAATTCCCTTAAGTTCGGGAAATTAGTCTCGTTTTCGATCTTCCAATCTTTAGGCGGTGGAATTCCGTATTTGTTCAGCGTTTGGCCCGCATTTTGATTGATGAACCGTTGGGTTGGTCAATCATATTGATTTTCGTTCGTTGTGTTTTGTGATTGTTCGGATAATTGACTTGATCGTATTATCCGTTTAATGACGCTTGTCACTCGTTGATTTTATTATGTCTCTACCGGTGACGTTGTGTTAGTCGCCCTAGAGCGTATTTCCTCGCCGTATGTCTCTTTGCGTTCCTTGCAGCGTTTCACCATCGGGCGCGAGTCATCGGTTTTTGTGTATCTCGTCGAGTTTTCCTGGCAAGGGATATTGCTTCTCCCTACTTATTTTAAGTTTCGGGACGAAACTTCTTTTAAGGAGGGTAGAATGTAATATCCGCAATTTTCGATTTTTGGTAAATTTCTTTTTTCGGCCGGAGTCCGTTGTGACGGCTCGCTCATGACCGTTTCGTCATTCTGAGAATGATTAATTCTACACTTTTTGTCATCCGAGTTCGTTTCGGTGTTGTTTTGTTGAGTTCTGTGCTTTTTAGCGACTTTTCCGCACTTGAGTTCGATTCTTGCGAATCTCGTCCGAAATCATTGCTTGAGTTTCCCGCAAGTCCATTTAACTTTGTTAGACGTGTTGTGAACTTCGGTTTGGTTATTCGATCACGTATCGTGATTTCCGGGCGTTTTGGGCCATTTTGTAATTTCTTGAAAGTTACGGGTATCCATATCTGTATTTGTCGGCTTGACCCTTTTCTTGGTCGCGTATGATTAATTATTGCATTATGTTTTCATCTTGAGTTGTTGATGTCGTCCGCGAACTTTTCGTCGTGATTCGTTCCGTGCGTTTTCGGAAATCGAGGCATCGGGTCGTGGCGGCTGAGCCGGGCCGTCGACCGTGCGGCATCGTAGAAGTCTTGGGCACCGCCGAGCAGCGGCAGAACCGGCATAGCGCACGCTATGGCCGGACGCCGCGCGCGCTTAGCTTCAGCAGTAGCGCACGCTGCCGAGTCACCAGCCAGACGCTATCGGGCCCGGGCAGGTATTCGAGGTTGTGCTCGGTCGGCCAGATCGGCAAGTAGCGCACGCTACTATCGGCCGAGCGCGCGCTAACCGGCAGGGTAGCGACGCCGCCGCCGACTAGCGACGCACGGATGAGTTGTTAGTCCGTGGCTACCGACAGCCGCTAGCGCGCGCAGGCTTCCGGCCGTAGCGCACGCTAGCGGGAGTCGGGCGGTCGAGTCATGGTCGGCAGAATTGGTCGGTGGTACCGGGTCATGCGGGCCATGGCCGAGAGTGCTCGGCCGATACTGGCCGATAGCGCACGCTAGGCCGGGAAGGCTAGCGCACGCTAGTTCCGGCCCAGTATATATATGACAGACCAGCGACTTTCTCCGTCATTTTTCATTTCATTTCTCTTCGGTCCGCGGCTGGGGTTTCGGAGGAGACAAAACCATGTTGTTGAACAACAAATCCATGAAGTTTCTGACTTTATATCACCGATCAATCGTCCTATAACATCCTTCGATCCAGTGAATCAAGGTTAGATCTTTAGAACCCTACTTTTGGGTAGATTTGGGGGTTTTCGCGTTTTTGTCCGATTCGTTCCGTTTTGTCGATTAATTCATGATGAATATGATTAATCTTGTTGGTATTCTTAGTTTCCCTACGGATTCATGGTATATTTCGTGATTTTTACGGAATCGAGAGGGTTTGGTTGTGGTCCGCCCTCGTTGTTGTTTATATACGAATATACATGAATCGTAGGCGGGTTTTCGGGTGTATTCCAATTCCGTATTCATTTAGAAATGGTTGTGATTGTATTCTTCGAATCGTTAGGTTCGGTTTCATTGGTTCCTAGCGTTCGTCGGTGACTTTCCTTTCCGTTCGTCGCGTCGTCAATAATTCAAGGCAAGTATTCTTGGAAACCCTTATGCTTAACGTGAAATGGTAATGTATATTGTGTGTGCTTTGCTCACCTCGGGAGGGTCCGACGGGGCCTCGAGGGAATCTAGGGCTTCATCCTGGATTCATGAGTTTGATTCGCTAGCCAGCTCGGGAGGGTACTTAGAGGCCTCGAGTGGGATTCGTGGCTTCGTCCCGGTCCTAGGTGACGTGTGGTGCTTGGTTTGTTTTATGAATGTGGCCAGCTCGGGAGGGTCCTTAGAGGCCTCGAGTGGGATTCGTGGCTTCGTCCCGGTCCTAGGCAAATTAATTGTGACTTTGTTTAGGAAAAGACATGTCTAGTTTTGGTTTTTGAAATGATATTGGTGCATGTACTATGAAATGTGTAAGCGATTGGTTTGCCTTGATTACTTGTACTAGCGTAATTGCTAACCCCTTTGGGGACCCGTTGTCGGGGAAATTCTTATTATGGATTTCAGGTTATATTCAAAGATTTGAGCGGCTACTGGGATGGTACGAGGATGTCGGCCAAGGTTGTTGACATGTGCAATTGAGTATTGTTATTTCCTACTGTCTCTTTTGATGTGGGTGTTTTCCAAATTGTAAACTTATAGATTGTACTCGCGAGTACTTAGGCTTTTCCTTTCGGATTGTGTTTGGACTTTGTTGGAGTTACTGTATTTGTGGGTTGATGTTATTATGCCGGTTGTACCGGACGTGTTGTTTTATGTTCTTGTTGTTAACAATTGTTTCCTTGCTAACCAAGACGGTTAGTCGAGAGGTGTTTTCTTGTGTTAGCCTGGTGGATCCCAGGTAGGGGTCCACGGCGCTGTAATACATCTTGAATATCTTGGGGGTGTTACAGAGAGGGTCAACTCGAACACCTTTTAATTGAGCCATGTCCCGGGTACGACTCCCTGACAGTGAAGGATTATTTCCAGGTCAATGTGTGGCAGCATTGCTGCTCGATGAGTTAGCATTATTCCTCGCGTTCGCACGAGTATTCATTCGAGCTCCTGGGTTTCGGCCCGCACCGCGACCTCTTCTCCTGTGTCCTCTGCCAGCTCGATCCATACTGAAGGTAGGAACCACATGGTAATTATAGATCCCGCATGAATATCACATTATAATGAAGTTATGAAATGATAACAATGAGCATACACGCTCTAACACAATGATCGCATGAAGGATCAACTGAGGTGACATGGTTATCTGATGAAGTTTTGAAATGATTACCTTGAATAAGTTGACAAGATTAATGAAAAGATCCACAAGATCAACAACTGAGTGATGAAATGAACTTAGTGATTAATGAGTTAACATGATCGACATAATCAAAATGAAAATGATGATTGAGGATTGTTGACTGATGAATGATGAATGAGTGATTCTTATTACCAGAAATCATACCATGGCGTCAGAAATCTTACAGTTCTTTCAGTCTGAGGGGCTTGGCGCTTGCACAGGTCACACGTGACGCGAAAGTCCAATGATACTAGTCTGATGAACGATGACTTCAAATGAGACATGACTCGGAAGGTAGTATTCAAAACCACGCTCCGATACCAACTCTGTAACACCCCAAACTAGGCGGATATTATAGTGTCGTGGACCCCCGGCTGGGACCCACCAAGCGAATGAAAATTAATGAATTTCACAATACAAATGTAGTACCGAACCACATTACATCATCAATTACTCCAATGAGGAGTTTCAAATACAACACACCCAGGGAACACTGAATACATATATATTTTATCTCAAGATAAAATATACAACACTGAACAATCGACAATCCAAAAGGAAGTGCAGCGGAAAATACATAACAAGGAAACATGAACGAAATGGAGAGACTGAGACCCCCTACTAGTATCACTGGTACTCCTCGCCGTCAGCATTCTCTTCCCGTGTTTTTGCCTTGCCATGACCTAAAAACAATATCCCAAATGGGGTCAGTTATATAGAACAACAATCCTCAATAGTTGAACAATATACAACAATCTCATGATTGAATTAAGAAATATAGTTGAATGATGGGCATCATAGTACGCCCGAATGGAATGTATAAGTGCACAAGTAGCCAAGTGTCCGGAGTCCCACATATGCACCCGCAACTTGGCCTAATTAGTCTCATGGAGGTACTTTACCGTGTGCACAGTCCAAATTTGTCCGGAGTCCCGCTTATACACATGACCATAGTGTGCCCGACTAAAAATTCCACACATACGCCACCCGGTAACGCAATACAATCCCATAAGGTCACAAGACTAAAAGTGACCAATATGAGAGATAATGAATAAAATCCGACAAGGATAAAGAACGAATCACCGAGATGAAATAATGATACAACGGGTGATAGCTTCAATGAAATGATTTGGA
The DNA here is from genome assembly GCA_033398695.1 of Orobanche coerulescens. Classification (NCBI taxonomy): domain Eukaryota; kingdom Viridiplantae; phylum Streptophyta; class Magnoliopsida; order Lamiales; family Orobanchaceae; genus Orobanche; species Orobanche coerulescens. The sequence goes on from CM065807.1 coordinate 97,354,257, forward strand.
ATCGTCCTTCCTTGTGAGTTGCATGATTAGCTGATAATTACAAGTTTCGACATGAATGATATATTATGAGTGAATTACATGTATGAATGAACAACAACGTAAGGAATGAATATCCCTTTAACCGAGTAAGAATGAACTTACTCAACACCGGTGATGAAATGTCTTCTCACGAACAAATGTCTCTAATGGAGAGTACCGGTTGCTCGAACAACCTTGAACAACATAATTACCAACAAACGCTCAATATACGCATTAAGCACGATTATCACCAACTTAAAAGTCGTTACAACAATAACTGAAACTCATTGGGGCATTCTAACGGATACGTTGCAAACATTCTCCCGTTGGTTACAACTATCCCCCAAAAATATATCAAAAACCAACCTCCAAAAGTAAATTAATCCAACAAAATTCATTAATGACATCAATGATCCAATAGAAAACCGCAACTCAAGGTTACTACAACATCAATCGGAAACCCCCAATATATCCAAAGTCAAACCCCAAGGGTTCTTGAATAATTCCCCAAATATTCATCAAATCCGCAATATACACCAATAAATCCGTAGGAATACATGTATTCAAGGTAGATAATCCATATCTAGCATGTTTCAACATCATAGCAAGCTCACACGAAGAAATCGGAAGGAAAATACTCGAACTCTGGAATTCTAGATTTAAGAAAAGATCTCTCCAAATCGCCTGAAATCGCCCGAAAACGCTGAAAGGATGAAGTGAGATGAAAAATGACGAAACTGGACTGAACTGTCCAATTTATACCTGAGCCAGCTAGGGCACGCTAACCCCTGATGCTTAGCGTGTGCTAGCGGGCACACCGGTTAGTCCAGTACCCACTGCGTGCATCGTTAGTGTACGCTACGTACTTGGTAGCGTGCGCTAACGCATCCTCCTTAGCGTACGTTTACCTTGTGTTAGCGTGCGCTACCTGAAAGTTGATGTCCTGTAACTGGAGTCCAAAACATACTGTCTTCTGGCCTGATTGAGCCTTAGTGCGCGCTACCCTATTATTAGCGTGCGTTACCAACTAACCCTTGCGTACGTAATGCACACTCTTAGCGTACGCTACGAATTATTTCAACTCAGTCGAGTACCCACTGGATTATCTGTTTCAATACGCTAGCACGCGCTGATGGATCCCGATAGCGTGCGCTACACACATCATTAACGTACGTTATACTCCAATTGTAACGTGCGTTATGAATCTCACTAGTCCAGTCCAGTGCCTTCTGGACTGTCTGACCAATTGCATTAGCGTGTGCTAATACTAAGAGGTTAGCGTGCGCTATCTGTACTCAATTACCGTGCGCTAAAAAGAGTACGTAGCATGCGCTGCTCCTCACGCACAGTCCACCACAAAAATGACGATGAAGATAAACTCGGCTCAAATCTCAAACAAGGTAGAAAGACGAATGATAACTGATCCAGGATTCTAAGTACGTCAAATAGTGAACACGATGAACAAACATGAATGATGAATGATTATTACTAAGTGAAATATTAATGAATGAAAATTAACTAAATGATAATGAACGAATTTACAATCGGGTATTACAACCACCTTGCCAAGTGATTCACCAATTAGTTAATGTTCGCCAAATGAGAAAAAGTGTTTAATTTTTTGCTGGGTTTGTGGTATAATCAGGTATTGGGTCTCAAAAGTGGGGTTTTGGCTTAAGCTACTGCAGAGTGTGTTTTTTGGTGTATAAGTGAGAGGTAAGTGAAAAGAACAAAAACTGAAGTGGCGTTTTGGCTTATGTTACTGCACCTTGTACTCTAAGTAAGCAAGATAGTCACGAAGCGAAACAAACGTTGACAAAACAAGCTACTCATGAAGCGAAACAAAGCTTACAAGGGGCATATTTTAGTCGGCTCGCCCAGGGCATCCGGAAACTCAGGAGCGGCCCTGTAGATATCCCAGAAATACAGTCACTTTTACAGTAGCTGTTGGAAAAGTATTAACACAAAAATAATGCTCAACACCATTTTCCAGTTGCTATTGGATATGTTGTAACATAAAAATAATGTTCAGCACCATTTTGCAGTTGCTATTGGAGATGCTCTAAGTTAGTACCATTTTAATATTCGAAATTTAATAAAATTATCCAAATATCCATTATTTGTTAAAGTGCAAAGCAAGTATTACTCCGTCGAGAGTATACTTTCAAAACATAATTTTATCTTAATAAAATAGTTTACTTTCAAAATAAAACCTTAATTGATAATTAAAATTTAGATAATATCCTTTATAATCAATATTCATAATATTTGTTAATATAAATCATAATTTTTAAATAGAAGAGTTTATATTACTAGTGTTTTACAAAATAAAACGATCCGAATCCGAAACAGGGACGGAAATTGAGTTCGAGTAGAAGTGGTGGTGTGTTATATCCTAATTAACAAATAATGAAACGAAAAAAAGAAATCCAGTTAATAAATATGAACCTGAATACTTTTAGCAATATACACACACATATATATATATACCAAGGAAAGCTATTCATCTATATTATATACACACACACACACACACATATATATATATATATATATATATATATATATATATATAGAGAGAGAGAGAGAGAGAGATATTTGTTCCGGGAATTATTATTCCCGTGATGTGTCTTACCTAATACTGGTTGTAGATACATAGATGGAAGGTTCTAGATCCTTCTAGAGGTAATAGGATCCTATTAGATGTCTTACCTTATCTAGGAATCCTATGTATGGAAGGACTCCCATTGTAATGCCTATATAAAGGCCCCTCTATCAGTGTTATGAATACAATTGATTGACTCTATTTACAGTCTTTTTACTTTCTCCTGAAACACGTTATCAGCATGTAATTTACCACTGAAAAAAAAATCGTCCAAAATTAACAAAAAAAAAGAAACTAGAAAAGTTGGATCTTCTAAACCCTAGCCGCCAACCACCTTCTTCAAGCCTCGCCACCACCGGCCATCAACCCTAGCTGAGTGCCTCGCCCAGCCGCCGCCCTCGTCGGAATTCAAATCAGACCCTTCACCTCAGATCGACATCATCAAAGCAACACCATCTTATGCTCCAGATTGAACCCGAAGCAGCATGACCCATCAAATTCCAACCAGTTCATGTACGGTCGTCCTCCAGCCCGGGAACTACGACCCTAACCTCACCGACGATCAGCTCCTATTCCGACCTCCAAGTCGGATGCCATCCACGGCCATTTCGCCTGCCAGTGCAGACACCAGGTCGCACCAAGCCGTCCGCCTCACGCTAGATCGGCCCGCGTTTCTGAAACCAGCCCGCGTCCAGGAAGTCTATCCCGACCCGAAAACGATCCAATTGCAGTGCGGCCCGGTTTCCAGTACCCGCTTCACCAAATCATATTTTTTCCTCCGAATGCGAAGTAAGAAAAAGAATCAGATCTTTCCAGTAAGAACTACAAGTTCAATAGTGGAGACGTGAAAAACAAGAGACGAGAATTTCCGCACATAAATTTTCTACACAGCACATTCGTACTAAAAACATGTTTCCCGATTCGTTAACCGTCGGATCGATGTGAAATTTTGACAGCAACGTCCCAACACAAATATTTGTATATTCAACGGTGAAGATCGGATTCCAATTAATATTGATTACTGAATCTTCTGCCGAACAGAAGCAGGTTTTTATAAGGAAATTTGGAGATCCGACCTCATCCAATACCAAATTGCTGCACCGCCGTGCCCGAGGCCTTTTTCCGCCGATTATCGAGCCCAGTAGCCCTTTCCGAGCATTTCTCAACTCTCCATCTTTTTATAATTAATGATTCATTTGTTCATTAATTTGTACACTTATGAATCTTACCATGTTTATATTTTACGTGTATATAGGAAAATACGTCGCTCATGATGATGTGCACGCTATGGAGAGAAGCCATATTTATTATCCCATTCAAGGATCAAAGTAAATATGGAACCAAATACCACGAAAATATGTTGCTCATATGGAGAGAAGCTCCCGTTCAAGGATCAAAGCAAATACGGAACCAAGTACCCACATAAGATTTTATTAAAGTTCCCGTTTTTTAATTCCTCTCTTTTGGGAATTTTTTTGGGGAATTGGGTATTTGGGTTCTTTATCTCCCACGCTACTTTGCGGTGGATGAGACTATGAGAGGTGGTATCACTCTTGTATGTCGAAGTAAACTGTGTGACGGTCCTGGGGGAGTCACGGATAATTGTTGAAAGTCGATATTTGTGGTTGTTGCATACACCACGTTTTGGGTGCGATTTGACGTCGCCGTTTTGTCGATTTTAAACCAACAATTGATAAAAAATGAACATTGTCGGTAATGGTAAAGTTATGACTTGTTCATGATTAGTCACGAATTTGTGACGTACAAATGGGACAAACAGCGATTACGACGGATATGTCGTGGTTAAAATCGATTTGTGACGGATTTGCACGATGAATTGAGCGACCACCACGTTGGTCTTGACCCAATCCCATACTTGGAAAACTCCATCTTTCATCCTATTAAAATAAAATATTGCATGTGGGTGTAGTCATGTACCGTCTCCTTGCAATATGATATATGAAAGAATGTACGAGTAATTCTCATGAATTTTAACATGTAAAGCAATGGAATATTGCGGTAAATACATGAATTCATTGACCTCGATTATAGTTCGTATGACTATAGGTCCGAATACTTTTCCGAGTATTTGTAAAGGCATGTGCCTTATACATTTGACTATGTTTAGTCGATCTTATTGCATGGTCAAGACAAGTTGGTTATGGTATATTCATTATGTCTCATGGTTCAAAATGCTTAATTATGATGCACCGCGTTGCATCCATATAACATGGCTATTATGACGTATACTTGCAAATTGAGAATTAAAATTCTTGGTTGATTTGATGCAGTTTTTGGTATGCGTTGTACGCTAACATCTTTCAAATGTTGAAAAACAGTTTCCTTGGGGAAGCCCAAAATACGCACCCTTATAAGAAGATCGAGCGTGTGCATGGTAGTGTTACACCATGCTTGTGTCGTAATTTTGCCCCTTAGGCATGTAATCTTGCCATGTTATGCACTCAATATGATAGATCATTTTGATCGTATCTGGTATAAAATCTCTATGTTGTTAGAGTGTTCGCTATGCTCATGTTTGTAAAATTTTGCAAGCGAAATTGAGTACATATTAAGCTATTTCTAAGGAACGCAATATTTTTGGATTTCGCATTATAAATCCATTGTGACTATGATGAGTAGGTCATCACAATCAATGAGCGGTATGATGCTCAAGTTGTTGAATGCTGAATGGCGTTTTCTAGTCACATATGTTCCGTAGCAATTGAACCATGTTATGACTCGATGATATATATATATATGCCAAAGTGTATCACTCATAGCATCTCATTGTGATTTGTGAGAATAAAATCTTATGCATCACTTGTATTGGATGTGTGAAAAGAAAAATATTCATGAGTCAATATGGTCCGGCTTGCATCGGTTTTGGTAACCAAAAGATGTATTGGGACATTGACACATTTAGGCTTTAATAGTCCGGAGTTTGGACAGTTTGATGATCCATATACCACGGTATTGTCATGGACATCATTCTCTTCGAACAAAAAAACTAGTTGGATCAAAGACACCAAAGTACGTTGGTGGAGTCATGAGCAGGGCTCATGACCAATGATGATATTTATGTCATCCGCATCTTGTTTTCATAAACATGTGTGATGCCAAAGACCCCTCAATTATCCTTCTTAGCCATGTTCATTGGTTAAAGCCTATTCTTTTTCACGATTTATGACACCCTCCTATGCTAAAGAGAATAATGTAGCGACTCACATAAGCATGGTGCTGAGTCCTCCCTTTTCACCGAGTTCTTATACATACATGATCATAAGTTTTAGCCTGGGTGACTTATGATGCTATGATGGTGTTCACAAATGGTCGTACTCAAGTAATAACATTTATATGTTATGTGGTTCCTTTGACAATGATTCATAAGTTAATGAAACCTGAGTTTATGGTTGTCCAACTTGCGGACCAGTCATTTTAAGGGTCGGTTCACCCACTTTTAGACCAAGTCTTAAAGTAAAATTTTAACAAATACTTCCTAACATCCAAGGCTACCTTCTCACAAATTTTGGTGCCATTTGGAGACTTGGAAGGAGGTGAACCACTTAAATGAAGTTTTCACATACCACCAGCCGTCCTAACGACTAGTTCTATGTCATTTCGACCAGTTTTTGACCACAAGGTTGATGGTTTTGGAATCCTAAACACCCGTTTATACATGCTCATGAAATTTTGAGGTGTTAGGGGCTAGTTAAGGGAGTGAACTCTTCAATAAAGCACTAGAGGTTCGATAAAACCAACGGCCTATCATTGGTTCAATCGTTTCTTTATGTTCGATCCCAGTGGTGCATGGTGGCGGTTTTGTTGGATTTTCAAGATCAGTAGCTACGGTTATGTAGCATAGGTCAACATGTCATATTCACCTATACCTGTCATCATTCAAATGCTTAGTTACGAGTGTAACAGTATGCATTTTGTTAACTTGATTGTGTTAACAATGAAAACCTTTATCGTCCACATGTTCATGTGCCAAAAGTGCGTCACCACAACGCATTATGACGGGTTATAAATGATGAATATGACATGCGCTTTCACTCATAGTCCACTTAAAATATTCCTTGGCAGACGATCTCGTAAGTCACTTTGATGAGCCAGTCTTCCCGTCGTTAGGGGGAGATGCGAACGATCATGTTGGAGTAGAACGAATTGGAATTGTCGTAGTTTGTCCCTACTGTGCCTCACCAAGTTCCCTAAAGTGACGAGATTAAATACATGCTGCAAACATGTCTGCAAGCATTGTGTCCGGTCATGGACGTTCATCACCTATAAATGGTGATATGGTAACACCACAAATTGTGGTAGATGGTGTTACTAGGCCGTGGATCTCATAGAGTATTGGGATGCCACTTGGTTTGATAAATACTCTCGCTAAGAATGTATGCGAGTTTGGTACATGAAACTTGATCATATGATCAAATGAACTCATCCGTCTCATGTGATTCTGGATTATAGTCATCATTGGGGGACGTCTCAATGAATGCCAATCCATAAAGAGTACTCTATGAATAAAGCCGGTTCATGAGGACGTGGAATGTGAGTTTAATCGAACCATACTTCGTTGAAAATCTACAACGTTGTAGCCTTGGCCTAAAATGGAAACATATGCGATTTCAGTATAAACAAAGTGATAGCCCTTTGTTGAAGTGGTGCCGACACTCCAAAGATAAGATCTATCCGTATACTTTGTCAAAACGAGTGAGAGAAGGAGTTAAACTCACCTCATGGTGCGAGGTTTCTCATGAACGCACTGGAATCGACTACGATGACACGAAACTAAGTTGTGCTATCGTAATGGATGTTATAGCATCCACTATCTTTTCAGTTAGATAGTTTCCCAAAAACTGACGTGCAACTTGTGGTTAAATCTTATCTTAGTGGGGAACTAAGTTAAGTGATGGAAGGATCTCGTGGTGGATCAGACTGAAATCAAGTGGCTCCTGACCAGGAAGCGCGTCGACAAGTGATTGTCGGGAATGCATACTAAGTATATACTTGATTTGGAAGAGATATGAAGCTTTTGCGTGTAAAACTAAGGGTTTATAGTGATGTACTCTTGTGAGACTAAGATATTCCGCTAAATCCAAAGTTTAGAATGAAAGGATCTTGGGACACTTGATGATGCGTATTCATCAATCGGTTGAAGACAATCTAAGGGACGAATTACCTAAGAGATGATAAAGTAATGCCTATATGATTCCCGATGATTAGTCGAAGTCATAATAAGACTTGGCTCACTTAAATGATGATGCAGTCTTAAGAGAAAAGTACGGTATTATGTACTCATGTTTGACTCGATGTACTCATTCGTAATAATCCGGTAAAGCCACTGTGACGATGGCCTAGGTTGCGCTCACACGATGTCTGTGATTGACAAGAAGCTTGAAGCTCGCTCTATCTCGATAAAAAGGACACTTGAAAACTGATATCCGAATATACCCAGAATGTGTTGTTCTATCTCCCATATGACCTACAAGGCAGCTCACTTGACGGAAAATGGTGAAATTGGTGCCATTGGAAAGGTTTGTGTCTACTTTCCAAGGAAACCAACCATTTGATCACATCCATCATGTTGAGTGACATATGACTATTGTTGCAAAATAGGACAAGATATGTCCAGTAATTTGCTGAGTCAACTTCGATAGAGCTTTGTGATCTGCTCAGGTCGATCTAGGTTACGTACTGTATGTGAATGAAAAGCTATGGGTGTCTAGTTTTCATAAGTTCTTACAGTTTCGTTGATACCTATTGAATCGAAGAAGTTATGACTGAATTAGTGCATGGAGGTCAAGACTTTAGAAAACTTGATAAAGTCTATAGCAACTCTGCACTTTGGATGTGTCGCGCTCCTTTTGTCCTTAGACCAAGGTGTAATACCCAGTTGTAATTCAGTAATTATCACTCAGTAATTATCATTCAGTATTTATCATTCAGTCATATCACTCAGTAATTTCACTCATTATTGATCATTTGTCACTCATATTCAATCATGGTATTCATCATTTAGAGTAATTGTATCGTGTAACAATCGTCATTCATCACTATTATAATTGGAGAATCGTGCGGTGTTTACCATCTTTGTCATTTCTTAGTGTGCTGTGTGTGAGGAGTAGTGCACGCTACATACTCTTTTTAGCGTGCGCTAATTGAGTACTGGTAGCGCATGCCACCTCTCAACACTAGCGCACGCTAGTGTAGTTGAGCAGGCAGTCCAGAAGGCACTGGACTGCAGTTGGGATTATAGGTAGCGCACGCTACGAATGGTAAGTAGCGCGCGCTAGTGATCCGAAGTAGCGCACGCTATGCAGTCGGTGTAGCGCACGCTAAGGTCGGATCAGGTTGAGTCCAGTGGCTACTGGACTGATTTGAATTTATTCCTAGCGCACGCTATGAGTGATTTTTAGCGTACGCAATCTATATTATAGCGCACGCTAATAGTTGGTTGTAGCGCACGCTATCGAGATCAGATCAGAGGACAGGAAGTTTCTGGATTCCAATACTGGGCATCAAATTATTCGTTAGCGCACGCTAACTATGAGCATTTACGTACGCTAGTAGTGTGGACGTAGCGCACGCTACAAAAGGTACGTAGCGCGCGCTACCGTGTTCGGACAGTGGGTACTGGACTACCCAAATTACTCGTTAGCGCACGCTACGCACAAGGGCTAGCGCACGCTAACCTGGACTGACTATAAATTGGACAGTTTAGTCAGATTTCGTCATTTATTCATCTCATTTCACTCCTTCGGTAATTTTGGGCGATTTCGAGCGATTCGGAGAGGATTCTTCGAGGTGTAATCATCAATCATCATCTTCAAGCTCATCTTTCGGATTAATCATCATTTCATCATCTTCATCGCATCGAATCAAAGGTATTAATCTCTTGGATCTAGAATTTCGGATTTTTGGGTTTTTCCTTCTGATTTCTTCGTGTAAGCTTGGATTATCATTGGAATATGTTAGATATGGATTATCTACCTCGGATAAGTATATTCTTACGGATTTAATGGTTATTTTCGGAATTATTTCAAGAACCCTTGGGGTTGACTTCGGTTATTTTGGGGATTTCCGATTGTCGTTATTATAAACTTGAATTGTGGACTTCTATGAGATTATTGATGTCATTGATAATGTTGTGCTGGTTTGAATCAATCATTTTGGAGTTGGTTCGATAATTTGGGTTTGGTTTTAACCAATGGGTATCTCAACGTTTTCGTTAGAGTACATCTACGAGTTCAGATATTGTTGTATCGACGTTTGGGTCGGTTATGATCGTATTTGATTCGTGTATTGATCGGTTGTTGGTAATTATTGTTGTTCAAGGTTGTTCGAGCGACCGACATTTCATTTAGGACGTTGTTCGTGGAAGGACATTATCATCGGTATTGAGTAAGTTAATTCTTACTCGGTTAAAAGGATATTCATTCCTTTTGTTGTTGTTCATTCATAATCGTGACTCATTCATCATTGTATTAACCGTATCAAAACTTGTCATTGTCAATTAATCACCTCAGTCATAAGGAACGACGGTTCCAACCATTTCATTGAGCTGTCATTCATTTCACCGTCATTTCATCTGGGTGAGTCATTATTCATTTTCGTTGTCACTTTTGTTATATCGTGGCATTCCGGGTCACACTGGCGTGCCGGTTGGTATGTGTATGATTTTCATGTCGGGCACATTATAGTCGTGTGTTGGTTGGTGGCCTCACATTGGACTGTGCACACGAGTTGATGGCTTCGTGAGATCCGACAGGTACAAGACCACACGGGTATTCGATCGATACTCGTTGGTGGCTTGTGCACGGACACATTTCCATCCCGGACGTAGTGTGGCGCCATTCCTTTGAGCCGTATCATTTGTTGATTCATATAGCATGTTTGATTGCGTATATTTCGACAGGATATTGTATAATTGCGGATAACTCATGATTGTGTATTTTCAACTCTTGAGGATTGTTGTTCTCAGAAATTCCCGTTGGGGATACTGCTTTTTGTGTCATGGCAAGGCTAAAGCACGGAGAGCACGGTGACGGCGAGGAGTCCTGATACTAGAAGGGGCCCTCAATTGCTCACCATTTATTCACCATTTATGTTTCCTTTATTTATTCCACGCAGACATTCCGTTTGAATACTCATTTCATTCAGTGTTGTGTATTTTATCGTCACATAAAATACACATGTATTCTATTTTATCCTGGGTGTGTTGTATGAAACTCCTAATCGGAGTAATTGAGGTTGTAATGTGGTTCGGTACTACATTTTACCCTGTGTAATTTATCCGTTTTCATTCGCCTGGTGGGTCCCAGTCGGGGGTCCACGGCACTGTAATATCCGCCTAGTTTGGGGTGTTACAGAGTTGGTATCGGAGCGTGGTTTTGAATACTACCCTCCAAGTCATGTATCATTTGAAATCATCGTCATCGGACTAGTATCATTGGACTTTCGCGTCACGTGTGACCTGTGCAAATGCCGAGCCAATCAGACCAAGAACTGTAAGATTTCTAATGCCATGGTATAACTTCTGGCATTAATCATTCATTCATAATTCATCGGTTAACAATCCTCAATCATCATTGTCATTTTTACCAAGACGGTCAGGTTAACTCATTAATCACTCAATTCATTTCGTTATTCAGTTGTTGATCAGGAAGATCAAATCATTAATCTTGTTAACTCATTCAAGATAATCATTTCAGTAACTTCATCAGATAATCATGTCACGTCAATTAATCATTCATGTAATCGCTGTATTTGAACGCGTATGCTCGTTTTCATCATTTCATAATATAATCATAATGTGATACTCATGCGAGACATATAATCATCATATGACTTTCCACTTCAGTATGGAAAGGGCTGGTAGAGGACGTGGAGGACGAGGCCGTGGAGCGGGCCGAATCCCGAGAACTCGTGTGAATACACATGCAAACGCGAGGAATAATGCTAATTCATCGAGCAGCGACGCTGCCACTCATTCACCTGGACGCGATCATTCACTATCGGGGAGTCGTACCCGGGACACGGCTCAGTCAGAGGGTGTCCGGGTTGACCCACTCGCTTTTATGCAGGGAATGATGGCCCAAATGACACAGATGGCTCAGTTGATGGAGACGATGCATAACTCCGTCAATCAAAATCAGCAGGCTCCTCCGCCGCCACCTCAGAGGCAAGAGAGGCATGTGAGTAATATCATCGGCGATATCTCTCGCCAGAGGCCACCTACTTTCGAGGGCTCGTCTGAGCCGGCAGATATCATTCATTAGCTCGAGCATTTCGAGAAGTTGTTTGCTATGGTAGAGTGTCCCGAAGGACACAAAGTTTCTGTTGCGGCTTACTACCTGGGTAAGAGCGCACATTCTTGGTGGTTGTCGTTGAAGCCCACCGAAGGATCTTGTACTTGGGATCAGTTCAAGACTCTCATGATGGAGAGGTATTATCCGGCCCCACTCAGAGAGGCCAAGCTGTCAGAATTGCTCACCCCCGACCCCTCATCAGACGAGGATGTTCTCGCCATTGCCGAGAAATTTCAGGAACTTCTTCCGTTCGCCTCATCTATCATTCATTCAGAGGCGGATAAGATCAAGTATTTCAGCAAGAGGCTGAAACCCCGTATGAGACTTCAGTTACTTAATCATAATTGCACCACGTTGGCTGAATTCATCGAGAAAGCTCTCACCTACGAGCTTACTGCTAAGGAAATTTCTAAGCAGCAACCTTCGTCTGCTAGCAAGAAATCGAAGAATCGTAATCAGTCTGAAGGCGGTCAGACAACTTTCAAGAAACCCCGTGCGGGCTCTGCTTTTTCTGAGCGACCTCTTGTGTCGTCTAAACCCGCGAAATCTCAGTCGCGAGCGGCTAGTTCGGCCATCACCTGTTTCAACTGTGAGGAACAGGGTCATTTCAGCACCAAATGTCCGAAGTAGTCTGTCACGTGCCACAACTGTGGGATTGCTGGGCATAGGGCCCGTTTTTGCCGTAGGGACTCTAAACCCACTCCGGCGTCATCTCAAGCCCTGTGTCATTCGGCGGTGCGTAATCAAAGCCACTCGGTGGCTGCTCAAGACGACAGGAGCTAAAGGCGGAGCCAAGAGCTATCAGACGGGAGCATCCGGTTCGGGGGCCGGCAAGCCCCGAATTTATGAGATGAAGAAGATCGACGATCCGGAGGCCCGGATGATCTCAGGTACACTCGATATTCTATCTCAACCTGTGTGTACCCTTTTTGATACTGGTGCATCTCATTCATTCATTTCCGAGTCATGTTTGAGTAGACTACGTCTGGGTAGTGCTACTAGTTGTGAGCCTTATGTCATTGGCCTACCTGATGGTAGACGAATTGTCGGAAGTCGTGAGATTCAGAATTGTCCGATTCAGCTTCATGGTCGTGTATGGCCAGCGGACCTAATCGTAGTAGATTTGCCGAGGGACGACGTCATCTTGGGTATTGATTGGATGGATCGTCATGATGCCATCATTAGTGTCCGAAAGCGTTTGGTCACTATCATTTCAGACGATGGGGTTGAATGTGTGTTTCAGGGAGGTAATCCCGGCTGTTCTGGTAAGGTCATTAATTTGATGAAAGCAGTAAGGTTACTCAATCGGGGATGTGTCGGTTATTGGTGCTATATGGCCAAAACCGAGAAGTCATCAGTGCTGTTAACGGATATTCCGGTGGTGAGGGAATATGCCGATGTTTTTCCAGACGAGTTACCTGGTTTGCCTCCATAGAGGGATGTGGAATTCTTGATTGAGTTGGAGCCTGGTACGTCCCCGATATCGAAGGCACCATACCGAATGGCCCCGACTGAAATGCGGGAATTAAAGAACCAACTCGAGGAGTTGTTCGAGAAAGGTTATATCCGACCGAGTGCGTCCCCATGGGGAGCACCAGTGTTGTTTGTCAAGAAGAAGGATGGTTCATTCCGCTTATGCATTGATTATCGGGAGTTGAATAGGGTGACGATCAAGAATAAGTATCCCTTACCCCGTATCGATGATCTTTTGGATCAACTTCAGGGAGCTTCAGTATTTTCCAAGATCGACTTAAGGTCTGGATATCATCAGTTGCGGATCCGAGAGTCGGACATCGCGAGGACGGCGTTTCGAACACGCTATGGTCATTATGAGTTTGTGGTTATGCCGTTCGGATTGACTAATGCACCTGCGGTATTCATGGAGTTAATGAATCGGGTTTTCATCGACTTTTTGGATCAGTTTGTTGTTGTCTTCATCGATGACATTTTGATTTATTCTCGTGACCGGGAGGAACACGAGTTTCACCTTCATCAAGTGCTCGACGTGTTGAGACGAGAACAACTTTATGGGAAGTTCTCCAAATGTGAGTTCTGGATGTCCGAAGTGACTTTTCTCGGACATGTAATTTCATCAGACGGAGTTCGTGTCGACCCTCAGAAGACGGAGGCTATTCGAGATTGGCTACCTCCGAAGAACGTTAAGGAAATCCGAAGTTTTCTCGGATTAGCGGGTTATTATCGGCGGTTTGTGGAAGGATTTTCTAGAATCGCTCAACCCTTAACGAACCTTTTGCGGAAGGATAAGAAATACACGTGGTCCGACGCGTGTCAACGGAGTTTTGAGGAACTCAAGAGCCGGTTAATGTCAGCACCTGTACTTTCCTTGCCGCAGGGGACGGAAGGATTTGTGGTCTATAGTGATGCGTCCGGACAGGGTCTCGGATGTGTACTCATGCAGAACGGGAAGGTTATTGCCTATGCTTCACGGCAATTGAGACCTTACGAGGTTAATTATCCAACCCACGACCTGGAGCTAGCAGCCGTGGTGTTCGCTTTGAAAATTTGGCGTCATTATCTTTTTGGCGTTACCTGTCAGATATTCACCGATCATAAGAGTTTAAAGTATATATTTACTCAGAAGGAGTTAAATATGCTTCAGAGACGGTGGTTGGAATTAATCAAAGATTATGATATCGAGATCCTCTACCACCCGGGCAAGGCGAACGTTGTCGCCGAAGCCTTGAGTCGTAAGTCCGTTCAGGAGCAGATGCTTGCCCGTTTAACAGTTCAGAAGGAGCTTCAGCAGGAATTCCTTAGACCCGAGATCGATGTCTGGCTTCAGCGAGTTCAGGGGCAGCTTTGTATGTTAGAGATTTCATCATCACTCGAGGAGACAATTCGAGAGAATCAGGGTTCGGACCCATCATTGTTGCGCATCCGAGAGGATGTGGCTCACGGGAAAGCCCCTGGATTTGTGGTCCACGAAGATGGACTTTTGAGGTTTAAGAATCGGCTGTGCGTACCGGCGAATGACGAGTTGAAAAACTCGATTTTGAAAGAAGCTCATGCTACCCCTTATTCTGTTCATCCGGGGTCTAGCAAGATGTACAAGGACTTGAAACAAAATTACTGGTGGAGTAATATGAAGCGAGAAGTCGCCGAATTTGTTTCGAGATGCTTAACTCACAACAAGTTAAGATTGAACATCGGCCGGCAGTATGTCAAACCTCTTCCTATTCCCGAATGGAAGTGGGAAGACATTTCTATGGATTTCATCACGAGTTTGCCGACGAGTCGTCGTGGCATGAATACGATCTGGGTGATCGTGGACCGCTTAACTAAATCAGCTCATTTCCTTGAGATCAAGGAGACATGGGGTCCCGAGAGACTTGCTCAACTGTTCATCAAAGAGATAGTCAGACTGCACGGTACTCCTAAAAGTATCGTTTCCGATCGTGACGGACGATTTGTGTCTCATTTTTGGAAATCAGTTCATAGTGCTATGGGAACTCAGCTTAATCTCAGTACCGCTTTTCATCCTCAGTCCGACGGACAATCAGAGAGGACCATTCAGACATTAGAGGACATGTTGAGGGCATGCGTCCTCGATTGGAAAGACGATTGGGAAGCCCAACTACCATTGATCGAGTTCACGTATAATAATAGTTGGCATGCTTCGATCAAGATGGCACCTTACGAGGCCTTGTATGGTCGTCGTTGTCGATCTCCGTTGTGTTGGGACGACTTATCAGAATCAATCGGAACCGAGCCCGATATGCTTATAGCCGCCCGTGAGAAGGTAGCTTTGATCAAGTCGCTTGTTGACCGCCGAGTCGGCGTAAATCATATGCAGATAACCGTCGCCGACCATTAGAGTTCGAGGCTGGTGACCATGTGTTGGTCAAGGTATCCCCAGTCGTGGTATCTTCCGTTTTGGGAAGAGGGGAAAGTTGAGTCCGAGATTCATTGGACCGTTTGAGATTTTGGATCGAGTAGGCAAGTTAGATTATCGATTGGCTTTACCTCCGGCGTTGAGCCGAATTCATAATGTGTTTCATGTCTCTCAATTGCGGAAGTATGTTGCCGACCCGAGTCACATACTTCAGTTCGACGAAATCGAGATCGCCGACGATCATTCTTATGAGGAGCGTCCTATGCGAGTTTTAGAACGACGAATCAAACAGTTGAGGAATAAGACGATTCCTTTGGTTAAAATTCAGTGGTCTAGACACGGAGTCGAAGAGGCTACTTGGGAAACCGAGGATAGTATGCGGGAGAGTTATCCCGAGTTGTTTGACCCTTAGTTTCGGGGACGAAACTCTTTTAAGGGGGTTGTATGTAATACCCAGTTGTAATTCAGTAATTATCACTCAGTAATTATCATTCAGTATTTATCATTCAGTCATTATCACTCAGTAATTTCACTCATTATTGATCATTTGTCACTCATATTCAATCATGGTATTCATCATTCAGAGTAATTGTATCGTGTAACAATCGTCATTCATCACTATTATAATTGGAGAATCGTGCGGTGTTTACCATCCTTGTCATTTCTTAGTGTCTTTGTGTGTGAGGAGTAGCGCACGCTACGTACTCTTTTTAGCGTGCGCTAATTGAGTACTGGTAGCGCACGCCACCTCTCAACACTAGCGCACGCTAGTGTAGTTGAGCAGGCAGTCAAGAAGGCACTGGACTGCAGTTGGGATTATAGGTAGCGTACGCTACGAATGGTAAGTAGCGCGCGCTAGTGATCCGAAGTAGCGCACGCTATGCAGTCGGTGTAGCGCGTGCTAAGGTCGGATCAGGTTGAGTCCAGTGGCTACTGGACTGATTTGAATTTATTCCTAGCGCACGCTATGAGTGATTTTTAGCGTACGCAATCTATATTATAGCGCACGCTAATAGTTGGTTGTAGCGCACGCTATCGAGATCAGATCAGAGGACAGGAAGTTTCTGGATTCCAATACTGGGCATCAAATTATTCGTTACCGCACGCTAACTATGAGCATTTATGTACGCTAGTAGTGTGGACGTAGCGCACGCTACAAAAGGTACGTAGCGCGCGCTACCGTGTTCGGACAGTGGGTACTGGACTACCCAAATTACTCGTTAGCGCACGCTACGCACAAGGGCTAGCGCACACTAACCTGGACTGACTATAAATTGGACAGTTTAGTCAGATTTCGTCATTTATTCATCTCATTTCACTCCTTCGGTAATTTTGGGCGATTTCGAGCGATTCGGAGAGGATTCTTCGAGGTGTAATCATCAATCATCATCTTCAAGCTCATCTTTCGGAGTAATCATCATTTCATCATCTTCATCGCATCGAATCAAAGGTATTAATCTCTTGGATCTAGAATTTCGGATTTTTGGGTTTTTCCTTCCGATTTCTTCGTGTAAGCTTGGATTATCATTGGAATATGTTAGATATGGATTACCTTGGATAAGTATATTCTTACGGATTTAATGGTTATTTTCGGAATTATTTCAAGAACCCTTGGGGTTGACTTCGGTTATTTTGGGGATTTCCGATTGTCGTTATTATAAACTTGAATTGTGGACTTCTATGAGATTATTGATGTCATTGATAATGTTGTGCTGGTTTGAATCAATCATTTTGGAGTTGGTTCGATAATTTGGGTTTGGTTTTAACCAACGGGTATCTCAACGTTTTCGTTAGAGTACATCTACGAGTTCGGATATTGTTGTATCGACGTTTGGGTCGATTATGATCGTATTTGATTCGTGTATTGATCGGTTGTTGGTAATTATTGTTGTTCAAGGTTGTTCGAGCGACCGACATTTCATTTAGGACGTTGTTCGTGGAAGGACATTATCATCGGTATTGAGTAAGTTAATTCTTACTCGGTTAAAAGGATATTCATTCCTTTTGTTGTTGTTCATTCATAATCGTGACTCATTCATCATTGTATTAACCGTATCAAAACTTGTCATTGTCAATTAATCACCTCAGTCATAAGGAACGACGGTTCCAACCATTTGATTGAGCTGTCATTCATTTCACCGTCATTTCATCTGGGTGAGTCATTATTCATTTTCGTTGTCACTTTTGTTATATCGTGGCATTCCGGGTCACACTGGCGTGCCGGATGGTATGTGTAGGATTTTCATGTCGGGCACATTATAGTCGTGTGTTGGTTGGTGGCCTCACATTGGACTGTGCACACGAGTTGATGGCTTCGTGAGACTGCTTAGGTACAAGACCACACGGGTATTCGATCGATACTCGTTGGTGGCTTGTGCACGGACACATTTCCATCCCGGACGTAGTGTGGCGCCATTCCTTTGAGCCGTATCATTTGTTGATTCATATAGCATGTTTGATTGCGTATGTTTGTGTGGATATTGTATAATTGCGGATAACTCATGATTGTGTATTTTCAACTCTTGAGGATTGTTGTTCTGTGTAGCTGACCCCGTTGGGGGATACTGTTTTTCAGGTCATGGCAAGGCTAAAGCACGGGGAGAGCACGGTGACGGCGAGGAGTCCCAGTGATACTAGAAGGGGGCCCCAGTCTGTTCAGTCATTTATTCAGTCATTTATGTTTCCTTTATTTATTCCGCTGCAGACATTCCGTTTGAATACTCATTTCATTCAGTGTTGTGTATTTTATCGTCATATAAAATACACATGTATTCTATTTTATCCTGGGTGTGTTGTATGAAACTCCTAATCGGAGTAATTGAGGTTGTAATGTGGTTCGGTACTACATTTTACCCTGTGTAATTCATCCGTTTTTATTCGCCTGGTGGGTCCCAGTCGGGGGTCCACGGCACTGTAATATCCGCCTAGTTTGGGGTGTTACACAAGGTTTGTTTTTCCCATTGGGTTTTCACTTGGTAAGGTTTTTATCGAGGTGACCTATGAGAACATCCATACAATGATGCGTTGTACTTATGTTCAACTTAGACCAAGAGGTATTTTTCCCACTGGGTTTTTCCTTGGTATAGTGGTGAGGGCAACTTGGCATCCGACTCCTATGATTTGAGGTACTCATCAAGGGGAGTCGTTATGTATACATCAGGGGGAGTATACATGACATGTTATGTTGGTGCGTTGCAATCTTTTCCTCATCAAACCTTTATTTTTCTCATTGGGGTTTTGTTTTGGCTTGGAATAGGTTTTTACGAAGGCAACATCTTCTGCACCATTGTTGTATTAGTGCTCGACACAGGGGGAGTGTTCCGGGAATTATTATTCCCGTAATATTTCTTACCTAATACTGGTTGTAGATACATAGATGGAAGGTTCTAGATCCTTCTAGAGGTAATAGGATCCTATTAGATGTCTTACCTTATCTAGGAATCCTATGTATGGAAGGACTCGCATTGTAATGCCTATATAAAGGCCCCTCTATCAGTGTTATGAATACAATTGATTGACTCTATTTACAGTCTTTTTAGTTTCTCCTGAAATAATATTTATATATCTGAACCTGAATACTTTTAGCAATATATACTTTATTTTTTTGGCAGAAGATAAGATGGCCCTGGTGGAAATATAAGATAAAATGGAGGAAATAGGCTGTTTTGAGCAGCCCATTTGAGAGGAAATTTTGAGTGGGCTCGACTACGAGTTAAAGTCGGAACTTAGTTGGAATACGTAGTACTCCGTACGAGGATTCAAATGTTTGGAATTCGTGAACCTTCGACTTGAGGAGTTAGTAGGGATGTGCTTGTGACATGAAGATTTTCATTAGAGTAGTTCAACCCTATAAATCGAAAGGTGGGGGTCAACCTCGACGTGCATCTTGTCGGGCAAGTAGCAGGTCCTACTGAATACCAGGATAGAGTTCTTTCTCCCGTTAGTGAGCGGGTTAATTGTCCTATGCGGTTATTGGCAGATGAGATCATAAGTCTTTGGCCAAAGCATTAGAGCTAGTTGTATTGGATACACGAGAGCTCGATGATCTCAATTTGCATTAACGCATGCATAGCGTCAAGTACAGTTAGGGTTTGACTGACCGTGACCCTATAACTTGATCGGGATATTTGAAAGAAGGGTTTAAACGTATACTGGTATTCACGACAGAATGGTTCTTGAATGATCCCAATCATTCGTTCTCAGTTGGGGTACAGTGTAGGCCGCTAGGCTGGCTAGGTGGTGCTACTACTCTTTGGTTCCTCCCATTGCTGACTGAGATGAACCTACCGAGTCGCACAATAGGATTGACGACGGAATGAATCGAGCTTATTCTCTCATTATGAATATTAGATATTGGATATCTAATTAATTGGGACATTGGATGTCTAAATTGATTTATTGGATAAATTAATTTACGGCCAAATGAATTAAATAAATTACTGGGTGATTAATTTAATTCATAAATATAATTATTTCTTGGAGAAATTAATTATGTTGTTATGTATTTGATATGATTAATTAATTGGATTAATTAATTAATATAAATATATCAAAACGGAATCAGAGTTTATCTGTTTGAACTCACGGGAGTCCGAAACGGACCAAACTCATATTCCCCTTCTATATGGCTTCCCCCCCCCCTCACCTAACCCCTCATGGTCTTTGTCTCCATTTTATAATGGAAGACAAAAAGACTTTAAGAGATATGGTATCTCTTATTATATGAATAAAGGGGATTTGATGGGTGGTTGGTATTGAATAAAAGATGAAGACTTCTCTTTTCTACTCACCCATTCCATACGTGAATAGCTGGAGAGTCAAAGAAAAAGAGTTGCCTTTTATAGTCTTCACTTTTCTTCCTTTTCTTCTTGATTTGTTCTTAGAGAAACATCAAGAGATAAAATTGAGAGATATATATTTAAACACTTAGAGTGTTATAATTAAAGTTTCATCACTTGATTCTAGTCGTAACCTTAGAGGTTAATCGAGTGTTGTCATTCCGTTCATTTCTCCGACGCGTGACAAGTAGAGACACGGTTTTTTTCGGCGTTGGATCATCCAAGGGCTTGGAGCATTTTGGATCGTTTGGGGAATATCTCAAGAGAAGGAAATCCATATAATCAACGGACGACAAGGGTATGATTTCGAATCTTCCTTTGCTTATTTTATATTCGTATATGCGTAGCTCGATCGATCCTCGTAGGGATTCGGATCGAATTAATTTTCGTTTTACCGCTTCCGCTGGGCCTTCGTTTTAGGCACCGAATCCCAACAGTGGTATCGGAGCGAGGTCTTGCGATCGTATATACGATATTTAGCATTTGGAATGCTTATTTTGTGATTTAGAATCATTTTTATAATCGTAGATATTTTATTGTTCGTCGTAGTGTCGTTTTTCCGTGATTTAATGTTATAGTATAAATCAGGTTTTTCTTGGAAATATGATTTATATTAATAATATTCAGATAAGGAATAACAAGATTTTAGAAATCTGCCCGAAAACGAGCTGTATCGAATCGTTGGACGATTTTCCATACAGCTGCCGAGTATGGCCGAGCACGTCCGCCCGTGGCCGACGCTTGTTGTATTCTGCCGAGTCCGGCCGAGCGCCTTGTCAGACGAGCCGAGTGCTCGCTGATCCGACCGGCGCTTTGCCAGATTCTCGCCGAGTCCTACCGGGCGTGTTCTCAGACGAGCCGAGTGCTCATTGATCCGGCCAACACTTGCTGAATCGAGTCGAGTCATGCCGGGCGTGTTCAGACGAGCCGAGTGCTCATTGGATCCGGCCGGACACTTGCTGTATCGAGTGAGTCCTACCGGGCGTGGTCCGACGAGCCGAGTGCTCTGTGTATCCGGCCGGGTAGTGTCAGATCTCACGGTCGTGTCCCGGCATGGCCGGGCCCCCTTTCTGTCCTGGAGCGGCGTGGCCTCAGAGCCACGGCCGTGGTGCCTCGTGGCCGCGCTTTCCGGGCTGTCGGGCACTGGGTCTCGTTTTTCAGTATATTTTCGATTATTGAATTTTTCTGTAATAAAATCATTAATTTAGAATTTTTGATGAAGGAAAATTCAAAGAAAATATTTTAAGGGTACACTACGGATGAAAATTAAATTGTGGATTATTGTTGAATTGATTAGATCAATTCTATTTATTGTTGATTATTGATTGGATCATATGTAATCTTCTCGCTATCCATTTATTGAGTATTTATTGGATGAATGCTTTTGAATGGGGATGTGGTTCATGGACTTAGTTTGAATCGTTCGTTTTATTCGATTGGGTTGTAAAGGCCGTTTTGAGCCTATTTATTTTACTAGAAATATTTGTATCTAGGATGCAAATTTTTCAATGTAAAAATTTATATGTAATGACGAAGACCGGAGGAATATCCGTTTCGAGAAGACGAAGATTCAAGACGAAGACTTGTAATTAGATTACGGAGTTTTTGTTTTCTAGGAACGGTCCATGAACCACATGTTGGTAGCAACTAGGTTGTGAATGGTTGTTACATATTGTATGAATGCAACAAACGCGCTAAAATGATTAATGTGCAAAGTGTAACATTAATCGTGAAAATTCTCCCACAACAAATTATTAAGTTTATAAGGTTTCAAGGTTTTCCTTCCCTCCATCGAGCTTTCGGGAAATTGAAATCCAAACCGGATGTGCTATGCTTCCGAGTTATCGGGGTAGTCGTTCGAGGAGGACGGATAAATTACCGGGAGCACATTGGATGCCTTCGGTTGGAGCAAATTTTATCCCTAGAAACCTGATAGGTTGCCGGATAAGATTCAATTGTGAAACTGATTTGCGTCGATGGTATAAACTTAACTTGTTCACGAACCATAGAAACCGTATAGGTTGAGGGGAGTGAACAAGGGGAAAAAGAAGGTCGAATCATTCATTAGATGGGTTGGTGTTGGACACCACTTTATGAAAATTAATAGACTAGAAACCTGTTCGGTTGCCCTCTATTAAGATTTATAAAGAACTCGATCACCACTATGAAGTAGAGCGATGATACTTCCGGATTTCACATGGGAGTGTGTTGTTCCGATAAAATAGTGGGAGCTGGGTAACAAGAATAGAAAAGACCTTAATTCTATACTCAGATCATAATATAACAAGTCACTAATTAATCTGTTATACTTAATGCAGACATAACTCTCAATATGACAATGAATCCACTCGCAATTCTACTCGAAAAGAACACCTTAATGGGACCTAACATTGTGGATTGGCTCCGCAATCTGATGATTGTCCTCAGTATAGAGGCACTGGGATACGTCTTGGAGACGGACATTCCCGCGCCTCCTGTGCGGACCCGAGCCAATCAGGAAGAGATTGAAACCCACGAAAAGTGGGTTAAGGATGACGTGAAAGTCCGTGCTTATATGATGGCTTCCATGTCTAATGAGCTTCAGAGAGCTCATGAGAAAATGACTTCTGCTAGGCAGATTCTATCTCACTTAACCGAACTTTATGGTGAGCACAATGTAATCGCTAGATATGAGATATCCAAGCAACTGTTCGGTGCAAGGATGAAGGAAGGTGAGAAGTTTGGGGAACACGTCCTCAAAATGATATCCATGATCGAGAGATTGGAGGCTCTTGATTTTAAAATAGATACTTCTCTCCAAACCAACCTTATCCTACAGTCTCTCCCTGATTCCTTCTCACAGTTTGTTATGAACTTTAACTGCAATGAGATTGCATGTAATTTAGCTGGGCTAATGAACAAACTTGTGACCGCTCAGTCTCAGATGAAGACTCCGCAGATGAAGGAGTCGGCCCTTATGATTTCTTCTGGACTTCGGAATTCTAAGAATAAGAAGAAAAAGACCAAGAAGCGGACTGGACCACAAGCAAAGGACCTTAAGGGTAAGGGCAAGGCCCCGATGGTTCCGAAGAACAAGAAGAAGAAGGATGCTTGTCTCAAGTGCGGTGAGCTGGGCCACTGGGCTAGAGACTGTCCGATTCTTCATGGCACTTCAGGTATAGAACTTTTAGTTTTGGAAACAAATTGTTCTGCTACTATATTTTCTACTTCCTGGATACTGGATTATGGTGCTAGTTCTCATATTTGTACCGTGAATCAGGATCTGGAACAAAGTAGGAAGCTTGGAGCTGGAGAAGTTATGATCACAGTCGGAAGCGGGCATAGTGTCGAGACGACCGACATAGGATCACTTCTTTTGGGTTTAGAATCCGGCTTTGTTTTGACTTTAGAAGATGTACTTGTTTTGCCCAAGGGGCACAAAAACATTGTATCCATTCCGGTCATGGACCGAAAAGGTTTTTCATTTTTCATTGGTGATGGTTCCTGCAAAATTTATTTCAGAAATAAACTAGTGGGTACTGCTACATTGTTAAATGGATTGTATCATCTAAATCTCAGCAACAAAGTAGTTGTGAATACTATGACTAGAAAACGTGGTAGGGATGAAACCAATCAAGTTTTGAAATGGCATCTTAGACTTGGTCATGTTGGTCAGACCAAGGTTTACAAGATGGAAAAGGATGGACTTATGGGTCCATTGGGATCGGATCCCTTTCCTACTTGTGAATCTTGCCTTAAAGGTAAAATGACTAAGTCCCCCTTCACAGGGACTTTTGAAAGAGCCGATAAACCGGGATTGATCCATACCGACGCTTTGTGGTGCTTTGGAAGCAAAGACGTGATGGATATCAATATTTCATTACGTTTTGAGTTGTTCATACTAGGTATGGTTATGTATACTTAATGAAACATAAATCCGAGGCTTTTGAGAAATTCCAGGAATTCAAGGCCCTAGTCGAGAAACAAACTGGTAATCATATCAAAGCACTTCAGTCGGACCGTGGAGCACTTCAGTCGCACTTAAGAAACATGGAATAGTTTCATAACTAACACCTCGAGGTACTCCTCAGTTAAATGGTGTGTCAGAAAGAAGGAACCGGACCTTGTTAAACATGGTCCGTTCCATGCTGGGCTACACTGACTTACCAATTTACTTGTGGGGGTATGCACTCCTGACTGCCGCGTATATCTTGAACAGATGTCCTTCCAAATCCGTTCCTAAAACTCCACATGAGATGTGGGAGGGCAGGAAACCAAGTCTTAATCACATTAGGATTTGGGGATGTCCCGCTTATGTCAAGAAGATTAAGGTGGAGAAGTTGGAAGCTAGGTCCGCAAAGGGACGTTTCATTGGTTTCCCATCTGGGACGATGGGATATCTATTCTACATGCCCGAAGATCGAAAGATCGTTGTTGCTTTACAAGCACACTTCCTGGAAGATGAGTTCATTCCGGAAGGCGGAGCAGGTAGAAGTATTTCTTTAGAAGAATACAATGAAACTCCTCGGGAGACACCTGTGCAAGAAACTGGAACCGAACCTTCTGAAACACAAGTACAACCACCTCGTAGATCTAGTAGGGTGTCTCATTTACCTGAGAGGTATGGGCTTGTGCACTTGGAGGAGCTGGGTCTCCATGAGGTTCCAAGTGATAGCCAAGAGACTGACCCGACGACCTATGACCAAGCGATGGTGGATGTAGACTCCGCGAAATGGCGTGAAGCTATGAAAGCTGAGATAGACTCGATGCATGTAAATTAGGTCTGGACTCTAGTAGACCGCCCCAAGGGCATAGTGCCTATTGGGAACAAGTGGATCTATAAGAGAAAGACCGATGGTGATGGCAAGGTTGACGCCTATAAGGCCAGGCTTGTGGCAAAGGGTTATACCCAGAAGGAAGGGATCGATTACCACGATACCTTCTCGCCCGTAGCCATGATCAAATCTATTCGCATGATGCTTGCTATAGCTGCCTACCATGATTATGAGATATGGCAAATGGACGTAAAGACGGCTTTCCTTAATGGATTCCTCGAGGAGGAAATCTATATGGGGCAGCCTAAAGGCTTTGTGTCCGAAGTCGATATTCAGAAAGTGTGCAAGCTTCAGCGTTCCATTTATGGACTGAAGCAAGCGTCGCGTAGTTGGAACCATCGTTTTGACGAGGCGATCAAAGAGTTTGACTTCGTGCAAAATGAAGAGGAACCTTGTGTATACAAGAGGGTTAGTGGGAGCAATGATGTGGGAATGCTCAGTTCTGTGAAAGCTTGGCTTTCGAGTAATTTCTCCATGAAAGACTTAGGAGAAGCTACCTATATTCTTGGTATTCGACTCTACCGGGATAGAGCGAAGAGAACAATAGGTCTTTCCCAAGACCTCTATATAGATAAAATCTTAAAGCGATTTAAGATGGATGATTCTAAAAGAGGGTTCCTACCGATGCGACATGGAATAAAACTCACCTTGAAGATGTGTCCTCAAAATGAGGAACAATGAAAGGAAATGAGTAATATACCATATGCTTCGGTCGTGGGTAGCCTTATGTATGCTATGTTGTGTACAAGACCTGACATCGCGCATGCTGTAAGCGTGGTGAGTAGGTTTCAGGCAAACACAGGTAGGGAACATTGGATCGTCAGAAAGAACGTTCTCAAGTACTTGAGAAGAACTAGAGATATGGTTCTTATGTATGGCGGTGGAGAATTGGATGTGGTGGGATACACTGATTCGAACTTCCAAGGACTGAAGGACGACTCAATGTCTACTTCTGGCTACATATTTACTCTTAATGGAGGAGCAGTATCTTGGCGTAGCGCCAAGCAAAGCGCAACTGCTGATTCCACCTGTCAGGCTGAGTATCAAGCAGCCTCGGAGGCTTCCAAGGAAGGGTTCTGGATTAAGAAGTTTCTGGGAGAACTTCAAGTGATACCATGTGCTGAGCTGCCTGTTCCACTGTACTGCGACAACGATGGAGCTGTAGCACAGGCCAAGGAGCCGAGGTTTCACAATAGCACCAAACATATTGGGAGGAAGTATCATCTTGTAAGAGAATTTGTTCGCAAGGGATACATTGTGCTGCACAGAGTAGACTCAGCCGACAACGTCGCTGATCCACTGACCAAGCCACTTTCTCAGACTAGCTTGGAGCGTCATCTGGAGAATATGGGTATTAGATACCATAGTGTGTGGCATTGAGTGCAAGTGGGAGATTGTTAGGAATATGCCCTCGAATGCCACTCAGAGGATGTTGAGTGAGTCATTGTACTTGTAATTATGTAAATCATTTATATAAGGCAATGAATGTTTCTTTATTTACTGGTAGTTACTGGCGTTCCTAACTCGTAAATATACGTATAGAAACTAGTCTATGTATTTGAGAGCATAACGTTCCACTCCTTATTGGATAAGGAGGTCGGCACTAGAAAGGTTTATAGCTCAAATACTTAATCGTTCGCAAGTCGATGAAACTTGACTGGCATTAAGTTTATGTGAAGACTTGTATGACGTGTTCTTTGACATGGAGAGTGCCTGTCGAACGCTAATGGTTAGTCGGAGCACATGTTATAGGTATGCTAATTGGATTAGTATACTCGAACCGACTCACCCTCGATTCGTCATACGGATTTCACTCCGGGACAGTCAATGACGGAATCGAAAGGTTGTGATAGGTATTCGTGAACCTTCGACTTGAGGATTTAGTAGGGATGTGCTTGTGACGTCAAGATTTTCATTAGAGTAGTTCGACCCTACCGTCCCTTGCGGTAAAGAAAGGACAGGTGCTGAAATTAACCAGCTCTTGAGTTCCTAAAAACTCTGTTGACACGTGTCGGACCACGTGTATTTCTTATCCTTTCGTAAAAGGTTCGTCATGGGTTGAGCGATTTTAGAAAATCCCTCCACAAATCGCCGATAATAACCGGCTAATCCGAGAAAGCTTCGAATCTCCTTAACATTCTTCGGAGGTAGCCAATCTCGAATAGCCTCCGTCTTTTGAAGGTCGACACGAACTCCATCTGAAGAAATTACATGTCCGAGAAACGTCACTTCGGACATCTAGAACTAACATTTGGAAAACTTTCCAAAAAGTTGCTCTCGTCTCAACACGTCGAGCACTTGATGAAGGTGAAACTCGTGTTCCTCCCGGTTACGAGAATAAATCAAAACGTCATCAATGAAGACAACCACGAACTGATCCAGATAGTCGATGAAAACCCAATTCATTAACTCCATGAATACCGCAAGAGCATTAGTCAACCCAAATGGCATAACCACAAACTCATAATGACCATAGCGTGTTCAGAACGCCGTCCTTGCGATATCCGACTCTCGAATCCGCAACTGATGATATCCAGATCTTAAGTCGATCTTGGAAAATACTGAAGCTCCCTGAAGTTGATCCAAAAGATCATCGATACAGGGTAAAGGATACTTATTCTTGATCGTCACCCAGTTCAATTCCCAGTAATCAATACACAAGCGGAACGAACCATCCTTCTTCTTGACAAACAACACTGGTGCTCCCAACGGGGACGCACTCGGTCGGATATAACCTTTCTCGAACAAATCCTCAAGTTGGTTCTTTAATTCCTGCATTTCGGTCTGGGCCATTTGGTATGGTGCCTTCGATATCGGGGACGTACCGGGCTCCAACTCAATCGTGAATTATACATCTCTCTGTGGAGGCAAACTAGGTAACTCGTCTGAAAAAACATCGGCATATTCCCTCACTACCGGAATATCCGTCAACATTACTGGTGATTTCTTGGTTTTGGTCATATAGCACCAATAACCAACACACCCCTGACTGAGAAATTTCACTGCTTTCATCAAGTTAATGACTTTACCAGAACAGCCGTGATTACCTCCCTGAAAAACACATTCAACCCCATCGTCTGAAATGATAGTGACCATACTCTTACGGACGCTAATGATGGCATCGTGACGATCCATCCAATCTATACCCAAGATGACGTCGTCTCTCGGTAGATCCACCACAATTAGGTCTTCTAACCAAACACGGCCATGAAGCTGAATCGGACAATCATTAATCTAATGATTACCGATAATTCTTCTACCATCAGGTAGGACAATGACATAATGCTCACAACTAGTAGCACTACCCAGACGTAGTCTACTCAAACATGACTCGAAAATGAATGAATGCGATGCACCAGTATCAAAAAGGGTACACACAGGTTGAGATAGAATATCGAGTGCACCTGAGATCATCCGGGCTTCTGGATCGTCGATCTTCTTCATCTAATAAATTCGGGGCTTGCCGGCCCCCGAACCAGATGCTCCCGTCTGATAGCTCTTAGCTCGGCCTTTATTACCTCCTGTCGTCTTGAACGACGCTGACTAAGTGTAAAACCCGAGATCCTTGTTTCGGATTGTTATTGTCCTCATCGTTGGAATTTGGTGCCATGTTTATGTGTGCCTTGTTGGGACATGTATTTGGAAGCGTTTCGGATTACTATGCGGGTTTTTGTGTTTTTGTGGTGTAGCGCACGCTAACGCTTGTGGCGTAGCGCACGCTACTGTGTTGTGGTTAGCGCACACTACCGGATGTGTAGCGCACGCTAACTGGAAGTCCAGAGACAGTCCAGGAGCCATTGGACTGGGACTGGAGTCTCGTTAGCACACGCTAAGGTTGGTAGCTAGCGCACGCTATCGACTGATTAGCGCACGCCACTTCTTCTTTCTAGCGCACTCTACCTGGTAGGTGCAGATCTGTCCAGGAGCTACTGGACTGGATCCGTGACTCGTTAGCGCACGCTACGCTCATGGGGCTAGTGCACGCTAACAGTGTTACATGCGGACAGTTCTGGGCGTTGACCCCGTTAGCGCGCGCTAATACTGCATTGTTAGCGCACGCTAATAACTGTCCAGAATCGTCGATATAAATATTGGACAGCAGGCTTTCTTTCCCCATTTCCTACCTTTTTCTCTCCTTTTCGTTCCCAGCCATCGGGAGTGAGCTCATGAGGCGATTTTGAGCGATCTTCTTCATCAAATTTCATTTTGGAACGAATTTGTAGGTGTTTAACAACATCTAATCATCTTCTTGATCCAAATCAAGGTAATCTCTTCTTAGAACCCTAGTTCTTGAGTTTTGGGGGTTTCTCCTTAGTTCTTCGATTTAATCCGAGGATGATGAATCGGTGGTGAAATTCTTGTTGTCGTGGCCACGATCTTTGGATTTTTGAACTCATTCATGATTTTATATCACTCGGAACATAGTTCTTGATTTCTTGGAGTCACACTTAGATCCTTGTTGTTTTTAGGATCGATTCGGATTCCGTTTAGTGTTATTGATTCGTGTTAGTGTTATTTTCGTAGTTCTCGTGGAGTTGTCGAGTTCTTGGTTGGTTTTGGAAGTTCGAGGGCCGCCCAACCTCATCCGTTCGTTGTCCGGTGGTTCGTGGTATCGAGGCCTTGTGATTCATCGTATTTGTTCACTCGCGGATTTGAGGCAAGTATCTTGCCCATCCGTTTTGTGTTTCGTAAGCACAATTGTTGATAAATGATTTTATGTGAAATATGAATGTTTAATGAATGTTAAAAAGGATCGGTATGTTCTCGATAAAGGTTTCCTTCTAAATCTACTTGTGTATTTGTGAATGAATGTGTTGTTTTGAAAATGTGTGTTAGTCTTGTACATGGAAATATCTTCCTTGTGTGTGGTACTGTTGTGCGTGATTGTGTCAAAGTGGACTTAAGGTTATGTCTTCTTAAAAGAAGAATATACGTGTGTGGATGTGCGGGTCTATTGATAAGCATATGTTGTTGTGTAGTTTTGGTTGTGAGTATGTGTCGGATATAGCGGCCATTTCTAACAAGTACGTTGAATTACGTTTGATGTACTTCGGGAAAATGCGGTTTTGATGATTGTGATTTGTGCCATGTGGTTTTTGAGATTGTGTGAGCCCAGTAAAACCAGTGAGGGTCCCTTGGGGTCCGGTAGGCTGCGTATCCCTACGGATCACTCGGTTGGGCTATACACCAGGGAGGGCCTGACGAGGTGTCTCTGGGTTGTGTATCTTGCGGAGAGGTACAGGGCCAGTATAGCTCGGGAGGTTGTTTTGTGATGATTATGGCACGTTGTTGTTTCGATAATTATGATATGTCTGGAATATCATAACGCTTCCATTCTCGGGGTGAGTTATGTCTTACGTAAGGTCTTGGTACTTGACTAGAATGGCATCATTATAAGTGCCGTATATGATTTGTTTCTTGATGGTGAGGTTTTTTTTGGCATAAGGATGCGGGCCACGTGATTGTCTCCGTACATTGTGATTTGGTTGTTTATCGGGTGTGACCTTTTGGACTTTCACTCGAGTATGTGATGAGGATGATCGGGTCGTGGACCCCGTGTTTTGTGATCGGATTGGTATTTTGAACTTAAACAAGTCCTTAGCCCGTATCCCTATGTGGTTCTGTTAAGTTGAGGATTCGTATATTCCAAATGTTTTCAAAACTCCGAGATCTTTGATATCTTGTAAAATGCATATTGGGTTTATTCCCCCTGTCAGGATTCGGCGTTTTGATTAAATGATTTATCTCGGGAGTATGTTTTCAATTATCGGATATTGGAGTATGATACGTATGGCTTGTATTCATAATTTTATACTTGCACTAGCAAAACGGTGGAGTTTTGCTAACCCCGAGTATTCGGGGTGGATGTCTCAGACAAGGCCTATGTACTTGCAGGTTCTGGGGAGCAAATCATAGTATCGATACGAAGGATGATGGAAGACGACGATACTAATCACATGAAGACCAGTTATTGAGTATTTTGTTAATCTAAGTGTTTGGCTCTCCATTGTGTAATTTTCCCGTTTTATGGGAACGTTGATGTAATTCAACCCCTGCATGGGTATGAGTTTTGTATGTTTATTGTGTTGTTAGTGGTAAAAGACCAAATCGGTCTAATGGTTCATTATTTAGCCATATCGGCATTAAATGTGATGTATTGTTTTCGTATTTAGCCTGGTAGATCCTCATGGAGAGGGTCTGCGGCGCTGTAATATTCCCAAGTGGTTTGGGGGTGTTACAGAATATGGTATCGGAGCTTAGGTTTGCAGAAACCTAGGCTGTCGGGTCGAGTTGTGTGTTGTCGGGTCCTGTCTTGTCTTGTCTTGTCAGATTTTGTCTGACTAAGTCGTGTCGCGACGCGTCGTCTGGAGGTCGGTCGTGATTAGTATCAAGGTGAAACCATCATCTTCGTGCCATATGTGGACGTAAGTCTCCCCACTATAATATTGTGTCTCGTATTACACGGGCTTGTGTGATATTTGTGTTATGTTGAGGAGTTAAATGTGAATCCTGAATATGTCCTCCATGTTTGTTTGATTTTTGTAATGTGCCGGTGTATGTGTATATATATCCTTGTATAAATTGTTTTACAAGAAGTAATGTTTTGGTGTGGTTACACTAGCTAAGTTCATCAATGTGATATTTTAAATGTTCTAAATGTTCTTGGGGAGTCACGTAAAAAAATTATTATTTTAAAACATCCTTCAAGAAAGGAAAAGCTTGATTTTCGTGTTATGACATTGAGGCCAAACATTTTGAGAATTCAAACTACTTACATTTTATTCCCATTGTTATATTGCAAGTTTTCAAAAAATTTAATTTTAAACTCATTTGAGGTCTACCAAGAACTTACTTGAAACGTGACTCTCGCTTTTAAACTTTTTGGTTCCATGTATTTCGTTAAAAAGGTACGTGATAAAGATGTTGTTGTTATTCAGCTGTAATGCTCCGAGTTGTGATTAGAGTGGTGCTGTGAACGCTGAGTCGTTCGGTATGCACTCATCGAGATAGTTCTCTTGACCGAGAGATGAAGACTCGGTTTTGCACGTTGTTTAATTTCTGACGGTTAATTGTGTGATGTTATAATTATGTGAACCGTTGGCATTTGGATTTGTACGCTGTTGTTTGTTTGTAACCTCCGATCTAGCACCGTTGGTAGGTGAGTATGGTTGTGTTGCCAAACTTGCACAGTCAGCACACACCATCTTTTGTTGTGGAACGTGCTTTCTGGTTGGGCAAAAGTTTTAGACTGTATTTTTGCCGTTACGTATAACCCTTGCAGTCGATCACCTGTGAGTGTTTTCCGTGTGTGCATTAATATTGTTGTGTGATTAAGTGACTTTCGTTGCGTTAAAATTTTCTTGATTACTATGCCGAGGGGCAGAGATCTTGGTCGCAACCATGGTACGGATGATCACTGGGATCAGGCGCGGGATCGAGAGAATATTATTGGGAACGATATTGGTATGGATGTTGCTACTGTATTGCAACAAGTAGCAGCACAAATGACTCAGTTGACCAAGGCGATTCAACGCAACACTGATGCGATTCAGATGGTCGGGACAAATCTATGGCTCCGAGAGGTAATTCGTATGAATCCCCCTCCATTCGCTGGTGCGACAGATGCACTGGGCTGGATGGTTGGCTTCTTCAGTTGCAGAAGATATTTGAGGCCATTGATTGTCCTGAAGATCGGAAGGTCCCTATTGCTCAGTACCGTCTTAGCGATGATGTTGTTCATTGGTGGGAAGCCGTTAAACCTCGGGATCATGTTGTCATGTGGGCGGAGTTCCGATAACTACAGGAAGCTGGGTTTTATCTGGATCCGAGTGGGAAGCAGAGGAAGCTGGATGATATTGTGGTTAGTACTGGAGTTGGTGTTTCTCGATTGCAACGTAGTAGCCTTTCCGCTGTGAAGCTCCATCGCTCGATGCTTGGGACTGAGAAGTTCCAAATCGTCAGTATTGCCTCCTGGTAAGGCCAAAAGGTGTTTCAACTGCAATGTGTCAGGGCATGTTTGTGCACATTGTCCTTCTCCTCCACTGACGTGTTACAAGTACGGACTCGTGGGACACCGGGTTCAGTTCTGCGAGTTAGTCACCGAGTCTTCCGAGGCCCGAACTTGAGCACTGATATGAGGGCTGACTCTGAGGAGTCCCTGAGAGCGTAGTCTACCAGTTGTATGTTGTGTTATCTCCTTGCCTCGTTGTTTCCGAATTTCGGGGATAGACTTCTTTTGTTAGAAGTGGATTGGATTTTCGAACTTTTGTGTTTTCAACTCTATCGACTCATTTGTGTTCGTTGATGTTTTATGAACTTGCCCTATCCTTTGTTTTGTCGATCGAACGGGTTATGGTAATTTTTCGAAATAATCCGCTTGTCGTTGTGACTTTTTGTTCGATTACGATTCCATCCCTGTGGAATTTTGTGGATGCATATCTTGTCGCTTTACCACATTACCTATTATCTCGAGCCGAGGTGTGAACTTCGGAGTTGTTATTTGATTCTTGTTGGTCGTCGTGATCCGAACTTGACTGTTCGACTGTTATTGTCTCGATCGTTGTGGTTCGATCATTTGTTGTCTGATTTTGTTACTTCCGTATCGTGATTTTTGAGCATTCAGATCAGGTCGTGTTTTCCTTCACTTCGGGAAATTAGCTTCATTGTTGATCTTCCGACCCTCGAATGGTGGAATTTTGTATTTGTGTAGTGTTGAGCTTGCGTCTTGATTGTTATACTATTCGGGCTGGCCAACCATATTGATCTTGTTCGTTACGTTTCGTTATCATTCTGGCATAATGATATGGATGTTATCAGCCACGTGCCGCATGTGATTCGTTGCAGGTCATTAGCAACAGTTAGCATGTGTTTTGCGTTTTGTTATCGTTCTGATTTCTATTGTCGGAGATTGTTTTGCGCCGATCATTTTGTGCTTTAAGTTTTGGGGACGAAACTTCTTTTAAGGGGGGTAGAATGTAATACCCGAGATCCTTGTTCCAGATTCGTTGAGTTTTTGGGGTTTTATCGGATTGTTATTATCCTCATCGTCGGAATTTGGTGCCATGTTTATGTGTGCCTTGTTGGGACATGTATTTGGAAGTGTTTCGGATTACTATGCAGGTTTTTGTGTTTCTGTGGTGTAGCGCACGCTAACGCTTGTGGCGTAGCGCGCGCTACTGTGTTGTGGTTAGCGCACGCTACCGGATGTGTAGCGCACGCTAACTGGAAGTCCAGAGACAGTCCAGGAGCCACTGGACTGGGATTGGAGTCTC
The DNA here is from genome assembly GCA_033398695.1 of Orobanche coerulescens. Classification (NCBI taxonomy): domain Eukaryota; kingdom Viridiplantae; phylum Streptophyta; class Magnoliopsida; order Lamiales; family Orobanchaceae; genus Orobanche; species Orobanche coerulescens. The sequence continues at coordinate 97,388,968 of CM065807.1, forward strand.
GTTAGCGCACGCTAAGGTTGGTAGCTAGCGCACGCTATCGACTGATTAGCGCACGCTACTTCTTCTTTATAGCGCACGCTACCTGGTAGGTGCAGATCTGTCCAGGAGCTACTGGACTGGATCCGTGACTCGTTAGCGCACGCTACGCTCATGGGGCTAGCACACGCTAACAGTGTTACATGCGGACGATTCGGCGTTGACCGTTAGCGCGCGCTATCGCATTGTTAGCGCACGCTAATAACTATCGATATAAATACTTGGACAGGAGGCTTTGTTTCCCCATTTCCTACCTTTTTCTCTCCTTTTCGTTCCCAGCCGTCGGGAGTGAGCTCATGAGGCGATTTTGAGCGATCTTCTTCATCATACTTCATTTTGGAACGGATTTGTAGGTGTTTAACAACATCTAATCATCTTCTTGATCCAAATCAAGGTAATCTCTTCTTAGAACCCTAGTTCTTGAGTTTTGGGGGTTTCTCCTTAGTTCTTCGATTTAATCCGAGGATGATGAATCGATGGTGAAATTCTTGTTGTCTTGGCCACGATCTTCGGATTTTTGAACTCATTCATGATTTTATATCATTCGGAACCTAGTTCTTGATTTCTTGGAGTCACACTTAGATCCTTGTTGTTTATAGGATCGATTCGGATTCCGTTTAGTGGTATTGATTCGTGTTAGTGTTATTTTCATAGTTCTCGTGGAGTTTTCGAGTTCTTGGTCGGTTTTGGAAGTTCGAGGGCTGCCCAACCTCATCCGTTCATTGTCCGGTGGTTCGTGGTATCGAGGCCTTGTGATTCGTCGTATTTGTTCACTCGCGGATTTGAGGCAAGTATCTTGCCCATACGTTTCGTGTTTCGTAAGCGCAATTGTTGATAAATGATTTTATGTGAAATACGAATGTTTCATGAATGTTAAAAAGGATCGGTATGTTCTCGATAAAAGTTTCCTTCTAAATCTACTTGTGTATTTGTGAACGAATGTGTTATTTTGAAAATGTGTGTTAGTCTTGTACATGGAAATATCTTCCTTGTGTGTGGTACTGTTGTGCGTGATTGTGTCAAAGTGGACTTTAGGTTATGTCTTCTTAAAAGAAGAATATACGTGTGTGGATGTGCGGGTCTATTGATGAGCATATGTTGTTGTGTAGTTTTGGTTGTGAGTATGTGTCGGATATAGCGGCCATTTCTAACAAGTACCTTGAATTACGTTTGATGTACTTCGGGAGAATGCGGTTTTGATTATTGTGATTTGTGCCATGTGGTTTTTGAGATTGTGTGAGCCCAGTAAAACCAGTGAGGGTCCCTTGGGGTCTGGTAGGCTGCGTATCCCTACGGATCACTCGGTTGGGCTATACACCAGGGAGGGCCTGACGAGGTGTCTCTGGGGTGTGTATCTTGCTGAGAGGTACAGGGCCAGTATAGCTCGGGAGGTTGTTTTGTGATGATTATGGCACGTTGTTGTTTCGATAATTATGATATGTCCGGAATATCATAACGCTTCCATTCTCGGTGTGAGTTATGTCTTACGTAAGGTCTTGGTGCTTGACTAGAATGGCATCATTATAAGTGTCGTATATGATTTGTTTCTTGATGGTGAGGTTTTTTTTGGCATAAGGATGTGGGCCCTGGTGATTGTCTCCGTACATTGTGATTTGGTTGTTTATCGGGTGTGACCTTTTGGACTTTCACTCGAGTATGTGATGAGGATGATCGGGTCGTGGACCCCGTGTTATGTGATCGGATTGGTATTTTGAACTTAAAAAAGTCCTTGGCCCGTATCCCTATGTGGTTCTGTTAAGTTGAGGATTCGTATATTCCAAATGTTTTCAAAACTCCCGAGATCTTTGATATCTTGTAGAATGCATATTGGGTTTATTCCCACCTGTCATGATTCGAGCAGTTTTGATTAAATGATTTATCTCGGGGAGTATGTTTTCAATTATTGGATATTGGAGTATGATACGTATGGCTTGTATTCATAATTTTATACGTGCACTAGCAAAACAGTGGAGTTTTGCTAACCCCCGAGTATTCGGGGGGTGGATGTCTGTATTGCATCCAGGTACTTGCAGGTTGCTGGGGAGCAAATCATATGATCGATACGAAGGATGATGGAAGACGACGATACTAATCACATGAAGACCAGTTGTTGAGTATTTTGTTAGTCTCAGTGTTTGGCTCTCCATTGTGTAATTTTCCCATTTTATGGGAACGTTGATGTAATTCAACCCCTGTATGGGTATGAGTTTTGTATGTTTATTGTGTTGTTAGTGGTAAAAGACCAAATCGGTATAATGGTTCATTATTTAGCCATATCGGCATTAAATGTGATGTATTATTTTCGTATTTAGCCTGGTAGATCCTCATGGAGAGGGTCTGCGGCACTGTAATATTCCCAAGTGGTTTGGGGGTGTTACACTAAGTGGCCTGATTCTGCACCGCTGAATGTCCTAGGGCCTGAGATGATGCCGGAGTAGGTTTAGAGTCCCTTCGGCAAAAACGGGCCCTATGCCCCGCAATTCCACAGTTGTGGCACGTGACAGTCTGTTTCAGACACTTGGTGCTGAAATGATCCTGTTCTTCGCAGTTGAAACAGGTGATGCCGAACTGGCCGTTCGTGACTGAGATTCCGCGGGTCTAGACGCCATGGGAGGTCGCTCAGAAAAAGTAGAGCCCGCACGTGGTTTCTTGAAAGTGGCCTGACTGCCGTCAGACTGATTACGGTTCTTAGACTTCTTGCCAGCAGATGAAGGTTGTTGCTTAGCAATTTCCTTAGCAGTAAGATCGTAAGTAAGAGCTTTCTCGATGAATTCGGCCAGAGTGGTAAAATTATGATTAAGCAACTGTAGTTGCATACGAGGTTTCAGTCTCTTGCTGAAATACTTGATCTTGTCCGCCTCAGAGTGAATGATAGATGAGGCGAACGGAAGAAGTTCCTGAAATTTTTCGACGATGGCAAGAACATCATCGTCCGCTGAGAGGTCGGGAGTGAGTAATTCCGACAACTTAGCCTCCCTGAGTGGGGCTGGATAATACCTCTCCATCATGAGAGTTTGAACTGATCCCAAGTACATGATCCGTCGTTGGGCTTCAACGATAACCACTATGAATGAGCGCTCTTACCAAGATAGTAGGCCGCAACTGAAACTTTATGCCCTTCAGGGCAATCCACCATAGCAAATAACTTCTCGAAATGCTCAAGCCAATGAACAATACCCGCCGGCTCAGATGAGCCCTCGAAGGTAGGTGGTCGCTGGCGTGAGATATCGCCAATGATACTGCTTACACCCCTCTCTTTCCTCTGAGGTGGCGGCGGAGGAGCCTGTTGATTTTGAGTAGTGGAGTTATGCATCGTCTCCATTAGTTGTGCCATCTGAGTCATTTGGGCCATCATGCCCTACATAAAAGTGAGTGGGTCAACCCGAACACCCTCTGACTGAGCTGTGTCCTGAGTGCGACTCACGATAGTGAATGATTACGCCTGTGTGAATGAGTGGCAGCATCACTGCTCGATGAGTTAGCATTATTGTAATACCCGGTTGAAATTCATTCATTTTCATTCAGTAATTTATCAGTCTGTAATTGTCACTCAGTAATTTTCACTCATTAATAATCACTCATCATTCATGATTCATTCATTTGCGTTCACTGTTGGCATGTTGTAATCGTTTATCAGTAACCAATCGTCATTTCATCTCCGTTTATAGATCGAGACGGGAGTATTATCATTTTCACCGTGTTTGGTAGTCTTGTACTGGGAGTATCATCTTTGGCTTGTGTTGGACTTGTTCACTTTCACATTCGTATGATATGTCGGATCATTTATCAGTCGTAGCGAGGAATCGGAGTTATCGGATTTTTTCACCTTGTCCAGCATTGGGTTACGGCCGTAAGGATTGTAGGTTACGGCCGTAACAAGGGTTTGTTGATTTCAGGCCATTTTGGACGAACGGGACTTACGGCCGTAAGGTTTCGGAATATGGCGGTAAGTTGAGTAGGTACGGACGTAAGGCTTGGCCGGTTACGGCCGTACGTGTCCAGCAGGCTGCCCAGGCATTTTTTGGCCGAAGGTGAGTTACGGTCGTAAGAAGGGTAGGATACGGCCATAAGTGGTATTCGTAAATTTCAGGTTTTGTCGGGCAAGGGGGACTTACGGCCGTAAGGGTTGAGGCATACGTCCGTAAGACTAGGAAGGTACGGCCGTAAGGCGTGGCCGGATACGGCCTTATGGTACAGGCAGGGTGCCTGGGCATTTTCGACGAAGGGGGCTTACACCCGTAAGTTTGGCCGGATACGGCCGTATCATCCGAGTTACGCCCGTAAGGTGTGCGGGTACGGCCGTAAGTATGTCGGCAGATGTTTTTGACGAAGGCGAGTTACGCCCGTAACTCAGGAGCGGTTACGGCCGTAAGTATGTTGGCAGGCTTTTGGACGAATCCGAGTTACGGCCGTACGAGTTGGCCGGTTACGGCCGTAAGGCCGTTGACGTGGGATGTTACGGCCGTATGAAGGCGGAGTTACGGCCGTAACTTCCGGCAGTATATAAGGACCAGTAGAATTTTTCATCATTTTCATCCTTTTTCTTCTTTGTTCCGAGAGAGAGACTTGAAGGAGGGATTTTTCCATCCTCAATCACTTGAGTGTTAGATTTTCATCATCTTCATTTATTTGGGAAGCTTGGATACTCGATTTAACTCGTGTTCATCGGATCGAAGTGGTTGGGTCTTCTTGAGGTAATTTCTTCAACATCTTGGATTTCGATTTTGTGTTAAGATATGATGTTTTGGACATTATAATCATGTTATATGAAGGGATATGTATATGATTATGAGTTTGTATAAAGATTCATTTGATTATTGAGGGACTATTCAAGAACACTTTGAACATCGAGTTAGAATTGGGGGTTTTCGATTAATTATCGTTATAATCACGTTTTTGGATATTCATTTTGGATTATTGATCATTTGGAAGATGTTTTGTTGGTTTGAAACACTTCTTGGGGGATTTGATAATGGCATATTGAGATTTGATTGTAAACAATCAGAGTTTGGCCACAACGTATTCGATATAATGCCTCAATGAACTTGGTTTAGTCATTTTGATGTCTTGAGTTCGTTATAATCGTGTTTGATTCATTTATTGAGCGGATTGTTGGTAATTGTGTTATTCAAGGTTGTTCGAGCGACCGACACTTCATTTAGGACGTTTGTTCGTGGAAGGATATTCTTCATCGGTATCGTGTAAGTTAATTCTTACTCGGTTAAAAGGATATTCATTCCTTTTGTTGTTGTTCATTCATGATCATAACTCATTCATCATTGTATTAACCGTATCAATACTTGTCATTGTCAATTAATCACTTCAGTCACAAGGAGCAGCGGTTCCAATCATTTCATTGAGTTGTCATTCATTTCACTATCATTTCATCTCGATGAGTCATTATTCATTTTCGATGTCGCTTTTGTTATATTGTGGCATTCCGGGTCATACTGGCGTGCCGATTGGTATGTGTAGGATTTTCATGTCGGGCACATTTAAGTCGTGTGTTGGTTGTTGGCCTCACATTGGACTGTGCACACGAGTCGATTGCTTCGTGAGACTGATTAGGTACAGGACCACACGTGTATTCGATCGATACTCGTTGGTGGCTTGTGCACGGACATATTTCCATCCCGGGCGCAGTGTGGCGCCACCCTTTGAGCCGTACTGTTAGTTGATTCATACAGCATGTTTGATTGCTTATGTTTTCAACAAGATTGGGTTATAATCTAACCGATTCATTTTTGACCGAACTTGTGGTTTATACAACATATGCATGATTGTGTTTATTCAACTCTTGAGGATTGTTGTTCTGTGTAACTGACCCCGTTTCGGGATATTGTTTTTCAGGTCGTTGCAAGGCAAAGGCACGGGGAGAGCACGTTGAAGGCGAGGAGTCCCAATGATACTAGAAGGGGGCCCCAGTCTTTTCAGTCATTTATGTTTCCTTCATTTATTCTGCTGCAGACATTCCGTTTGAATACTCATTTCACTCAATATTGTATATTTTATCTCCATATAAAATATACATGTATTCTGTATTATCCTGGATGTGTTGTATGAAACTCCTCATCGGAGTAATTATTGTTGTAATGTGGTTCAGTACTACATTTACCCTGCGTAATTCATTCATTTTCATTCGCCTAGTGGGTCCCAGTCGGGGGTCCACGGCACTGTAATATCTACCTAGTTTGGGGTGTTACAGAGTTGGTATCGGAGCGTGGTTTTGAATGCTACCTTCCGAGTCATGTCTCATTTGAAATCATCGTCAACGGACTAGTATCATTGGACTTTCGCGTCACGTGTGACCTGTGCAAATGCCGAGCCAATCAGACCAAGAACTGTAAGATTTCTATAGCCATGGTATAATTTCTGGCAATAATCATTCATTCATAATTCATGAGTTAACAATCTTCAATCATCATTTTCATTTTGACCAGGACGGTCATGTTAACTCATTAATCACTCAATTCATTTCATTACTCGGTTGTTGATCTGGAAGATCATATCATTAATCTTGTTAACTTGTTCAAGATAATCATTTCAATAATTTCATCAGTTAATCATGTCACCTCAGTTAATCATTCATGTAATCACTGTGTTAGAGCGTGTATGCTCATTTTCATCATCTCATGTCATAATCATAACGTGATATTCATGCGGGGAATATAATCATCATGTGACTTTCCTACTTCAGTATGGAGAGAGCGAGAAGAGGACGCGGAGGACGAGGCCGTGGTGCGGGCCGAATCCCGAGAGCTCGTGTGAATACACGTGCGAACGCAAGAAATAATGCCAATTCATCGAGCAGCAATGCTGCCACTCATTCACCTGGACATGATCATTCACTATCGGGGAGTCGTACCCGGGACACGGCTCAGTCAGAAGGTGTTCGGGTTGACCCACTCGCTTTTATATAGGGCATGATGGCCCAAATGACGCAGATGGCACAACTAATGGAGACCATGCATAACTCCACTACTCAAAATCAACAGGCTCCTCCGCCGCCACCTCAGAGGCAAGAGAGGAATGTGAGCAGTATCATCGGCGACATCTCTCACCAAAGGCCACCTACTTTTGAAGGCTCATCTGAGCCGGCAGATATTGTTCATTGGCTCGAACATTTCGAGAAGTTATTCGCTATGGTAGAGTGTCCCGAAGGACACAAAGTCTCAGTTGCGGCTTACTATCTTGATAAGAGCGCTCATTCATGGTGGTTGTCGTTGAAGCCCACCGAAGGATCGTGTACTTGGGATCAGTTCAAGACTCTCATGATGGAGAGGTATTATCCGGCCCCACTCAGAGAGGCCAATCTGTCAGAATTACTCACTCCCGACCACTCAGCGGACGACGATGTTCTTGTCATCGCCGAAAAATTTCAGGAACTTCTTCCGTTCGCCTCATCTATCATTCACTCTGAGGCGGACAAGATCAAGTATTTGAGCAAGAGGCTGAAACCTCGTATGCGGCTACAGTTGCTTAATCATAATTGCACCACCCTGGACGAATTCATCGAGAAAGCTCTTACTTACGAACTTACTGCTAAGGAGATTGCTAAGCAACAACCTTCATCTACGGCAAGAAGTCTAAGAACCGTGTCGATCGATGTCAGTCAGGCCACTTTCAAGAAACCACGTGCGGGCTCTACCTTTTCTGAGCGACCTCCTATGGCGCCTAAACCCGCGGAATCTCAGTCACGGGCAGCCAGTTCGGCTGTCACGTGTTTCAACTGTGAAGAACAGGGTCATTTCAGCACCAAATGTCCGAAATAGGCTGTCACATGCCATAACTGTGGAATTGCTGGGCATATGGCCCGTTTTTGCCGAAGGGACTCTAAACCCACTCCGGCGTCATCTCAGGCCCCAGGACATTCAGCGGTGCAGAATCAGGCCACTCAGTCAGCGTCGTTTAAGATGACAGGAGCTATCAAAGGCGGAGCCAAGAGCTATTAGACGGGAGCGTCTGGTTCGGGGGCCGGCAAGCCCCGAATTTACGAGATGAAGAAGACCGACGATCTAGAGGCCCGAATGATCTCAGGTACACTCGATATTCTATCTCAACCTGTGTGTACCCTTTTTGATACTGGTGCATCGCATTCATTCATTTCCGAGTCATGTTTGAGTAGACTACGTCTGGGTAGTGCTACTAGTTGTGAGCCTTATGTCATTGGCCTACCTGATGGTAGATGAATTATCGGAAATAGTGAGATTCATAATTGTCCGATTCAGCTTCAGGGTCGTGTATGGCCAGCAGACCTAATCGTAGTATATTTGTCGAGAGACGACGTCATATTGGGTATTGATTGGATGGATCGTCATGATGCCATCATTAGTGTCTGTAAGCGTATGTTCACTATCATTTCAGACGATGGGGTCGAATGTCTATTTCAGGGAGGTAATCCCAACTGTTCTGGAAGAGTTATTAATTTGATGAAAGCAGTGAGATTACTCAATCAGGGGTGTATTGGTTATTGATGCTATATGACCAAGACCGAGAAACCATCAGTAATGTTGACAGATATTCCGGTCGTGAGAGAATATGCCGATGTATTTCCAGACGAATTACCTGGTTTGCCTCCACAGAGAGATGTGGAATTCACGATTGAGTTGGAGCCCGGTACGTCCCCGATATCAAAGGCACCGTACCGGATGGCCCCGACCGAAATGCAGGAGTTGAAGAATCAACTTGAGGAATTGTTCGAGAAAGGTTATATCCATCCGAGTGCGTCCCCATGGGGAGCACCAGTGTTGTTTGTCAAGAAGAAGGATGGTTCGTTCCGCTTGTGTATTGATTACCGTGAATTGAACCAGGTGACGATCAAGAACAAATATCCCTTACCCCGTATTGATGATCTCTTAGATCAACTTCAGGGAGCTTCAGTATTTTCCAAGATCGACTTCAGATCTGGATATCATCAGTTGCGGATTCGAGAGTCGGATATCGCGAGGACGGCGTTTCGAACACGCTATGGTCATTATGAGTTTGTGGTTATGCCGTTTGGATTGACTAATGCACCTGCTGTATTCATGAAGTTAATGAATCGGGTTTTCATCGAATTTTTGGATCAGTTTTTTGTTGTCTTCATCGATGACATTTTGATTTACTCTCGTAACCGAGAGGGACACGAGGTTCATCTTCATCAGGTTCTCGACGTGTTAAGACAAGAGAAACTTTATGGAAAGTTTTCCAAGTGTGAGTTCTGGATGTCCAAAGTGACGTTTCTCGGACATGTAATTTCATCAGACGGAGTTCGTGTCGACCCTCAGAAGACGGAGGCTATCCGAGATTGGTTACCTCCGAAGAATGTTAAGGAAATCCGAAGATTTCTCGGATTAACTGGTTATTATCGGCGGTTTGTGGAAGGTTTTTCTAAAATCGCTCAACCCTTGACGAACCTTTTGCGAAAGGATAAGAAATACACGTGGTCCGACGCGTGTCAACGGAGTTTTGAGGAACTCAAGAACTGGTTAATGTCGTCACCTGTACTTTCCTTGCCGCAAGGGACGGAAGGATTTGTTGTTTATAGTGATGCGTCCGGACAAGGTCTCGGATGTGTGCTCATGCAGAATAGGAAGGTTATTGCCTATGCTTCACGGCAATTGAGACCTTACGAGGTTAATTATCCGACTCACGACCTGGAGCTAGCAGCCGTGGTGTTCGCTTTGAAAATCTGGCGTCATTACCTTTATGGTGTTACTTGTCAGATATTCACCGATCATAAGAGTCTAAAGTATATATTTACTCAGACAGAGTTAAATATGCGATAGAGGCGGTGGTTGGAACTGATCAAAGATTATGATATCGAGATCCTTTGCCACCCGGGCAAGGCGAACGTTGTCTCCGACGCCTTGAGTTGTAAGTCCGTCCAGGAGCAGATGCTTGCTCGTTTAACAGTTCAGAAGGAGCTTCAGCAGGAATTCCTTAGACCCGAGATCGAGGTCTAGCTTCAGCGAATTCAGGGACAGCTTTGTATGTTAGAGATTTCATCGTCACTTGAGGAGAAAATCAGGGAGAATCAGGGTTCAGACCCAGCATTGTTGCGCATCCGTGAGGATGTGGCTCAGGGGAAAGCCCCTGGATTCGTGGTCCACGAGGATGGACTTTTGAGATTTAAGAATCGGTTGTGCGTGTTGGGATTCGGTGCCTAAAATGAAGGCCCAGCGGAAGCGGTAAAACGAAAATTAATTCGATCCGAATCCCTACGAGGATCGATCGAGCTACGTATATACGAATATATAAACGAAAAGCAAGAGTCATAAGAAACTAACCCTCGAAGTCCGTTGATTAAATGGAAACCTTCTCTTGAGCTATTCCCCAAGCTTTAGTTTGATCTCTACGAGTTCAATCCGCTCCAAGCCCTGGAACGATCCAACGCCGAAAACACCGCGTCTCTACTTGCCACGCGCCGGAAAAACGACCGGAATAACAACACTTGATTAACCTCTAAGGTTACGGCTAGAATCAAATGATGAAGCTTTTATTATTACACTCTAAGTGTATAATATATCTCTCAATAATTTTCTCTCAATTTTTCTCCAAGAAAAATGAAGAGGAAGTGAATGAAGAAGATGAAGAATGAGTGTTAAACTCAAAGTCTATCTCTCTCTCTCAATACTCACGTTGGAAGGCTTACCAAACAAGTGAAGAGAGTCTTCTTTTTATGCTCCATAAAATCCTCCCAAATCAAGACTAAATAATTAAAATGAATTAATTAAAAGATCTTGTTCCCTTGATATTTCAAGTCTTCCACCAATTAAGGTGGAGACTATGACCAAAGGAAAGAGGAGGGAAAATGGGATGGCCATCTAGAAGGAGCCGGGACGAGTTCGGTTCGTTTCGGACTCCCGTGAGTCCAAACAGATAAACTCATATTCCGTTCCGATGTATTTGTGTCATTTAATTAATCCAATTAATTAAACATATCAAATACAAAATAACATAATTAATTTCTCCAAGAAATAATTATATTTATGAATTAAATTAATCACCCAGTAATTTGTTTAATTCATTAGGCCGTAAATCAATTTATCTAATAAATCGATTTAGACATCCAATGTCCCAATTAGATATCCAATATCTAATATACATAATGAGCGAATTAGCTTTATTTATTCTGTCGTCAATCCTATTGCGCGACTCGGTAGGTCCGTCTCAGTCAGCAATGGGAGGAACCAAAGAGTAGTAGCACCACCTAGCCAGCCTGGTGGCCTACACTGTACCCCGACTGAGAACGAATGATTGGGATCATTCAAGAACCATTCTGTCGTGAATACGATGGCGTATAAACCCTTCTTTCAAATGTCCCGATCAAGTTATAGGGTCACGGTCGGTCAAACCCTATCTCTTGACGCTATGCATGCGTTAATGCAAATCGAGATCATCGAGCTCTCGTGTATCTAATACAGCTAGCTCCAATGCTTTGGCCAAAGACTTATGATCTCATCTGCCAATAACCGCATAGGACATATAACCCTCTCACTAACAGGAGAAAGAATTCTATCTTGGTATTCAGTAGGACCTGCTACTTGCCCATCAAGATGCACGTCGAGGTTGACCCCCGCCTTCCGGTTTATAGGGTCTAACTACTCTAATGAAAATATTGACGTCACAAGCACATCCATACTAAATCCTCAAGTCGAAGGTTCACGAAAACCTATCGCAACCTTTTGATTCCGTCATTGATGTCGGAGTGAAATCCGTGTGACGAATCGAGGGTGAGTCGGTTCGAGTATACTAATCCAATTATCATACCTATAACGTGTGCTCCCGCTAACCATTAGTGTTCGACAGGCACTCTCCTTCTCAAAGAACACGTCATACAAGTCTTCACATAAACTTAACGCCCAGTCAAGTTTCATCGACTTGCGAACGATTAAGTATTTGAGCTATAAACCTTTCCAGTGCCGACCCCCTTATCCAATAAGGAGTGGAACGTTTTTCTCTCAAATACACGGACTAGTTTCTACATGTATATTTACGAGTTAGGAATGCCAGTAACTACCAGTAAATAAAGAAACATCCATTGCCTTATATTGATGATTTACATAATAACAAGTACAATGCCTTCACTCAACATCCTCTGAGTGGCATTCGAGGGCATACTCCTAACAATCTCCCACTTGCACTCAATGCCACACACTATGGTATCTAATACCCATATTCTCCAGATGACGCTCCAAGCTAGTCTGAGAAAGTGGCTTGGTCAGTGGATCGGCGACGTTGTCGGCCGAGTCTACTCTGTGCAGCACAATGTATCCCTTGCGAACAAATTCTCTTACGAGATGATACTTCCTCTCAATATGTTTGGTCTTTGTTGTGAAACCTCGGCTCCTTGGCTGCGCTACTGCTCCGTCGTTGTCGCGATGCGGTAGCAGAGCGGCTGGCACATGGTATCACTTGAAGTTCTCCCGAAACTTCTTAATCGAGAACCCTTCCTTGGAAGCCTCCGAGGTGGTTGATACTCGGCTGACAGGTGGAATCGGTAGTCGCGCTTTGCTTGGCACTACGCCAAGAATCTTGCTCCTCCATTAAGAGTAAATATGTAGCCGAAGTGGACATCGAGTCGTCCTTCGGTCCTTGGAAGTCGAATCGGTGAATCCCACCACATCGATTCTCCACCGCCATACATTAGAACCATATCTCTAGTCCTTCTTAAGTACTTGAGAACGTTCTTTACGGCAGTCCAATGTTCCCTACCTGGGTTTGCCTGAAACCTACTCACCACGCTTACAGCATGCGCGATGTCAGGTCTTGTACACAACATAGCATACATAAGGCTACCCACGGCCGATGCATATGGTATATTACTCATTTCCTTTCGTTGTTCCTCACTTTGAGGACACATCTTGGTGAGTTTTATTCCATGTCGCATCGGTAGGAACCCTCTTTTAGAATCATCCATCTTAAATCGCTTTAAGATTTTATCTATATAGAGGGCTTGGGAAAGACCTATTGTTCTCTTCGCTCTATCCCGGTAGAGTCGAATACCAAGAATATAGGTAGCTTCTCCCAAGTCTTTCATGGAGAAATTACTCGAAAGCCAAGCTTTCACAGAACTGAGCATTCCCACATCATTTCCTATTAGTAGAATGTCATCTACATATAGTACTAAGAATGCGATCTTGCTCCCACTAACCCTCTTGTATACACAAGGTTCCTCTTCATTTTGCACGAAGTCAAACTCTTTGTCTGCCTCGTCAAAACGAAGATTCCAACTACGCGACGCTTGCTTCAGTCCATAAATGGAGCAATGAAGCTTGCACACTTTCTGAATATCGACTTCGGATACAAAGCCTTTAGGTGCTCCATATAGATTTCCTCCTCGAGGAATCCATTAAGGAAAGCCGTCTTTACGTCCATTTGCCATATCTCATAATCGTGGTAGCGGCTATAGCAAGCATCATGCGAATAGACTTGATCATGGCTACGGGCGAGAAGGTATCGTGGTAATCGATCCCTTCCTTCTGGGTATAACCCTTTGCCACTAGCCTGGCCTTATAGGCGTCAACCTTGCCATCACCATCAGTCTTTCTCTTGTACATCCACTTGTTCCCAATAGGCACTATGCCCTTGGGGCGGTCTACTAGAGTCCATACCTGATTGACATGCATCGAGTCTATCTCAGCTTCCATATCTTCACGCCATTTCGCGGAGTCTACATCCACCATCGCTTGGTCATAGGTCGTCGGGTCGGTCTCTTGGCTATCACTTGGAACATCATGGAGACCCAGCTCCTCCAAGTGCACAAGCCCATACCTATCAGGTAAATGATACACCCTACTAGACCTACGAGGTGGTTGTACTTGTGTTTCAGAAAGTTCGGTTCCAGTTTCTTGCACAGGTGTCTCTCGAGGAGTTTCATTGTATTCTTCTAAAGAAATACTTCTACCTGCTCCGCCTTCCTGAATGAACTCATCTTCCAGGAAGTGTGCTTGTAAAGCAACAATGATCCTTCGATCTTCGGGCATGTAGAATAGATATCCCATCGTCCCGCATGGAATCCAATGAAACGTCCCTTCGCAGACCTAGCTTCCAACTTTTCCACCTTAGTCTTCTTGACATAGGCGGGACATCCCCAAATCCTAATATGATTAAGACTTGGTTTCCTTCCTCCCACATCTCATGTGGAGTTTTAGGAACGGATTTGGAAGGACATCTGCTCAAGATATACGCGGCGATCAGAGTGCATACCCCACAGTAAATCGGCAAGTCAAGATAGCCCGGCATGGAACGGACCATGTTCAACAGGTCCGGTTCCTTCTTTCGACACACCATTTAACCGAGGGGTACTGGAGGTGTTAGTTGTGAAACTATTCCATGTTCCTTAAGGAACTCGTCAAACTCCGTACTCATATACTCGCCACCTCGGTCCGACCGAAGTGCTTTGATATGATTACCGGTTTGTTTCGACTAGGGCCTTGAATTCTGGAATTTCTCAAAAGCCTCGGATTTATGTTTCATTAGGTATACATAACCATACCTAGTATGATCATCTATAAACGTAATGAAATATTGATATCCGTCACGTCTTTGCTTCAAGCACCACAAACGTCGGTATGGATTAATCCCGGTTTATCGGCTCTTTCAAAAGTCCTGTGAAGGGGACTTAGTCATTTTGCCTTTAAGGCAAGATTCACAAGTAGGAAAGGGATCCGATCCCAATGGACCCATAAGTCCATCTTTTTCCATCTTGTAAACCTTGGTCGACCAACATGACCAAGTCTAAGATGCCATTTTAAAACTTGATTGGTTTCATCCCTACCACGTTTTCTAGTCATAGTATTCACAACTACTTTGTTCTTGAGATTTAGATGATACAATCCATTCAACAATGTAGCAGTACCCACTAGTTTATTTCTAAAATAAATTTTGCGGGAACCATCACCAATGAAAAATGAAAAGACTTTTCGGTCCATGACCGGAATGGATACAATGTTTTTGTGCCTTGGGCAAAACAAGTACATCTTCTAAAGTCAAAACAAAGTTGGATTCTAAACCCAAAAGAAGTGATCTATGTCGGTCGCCTCGACACTATGCCCGCTTCATTGTGATCATAACTTCTCCGGCTCAAGCTTCCTACTTTGTTCGAGATCACGATTCACGGTACAAATATGAGAACTAGCACGAATCCGGTATCCAGAAGTAGAAAATACGATAGCGAGAACAATTTGTTTCCAAAACTAAAAGTTACATGCACGAAGTGCCATGAAGAATCGGACAGTCTCTAGCCCGGTGGCCCGGCTCACCGCACTTGAGACAAGTATCCTTTTCTTCTTGTTCTTGGAACCATTGGGGCCTTGCCCTTACCCTTAACTTGTGGTCGGTTGCTTTTTGGTCTTTTTATTCTTGTTCTTAGACCTCCGAGGTCGAGAAGAAATCACAAGAGCGAGACTCCTTCATCCATGAGTCTTCATCGAGGCCGAACGGTCACATGTTTGTTCATTAGCCAGACTAAGTTACATGCAATCTCATTGCGGTTGAAGTTCATAACAAGCGTGAGAAGGAATCGGGAGAGGCGTAGGATAAGGTCGGTTTGAGAGAAGTATCCATTTTAAAATCAAGAGCCTCCAATCTCTCGATCATGGATATCATTTTGAGGACGTGTTCCCCAACCTTCTCACCTTCCTTCATCCTTGCACCGAGCGATTGCTTGGATATCTCATATCTAGCGATTCTGTGCTCACCATAAAGTTCGGTTAAGTGAGATAGAATCTGCCTAGCAGAAGTCATTTTCTCACGAGCTCTCTGACTCTCATTAGACATGGAAGCCATCATATAAGCACGGACTTTCACGTCATCCTTAACCCACTTTTCATGGTTTTCAATCTCTTCCTGATTGGCTCGGGTCCGCACAGGAGGCGCCGGAATGTCCATCTCCAAGACGTAGCCCAGTGCCTCTATACTGAGGACAATCATCAGATTGCGGAGCCAATCCACAAAGTTAGGTCCCATTAAGGTGTTCTTTTCGAGTAGAATTGCGAGTGGATTCATTGTCATATTGAGATTTATGCATTAAGTATAGCAGTTAATTAGTGACTCATTCAATTATGTTACGAGTGTAGAATTAAGGTCTTTTCTATTCTTGTTACCCAGCTCCCACTATTTTTATCGGAATAATACACTCCCATGTGAAATCCGGAAGTATCGTCGCTCTACTTCATAGTGGTGATCGAGTTCTTTATAAATCTTAATAGAGGGCAACCAAACAGGTTTCTAGTCTATTAATTTTCATAAAGTGGTGTCCAACACCAACCCATCTAATGGATGATTCGATCTTCTTTTTCCCCTTGTTCACTCCCCTCAACCTATACGGTTTCTATGGTTCGTGAACAAGTTAAGTTTATACCATCGACGCAAATCAGTTTCACAATTGAATCTTATCTGGCAACCTATCAGGTTTCTAGGGATAAAATTTGCTCCAACCGAAGGCATCCAATGCGCTCCCGGTAATTTATCCGTCCTCCCCGAACGACTACCCCTATAACTCGGAAGCATAGCACATCCGGTTTGGATTTCAATTTCCCGAAAACTCGATGGAGGGAAGGAAAACCTTGAAACCTTATAAACTTAATAATTTATTGTGGGAGAATTTTCGCGATTAACGTTATACTTTGCACATTAATCATTTAAGCGCGTTTTTGGCATTCATACAATATGAAAAAACCATTCACAACCTAGTTGCTACCAACATGTGGTTCATGGACCGTTCCTAGAAAACAAAAACTCCGTAATCTAATTACAAGTCTTCGTCTTGAATCTTCGTCTTCTCGAAATGGATCTTCCTCCGGTCTTCGTCATTACATATAAATTTTACATCGAAAATTGCATCCTAGATACAAATATTTCTAGTAAAATAAATAGGCTCAAAACGGCCTTTACAACCCAATCGAATAAAACGAACGATTCAAATCTAAGTCCACGAACCACATCCTCATTCAAAAGCATTCATCCAATAAATACTAAATAAATGGAAAGCGTAGAGATACATTGATCCAATCAACAATACGAACCGATCAAATCGATTCACATAATCGGTAATATGATAACGTTCAAAATAATTCGGTCGACCATAAATATTCCAATTAATCAAATTTCCCTTATAAAATGAAATACCATAAATCATTTTAATCATATTAAATCCAATTTAACATGCGGGAGATTAATTTTCAAGAATAAGCGAAAAAATCGAGCCGGGGCGAAATTGGCCTGCCATGGCCGAGTCACTGTGGCGACCTTCCGGCCCGGCTGGCATGGCGAGTCACGCTCGCGGCTGGCCGGAGCACGGCCCGTGTCTCGACACGGTCGGTCTGCAGCGATGGCACTGGGATCGCTCGACACGGCCGTGTCACTGACACGGCCGAGTCACCTGGCGACTTCACGCCCTTTGTCGAAAAGTCGTCAAACGACGATTCGGAGCTCGATTTTCGACCGGATATCGATATCAATATTTTTCAACATTCATATCTTCAATATAAATCATATTTCCAAGAAATTAAGATTTATATTTAGACATAAACTTACGAAAAATATAACTACAACGAACGTAAAAATATATACCACGATTATGACTAAAATGATTCCAAATCATTCACCATCTAATCAAGCATTCCAAATGCCAATATCGTATATACGATCGCAAGACCTACGCTCCGATACCACTGTTGGGATTCGGTGCCTAAAAGCAGGCCCGGCGAAGCGGTAAAGCGAAAATTAATTCGATCCGATCCCTACGAGGATCGATCGAGCTACGTATATACGAATATATAAACGAAAAGCAAGAGTCATAAGAAACTAACCCTCGAAGTCCGTTGATTAAATGGAAACCTTCTCTTGAGCTATTCCCCAAGCTTTGGTTTGATCTCTACGAGTTCAATCCGCTCCAAGCCCTTGAACGATCCAACGCCGAAAACACCGCGTCTCTACTGGAAAAACGACCGGAATAACAACACTTGATTAACCTCTAAGGTTACGGCTAGAATCAAATGATGAAGCTTTTATTATTACACTCTAAGTGTATAATATATCTCTCAATAATTTTCTCTCAATTTTTCTCCAAGAAAAATGAAGAGGAAGTGAATGAAGAAGATGAAGAATGAGTGTTAAACTCAAAGTCTATCTCTCTCTCTCAATACTCACGTTGGAAGGCTTACCAAACAAGTGAAGAGAGTCTTCTTTTTATGCCCATAAAATCCTCCCAAATCAAGACTAAATAATTAAAATGGATTAATTAAAAGATCTTGTTCCCTTGATATTTCAAGTCTTCCACCAATTAAGGTGGAGACTATGACCAAAGGAAAGAGGAGGGAAAATGGGATGGCCATCTAGAAGGAGCCGGGACGAGTTCGGTTCGTTTCGGACTCCCGTGAGTCCAAACAGATAAAATCCTATTCCGTTCCGATGTATTTGTGTCATTTAATTAATCCAATTAATTAAACATATCAAATACAAAATAACATAATTATTTTCTCCAAGAAATAATTATATTTATGAATTAAATTAATCACCCAGTAATTTATTTAATTCATTAGGCCGTAAATCAATTTATCTAATAAATCGATTTAGACATCCAATGTCCCAATTAGATATCCAATATCTAATATACATAATGAGCGAATTAGCTTTATTTATTCGTCGTCAATCCTATTGCGCGACTCGGTAGGTCCGTCTCGATCGGCAATGGGAGGAACCAAAGAGTAGTAGCACCACCTAGCCGACTGGTGGCCTACACTGTACCGACCGAGAACGAATGATTGGGATCATTCAAGAACCATTCTCGTGAATACCAAGAACGTATAAACCCTTCTTTCAAATGTCCCGATCAAGTTATAGGGTCACGGTCGATCAAACCCTATACGTACTTGACGCTATGCATGCGTTAATGCAAATTGAGATCATCGAGCTCTCGTGTATCTAATACTGACTAGCTCCAATGCTTTGGCCAAAGACTTATGATCTCATCCGCCAATAACCGCATAGGACATATAACCCGTTCACTAACGGGAGAAAGAATTCTATCTTGGTATTTAGTAGGACTGCTACTTGCCCATCAAGATGCACGTCGAGGTTGACCCCGCCTTAGGTTTATAGGGTCTAACTACTCTAATGAAAATCTTGACGTCACAAGCACATCCCTACTAAATCCTCAAGTCGAAGGTTCACGAATACCTATCGCAACCTTTCAATTCCATCATTGACTGTCCCGGAGTGAAATCCGTGTGACGAATCGAGGGTGAGTCGGTTCGAGTATACTAATCCAATTAGCATACCTATAACGTGTGCTCCCACTAACCATTAGTGTTCGACAGGCACTCTCCTTGTCAAAGAACACGTCATACAAGTCTTCACATAAACTTAACGCCCGATCAAGTTTCATCGACTTATGACGATTAAGTATTTGAGCTATAAACCTTTCCAGTGCCGACCCCCTTATCCAATAAAGAGTGGAACGTTTTTCTCTCAAATACACGGACTAGTTTCTACATGTATATTTACGAGTTAGGAATGCCAGTAACTACCAATAAATAAAGAAACATCCATTGCCTTATATTGATGATTTACATAATAACAAGTACAATGCCTTCACTCAACATCCTCTGAGTGGCATTCGAGGGCATACTCCTAACAGTGCGTACCGGCGAATGACGAGTTGAAAAACTCAATTTTGAGAGAAGCTCATGCTACCCCTTATTCTGTTCATCCGGGGTCTAGCAAGATGTACAAGGACTTGAAACAAAATTACTGGTGGAGTAATATGAAGCAAGAAGTCGCAGAATTTGTTTCGAGATGCTTAACCTGTCAACAAGTCAAGATTGAACATCGGCGACCGGCAGGTATGCTGAAACCTCTCCCTATTCTAGAATGGAAGTGGGAAGACATTTCTATGGACTTCATCACGAGTTTGCCGACGAGTCGTCGTGGCATGAATACGATCTGGGTGATTGTGGACCGCTTAACTAAATCAGCTCATTTCCTTGAGATCAAGGCTACATGGGGTCCCGAGAGACTTGCCCAGCTGTTCATCAAAGAGAATGTGAGACCACACGGTACACCTAAAAGTATCGTTTCCGATCGTGACGAACGGTTTGTGTCTCAGTTTTGGAAATCAGTTCATCGTGCCATGGGAACTCAGCTTAATATCAGTACCGCTTTTCACCCTCAGTCCGACGGACAATCAGAGAGAACTATTCAGACATTAGAGGACATGTTGAGGGCATGCGTCCTCGATTGGAAAGATGATTGGGAAGCCCAACTACCATTGATCGAGTTCACGTATAATAATAGTTGGCATGCTTCCATTAATATGGCACCTTACGAGGCCTTGTACGGTCGTCGTTGTCGATCTCCTTTGTGTTGGGACAACTTATCAGAATCAATCGGCACCAAGACCGATATGCTTATAGCCGCCCGTGAGAAGGTAGCTTTGATCAAGAGTCGTTTGTTGACCGCTCAGAGTCGACATAAATCTTATGCAGACAATCGTCGTCGACCACTAGAATTTGAGACGGGTGACCACGTTTTGGTCAAGGTGTCCCCGAGTCGAGGTATTTTCCGTTTCGGAAAACGGGGGAAGTTGAGTCCGAGATTTATTGGACCATTTGAGATTTTGGAACGAGTAGGCGAGCTAGCTTATCGTTTGGCCTTACCTCCGGCGTTGAGCCGAATTCATAACGTGTTTCACGTCTCTCAGTTGCGGAAGTATGTTTCTGACCCGAGTCACATACTTCAGTTCGACGAAATTGAGATCGCGGATGATCATTCGTACGAGGAGCGTCCTGTACGAATTTTGGAGTGCCGAATCAAACAGTTGAGGAACATGACGATCCCTTTGGTCACGATTCACTGGTCTAGACACGGAGTCGAAGAGGCCACTTGGGAAACCGAAGAGAGTATGCGAGAGAGTTATCCTGAGTTGTTTGACCCTTAGTTTCGGGGACGAAACTCTTTTTAAGGGGGGGAGTATGTAATACCCGGTTGTAATTCATTCATTTTCATTCAGTAATTTATCAGTCTGTAATTGTCACTCAGTAATTTACACTCATTAATAATCACTCATCATTCATGATTCATTCATTTGCGTTCACTGTTGGCATGTTGTAACCGTTTACCAGTAACCGATCGTCATTTCATCTCCGTTTATAGATCGAGACGGGAGTATTATCATTTTCAACGTGTTTGGTAGTCTTGTACTGGGAGTATCATCTTTGGCTTGTGTTGGACTTGTTCACTTTCACATTCGTATGATATGTCGGATCATTCATCAGTCGTAGCGAGGAATCGGAGTTATCACTACTACAAAACTGACTTTTAACAGCGGTTAAAATGCCCAATTAACGGCGGTTCCGGAACCGCCGTTATATGTACCGCTGTTAATATCAACGGCGGTTTTCAAAACCGCCGTTGAATTTGCCAAATAACGGCGGTTCATAGTAACCGCTGTTAAATATGATCTTAACGGCGGTTCTAGAACCGCCGTTGAATTTGCCATATGTTACGGTGGTTTCAGGAAACCGCTGTTAAATGTGAAATTTAACAGCGGTTATCGAACCGCCGTTAAGATCAAGTTTAAATGTGAAATTTAACAGCGGTTAAAGGTAACCGCTGTTAAATATGATACTCCACAGCGGTTATCGAACCGCCGTTAAGATCAAGTTTAACAGCGGTTTCGAGGAACCGCTGTTGAAATATTAATCATTTTACCCAGTTTTTCCCCTATTTTGCACAATCCAGTACCTGAATCGGATCAAACTAATCAATAAACCACCAATTCATCGAATCCAAACACACCGAAAAGAACTAACCAACACCAAATTCATTGAACCACCAATACATTGAAAAAGATAATACAAAAATCCCAATTCATCCAAAAATAATTCATACAAATATCCAATGTACTAACCAACACCAAATTTATTGAACCACCAATACATTGAAAAAGATAATACAAAAATCCCAATTCATCCAAAATAATTCATACAAATATCCAATGTATTCACACAAAAACACCAAAATCATGTCGCGAGACGATTTCGCACCTCCAAGAAATAAAGTCCCCAATCAACTCGAATTTTATCAAAAACATCTTCAGACAGTGCTCCAACATCATCAAACATCTCCACATATAAACGTATAATAAACAAACTTTAAATGTAAAAGAGTAAACAGTTTTATCACCACTTCAAGTCAAAAATATACTACCTCCACTAGTAGAATAAACATCAAAGACTTCGGTACGTCTCACTTCGGTAATCTATATTAGCAAAGTAAAAACAAACAACAACTTCGCTTTTCAATTTACTGAAGTAAAAAACCCACATAGACTTCAGTAAATGGTACCAAATATAAAAGTAGGAGCTAGCTATAAATTTTAAATTACAAAGACTTCGCTTATTTGATAATTACTGAAGTAAACAGTGTGAAATTTGATAATTCTGGATTCAGGTTAGATTGAAATTCTGGATCTTTAATTGAGTTTGACCCAAAAATCAGGGTAAACGCCTTTCTCAATGCTAAGTCGGCCGATATCTCATTTGTCCCCTCTATTCTGACCCCTCTCTCTCTCTCTCTCTCTCTCTCTCTCTCTCTCTCTCTCTCTCTCTCTCTTTCTCTTCATCCCTCTCGGTCATAAGTCAAAATTTGCAGAACACACACATAAATTAAATCTACACAGAAACACAAAAGAGAGGCACACTGCCAGGATCCACGCATACCGATTGTGAAAACAGCGGTGGTAGCGGCGGCGGTTTCTTATCAAACTTCATGGTCGAGTCCGGTCGGTTGAGGTGACCTTGAGTCCGATTCGGCTCTGATTTGGGTTGTTCATATGTAGGTTCGAGTTGGGTTTAGAAATTATGGTCAGATCTCGGTAAGGACATCGGCGGCTCGTGAATAGAGGTCAGTGCAGTATCGATCTAGGGCTTTTTGAAGTTTCAGCTTTGGTCGATTTGGGCTCGATATGGAGTTGTTCGGCGGTGGGTTCGAATAGGAAGCGGTGGTTCATAATGTTTATTCCATTATCTTATTTCAGTTCCGTGCTTCACTATGGTCAGGCAGCCGCACATAATGTTGTGTAATTCCTTTAACCTTTTCTATGTTGATTTTTTATCAGTTAAGAATTGGAATTTTTTTGCTCGAATTTTGTTCTCATTATTAAGCTTAAACCAGATATCTTCTCATTCTGCGTTGCTGTGCAGGTGCAACCCGTGTAGTTGTATCTTGGGACTGGTCTGAGATGAGTGTTTAATGTGTGTGTGTGTGTGTGTGTTATGTTGTCATGTTGATGATATAACCAAGTGTATGGATTTGAGATGAGTTGGCGCTAGGAAACATCGACTTCCAGTGGTGTTCAGAATATCACTGAAGCATGACATTTTTGAGAAGCATCTTCAATCTATAAAAGAAAGACGCAATTCTGTTATAGTTCCTATTGGGGGTCTGCAGTTTGGTGTTTGCAGGCAGAGAGCATTGCTCATGAAGGTACCTCTTTTGTTACACATGTTTTTTTCAGTTTAAATGAATAGGTCAGTTTTATGAATTGAAATATTTCCTTTTGTTTTGCTTCTAGTATCTGTGTGATCGGATGGAGCCTCGTGTTCCTTGTGAGCTTCTCAGGGGTTGCTTGGATTTCTCTCCTCATGCTTGGAATGTAATTGTTATGGAAAAGGGCATTTCATTGTCCCGTATGATAGTTGATGCATGCCATCCACATGACATCAGAGAAAAAAGTGACCCCGAATATTTTTGCAGGTAGCAATTTAAATTTTTCGTTTCCATAATAAGATAGTTTTTATATTAATGGCAATGTTTTATATGCATGTTTATCCTTCAGGGATAGCTCTATCCAGATTGATGGTTGCTTGAAGATGTATTTCGGTATTTAGCTATTGTACTTTCATCTTTAGTGATTTTTTGGAATATTCTTACATGAACGAGGTCCATGAGTAAGTTGTAGACCTTGTGGTCCAGATTCGTCCAATCATCAATTGAAAAATTAAAAATACATGTCAATTAACACATGAAGCTGGACAATGTTAGAATTTTCTGATTTTTTGTTCTATTGGATTGTAATTTGTGAATACTAAATGGAATACTGGTTTATGCTTCTTGCTTTAGCTTTAAATTGTGAAAGCTTATCTTTTTTTATGCTTCATAAAAGCAACATATATGTGAAGCTCACTTTTAGAACTTTCTAAGTTGGCCCTTTAAGTTTTGAACGAGCTATCAAATCCTATAATGCTTCAGTGATCCAGTTAAAATTTTCTGGCCGTGGTATTAGGTATATGTGAATTATCATACTTCTATACATGTTTCTAATGTATGTCACTTGTTGTAGGCATATTCCCTTGAGCCGGACCACTTCTCTAACCAGGATAACCAATCTGACCCGTTGTCACGGTTCCTTATGCAAGTCCTAATTGTTCATTTCCCTCTGTGTCTGTATGTGATGAAATTGGGAAATTGACATTCACGTCTTTGGTGCGCTGCAATATTGGACAACTGTATCCAGAGGTTTTCTTGTATTAATTTAAGTAGATGGCCAATTTACGTGAATTAGGCGTAATTTTCGTGTGGAGTAACTGAAGAAATTATTTGGATTGTGTTTTAGAAAGTGATCACATCACTAGTCAGTAGCACTTTCTGTCTTGTTTTGATGTTGATGGTGACTGTCGATTGGTTAGGGTTTTGTCGGGTATGGGATTGATCTGCCGCGATTAAGTAGACATCAACACGGCTCAGGGTCTCAAATACTTTCGTATAATCCAAATAAAACTAGGAAACCACCAACAATCTACTACAATAATTTGTAGTGTGCATCTAAAGAAACCCCCGTCACTTCACCATCTTTCTTCTTCCACCGACATGCCTGCTTCATCCTTTCGGATTAGCGAGGTGGCAAAGGGTAATTTGATATATGTATTTTTTCATTTGAATTTCAGGTGACAGAGGTCGACCCAGCAAGAAGACCAAGTTCTCCAAAGTTCAGGGAATTTGCACTCCATTTGTTTTCTTCAACTGTCCATTACTGATTTATTTATTAATTTTTTATGATAAACTTTTTTGAAACTTTATTGTTTTATGTGTTTGCATTTTAGGGAGGTGCATAGGGCTCCAGCGGTTGAAGACGATGACTCTCACCGAAGACTTGAATGATGATCTTCTTGATGGTACGTTGTAATTGTGTTTTGTTGCAGCAATAAAGTTTTCACATTCTTCTTCCTTTGATTTTCGAATTGCAAAATTTAGATACTATAAAATTGAATATTTGATATATATTTAAGGTGAAGGGAAAAGAAAAAAGGATTTCACAAAATTATAACTTAAACCCGATCATGCGAATCACCCATTGTGGGCTTGCGCGGATGGTCGAGTTTTCCTTCAGACTTTCTCTACGCTGTATAAACAGGCCTATGATTTCCTCATTGCGATTGCTGAACCAGTTTGCAGATATATTTTTGGGCAGTATAATATATTTATTCACCTAAAGCATGTTTTTTCTAATATTTAAAATGATGCATCTTCCTCCACTATTCTTTATATTATAACATATGAAATTATAATATACCACATATTTGCAGGAATAACCCCCATCCTTTCTGTTTGATCTTTTTGGATGACGTTTCAAGTCCCAAATCGTATGGTAGTACTTTAGAAAGTGATCACATCACTATTCGGTAGCACTTTCTGTCTTGTTTTGGTGGAAAAATATAGCTTTTGTCCGCTAGAATTGTATTCTTTTACATGAAAAATGTACTTCAAGTTTGTTTTCTGTTTTCCCGTCCAAATTGTATTGGAATACGGTTTGATGTCGTATTATTTGACAGGCGAGTCAATGCACGAGTACAACTTGACCCCACATTCCTTATACACCGCAGTTGTCGGTGGGACTTGAAACAGAGACTATTATTCCTGTCTTGAATAAGTTGTCAAAGACCAAGCTTCCAAAAGAGATGATTGATTTTATTCATGGTTCTATTGCTAACTACGGCAAAATAAGGCTGGTGCTCAAGAAAAATAAATACTTTATGGAGTCCCCATTTCCACAGGCGAGATAAATTGTTCCTATGTCTTATTGGGTTAGAGGAAATATGAATGCTTTGTTAAACATTATATAACACGCCTGGCTAGTTCCAGGTGTTGACAAGGTTACTTAAAGACGAGGTTATAGGACGAGCTAGAATATCGTCTGAGGTATGTGCTCAGGGAGATTGAATCACGATGAGCATCAAATATCGTCGATTGTCTAAGTGTTGCTTGTCAGATACTACAAGTTTTAATATATGATATGCTTATAATTTGATTAAAATATATTCTTCAGGGAATTCATGAAGGTGATGGGTTTAGGACTGGCTTAGGCTGGCTTCATTGTCAGGAACGAGTGGAGCAAGTTCGTCTACACGTTTGTCGATGGTGCTTAGGCTGGCTTCATTGTCAGGAAGTTCTTTGTCTAGATTCAAATCAGTACTATATGTGTATGGTCTTGGTTGCAACACTACTGGTACTCTGGTGCATATCTGTTGGTATAGTTAGATCAGAACATGTCGTTTGATCGGGTAAATATGGTGAATGTTTTGTTAATGTGCAGTCCATTAGTTAGACCTATGCATGTGTCTCGTAGACATTGTGGAAGTTTATTTGATGTTGGCATATTATAGTTATGCCCAATGCAAACTTGTGAATCACGCGAATCAATATTTGGCATTTTTGTCTGACGATCGCCGTTTATATATGAAATTGTGGTTTATTACTATTATCAATGCTTATGATCTTGTGTTATTGAATTGGGATCTTGTGATTTGAGTTTGTTGGATTTTTAATGAGGTTGATTGATGCATTTGAGGTTGTGTTGTTGAGATCTTGTGAATTGAGGTTTTTTATTGGATGGATCATGTTTTTGTACAACAGGGATTCTATATTTACAAATTGAAAAGAAATATGCAATGTGGTTATTTACTTCGGATAAAAAATGAAGTCAGAGATATATAATTAGAAGCGAATAGGAAATATACACTTCAGCGATTATAAAATAAGTGAAGTGGAAGGACCTTTTTTACTTCGCAAACCCCCATATTCGGGTTCTAAAAACCGAGATAGACTTCGGTTATTACGATATTAGACTTCGTCTAATAAGCGAAGTCTAAAGTATACCTTTAACTACACGAACATAGACTTCGGTAATTATAACATTTTTACTTCGGATATTATCCGAAGTCTTTGACGTTTATTCTTATAGTGCTCCATCCAACCATCCAAAATACGCGCTCGGGTGATAGTCGACATCCAGTGCATAACATAATAACCACACTCCCAACCTCCATTTTGTTTATTACACTAAAACAAAATAAGACAAAATTATATGAGTCGCTTTCAGTAAATAAAATCAACACGTACACAACATACACAGTTAAAAAACACACACTGACACAAACACACAATGCACAAAAAAAACAGCACACACAAACTTCACACACAGTAGACAAATGATGTTAAAACGCAAGTAATCGACATTCTACTTCAAGAGATTGGAATGTTCATCATGTTAAAATTAGACACAAAGAAACATTATGAGAAGGATATCCCAGCCCGCATCAGGTACTGGACACCTAAAAACTAAACTTTAGTTTTATGATTAAATAGTACAGTAAAACTCCAACTTCATAAATTACACAATTCAGTTTGTTGGAACGAATCTGATACTAATCATCAATTTTCATTTTAATCTAACAGCAGATCAACTTCTAATCAGAAAAATAGGAAGAAGAAATTGCTTTCTCTACGAAGAAAAACTAGGAACAAAACTCGAGGGTTTTTTTTTGGTACTTCTGAACTTTCTCTAGATCTTTTTTTCTAATTACTCCACATCACGAGTCGTCTTTGTAGATTGTCCCTTGCTTAAAAGGCTATCAGATTAGTAAAACCTGTCCAGGATAGGAACAATACCTTATGCGTTATATAATCGCATTTCTTTCAACAACGAGTCCATCATTTGACGAACTCTTCCTATTTGACAGTACGAGGCACATCCATCAACAAATTCATGAACCACTCCGTCCAGGTTGCTTGGATACCCCCTTCACCCTCATAAAACCCCTAAGTTTCAAGACATCACGCCATTGACTATCCGCAGCGAACGAATTAGATAACATAACATAGCTAGCCGAATGAAACCATTCAAATGAGTTGTTGAACTTTGAACTATTTATTTTCTCAGGTTCAGATTTTTATAATTCAAATGAATTTTAGTTTCTTTGTGCATTATATCGAGAAGGCTTCGATAATATATATATATATTATGGGCTGAATAGCAAATGCTTGTTCGAAGTTCTTAGGATTCTCCATATTTGTCTTAGAAAGCTAGACAACTTACTGATTCAATAATTGAATGTTTTCAGTGGCTTAGGATTCTTAGGATTGAACTTACTGTTTTTCCTTAAATTGCTCAAGTTTTCATTGCACCTGATAAAATGCGGCACATTCTCGTGACTTCTGAAGATGTAGTTTGTTATCTGGTGACCGCAAATTTTGAAACGGGAATGCAATAAAAATTTAACCAATAAATCTTTGTATGATTTATTATTTTATTTGGCTGTTAAAATCCATCCTGATTCCATCATCATGGCATTGAATGAAACCACGTCTTTTACACTTATTTGGTTAAAAACCTTTCTTGCATCATCCAAACTCCCACATTTGAAAACCACACATGGTTATACCAAATAACATCAGGGGAGTCATTACTAATAGCTTTCCAAACTTCATTAATAGAAAACTCAACTTCCATACCATTTTTATTAATCGAAACACTTCTATCTTTTTTACTATCATCAATATTAGGGACAGAGATGTTAGTGACATTCTCAAATCGCCATCCCATTCGGTAGGCGAGAATACTTGACTCGATAATTACGAATCGCATACAGAACACTTCTCATCAATTGTACTCGACCACTATGAGAAGCTCCCACACACAAACACACACAAACACAAACACACAAAGACAACACACACACACGCCACCGCACACACACACACACCGCATAGAAAAAAAAACAACACAAACAAACGGACACTTCATACATGATATGTTGGGAGAAGATCCTTAAGACGAAAGTTAACATCTATCCCAAAGGGAGAAGATCCTTACGATGTTAACCACGTCTATCCCAAAATAATTCGTGTTTCCAAAAACAATATTGTCGTACACACTCAAATATTCATACACACAAACACACATATTTACACTCATGTAATTAAATGTATTACCTTGGGATATATCCAACTAACCGCCTGCTTTGATTTACTTGTATGCATACCATCCATGGTCTTGAATGCGGTCACGGCACTGCTTAAAAGTAACAATAATATATTGAGTCATTGATATAAAATTTTAAAGCAAATATATTATAAATAAAATCTTACTTTTGGAGTATGGCCTTAATGCGAGAGTCAGGCCTACTATGTAGTGAGCAAAACCATATAATAGTTTCTATTGCTGGCACAATGACCAGAAGTTGCCAATGATGCTTACATAGATAAATGCATTTGAAAGAAAGAACATATTACTACAGTATGTTGTAAAAAAAAAGGAAATAGTTTTGTTAAAAAGAAAATATTTTGAAATTTACAATCTTTTATCTTACTTATGATGGTAAGCTCCCATGTATATTTGCTTCTTCGACTCAAGCATACGCGTCGATATATATCTCGAGATCTCCTCTCCCCTCTGTCCCATATTTTGTATGGATTGAGGATCAAAATATCCATACAAAACCTCGTCCATCGTGCCCACATTCATAGTAGACAAATACCTAATTTGTTAAGCAAAATATTAATATAAAAAAAAACACTCCACACACTGCACACAAACACACACAAACACACTTTTCACACACGCACACTGCCACACAATAAAAACACTCCACACACTGCACACAAACACACACAAACACACTTTTCACACACACACACACTGCCACACAATAAAAACACACACACTGCACATACACACACACTGCACACACAAACACTGCACACACACAGCACATACAAACACACACACACACACTGTACACACACATACTACGAATGTAGAAAGATTCCATAAAGGAAATTACTCACATAGTCCAAAGCTGTAAAACTGATAAACTAAGCCACTCCTTTCCTTGAACGATCTCTAAAATATCAGTGTGAGCGATGTACAATGGAACATCATCACCACCACAGCCAAAGATAGCTGTATCCCACGGCACTGATATCGGACTATTGTACATACTCGACGCAGCCATAAGTAAGTCTCTCATGATGTCATCTTTGGTCCTCGACCCGTCATTCTGACGAGCCTGCTTCTTTGGTCGCTGAATATCCTATTTCATATAGTATAGTGTAAAATACAAGTAAATTTGAAATAATTTATTTTGTTTTCTTTCCATTGTAACTTCAGAAAGGATGAAGGATAAACGTATCTATTGAATACTATATAAACTCATTAATAATGACCCGAACCTATATCTATTTTTTTAAGATTAAAAAGAGTAGAATTGGTGCGAATTTCTTCTATATTGAATAAAGAATATTCATTCATCAAATCATTCACTCCATAGTCTGATAAATCTTTTAAAGAACTGATTAATCACACGAAAATAAAGAGAGTCCCATTCTACATGTCAATACATGTCAGGGGTTAAAATATTTTTATATATATACTATCTAAATATATACTCCAATAAAGTCAATAAAACAAAAAAAGAATAGGGCTTATTATTTTTATTTATTATTATTCCTACATGTTTCCATTCATTTGGGATGTTACTACGCATTTTGGTTGCGTTTAATCTTTTCCATATTAGAAATCATAATCAATTTATATTGGATTGATTTTGCAATAATGTTTGGTAGTTACTAAAAAGAAAAAAGAAAATTTTTACCTTTGAAAAATCGGAGAAAATAAAATCTCGTGGCCATGCAATAAATCCACCTAAAGCTTCCCCCACGACTCTCACCTCATCAGTCGCCGCAGGGACTTCAGTGCTGGCATCTACGGCCTCCTCAACCACTACCTTAACCAAATGAGCTGGTAAAGGAGCACAATGTAGGGTCGAATCGCCCTGAATAACCCTATCGATAGCAACTAGACGGGGAGGATGCTCGTCCACATAAAATCCAACTCGATGAGTGTCTCCAGTCACAGGCCTCTCTCCGGAAGGGCCAGAAATAGCATCAGCACAACTCCCCTCCGTGCTAACACGAGTAACCTCATCCAGTGTATGAATATCAACAGGCCGCTGGGAACTAGCACCTATTGTCTGGCCGAACTCTTTCCTCAAAGTCTTTGTGACATCAAGGATGATCTCTTTCCTTAACTGCTCCAACACATCTTTACTTACGGAAGACGTCAATCCACATGATCGTCCAAAGTAATCGCGAATACCCACACCAAAACCAATGCCACGAAAACGACCAGGGTGCTCGGGTCTCCCAATGGCAGCCGCCAATATATCCTGTCGTCCCTCAAGAATAAAGGTACCTTGTGTATACTGCTTCTCCAAATCATCCTACAAAATTTAATTTGGCACCATATTACAAAATTTTGAAATTTGCAAACAACTGATACAAGTTGATGAAGGAGAAAAACAATACAAGAATGTAGATAAAAATAATTGGGTAGAAAAGTGGTTATTTACATTTAATAAAGCAAATAATTTACCTCAAATTTTTAATGTTTGCTAACACTTAGCAACAAAAAGTGGAGCTTTTTCTTTTCTTACGAAAAATAATTCTTAAAAAAGAACTTACAATCCTCTCGACAATCTCCCGTGCAGCATCGGATGACGTACCCTCCCGTCTTTTTGTATGACCAAGCTTCCACCTTTGATGACGCGTAGGTGGAGACGGAGGATCAATAACAATATCTTCTTCAGATTTGGATACTTCTCGACGCTCCTTCATCTTCCTCTCCATCTCCCGTATATCCACCAAGTCGTACCCTCCTCGAGCCATATAATGCGGAATGTTCATTTTGGCTAATTCTTGTTTCTTACTTCTTTGTTCCTGATACAAGTATCAAATAATCCATAAACAATTTTATAAAAATATTTTCAAATTCAAAACATTTTTTACATATTTTATGTTCTTAATTAGAAATAGGTTCTTAATTAGAAATTGTTTTATTTGATTCTTGTAAAATTATTCAGATTTTATGTTATTTATTAGAAATTGTTTTATTTGATTGTGCGTTCATTATTTTCAGCATTGAACTTAAAAGAAAAAATTAAAACATTTTTTTATTTCAGATTTTATGTTATTAATTAGAAATTATTTTATTTGATTGTGCGTTCATTATTTTCAGCATTGAACTTTAAAAAAAACTTAAAACATTTTTTATTTCAGATTTTATGTTATTAATTAGAAATTATTTTATTTGATTGTGCGTTCATTATTTATAGAATTGAACTTTAAAAAAAAACTTAAAATATTTTTTTATTTCAGATTTTATGTTATTAATTAGAAATTATTTTATTTGATTATGCGTTCATTATTTTCAGCATTGAACTTTAAAAAAAAAACTTAAAACAATTTTTTATTTCAGATTTTATGTTATTAATTAGAAATTATTTTATTTGATTACGCGTTCATTATTTTCAGCATTGAACTTTGAAGAAAAAATTAAAACATTTTTTTATTTCAGATTTTATGTTATTAATTAGAAATTATTTTATTTGATTATGCGTTCATTATTTTCAGCATTGAACTTTAAAAAAAAAAACTTAAAACATTGTATTCGGTTTTACCTCCAAAGCGGAGTCCTCACGAATCCTTTTGAAATCTCTCCAGTCCTCCTCGGAGATACCATACTTGTCACAAGGAGATTTTTCTTTGCTTGGACCATATATGTACTTACCGGTCAAATCAGACTTAAACTGCCTCCATTTTACGCCAATGGACTGTAAACACGTCTTTTGAAAATGACCAAGATTGCTAATCTGGCTAACATCAAAATTGGCCTACATATTGACAATTAAAACTAGAGTTAGCCACACACACAAACACACACAACATAAAAACATGGTTGCATAAAAATAATGTCTAACATAAAAAACAATGCTGATGTAAAACAACTACTAATAAAACGAATGTCTGATGTAAAAAAACTACAATGAGTTAACTAATAAAAACAACTAATAATGGTGCCACACACATAAAAATAATGTCTGATGTAAAAAACTACTAATAAAACGAATGCTGCTAACTAATTCAATTTGAAGCATGGTTGCAAAAAGAGAGTCATGTACCAATATATCCTGCCACAACATTTCTTTATCCGGCTTGTCAGGTACTTGCTTCCAACTCTTGTACAGTATCGAGACATGATCCTTGGCAAGTTTTCCCAAGTACGTACTTAACTTCAATTTGTGTTCGTATTTGATCTTTCCCCGTACTGGATCAATGTGAAGAGGTAATTTTTTTCCGTCAACACGGCGTTTCGACATACTTCTACATCGCGTGGGATTTCTCGATGTAGAAGTACTACGTGTATGAGCATCGGGAGACCGGGAGGAATGAGGAGAACGAGCGGGAGGAGTGTGAGGGGAACGAGAAGGAGACGCCATGTGCCTGCATAAATAAATAAATTTAATCACCAAGAACTGCTTGATAAGTGTGCTAAGTAGAAATGCTTGATAAGTGTGCTAAGTAGAATAGCGCACATAGCGCTCGCTATAGCGAACAGCGACGCGAAGCGAAGCTTCATCGCTACGCAGCGTTATGGATTATGGATTTTTGGATCGTGAGCGCTATCCTCGCTATGGCGCCGATCATGGTAGCAAGAATACCGGCGCTATATCATACCTCATGCATTCCAGGTTATTTTTTCAATTTTAATTTTTTTATTTTCTGGGACGTTTTTGTAAGTTGCCTTTTACTATTCCAAGAAGATACATGTTTATGGGCAAGATAAATCTTAAATAAAAATAAAAAACCAAAATCTAAAACGTGTTTTTAGGTATGATGAATTTTATATTATGTTTTTCTATTACTAGAATTGATGTTCTGTGTTCTTTGAACTGTATTTATGTTATATTACAATATATGCATCAAATTTTGAATTAAATTTGGTATATGCTATATATTATGTATTTATATACTTGTGGAGCTTTACTTTCAAATAGCCCTTGCTATTCGCTATAGCGATAGGGGACCTTATCGATATGGGGCATTATGCGCGATTGACAACTATGATATAGATCAACAACCTCCAGTAAACATAGCTGCTTGGACATTCATA
Organism: Orobanche coerulescens; assembly: GCA_033398695.1. NCBI lineage: Eukaryota > Viridiplantae > Streptophyta > Magnoliopsida > Lamiales > Orobanchaceae > Orobanche > Orobanche coerulescens. The sequence continues at coordinate 97,423,277 of CM065807.1, forward strand.
TTTCACACACGCACACACACACACAGGGGGGGCGGGAGGGAGGGAGGGAGGGAGAGAGAGAGAGAGAGAGAGAGACCTCAAGCAACTGTAGTGGTGGGAAGGTAAATTCTGAAGATGTCTTTAGCAGTTCTTCTTCTCCTGCAGGTAGGACATTTGGTATGTGCAGCTATCGCAACTTTAATACACGCCTTGCAGAAAATGTGGCCACACTTTGTAGATGTCTCCTCAACTAATGCACCAATGCAGACTGGACAGCTGAATGTGGGCTCTTTTGGTGGCGGCGGGAAAGTGAGTCAATGTCTGTACATTTTCTCTCTGAAATGCAAACGCCATATCCTTAGTCAACCATGCATACCAATAACCCTCCAACTAATCAAAACAAAAACAGGAGGTATACTAATATAGGAAACAATACCATGACTGAAAATCAAATCTCATCAAAATAAGAATATGAAGTCAAAGACGTGTATAAAGTAATAATGTTTAATATCACAGAATGCCCCACATACGAAAAAACTGAAGACTAGTAACCAATGAATCGTCCTTTGAAACCATCATCGACCGACTACATAAATAAAAAAAGGGAAAAAAGAAGAGAAACATGTTGCAAATAAATAAATAACGAAAACTTGTTGGGTCGACGATATTGGTGACAGATCAAGATAGACCAGTTCTAGATGAGGGCGAGTACTATAACAATGACCTTATTGGAATGAGAGTTATCCTTAAGGTGTGTGATTTTGCAAAACAGAAAAAAATTGCAGAGAAATAACCTTTCCGTTTTCAATCTCCTCCTTGCCAACCACAAGTATGTAGTTGTACTGTTTATCTTGAGCTTCCCAGACCTGCAGCCAAATACATATCCACGACCACATACACAAGTTAACCATAAGATATTCTTGATAGTCACTGCTTGTAAGCAATTGGTTTTCCATTTAAATATAACGAAAGCCAAATTCTGGCAACGCTTTTGTTAAAGCAGAGTAGATATTGCCCCCATAATTTCATGTAAAACAGTCACCTTTCCAACTTAAACTTCTTAAAGATGTACCTTTATTCCATGATTACTCCAACCCAAGTATAGGTACTTGTAATATATAGATCGACAGTAAGACATGACTAATAATCTTGACGATGCTGTATCACATTTTAATACCGTTAATAAATAGTCAACTCATTATTATGTAACAAACACAGTTTCAAATGGGACTCCTTTTTGTCGAACAAGAGTAATATCTATGTACGTAGTTATATGAAGAACTACAACATGGTATTAAGCACTGGAGCAAAATTTGTATCACCTTCTTGTTCACGGTCGTATCACTTATATCAACATCTACATAATATCCAGCTTCATGAATCTGCTCCATAATATCGCTTGAACCTTGGAACAATCGGAAGATACCATAACACCTTCAAGGAGGTCCTTGTTTTGTGTTCTCTCCATCATTTTTCACTTTGTATCGTGATACCCCACACCTAGGACACTTATGCAATTCTTCAAACTCTTTTCGTACGGATGCAATCATTGGGACAAGCGTGTATTTTTATACTCCATACCCATCGGACACAAAACCTTCTTCGCCTCATAGGTACGCTTAGGCAATGTATTGCCTGTTGGTAGCATCTCATTCATCAACTGGAGCAATTCGGTGAAACTTTTGTCACTCCACCCATTTATTGCCTTCAAATTAACCAGCTTCAACACGGCAGATAGACGTGTGAAATTTTCACACCCCAGATACAATGGAGTCTCTGAATCACTTTTCAACGCATCATAAACATGAGGTCTTTGAAATGATTCTTGTCCGACATCACGAATCATTTCTTCAAATTGATCACCATCTATATCTACATGAGTGTTTCCAGTTGGAACATCTACTATTTCGCCATGCCATATCCACACCGTATAGTTCGTGTTTATCCCCTCACAAACAAGATGTTCACGAATTGTGTCAGCCTCATGTCGTCTCCCATTCATACACTTCACACAAGGGCAAAAGTATCGTTCATCGGGTTCCAAGCGACGTTGTCGAGCAAATTTAAGAAATTGCTCAATTCCATTGTCATACTCCGCACTCGCACGACTTGTATTCATCCAACTTCGATCCATTTCTTCTTTTCTGTTACACATACTATGTTCATCAATTTTCTATTGTTTTGTATAAAGGGGAAGAATTTCATTTCTATATGATTACTAACTTTTTGAAAATTGTTTTGACAGAGAGAATGACAAAGGTATGGTAGTCCTATAATTGTTGTTTAAAATAGAAACATGAACGACGGTTGTAAAAATAGAATTAACTGTATACTACGTCAACTTATGGCTTTGTCAAGATTGCTAACTCTATCTGCACGAACTGTTGGGAGAAGATCCTTAAGACGAAAGTTAACATCTATCCCAAAGGAAGAAGATCCTTAAGAAGTTAACCAAAGCTATCCCAAAATAATTCGTGTTCCACAAAATAGTGTTGTCAAAAGCAACACACATAATTAAACACGCACACTCAACTAAATCGATTAAATTATACGACAAACAAGAAGAAAATAACATGTAAAACTACATTACACAAACAATACACACAACACAAACAAACACAATACACACACACTGCCACACACACACACAATACACACACACACACACTGCCACACACAATACACACACACACTGCACGCACACACACTGCCACACCTATACATGCACATACACACACAACACACACATTAAACATCACACAACAATCCTTAAAAGACTAGATAAAATTACCAAATAGGAACAAAGAAGAGAGTTCGGAATAATAACCAAATAATTCGCGGAGTCAAGCGTAGGAAGAAAGAAAGGAAAAATGAAGAAAGAAAGAAAGAAAGAAAGAAACGGGGTGTAATTAAATGGAAGATTAACAGCGGTTTTCAAGTAACCGCTGTTAGAAGAGGAAAACGAACGGCGGTTTTAACGTAACCGCCGTAAAAAAGGAAAAATTAACGGCGGTTGCTTAATAACCGCCGTTAATTGGCGGATTTTAACAGCGGGTTGGCAAAAAACCGCCGTTAACTTCTTAATTTAACAGCGGTTTCTTTTTTAACCGCTGTTAATTTTTCACCGCACAAATTTAACAGCGGTTTTAAGATAACCGCAGTTAATTGTCCGCTGTTAAATGGGTATTTTGTAGTAGTGTATCAGATTTTTTCACCTTGTCCAGCATTGGGTTACGGCCGTAAGGATTGTAGGTTACGGCCGTAACAAGGGTTCATTGATTTCAGGCCATTTTGGACGAACGGGACTTACGGCCGTAAGGTTTCGGAATACGACCGTAAGTTGAGCAGGTACGGCCGTAAGGCTTGGCCGGTTACGGCCATACGTGTCCAGCAGGCTGCCCAGGCATTTTTTGGCCGAAGGCGAGTTACGTCCGTAAGAAGGGTAGGATACGGCCGTAAGTGGTATTCATAAATATCAGGTTTTGTCGGGCAAGGGGGACTTACAGCCGTAAGGGTTGCGGCATACAGCCGTAAGATGAGGAAGGTACGGCCGTAAGGCTTGGCCGGATACGGCCGTACGCTACAGGCAGGGTGCCTGGTCATTTTCGACGAAGGGGGCTTATGCCCGTAAGTTTGGCCGGATACGGCCGTATCATCCGAGTTACGCCCGTAAGGTGTGCGGGTACGGCCGTAAGGATGTCGGTAGATGTTTTTGACGAAAGCGAGTTACGCCCGTAAATCAGGAGCGGTTACGGCCGTAAGTCTGTCGGCAGGCTTTTGGACAAAGCCGAGTTACGGCCGTACGAGTTGGCTGGTTACGACCGTAAGGCCGTTGACCTGGGATGTTACGGCCGTATGAAGGCTGAGTTATGGCCGTAACTTCCGGCAGTATATAAGGACCCGGCCGGGACTTTTTCATCATTTTCATCCTTTTTCTTCTTTGTTCCGAGAGAGAGACTTGGGGGAGGGATTTTTCCATCCTAAATCACTTGAGTGTTAGATTTTCATCATCCTCATTCATTTGGGAAGCTTGGATACTCGATTTAACTCGTGTTCATCGGATCGAAGTGGTTGGATCTTCTTGAGGTAATTTTTTCAACATTTTGGATTTCGATTTTGTGTTGAGATGTGATGTTTTGGACGTTATAATCATGTTATATGAAGGGATATGTATATGATTATGAGTTTGTATAAAGATTCGTTGGATTATTGAGGGATTATTCAAGAACACTTTGAACATCGAGTTGAAATTGGGGGTTTTCGATTAATTGTTGTTATAATCACGTTTTTGGATATTCATTTTGGATTATTGATCATTTGGAAGATGTTTTGTTGGTTTGAAACACTTCTTGGGGGATTTGATAATGGCATATTGAGATTTGATTGTAAACAATCGGAGTTTGGCCACAACATATTCGATATAATGCCTCAATGAACTTGGTTTAGTCATTTTGACGCCTTGAGTTCGTTATAATCGTGTTTGATTCGTTTATTGAGCGGATTGTTGGTAATTGTGTTATTCAAGGTTGTTCGAGCGACCAACACTTCATTTAGGATGTTTGTTCGTGGAAGGATATTCTTCATCGGTATTGTGTAAGTTAATTCTTACTCGGTTAAAAGGATATTCATTCTTTTTGTTGTTGTTCATTCATGATCATAACTCATTCATCATTGTATTAACCGTATCAATACTTGTCATTGTCAATTAATCACTTCAGTTACAAGGAACGACGGTTCCAATCATTTCATTGAGCTGTCATTCATTTCACTATCATTTCATCTCGGTGAGTCATTATTCATTTTCGATGTCACTTTTGTTATATTGTGGCATTCCGGGTCATAATGGCGTGCTGGTTGGTATGTGTAGGATTTTCATGTCGGGCACATTTAAGTCGTGTGTTGGTTGTTGGCCTCACATTGGACTGTGCACACGAGTCGATTGCTTCGTGAGACTGATTAGGTACAAGACCACATGTGTATTCGATCGACACTCGTTGGTGGCTTGTGCACGGACACATTTCCATCCCGGGCGTAGTGTGGCGCCACCCTTTGAGCCGTACTGTTAGTTGATTCATACATCATGTTTGATTGCTTATGTTTTCAACAAGATTGGGTTATAATCTAACCGATTCATTTTTGATCGAACTTGTGGTTTATAAAACATATGCATGATTGTGTTTATTCAACTCTTGAGGATTGTTGTTCTGTATAACTGACCCCGTTTGGGGATAATGTTTTTCAGGTCGTGGCAAGGAAAAGGCACGGGGAGAGCACGTTGACGGCGAGGAGTCCCAATGATACTAGAAGGGGCCCCCAGTCTTTTCAGTTATTTATGTTTCCTTCATTTATTCCGCTGCAGACATTCCGTTTGAATACTCATTTCACTCAATGTTGTATATTTTATCTCCATATAAAATATACATGTATTCTGTATTATCCTGGATGTGTTGTATGAAACTCCTCATCGGAGTAATTATTGTCGTAATGTGGTTCGTTACTACATTTACCATGCGTAATTCATTCATTTTCATTCGCCTAGTGGGTCCCAGTCGGGGGTCCACGGCACTGTAATATCCACCTAGTTTGGGGTGTTACAATTATTTCTAGCATTCGCACGTGTATTCACACGAGCTCTCGGGTTCCGACCTGCACCACGGCCTCTTCCCCGCGTCCTTCCGCCCCTTTCCATATCAAGTGGAAAGTCATATGACGATTATATATCTCGCATGAATATCACATTATGATTATATTATGAAATAATGAAAATGAGCATACGTGCTCAAATACAATCAATACATGAATGATCAACTGAAATGACGTGATTATCTGATGAAATTCTTGAAATGAATATCTTGAACAAGTTAACAAGATTAATGACATGATCCTCAAGATCAACAACTGAACAATGAATTGAACTGAGTGATTAATGAATTCACATGATCGACTTGATCACAAATGAAAATGATCGATGAGGAAATCTTACTGTTCTTTGGTCTGAGGGGCTCGGCTCTTGCACAGGTCACACGTGACGCGAAAGTCCAATGATACTAGTCTGATGAACGATGATTTCAAATGAGACATGACTCGGAAGGTAGTATTCAAAACCACGCTCTGATACCAACTCTGTAACACCCCAAACTAGGCGGATATTACAATGCCATGGACCCCCGACTGGGACCCACCAGGCGAATGAAAATGAACGAATTACACAGGGTAAATGTAGTACCGAACCACATTACAACATTAATTACTCCGATGAGGAGTTTCATACAACACACCCAAGATATTACAGAATACATGTATATTTTATATGGAGATAAAACATACAATACTGAGTAAAATGAGTATTCAAACGGAATGTCTGCAGTGGAATAAAATGAAGGAAACATAAATGACTGAAAAGACTGGGGCCCCTACTAGTATCATTGGGACTCCTCGCCGTCAACGTGCTCTCCCCGTGCTTTTGCCTTGCCATGACTAAAACAATATCCCCAACGGGCCGCCATACGTAACAACAATCCTCAAGAGTTGAATACACACAATCCTGTCGAAGCATACGCAATCAAACATGCTATATGAATCAATTAACAGTACGGCTCAAAGGAATGGCGCCACACTACGTCCGGGATGGAAATGTGTCCGTGCACAAGCCACCAACGAGTATCGATCGAATACACATGTGGTCTTGTACCTAATCAGTCTCACGAAGCAATCGACTCATGTGCACAATCCAATGTGAGGCCAACAACCAACACATGACTTAAATGTGACCGGCATGCCAGTATGACCCGGAATGCCACGATATAACAAAAGTGACATCAAAAATGAATAATGACTCACCAAGATGAAATGATGGTGAAATGAATGACAGCTCAATGAAATGATTGGAACCGTCGTTCCTCGTGAGTGATGTAATTAAGTGACAATTACAAGTTCTAAAATGGTTAGTACCTTATGAATGAATTATGATTATGAATGAACAACGAAAGGAATGAATATCCTTTTAACTGAGTAAGAATTAACTTACACAACACCGATGAAGAATGTCCGTCCACGAACAACGTCCTAAATGAAATGTCGGTCGCTCGAACAACCTTGAATAATAGAATTACCAATAATTCGTTCAATACATGCATCAAACACGATTATAACCAACTCAAACGTCGATACAATAATATCCAAACTCGTAGGTGCACTCTAACGAATACGTTGAACATATCCTTCCCGTTGGTTACAACCAAACCCAAATTATCGAAACCAACTTTCAAATGATTGATTCAAAGCAGCAAAACAATATCAATGGCATCAATAATCCAATAGGAATCCACAATTCAAGATTACAACAACATCAATCGGAAATCCCCAAATTAACCCAAGTCAACCCCAAGGGTTCTTGAAATAAATCCCCAAAATAGCCATTAAATCCATAGGAATATATTTATCCAATGTAGATAATCCATATCTAACATATTCCAACAACAATCTAAGCTTTCACGAAGAAATCGGAAGGAAAAACTCAAAAATCCGAAATTCTAGATCCAAGAGATTAATACCTTTGATTTGGTGTTTTGGAGATGATGAAGTGATGATTAATACAACTCAAAGGCTTGAAGATGATGATTGATGATTTCACCTCGAAGAATACTCTCCAAATCACTCCAAAACGTCCGGAACCGATGAGAGAATGAGAAGAAATGACAAATGCCGAAATCTGGGCTACACTGTCCAATTTATAGAGATTCCAGTTTAGCGCGCGCTAGTCCCAGTTCTTAGCGTGCGCTAACGGGTTTCTTGGTAAGTCCAGTACTCACTGTCCGACAATGGTAGCGCGCGCTACGTACCTTCTTGTAGCGTGCGCTATAGCTGAACACTTAGCGTGTGCTAACCCCAAAATGTTAGCGTGCGCTAACGAATTATCTGATGCCCAGTACTGGAGTCCAGAACCTTTTGTCCTCTGATCTGATCGCGGTAGCGTGCGCTACAATCATGATTTAGTGTGCACTACAATATCGATTGCGTACGCTAAAAACCACTCATAGCATGCGCTATGAATTAATCCAATGAAGTCCAGTAGCCACTGGACTCAACCTGATCCGACCTTAGCGCGCGCTATACCGACTGCATAGCGTGCGTTACTCTGGACTACTAGCGCGCGCTACTTACCATTCGTAGCGTGCGCTACTTACAACCCAACTGCAGTCCAGTGCCTTCTGGACTGCCTGCTTGAAACATACTAGCGTGCGCTAGTGTTGAGAGGTAGCGTGCGCTACTCGTACTCAATTAGCGCACGCTAAAGAGAGTACGTAGCGTGCGCTACTCCTCACACACAACACACTATGAAATGACAACGATGGTAAACACCGCGTGATTCTCCAATTAGATTGATGATGAATGACTATTGATACACGATACAATTACTCTGAACGATGAATAAAATGATTGAATATGAGTGAGAAATGATCATTAATGAGTGAAAAATACTGAGTGACAATTACTGAATGATAAATACTGAATGATAATGACTGAATTACAACCGGGTATTACATCCTAAGCATCTGCTGTCGGCTCATGTGTCAGGAGTAGCGGCTCGGGAGAGTGCTCGTGTGGCTCATCGATCAGAAATCCTCGATAACGCTCGTGTGCCCTCGCGCCACCCCACTGGTCGAAATAGGAGATAATACGGTGGTCGATCGGACTCTGGGGTGCAATAGACGGCTCGTCGTCGGACCACATCATGCCCGACTGGCGGCATAGAGCACAAATCAGTGAGGGATGTTTTAATCCCATCTTTGCCCCTCCCTGGTTGCACTGAAATATAGAACGGGACAAACGTGGGGCCACATCAAACTGGAGTCCCGTCGTGATAGCATACAATAATCGGGCACAAGGAAGCAAGACCGAGTGGATATGTGATGTAGGGTCGACTCGTGCACAGAGGAAATACAGCCAGGCCCGCCCGATCCGACTGAGGCGAGAACTCTTGAAATAGAAAGCTGTGGAACCCGGGACGCGCGTCTCCCAAACAGAACCCGGCTGAGCAAGTGCCTCCAGCAGAGCCTCCGTCGTGAGGCTACTCATAGTCCGTGTGTACTCCGATTCGTCTACCTACGGTAGGTCATCCAGCCTCGTAATCACGGCCACCGAAAAGTCCACGGTTTTGCCTCGAACGATGACCTCAGTCCGTGTATCTGGTCGCCCCATCATCTGTCCCGCCTGGATTTGTCGCAATAGAGCACTGGCGTAGAACTCCTGGACAATAGAAATCACCGCCGGCTCGGATGGCGTAGTGAATCGAGTCCATCCCATCTCGTTGATCATAGCCAATAGCTCGCCGTCCTGGGGGGCGGGAGTGAATCCCCGCTCCGGAATTATTGGACGAGGATGGATTCTCTCGTTGAATATTCTATAGATGTCAGGATCAGAGAATTGGTGGGATTCCATATCTGTTCGGTTTTGTGACGTTTCCCCTATTGTGGGGGACGATCGCATCCTAGCCCTCGTGCTGAACTTCCTTTTCCTAGCCATGACGAAGTTCCTGAAAAATAAATGCCAGAAATTAAACAACTTTATAGATAACTACACCACTCTCGACTTAAAACGTGCGGAAAATGAATATAGAGTCGAATGAACTCGCACTTTTGTATGAGGGAAATTAGGTAGAGATTTTAAGCTCAAACTTGATGTAAGGGTTGGGGGCACAATTTAATCCAATAATCGAATTCGTTGCATACAATTTGAAGATGTTCGGTTCAAAAAATTTCATTGGTGCATTTTATCAAACACTTTGCATGTGTTGGCTTAAATGAAGAACAAAAAACAATAACAAACTCAAATCAATCCTCAAAAACAATAATTGAATCAAAGATCACAGCAATCCACGACACAATAACAAAACACCATCAATCAATCAAGAATATTAGCATACTCCGATACAAATTTTTATAAAAAATTGGAAAATAAACACAAGTTTGTCAAAGTTTATTACCCCAATCATCAATCCATGTTGCAATGAAGTTATAGGGATAAGAATTACCTTGTGTTGGATTGAAGAAGGTAAGAAGAAGAAGATGTTGGATGCTATCCTTGCGCCGCGTGAAGAAGAAGAGTTTAGAGCTATACCTGGTGTCTCGTCCGAATGAATTCCGGGCAACCCAGCCCTTCTTATATTTTCGGTAGGGGCCGCGGCACGTAGGAAGTGAGCCGCGGCCCGTAGTACAGTTTAGTCTGGGGAGCTGGGTATCTCGACGCGTGCTGCGGCTCAGAGCTTGCGTGCCGCGGCACACAGTACAGGTTCCTGGGCACATATTTTGGGTCTCGGCATGCCGCGACCTGGATTCATCGTGCCGCGGCTCTTGGGGTAAGTGTTCCGCGGCTCAGCATCTTCCTCCCGCGGCACAGAGTACAAAAACATTTCCTTGATTTTAGATTTTTGTGTGCCGCGGCCCGCTCTTCATGTTCCGCGGCCCCTGGCCTGAAATCTCCTGCACAAAATTTTTTTTTTTTACAGCGAAAACACATAGAACGTGAGAGAGAGCATATCAAAGCAAAAATGACAAAAAATTAGACTTTAAAAATTAACATCTTCACTAATACTCGGGTTGCCTCCCGAGAAGCGCTAAGTTTATAGTCTTCAGCCGGACCTTTTTAAGATCAATTTACTTTTCGCAACCACCATTTGGGCTCCATCTCGTCTATCAAACCGTTAATATGTATTTTAAATTTTTGACCATCAGTCTTTAACAGTTCGATTTTTGGTTTGGACATCCAATGTTCTTTGTGAAAGGATTTGAATAATAGTAATTTTCCAAAACACCCGAATTTCACATGACTTGGCAACCGTTTCACTTCCGGCTTCGTTTTCTTTTCCACTGACAAATTTATGACGGCCTGAGAATTTTTAGATGGTGAGTGAACGGATGATGAAGATGACATGTCCAAATGCCTAAGATATGTGAATCGCTCTACATTTTTATCAGATGTCGGAACAACTACAACAGATTCTGAAGATTTCGACTGACAGCTTTCTCGGTGTGTGTCTTTTGCAAAATATCTAAATTTTCAAATTGAGAACCCTTCTTGACATTGCTTGGACACGGGAGAGATCGAAACACTTGGAATGTGACTTGCTCATCTTGAACCTGTAAAGTGAGTTTCCCTTTCTCCACATCAATGAGAGTTCGGCCGGTAGCTAAAAATGGTCTTCCCAAGATAATTGGGATGTCATGGTCCTCATCCATATCTAGTACAATAAAATCGGCTGGAAAGATGAATTTATCGACTTTTACCAAAACGTCTTCTATTACTCCTCTCGGAAAGAGACTGTTGTCGGCTTGGCTTCCCCAATACCTAGCTTCTTAAAAATGGAAAGGGGCATAAAATTAATACTGGCGCCGAGATCACATAACGCTCTATCAAAAGATAGGTTTCCTATAGTGCACGGTATATTGAAGCTTCCTGGATCCTTTAATTTAGGCGGCAGCTTTTTTTGCAAGATGGCACTGCACTCTTCCGTCAATGCCACTGTCTCATACTCTTCGAGCTTCCTTTTGTTCGATAAGATCTCCTTCATGAACTTAACAAAGCTCGGCATTTGCTCCAAGGCATCGGCAAATGGAATGTTGATATTTAATTTCTTGAAGACGTCAAGAAACTTGGAGAATTGCTTGTCCAATTTTTGCTTTTGCATTCGCTGCAGAAACGGGACAGGTGGCACATAGACCATCGGATTGTCAGGAAACAGTTTCGAGCTTTTAGAAATTTGTGATTCTTCAGATGCCGAATTTTTCTTCTCCTCATCTTCATCTCTCCTTTTGTTCCTCCCGGGCTGCTCACAAACTTCCCTCCCACTTCTCAAGCCAATGGCATTAATACTTTCTTTGGGGTTCGTCTCAGTTGTACTTGGCAAAGTACCCTCAGGTCGGGCTGTTAACACATTTGCTATTTGACCCAATTGGACTTCCAAATTTCGAATAGAAGTGGAATGGTTTTGCAAGGTTGTTTCCGTATGGGTCATGAACTGACTCGTATTTGCTGCTAATTTCGCCATTGCCTCCTCTAGAGAGATTTTTGGAGCGGGAGGAGGTTGCTGTTGGTGTTGTGCAAACTGAGGTTGGTTTAAATTTTGTCTGTTTTTTCACGAAAAGTTAGGGTGATTTCTCCACTCTGGATTATATGTGTTGGAATACGAATTGTTCTCGCCGATTTCGCCCCTACAACTGAGCTTGTTCCATCGGAGATACCCGCCACCTCGGTCTTACCGAAGTGCCTTGATATAACATCCAGTCTATTTTTCAACTAGGGCCTTAAATTCCTTGAATTTATTAAAGGCTTCGGATTTATGTTTAATCAAGTACACAATCTCATACCTAGTATGATCATCTGAATGTTATGAAATATTGATATCCATCTCGAAATGCTTTCTAAAGTACCACAAACGTCGGTATGTACCAACCCAAGTTTTTCGGCAGCCCTTTCAAATGTCTCGTGAAGGGGACTTAGTTATCTTACCTCTAAGGCAGGATTCACAAGTTGGATAGGGTTCTACACCCAATGGACTTAAAAGTCCATCTTTCTCCATTTTGTGAACCTTGATTTGATCAATGTGACCAAGTCTAAGGTGCTACTTAAGATCTTGATTAGTATCTTGCCTGCCACGTTTCCTAGTTATACTGTTCACTGCTGATTTATTTTGTAAGTTCAGATGATATAAACCATTCAACAATGTAGCTGTGCCAACTAATTTATTTCGAAAATAAATTTTACAACTACCGTTGCCAATGAAGAAACGAAATTCTTTTCCGGTCCAAGACTGGAATGGATATAATATTTTTATACCCCTTGGGCAAAACAAGTACTTCATCTAACGTCAAAATAAAACCGTATTCTAAACCCAGTAGGAGTGATCTAATATCAGTTGCCTCGACACTTTGTCCGCTTCCGACAGTGGTCATCACTTCCCCAGCTTCAAGCTGCCTACATCGTTCCATATCCTGATTCATAGTACAAATATGAGAAGTAACACCTGAATCCAGAATCCATGAAGCAGAATATATAGTAGCGGAACAATTGGGTTCAAAAACAAAAAGTTTTGTACCTGATGCGCCATTAATCTTAGGACAAGTCCTACGCCAGTGGCCTAGCTCACTGCATTCAAGACATTTGTCTGTAGGTTTTGGACCGCCTAACCTATGAGTCACAGATGCTTTGAGTCGTAAGGCCAGAGGAGAGCTAAGTTGTGTGTTTACCAAAAATCCATGTTTGATGAAGGAGCTGGAAAGGCTGAACATAGAGATGGCCACGCCATCCAAATCAGTAGAGTTCGTATTGACTGTATTGGTAGTACAATCGACTTTGAAAGAGAGAATCAAGGAAGGTCAAGGCCGACATGAGTTTTTGGTCAAGATGAAGGAGCATACACTAGCTGGAGAAGATAAAGGTTTCGCTGTGTCTGATGATGGCATAATATATTATGGAGCGAGAATATGTGTGCCTAATGTGGACAAGATTAGAGAAAAAATCAAGAGAAACATACAACACTCCTTATACAAATGCACCCCAAAGGTGGTACAAAGATGTAACAGGACCCGAAAATGACGTTTTGGTGGGAAGGTTTGAAGAGAGATGTGGTAGATTATATCAGCAAATGTAGAGTTTGGATTACTGAAATTGCTTCATATCCCAGAATGAAAATGGGAACACATCACTATGGACTTCGTGGTGGGTTCACCCCGAACGGAAAGGGGCAATCATGCGATTTGGGTCGTAGTGAATCGACTCACTAAGTCAGCTCACTTCATTCCCGTTAAAATAAATTTTCGGATGAATCAGTATGATGAACTGTACGTCAAGGATATTATCAGACTACATGGAGTGCCAATCTCTATAGTCTCAGATAGAGATACTCGTTTCACATCGCGTTTTTGGGAAAGTTTGCAAGAAGCTTTGGGAACGCAGTTGAAATTTAGTAATATTACGTGCTAATGTGTTGGATATGGGTAATGATTGGGAACGATTCCTGCCATTGGTGGAACAATTGATTTCAAGCGATTATTGGTATGGCGCCGTACGAAGCCTTGTATGGTAGGAAGTTTGGATCGCCTCTGTATTAGGATGAAGTAGGTGAAAGAAAAATTCTAGGCCCCGAGATGATCGAGCAGACAGTTGGTGTTGTCGATAAAATTCTTGAGCGAATCAAGATAGCGCAAGATCATCAGAATTCTAACGCTGACAAGCGTCAAAAGGATCTCGTATTCTTTGTGGGAGATAAAGTGTTTTTGAAGGTATGTCCTACCAAGAAACTTGTTCCTTCTGGTCCAAGGAACAAGTTGAGACTGAGATATGTGGGACCATTTGAAATTCTCGATCATATTGGAGATTTGGCTTATCGATTGTCTTTACCTCCCGACTTCTCAGCAGTGCACAAAGTTTTTCACGTGTCAATGTTGAGGAACTATGTGCACGATCCGAGCCATGTCATCAATCATTTTGCTATCGATGTGAATAAAGATCTTACTTATGTCGAGCAACCATAAGCGATTCTCAAACGATCAATTCGCCATACTGCAACCCACGAGGTTCGACCCGGCATCAACCTCAAAACCAAACCCATCTCAGAAACCCCAAATCCGAGCCCCAAATCATCAACTCAACCTCGTCTGAACCTGCAGAAAAACGCCCAATCAGATCCCAAATACCAGAGACTGACCTTTTAAGAAGTTTCTCAAACCCCTTTCACTCGACCTGACCGACCATATGAACCCTAATTAGAAAATCGAGAGCAAAATCGAGCCCTACCATTAATTCGCGTAACCCGATTCCATCGTCTGACCGCATCCGGGCCGTAAGATGCCCTAGAGCCATCGCCGCGCTATAGTCACTACTGGTTAATTCAAGCTCGAGCGAGACGGAGTGTGAGGGATTTTTAGCTAGTCGGCTCTATTGTGTGCGTATTTCCATTTTTAGTGCCATGAAGGACTTTTTCAAATCGGAGTCAGAGGGTGAGGGTGAGGGTGAGGAGAGAGAGAGAGAGAGAGAGAGAGAGAGAGAGAGAGAGAGAGAGAGAGAGAGAGAGAGAGAGAGAGAGAGAGAGAGAGAGAGAGAGAGAGGGAGAGGGAGAGGGAGAGGGAGAGGGAGAGGGAGAGGGAGAGGGAGAGGGAGAGAGAGAGAGGGTGAGAGAGAGAGAGAGAGAGAGAGAGAGAGAGAGAGAGAGAGAGAGAAGAAGTGAGACTTTTCTGCCGATCATAAGGGAGATAAAGGGTTTATATACCCTATATTTCTTAGGGCTATTCAATTTAACCCCAAATTTCTGAATACTCCAATCTAGCCCGAGTCCCTTTTTTGCTAGTCCTCCAATTTCAGAACCAAAATTCTTAATTTCCTGCGATTTTTATCCCAATCATCTTTCAACATATAAAATCAGACCCTTTGTTACTTTGATTTTTCAATTAGTTATGTTTCAGTTATGTACTTAATTTATTTATTTTGCTTTAGTATTGAGTCATTATTATTTATTCATGTAGATAATAACGAGGATTTTCGGGCATTGAAATTTGTGAGTCGAGCTTTCTGCCTTTCATCCATTCAAGATAAATATATCGTGGGAATTTTATGCTATCACTTTAATTGCTTTTACTGGTGTGTAGGTAATAATCGTAATATCAGTTCATGTTATGCATGCTAGATTCATGTTATATGTGACAAGCAGTTGATCATAAAATATATATATTACGTTATGCATGCTCGATTCATGTTATACGTGTCACTTAGATTCTATTATTAGAGTTTTTTTATTTTTTTATGCCTCCATGAGATTGTATATTACTGTGATATTGTGTAAATTCCTATGAGCTAAAGGAAGCTCACCTCCACCTTGTTAAACATCAGGTTAATTAGAATGACGGTGGGCGAATTTGTGAGGCTACGAGGCATATAATGAAGATTTATTTTATTATTACAAATTTTAAATTCAAGTATTGGGGAAATAATTTTGTTGCTATATTAGTTTAAATATTCCGCCGCTGCAAATTTTATCCGATCATGTTTTGACACTTTTGTGTTTTGAATTTATCGACATAAATTGCTTGTTTAAGTTCGCACCACTTTTGTGATGATTCGATTTTCTAGGGGAGTATAATTATTTTCAAAAATATATAAATGTACACTTTTTGTATTCTTTTAATCCCCAAATAAATGCATGGTAAATTGGGCGTTACTTTTAGTCAAATAGTTCGACTAGATTCGCAAAAGTTCGGTTCAGTTCAAGGTGTTCAAACATATACTCAAACGTTAAATTCTAAGATTCGAGACTTTAAAATGTGTTCGAACCTAAGTTTTGACATTTTCAAATGTATACTCAAATGTACCATAGTTCGGTATAGTTCATTCCGTTTACAACCTTAATCACAAGTCCATTTTGGTCCTTTTTATTTCTGAATACCCATTTGGTTCCTATGAATGACTGATGTGTTGGTCTAGGAACTAGGTGCCAAACATTATTCCGTTCGAAACCATTGAGCTCTTCTTCCATCGAAATGATCCAGTGAGAATGATTGAGAGCCTCATTGGTCGAAACAAGTTCGGACTGGGCTAAGAATACAGCTAGGTTGCAATTAGTGTTGGAAGTAAAACCCAGCGGAAGCGAAGTTTGGGAAAGTTTGATAATCGCATTTTGCGCACCCACGAGTATAAGATCTATTTAGGCATGCTAATTAATTTATTAATTACTAAGAATAATAAGCAATTTAAATATTATTTATTGGTAATTCAAATATCCTAATCTAGATCTACAAGATCATAGGACATTACCTTTGAAGCGAAGTGGTTGCTTTCGTCTTGATCACCTTGTATTTCTACCTTTGGACCTTCTAGATTATGATCCGTCTTAACCCGGACGTTGTGTGGGCAACGAGCTACCGAATATTGCTTAGACAACAATGGGATCGGCCAAACCTCCTTTTGTATGTGGTCACTCAATTTTTCTTTGCTTTCTAGTATTTTATGAACACTCTTAGCAAATTAATGTGTTATCTAGATTGTAGAATCAAATACACGAGTCTAGATCTACAATTAAACACAAAAGGAAATATTTGATCTCACAACCTTGCAAAAGACATATCAAATCGGCATACCCCTATAGATGTCCTATTTATAGGCTCTTGGACTACTACTAGGGATCTTAAGGAGGATTATTGGAGGACTCCCAATAGATTTCATCTTACCATATTAGGACTGTTCCTAATATAATGAATCTATTAATTGTAACACCCCCAAATCCTATTGGGTTATTACAGTGCCGTGGACCCCACGCCAGGAGATCCACCAGGCGAACATGACTAAAATACATTAAATTAAACAACAAGGGGAAAATCATAGTCCCTACCATGATATCCGACACAATATTCCGATAAGGAATTTCAACGACAACGATGGGCCTACATGGCCAAAAATAAAATGCAACAACATCCACGAGCACCTGCTCGGGTAATACATAATGACAATGACTGACAGACTGAAGAAGACTCCAACTGACTGACCAACATGAACAACTCGGACTAGTATCGCTCGAATGCCTCGTCGCCATCATCATGCCCCTGTGTCTCAACTCTCTCCTCGCAAGCACCTAAAACATGAAAACATGTTCCGCCCCCACGGGGTCAGTCATCCAGATAATGAATATCAAATACATGTATAACATGATATGCATCCAAAGCCAGAATGAAATGGTACAATGATAATAATAATAATAATACGAGATGCTCACAAACCAATGTAAGAATCGAGCATTCGTGAAATACTATGCCCACAGCATACTATTAATACCTGTTCGACAGGTTAGAACGTAAATGCCCAACGGCGAATCATAATTATAGAGTACCACAATGAATTACATGACATGAAACAAACCGGAACTGAATTAATTATGAATCACAATGCCCGAAGGCTCCAATGAAATTACCAAGACAATCACAAAGGCCTGAAAGACACTCATCCGAAGCGGTCAAATATCACAATCACATGAAGCCAAAACACTGAAGTCAGATCGATTAGGGCTAAGCCACGGCACGAAGCCGTATCACAATTTGGGCTGAAGCCACGCACGGCCGTATCACAATTAGGGGAAGCCACGCACGAAGCCGTATCACCATTAGGGCGAAGCCACGCATGAAGCCGTATGACAATTAGGGCCGGCCACGCACGAAGCCGTATCACAATTAGGGCGAAGCCACGCACAAAGCCGTATCACCATTAGGGTGAAGCCACGGCATGAAGCCGTATCACAATTAGGGGCCGGCCACGACACGAAGCCGTATCATAAATTTGGAGCTCCAAGGCCCAAGAAATCACAAGAGCAAATTTCTCCTCGATTTAGTCTTCATGTTAGATCGTGTCGTCACTAGTTTATTCATTAGCCCAGCTAATGTGCATGAAATCTCATTACAGTTGAAATTCATTACAAACTGCATGAAGGAGTTAGGCATAGATTGAAGGATGATATCAATATGAGGGAATAAATCCATATGAAAGTTGAGCACCTCGAGCCTCTCAATCATAGAGATCATCTTGAGGATGTGGTCTCCCACTTTCTCCTCTTCCTTCATCCTAGCACTAAATAACTTCTTTGATATCTCATATCTAGCAGTCCTACTGTGCTCTCCATAAAGCTCGGTCAAGTGTGCGAGAATCTGCCTAGCAGAAGTCATTTTCTCGTGTGCTCTCTCAATCTCATTAGTCATTGAGCCCATCATAAAGCTACGTACCAGCACGTCATCCTTGACCCATTTTTCATGGACGTCAATTTCTTCCTGATTACCCCTAGTCCGGACTGGAGTCCGTGGAATGTCCGCCTCCAAGACGTATCCCAGAGACTCCATATTGAGTACAATCATCAGATTCCGCAACTAGTCAATGAAGTTGGGGCCAGTCAGGAGATGCATTTCAAGTAGTATTGCAAGTATATTCTTAGCCATTATAGAGAGGTATAGTTACGTTTCTCTGCATTGATATAGACAAGATTTAATTAGTGACTTGTTTTATTATGACCGCATATAGAATTTAAGGGCTTGTATAATTCTTGTCTCGGCTCCCACTAATTTTATAGAAATTACACACTCCCATGTTATAACCCGGAAGTCATGGTTAGATCGACTTCTTAGTGGTGATCGAGTTCTTTACAAAATTTAACAGACGCAACCTGTTAGGTTTCTTGCCTATTAATTTCTGTAAAGTGGTGTCCAACACCAACCCGTCCAATGGATGATTCGATCTTCTTTTACCCTTAGTATTCATGCCTTCAACCTATCAGGTTTCTTGGCAATCCAGACTATCTAAGTTGTTGACCATCAACGTCTATCAGTCTGACTATTGAATCTCGCCCTGCAACCTATCTAGTTTCTAGGGGCGAAATTTTGTCACCAACCGAAGGCATCAAATGCACTCAAAAATTTTTCAACATCTACCAAATGTACTACCCCGATAACTTGGAAGCATAGCACACCAGCTCAAGTATCAATTTTCTACGAGTTTGGTGGAGGGTAGGAAACCTCGTAACCTTTTTCAAACATAGTCTGTTTGTTGTCGGGAAAATTTCGCGATTAATGTTACACTTTGCACATTAATTTATTTATAAGCGCGTTTGATTTTGTAAATCATTCAAAATGAAAAACAGAAAATAACAACCTAGTTACTACCAACATATAGCTCATGGACTTTTCCTAAGTGTTGGACCAAGCGAATGACCCAATAAAGAAAAATAAAACAGTCTTCGATTCTTCGTCTTCTCGGTCGGTTGTCTTAGGTCTTCGTCATAGCCAAATAAATAATTAAATTATTGAAAAAATGCATCTTATACAAATTTTTCTAGTAAAAATAAATAGGCTCAAAACGGCTTTTACAACCCAATCGAATCGAACAAATCAAAACTAAGTCCACGAGCTATATCACCATCACATAAGGATTCCACACAACATGTAACGGTAATGAAATTAAATAATTAATTTAATATATTAATCCAATTAATCTATGAAATTAATCTATTAAATTTCTACAATACTAATCCAATTAATATTTAATGGCATTAAAATTAAATAAAAATTAATATATTAACCCAATAAATATAAAATTAATCTAATCAATTTCAAAGGTATTAATCCAATTAATACTAATAATCGTCATTTTAATCCGTTCGATGTAATCCGGCCAAAAATAATATTCTCGTTTAATTAATTTCCCTTAACACAAAAATATTCCAAATATTAATTTAGTCAAATTAAAATCCAATTTAAATTTCATGAAATAATTACAACGAAATATTAAACTTAAAATGGAGTCCCAGACTATCCGGTATTAGGCCCAGCCCGTGGCTCGATTCAAAATCGCGCCAAAACACGAGAGGTGGCATGGCCGAGCCATGATAGGCAGACTGGCCGAGACCCTCTCGGCAGCCTGGGCAGGCGGCCCAGGCAGTGCTGCCGGCACCACTGCCGGTAGCCCCGTTTCCTTGTTTTTTTGGCTCGTTTCCAAAAACGTAATGTTACAACGAACAATTTAAAAATCTACGATTATACCAATAATGATTCTAAATCATAAACATCAACCAAAAGCATTCAAAATTCACATATAATCATATATACGGTATCATTGACCTCTCTCCGATACCTGTATTGGTATTCCGGAAAAAAAATGAAATACGCAGCGGAATAATAATAACGAATCACAAACAGGATCGATCTAGTAACGTATACACGAAAATAAAAATACGAAGATAAAAGGATTAAGGTCCCATACCCTTGAAGCCTTTGATAATATCTTCATAAGTTGATGATGTTCACGAACCCGAGCACGAGCACAAAATTCCTTCGTCCCAAATACCAAAAATATGATGTCTCTACGTTACCACGCGATGGAACTTGACCGGAAAAATCACCGAAACTCCGTTCTTGAAAGAACACGGCTAGGAAGTTTCAATGGAATTTATTTCTCTATTTTTCTTACTTTGTTTCCCCTCAAAGATGAACCAAAAATTGAAGAAAGAAAAATTCTCTCTCCCCTTTATTTCCTCTCGGCCGAAGCAACTTGTGCAAACTTGTGATGGTTGTTGTCTTGTTTTCAATTATATATCTCTGAAGAAAAATGAGTTATTAAATTATATCATCTAATCATGACCTTTTGAAAACATGTGGAAGACAACATGCATGGTGTTATAAAAAATAAAAACACACCAAAACCATGTGAGGGGGGCGGCTATAGAAAGGTGGGTGGAAACGGGCCGAATCACTCGGCTCGTGTACGGGACGTCCATCAAATGACTCCGTTAAATACACTCCGTTTTATCACCAATGTATTTATACTAATTAATTAATCCAATTAATTCATTATATCAAATACAAATATATTTCTCTAAGAAATATATTTATGAATTTAATTAATTACCCAGTATTTAATTTCAATTCATAAGACCGCTTATTTTAATTTATCTAATAAATCATAATTTAGATATCCAATATCTAATTTTTATAGAGAGATAGTAAATTCAAATTTATCCATCAATGCTCCTGATGCGCTACTCCATAGGTCTGTCTCAGCCGGCATTGGGAGGAACCAATCAGTGCGGGCAGCACTTAGCCACCCTAGCGGGCCACACTGTAAACCCCGACTGAGAACGAATGAAGGGATCATTCCAGAACCATTTTGTCGTGAATACCATATACGTATAGACCCTTCATCAGATGTCCCGGTCAAGTATTCGGGTCACGGTAAAGTCAAACCCTACTGTGGACTAGACACTAAACATGTGTTAATGCAAATCAGGACCAACTGATTACTAGTGTATCTAATACGACTATATCAGAATGCTTTGGCCAAAGACTTATGATCTTATTTGCCATTAACCGTATAGGACATTCGCCTGCTCACTAACAGGAGATAGTATCCTTTCTTGGCGTACAGTAAAGACTGCTACCTGCCCGTATAGTCCGCACTTCGAGGTTGACTCAGCAATTACGCAAATGAGTCTAACTACTCTAATGACAAACTAAACGTCACAGGCACATATCCTACTGAACCCTCAAGTCAAAGGTCCACGTATACTATCACAACCTTTCGATTCGTCATCGACTCTCCGAGAGTGAATACCGTGTGACAGAATCAAGTATCAGTCATTTTCAAGTATACTGGTCCCACCAATATACTTATAACTATGCTATCACGACATGCACACGTCCTAGCATCAGTTATATAAGTCTTACTCAAAACTTAATGCCCATTTAAGTTTATTGACTTGCGAACGGTTTACGTAAATAAACTTTAAACACTTCGAGTGCATTTTCTCTTATCCGATAACGAAAATGGAATGTTCGATTTATTTACATGGACTTCACTTAAATGTTTACCAAATCAAGAATGCATATGAAATATAATAAACAGTGAATGAATCATATTGCCTTTTATTAATTATTCCATAATTACAAGTACAATGCCCCTACTCTCTCATCCCTTGAGTGGCATTCGAGGGCATATTCCTAACAATTTGCACATGTCCGAATGTGCCTGGGTCCTACACGCCGAAAGTAACCAATAAAGCCAAGATTACCTTTGACCGATCTACTATTAGCGTGAGCTAATCTATATCTTTAGCGTGCGCTAAGCTCTCTGCATTAGCGTGCGCTAAGTCATTGTGCTAGCGTACGTTAATAAGGCTGTACTTAGCCAATTCCAATTGTTCCCGTCCATCTTCTCGACATACTAGATACATACACATGACATGTTGAATAAACATACTCCTTCCAATAATATTCTCATACAATACGCCTGACACACAATATCTTCAAATTCAATTGTCGACCAAGTACGACAATATTACCAATACAGATGTCTCAGTCCTTAAATCATTTTATCCATCTGCATGATTTCACCTTTGTACAATATAATTCGAATAAAATATAAACAATCATAGTAGAATTTCAGAATATTACATTATACCCCACTTAAAATAAATTTCGTCCACGAAACTTGCAATTCGGTCACAATCAGAATTTGAACCACAATATCCAGAACCATCACGAAACCGATCAATCATTATCATTAACAAATAACCAAAATAGTATACTTACAAATGCATGAAGTCGATGATCTCCTGCGATACTAGCAAATGACCTCATGTCAAAGCCTCAATACGCTTACAATCACAATTTCACACATTTCAACAAAATACATCGTTATAACTCGATTATGGAATAATCCGTCTGTGTCAAAGCCTGTATGCATGATTACACAATCAAGTCCCAATCCTGATAAAACCAATAATACACGATACATCTGTGGAACAAATGCCCAAAACAGTAGTAACAAATCTCGAAACTTCGATACAAAGTCCGAATGCTCAAACGATCACCAACAATGATCAACCAATAAATTAACCAAAAATATCATCGACATGATAAACTCCAATACGACCAACCAAAGGTCGAAACACAACCGAGAATATCATCCACATGATAAACTCAATATTACCATCGAATGATCAACAATAACCGAGAATACCCTCACACGGTAAGCTCCGGCACGATCAACACAGAACCACAGAGACAGATATACGAGAGAATAAAATTCTCAAAATGTTATACAAATCACATACAATGGATCTCAATGAAACACAACCGACTGTTGAACGTACCCCTCGGCGTACGAACTGGACCATTGAACATACCCAATCGTACTCCAATCAATATGGCTCAAAAGTCGAAAATAACTATAGCAAAATTACGCTACCCCACCAATAGAGCCACATAGCACATGTGGCCCGATTCTACAAAATCCAGAGTCCCAAAATCATATTCTGCACATGAATCTACAACACACATCATATTCCTCTTATCGGCTCAACCAACCGGTCATCCCTGGATAACCAAACTACCATACTGAAGTTCGAATCTCTTTTCATCGTACCATCGATATGTTATCCAGTTCGTGAGTCTCATCCAGAACTCCACCAGGATATGCATTATGCAATACGTTTGTATGTATACTAATCACATTTTCAAAAAATCTTGAAATCATATAATCTTGTCAATAAAAATCCATTTTCGAAAATTCTTTCCAAAATTTCAAAACTCAAAACATATATTTTTGTAAGACCACAAAATGAATTTTCGAAAAATTATACCGGCTCGCGTATGCCAAGTATTCGATAACAATTTTCTTCGAATCCACATGATTTCGAAGTTTTAAAATAAAAACTATGCAAATGATTGACCACATCCATACTCCTGTGTACCAATTCGGCTCGTCACTAATTCCACTGACATTCGGTCGGAAAAATCACACAATAGAATCCAAAATCTTATTGTATAGACTTAGTTAAAATCATCTTCTCCACAAATGACTCACAACATCGATCATTATCCTATTATGCAATACTGCAACTATGCCATGAAGAAACATGTTTTTAAAGACAATAATATTGTCTCTCAAAATAATTTTAAGGAAATACATTTTCATTAACAAGCAAAGTAGTTTATTCAAAGTGTATCATGTTGAAAAGTATCATTTTCAAATGTTCAAAAACGGTTTCATATGTCTCAAAATGCACTAACATGACTACATGTTCCTCTCAACAATTCACCACATCTTTCCCAAATACACAATTCCGTTTTCCATGTTTACCCGACACATCGATTTTCCAAAATCTCAGTTTCTCAAGATCATTGGTTCTATCCCAACTATTATGTTTTGCTATCTCATAATGTAACACATAATATTCTTTCGAATCTCAAAGCACATCAATATTATAACTGCAAATAACCTCAATGTAATTCAAAATCCAAATACTTAAAGATCGTGAAGCTGACGATTCCCCGTGATACTGGCACATGTCTCAACTCTAGAAAATACTCGACACAGATATTTTCAAAACATCCATTTCAAAATCAGTTCAACTCAAAATACGACACATCTCTGTCCGAAGAAACACATTAATACCATTTGGAAAAGCTTACAACAACCACGATGCCACCTTTGGTAACCACATATCACACATGCCTGAGTGAACAACAAAAACCTAGGGCTCTAATATATGCCAACCGACAACTCAAATTATGTGACACAACATAACTCGACTCGACCCGACAGCCTAGGTTTTCTCAACCTAATCTCCGATACCATATGCCCGTGAGAAGGTAGCTTTGATCAGAAGTCGTTTGTTGACCGCTCAGAGTCGACAGAAATCATATGCAGATAACCGTCATCGACCATTAGAGTTCGAGGCTGGTGACCATGTGTTGGTCAAGGTATCCCCGAGTCGTGGTATCTTCCGTTTTGGGAAGAGGGGAAAGTTGAGTCCGAGATTCATTGGACCGTTTGAGATTTTGGATCGAGTAGGCGAGTTAGCTTATCGATTGGCTTTACCTCCGGCGTTGAGCCGAATTCATAATGTGTTTCATGTCTCTCAGTTGCGGAAGTATGTTGCCGACCCGAGTCACATACTTCAGTTCGACGAAATCGAGATCGCTGACGATCATTCTTATGAGGAGCGTCCTATGCGAGTTTTAGAACGACGAATCAAACAGTTGAGGAATAAGACGATTCCTTTGGTTAAAATTCAGTGGTCTAGACACGGAGTCGAAGAGGCTACTTGGGAAACCGAGGATAGTATGCGGGAGAGTTATCCCGAGTTGTTTGACCCTTAGTTTCGGGGACGAAACTCTTTTAAGGGGGGTGTATGTAATACCCAGTTGTAATTCAGTAATTATCACTCAGTAATTATCATTCAGTATTTATCATTCAGTCATTATCACTCAGTAATTTCACTCATTATTGATCATTTGTCACTCATATTCAATCATGGTATTCATCATTCAGAGTAATTGTATCGTGTAACAATCGTCATTCATCACTATTATAATTGGAGAATCGTGCGGTGTTTACCATCCTTGTCATTTCTTAGTGTGCTGTGTGTGAGGAGTAGCGCACGCTACGTACTCTTTTTAGCGTGCGCTAATTGAGTACTGGTAGCGCACGCCACCTCTCAACACTAGCGCACGCTAGTGTAGTTGAGCAGGCAGTCCAGAAGGCACTGGACTGCAGTTGGGATTATAGGTAGCGTACGCTACGAATGGTAACTAGCGCGCGCTAGTGATCCGAAGTAGCGCACGCTATGCAGTCGGTGTAGCGCGTGCTAAGGTCGGATCAGGTTGAGTCCAGTGGCTACTGGACTGATTTGAATTTATTCCTAGCGCACGCTATGAGTGATTTTTAGCGTACGCAATCTATATTATAGCGCACGCTAATAGTTGGTTGTAGCGCACGCTATCGAGATCAGATCAGAGGACAGGAAGTTTCTGGATTCCAATACTGGGCATCAAATTATTCGTTAGCGCACGCTAACTATGAGCATTTATGTACGCTAGTAGTGTGGACGTAGCGCACGCTACAAAAGGTACGTAGCGCGCGCTACCGTGTTCGGACAGTGGGTACTGGACTACCCAAATTACTCGTTAGCGCACGCTACGCACAAGGGCTAGCGCACGCTAACCTAGACTGACTATAAATTGGACAGTTTAGTCAGATTTCGTCATTTATTCATCTCATTTCACTCCTTCGGTAATTTTGGGCGATTTCGAGCGATTCGGAGAGGATTCTTCGAGGTGTAATCATCAATCATCATCTTCAAGCTCATCTTTCGGATTAATCATCATTTCATCATCTTCATCGCATCGAATCAAAGGTATTAATCTCTTGGATCTAGAATTTCGGATTTTTGGGTTTTTCCTTCCGATTTCTTCGTGTAGGCTTGGATTATCATTGGAATATGTTAGATATGGATTATTTACCTTGGATAAGTATATTCTTACGGATTTAATGGTTATTTTCGGAATTATTTCAAGAACCCTTGGGGTTGACTTCGGTTATTCTGGGGATTTCCGATTGTCGTTATTATAAACTTGAATTGTGGACTTCTATGAGATTATTGATGTCATTGATAATGTTGTGCTGGTTTGAATCAATCATTTTGGAGTTGGTTCGATAATTTGGGTTTGGTTTTAACCAACGGGTATCTCAACGTTTTCGTTAGAGTACATCTACGAGTTCGGATATTGTTGTATCGACGTTTGGGTCGGTTATGATCGTATTTGATTCGTGTATTGATCGGTTGTTGGTAATTATTGTTGTTCAAGGTTGTTCGAGCGACCGACATTTCATTTAGGACGTTGTTCGTGGAAGGACATTATCATCGGTATTGAGTAAGTTAATTCTTACTCGGTTAAAAGGATATTCATTCCTTTTGTTGTTGTTCATTCATAATCGTGACTCATTCATCATTGTATTAACCGTATCAAAACTTGTCATTGTCAATTAATCACCTCAGTCATAAGGAACGACGGTTCCAACCATTTCATTGAGCTGTCATTCATTTCACCGTCATTTCATCTGGGTGAGTCATTATTCATTTTCGTTGTCACTTTTGTTATATCGTGGCATTCCGGGTCACACTGGCGTGCCGGTTGGTATGTGTAGGATTTTCATGTCGGGCACATTATAGTCGTGTGTTGGTTGGTGGCCTCACATTGGACTGTGCACACGAGTTGATGGCTTCGTGAGACTGCTTAGGTACAAGACCACACGGGTATTCGATCGATACTCGTTGGTGGCTTGTGCACGGACACATTTCCATCCCGGACGTAGTGTGGCGCCATTCCTTTGAGCCGTATCATTTGTTGATTCATATAGCATGTTTGATTGCGTATGTTTCGACAGGATATTGTATAATTGCGGATAACTCATGATTGTGTATTTTCAACTCTTGAGGATTGTTGTTCTGTGTAGCCGGCCCGTTGGGAATGCTTTTGTGTCATGGCAAGGCTAAAGCACGGGGAGAGCACGGTGACGGCGAGGAGTCCCAGTGATACTAGAAGGGGGCCCCAGTCTGTTCAGTCATTTATTCAGTCATTTATGTTTCCTTTATTTATTCCGCTGCAGACATTCCGTTTGAATACTCATTTCATTTATGTTGTATGAAACTCCTAATCGGAGTAATTGAGGTTGTAATGTGGTTCGGTACTACATTTTACCCTGTGTAATTCATCCGTTTTCATTCGCCTGGTGGGTCCCAGTCGGGGGTCCACGGCACTGTAATATCCGCCTAGTTTGGGGTGTTACACAAGGTTTGTTTTTCCCATTGGGTTTTCACTTGGTAAGGTTTTTATCGAGGTGACCTATAAGAACATCCATACAATGATGCGTTGTACTTATGTTCAACTTAGACCAAGAGGTATTTTTCCCACTGGGTTTTTCCTTGGTATAGTGGTGAGGGCAACTTGGCATCCGACTCCTATGATTTGAGGTACTCATCAAGGGGAGTCGTTATGTATACATAAGGGGGAGTATACATGACATGTTCTGTTGGTGCGTTGCAATCTTTTCCTCATCAAACCTTTATTTTTCCCATTGGGGTTTTGTTTTGGCTTGGAATAGGTTTTTACGAAGGCAACATCTTCTGCACCATTGTTGTATTAGTGCTCGACACAGGGGGAGTGTTCCGGGAATTATTATTCCCGTAATATTTCTTACCTAATACTGGTTGTAGATACATAGATGGAAGGTTCTAGATCCTTCTAGAGGTAATAGGATCCTATTAGATGTCTTACCTTATCTAGGAATCCTATGTATGGAAGGACTCGCATTGTAATGCCTATATAAAGGCCCCTCTATCAGTGTTATGAATACAATTGATTGACTCTATTTACAGTATTTTTAGTTTCTCCTGAAACAATATTTATATATCTGAACCTGAATACTTTTAGCAATATATACTATATTTTTTTGGCAGAAGATAAGATGGCCCTGGTGGAAATATAAGATAAAATGGAGGAAATAGGCTGTTTTGAGCAGCCCATTTGAGAGGAAATTTTGAGTGGGCTCGACTACGAGTTAAAGTCGGAACTTAGTTGGAATACGTAGTACTCCGTACGAGGTTTCAAATGTTTGGAATATGCCCTGGAATGCCACTCAGAGGATGTTGAGTGAGGGCATTGTACTTGTAATTATGTAAATCATTTATATAAGGCAATGAATGTTTCTTTATTTACTGGTAGTTACTGGCGTTCGTAACTCGTAAATATACGTATAGAAACTAGTCTATGTATTTGAGAGCATAACGTTCCACTCCTTATTGGATAAGGAGGTCAGCACTGGAAAGGTTTATAGCTCAAATACTTAATCGTTCGCAAGTCGATGAAACTTGACTGGGCATTAAGTTTATGTGAAGACTTGTATGACGTGTTCTTTGACATGGAGAGTGCCTGTCGAACACTAATGGTTAGTGGGAGCACACGTTATAGGTATGCTAATTGGATTAGTATACACGAACTGACTCACCCTCGATTCGTCACACGGATTTCACTCCGGGACATTCAATGACGGAATCGAAAGGTTGTGATAGGAATTCGTGAACCTTCGACTTGAGGATTTAGTAGGGATGTGCTTGTGACATGAAGATTTTCATTAGAGTAGTTCAACCCTATAAATCGAAAGGTGGGGGTCAACCTCGACGTGCATCTTGACGGGCAAGTAGCAGGTCCTACTGAATACCAGGATAGAATTCTTTCTCCCGTTAGTGAGCGGGTTAATTGTCCTATGCGGTTATTGGCAGATGAGATCATAAGTCTTTGTCCAAAGCATTAGAGCTAGTTGTATTGGATACACGAGAGCTCGATGATCTCAATTTGCATTAACGCATGCATAGCGTCAAGTACAGTTAGGGTTTGACTGACCGTGACCCTATAACTTGATCGGGATATTTGAAAGAAGGGTTTAAACGTATACTGGTATTCACGACAGAATGGTTCTTGAATGATCCCAATCATTCGTTCTCAGTTGGGGTACAGTGTAGGCCGCTAGGCTGGCTAGGTGGTGCTACTACTCTTTGGTTCCTCCCATTGCTGACTGAGATGAACCTACCGAGTCGCGCAATAGGATTGACGACGGAATGAATCGAGCTTATTCTCTCATTATGAATATTAGATATTGGATATCTAATTAATTGGGACATTGGATGTCTAAATTGATTTATTGGATAAATTAATTTACGGCCAAATGAATTAAATAAATTACTGGGTGATTAATTTAATTCATAAATATAATTATTTCTTGGAGAAATTAATTATGTTGTTATGTATTTGATATGATTAATTAATTGAATTAATTAATTAATATAAATATATCAAAACGGAATCAGAGTTTATCTGTTTGAACTCACGGGAGTCCGAAACGGACCAAACTCATATTCCCCTTCTAGATGGCTTCCCCCCCCCCCCCCCACCTAACCCCTCATGGTCTTTGTCTCCATTTTATAATGGAAGACAAAAAGACTTTAAGAGATATGGTATCTCTTATTATATGAATAAAGGGGATTTGATGGGTGGTTGGTATTAAATAAAAGATGAAGACTTCTCTTTTCTACTCACCCATTCCATACGTGAATAGCTGGAGAGTCAAAGAAAAAGAGTTGCCTTTTATAGTCTTCACTTTTCTTCCTTTTCTTCTTGATTTGTTCTTAGAGAAACATCAAGAGATAAAATTGAGAGATATATATTTAAACACTTAGAGTGTTATAATTAAAGTTTCATCACTTGATTCTAGTCGTAACCTTAGAGGTTAATCGAGTGTTGTCATTCCGTTCATTTCTCCGACGCGTGACAAGTAGAGACACGGTTTTTTTCGGCGTTGGATCATCCAAGGGCTTGGAGCATTTTGGATCGTTTGGGGAATAGCTCAAGAGAAGGAAATCCATATAATCAACGGACGACAAGGGTATGATTTCGAATCTTCCTTTGCTTATTTTATATTCGTATATGCGTAGCTCGATCGATCCTCGTAGGGATTCGGATCGAATTAATTTTCGTTTTACCGCTTCCGCTGGGCCTTCGTTTTAGGCACCGAATCCCAACAGTGGTATCGGAGCGAGGTCTTGCGATCGTATATACGATATTTAGCATTTGGAATGCTTATTTTGTGATTTAGAATCATTTTTATAATCGTAGATATTTTATTGTTCGTCGTAGTGTCGTTTTTCCGTGATTTTATGTTATAGTATAAATCAGGTTTTTCTTGGAAATATGATTTATATTAATAATATTCAGATAAGGAATAACAAGATTTTAGAAATCTGCCCGAAAACGAGCTGTATCGAATCGTTGGACGATTTTCCATACAGCTGCCGAGTATGGCCGAGCACGTCCGGCCCGTGGCCGGACGCTTGTTGTATTCTGTCGAGTCCGGCCGAGCGCCTTGCTGTATCGAGCCGAGTGCTCGCTGGATCCGACCGGGCGCTTGCTGTATTCTGTCGAGTCCTACCGGGCGTGTTGCTGTATCGAGCCGAGTGCTCGCTGGATCCGGCCGAACACTTGTTGTATCGAGCCGAGTCATGCCGGGCGTGTTGCTGTATCGAGCCGAGTGCTCGCTGGATCCGGCCGGACACTTGCTGTATCGAGCTGAGTCCTACCGGGCGTGGTGCTGTATCGAGCCGAGTGCTCTGTGTATCCGGCCGGGTAGTGCTGTATCCTGCCGGTCGTGTCCGGGCATGGCCGGGGCCCCCTTTCCTGTCTGGAGCCGGGCGTGGCACAGAGGCTGGTCGAGTGCACTGGTCTTCTTGAAGCGATTTTAATTTGTCGGGCCTTAGGTCTCGTTTTTCAGTATATTTTCGATTATTGAATTTTTCTGTAATAAAATCATTAATTTAGAATTTTTGATGAAGGAAAATTCAAAGAAAATATTTTAAGGGTACACTACGGATGAAAATTAAATTTTCGATTATTGTTGAATTGATTAAATCAATTCTATTTATTGTTGATTATTGATTGTATCATATGTAATCTTCTCGCTATCCATTTATTGAGTATTTATTGGATGAATGCTTTTGAATGGGGATGTGGTTCATGGACTTAGTTTGAATCGTTCGTTTTATTCGATTGGGTTGTAAAGGCCGTTTTGAGCCTATTTATTTTACTAGAAATATTTGTATCTAGGATGCAAATTTTTCAATGTAAAAATTTATATGTAATGACGAAGACCGGAGGAATATCCGTTTCGAGAAGACGAAGATTCAAGACGAAGACTTGTAATTAGATTACGGAGTTTTTGTTTTCTAGGAACGGTCCATGAACCACATGTTGGTAGCAACTAGGTTGTGAATGGTTGTTACATATTGTATGAATGCAACAAACGCGCTAAAATGATTAATGTGCAAAGTGTAACATTTATCGTGAAAATTCTCCCACAACAAATTATTAAGTTTATAAGGTTTCAAGGTTTTCCTTCCCTCCATCGAGCTTTCGGGAAATTGAAATCCAAACCGGATGTGCTATGCTTCCGAGTTATCGGGGTAGTCGTTCGAGGAGGACGGATAAATTACCGGGAGCGCATTGGATGCCTTCGGTTGGAGCAAATTTTATCCCTAGAAACCTGATAGGTTGCCGGATAAGATTCAATTGTGAAACTGATTTGCGCCGATGGTATAAACTTAACTTGTTCACGAACCATAGAAACCGTATAGGTTGAGGGGAGTGAACAAGGGTAAAAAGAAGGTCGAATCATTCATTAGATGGGTTGGTGTTGGACACCACTTTATGAAAATTAATAGACTAGAAACCTGTTCGGTTGCCCTCTATTAAGATTTATAAAGAACTCGATCACCACTATGAAGTAGAGCGATGATACTTCCGGATTTCACATGGGAGTGTGTTGTTCCGATAAAATAGTGGGAGCTGGGTAACAAGAATAGAAAAGACCTTAATTCTATACTCAAATCATAATATAACAAGTCACTAATTAATCTGTTATACTTAATGCAGACATAACTCTCAATATGACAATGAATCCACTCGCAATTCTACTCGAAAAGAACACCTTAATGGGACCTAACTTTGTGGATTGGCTCCATGTCGATGATTGTCCTCAGTATAGAGGCACTGGGATACGTCTTGGAGACGGACATTCCCGCGCCTCCTGTGCGGACCCGAGCCAATCAGGAAGAGATTGAAACCCACGAAAAGTGGGTTAAGGATGACGTGAAAGTCCGTGCTTATATGATGGCTTCCATGTCTAATGAGCTCCAGAGAGCTCATGAGAAAATGACTTCTGCTAGGCAGATTCTATCTCACTTAACCGAACTTTATGGTGAGCACTGTAATCGCTAGATATGAGATATCCAAGCAATTGTTCGGTGCAAGGATGAAGGAAGGTGAGAAGTTTGGGGAACACGTCCTCAAAATGATATCCATGATCGAGAGATTGGAGGCTCTTGATTTTAAAATAGATACTTCTCTCCAAACCGACCTTATCCTACAGTCTCTCCCTGATTCCTTCTCACAGTTTGTTATGAACTTTAACTGCAATGAGATTGCATGTAATTTAGCTGGGCTAATGAACAAACTTGTGACCGCTCAGTCTCAGATGAAGACTCCGCAGATGAAGGAGTCGGCCCTTGTGATTTCTTCTGGACTTCGGAATTCTAAGAATAAGAAGAAAAAGACCAAGAAGCGGACTGGACCACAAGCAAAGGACCTTAAGGGTAAGGGCAAGGCCCCGATGGTTCCGAAGAACAAGAAGAAGAAGGATGCTTGTCTCAAGTGCGGTGGTGGGCCTTTGGGCTAGAGACTGTCCGATTCTTCATGGCACTTCGGTATAGAACTTTTAGTTTTGGAAACAAATTGTTACGCTCTGTATTTTCTACTTCACGGAATCTTTGGATTATGGTGCTAGTTCTCATATTTGTACCGTGAATCGGGATGCGGAACAAAGTAGGAAGCTTGGAGGTGGAGAAGTTATGATCACGGTCGGAAGCGGGCATAGTGTCGAGACGACCGACATAGGATCACTTCTTTTGGGTTTAGAATCTGCTTTGTTTTGACTTTAGAAGATGTACTTGTTTTGCCCAAGGGCACAAAACATTGTATCCATTCGGTCATGGACCGAAAAGGTTTTCATTTTTCATTGGTGATGGTTCTGCAAAATTTATTTCGAAATAAACTAGTGGTCTTGCTACATTGTTAAATGGATTGTATCATCTAAATCTCGGCAACAAAGTAGTTGTGAATACTATGACTAGAAAGCGTGGTAGGGATGAAACCAATCAAGTTTTGAAATGGCATCTTAGACTTGGTCATGTTGGTCGACCAAGGTTTACAAGATGGAAAAGGATGGACTTATGGGTCCATTGGGATCGGATCCCTTTCCTACTTGTGAATCTTGCCTTAAAGGTAAAATGACTAAGTCCCCTTCACGGGGACTTTTGAAAGAGCCGATAACCGGGATTGATCCATACCGCGTTTGTGGTGCTTTGGAAGCGACACGTGATGGATATCAATATTTCATTACGTTTGAGATGATCATACTAGGTATGGTTATGTATACTTAATGAAACATAAATCCGAGGCTTTTGAGAAATTCCAGGAATTCAAGGCCCTAGTCGAGAAACAAACTGGTAATCATATCAAAGCACTTCAGTCGGACCGAGGTGGCGAGTATATGAGTACGGAGTTTGATGAGTTCCTTAAGAAACATGGAATAGTTTCACAACTAACACCTCCAGGTACTCCTCAGTTAAATGGTGTGTCAGAAAGAAGGAACCGGACCTTGTTAAACATGGTCCGTTCCATGCTGGGCTACACTGACTTACCAATTTACTTGTGGGGGTATGCACTCGATGCCGCGTATATCTTGAACAGATGTCCTTCCAAATCCGTTCCTAAAACTCCACATGAGATGTGGGAGGGCAGGAAACCAAGTCTTAATCACATTAGGATTTGGGGATGTCCCGCTTATGTCAAGAAGATTAAGGTGGAGAAGTTGGAAGCTAGGTCCGCAAAGGGACGTTTCATTGGTTTCCCATCTGGGACGATGGGATATCTATTCTACATGCCCGAAGATCGAAAGATCGTTGTTGCTTTACAAGCACACTTCCTGGAAGATGAGTTCATTCAGGAAGGCGGAGCAGGTAGAAGTATTTCTTTAGAAGAATACAATGAAACTCCTCGGGAGACACCTGTGCAAGAAACTAGAACCGAACCTTCTGAAACACAAGTACAACCACCTCGTAGATCTAGTAGGGTGTCTCATTTACCTGAGAGGTATGGGCTTGTGCACTTGGAGGAGCTGGGTCTCCATGAGGTTCCAAGTGATAGCCAAGAGACTGACCCGACGACCTATGACCAAGCGATGGTGGATGTAGACTCCGCGAAATGGCGTGAAGCTATGAAAGCTGAGATAGACTCGATGCATGTAAATTAGGTCTGGACTCTAGTAGACCGCCCCAAGGGCATAGTGCCTATTGGGAACAAGTGGATCTATAAGAGAAAGACCGATGGTGATGGAAAGGTTGACGCCTATAAGGCCAGGCTTGTGGCAAAGGGTTATACCCAGAAGGAAGGGATCGATTACCACGATACCTTCTCGCCCGTAGCCATGATCAAATCTATTCGCATGATGCTTGCTATAGCTGCCTACCATGATTATGAGATATGGCAAATGGACGTAAAGACGGCTTTCCTTAATGGATTCCTCGAGGAGGAAATCTATATGGGGCAGCCTAAAGGCTTTGTGTCCGAAGTCGATATTCAGAAAGTGTGCAAGCTTCAGTGTTCCATTTATGGACTGAAGCAAGCGTCGCGTAGTTGGAACCATCGTTTTGACGAGGCGATCAAAGAGTTTGACTTCGTGCAAAATGAAGAGGAACCTTGTGTATACAAGAGGGTTAGTGGGAGCAATGATGTGGGAATGCTCAGTTCTGTGAAAGCTTGGCTTTCGAGTAATTTCTCCATGAAAGACTTAGGAGAAGCTACCTATATTCTTGGTATTCGACTCTACCGGGATAGAGCGAAGAGAACAATAGGTCTTTCCCAAGACCTCTATATAGATAAAATCTTAAAGCGATTTAAGATGGATGATTCTAAAAGAGGGTTCCTACCGATGCGACATGGAATAAAACTCACCTTGAAGATGTGTCCTCAAAATGAGGAACAACGAAAGGAAATGAGTAATATACCATATGCTTCGGCCGTGGGTAGCCTTATGTATGCTATGTTGTGTACAAGACCTGACATCGCGCATGCTGTAAGCGTGGTGAGTAGGTTTCAGGCAAACACAGGTAGGGAACATTGGACTGCTGTAAAGAACGTTCTCAAGTACTTGAGAAGAACTAGAGATATGGTTCTTATGTATGGCGGTGGAGAATTGGATGTGGTGGGATACACTGATTCGAACTTCCAAGGACTGAAGGACGACTCAATGTCTACTTCTGGCTACATATTTACTCTTAATGGAGGAGCAGTATCTTGGCGTAGCGCCAAGCAAAGCGCAACTGCTGATTCCACCTGTCAGGCTGAGTATCAAGCAGCCTCGGAGGCTTCCAAGGAAGGGTTCTGGATTAAGAAGTTTCTGGGAGAACTTCAAGTGATACCATGTGCTGAGCTGCCTGTTCCACTGTACTGCGACAACGATGGAGCTGTAGCGCAGGCCAAGGAGCCGAGGTTTCACAATAGCACCAAACATATTGGGAGGAAGTATCATCTCGTAAGAGAATTTGTTCGCAAGGGATACATTGTGCTGCACAGAGTAGACTCAGCCGACAATGTCGCTGATCCACTGACCAAGCCACTTTCTCAGACTAGCTTGGAGCGTCATCTGGAGAATATGGGTATTAGATACCATAGTGTGTGGCATTGAGTGCAAGTGGGAGATTGTTAGGAATATGCCCTCGAATGCCACTCAGAGGATGTTGAGTGAGTCATTGTACTTGTAATTATGTAAATCATTTATATAAGGCAATGAATGTTTCTTTATTTACTGGTAGTTACTGGCGTTCCTAACTCGTAAATATACGTATAGAAACTAGTCTATGTATTTGAGAGCATAACGTTCCACTCCTTATTGGATAAGGAGGTCGGCACTAGAAAGGTTTATAGCTCAAATACTTAATCGTTCGCAAGTCGATGAAACTTGACTGGCATTAAGTTTATGTGAAGACTTGTATGACGTGTTCTTTGACATGGAGAGTGCCTGTCGAATGCTAATGGTTAGTGGGAGCACACGTTATAGGTATGCTAATTGGATTAGTATACTCGAACCGACTCACCCTCGATTCGTCATACGGATTTCACTCCGGGACAGTCAATGACGGAATCGAAAGGTTGTGATAGGTATTCGTGAACCTTCGACTTGAGGATTTAGTAGGGATGTGCTTGTGACGTCAAGATTTTCATTAGAGTAGTTCGACCCTACCGTCCCTTGCGGTAAAGAAAGGACAGGTGCTGAAAT
Organism: Orobanche coerulescens; assembly: GCA_033398695.1. Taxonomy (NCBI): domain Eukaryota; kingdom Viridiplantae; phylum Streptophyta; class Magnoliopsida; order Lamiales; family Orobanchaceae; genus Orobanche; species Orobanche coerulescens. The sequence goes on from CM065807.1 coordinate 97,460,558, forward strand.
TAACCAGCTCTTGAGTTCCTAAAAACTCTGTTGACACGTGTCGGACCACGTGTATTTCTTATCCTTTCGTAAAAGGTTCGTCATGGGTTGAGCGATTTTAGAAAATACCTCCACAAATCGCCGATAATAACCGGCTAATCCGAGAAAGCTTCGGATCTCCTTAACATTCTTCGGAGGTAGCCAATCTCGAATAGCCTCCGTCTTTTGAAGGTCGACACGAACTCCATCTGAAGAAATTACATGTCCGAGAAACGTCACTTCGGACATCTAGAACTAACATTTGGAAAACTTTCCAAAAAGTTGCTCTCGTCTCAACACGTCGAGCACTTGATGAAGGTGAAACTCGTGTTCCTCCCGGTTACGAGAATAAATCAAAACGTCATCAATGAAGACAACCACGAACTGATCCAGATAGTCGATGAAAACCCAATTCATTAACTCCATGAATACCGCAGGAGCATTAGTCAACCCAAATGGCATAACCACAAACTCATAATGACCATAGCGTGTTCAGAACGCCGTCCTTGCGATATCCGACTCTCGAATCCATGGCGATGATATCCAGATCTTAAGTCGATCTTGGAAAATCGAAGCTCCCGAAGTTGATCCAAAAGATCATCGATACAGGGTAAAGGATACTTATTCTTGATCGTCACCCAGTTCAATTCCCAGTAATCAATACACAAGCGGAACGAACCATCCTTCTTCTTGACAAACAACACTGGTGCTCCCAACGGGGACGCACTCGGTCGGATATAACCTTTCTCGAACAAATCCTCAAGTTGGTTCTTTAATTCCTGCATTTGATGCAGGCCATTTGGTATGGTGCCTTCGATATCGGGGGCGTCTGGGCTCCAACTCAATCGTGAATTATACATCTCTCTGTGGAGGCAAACTAGGTAACTCGTCTGAAAAAACATCGGCATATTCCCTCACTACCGGAATATCCGTCAACATTACTGGTGATTTCTTGGTTTTGGTCATATAGCACCAATAACCAACACACCCCTGACTGAGAAATTTCACTGCTTTCATCAAGTTAATGACTTTACCAGAACAGCCGTGATTACCTCCCTGAAAAACACATTCAACCCCATCGTCTGAAATGATAGTGACCATACTCTTACGGACGCTAATGATGGCATCGTGACGATCCATCCAATCTATACCCAAGATGACGTCGTCTCTCGGTAGATCCACCACAATTAGGTCTGCTAACCTAACACGGCCATGAAGCTGAATCGGACAATCCTTAATCTCATGATTACCGATAATTCTTCTACCATCAGGTAGGACAATGACATAAGGCTCACAACTAGTAGCACTACCCAGACGTAGTCTACTCAAACATGACTCGAAAATGAATGAATGCGATGCACCAGTATCAAAAAGGGTACACACAGGTTGAGATAGAATATCGAGTGCACCTGAGATCATCCGGGCTTCTGGATCGTCGATCTTCTTCATCTAATAAATTCGGGGCTTGCCGGCCCCCGAACCAGATGCTCCCGTCTGATAGCTCTTAGCTCGGCCTTTATTAGCTCCTGTCATCTTGAACGACGCTGACTAAGTGTAAAACCCGAGATCCTTGTTTCGGATTGTTATTGTCCTCATCGTTGGAATTTGGTGCCATGTTTATGTGTGCCTTGTTGGGACATGTATTTGGAAGCGTTTCGGATTACTATGCGGGTTTTTGTGTTTTTGTGGTGTAGCGCACGCTAACGCTTGTGGCGTAGCGCACGCTACTGTGTTGTGGTTAGCGCACACTACCGGATGTGTAGCGCACGCTAACTGGAAGTCCAGAGATAGTCCAGGAGCCATTGGACTGGGACTGGAGTCTCGTTAACACACGCTAAGGTTGGTAGCTAGCGCACGCTATCGACTGATTAGCGCACGCCACTTCTTCTTTCTAGCGCACGCTACCTGGTAGGTGCAGATCTGTCCAGGAGCTACTGGACTGGATCCGTGACTCGTTAGCGCACGCTACGCTCATGGGGCTAGTGCACGCTAACAGTGTTACATGCGGACAGTTCTGGGCGTTGACCCCGTTAGCGCGCGCTAATACTGCATTGTTAGCGCACGCTAATAACTGTCCAGTAACTGTCCAGTATAAATTCTGGACAGCCGGCTTTCTTTCCCCATTTCCTACCTTTTTCTCTCCTTTTCGTTCCCAGCCATCGGGAGTGAGCTCATGAGGCGATTTTGAGCGATCTTCTTCATCAAATTTCATTTTGGAACGAATTTGTAGGTGTTTAACAACATCTAATCATCTTCTTGATCCAAATCAAGGTAATCTCTTCTTAGAACCCTAGTTCTTGAGTTTTGGGGGTTTCTCCTTAGTTCTTCGATTTAATCCGAGGATGATGAATCGATGGTGAAATTCTTGTTGTCGTGGCCACGATCTTTGGATTTTTGAACTCATTCATGATTTTATATCACTCGGAACATAGTTCTTGATTTCTTGGAGTCACACTTAGATCCTTGTTGTTTTTAGGATCGATTCAGATTCCGTTTAGTGTTATTGATTCGTGTTAGTGTTATTTTCGTAGTTCTCGTGGAGTTGTCGAGTTCTTGGTCGGTTTTGGAAGTTCGAGGGCCGCCCAACCTCATCCGTTCGTTGCCCGGTGGTTCGTGGTATCGAGGCCTTGTGATTCGTCGTATTTGTTCACTCGCGGATTTGAGGCAAGTATCTTGCCCATCCGTTTTGTGTTTCGTAAGCACAATTGTTGATAAATGATTTTATGTGAAATATGAATGTTTAATGAATGTTAAAAAGGATCGGTATGTTCTCGATAAAGGTTTCCTTCTAAATCTACTTGTGTATTTGTGAATGAATGTGTTGTTTTGAAAATGTGTGTTAGTCTTGTACATGGAAATATCTTCCTTGTGTGTGAAATGCTTGTTGTGCGTGATTGTGTCAAAGTGGACTTAAGGTTATGTCTTCTTAAAAGAAGAATATACGTGTGTGGATGTGCGGGTCTATTGATAAGCATATGTTGTTGTGTAGTTTTGGTTGTGAGTATGTGTCGGATATAGCGGCCATTTCTAACAAGTACGTTGAATTACGTTTGATGTACTTCGGGAAATTGCGGTTTTGATGATTGTGATTTGTGCCATGTGGTTTTTGAGATTGTGTGAGCCCAGTAAAACCAGTGAGGGTCCCTTGGGGTCCGGTAGGCTGCGTATCCCTACGGATCACTCGGTTGGGCTATACACCAGGGAGGGCCTGACGAGGTGTCTCTGGGTTGTGTATCTTGCGGAGAGGTACAGGGCCAGTATAGCTCGGGAGGTTGTTTTGTGATGATTATGGCACGTTGTTGTTTCGATAATTATGATATGTCTGGAATATCATAACGCTTCCATTCTCGGGGTGAGTTATGTCTTACGTAAGGTCTTGGTACTTGACTAGAATGGCATCATTATAAGTGCCGTATATGATTTGTTTCTTGATGGTGAGGTTTTTTTTGGCATAAGGATGCGGGCCCTGGTGATTGTCTCCGTACATTGTGATTTGGTTGTTTATCGGGTGTGACCTTTTGGACTTTCACTCGAGTATGTGATGAGGATGATCGGGTCGTGGACCCCGTGTTTTGTGATCGGATTGGTATTTTGAACTTAAACAAGTCCTTAGCCCGTATCCCTATGTGGTTCTGTTAAGTTGAGGATTCGTATATTGCAAATGTTTTCAAAACTCCCGAGATCTTTGATATCTTGTAAAATGCATATTGGGTTTATTCCCCCCTGTCAGGATTCGAGCAGTTTTGATTAAATGATTTATCTCGGGGAGTATGTTTTCAATTATCGGATATTGGAGTATGATACATATGGCTTGTATTCATAATTTTATACTTGCACTAGCAAAACAGTGGAGTTTTGCTAACTCCCGAGTATTCGGGGGGTGGATGTCTGTATTGCGTCTATGTACTTGCAGGTTGCTGGGGAGCAAATCATAGTATCGATACGAAGGATGATGGAAGATGACGATACTAATCACATGAAGACCAGTTATTGAGTATTTTGTTAGTCTCAGTGTTTGGCTCTCCATTGTGTAATTTTCCCGTTTTATGGGAACGTTGATGTAATTCAACCCCTGCATGGGTATGAGTTTTGTATGTTTATTGTGTTGTTAGTGGTAAAAGACCAAATCGGTCTAATGGTTCATTATTTAGCCATATCGGCATTAAATGTGATGTATTGTTTTCGTATTTAGCCTGGTAGATCCTCATGGAGAGGGTCTGCGGCGCTGTAATATTCCCAAGTGGTTTGGGGGTGTTACAGAATATGGTATCGGAGCTTAGGTTTGCAGACTGTCGGGTCGAGTTGTGTGTTGTCGGGTCCTGTCTTGTCTTGTCTTGTCAGATTTTGTCTGACTAAGTCGTGTCGCGACGCGTCGTCTGGAGGTCGGTCGTGATTAGTATCAAGGTGAAACCATCACCTTCGTGCCATATGTGGACGTAAGTCTCCCCACTATAATATTGTGTCTCGTATTACACGGGCTTGTGTGATATTTGTGTTATGTTGAGGAGTTAAATGTGAATCCTGAATATGTCCTCCATGTTTGTTTGATTTTTGTAATGTGCCGGTGTATGTGTATATATATCCTTGTATAAATTGTTTTACAAGAAGTGATGTTTTGGTGTGGTTACACTAGCTAAGTTCATCAATGTGATATTTTAAATGTTCTAAATGTTCTTGGGGAGTCACGTAAAAAAATTATTATTTTAAAACATCCTTCAAGAAAGGAAAAGCTTGATTTTCGTGTTATGACATTGAGGCCAAACATTTTGAGAATTCAAACTACTTACATTTTATTCCCATTGTTATATTGCAAGTTTTCAAAAAATTTAATTTTAAACTCATTTGAGGTCTACCAAGAACTTACTTGAAACGTGACTCTCGCTTTTAAACTTTTTGGTTCCATGTATTTCGTTAAAAAGGTATGTGATAAAGATGTTGTTGTTATTCAGCTGTAATGCTCCGAGTTGTGATTAGAGTGGTGCTGTGAACACTGAGTCGTTCGGTATGCACTCATCGAGATAGTTCTCTTGACCGAGAGATGAAGACTCGGTTTTGCACGTTGTTTAATTTCTGACGGTTAATTGTGTGATGTTATAATTATGTGAACCGTTGGCATTTGGATTTGTACGCTGTTGTTTGTTTGTAACCTCCGATCTAGCACCGTTGGTAGGTGAGTATGGTTGTGTTGCCAAACTTGCACAGTCAGCACACACCATCTTTTGTTGTGGAACGTGCTTTCTGGTTGGGCAAAAGTTTTAGACTGTATTTTTGCCGTTACGTCTAACCCTTGCAGTCGATCACCTGTGAGTGTTTTCCGTGTGTGCATTAATATTGTTGTGTGATTAAGTGACTTTCGTTGCGTTAAAATTTTCTTGATTACTATGCCGAGGGGCAGAGATCTTGGTCGCAACCATGGTACGGATGATCACTGGGATCAGGCGCGGGATCGAGAGAATATTATTGGGAACGATATTGGTATGGATGTTGCTACTGTATTGCAACAAGTAGCAGCACAAATGACTCAGTTGACCAAGGCGATTCAACGCAACACTGATGCGATTCAGATGGTCGGGACAAATCTATGGCTCCGAGAGGTAATTCGTATGAATCCCCCTCCATTCGCTGGTGCGACAGATGCACTGGGCTGGATGGTTGGCTTCTTCAGTTGCAGAAGATATTTGAGGCCATTGATTGTCCTGAAGATCGGAAGGTCCCTATTGCTCAGTACCGTCTTAGCGATGATGTTGTTCATTGGTGGGAAGCCGTTAAACCTCGGGATCATGTTGTCATGTGGGCGGAGTTCCGAGAACTTCTGGAAGCTGGGTTTTATCTGGATCCGAGTTGGAAGCAGAGGAAGCTGGATGATATTGTGGTTAGTACTGGAGTTGGTGTTTCTCGATTGCAACGTAGTAGCCTTTCCGCTGTGAAGCTCCATCGCTCGATGCTTGGGACTGAGAAGTTCCAAATCGTCGATGTGCCTCCTGGTAAGGCCAAGAGGTGTTTCAACTGCAATGTGTCAGGGCATGTTTGTGCACATTGTCCTTCTCCTCCAGTGACGTGTTACAAGTACGGACTCGTGGGACACCGGGTTCAGTTCTGCGAGTTAGTCACCGAGTGTTCCGAGGCCCGAACTTGAGCACTGATATGAGGGCTGACTCTGAGGAGTCCCTGAGAGCGTAGTCTACCAGTTGTATGTTGTGTTATCTCCTTGCCTCGTTGTTTCCGAATTTCGGGGATAGACTTCTTTTGTTAGAAGTGGATTGGATTTTCGAACTTTTGTGTTTTCAACTCTATCGACTCATTTGTGTTCGTTGATGTTTTATGAACTTGCCCTATCCTTTGTTTTGTCGATCGAACGGGTTATGGTAATTTTTCGAAATAATCCGCTTGTCGTTGTGACTTTTTGTTCGATTACGATTCCATCCCTGTGGAATTTTGTGGATGCATATCTTGTCGCTTTACCACATTACCTATTATCTCGAGCCGAGGTGTGAACTTCGGAGTTGTTATTTGATTCTTGTTGGTCGTCGTGATCCGAACTTGACTGTTCGACTGTTATTGTCTCGATCGTTGTGGTTCGATCATTTGTTGTCTGATTTTGTTACTTCCGTATCGTGATTTTTGAGCATTCAGATCACGTCGTGTTTTCCTTCACTTCGGGAAATTAGCTTCATTGTTGATCTTCCGACCCTCGAATGGTGGAATTTTGTATTTGTGTAGTGTTGAGCTTGCGTCTTGATTGTTATACTATTCGGGCTGGCCAACCATATTGATCTTGTTCGTTACGTTTCGTTATCATTCTGGCATAATGATATGGATGTTATCAGCCACGTGCCGCATGTGATTCGTTGCAGGTCATTAGCAACAGTTAGCATGTGTTTTGCGTTTTGTTATCGTTCTGATTTCTATTGTCGGAGATTGTTTTGCGCCGATCATTTTGTGCTTTAAGTTTTGGGGACGAAACTTCTTTTAAGGGGGGTAGAATGTAATACCCGAGATCCTTGTTCCAGATTCGTTGAGTTTTTGGGGTTTTATCGGATTGTTATTGTCCTCATCGTCGGAATTTGGTGCCATGTTTATGTGTGCCTTGTTGGGACATGTATTTGGAAGCGTTTCGGATTACTATGCAGGTTTTTGTGTTTCTGTGGTGTAGCGCACGCTAACGCTTGTGGCGTAGCGCACGCTACTGTGTTGTGGTTAGCGCACGCTACCGGATGTGTAGCGCACGCTAACTGGAAGTCCAGAGAGAGTCCAGGAGCCACTGGACTGGGATTGGAGTTTCGTTAGCGCACGCTAAGGTTGGTAGCTAGCGCACGCTATCGACTGATTAGCGCACGCTACTTCTTCTTTATAGCGCACGCTACCTGGTAGGTGCAGATCTGTCCAGGAGCTACTGGACTGGATCCGTGACTCGTTAGCGCACGCTACGCTCATGGGGATAGCACACGCTAACAGTGTTACATGCGGACAGTTCTGGGCGTTGACCCCGTTAGCGCGCGCTAATACTGCATTGTTAGCGCACGCTAATAACTGTCCAGTATAAATACTGGACAGGAGGCTTTGTTTCCCCATTTCCTACCTTTTTCTCTCCTTTTCGTTCCCAGCCGTCGGGAGTGAGCTCATGAGGCGATTTTGAGCGATCTTCTTCATCATACTTCATTTTGGAACGGATTTGTAGGTGTTTAACAACATCTAATCATCTTCTTGATCCAAATCAAGGTAATCTCTTCTTAGAACCCTAGTTCTTGAGTTTTGGGGGTTTCTCCTTAGTTCTTCGATTTAATCCGAGGATGATGAATCGATGGTGAAATTCTTGTTGTCTTGGCCACGATCTTCGGATTTTTGAACTCATTCATGATTTTATATCATTCGGAACCTAGTTCTTGATTTCTTGGAGTCACACTTAGATCCTTGTTGTTTTTAGGATCGATTCGGATTCCGTTTAGTGGTATTGATTCGTGTTAGTGTTATTTTCATAGTTCTCGTGGAGTTTTCGAGTTCTTGGTCGGTTTTGGAAGTTCGAGGGCTGCCCAACCTCATCCGTTCATTGTCCGGTGGTTCGTGGTATCGAGGCCTTGTGATTCGTCGTATTTGTTCACTCGCGGATTTGAGGCAAGTATCTTGCCCATACGTTTCGTGTTTCGTAAGCACAATTGTTGATAAATGATTTTATGTGAAATACGAATGTTTCATGAATGTTAAAAAGGATCGGTATGTTCTCGATAAAAGTTTCCTTCTAAATCTACTTGTGTATTTGTGAACGAATGTGTTATTTTGAAAATGTGTGTTAGTCTTGTACATGGAAATATCTTCCTTGTGTGTGGTACTGTTGTGCGTGATTGTGTCAAAGTGGACTTAAGGTTATGTCTTCTTAAAAGAAGAATATACGTGTGTGGATGTGCGGGTCTATTGATGAGCATATGTTGTTGTGTAGTTTTGGTTGTGAGTATGTGTCGGATATAGCGGCCATTTCTAACAAGTACCTTGAATTACGTTTGATGTACTTCGGGAGAATGCGGTTTTGATTATTGTGATTTGTGCCATGTGGTTTTTGAGATTGTGTGAGCCCAGTAAAACCAGTGAGGGTCCCTTGGGGTCTGGTAGGCTGCGTATCCCTACGGATCACTCGGTTGGGCTATACACCAGGGAGGGCCTGACGAGGTGTCTCTGGGGTGTGTATCTTGCTGAGAGGTACAGGGCCAGTATAGCTCGGGAGGTTGTTTTGTGATGATTATGGCACGTTGTTGTTTCGATAATTATGATATGTCCGGAATATCATAACGCTTCCATTCTCGGTGTGAGTTATGTCTTACGTAAGGTCTTGGTGCTTGACTAGAATGGCATCATTATAAGTGTCGTATATGATTTGTTTCTTGATGGTGAGGTTTTTTTTGGCATAAGGATGTGGGCCCTGGTGATTGTCTCCGTACATTGTTATTTGGTTGTTTATCGGGTGTGACCTTTTGGACTTTCACTCGAGTATGTGATTAGGATGATCGGGTCGTGGACCCCGTGTTATGTGATCGGATTGGTATTTTGAACTTAAAAAAGTCCTTGGCCCGTATCCCTATGTGGTTCTGTTAAGTTGAGGATTCGTATATTCCAAATGTTTTCAAAACTCCCGAGATCTTTGATATCTTGTAAAATGCATATTGGGTTTATTCCCACCTGTCATGATTCGAGCAGTTTTGATTAAATGATTTATCTCGGGGAGTATGTTTTCAATTATTGGATATTGGAGTATGATACGTATGGCTTGTATTCATAATTTTATACGTGCACTAGCAAAACAGTGGAGTTTTGCTAACCCCCGAGTATTCGGGGGGTGGATGTCTGTATTGCATCCAGGTACTTGCAGGTTGCTGGGGAGCAAATCATATGATCGATACGAAGGATGATGGAAGACGACGATACTAATCACATGAAGACCAGTTGTTGAGTATTTTGTTAGTCTCAGTGTTTGGCTCTCCATTGTGTAATTTTCCCATTTTATGGGAACGTTGATGTAATTCAACCCCTGTATGGGTATGAGTTTTGTATGTTTATTGTGTTGTTAGTGGTAAAAGACCAAATCGGTATAATGGTTCATTATTTAGCCATATCGGCATTAAATGTGATGTATTATTTTCGTATTTAGCCTGGTAGATCCTCATGGAGAGGGTCTGCGGCACTGTAATATTTCCAAGTGGTTTGGGGGTGTTACACTAAGTGGCCTGATTCTGCACCGCTGAATGTCCTGGGGCCTGAGATGATGCCGGAGTAGGTTTAGAGTCCCTTCGGCAAAAACGGGCCCTATGCCCCGCAATTCCACAATTGTGGCACGTGACAGTCTGTTTCAGACACTTGGTGCTGAAATGACCCTGTTCTTCACAGTTGAAACAGGTGATGCCGAACTGGCCGTTCGTGACTGAGATTCCGCGGGTCTAGACGCCATGGGAGGTCGCTCAGAAAAAGTAGAGCCCGCACGTGGTTTCTTGAAAGTGGCACATTGTCAGGCCCGATTACGGTTCTTAGACTTCTTGCCAGCAGATGAAGGTTGTTGCTTAGCAATTTCCTTAGCAGTAAGCTCGTAAGTAAGAGCTTTCTCGATGAATTCGTCCAGAGTGGTAAAATTATGATTAAGCAACTGTAGTTGCATACGAGGTTTCAGTCTCTTGCTGAAATACTTGATCTTGTCCGCCTCAGAGTGAATGATAGATGAGGCGAACGGAAGAAGTTCCTGAAATTTTTCGACGATGGCAAGAACATCATCGTCCGCTGAGAGGTCGGGAGTGAGTAATTCCGACAACTTAGCCTCCCTGAGTGGGGCTGGATAATACCTCTCCATCATGAGAGTTTGAACTGATCCCAAGTACATGATCCGTCGTTGGGCTTCAACGATAACCACTATGAATGAGCGCTCTTACCAAGATAGTAGGCCGCAACTGAAACTTTATGCCCTTCAGGGCAATCCACCATAGCAAATAACTTCTCGAAATGCTCAAGCCAATGAACAATACCCGCCGGCTCAGATGAGCCCTCGAAGGTAGGTGGTCGCTGGCGTGATATATCGCCAATGATACTGCTTACACCCCTCTCTTTCCTCTGAGGTGGCGGCGGAGGAGCCTGTTGATTTTGAGTAGTGGAGTTATGCATCGTCTCCATTAGTTGTGCCATCTGAGTCATTTGGGCCATCATGCCCTACATAAAAGTGAGTGGGTCAACCCGAACACCCTCTGACTGAGCTGTGTCCCGGGTACGACTCCCTGATAGTGAATGATTACGCCCAGGTGAATGAGTGGCAGCATCACTGCTCGATGAGTTAGCATTATTGTAATACCCGGTTGAAATTCATTCATTTTCATTCAGTAATTTATCAGTCTGTAATTGTCACTCAGTAATTTTCACTCATTAATAATCACTCATCATTCATGATTCATTCATTTGCGTTCACTGTTGGCATGTTGTAATCGTTTATCAGTAACCAATCGTCATTTCATCTCCGTTTATAGATCGAGACGGGAGTATTATCATTTTCACCGTGTTTGGTAGTCTTGTACTGGGAGTATCATCTTTGGCTTGTGTTGGACTTGTTCACTTTCACATTCGTATGATATGTCGGATCATTTATCAGTCGTAGCGAGGAATCGGAGTTATCGGATTTTTTCACCTTGTCCAGCATTGGGTTACGGCCGTAAGGATTGTAGGTTACGGCCGTAACAAGGGTTTGTTGATTTCAGGCCATTTTGGACGAATGGGACTTACGGCCGTAAGGTTTCGGAATATGGCGGTAAGTTGAGTAGGTACGGACGTAAGGCTTGGCCGGTTACGGCCGTACGTGTCCAGCAGGCTGCCCAGGCATTTTTTGGCCGAAGGCGAGTTACGGCCGTAAGAAGGGTAGGATACGGCCATAAGTGGTATTCATAAATTTCAGGTTTTGTCGGGCAAGGGGGACTTACGGCCGTAAGGGTTGCGGCATACGTCCGTAAGACTAGGAAGGTACGGCCGTAAGGCTTGGCCGGATACGGCCTTATGGTACAGGCAGGGTGCCTGGGCATTTTCGACGAAGGGGGCTTACGCCCGTAAGTTTGGCCGGATACGGCCGTATCATCCGAGTTACGCCCGTAAGGTGTGCGGGTACGGCCGTAAGTATGTCGGCAGATGTTTTTGACGAAGGCGAGTTACGCCCGTAACTCAGGAGCGGTTACGGCCGTAAGTATGTTGGCAGGCTTTTGGACGAATCCGAGTTACGACCGTACGAGTTGGCCGGTTACGGCCGTAAGGCCGTTGACGTGGGATGTTACGGCCGTATGAAGGCGGAGTTACGGCCGTAACTTCCGGCAGTATATAAGGACCCGACCGGGAATTTTTCATCATTTTCATCCTTTTTCTTCTTTGTTCCGAGAGAGAGACTTGAAGGAGGGATTTTTCCATCCTCAATCACTTGAGTGTTAGATTTTCATCATCTTCATTTATTTGGGAAGCTTGGATACTCGATTTAACTCGTGTTCATCGGATCGAAGTGGTTGGGTCTTCTTGAGGTAATTTCTTCAACATCTTGGATTTCGATTTTGTGTTAAGATATGATGTTTTGGACATTATAATCATGTTATATGAAGGGATATGTATATGATTATGAGTTTGTATAAAGATTCATTTGATTATTGAGGGATTATTCAAGAACACTTTGAACATCGAGTTAGAATTGGGGGTTTTCGATTAATTATCGTTATAATCACGTTTTTGGATATTCATTTTGGATTATTGATCATTTGGAAGATGTTTTGTTGGTTTGAAACACTTCTTGGGGGATTTGATAATGGCATATTGAGATTTGATTGTAAACAATCAGAGTTTGGCCACAACGTATTCGATATAATGCCTCAATGAACTTGGTTTAGTCATTTTGATGCCTTGAGTTCGTTATAATCGTGTTTGATTCATTTATTGAGCGGATTGTTGGTAATTGTGTTATTCAAGGTTGTTCGAGCGACCGACACTTCATTTAGGACGTTTGTTCGTGGAAGGATATTCTTCATCGGTATCGTGTAAGTTAATTCTTACTCGGTTAAAAGGATATTCATTCCTTTTGTTGTTGTTCATTCATGATCATAACTCATTCATCATTGTATTAACCGTATCAATACTTGTCATTGTCAATTAATCACTTCAGTCACAAGGAACGACGGTTCCAATCATTTCATTGAGTTGTCATTCATTTCACTATCATTTCATCTCGATGAGTCATTATTCATTTTCGATGTCGCTTTTGTTATATTGTGGCATTCCGGGTCATACTGGCGTGCCGATTGGTATGTGTAGGATTTTCATGTCGGGCACATTTAAGTCGTGTGTTGGTTGTTGGCCTCACATTGGACTGTGCACACGAGTCGATTGCTTCGTGAGACTGATTAGGTACAGGACCACACGTGTATTCGATCGATACTCGTTGGTGGCTTGTGCACGGACACATTTCCATCCCGGGCGCAGTGTGGCGCCACCCTTTGAGCCGTACTGTTAGTTGATTCATACAGCATGTTTGATTGCTTAGGTTTTCAACAAGATTGGGTTATAATCTAACCGATTCATTTTTGACCGAACTTGTGGTTTATACAACATATGCATGATTGTGTTTATTCAACTCTTGAGGATTGTTGTTCTGTGTAACTGACCCCGTTTGGGGATATTGTTTTTCAGGTCGTGGCAAGGCAAAGGCACGGGGAGAGCACGTTGAAGGCGAGGAGTCCCAATGATACTAGAAGGGGGCCCCAGTCTTTTCAGTCATTTATGTTTCCTTCATTTATTCTGCTGCAGACATTCCGTTTGAATACTCATTTCACTCAATATTGTATATTTTATCTCCATATAAAATATACATGTATTCTGTATTATCCTGGATGTGTTGTATGAAACTCCTCATCGGAGTAATTATTGTTGTAATGTGGTTCAGTACTACATTTACCCTGCGTAATTCATTCATTTTCATTCGCCTAGTGGGTCCCAGTCGGGGGTCCACGGCACTGTAATATCTACCTAGTTTGGGGTGTTACAGAGTTGGTATCGGAGCGTGGTTTTGAATGCTACCTTCCGAGTCATGTCTCATTTGAAATCATCGTCATCGGACTAGTATCATTGGACTTTCGTGTCACGTGTGACCTGTGCAAATGCCGAGCCAATCAGACCAAGAACTGTAAGATTTCTATAGCCATGGTATAATTTCTGGCAATAATCATTCATTCATAATTCATGAGTTAACAATCTTCAATCATCATTTTCATTTTGACCAGGACGGTCATGTTAACTCATTAATCACTCAATTCATTTCATTACTCGGTTGTTGATCTGGAAGATCATATCATTAATCTTGTTAACTTGTTCAAGATAATCATTTCAATAATTTCATCAGTTAATCATGTCACCTCAGTTAATCATTCATGTAATCACTGTGTTAGAGCGTGTATGCTCATTTTCATCATCTCATGTCATAATCATAACGTGATATTCATGCGGGGAATATAATCATCATGTGACTTTCCTACTTCAGTATGGAGAGAGCGAGAAGAGGACGCGGAGGACGAGGCCGTGGTGCGGGCCGAATCCCGAGAGCTCGTGTGAATACACGTGCGAACGCAAGAAATAATGCCAATTCATCGAGCAGCAATGCTGCCACTCATTCACCTGGACATGATCATTCACTATCGGGGAGTCGTACCCGGGACACGGCTCAGTCAGAAGGTGTTCGGGTTGACCCACTCGCTTTTATACAGGGCATGATGGCCCAAATGACGCAGATGGCACAACTAATGGAGACCATGCATAACTCCACTACTCAAAATCAACAGGCTCCTCCGCCGCCACCTCAGAGGCAAGAGAGGAATGTGAGCAGTATCATTGGCGACATCTCTCACCAAAGGCCACCTACTTTTGAAGGATCATCTGAGCCGGCGGATATTGTTCATTGTCTCGAACATTTCGAGAAGTTATTCGCTATGGTAGAGTGTCCCGAAGGACACAAAGTCTCAGTTGCAGCTTACTATCTTGATAAGAGCGCTCATTCATGGTGGTTGTCGTTGAAGCCCACCGAAGGATCGTGTACTTGGGATCAGTTCAAGACTCTCATGATGGAGAGGTATTATCCGGCCCCACTCAGAGAGGCCAATCTGTCAGAATTACTCACTCCCGACCACTCAGCGGACGACGATGTTCTTGTCATCGCCGAAAAATTTCAGGAACTTCTTCCGTTCGCCTCATCTATCATTCACTCTGAGGCGGACAAGATCAAGTATTTGAGCAAGAGGCTGAAACCTCGTATGCGGCTACAGTTGCTTAATCATAATTGCACCACCTTGGACGAATTCATCGAGAAAGCTCTTACTTACGATCTTACTGCTAAGGAGATTGCTAAGCAACAACCTTCATCTACTGGCAAGAAGTCTAAGAACCGTAATCAGTCTGATGGCAGTCAGGCCACTTTCAAGAAACCACGTGCGGGCTCTACCTTTTCTGAGCGACCTCCTATGGCGCCTAAACCCGCGGAATCTCAGTCACGGGCAGCCAGTTCGGCTGTCACCTGTTTCAACTGTGAAGAACAGGGTCATTTCAGCACCAAATGTCCGAAATAGGCTGTCACATGCCATAACTGTGGAATTGCTGGGCATATGGCCCGTTTTTGCCGAAGGGACTCTAAACCCACTCCGGCGTCATCTCAGGCCCCAGGACATTCAGCGGTGCAGAATCAGGCCACTCAGTCAGCGTCATTTAAGATGACAGGAGCTATCAAAGGCGGAGCCAAGAGCTATTAGACGGGAGCGTATGGTTCGGGGGCCGGCAAGCCCCGAATTTACGAGATGAAGAAGACCGACGATCTAGAGGCCCGAATGATCTCAGGTACACTCGATATTCCATCTCAACCTGTGTGTACCCTTTTTGATACTGGTGCATCGCATTCATTCATTTCCGAGTCATGTTTGAGTAGACTACGTCTGGGTAGTGCTACTAGTTGTGAGCCTTATGTCATTGGCCTACCTGATGGTAGATGAATTATCGGAAATAGTGAGATTCATAATTGTCCGATTCAGCTTCAGGGTCGTGTATGGCCAGCAGACCTAATCGTAGTATATTTGTCGAGAGACGACGTCATCTTGGGTATTGATTGGATGGATCGTCATGATGCCATCATTAGTGTCTGTAAGCGTATGTTCACTATCATTTCAGACGATGGGGTCGAATGTCTGTTTCAGGGAGGTAATCCCAACTGTTCTGGAAGAGTTATTAATTTGATGAAAGCAGTGAGATTACTCAATCAGGGGTGTATTGGTTATTGATGCTATATGACCAAGACCGAGAAACCATCAGTAATGTTGACAGATATTCCGGTCGTGAGAGAATATGCCGATGTATTTCCAGACGAATTACCTGGTTTGCCTCCACAGAGAGATGTGGAATTCACCCGATATCAAAGGCACCGTACCGGATGGCCCCGACCGAAATGCAGGAGTTGAAGAATCAACTTGAGGAATTGTTCGAGAAAGGTTATATCCATCCGAGTGCGTCCCCATGGGGAGCACCAGTGTTGTTTGTCAAGAAGAAGGATGGTTCGTTCCGCTTGTGTATTGATTACCGTGAATTGAACCAGGTGACGATCAAGAACAAATATCCCTTACCCCGTATTGATGATCTCTTAGATCAACTTCAGGGAGCTTCAGTATTTTCCAAGATCGACTTCAGATCTGGATATCATCAGTTGCGGATTCGAGAGTCGGATATCGCGAGGACGGCGTTTCGAACACGCTATGGTCATTATGAGTTTGTGGTTATGCCGTTTGGATTGACTAATGCACCTGCTGTATTCATGAAGTTAATGAATCGGGTTTTCATCGAATTTTTGGATCAGTTTTTTGTTGTCTTCATCGATGACATTTTGATTTACTCTCGTAACCGAGAGGGACACGAGGTTCATCTTCATCAGGTTCTCGACGTGTTAAGACAAGAGACACTTTATGGAAAGTTTTCCAAGTGTGAGTTCTGGATGTCCAAAGTGACGTTTCTCGGACATGTAATTTCATCAGACGGAGTTCGTGTCGACCCTCAGAAGACGGAGGCTATCCGAGATTGGTTACCTCCGAAGAATGTTAAGGAAATCCGAAGATTTCTCGGATTAGCCGGTTATTATCGGCGGTTTGTGGAAGGTTTTTCTAAAATCGCTCAACCCTTGACGAACCTTTTGTGAAAGGATAAGAAATACACGTGGTCCGACGCGTGTCAACGGAGTTTTGAGGAACTCAAGAACTGGTTAATGTCGGCACCTGTACTTTCCTTGCCGCAAGGGACGGAAGGATTTGTTGTTTATAGTGATGCGTCCGGACAAGGTCTCGGATGTGTGCTCATGCAGAATAGGAAGGTTATTGCCTATGCTTCACGGCAATTGAGACCTTACGAGGTTAATTATCCGACTCACGACCTGGAGCTAGCAGCTGTGGTGTTCGCTTTGAAAATCTGGCGTCATTACCTTTATGGCGTTACTTGTCAGATATTCACCGATCATAAGAGTCTAAAGTATATATTTACTCAGACGGAGTTAAATATGCGATAGAGGCAGTGGTTGGAACTGATCAAAGATTATGATATCGAGATCCTTTGCCACCCGGGCAAGGCGAACGTTGTCGCCGACGCCTTGAGTTGTAAGTCCGTCCAGGAGCAGATGCTTGCTCGTTTAACAGTTCAGAAGGAGCTTCAGCAGGAATTCCTTAGACCCGAGATCGAGGTCTAGCTTCAGCGAATTCAGGGACAGCTTTGTATGTTAGAGATTTCATCGTCACTTGAGGAGAAAATCAGGGAGAATCAGGGTTCAGACCCAGCATTGTTGCGCATCCGTGAGGATGTGGCTCAGGGGAAAGCCCCTGGATTCGTGGTCCACGAGGATGGACTTTTGAGATTTAAGAATCGGTTGTGCGTGTTGGGATTCGGTGCCTAAAACGAAGGCCCAGCGGAAGCGGTAAAACGAAAATTAATTCGATCCGAATCCCTACGAGGATCGATCGAGCTACGTATATACGAATATATAAACGAAAAGCAAGAGTCATAAGAAACTAACCCTCGAAGTCCGTTGATTAAATGGAAACCTTCTCTTGAGCTATTCCCCAAGCTTTAGTTTGATCTCTACGAGTTCAATCCGCTCCAAGCCCTTGAACGATCCAACGCCGAAAACACCGCGTCTCTACTTGCCACGCGCCGGAAAAACGACCGGAATAACAACACTTGATTAACCTCTAAGGTTACGGCTAGAATCAAATGATGAAGCTTTTATTATTACACTCTAAGTGTATAATATATCTCTCAATAATTTTCTCTCAATTTTTCTCCAAGAAAAATGAAGAGGAAGTGAATGAAGAAGATGAAGAATGAGTGTTAAACTCAAAGTCTATCTCTCTCTCTCAATACTCACGTTGGAAGGCTTACCAAACAAGTGAAGAGAGTCTTCTTTTTATGCTCCATAAAATCCTCCCAAATCAAGACTAAATAATTAAAATGAATTAATTAAAAGATCTTGTTCCCTTGATATTTCAAGTCTTCCACCAATTAAGGTGGAGACTATGACCGAAGGAAAGAGAAGGGAAAATGGGATGGCCATCTAGAAGGAGCCGGGACGAGTTCGGTTCGTTTCGGACTCCCGTGAGTCCAAACAGATAAACTCATATTCCGTTCCGATGTATTTGTGTCATTTAATTAATCCAATTAATTAAACATATCAAATACAAAATAACATAATTAATTTCTCCAAGAAATAATTATATTTATGAATTAAATTAATCACCCAGTAATTTATTTAATTCATTAGGCCGTAAATCAATTTATCTAATAAATCGATTTAGACATCCAATGTCCCAATTAGATATCCAATATATAATATACATAATGAGCGAATTAGCTTTATTTATTCTGTCGTCAATCCTATTGCGCGACTCGGTAGGTCCGTCTCAGTCAGCAATGGGAGGAACCAAAGAGTAGTAGCACCACCTAGCCAGCCTGGTGGCCTACACTGACTCGACCGAGAACGAATGATTGGGATCATTCAAGAACCATTCGTCGTGAATACCAAGAACGTATAAACCCTTCTTTCAAATGTCCCGATCAAGTTATAGGGTCACGGTCAGTCAAACCCTATCTGTACTTGACGCTATGCATGCGTTAATGCAAATCGAGATCATCGAGCTCTCGTGTATCTAATACAGCTAGCTCCAATGCTTTGGCCAAAGACTTATGATCTCATCTGCCAATAACCGCATAGGACATATAACCCTCTCACTAACAGGAGAAAGAATTCTATCTTGGTATTCAGTAGGACCTGCTACTTGCCCATCAAGATGCACGTCGAGGTTGACCCCCGCCTTCCGGTTTATAGGGTCTAACTACTCTAATGAAAATATTGACGTCACAAGCACATCCCTACTAAATCCTCAAGTCGAAGGTTCACGAAAACCTATCGCAACCTTTTGATTCCGTCATTGACTGTCCCGGAGTGAAATCCGTGTGACGAATCGAGGGTGAGTCGGTTCGAGTATACTAATCCAATTATCATACCTATAACGTGTGCTCCCACTAACCATTAGTGTTCGACAGGCACTCTCCTTCTCAAAGAACACGTCATACAAGTCTTCACATAAACTTAACGCCCAGTCAAGTTTCATCGACTTGCGAACGATTAAGTATTTGAGCTATAAACCTTTCCAGTGCCGACCCCCTTATCCAATAAGGAGTGGAACGTTTTTCTCTCAAATACACGGACTAGTTTCTACATGTATATTTACGAGTTAGGAATGCCAGTAACTACCAGTAAATAAAGAAACATCCATTGCCTTATATTGATGATTTACATAATAACAAGTACAATGCCTTCACTCAACATCCTCTGAGTGGCATTCGAGGGCATACTCCTAACAATCTCCCACTTGCACTCAATGCCACACACTATGGTATCTAATACCCATATTCTCCAGATGACGCTCCAAGCTAGTCTGAGAAAGTGGCTTGGTCAGTGGATCGGCGACGTTGTCGGCCGAGTCTACTCTGTGCAACACAATGTATCCCTTGCGAACAAATTCTCTTACGAGATGATACTTCCTCTCAATATGTTTGGTGCTGTTGTGAAACCTCGGCTCCTTGGCCTGCGCTACAGCTCCGTCGTTGTCGCAGATGAGCAGACAGTACTCAAAGCACATGGTATCACTTGAAGTTCTCCCGAAACTTCTTAATCCGTAACCCTTCCTTGGAAGCCTCCGAGGCCGCTTGATACTCACCGACAGTGGAATCGCGATCGCGCTTTGCTTGGCACTACGCCAAGATACCGCTCCTCCATTAAGAGTAAATATGTAGCCGAAGTGGACATCGAGTCGCCCTTCGCCCTTGGAAGTCCGAATCGGTGAATCCCACCACATCCAATTCTCCACCGCCATACATCGTAACCATATCTCTAGTCCTTCTTAAGTACTTGAGAACGTTCTTTACGGCACCAATGTTCCCTACACGGGTTTGCACGAAACCTACTCACCACGCTTACGGCATGCGCGATGTCGTCTTGTACACAACATAGCATACATAAGGCTACCACGGCCGATGCATATGGTATATTACTCATTTCCTTTCGTTGTTCCTCACTTTGAGGACACATCTTCAAGGTGAGTTTTATTCCATGTCGCATCGGTAGGAACCTCTTTTAGAATCATCCATCTTAAATCGCTTTAAGATTTTATCTATATAGAGGGCTTGGGAAAGACCTATTGTTCTCTTCGCTCTATCCCTAGAGAGTCGAATACCAAGAATATAGGTAGCTTCTCCCAAGTCTTTCATGGAGAAATTACTCAAAGCCAAGCTTTCACGTAATCGAGCATTCCCACATCATTTCCTATTAGTAGATTGTCAGCTACATATAGTACTAAGAATGCGGTCGTGCTGCCACGAACCCTCTTGTATACACAAGGTTCCTCTTCATTTTGCACGAAGTCAAACTCTTTGACCGCCTCGTCAAAACGAAGATTCCAACTACGCGACGCTTGCTTCATCCATAAATGGAACGTCAAGCTTGCACACTTTCTGAATATCGACTTCGGATACAAAGCCTTTAGGCTGCTCCATATAGATTTCCTCCTCGAGGAATCCATTAAGGAAAGCCGTCTTTACGTCCATTTGCCATATCTCATAATCGTGGTAGGCAGCTATAGCAAGCATCATGCGAATAGACTTGATCATGGCTACGGGCGAGAAGGTATCGTGGTAATCGATCCCTTCCTTCTGGGTATAACCCTTTGCCACTAGCCTGGCCTTATAGGCGTCAACCTTGCCATCACCATCAGTCTTTCTATTGTACATCCACTTGTTCCCAATAGGCACTATGCCCTTGGGGCGGTCTACTAGAGTCCAGACCTGATTGACATGCATCGAGTCTATCTCAGCTTCCATATCTTCACGCCATTTCGCGGAGTCTACATCCACCATCGCTTGGTCATAGGTCGTCGGGTCGGTCTCTTGGCTATCACTTGGAACATCATGGAGACCCAGCTCCTCCAAGTGCACAAGCCCATACCTCTCAGGTAAATGATACACCCTACTAGACCTACGAGGTGGTTGTACTTGTGTTTCAGAAAGTTCGGTTCCAGTTTCTTGCACAGGTGTCTCTCGAGGAGTTTCATTGTATTCTTCTAAAGAAATACTTCTACCTGCTCCGCCTTCCTGAATGAACTCATCTTCCAGGAAGTGTGCTTGTAAAGCAACAATGATCCTTCGATCTTCGGGCATGTAGAATAGATATCCCATCGTCCTGCATGTGAATCCAATGAAACGCCCTTCGCAGACTAGCTTCCAACTTTTCCACCTTAGTCTTCTTGACATAGGCGGGACATCCCCAAATCCTAATATGATTAAGACTTGGTTTCCTTCCTCCCACATATCATGTGGAGTTTTAGGAACGGATTTGGAAGGACATCTGCTCAAGATATACGCGGCGATCAGAGTGCATACCCCACGTAAATCGGCAAGTCAAGATAGCTCAAGATGGAACGGACCATGTTCAACAGGGTCCGGTTCCTTCTTTCGACACACCATTTAACCGAGGGGTACTGGAGGTGTTAGTTGTGAAACTATTCCATGTTCCTTAAGGAACTCGTCAAACTCCGTACTCATATACTCGCCACCTCGGTCCGACCGAAGTGCTTTGATATGATTACGCTTGTTTCGACTAGGGCCTTGAATTCCTGGAATTTCTCAAAAGCCTCAGATTTATGTTTCATTAGGTATACATAACCATACCTAGTATGATCATCTATAAACGTAATGAAATATTGATATCCGTCACGTGCTGCTTCCAAAGCACCACAAACGTCAGTATGGATTAATCCCAGTTTATCGGCTCTTTCAAAAGTCCCTGTGAAGGGGGACTTAGTCATTTTGCCTTTAAGGCAAGATTCACAAGTAGGAAAGGGATCCGATCCCAATGGACCCATAAGTCCATCTTTTTCCATCTTGTAAACCTTGGTCTGACCAACATGACCAAGTCTAAGATGCCATTTTAAAACTTGATTGGTTTCATCCCTACCACGTTTTCTAGTCATAGTATTCACAACTACTTTGTTGTTGAGATTTAGATGATACAATCCATTCAACAATGTAGCAAGATCCACTAGTTTATTTCTAAAATAAATTTTGCAGGAACCATCACCAATGAAAAATGAAAAGCCTTTTCGGTCCATGACCGGAATGGATACAATGTTTTTGTGCCCCTTGGGCAAAACAAGTACATCTTCTAAAGTCAAAACAAAGCTGGATTCTAAACCCAAAAGAAGTGATCCTATGTCGGTCGCCTCGACACTACGCCCGCTTCCGACTGTGATCATAACTTCTCCAGCTCCAAGCTTCTTACTTTGTTCCAGATCCTGATTCACGGTACAAATATGAGAACTAGCACCAGAATCCAGTATCCAGGAAGTAGAAAATACAGTAGCAGAACAATTTGTTTCCAAAACTAAAAGTTCTGTACCTGAAGTGCCATGAAGAATCGGACAGTCTCTAGCCCAGTGGCCCAGCTCACCACACTTGAGACAAGTATCCTTTTTCTTCTTGTTCTTCGGAACCATTGGGGCCTTGCCCTTACCCTTAACTTGTGGTCCAGTTTGCTTTTTGGTCTTTTTATTCTTGTTCTTAGACCTCCGAGGTCCAGAAGAAATCACAAGAGCAGACTCCTTCATCCGCGGAGTCTTCATCTGAGACTGAACGGTCACAAGTTTGTTCATTAGCCCAGCTAAGTTACATGCAATCTCATTGCAGTTGAAGTTCATAACAAACTGTGAGAAGGAATCAGGGAGAGACTGTAGGATAAGGTCGGTTTGGAGAGAAGTATCCATTTTAAAATCAAGAGCCTCCAATCTCTCGATCATGGATATCATTTTGAGGACGTGTTCCCCAACCTTCTCACCTTCCTTCATCCTTGCACCGAACAGTTGCTTGGATATCTCATATCTAGCAGTTCTGCTGTGCTCACCATAAAGTTCGGTTAAGTGAGATAGAATCTGCCTAGCAGAAGTCATTTTCTCATGAGCTCTCTGCAGCTCATTAGACATGGAAGCCATCATATAAGAACGGACTTTCACGTCATCCTTAACCCACTTTTCATGGTTTTCAATCTCTTCCTGATTGGCTCGGGTCCGCACAGGAGGCGCCGGAATGTCCATCTCCAAGACGTAGCCCAGTGCCTCTATACTGAGGACAATCATCAGATTGCGGAGCCAATCCACAAAGTTAGGTCCCATTAAGGTGTTCTTTTCGAGTAGAATTGCGAGTGGATTCATTGTCATATTGAGATTTGTCTGCATTAAGTATAACAGATTAATTAGTGACTCATTCAATTATGTTCTGAGTGTAGAATTAAGGTCTTTTCTATTCTTGTTACCCAGCTCCCACTATTTTTATCGGAATAATACACTCCCATGTGAAATCCGGAAGTATCGTCGCTCTACTTCATAGTGGTGATCGAGTTCTTTATAAATCTTAATAGAGGGCAACCGAACAGGTTTCTAGTCTATTAATTTTCATAAAGTGGTGTCCAACACCAACCCATCTAATGGATGATTCGATCTTCTTTTTCCCCTTGTTCACTCCCCTCAACCTATACGGTTTCTATGGTTCGTGAACAAGTTAAGTTTATACCATCGACGCAAATCAGTTTCACAATTGAATCTTATCCGGCAACCTATCAGGTTTCTAGGGATAAAATTTGCTCCAACTGAAGGCATCCAATGCGCTCCCGGTAATTTATCCGTCCTCCCCGAACGACTACCCCGATAACTCGGAAGCATAGCACATCCGGTTTGGATTTCAATTTCCCGAAAACTCGATGGAGGGAAGGAAAACCTTGAAACCTTATAAACTTAATAATTTATTGTGGGAGAATTTTCGCGATTAACGTTACACTTTGCACATTAATCATTTAAGCGCGTTTTTGGCATTCATACAATATGAAAAAACCATTCACAACCTAGTTGCTACCAACATGTGGTTCATGGACCGTTCCTAGAAAACAAAAACTCCGTAATCTAATTACAAGTCTTCGTCTTGAATCTTCGTCTTCTCGAAATGGATCTTCCTCCGGTCTTCGTCATTACATATAAATTTTACATCGAAAATTGCATCCTAGATACAAATATTTCTAGTAAAATAAATAGGCTCAAAACGGCCTTTACAACCCAATCGAATAAAACGAACGATTCAAATCTAAGTCCACGAACCACATCCTCATTCAAAAGCATTCATCCAATAAATACTAAATAAATGGAAAGCGAGAGATACATTGATCCAATCAACAATACGAACCGATCAAATCGATTCACATAATCGGTAATATGATAACGTTCAAAATAATTCGGTCGACCATAAATATTCCAATTAATCAAATTTCCCTTATAAAATGAAATACCATAAATCATTTTAATCATATTAAATCCAATTTAACATGCGGGAGATTAATTTTCAAGAATAAGCGAAAAATCGAGCCGGGCGAAATTGGCTGCCATGGCCGAAGTCATCGCCGGCACTTTCCGGCCGATCGGCATGGCCGAGTCACGCCGCGGCTACCGGCCAGGCACGGCCCGTGTCTCGACACGGTCGGGTCCGCTGGCAGTGGCTGGGATCGCTGACACGGCCCGTGTCACCCGACACGGCCGAGTCACCCTGGCAGCTTCCTGCCCTTTGTCCGAAAAGTCGTCCGACGACGATTCGGAGCTCGATTTTCGACCGGATATCCAATATCAATATTTTTCAACATTCATATCTTCAATATAAATCATATTTCCAAGAAATTAAGATTTATATTTAGACATAAACTTACGAAAAATATAACTACAACGAACGTAAAAATATATACCACGATTATGACTAAAATGATTCCAAATCATTCACCATCTAATCAAGCATTCCAAATGCCAATATCATATATACGATCGCAAGACCTACGCTCCGATACCACTGTTGGGATTCGGTGCCTAAAACGAAGGCCCAGCGGAAGCGGTAAAACGAAAATTAATTCGATCCGAATCCCTACGAGGATCGATCGAGCTACGTATATACGAATATATAAACGAAAAGCAAGAGTCATAAGAAACTAACCCTCGAAGTCCGTTGATTAAATGGAAACCTTCTCTTGAGCTATTCCCCAAGCTTTAGTTTGATCTCTACGAGTTCAATCCGCTCCAAGCCCTTGAACGATCCAACGCCGAAAACACCGCGTCTCTACTGGAAAAACGACCGGAATAACAACACTTGATTAACCTCTAAGGTTACGGCTAGAATCAAATGATGAAGCTTTTATTATTACACTCTAAGTGTATAATATATCTCTCAATAATTTTCTCTCAATTTTTCTCCAAGAAAAATGAAGAGGAAGTGAATGAAGAAGATGAAGAATGAGTGTTAAACTCAAAGTCTATCTCTCTCTCTCAATACTCACGTTGGAAGGCTTACCAAACAAGTGAAGAGAGTCTTCTTTTTATGCTCCATAAAATCCTCCCAAATCAAGACTAAATAATTAAAATAAATTAATTAAAAGATCTTGTTCCCTTGATATTTCAAGTCTTCCACCAATTAAGGTGGAGACTATGACCAAAGGAAAGAGGAGGGAAAATGGGATGGCCATCTAGAAGGAGCCGGGACGAGTTCGGTTCGTTTCGGACTCCCGTGAGTCCAAACAGATAAACTCCTATTCCGTTCCGATGTATTTGTGTCATTTAATTAATCCAATTAATTAAACATATCAAATACAAAATAACATAATTATTTTCTCCAAGAAATAATTATATTTATGAATTAAATTAATCACCCAGTAATTTATTTAATTCATTAGGCCGTAAATCAATTTATCTAATAAATCGATTTAGACATCCAATGTCCCAATTAGATATCCAATATCTAATATACATAATGAGCGAATTAGCTTTATTTATTCTGTCGTCAATCCTATTGCGCGACTCGGTAGGTCCGTCTCAGTCAGCAATGGGAGGAACCAAAGAGTAGTAGCACCACCTAGCCAGCCTGGTGGCCTACACTGTACCCCGACTGAGAACGAATGATTGGGATCATTCAAGAACCATTCTCGTGAATACCAAGAACGTATAAACCCTTCTTTCAAATGTCCCGATCAAGTTATAGGGTCACGGTCAGTCAAACCCTATCTGTACTTGACGCTATGCATGCGTTAATGCAAATTGAGATCATCGAGCTCTCGTGTATCTAATACAGCTAGCTCCAATGCTTTGGCCAAAGACTTATGATCTCATCTGCCAATAACCGCATAGGACATATAACCCGTTCACTAACAGGAGAAAGAATTCTATCTTGGTATTTAGTAGGACCTGCTACTTGCCCATCAAGATGCACGTCGAGGTTGACCCCCGCCTTCCGGTTTATAGGGTCTAACTACTCTAATGAAAATCTTGACGTCACAAGCACATCCCTACTAAATCCTCAAGTCGAAGGTTCACGAATACCTATCGCAACCTTTCAATTCCGTCATTGACTGTCCCGGAGTGAAATCCGTGTGACGAATCGAGGGTGAGTCGGTTCGAGTATACTAATCCAATTAGCATACCTATAACGTGTGCTCCCACTAACCATTAGTGTTCGACAGGCACTCTCCTTGTCAAAGAACACGTCATACAAGTCTTCACATAAACTTAACGCCCAGTCAAGTTTCATCGACTTGCGAACGATTAAGTATTTGAGCTATAAACCTTTCCAGTGCCGACCCCCTTATCCAATAAAGAGTGGAACATTTTTCTCTCAAATACACGGACTAGTTTCTACATGTATATTTACGAGTTAGGAATGCCAGTAACTACCAATAAATAAAGAAACATCCATTGCCTTATATTGATGATTTACATAATAACAAGTACAATGCCTTCACTCAACATCCTCTGAGTGGCATTCGAGGGCATACTCCTAACAGTGCGTACCGGCGAATGACGAGTTGAAAAACTCAATTTTGAGAGAAGCTCATGCTACCCCTTATTCTGTTCATCCGGGGTCTAGCAAGATGTACAAAGACTTGAAACAAAATTACTGGTGGAGTAATATGAAGCAAGAAGTCGCAGAATTTGTTTCGAGATGCTTAACCTGTCAACAAGTCAAGATTGAACATCGGCGACCGGCAGGTATGCTGAAACCTCTCCCTATTCTAGAATGGAAGTGGGAAGACATTTCTATGGACTTCATCACGAGTTTGCCGACGAGTCGTCGTGGCATGAATACGATCTGGGTGATTGTGGACCGCTTAACTAAATCAGCTCATTTCCTTGAGATCAAGGCTACATGGGGTCCCGAGAGACTTGCCCAGCTGTTCATCAAAGAGAATGTGAGACCACACGGTACACCTAAAAGTATCGTTTCCGATCGTGACGAACGGTTTATGTCTCAGTTTTGGAAATCAGTTCATCGTGCCATGGGAACTCAGCTTAATCTCAGTACCGCTTTTCACCCTCAGTCCGACGGACAATCAGAGAGAACTATTCAGACATTAGAGGACATGTTGAGGGCATGCGTCCTCGATTGGAAAGATGATTGGGAAGCCCAACTACCATTGATCGAGTTCACGTATAATAATAGTTGGCATGCTTCCATTAATATGGCACCTTACGAGGCCTTGTACGGTCGTCGTTGTCGATCTCCTTTGTGTTGGGACAACTTATCAGAATCAATCGGCACCGAGACTGATATGCTTATAGCCGCCCGTGAGAAGGTAGCTTTGATCAAGAGTCGTTTGTTGACCGCTCAGAGTCGACATAAATCTTATGCAGACAATCGTCGTCGACCACTAGAATTTGAGACGGGTGACCACGTTTTGGTCAAGGTGTCCCCGAGTCGAGGTATTTTCCGTTTCGGAAAACGGGGGAAGTTGAGTCCAAGATTTAATGGACTGTTT
The DNA here is from genome assembly GCA_033398695.1 of Orobanche coerulescens. NCBI lineage: Eukaryota > Viridiplantae > Streptophyta > Magnoliopsida > Lamiales > Orobanchaceae > Orobanche > Orobanche coerulescens. The sequence goes on from CM065807.1 coordinate 97,488,513, forward strand.
GAGATTTTGGAACGAGTAGGCGAGCTAGCTTATCGTTTGGCCTTACCTACGGCGTTGAGCCGAATTCATAACGTGTTTCACGTCTCTCAGTTGCGGAAGTATGTTGCCGACCCGAGTCACATACTTCAGTTCGACGAAATTGAGATCGCGGATGATCATTCGTACGAGGAGCGTCCTGTACGAATTTTGGAGTGCCGAATCAAACAGTTGAGGAACATGACGATCCCTTTGGTCAAGATTCACTGGTCTAGACACGGAGTCGAAGAGGCCACTTGGGAAACCGAAGAGAGTATGCGAGAGAGTTATCCTGAGTTGTTTGACCCTTAGTTTCGGGGACGAAACTCTTTTTAAGGGGGGGAGTATGTAATACCCGGTTGTAATTCATTCATTTTCATTCAGTAATTTATCAGTCTGTAATTGTCACTCAGTAATTTTCACTCATTAATAATCACTCATCATTCATGATTCATTCATTTGCGTTCACTGTTGGCATGTTGTAACCGTTTATCAGTAACCGATCGTCATTTCATCTCCGTTTATAGATCGAGACGGGAGTATTATCATTTTCAACGTGTTTGGTAGTCTTGTACTGGGAGTATCATCTTTGGCTTGTGTTGGACTTGTTCACTTTCACATTCGTATGATATGTCGGATCATTCATCAGTCGTAGCGAGGAATCGGAGTTATCACTACTACAAAACTGACTTTTAACAGCGGTTAAAATGCCCAATTAACGGCGGTTCCGGAACCGCCGTTATATGTACCGCTGTTAATATCAACGGCGGTTTTCAAAACCGCCGTTGAATTTGCCAAATAACGGCGGTTCATAGTAACCGCTGTTAAATATGATCTTAACGGCGGTTCTAGAACCGCCGTTGAATTTGCCATATGTTACGGTGGTTTCAGGAAACCGCTCTTAAATGTGAAATTTAACAGCGGTTAAAGGTAACCGCTGTTAAATCTGATACTCCACAGCGGTTATCGAACCGCCGTTAAGATCAAGTTTAACAGCGGTTTCGAGGAACCGCTGTTGAAATATTAATCATTTTACCCAGTTTTTCCCCTATTTTGCACAATCCAGTACCTGAATCGGATCAAACTAATCAATAAACCACCAATTCATCGAATCCAAACACACCGAAAAGAACTAACCAACACCAAATTCATTGAACCACCAATACATTGAAAAAGATAATACAAAAATCCCAATTCATCCAAAAATAATTCATACAAATATCCAATGTACTAACCAACACCAAATTTATTGAACCACCAATACATTGAAAAAGATAATACAAAAATCCCAATTCATCCAAAATAATTCATACAAATATCCAATGTATTCACACAAAAACACCAAAATCATGTCGCGAGACGATTTCGCACCTCCAAGAAATAAAGTCCCCAATCAACTCGAATTTTATCAAAAACATCTTCAGACAGTGCTCCAACATCATCAAACATCTGCACATATAAACGTATAATAAACAAACTTTAAATGTAAAAGAGTAAACAGTTTTATCACCACTTCAAGTCAAAAATATACTACCTCCATCCAACCATCCAAAATACGCGCTCGGGTGATAGTCGACATCCAGTGCATAACATAATAACCACACTCCCAACCTCCATTTTGTTTATTACACTAAAACAAAATAAGACAAAATTATATGAGTCGCTTTCAGTAAATAAAATCAACACGTACACAACATACACAGTTAAAAAACACACACTGACACAAACACACAATGCACAAAAAAAACAGCACACACAAACTTCACACACAGTAGACAAATGATGTTAAAACGCAAGTAATCGACATTCTACTTCAAGAGATTGGAATGTTCATCATGTTAAAATTAGACACAAAGAAACATTATGAGAAGGATATCCCAGCCCGCATCAGGTACTGGACACCTAAAAACTAAACTTTAGTTTTATGATTAAATAGTACAGTAAAACTCCAACTTCATAAATTACACAATTCAGTTTGTTGGAACGAATCTGATACTAATCATCAATTTTCATTTTAATCTAACAGCAGATCAACTTCTAATCAGAAAAATAGGAAGAACAAATTGCTTTCTCTACGAAGAAAAACTAGGAACAAAACTCGAGGGTTTTTTTTTGGTACTTCTGAACTTTCTCTAGATCTTTTTTTCTAATTACTCCACATCACGAGTCGTCTTTGTAGATTGTCCCTTGCTTAAAAGGCTATCAGATTAGTAAAACCTGTCCAGGATAGGAACAATACCTTATGCGTTATATAATCGCATTTCTATCAACAACGAGTCCATCATTTGACGAACTCTTCCTATTTGACAGTACGAGGCACATCCAGCAACAAATTCATGAACCACTCCGTCCAGGTTGCTTGGATACCCCCTTCACCCTCATAAAACCCCTAAGTTTCAAGACATCATGCCATTGACTATCCGCAGCGAACGAATTAGATAACATAACATAGCTAGCCGAATGAAACCATTCAAATGAGTTGTTGAACTTTGAACTATTTATTTTCTCAGGTTCAGATTTTTATAATTCAAATGAATGTTAGTTTCTTTGTGCATTATATCGAGAAGGCTTCGATAATATATATATATTATGGGCTGAATAGCAAATGCTTGTTCGAAGTTCTTAGGATTCTCCATATTTGGCTTAGAAAGCTAGACAACTTACTGATTCAATAATTGAATGTTTTCAGTGGCTTAGGATTCTTAGGATTGAACTTACTGTTTTTCCTTAAATTGCTCAAGTTTTCATTACACCTGATAAAATGCGGCACATTCTCGTGACTTCTGAAGATGTAGTTTGTTATCTGGTGACCGCAAATTTTGAAACGGGAATGCAATAAAAATTTAACCAATAAATCTTTGTATGATTTATTATTTTATTTGGCTGTTAAAATCCATCCTGATTCCATCATCATGGCATTGAATGAAACCACGTCTTTTACACTTATTTGGTTAAAAACCTTTCTTGCATCATCCAAACTCCCACATTTGAAAACCACACATGGTTATACCAAATAACATCAGGGGAGTCATTACTAATAGCTTTCCAAACTTCATTAATAGAAAACTCAACTTCCATACCATTTTTATTAATCGAAACACTTCTATCTTTTTTACTATCATCAATATTAGGGACAGAGATGTTAGTGACATTCTCAAATCTGCCATCCCATTCAGTAGGCCAGAATACTTGACTCCAATAATTCTGAATCGCATACAGAACACTTCTCATCAATTGTACTCGACCACTATGAGAAGCTCCCACACACAAACACACACAAACACAAACACACAGCACAACACACACACACTGCCACTGCACACACACACACACTGCATAGAAAAAAAAACCAACACAAACAAACGGACACTTCATACATGATATGTTGGGAGAAGATCCTTAAGACGAAAGTTAACATCTATCCCAAAGGGAGAAGATCCTTACGATGTTAACCACGTCTATCCCAAAATAATTCGTGTTTCCAAAAACAATATTGTCGTACACACTCAAATATTCATACACACAAACACACATATTTACACTCATGTAATTAAATGTATTACCTTGGGATATATCCAACTAACCGCCTGCTTTGATTTACTTGTATGCATACCATCCATGGTCTTGAATGCGGTCACGGCACTGCTTAAAAGTAACAATAATATATTGAGTCATTGATATAAAATTTTAAAGCAAATATATTATAAATAAAATCTTACTTTTGGAGTATGGCCTTAATGCGAGAGTCAGGCCTACTATGTAGTGAGCAAAACCATATAATAGTTTCTATTGCTGGCACAATGACCAGAAGTTGCCAATGATGCTTACATAGATAAATGCATTTGAAAGAAGGAACATATTACTACAGTATGTTGTAAAAAAAAAAGGAAATAGTTTTGTTAAAAAGAAAATATTTTGAAATTTACAATCTTTTATCTTACTTATGATGGTAAGCTCCCATGTATATTTGCTTCTTCGACTCAAGCATACGCGTCGATATATATCTCGAGATCTCTTCTCCCCTCTGTCCCATATTTTGTATGGATTGAGGATCAAAATATCCATACAAAACCTCGTCCATCGTGCCCACATTCATAGTAGACAAATACCTAATTTGTTAAGCAAAATATTAATATAAAAAAAAACACTCCACACACTGCACACAAACACACACAAACACACTTTTCACACACGCACACTGCCACACAATAAAAACACTCCACACACTGCACACAAACACACACAAACACACTTTTCACACACACACACACTGCCACACAATAAAAACACACACACTGCACATACACACACACTGCACACACAAACACTGCACACACACAGCACATACAAACACACACACACACACTGTACACACACACATACTACGAATGTAGAAAGATTCCATAAAGGAAATTACTCACATAGTCCAAAGCTGTAAAACTGATAAACTAAGCCACTCCTTTCCTTGAACGATCTCTAAAATATCAGTGTGAGCGATGTACAATGGAACATCATCACCACCACAGCCAAAGATAGCTGTATCCCACGGCACTGATATCGGACTATTGTACATACTCGACGCAGCCATAAGTAAGTCTCTCATGATGTCATCTTTGGTCCTCGACCCATCATTCTGACGAGCCTGCTTCTTTGGTCGCTGAATATCCTATTTCATATAGTATAGTGTAAAATACAAGTAAATTTGAAATAATTTATTTTGTTTTCTTTCCATTGTAACTTCAGAAAGGATGAAGGATAAACGTATCTATTGAATACTATATAAACTCATTAATAATGACCCGAACCTATATCTATTTTTTGAAGATTAAAAAGAGTAGAATTGGTGCGAATTTCTTCTATATTGAATAAAGAATATTCATTCATCAAATCATTCACTCCATAGTCTGATAAATCTTTTAAAGAACTGATTAATCACATGAAAATAAAGAGAGTCCCATTCTACATGTCAATACATGTCAGGGGTTAAAATATTTTTATATATATACTATCTAAATATATACTCCAATAAAGTCAATAAAACAAAAAAAGAATAGGGCTTATTATTTTTATTTATTATTATTCCTACATGTTTCCATTCCTTTGGGATGTTACTACGCATTTTGGTTGCGTTTAATCTTTTCCATATTAGAAATCATAATCAATTTATATTGGATTGATTTTGCAATAATGTTTGGTAGTTACTAAAAAGAAAAAGAAAATTTTTACCTTTGAAAAATCGGAGAAAATAAAATCTCGTGGCCATGCAATAAATCTACCTAAAGCTTCCCCACGACTCTCACCTCATCGATCGCCGCAGGACTTGATCTTGGCATCTACGGCCTCCTCAACCACTACCTTAACCAAATGAGCCGGTAAAGGAGCACAATGTAGGGTCGAATCGCCTGAATAACCCTATCGATAGCAACTAGACGGGGAGGATGCTCGTCCACATAAAATCCAACTCGATGAGTGTCTCCACACAGGCCTCTCTCCTAAGGGCCGAAATAGCATCAGCACAACTCCTCCGTGCTAACACGAGTAACCTCATCCAGTGTATGAATATCAACAGGCCGCTGGGAACTAGCACCTATTGTCTGGCCGAACTCTTTCCTCAAAGTCTTTGTGACATCAAGGATGATCTCTTTCCTTAACTGCTCCAACACATCTTTACTTACGGAAGACGTCAATCCACATGATCGTCCAAAGTAATCGCGAATACCCACACCAAAACCAATGCCACGAAAACGACCAGGGTGCTCGGGTCTCCCAATGGCAGCCGCCAATATATCCTGTCGTCCCTCAAGAATAAAGGTACCTTGTGTATACTGCTTCTCCAAATCATCCTACAAAATTTAATTTGGCACCATATTACAAAATTTTGAAATTTGCAAACAACTGATACAAGTTGATGAAGGAGAAAAACAATACAAGAATGTAGATAAAAATAATTGGGTAGAAAAGTGGTTATTTACATTTAATAAAGCAAATAATTTACCTCAAATTTTTAATGTTTGCTAACACTTAGCAACAAAAAAGTGGAGCTTTTTCTTTTTCTTACGAAAAAATAATTCTTAAAAAAGAACTTACAATCCTCTCGACAATCTCCCGTGCAGCGTCGGATGACGTACCCTCCCGTCTTTTTGTATGACCAAGCTTCCACCTTTGATGACGCGTAGGTGGAGACGGAGGATCAATAACAATATCTTCTTCAGATTTGGATACTTCTCGATGCTCCTTCATCTTCCTCTCCATCTCCCGTATATCCACCAAGTCGTACCCTCCTCGAGCCATATAATGCGGAATGTCCATTTTGGCTAATTCTTGTTTCTTACTTCTTTGTTCCTGATACAAGTATCAAATAATCCATAAACAATTTTATAAAAATATTTTCAAATTCAAAACATTTTTTACATATTTTATGTTCTTAATTAGAAATAGGTTCTTAATTAGAAATTGTTTTATTTGATTCTTGTAAAATTATTCAGATTTTATGTTATTTATTAGAAATTGTTTTATTTGATTGTGCGTTCATTATTTTCAGCATTGAACTTAAAAGAAAAAATTAAAACATTTTTTTATTTCAGATTTTATGTTATTAATTAGAAATTATTTTATTTGATTGTGCGTTCATTATTTTCAGCATTGAACTTTAAAAAAACTTAAAACATTTTTTATTTGATTTTATGTTATTAATTAGAAATTATTTTATTTGATTGTGCGTTCATTATTTATAGAATTGAACTTTAAAAAAACTTAAAATATTTTTTATTTCAGATTTTATGTTATTAATTAGAAATTATTTTATTTGATTATCGTTCATTATTTTCAAGATTGAACTTTAAAAAAACTTAAAACAATTTTTTATTTGATTTTATGTTATTAATTAGAAATTATTTTATTTGATTACGTTCATTATTTTCAAGATTGAACTTTGAAGAAAAAATTAAAACATTTTTTTATTTCAGATTTTATGTTATTAATTAGAAATTATTTTATTTGATTATGCGTTCATTATTTTCAGCATTGAACTTTAAAAAAAAAAACTTAAAACATTGTATTCGGTTTTACCTCCAAAGCGGAGTCCTCGCGAATCCTTTTGAAATCTCTCCAGTCCTCCTCGGAGATACCATACTTGTCACAAGGAGATTTTTCTTTGCTTGGACCATATATGTACTTACCGGTCAAATCAGACTTAAACTGCCTCCATTTTACGCCAATGGACTGTAAACACGTCTTTTGAAAATGACCAAGATTGCTAATCTGGCTAACATCAAAATTGGCCTACATATTGACAATTAAAACTAGAGTTAGCCACACACACAAACACACACAACATAAAAACATGGTTGCATAAAAATAATGTCTGACGTAAAAAACAATGCTGATGTAAAACAACTACGAATAAAACGAATGTCTGATGTAAAAAAACTACAATGAGTTAACTAATAAAAACAACTAATAATGGTGCCACACACATAAAAATAATGTCTGATGTAAAAAACTACTAATAAAACGAATGCTGCTAACTAATTCAATTTGAAGCATGGTTGCAAAAAGAGAGTCATGTACCAATATATCCTGCCACAACATTTCTTTATCCGGCTTGTCAGGTACTTGCTTCCAACTCTTGTACAGTATCGAGACATGATCCTTGGCAAGTTTTCCCAAGTACGTACTTAACTTCAATTTGTGTTCGTATTTGATCTTTCCCCGTACTGGATCAATGTGAAGAGGTAATTTTTTTCCGTCAACACGGCGTTTCGACATACTTCTACATCGCGTGGGATTTCTCGATGTAGAAGTACTACGTGTATGAGCATCGGAGACCGGGAGGAATGAGGAGAACGAGCGGGAGGAGTGTGAGGGGAACGAAGGAGACGCCATGTGCTGCATAAATAAATAAATTTAATCACCAAGAACCGCTTGATAAGTGTGCTAAGTAGAAATGCTTGATAAGTGTGCTAAGTAGAATAGCGCACATAGCGCTCGCTATAGCGAAGCCGACGCGGCGAAGCTTCATCGCTACGTGACGTTATGGATTATGGATTTTGGATCGCGAGCGCTATCCTCGCTATGGCGCCGATCATGGTAGCAAGAATACCGGCGCTATATCATACCTCATGCATTCCAGGTTATTTTTTCAATTTTTATTTTTTTATTTTCTGGGACGTTTTTGTAAGTTGCCTTTTACTATTCCAAGAAGATACATGTTTATGGGCAAGATAAATCTTAAATAAAAATAAAAAACCAAAATCTAAAACGTGTTTTTAGGTATGATGAATTTTATATTATGTTTTTCTATTACTAGAATTGATGTTCTGTGTTCTTTGAACTATATTTATGTTATATTACAATATATGCATCAAATTTTGAATTAAATTTGGTATATGCTATATATTATGTATTTATATACTTGTGGAGCTTTACTTTCAAATAGCCCTTGCTATTCGCTATAGCGATAGGGGACCTTATCGATATGGGGCATTATGCGCGATTGACAACTATGATCTAGATCAACAACCTCCAGTAAACATAGCTGCTTGGACATTCATATTTCACACACGCACACACACACACACACACACAGGGGGGGGAGGGAGGGAGGGAGGGAGAGAGAGAGAGAGAGAGAGAGACCTCAAGCAACTGTAGTGGTGGGAAGGTAAATTCTGAAGATGTCTTTACCAGTTCTTCTTCTCCTGCAGGTAGGACATTTGGTCTGTGCAGCTATCGCAACTTTAATACACGCCTTGCAGAAAATGTGGCCACACTTTGTAGATGTCTCCTCAACTAATGCACCAATGCAGACTGGACAGCTGAATGTGGGCTCTTTTGGTGGCGGCGGTGGTGCGGGAGGCAATGTCTGTACATTTTCTCTCTGAAATGCAAACGCCATATCCTTAGTCAACCATGCATACCAATAACCCTCCAACTAATCAAAACAAAAACAGGAGGTATACTAATATAGGAAACAATACCATGACTGAAAATCAAATCTCATCAAAATAAGAATATGAAGTCAAAGACGTGTATAAAGTAATAATGTTTAATATCACAGAATGCCCCATATTGGAATGGTCCTTTGAAAAACCATCATTGACCGACTACATAAATAAAAAAAGGGAAAAAAGAAGAGAAACATGTTGCAAATAAATAAATAACGAAAACTTGTTGGGTCGACGATATTGGTGACAGATCAAGATAGACCAGTTCTAGATGAGGGCGAGTACTATAACAATGACCTTATTGGAATGAGAGTTATCCTTAAGGTGTGTGATTTTGCAAAACAGAAAAAAATTGCAGAGAAACAACCTTTCCGTTTTCAATCTCCTCCTTGCCAACCACAAGTATGTAGTTGTACTGTTTATCTTGAGCTTCCCAGACCTGCAGCCAAATATATATATCCACGACCACATACACAAGTTAACCATAAGATATTCTTGATAGTCACTGCTTGTAAGCAATTGGTTTTCCATTTAAATATAACGAAAGCCAAATTCTGGCAACGCTTTTGTTAAAGCAGAGTAGATATTGCCCCCATAATTTCATGTAAAACAGTCACCTTTCCAACTTAAACTTCTTAAAGATGTACCTTTATTCCATGATTACTCCAACCCAAGTATAGGTACTTGTAATATATAGATCGACAGTAAGACATGACTAATAAACTTGACGATGCTGTATCACATTTTAATACCGTTAATAAATAGTCAACTCATTCTTATGTAACAAACACAGTTTCAAACGGGACTCCTTTTTGTCGAACAAGAGTAATATCTATGTACGTAGTTATATGAAGAACTACAACATGGTATTAAGCACTGGAGCAAAATTTGTATCACCTTCTTGTTCACGGTCGTATCACTTATATCAACATCTACATAATATCCAGCTTCATGAATCTGCTCCATAATATCGCTTGAACCTTGGAACAATCGGAAGATACCATAACACCTTCGCGGGAGGTCCTTGTTTTGTGTTCTCTCCATCATTTTTCACTTTGTATCGTGATACCCCACACCTAGGACACTTATGCAATTCTTCAAACTCTTTTCTGTACAGTATGCAATCATTGGGACAAGCGTGTATTTCTTTATACTCCATACCCATCGGACACAAAACCTTCTTCGCCTCATAGGTACGCTTAGGCAATGTATTGCCTGTTAGTAGCATCTCATTCATCAACTGGAGCAATTCGGTGAAACTTTTGTCACTCCACCCATTTATTGCCTTCAAATTAACCAGCTTCAACACGGCAGATAGACGTGTGAAATTTTCACACCCCAGATACAATGGAGTCTCTGAATCACTTTTCAACGCATCATAAACATGAGGTCTTTGAAATGATTCTTGTCCGACATCACGAATCATTTCTTCAAATTGATCACCATCTATATCTACATGAGTGTTTCCAGTTGGAACATCTACTATTTCTCCATGCCATATCCACACCGTATAGTTCGTGTTTATCCCCTCACAAACAAGATGTTCACGAATTGTGTCAGACTCATGTCGTCTCCCATTCATACACTTCACACAAGGGCAAAAGTATCGTTCATCGGGTTCCAAGCGACGTTGTCGAGCAAATTTAAGAAATTGCTCAATTCCATTGTCATACTCCGCACTCGCACGACTTGCATTCATCCAACTTCGATCCATTTCTTCTTTTCTGTTACACATACTATGTTCATCAATTTTCTATTGTTTTGTATAAAGGGGAAGAATTTCATTTCTATATGATTACTAACTTTTTGAAAATTGTTTTGACAGAGAGAATGACAAAGGTATGGTAGTCCTATAATTGTTGTTTAAAATAGAAACATGAACGACGGTTGTAAAAATAGAATTAACTGTATACTACGTCAACTTATGGCTTTGTCAAGATTGCTAACTCTATCTGCACGAACTGTTGGGAGAAGATCCTTAAGACGAAAGTTAACATCTATCCCAAAGGAAGAAGATCCTTAAGAAGTTAACCAAAGCTATCCCAAAATAATTCGTGTTCCACAAAATAGTGTTGTCAAAAGCAACACACATAATTAAACACGCACACTCAACTAAATCGATTAAATTATACGACAAACAAGAAGAAAATAACATGTAAAACTACATTACACAAACAATACACACAACACAAACAAACACAATACACACACACTGCCACACACACACATAATACACACACACACACTGCCACACACAATACACACACACACTGCACGCACACACTGCCACACCTATACATGCACATACACACACAACACACACATTAAACATCACACAACAATCCTTAAAAGACTAGATAAAATTACCAAATAGGAACAAAGAAGAGAGTTCGGAATAATAACCAAATAATTCGCGGAGTCAAGCGTAGGAAGAAAGAAAGGAAAAATGAAGAAAGAAAGAAAGAAAGAAAGAAACGAGGTGTAATTAAATGGAAGATTAACAGCGGTTTTCAAGTAACCGCTGTTAGAAGAGGAAAACGAACGGCGGTTTTAACGTAACCGCCGTAAAAAATGAAAAATTAACGGCGGTTGCTTAATAACCGCCGTTAATTGGCGGATTTTAACAGCGGGTTGGCAAAAAACCGCCGTTAACTTCTTAATTTAACAGCGGTTTCTTTTTTAACATTGTTAATTTTTCACCGCACAAATTTAATGGTTTTAAGATAACCGCAGTTAATTGTCCATTGTTAAATGGGTATTTTGTAGTAGTGTATCGATTTTTTCACCTTGTCGGCATTGGGTTACGGCCGTAAGGATTGTAGGTTACGGCCGTAACAAGGGTTCATTGATTTCGAGCCATTTTGAATGAACGGGACTTACGGCCGTAAGGTTTCGGAATACGACCGTAAGTTGAGCGGTACGGCCGTAAGGCTTGGCGATTACGGCCATACGTGTCAAAAGTGCCCAGAATTTTGGCCGAAGGCGAGTTACGTCCGTAAGAAGGGTAGGATACGGCCGTAAGTGGTATTCATAAATATCAGGTTTTGTCGGGCAAGGGGGACTTACAGCCGTAAGGGTTGCGGCATACAGCCGTAAGATGAGGAAGGTACGGCCGTAAGGCTTGGCCGGATACGGCCAGACGCTCTGGCAGGGTGCTGGTCATTTTCGACGAAGGGGGCTTATGCGTAAGTTTGGCGGATACGGCCGTATCATCGAGTTACGCCCGTAAGGTGTGCGGGTACGGCCGTAAGGATGTCGGTAGATGTTTTTGACGAAAGCGAGTTACGCCCGTAACTCAGGAGCGGTTACGGCCGTAAGTCTGTCGGCAGGCTTTTGGACAAAGCCGAGTTACGGCCGTACGAGTTGGCTGGTTACGACCGTAAGGCCGTTGACCTGGGATGTTACGGCCGTATGAAGGCTGAGTTACGGCCGTAACTTCCGGCAGTATATAAGGACCAGTAGGGACTTTTCATCATTTTCATCCTTTTTCTTCTTTGTTCCGAGAGAGAGACTTGGAGGAGGGATTTTTCCATCCTAAATCACTTGAGTGTTAGATTTTCATCATCTTCATTCATTTGGGAAGCTTGGATACTCGATTTAACTCGTGTTCATCGGATCGAAGTGGTTGGATCTTCTTGAGGTAATTTTTTCAACATTTTGGATTTCGATTTTGTGTTGAGATGTGATGTTTTGGACGTTATAATCATGTTATATGAAGGGATATGTATATGATTATGAGTTTGTATAAAGATTCGTTGGATTATTGAGGGATTATTCAAGAACACTTTGAACATCGAGTTGAAATTGGGGGTTTTCGATTAATTGTCGTTATAATCACGTTTTTGGATATTCATTTTGGATTATTGATCATTTGGAAGATGTTTTGTTGGTTTGAAACACTTCTTGGGGGATTTGATAATGGCATATTGAGATTTGATTGTAAACAATCGGAGTTTGGCCACAACATATTCGATATAATGCCTCAATGAACTTGGTTTAGTCATTTTGACGCCTTGAGTTCGTTATAATCGTGTTTGATTCGTTTATTGAGCGGATTGTTGGTAATTGTGTTATTCAGGGTTGTTCGAACGACCAACACTTCATTTAGGACGTTTGTTCGTGGAAGGATATTCTTCATCGGTATTGTGTAAGTTAATTCTTACTCGGTTAAAAGGATATTCATTCTTTTTGTTGTTGTTCATTCATGATCATAACTCATTCATCATTGTATTAACCGTATCAATACTTGTCATTGTCAATTAATCACTTCAGTTACAAGGAACGACGGTTCCAATCATTTCATTGAGTTGTCATTCATTTCACTATCATTTCATCTCGGTGAGTCATTATTCATTTTCGATGTCACTTTTGTTATATTGTGGCATTCCGGGTCATAATGGCGTGCTGGTTGGTATGTGTAGGATTTTCATGTCGGGCACATTTAAGTCGTGTGTTGGTTGTTGGCCTCACATTGGACTGTGCACACGAGTCGATTGCTTCGTGAGACTGATTAGGTACAAGACCACATGTGTATTCGATCGACACTCGTTGGTGGCTTGTGCACGGACACATTTCCATCCCGGGCGTAGTGTGGCGCCACCCTTTGAGCCGTACTGTTAGTTGATTCATACAGCATGTTTGATTGCTTATGTTTTCAACAAGATTGGGTTATAATCTAACCGATTCATTTTTGACCGAACTTGTGGTTTATACAACATATGCATGATTGTGTTTATTCAACTCTTGAGGATTGTTGTTCTGTATAACTGACCCCGTTTGGGGATAATGTTTTTCAGGTCGTGGCAAGGAAAAGGCACGGGGAGAGCACGTTGACGGCGAGGAGTCCCAATGATACTAGAAGGGGGCCCCAGTCTTTTCAGTTATTTATGTTTCCTTCATTTATTCCGCTGCAGACATTCCGTTTGAATACTCATTTCACTCAATGTTGTATATTTTATCTCCATATAAAATATACATGTATTCTGTATTATCCTGGATGTGTTGTATGAAACTCCTCATCGGAGTAATTATTGTCGTAATGTGGTTTGTTACTACATTTACCCTGCGTAATTCATTCATTTTCATTCGCCTAGTGGGTCCCAGTCGGGGGTCCACGGCACTGTAATATCCGCCTAGTTTGGGGTGTTACAATTATTTCTAGCATTCGCACGTGTATTCACACGAGCTCTCGGGTTCCGACCTGCACCACGGCCTCTTCCCCCGCGTCCTCTGCCAGCCCTTTCCATACTGAAGTGGAAAGTCATATGACGATTATATATCTCGCATGAATATCACATTATGATTATATTATGAAATAATGAAAATGAGCATACGTGCTCAAATACAATCAATACATGAATGATCAACTGAAATGACGTGATTATCTGATGAAATTCTTGAAATGAATATCTTGAACAAGTTAACAAGATTAATGACATGATCCTCAAGATCAACAACTGAACAATGAATTGAACTGAGTGATTAATGAATTCACATGATCGACTTGATCACAAATGAAAATGATCGATGAGGAAATCTTACTGTTCTTTGGTCTGAGGGGCTCGGCTCTTGCACAGGTCACACGTGACGCGAAAGTCCAATGATACTAGTCTGATGAACGATGATTTCAAATGAGACATGACTCGGAAGGTAGTATTCAAAACCACGCTCTGATACCAACTCTGTAACACCCCAAACTAGGCGGATATTACAATGCCATGGACCCCCGACTGGGACCCACCAGGCGAATGAAAATGAACGAATTACACAGGGTAAATGTAGTACCGAACCACATTACAACATTAATTACTCCGATGAGGAGTTTCATACAACACACCCAAGATATTACAGAATACATGTATATTTTATATGGAGATAAAACATACAATACTGAGTAAAATGAGTATTCAAACGGAATGTCTGCAGTGGAATAAAATGAAGGAAACATAAATGACTGAAAAGACTGGGGCCCCTACTAGTATCATTGGGACTCCTCGCCGTCAACGTGCTCTCCCCGTGCTTTTGCCTTGCCATGACCTGAAAAACAATATCCCCCAACGGGGTCAGTTACACAGAACAACAATCCTCAAGAGTTGAATACACACAATCCTGTCGAAGCATACGCAATCAAACATGCTATATGAATCAATTAACAGTACGGCTCAAAGGAATGGCGCCACACTACGTCCGGGATGGAAATGTGTCCGTGCACAAGCCACCAACGAGTATCGATCGAATACACATGTGGTCTTGTACCTAATCAGTCTCACGAAGCAATCGACTCATGTGCACAGTCCAATGTGAGGCCAACAACCAACACATGACTTAAATGTGCCCGACATGAAAATCCTACACATACCAACCGGCATGCCAGTATGACCCGGAATGCCACGATATAACAAAAGTGACATCGAAAATGAATAATGACTCACCAAGATGAAATGATGGTGAAATGAATGACAGCTCAATGAAATGATTGGAACCGTCGTTCCTCGTGAGTGAAGTAATTAAGTGACAATTACAAGTTCTAAAATGGTTAGTACCTTATGAATGAATTATGATTATGAATGAACAACGAAAGGAATGAATATCCTTTTAACTGAGTAAGAATTAACTTACACAACACCGATGAAGAATGTCCGTCCACGAACAACGTCCTAAATGAAATGTCGGTCGCTCGAACAACCTTGAATAATACAATTACCAATAATTCGTTCAATACATGCATCAAACACGATTATAACCAACTCAAACGTCGATACAACAATATCCAAACTCGTAGGTGCACTCTAACGAATACGTTGAACATATCCTTCCCGTTGGTTACAACCAAACCCAAATTATCGAAACCAACTTTCAAATGATTGATTCAAAGCAGCAAAACAATATCAATGGCATCAATAATCCAATAGGAATCCACAATTCAAGATTACAACAACATCAATCGGAAATCCCCAAATTAACCCAAGTCAACCCCAAGGGTTCTTGAAATAAATCCCCAAAATAGCCATTAAATCCATAGGAATATATTTATGCAATGTAGATAATCCATATCTAACATATTCCAACAACAATCTAAGCTTTCACGAAGAAATCGGAAGGAAAAACTCAAAAATCCGAAATTCTAGATCCAAGAGATTAATACCTTTGATTTGGTGTTTTGGAGATGATGAAGTGATGATTAATACAACTCAAAGGCTTGAAGATGATGATTGATGATTACACCTCGAAGAATACTCTCCAAATCACTCCAAAACGTCCGGAACCGATGAGAGAATGAGAAGAAATGACAAATGCCGAAATCTGGGCTACACTGTCCAATTTATAGAGATTCCAGTTTAGCGCGCGCTAGTCGATTCTTAGCGTGCGCTAACGGGTTTCTTGGTAAGTCCAGTACTCACTGTCCGACAATGGTAGCGCGCGCTACGTACCTTCTTGTAGCGTGCGCTATAGCTGAACACTTAGCGTGTGCTAACCCCAAAATGTTAGCGTGCGCTAACGAATTATCTGATGCCCAGTACTGGAGTCCAGAACCTTTTGTCCTCTGATCTGATCGCGGTAGCATGCGCTACAATCATGATTTAGTGTGCGCTACAATATCGATTGCGTACGCTAAAAACCACTCATAGCGTGCGCTATGAATTAATCCAATGAAGTCCAGTAGCCACTGGACTCAACCTGATCCGACCTTAGCGCGCGCTATACCGACTGCATAGCGTGCGTTACTCTGGCCTACTAGCGCGCGCTACTTACCATTCGTAGCGTGCGCTACTTACAACCCAACTGCAGTCTAGTGCCTTCTGGACTGCCTGCTTGAAACATACTAGCGTGCGCTAGTGTTGAGAGGTAGCGTGCGCTACTCGTACTCAATTAGCGCACGCTAAAGAGAGTACGTAGCGTGCGCTACTCCTCACACACAGCACACTATGAAATGACAACGATGGTAAACACCGCGTGATTCTCCAATTAGATTGATGATGAATGACTATTGATACACGATACAATTACTCTGAACGATGAATAAAATGATTGAATATGTGTGAGAAATGATCATTAATGAGTGAAAAATACTGAGTGACAATTACTGAATGATAAATACTGAATGATAATGACTGAATTACAACCGGGTATTACATCCTAAGCATCTGCTGTCGGCTCATGTGTCAGGAGTAGCGTCTCGGGAGAGTGCTCGTGTGGCTCATCGATCAGAAATCCTCGCCAACGCTCGTGTGCCCTCGCGCCACCCCACTGGTCGAAATAGGAGATAATACGGTGGTCGATCGGACTCTGGGGTGCAATAGACGGCTCGTCGTCGGACCACATCATGCCCGACTGGCGGCATAGAGCACAAATCAGTGAGGGATGTTTTAATCCCATCTTTGCCCCTCCCTGGTTGCACTGAAATATAGAACGGGACAAACGTGGGGCCACATCAAACTGGAGTCCCGTCGTGATAGCATACAATAATCGGGCACAAGGAAGCAAGACCGAGTGGATATGTGATGTAGGGTCGACTCGTGCACAGAGGAAATACAGCCAGGCCCGCCCGATCCGACTGAGGCGAGAACTCTTGAAATAGAAAGCTGTGGAACCCGGGACGCGCGTCTCCCAAACAGAACCCGGCTGAGCAAGTGCCTCCAGCAGAGCCTCCGTCGTGAGGCTACTCATAGTCCGTGTGTACTCCGATTCGTCTACCTACGGTAGGTCATCCAGCCTCGTAATCACGGCCACCGAAAAGTCCACGGTTTTGCCTCGAACGATGACCTCAGTCCGTGTATCTGGTCGCCCCATCATCTGTCCCGCCTGGATTTGTCGCAATAGAGCACTGGCGTAGAACTCCTGGACAATAGAAATCACCGCCGGCTCGGATGGCGTAGTGAATCGAGTCCATCCCATCTCGTTGATCATAGCCAATAGCTCGCCGTCCTGGGGGGCGGGAGTGAATCCCCGCTCCGGAATTATTGGACGAGGATGGATTCTCTCGTTGAATATTCTATAGATGTCAGGATCAGAGAATTGGTGGGATTCCATATCTGTTCGGTTTTGTGACATTTCCCCTATTGTGGGGGACGATCGCATCCTAGCCCTCGTGCTGAACTTCCTTTTCCTAGCCATGACGAAGTTCCTGAAAAATAAATGCCAGAAATTAAACAACTTTATAGATAACTACACCACTCTCGACTTAAAACGTGCGGAAAATGAATATAGAGTCGAATGAACTCACACTTTTGTATGAGGGAAATTAGGTAGAGATTTTAAGCTCAAACTTGATGTAAGGGTTGGGGGCACAATTTAATCCAATAATCGAATTCGTTGCATACAATTTGAAGATGTTCGGTTCAAAAAATTTCATTGGTGCATTTTATCAAACACTTTGCATGTGTTGGCTTAAATGAAGAACAAAAAACAATAACAAACTCAAATCAATCCTCAAAAACAATAATTGAATCAAAGATCACAGCAATCCACGACACAATAACAAAACACCATCAATCAATCAAGAATATTAGCATACTCCGATACAAATTTTTATAAAAAATTGGAAAATAAACACAAGTTTGTCAAAGTTTATTACCCCAATCATCAATCCATGTTGCAATGAAGTTATAGGGATAAGAATTACCTTGTGTTGGATTGAAGAAGGTAAGAAGAAGAAGATGTTGGATGCTATCCTTGCGCCGCGTGAAGAAGAAGAGTTTAGAGCTATACCTGGTGTCTCGTCCGAATGAATTCCGGGCAACCCAGCCCTTCTTATATTTTCGGTAGGGGCCGCGGCATGTAGGAAGTGAGCCGCGGCCCGTAGTACAGTTTAGTCTGGGGAGATGGGTATCTCGACGCGTGCTGCGGCTCAGAGCTTGCGTGCCGCGGCACACAGTACAGGTTCCTGGGGACATATTTTGGGTCTCGGCATGCCGCGACCTGGATTCATCGTGCCGCGGCTCTTGGGGTAAGTGTTCCGCGGCTCAGCATCTTCTTGCCGCGGCACAGAGTACAAAAACTTTTCCTTGATTTTAGATTTTTGTGTGCCGCGGCCCGCTCTTCATGTTCCGCGGCCCCTGGCCTGAAATTTCCTGCACAAATTTTTTTTTTTACAGCGAAAACACATAGAACGTGAGAGAGAGCATATCAAAGCAAAAATGACAAAAAATTAGACTTTAAAAATTAACATCTTCACTAATACTCGGGTTGCCTCCCGAGAAGCGCTAAGTTTATAGTCTTCAGCCGGACCTTTTTAAGATCAATTTGCTTTTCGCAACCACCATTTGGGCTCCATCTCGTCTATCAAACCGTTAATATGTATTTTAAGTTTTTGACCATCAGTCTTTAACAGTTCGATTTTTGGTTTGGAAATCCAATGTTCTTTGTGAAATGATTTGAATAATAGTAATTTTCCAAAACACCCGAATTTCACAAGACTTGGCAACCGTTTCACTTCCGGCTTCGTTTTCTTTTCCACTGACAAATTTATGACGGCCTGAGAATTTTTAGATGGTGAGTGAACGGATGATGAAGATGACATGTCCAAATGCCTAAGATATGTGAATCGCTCTACATTTTTCTCAGATGTCGGAACAACTACAACAGATTCTGAACATTTCGACTGACAGCTTTCTCGGTGTGTGTCTTTTGCAAAATATCTAAATTTTCAAATTGAGAACCCTTCTTGACATTGCTTGGACACGGGAGAGATCGAAACACTTGGAATGTGACTTGCTCATCTTGAACCTGTAAAGTGAGTTTCCCTTTCTCCACATCAATGAGAGTTCGGCTGGTAGCTAAAAATGGTCTTCCCAAGATAATTGGGATGTCATGGTCCTCCTCCATATCGAGTACAATAAAATCGGCTGGAAAGATAAATTTATCGACTTTTACCAAAACGTCTTCTATTACTCCTCTCGGAAAGAGACTGTTGTCGGCTTGGCTTCCCCAATACCTAGCTTCTTAAAAATGGAAAGGGGCATAAAATTAATACTGGCGCCGAGATCACATAACGCTCTATCAAAAGATAGGTTTCCTATAGTGCACGGTATATTGAAGCTTCCTGGATCCTATAATTTAGGCGGCAGCTTTTTTTGCAAGATGGCACTGCACTCTTCCGTCAATGCCACTGTCTCATACTCTTCGAGCTTCCTTTTGTTCGATAAGATCTCCTTCATGAACTTAACAAAGCTCGGCATTTGCTCCAAGGCATCGGCAAATGGAATGTTGATATTTAATTTCTTGAAGACGTCAAGAAACTTGGAGAATTGCTTGTCCAATTTTTGCTTTTGCATTCGCTGCGGAAACGGGACAGGTGGCACATAGACCATCGGATTGTCGGGAAAGCTTGATTCGAGCTTTTAGAAATTTGTGATTCTTCAGATGCCGAATTTTTCTTCTCCTCATCTTCATCTCTCCTTTTGTTCCTCCCGGGCTGCTCACAAACTTCCCTCCCACTTCTCAAGCCAATGGCATTAATACTTTCTTTGGGGTTCGTCTCAGTTGTACTTGGCAAAGTACCCTCAGGTCGGGCTGTTAACACATTTGCTATTTGACCCAATTGGACTTCCAAATTTCGAATAGAAGTGGAATGGTTTTGCAAGGTTGTTTCCGTATGGGTCATGAACTGACTCGTATTTGCTGCTAATTTCGCCATTGCCTCCTCTAGAGAGATTTTTGGAGCGGGAGGAGGTTGCTGTTGGTGTTGTGCAAACTGAGGTTGGTTTAAATTTTGTCTGTTTTTTCACGAAAAGTTAGGGTGATTTCTCCACTCTGGATTATATGTGTTGGAATACGAATTGTTCTGCCGATTTCGTTCCCCACAAACTGAGCTTGTTCCATCGGAGATACCCGCCACCTCGGTCTTACCGAAGTGCCTTGATATAACATCCAGTCTATTTTTTAACTAGGGCCTTAAATTCCTTGAATTTATTAAAGGCTTCGGATTTATGTTTAATCAAGTACACAATCTCATACCTAGTATGATCATCTGTGAATGTTATGAAATATTGATATCCATCTCGAGCTGTTTCTAAAGTACCACAAACGTCGGTATGTACCAACCCAAGTTTTTCGGCAGCCCTTTCAAATGTCTCTGTGAAGGGGGACTTAGTTATCTTACCTCTAAGGCAGGATTCACAAGTTGGATAGGGTTCTACACCCAATGGACTTAAAAGTCCATCTTTCTCCATTTTGTGAACCTTGATTTGATCAATGTGACCAAGTCTAAGGTGCTACTTAAGATCTTGATTAGTATCTTGCCTGCCACGTTTCCTAGTTATACTGTTCACTGCTGATTTATTTTGTAAGTTCAGATGATATAAACCATTCAACAATGTAGCTGTGCCAACTAATTTATTTCGAAAATAAATTTTACAACTACCGTTGCCAATGAAGAAACGAAATTCTTTTCCGGTCCAAGACTGGAATGGATATAATATTTTTATACCCCTTGGGCAAAACAAGTACTTCATCTAACGTCAAAATAAAACCGTATTCTAAACCCAGTAGGAGTGATCTAATATCAGTTGCCTCGACACTTTGTCCGCTTCCGACAGTGGTCATCACTTCCCCAGCTTCAAGCTGCCTACATCGTTCCATATCCTGATTCATAGTACAAATATGAGAAGTAACACCTGAATCCAGAATCCATGAAGCAGAATATATAGTAGCGGAACAATTGGGTTCAAAAACAAAAAGTTTTGTACCTGATGCGCCATTAATCTTAGGACAAGTCCTACGCCAGTGGCCTAGCTCACTGCATTCAAGACATTTGTCTGTAGGTTTTGGACCGCCTAACCTATGAGTCACAGATGCTTTGAGTCGTAAGGCCAGAGGAGAGCTAAGTTGTGTGTTTACCAAAAATCCATGTTTGATGAAGGAGCTGGAAAGGCTGAACATAGAGATGGCCACGCCATCCAAATCAGTAGAGTTCGTATTGACTGTATTGGTAGTACAATCGACTTTGAAAGAGAGAATCAAGGAAGGTCAAGGCCGACATGAGTTTTTGGTCAAGATGAAGGAGCATACACTAGCTGGAGAAGATAAAGGTTTCGCTGTGTCTGATGATGGCATAATATATTATGGAGCGAGAATATGTGTGCCTAATGTGGACAAGATTAGAGAAAAAATCTGAAGAGAAACATACAACACTCCTTATACAGCCCACCCCAGTGGTACAAAGATGTAACAGGACCCGAAAATGACGTTTTGGTGGGAAGGTTTGAAGAGAGATGTGGTAGATTATATCAGCAAATGTAGAGTTTGGATTACTGAAATTGCTTCATATCCCAGAATGAAAATGGGAACACATCACTATGGACTTCGTGGTGGGTTCACCCCGAACGGAAAGGGGCAATCATGCGATTTGGGTCGTAGTGAATCGACTCACTAAGTCAGCTCACTTCATTCCCGTTAAAATAAATTTTCGGATGAATCAGTATGATGAATCAGACGTCAAGGATATTATCGGACTACATGGAGTGCCAATCTCTATAGTCTCGAGATAGAGATACTCGTTTCACATCGCGTTTTTGGGAAAGTTTGCAAGAAGCTTTGGGAACGCAGTTGAAATTTAGTAATATTACGTGCTAATGTGTTGGATATGGGTAATGATTGGGAACGATTCCTGCCATTGGTGGAACAATTGATTTCAAGCGATTATTGGTATGGCGCCGTACGAAGCCTTGTATGGTAGGAAGTTTGGATCGCCTCTGTATTAGGATGAAGTAGGTGAAAGAAAAATTCTAGGCCCCGAGATGATCGAGCAGACAGTTGGTGTTGTCGATAAAATTCTTGAGCGAATCAAGATAGCGCAAGATCATCAGAATTCTTACGCTGACAAGCATCAAAAGGATCTCGTATTCTTTGTGGGAGATAAAGTGTTTTTGAAGGTATGTCCTACCAAGAAAATTGTTCCTTCTGGTCCAAGGAACAAGTTGAGACTGAGATATGTGGGACCATTTGAAATTCTCGATCATATTGGAGATTTGGCTTATCGATTGTCTTTACCTCCCGACTTCTCAGCAGTGCACAAAGTTTTTCACATGTCAATGTTGAGGAACTATGTGCACGATCCGAGCCATGTCATCAATCATTCTGCTATCGATGTGAATAAAGATCTTACTTATGTCGAGCAACCATAAGCGATTCTCAAACGATCAATTCGCCATACTGCAACCCACGAGGTTCGACCCGGCATCAACCTCAAAACCAAACCCATCTCAGAAACCCCAAATCCGAGCCCCAAATCATCAACTCAACCTCATCTGAACCTGCAGAAAAACGCCCAATCAGATCCCAAATACGGTGACCTTTTAAGAAGTTTCTCAAACCCCTTTCGGCCCGAATCGGATGACCATATGAACCCTAATTAGAAAATCGAGAGCAAAATCGGAGCCCTACCATTAATTCGCTGAACCCGATTCCATCGTCGGACCGCATCTGGGCCGTAAGATGCCCTAGAGCCATCGCCGTCGCCTATAGTCACTACTGGTTAATTCAAGCTCGAGCGAGACGGAGTGTGAGGGATTTTTTAGCTAGTCGACTCTAGTGTGTGCGTATTTCCATTTTTTTAGTGCCATGAAGGACTTTTTCGAAATCGGAGCTGTAGAGGGTGAGGGTGAGGGTGAGGAGAGAGAGAGAGAGAGAGAGAGAGAGAGAGAGAGAGAGAGAGAGAGAGAGAGAGAGAGAGAGAGAGAGAGAGAGAGAGAGAGAGAGAGAGAGAGAGAGAGAGAGAGAGAGAGAGAGAGAGAGGGAGAGGGAGAGGGAGAGGGAGAGTGAGAGTGAGAGGGAGAGGGAGAGGGAGAGGGAGAGGGAGAGAGAGAGAGAGAGAGAGAGAGAGAGAGAGAGAGAGAGAGAGAGAGAGAGAGAGAGAGAGAGAGAGAGAGAGAGAGAGAAGAAGTGAGACTTTTCTGCCGATCATAAGGGAGATAAAGGGTTTATATACCCTATATTTCTTAGGGCTATTCAATTTAACCCCAAATTTCTGAATACTCCAATCTAGCCCGAGTCCCTTTTTTGCTAGTCCTCCAATTTCAGAACCAAAATTCTTAATTTCCTGCGATTTTTATCCCAATCATCTTTCAACATATAAAATCAGACCCTTTGTTACTTTGATTTTTCAATTAGTTATGTTTCAGTTATGTACTTAATTTATTTATTTTGCTTTAGTATTGAGTCATTATTATTTATTCATGTAGATAATAACGAGGATTTTCGGGCATTGAAATTTGTGAGTCGAGCTTTCTGCCTTTCATCCAGTTCAAGATAAATATATCAGGTGGGAATTTTATGCTATCACTTTAATTGCTTTTACTGGACTGTGTAGGTAATAACTGTAATATCAGTTCATGTTATGCATGCTAGATTCATGTTATATGTGACAAGCAGTTGATCATAAAATATATATATTACGTTATGCATGCTCGATTCATGTTATACGTGTCACTTAGATTCTATTATTAGAGTTTTTTTATTTTTTTATGCCTCCATGAGATTGTATACTACTGTGATATTGTGTAAATTCCTATGAGCTAAAGGAAGCTCACCTCCACCTTGTTAAACATCAGGTTAATTAGAATGACGGTGGGCGAATTTGTGAGGCTACGAGGCATATAATGAAGATTTATTTTATTATTACAAATTTTAAATTCAAGTATTGGGGAAATAATTTTGTTGCTATATTAGTTTAAATATTCCGCCGCTGCAAATTTTATCCGATCATGTTTTGACACTTTTGTGTTTTGAATTTATCGACATAAATTGCTTGTTTAAGTTCAGTACCACTTTTGTGATGATTCGATTTTCTAGGGGAGTATAATTATTTTCAAAAATATATAAATGTACACTTTTTGTATTCTTTTAATCCCCAAATAAATGCATGGTAAATTGGGGCGTTACTTTTAGTCAAATAGTTCGACTAGATTCGCAAAAGTTCGGTTCAGTTCAAGGTGTTCAAACATATACTCAAACGTTAAATTCTAAGATTCGAGACTTTAAAATGTGTTCGAACCTAAGTTTTGACATTTTCAAATGTATACTCAAATGTACCATAGTTCGGTATAGTTCATTCCGTTTACAACCTTAATCACAAGTCCATTTTGGTCCTTTTTATTTCTGAATACCCATTTGGTTCCTATGAATGACTGATGTGTTGGTCTAGGAACTAGGTGCCAAACATTATTCCGTTCGAAACCATTGAGCTCTTCTTCCATCGAAATGATCCAGTGAGAATGATTGAGAGCCTCATTGGTCGAAACAAGTTCGGACTGGGCTAAGAATACAGCTAGGTTGCAATTAGTGTTGGAAGTAAAACCCAGCGGAAGCGAAGTTTGGGAAAGTTTGATAATCGCATTTTGCGCACCCACGAGTATAAGATCTATTTAGGCATGCTAATTAATTTATTAATTACTAAGAATAATAAGCAATTTAAATATTATTTATTGGTAATTCAGATATCCTAATCTAGATCTACAAGATCATAGGACATTACCTTTGAAGCGAAGTGGTTGCTTTCGTCTTGATCACCTTGTATTTCTACCTTTGGACCTTCTAGAGTATGATCCGTCTTAACCCGGACGTTGTGTGGGCAACGAGCTACCGAATATTGCTTGGACAACAATGGGATCGGCCAAACCTCCTTTTGTATGTGGTCACTCAATTTTTCTTTGCTTTCTAGTATTTTATGAACACTCTTAGCAAATTGATGTGTTATCTAGATTGTAGAATCAAATACACGAGTCTAGATCTACAATTAAACACAAAAGGAAATATTTGATCTCACAACCTTGCAAAAGACATATCAAATCGGCATACCCCTATAGATGTCCTATTTATAGGCTCTTGGACTACTACTAGGGATCTTAAGGAGGATTATTGGAGGACTCCCAATAGATTTCATCTTACCATATTAGGACTGTTCCTAATATAATGAATCTATTAATTGTAACACCCCCAAATCCTATTGGGTTATTACAGTGCCGTGGACCCCACGCCAGGAGATCCACCAGGCGAACATGACTAAAATACATTAAATTAAACAACAAGGGGAAAATCATAGTCCCTACCATGATATCCGACACAATATTCCGATAAGGAATTTCAACGACAACGATGGGCCTACATGGCCAAAAATAAAATACAACAACATCCACGAGCATCTGCTCGGGTAATACATAATGACAATGACTGACAGACTGAAGAACACTCCAACTGACTGACCAACATGAACAACTCGGACTAGTATCGCTCGAATGCCTCGTCGCCATCATCATGCCCCTGTGTCTCAACTCTCTCCTCGCAAGCACCTAAAACATGAAAACATGTTCCGCCCCCACGGGGTCAGTCATCCAGATAATGAATATCAAATACATGTATAACATGATATGCATCCAAAGCCAGAATGAAATGGTACAATGATAATAATAATAATAATAATACGAGATGCTCACAAACCAATGTAAGAATCGAGCATTCGTGAAATACTATGCCCACGGCATACTATTAATACCTGTTCGACAGGTTAGAACGTAAATGCCCAACGGCGAATCATAATTATAGAGTACCACAATGAATTACACGACATGAAACAAACCGGAACTGAATTAATTATGAATCACAATGCCCGAAGGCTCCAATGAAATTACCAAGACAATCACAAAGGCCTGAAAGACACTCATCCGAAGCGGTCAAATATCACAATCACATGAAGCCAAAACAGCCTGAAGCTGTATCGATTAGGGCCTAAGCCACGGCACGAAGCCGTATCACAATTAGGGCTGAAGCCACGGCACGAAGCCGTATCACAATTAGGGCCGAAGCCACGGCACGAAGCCGTATCACCATTAGGGCCGAAGCCACGGCATGAAGCCGTATCACAATTAGGGCCGAAGCCACGGCACGAAGCCGTATCACAATTAGGGCCGAAGCCACGGCACAAAGCCGTATCACCATTAGGGCTGAAGCCACGGCATGAAGCCGTATCACAATTAGGGCCGAAGCCACGACACGAAGCCGTATCATAAATTTGGAGCTCCAAGGCCCAGAAGAAATCACAAGAGCAGCCTCCCTCGATTTAGTCTTCATGTTAGACTGTGTCGTCACTAGTTTATTCATTAGCCCAGCTAATGTGCATGAAATCTCATTACAGTTGAAATTCATTACAAACTGCATGAAGGAGTTAGGCATAGATTGAAGGATGATATCAATATGAGGGAATAAATCCATATGAAAGTTGAGCACCTCGAGCCTCTCAATCATAGAGATCATCTTGAGGATGTGGTCTCCCACTTTCTCCTCTTCCTTCATCCTAGCACTAAATAACTTCTTTGATATCTCATATCTAGCAGTCCTACTGTGCTCTCCATAAAGCTCGGTCAAGTGTGCGAGAATCTGCCTAGCAGAAGTCATTTTCTCGTGTGCTCTCTGCATCTCATTAGTCATTGAGCCCATCATAAAGCTACGTACCAGCACGTCATCCTTGACTCATTTTTCATGGACGTCAATTTCTTCCTGATTACCCCTAGTCCGGACTGGAGTCCGTGGAATGTCCGCCTCCAAGACGTATCCCAGAGACTCCATATTGAGTACAATCATCAGATTCCGCAACTAGTCAATGAAGTTGGGGCCAGTCAGGAGATGCATTTCAAGTAGTATTGCAAGTATATTCTTAGCCATTATAGAGAGGTATAGTTACGTTTCTCTGCATTGATATAGACAAGATTTAATTAGTGACTTGTTTTATTATGACCGCATATAGAATTTAAGGGCTTGTATAATTCTTGTCTCGGCTCCCACTAATTTTATAGAAATTACACACTCCCATGTTATAACCCGGAAGTCATGGTTAGATCGACTTCTTAGTGGTGATCGAGTTCTTTACAAAATTTAACAGACGCAACCTGTTAGGTTTCTTGCCTATTAATTTCTGTAAAGTGGTGTCCAACACCAACCCGTCCAATGGATGATTCGATCTTCTTTTACCCTTAGTATTCATGCCTTCAACCTATCAGGTTTCTTGGCAATCCAGACTATCTAAGTTGTTGACCATCAACGTCTATCAGTCTGACTATTGAATCTCGCCCTGCAACCTATCTAGTTTCTAGGGGCGAAATTTTGTCACCAACCGAAGGCATCAAATGCACTCAAAAATTTTTCAACATCTACCAAATGTACTACCCCGATAACTTGGAAGCATAGCACACCAGCTCAAGTATCAATTTTCTACGAGTTTGGTGGAGGGTAGGAAACCTCGTAACCTTTTTCAAACATAGTCTGTTTGTTGTCGGGAAAATTTCGCGATTAATGTTACACTTTGCACATTAATTTATTTATAAGCGCGTTTGATTTTGTAAATCATTCAAAATGAAAAACAAAAAATAACAACCTAGTTACTACCAACATATAGCTCATGGACTTTTCCTAAGTGTTGGACCAAGCGAATGACCCAATAAAGAAAAATAAAACAGTCTTCGATTCTTCGTCTTCTCGGTCGGTTGTCTTAGGTCTTCGTCATAGCCAAATAAATAATTAAATTATTGAAAAAATGCATCTTATACAAATTTTTCTAGTAAAAATAAATAGGCTCAAAACGGCTTTTACAACCCAATCGAATCGAACAAATCAAAACTAAGTCCACGAGCTATATCACCATCACATAAGGATTCCACACAACATGTAACGGTAATGAAATTAAATAATTAATTTAATATATTAATCCAATTAATCTATGAAATTAATCTATTAAATTTCTACAATACTAATCCAATTAATATTTAATGGCATTAAAATTAAATAAAAATTAATATATTAACCCAATAAATATAAAATTAATCTAATCAATTTCAAAGGTATTAATCCAATTAATACTAATAATCGTCATTTTAATCCGTTCGATGTAATCCGGCCAAAAATAATATTCTCGTTTAATTAATTTCCCTTAACACAAAAATATTCCAAATATTAATTTAGTCAAATTAAAATCCAATTTAAATTTCATGAAATAATTACAACGAAATATTAAACTTAAAATGGAGTCCCAGACTATCCGGTATTAGGCCCAGCCCGTGGCTCGATTCAAAATCGCGCCAAAACACGAGAGGTGGCATGGCCGAGCCATGATAGGCAGACTGGCCGAGACCCTCTCGGCACTGGCGGCGGCCGAGGCGATCTTCGGCACCACCGCCGTAGCCCCGTTTCCTTGTTTTTTTGGCTCGTTTCCAAAAACGTAATGTTACAACGAACAATTTAAAAATCTACGATTATACCAATAATGATTCTAAATCATAAACATCAACCAAAAGCATTCAAAATTCACATATAATCATATATACGGTATCATTGACCTCTCTCCGATACCTGTATTGGTATTCCGGAAACAAAATGAAATACGCAGCGGAATAATAATAACGAATCCCAAACAGGATCGATCTAGTAACGTATACACGAAAATAAAAATACGAAGATAAAAGGATTAAGGTCCCATACCCTTGAAGCCTTTGATAATATCTTCATAAGTTGATGATGTTCACGAACCCGAGCACGAGCACAAAATTCCTTCGTCCCAAATACCAAAAATATGATGTCTCTACGTCACCACGCGATGGAACTTGACCGGAAAAATCACCAAAACTCCGTTCTTGAAAGAACACGGCTAGGAAGTTTCAATGGAATTTATTTCTCTATTTTTCTTACTTTGTTTCCCCTCAAAGATGAACCAAAAATTGAAGAAAGAAAAATTCTCTCTCCCCTTTATTTCCTCTCGGCCGAAGCAACTTGTGCAAACTTGTGATGGTTGTTGTCTTGTTTTCAATTATATATCTCTGAAGAAAAATGAGTTATTAAATTATATCATCTAATCATGACCTTTTGAAAACATGTGGAAGACAACATGCATGGTGTTATAAAAAACAAAAACACACCAAAACCATGTGAGGGGGGCGGCTATAGAAAGGTGGGTGGAAACGGGCCGAATCACTCGGCTCGTGTACGGGACGTCCATCAAATGACTCCGTTAAATACACTCCGTTTTATCACCAATGTATTTATACTAATTAATTAATCCAATTAATTCATTATATCAAATACAAATATATTTCTCTAAGAAATATATTTATGAATTTAATTAATTACCCAGTATTTAATTTCAATTCATAAGACCGCTTATTTTAATTTATCTAATAAATCATAATTTAGATATCCAATATCTAATTTTTATAGAGAGATAGTAAATTCAAATTTATCAATCAATGATCCTGATGCGCTACTCCATAGGTCTGTCTCAGCCGGCATTGGGAGGAACCAATGAGTGCGGGCAGCACTTAGCCACCCTAGCGGGCCACACTGTAAACCCCGACTAAGAACGAATGAAGGGATCATTCCAGAACCATTTTGTCGTGAATACCATATACGTATAGACCCTTCATCAGATGTCCCGGTCAAGTATTCGGGTCACGGTAAAGTCAAACCCTACTGTGGACTAGACACTAAACATGTGTTAATGCAAATCAGGACCAACTGATTACTAGTGTATCTAATACGACTATATCAGAATGCTTTGGCCAAAGACTTATGATCTTATTTGCCATTAACCGTATAGGACATTCGCCTGCTCACTAACAGGAGATAGTATCCTTTCTTGGCGTACAGTAAAGACTGCTACCTGCCCGTATAGTCCGCACTTCGAGGTTGACTCAGCAATTACGCAAATGAGTCTAACTACTCTAATGACAAACTAAACGTCACAGGCACATATCCTACTGAACCCTCAAGTCAAAGGTCCACGTATACTATCACAACCTTTCGATTCGTCATCGACTCTCCGAGAGTGAATACCGTGTGACAGAATCAAGTATCAGTCATTTTCAAGTATACTGGTCCCACCAATATACTTATAACTATGCTATCACGACATGCACACGTCCTAGCATCAGTTATATAAGTCTTACTCAAAACTTAATGCCCATTTAAGTTTATTGACTTGCGAACGGTTTACGTAAATAAACTTTAAACACTTCGAGTGCATTTTCTCTTATCCGATAACGAAAATGGAATGTTCGATTTATTTACATGGACTTCACTTAAATGTTTACCAAATCAAGAATGCATATGAAATATAATAAACAGTGAATGAATCATATTGCCTTTTATTAATTATTCCATAATTTCAAGTACAATGCCCCTACTCTCTCATCCCTTGAGTGGCATTCGAGGGCATATTCCTAACAATTTGCACATGTCCGAATGTGCCTGGGTCCTACACGCCGAAAGTAACCAATAAAGCCAAGATTACCTTTGACCGATCTACTATTAGCGTGAGCTAATCTATATCTTTAGCGTGCGCTAAGCTCTCTGCATTAGCGTGCGCTAAGTCATTGTGCTAGCGTACGTTAATAAGGCTGTACTTAGCCAATTCCAATTGTTCCCATCCATCTTCTCGACATACTAGATACATACACATGACATGTTGAATAAACATACTCCTTCCAATAATATTCTCATACAATACGCCTGACACACAATATCTTCAAATTCAATTGTCGACCAAGTACGACAATATTACCAATACAGATGTCTCAGTCCTTAAATCATTTTATCCATACTGTACAGATTTCACACTGTACAATATAATTCGAATAAAATATAAACAATCATAGTAGAATTTCAGAATATTACATTATACCCCACTTAAAATAAATTTCGTCCACGAAACTTGCAATTCGGTCACAATCAGAATTTGAACCACAATATCCAGAACCATCACGAAACCGATCAATCATTATCATTAACAAATAACCAAAATAGTATACTTACAAATGCATGAAGTCGATGATCTCCTGCGATACTAGCAAATGACCTCATGTCAAAGCCTCAATACGCTTACAATCACAATTTCACACATTTCAACAAAATACATCGTTATAACTCGATTATGGAATAATCCGTCTGTGTCAAAGCCTGTATGCATGATTACACAATCAAGTCCCAATCCTGATAAAAACCAATAATACACGATACATCTGTGGAACAAATGCCCAAAACAGTAGTAACAAATCTCGAAACTTCGATACAAAGTCCGAATGCTCAAACGATCACCAACAATGATCAACCAATAAATTAACCAAAAATATCATCGACATGATAAACTCCAATATGACCAACCAAAGGTCGAAACACAACCGAGAATATCATCCACATGATAAACTCAATATTACCATCGAATGATCAACAATAACCGAGAATACCCTCACACGGTAAGCTCCGGCACGATAAACACAGAACCACAGAGACAGATATACGAGAGAATAAAATTCTCAAAATGTTATACAAATCACATACAATGGATCTCAATGAAACACAACCGACTGTTGAACGTACCCCTCGGCGTTTAACTGGACCATTGAACATACCCAATCGTACTCCAATCAATATGGCTCAAAAGTCGAAAATAACTATAGCAAAATTACGCTACCCCACCAATAGAGCCACATAGCACATGTGGCCCGATTCTACAAAATCCAGAGTCCCAAAATCATATTCTGCACATGAATCTACAACACACATCATATTCCTCTTATCGGCTCAACCAACCGGTCATCCCTGGATAACCAAACTACCATACTGAAGTTCGAATCTCTTTTCATCGTACCATCGATATGTTATCCAGTTCGTGAGTCTCATCCAGAACTCCACCAGGATATGCATTATGCAATACGTTTGTATGTATACTAATCACATTTTCAAAAAATCTTGAAATCATATAATCTTGTCAATAAAAATCCATTTTCGAAAATTCTTTCCAGAATTTCAAAACTCAAAACATATATTTTTGTAAGACCACACAATGAATTTTCGAAAAATTATACCGGCTCGCGTATGCCAAGTATTCGATAACAATTTTCTTCGAATCCACATGATTTCGAAGTTTTAAAATAAAAACTATGCAAATGATTGACCACATCCATAGTCCTGTGTACCAATTGGGCTCGTCACTAATTCCACTGACATTCGGTCGGAAAAATCACACAATAGAATCCAAAATCTTATTGTATAGACTTAGTTAAAATCATCTTCTCCACAAATGACTCACAACATCGATCATTATCCTATTATGCAATACTGCAACTATGCCATGAAGAAACATGTTTTTAAAGACAATAATATTGTCTCTCAAAATAATTTTAAGGAAATACATTTTCATTAACAAGCAAAGTAGTTTATTCAAAGTGTATCATGTTGAAAAGTATCATTTTCAAATGTTCAAAAACGGTTTCATATGTCTCAAAATGAACTAACATGACTACATGTTCCTCTCAACAATTCACCACATCTTTCCCAAATACACAATTCCGTTTTCCATGTTTACGCGACACATCGATTTTCCAAAATCTCAGTTTCTCAAGATCATTGGTTTTATCCCAACTATTATGTTTTGCTATCTCATAATGTAACACATAATATTCTTTCGAATCTCAAAGCACATCAATATTATAACTGCAAATAACCTCAATGTAATTCAAAATCCAAATACTTAAAGATCGTGAAGCTGACGATTCCCCGTGATACTGGCACATGTCTCAACTCTAGAAAATACTCGACACAGATATTTTCAAAACATCCATTTCAAAATCAGTTCAACTCAAAATACGACACATCTCTGTCCGAAGAAACACATTAATACCATTTGGAAAAGCTTACAACAACCACAGTGCCACACTGGTAACCACATATCACACATGCCTGAGTGAACAACAAAAACCTAGGGCTCTAATATATGCCAACCGACAACTCAAATTATGTGACACAACATAACTCGACTCGACCCGACAGCCTAGGTTTTCTCAACCTAATCTCCGATACCATATTCTGTAACACCCCACAGCAAACCGGGAATATTACAGCGCCATGGGCCCCGAAACGGAACCCACAAGGCTGAAAGGAATTTTTACAAACATTTCAAATACACATAAATGGCGATGATGGCAATATCTTTTGAATTAATCAAAGACTTTATAAAATCCATTTAACAAGACCGCCGAAAAACTCTCATTTGAAAGTACAAGGCCAAACTGCCAAAACTCAATTGTTTAATAAGTACACGTTAAGTCACCGCTTACACGTATTGACAAAATAGTTTAGAAAATGGTTTTCCAGAATAACTTAAGTTGCCAAATACCAAAAGGGCATTTAAAAATACTCACACAGCGGAAATGACAAACAGCTAAAAATGCTATAGCAGTGGAGTATAACAACAAAATACTCGATTCGCAAACACACGCCATAGCAGTATCCTCTGGGAAGCTCATCTCTTCACGACCGCTATATGTTCTATACTCTAAGTACCTAAAAAGAAAGCCCACGACGGGGTCAGTCATAATACTCAACAATGATAACTGTCATATCACATCAATAATTACATACCAATGAAATCACAAAATAAGAATACGACCAATGGAATATTATCGTCATAACTTTACCAACTTGATGATCATCCTCATCAAAATAATCCTTACCATATTCCACATCTCATAATCTCCATTAAACAATGAATTCATGCAGAACATCTATACTGTACTTCAAGCAATACTCAAGTACTCGAAGCATCGTCATGACTCACCACTATGGAAATATACCAACTCTATCCAATTCAATCCTTCGGATAACATCAACAATATCAACACGATAATCGATTGTCCATCCAATGACAAGAACCAAGAAGGAGATACAGAACATACCTCAAGATACACAATGACACGACAACTCGCGTCAGTCTAATCTGAGATCAGTTCAATACAACATAAGTACATGGTCCTAACACAAGACCTAGAAATGCATACTCATATGACAACATCAATATGCTCACAATGATAGCAACAATGTATACTCAATGGAAATCCGATGATCCAGCACACACAACATAGATCCCAAGATGATCCTACTAGATCAACACGAGGTGGATAACCAACAATATACATATGCAAAACAACAACACAAGGTAAATCCAATGATGCGAATCTACATGATTCCATCAACACAACACACAGTGCCCTCAGCATAGATCCCAAGATGATCCCGTTGGACCAACACCAAGTGGAAAACTCGTCCAATGATCCAGCGCCCTCAGCATAGATCCCAAGATGATCCCGTCGGACCAACACGAGGTGGACAACTGATCCAGCGCCCTTAGCATAGATCACACGATCCCATCGAATCAATACAACATATACAATACAATTATGCATACACATATGCAAATCAATATGTTCATCAACATGAACAACATATAGATTAATAACATGAATGACATTATGACAAATCAACTTAGATGACCTCATGTTCAACAACATGAATGACAATATGCATGATCAAAATCATCAACACTAGACCAAAATCAAATTAAGATACTTTCCCTGAGTCCTTCGGGAGCAATCTCGATGTCAAATCATCACGGACGATTATCCTCAATGTTTGACGATCCAAAATACCACGGACATAGATTACTCATATCCTCGTCTTATCATAACGTATCCTCGATACCCAAGTATACCAATAACAAATGTAAATCATATATATTATGATTTAACTCCCAAAAATCAGAAAACCACATACTATCCAAATCTCCAGAGTTCACAACAATAATCATTGCTATATGCATCATAAACGAAATGAAACTGGAACCATTCATTAAATATTATAAACTGAGCAAGTAATAACTTGCCTTGATACCGACACAACGATGATGAAGCCGTTACCAATTCCATTGCCTTCATATACGAGCTCCTCAGCCCCGACCAAAGTAATCTATGAACTCTTCAACGTCAACCGCAACACAACGATCGTAATCCACGATCAAACATCACAACCTATTTTAATAATCGATACACAATAATCCGATAACAATCAACAACCGACATAACCAATCAACAAACCCAACGGTTCTAGAATATCTCGATTAAACACAGTCTGAACAAAACACTTACGAACTCATAACCAAACTATGATATACGTCTGTTGTCTGTTGACTTAGCGTACGCTAGTCACATTACATAGCATGCGCTAACGAACATAGTTTACATACGTAATTCCTCAATATTTACGTGCACTAAATATTCCACTTTTAGCGTGCGTTAGCAGCTAGCATGTGCTTACATCATGCAGAGGCATGTATTATAGATACCGATAAACACCTTGCGATTACGAATATAATTGTAAAGAAAATCATACCTCAAGATCAATCATAACCTTTTCAAATTCAATCTCATCATCATGATCCGCGTCTTATCAAGAACTTACAAATTCGACCACTATAATCAACACAATATTAGTTCTAATCCTCAAATCTGTGTATACCAAGAACACCAAGAATCATAACATCACTTCCGTATTTATCATCATATGAACTAAACCACAACACGACATCAAGAATCCGAAAATGGAATGAGAGATCACCCAATACTTCTCTTAACGATAAACAACACAATTCAAAATCACAAGAATCATATCAATGTCCATATATCAACAACAACATCATCATAATCCGGTAATCCATCTCATAATCATACATATCAATTCGTACATGCGATGATTATCAACTTAGAGACATCAATATTCAATCCAAGATGAAATCCCAAAGTGAAGCGTAATTACCTTTTTGAATAAATGGGTTGATTCTCAAGGTTGAATCCATTTCCAATCGATTTCGAGCTCCAATATTGTTAAGGACGATGAACTCCACTATACTCAAGTGTTTGGAACCTCAAACCTCTCTCTAAGAATTCTGTCTATCGGTTCAAAGGAAGAAATGGACGAAAATGAAGAACAATGCCCAACTGCACATATATATACTGTATATTATTAGCGTGCGCTAACATCTTTATTTAGCGTACGTTACATGCTTTAGCATGCGCTAACTTACCTTGTTAGCGTGTGTTATCGAGGTCCAGAGGCTACTGCCTTGCTTCGCACAAGGTTTACGTATGTAACACCAAGATCATAGCGTACGTTATAGAGACATTGACTTTCTATAGTAATACACCATTAGCGTGCGCTAATCTTCAACATTAGCATGCGCTAATATTCGTTGACCCGACAATTTGCACATGTCCGAATGTGCCTGGGTCCTACACATCGAAAGTAACCAATAAAGCTAAGATTCCCTTTGACTGATCTACTATTAGCGTGCGCTAATCTATATCTTTAACATGCGCTAAGATCTCTGCATTAGCGTGCGCTAAGCTCTCTGCATTAGTGTGCGCTAAGTCATTGTGCTAGCGTACGTTAATAAGGCTGTACTTAGCCAATTCCAATTGTTCCCGTCCATCTTCTCGACATACTAGATACATACACATGACATGTTGAATAAACATACTCCTTCCAATAATATTCTCATACAATACGCCTGACACAAAATATCTTCAAATGCAATTGTCGACCAAGTACGACAATATTACCAATACAGATGTCTCAGTCCTTCAATCATTTTATCCATACCGTACAGATTCCACACTGTACAATATAATTCGGATAAAATAACATTAAACAATCATTGTAGAATTTTAGGATATTACACGTGAAAGGCGGGATTCCCGAGGACGGGCAGAGCTCGAGCTCAGAGAACGAAATTGAAGAGGATCCCGAGGAAGACCCAGAAGAAGATCCTGAGGAGAGCTCAAAGGAAGACCTCACGGAGAACATGAAGGATGTTATCATGGCAGACGTTGAGTCTGATGATGACATTATTTCGTGGATTGAGCCATGACCCCATGTTCCTATTATAGAAATTATTAGCAGTGATGATGAGGAGTAGCCGTAGGCTTGGTTCATTTTATTATATAGTTATTATGTTAAGAATTTTGGGTGAAGTTTCCAATATTATTTTTTCTAAAAACATGTTATACATATAATCAATATCAGTTTTTTTTTTCTATCGCCGTCTATCATGTTTTGTGTATTACGACTATTATATGCATATTATTGGTATCTTCTTATTCTTTACTTCTCGCAATGCGTCGACTGATGGGTTTTTATAATTCGTTAGCAGACTCACGGCTAAATGTGGTAACCGCAATGCTCGACCTACACAAGATCAACTTTTGACTGGATTAGCCACGTTTCTTCAATACGCGACCATCTTGCCACCTAAAACTCCCTAGAAAGTTCAAGCGCAAGTCATCAAGTGATTCAATCAGTCCAAGCCTCCCATTTTTCTTGGTCGTGAGGGACCAGCAGCCATAGAAGAATGGTTGTTGAACCTAGATAGCATATTCAATTACATGGCATGTACCGATGCTCAGAAGGTGTCATGGGCCATTTTTCAGCTCAAATAGAGTGCTAGAACATGATGGATTGGATTATGGAGACTGAAAACCCAAGACGAGAAGGATGCATTTACTTGGGTCGAGTTCAAGGAAACGGTTATGGACAAGTACTACCTAAGGGTATACAAAACCAAAATGCAGAAAGAGTTCATTGACATGACTCAAGGAGGAAAGTCGGTCACTGACTAAGAGCACAAGTTCAATCACACGTGCCATTTTGCTCCTCACATGGTCGAGATGGATGACATGAAGTCTCAGAAGTTCCAAGACGGATGACCAGATTCACCATCATTTGGCTGGTCATCGGTGTTTGTCCTACAAGGAAGCGGTTGCCAGGGCTAAGGACATCTCTCCAAGTTTGGATGTGGAGAAAGCTAGGGCACCCCCAGTGGAGTCCAATACCAATAGTAAATGGCAAGATCAGTCATCGAGTGGCAACAAGAAGAGAGCATCAGCGGGACCGGCAGGGTCTAAGCGCCAATATGATATTCCTGCATGTACCAGTTGTGGCAAGAGGCATAAGGGTGTTTGCATGGTGGGAATGAACCGTTGTTATTTATGCCATGAAGAAGGATATAGACTACTCGAGTACCCCAAGAAGAAGAAGAACTAGGCTAAAGGGGTACAAGGTCAGAGTCCCAGAGGCAAAGCTCGCATTTTCATTATAACAGAGGCTGAATAGGAGACAGACCCCCCAACCATGTCAGGTATGTTGATAGTTTCTAACATTCCTGCTACGGTGTTATTTGATACGAGTGCATCTCACTCATTTATCTCTAGAAAATTGTTTTGATGGTTGGTTTTAAAAGTAGTAGTGCAGCAAAATTCATCATAGTTAACATACCTGCTGCTGCTGTAGTACATGTTGACACTATGGCTAAGAACGTAGGGATAGAGATAAATGAACATAGCCTTTTATCTAATTTGTACATAGTAGAGTTGAGTGACTTTGATGTCATCTTGGGAATGGACTGGTTGAGTAAGCACAAGGCTGTAGCGGACTGCGCTGCAAGGAGAGTAACCTTATGTCCTTCAGATGGTATCAAGATTATCTTTGAAGGAGTGAGGTACAATAGGACACCCAAGGTGATTTCGGCCATAAAAGCTGTGAAGTTGTTGGGGAAGCAGGGATGCCAAGGATTTTTGGTAAATATGATGGGAAAAACGAGTTCTGATGTGACGGTAGCTGATGTTCCTATTGGGAAGGAGTTTCTGGACATTTTCCCCGAGTAGTTACCAGGAGTTCTGTTGAATCAACAAGTGGAATTCATGACCGACCTAGTGCTTGGTGCAGCGCTGGTATCAATAGAATGGCACCCAATGAATAGCAAGAACTCAAGATGCAAATTCAAGAGTTGCTTGAGTCGGGTTTCATCCGGCTGAGTGTGTCACCATGTGGTGCTCCGGTGCTCTTTGTGATGAAAAAGGATGGAAGTATAAGGATATGTATAGACTCTCGTGAACTCAGTCGGCTCACGGTAAAGAACAAGTATCCACTTCCTAGGATTGACGATTTGTTTGATCAACTTAGAGGAGATAGTGTGTTCTCGGAGATAGAATTGCGTTCAAGGTATCATCAATTGAAGATCAAGGATGATGACATCTTGAAGACTGCATTTCGAATGCGATATCGATGCCATTCGGTTTGACTAATGCGCCTGCAGGATTCATAGACCTCATGAACCGAGTCTTTCAATCTTACTTGGATCAGTTTGTTATTATTATTACCATTATTAATAATAATAATATTATTATTATTATTACTACTTTTATTATTACTCATATTATTATTATTACCACTATTATTTTTTATTTATTATATTATTATTATATCAATTATATTTAACCTTATGTTTTAATTTAACTAGCTATGATTAAACTAAATTAACTATAATTAAGAATCCTCGTTTCAGTCATTCTTCACCAGAGTTCTTCACTCCATCAAAAACCTTCTTGATGTATATCCTAATATACAATCCTACTTCAACCAAAACACTCCAAAAACCTATATCTATAAATGCAATTTCCTATTCGACACAATTCACATTCTGCAAAAAAAAAAAAAGAGAGAAGAGAAAAAAGGTAATCCTCTCCTGCACAGTCCTTTTCTTCTGCAAATGTCAAATCTCAATCCTAAATTTTACGACAAACCAAATTTTAGTGCCACCATTGTCAACCTCCATATGGACCTGTTGTCCTGTCTGATTAGCCATTGAAACTCAGATTTCCCAACTATATCACTTTTCACCAATCAATCCAGAAACCCGATGCCCCATACTGCAACCCACAAGGTTCGACCCGGCATCAACCTCAAAATCGAACCCATCTCAGAAACCCCAAAGTCGAACCCCAAATCATCAACTCAGCCCCGTCTGCCCAAATCAGATCCCAAATACCAGAGACTGACCTTTTCGAAAGGAGATTTGAACCCAGTTTCACAAACCCCTTTCAACTCGAATCGGACTGA
Source organism: Orobanche coerulescens (assembly GCA_033398695.1). Lineage (NCBI taxonomy): Eukaryota > Viridiplantae > Streptophyta > Magnoliopsida > Lamiales > Orobanchaceae > Orobanche > Orobanche coerulescens. The sequence continues at coordinate 97,529,228 of CM065807.1, forward strand.
CCATATGAACCCTTTCAGCCCTGAGCTACCCTAGATCCATCGCCATCGCCACAACTTGTAGCTGCGGCTGTGTTAATTCAAGCTCGGGCGAGCTAGAGTGTGAGGGAGTTTTTGGCCAGTCGACTCCAGTGTGTGCATATTTCCGATTTTTAGTGCCATGAAGGATTTTATTTCAAAATCAGAGTTGTAGAGGGAGAGGGTGAGAAGGTTTTAGAGAGAGAGAGAGAGAGAATAGGATAGAGAGAGGGAGACGGGAGGAAAAGTGAGACTTTTTTTCCGACTGTGAGGGAGATAAAGGGTTTATATACCCTATATATCTTAGGGTTATTCAATTTAACCCCAGATTTCTGAATACTCCAATCTAGCCTCAGCCCCTTTATTTCTAGTCCTTCAGTTTTAGCCCCTAAATTCTTAATTTTCTGTGATTTTTACCCCAGTCATCTTTCAACATGTAAAATCAGACTCTTTATTACTTTGACTTTTCAATTAGTTATGTTTCAATAGTATACTTAATTATTTACTTTACTTTAGTATTGAATCATTATTATTTATTCTTGTAGATAATAACGAGGATTTTCGGGCATAGAAATTTGTGAGTCGATCTTTCTGCATTTCATCTCGTTCAAGATAAATATATCAGGTGGGAATTTTACGCTATCACTTTAATTGCTTTTATTGGACTGTGTAGGTAATAACTGTAATATCAGTTCATGTTATGCATGCTAGATTCATGTTATACGTGACAAGCAGTTGATCACAAAATATATATTACGTTATGCATGCTCGATTCATGTTATACGTGTCAGACTCAGATTCTATTTTTACAGCATTTTTATTATTCTATGCCTACATGATATTGCATATTACTATGATATTGTGTAAATTCCTACGAGCTAAAGGAAACTCACCTCCACATTATTTTGTTAAACCTCAGGTTAATTGGAATGGCGGTGGATGAATTTTCGAGGCTACGAGGCATATGATGAAGATTTGTTTTATTGTTTCAAATTTTAAATTCAAGTATTGGGGAAACAATTTTGTTGCTATATAGTATTTGTTTAAATATTCCGCTGGAAATAGTATCCGATCATGTTTTGATATTATGATATTTTGAATTCATAGACATAAATTGCTTGTTTAAGTTCAGTGCCACTTGTGTGACGATTCGATTTTCTAGGGGAGTATAATTATTTTCAGAAATATATAAATATACACTTTGAGTATTCTTTTAATGCCCATTGGTAAATCGGGGCATTACATTGTGGTATCGAAGTGAAGGTTTGGTTTTTGCCTTCCTATAGATCCATTATTTATCATATGCCCTGAGTTGTCGCTACTTCGTCACTCCACTCCAAGGTACTAAATTTAATTTTAAGTTTATACTGCTCATTCATCATGATATATGAATATTCACATGCATATTCGATTTTAAATTCATAATGGCCAAACCAGGAATGACCCCATGCAATAGGACGCAAAGTATTGCCACTCAGCACCCTTAGCACGTAAGGACTCTTGGGACGACCCTAGGTTTCCATATAATGCTCCACACTATATTATCAATCGGATGACCAAATAGCAAGAATCATGGAAGCAGGGTTCCCCATAAGAACAAGTCAAAGATTTGATTAAAAAGTTGCCTGGTAACTAGAGTCGTTGTACTGTCGTTTTGTGGTTTGAGTCCCTAGGGAGGATCCTAGAAGCGAGACAGCATGTGGACTATTTTTAGTATGTATAGAGTAAGTTGCTAGACCTGTTCGTGAAAGGCGGAATTCCCGAGGACGGCATACTCGAGCTCAGAGAACGAAATTGAAGAGGATCCCGAGGAAGACCCAGAAGAAGATCCTGAGGAGAGCTCAAAGGAAGACCTCGTGGAGAACATGAAGAATGTTATCATGGCAGACGTTGAGTCCGATGATGATATTATTTCGTGGATTGAGCCGCGACTCCATGTTCCTGTTATATAAATTATTAGCAGTGATGATGAGGAGTAGCCGTAGGCTTGGTTCATTTTATTATATAGTTATTATGTTCAGAATTTTGGTTGATGTTTCCAATATTATTTTTTCTAAAAACATGTTATACATATAATCAATATCAGTTTTTTTCTATCGCCTTCTATCATTTTTTGTGTATTGCGACTATTATATGCATATTATTGGTATCTTCCTATTCTTTACTTCTCGCACTGCATCGACTGATGGATTTTTATTATTCGTTGGCAGACTCGTGGCTAATCGTTGTAACCGCAATGCTCAACCTACTCAAGATCAACTTTTGACTGGAGTAGCCACGTTGCTTCAAGGCGCGACCATCTTGCCGCCTAACACTCCCGAGCAAGTTCAAGCTCAAGTCATCAAGCGATTCAAGCAGTTCAAGCCTCCCATTTTTCTTGGTCGTGAGGGACCAGCAGCTATAGAAGAATGGTTGTTGAACCTAGATAGCATCTTCGATTACATGGCATGCACCAATACTCAGAAGGTGTCATGTGCCGGGTTTCATCTCAAAGAGGATACTATAACATGGTGGATAAGATTATGGATACTGAAAACCCAAGATAAGAAGGATGCATTTACTTGGGTCGTGTTCAAGGAAACGGTTATGGACAAGTACTACCCAAGGGTATACAAAACCAAAATGCATAAAGAGTTCATTGACATGACTCAAGGAGGAATGTCGGTCACTGACTAAGAGGGCAAGTTCAATCATATGTGCCATTTTGCTCCTCATATGGTCGAGATGGACTACATGAAGTCTTAGAAGTTCCAAGACGGACTGCATGACCAGATTCGCCATGATTTGGCTGGTCATGGGCGTTTGTCTTACAAGGAAGCGGTTGCCAGGGCTGAGGACATCTCTCCCAGTTTGGATGTGGAGAAAGCTAGGTCACCGCCAATAGAGGCCAATACCAATACGAAATGGCAAGATCAGTCATCCAATGGCAACAAGAAGAGAGCATCAGCGGGACCGGCAGGATCTAAGCCCCAATATGATATTCCTGCATGTACCAGTTGTGGCAAGAGGAATAAGGGTGTTTTCATGGTGGGATAGAACTGCTGTTATTTCTGCCATGAAGAAGGCCATAGAGTACCCGAGTGCCCGAAGAAGAAGATCAACTAGACTAAAGCGGTACAAGATCCGAGTCCCGGAGGCAAAGCTCGCATCTTCAGTATGACAGAGGCTGAATAGGAGACAGAGCCCCAAACCATGTAAGGTATGTTGTCAGTTTCTAACATGCCTGCTACGGTCTTATTTTATACAGGTGCGTCTCACTCATTTATCTCTAGAAAATTGCTTTCGATGATTGGTTGTAAAAGTAGTAATGCACCAAAATCCCTCATTGTTAGCATACCTGCTGCTGATGTAGTACATGTTGACACTATGGCTAAGAACGTAAGGATATAGATAAATGAACATAGCCTTTTATCTGATTTGTATATAGTATAGTTGAATGACTTTGACGTCATCTTGGGAATGGACTGGTTGAGTAAGCACAAGGCTGTAGCGGACTGCGCAGCAAGAAGAGTAACCTTATGTCCTTCATATGGTATCAAGATTATATTTGAAGGAGTGAGGTACAATAGGACACCCAATATGATTTCAGCCATGAAAGCTGTGAAGTTGTTGAGGAAGCAGGTATGCCAAGGATTTTTGGTAAATATGATGGGAAAAACGAGTTCTAATGTGACGGTAGCTGATGTTCCTATTGCGAAGGAGTTTCTGGACATTTTACCCGAGGATTCACCAGGAGTTCTGTGAAATCGACAAGTGGAATTCATGACCGACCTAGTGTCTGGTGCAGTGCCGGTATCAAAGGCTCCCTATGGAATGGCACCCAAGGAATTGCAAGAACTCAAGATGCAAATTCAAGAGTTGCTTGAGTCGGGTTTTATCCGGCCGAGTATGTCACCATGGGGTGCACCGGTGCTCCTTGTGAAGAAAAGGGATGGAAGTTTAAGGATGTGTATATACTATCGTGAACTCAGTCGTCTCACGGTAAAGAACAAGTATCCACTTCCTAGGATTGAGGATTTGTTTGATCAACTTAGAGGAGATAGTGTGTTCTTGGAGAGAGACTTGCGTTTAGGGTATCATCAATTGAAGATCAAGGATGATGACATCTCAAAGACTGCATTTCGAATGTGATATCGATGCCATTCGGTTTTACTAATGCGCCAGCAGTATTCATGGACCTCATGAACCGAATCTTTCAACCTTACTTGGATCAGTTTGCCATTGTCTTTATTGATGACATACTTGTGTATTCAAAAAATAATAAAGAGCATGAGCGGCATTTGAGAATGGTTTTGAGTGTACTTCGCAAGGAGAAGTTGTATGAAAAGTTTAGCAAGTGTGACTTTTGGCTTGATAGAATTTCATTCCTTTGACACATTGTCACTGCTCGACGAATCAAAGTTGATCCTGACAAAGGTTGAGGTTGTAAATGATTGGAAAGTGCCAAGGAACATGAATGAATTTTGTAGTTTCTTGGGGTTAGTTGGTTAGTATAAAAGATTCATAGAAGGATTCTCCAAGATAGCTGCACTAATGACACGTTTGACGAAAAAAGGAGAAGCATTCTTGTGGAGCGAGAAATGCGAGAGGAGTTTCCAAGAACTCAAACACAAATTAACTGCAGTCCTAGTTTTAACTATACACGAACTAATGAAGGAGTTCATCATTTACAATGACAAATCTAAGCAAGGCTTAGGGTGTGTTTTGATGCAGTAAGGCACGGTAGTAGCTTATGCTTTAAGGCAACTGAAGCCACATGAGTTAAATTATCCCACTCATGATTTGGAATTGGCAGCAGTAGTCCATGCCTTGAAAATTTCGAGACATTACATGTATGGAGGTAAGTGTGAAATATATTCAGACCATAAAAGTTTGAAATATATTTTCACATAGAAGGAATTGAACATGAGGCATAGGATATGGTTGGAATTGGTTACGGACTACGATTGTAAGATTCTTGTCCATTTGGGTAAAGCAAATGTAGTCACAGATGCTTTGAGTCGTAAGGCCAGAGGAGAGCTAAGTTGTGTGTTTACCAAAAATCCATGTTTGATGAAGGAACTGGAAAGGCTGAACATAGAGATGGCCACGCCATCCAAATCAGTAGAGTTCGTATTGATTGTATTAGTAGTACAATCGACTTTGAAAGAGAGAATCAAGGAAGGTCAAGGCCGACATGAGTTTTTGGTCAAGATGAAGGAGCATACACTAGCTGGAGAAGATAAAGGTTTCGATGTGTCTGATGATGGCATAATATATTATGGAGCGAGAATATGTGTGCCTAATGTGGACAAGATTAGAGAAGAAATCTGAAGAGAAACATACAACACTCCTTATACAGCCCACCCCAGTGGTACAAAGATGTGACAGGACCCGAAAATGACGTTTTGGTGGGAAGGTTTGAAGAGAGATGTGGTAGATTATATCAGGAAATGTAGAGTTTGGATTACTGAAATTGCTTCATATCCCATAATGAAAATGGGAACACATCACTATGGACTTCGTGGTGGGTTCACCCCGAACGGAAAGGGGCAATCATGCGATTTGGGTCGTAGTGAATCGACTCACTAAGTCAGCTCACTTCATTCCCGTCAAAATAAATTTTTGGATGAATCAGTATGATGAACTGTACGTCAAGGATATTATCAGACTACATGGAGTGCCAATCTCTATAGTCTCAGATAGAGATACTCGTTTCACATCGCGTTTTTGGGAAAGTTTGCAAGAATCTTTGGGAACGCAGTTGAATTTTAGTAATATTACCTGCTAATGTGTTGGATATGGGTAATGATTGGGAACGACTCCTGCCATTGGTGGAACAATTGATTTCAAGCGATTATTGGTATGGCGTCGTACGAAGCCTTGTATGGTAGAAAGTTTCGATCGCCTCTGTATTAGGACGAAGTAGGTGAAAGAAAAATTATAGGCCCCGAGATGATCGAGCAGACAGTTGGTGTTGTCGATAAAATTCTTGAGCGAATCAAGATAGCGCAAGATCATTAGAATTCTTACGCTGACAAGCGTCGAAAGGATCTCGTATTCTTTGTGGGAGATAAAGTGTTTTTGAAGGTATGTCGTACCAAGAAAATTGTTCGTTTTGGTCCAAGGAACAAGTTGAGACTGATATATGTGGGACCATTTGAAATTCTCGATCATATTGGAGATTTGGCTTATCGATTGTCTTTACCTCCCGACTTCTCAGCAGTGCACAAAGTTTTTCACGTGTCAATGTTGAGGAACTATGTGCACGATCCGAGCCATGTCATCAATCATTCTGCTATCGATGTGAATAAAGATCTTACTTATGTCGAGCAACCATAAGCGATTCTCAAACGATCAATTCGCCATACTGCAACCCACGAGGTTCGACCCGGCATCAACCTCAAAACCAAACCCATCTCAGAAACCCCAAATCCGAGCCCCAAATCATCAACTCAACCTCGTCTGAACCTGCAGAAAAACGCCCAATCAGATCCCAAATACCAGAGACTGACCTTTTAAGAAGTTTCTCAAACCCCTTTCAGCCCGAATCGGACTGACCATATGAACCCTAATTAGAAAATCGAGAGCAAAATCGGAGCCCTACCATTAATTCGCCAGAACCCGATTCCATCGTCGGACCGCATCTGGGCCGTAAGATGCCCTAGAGCCATCGCCGTCGCCTATAGTCACGGCTGGTTAATTCAAGCTCGAGCGAGACGGAGTGTGAGGGATTTTTTAGCTAGTCGACTCTAGTGTGTGCGTATTTCCATTTTTTTAGTGCCATGAAGGACTTTTTCGAAATCGGAGCTGTAGAGGGTGAGGGTGAGGGTGAGGAGAGAGAGAGAGAGAGAGAGAGAGAGAGAGAGAGAGAGAGAGAGAGAGAGAGAGAGAGAGAGAGAGAGAGAGAGAGAGAGAGAGGGAGAGGGAGAGGGAGAGGGAGAGGGAGAGGGAGAGGGAGAGGGAGAGGGAGAGGGAGAGGGAGAGGGAGAGAGTGAGAGAGAGAGAGAGAGAGAGAGAAGAAGTGAGACTTTTCTGCCGATCATAAGGGAGATAAAGGGTTTATATACCCTATATTTCTTAGGGCTATTCAATTTAACCCCAAATTTCTGAATACTCCAATCTAGCCCGAGACCCTTTTTTGCTAGTCCTCCAATTTCAGAACCTAAATTCTTAATTTCCTGCGATTTTTATCCCAATCATCTTTCAACATATAAAATCAGACCCTTTGTTACTTTGATTTTTCAATTAGTTATGTTTCAGATATGTACTTAATTTATTTATTTACTTTAGTATTGAGTCATTATTATTTATTCATGTAGATAATAACGAGGATTTTCGGGCATTGAAATTTGTGAGTCGATCTTTCTGCCTTTCATCCAGTTCAAGATAAATATATCAGGTGGGAATTTTATGCTATCACTTTAATTGCTTTTACTGGACTGTGTAGGTAATAACTGTAATATCAGTTCATGTTATGCATGCTAGATTCATGTTATATGTGACAAGCAGTTGATCATAAAATATATATATTACGTTATGCATGCTCGATTCATGTTATACGTGTCACTTAGATTCTATTATTAGAGTTTTTTTATTTTTTTATGCCTCGATGAGATTATATATTACTGTGATATTGTGTAAATTCCTATGAGCTAAAGGAAGCTCACCTCCACCTTGTTAAACATCAGGTTAATTAGAATGACGGTGGGCGAATTTGTGAGGCTACGAGGCATATAATGAAGATTTATTTTATTATTACAAATTTTAAATTCAAGTATTGGGGAAATAATTTTGTTGCTATATTAGTTTAAATATTCCGCCGCTGCAAATTTTATCCGATCATGTTTTGACACTTTTGTGTTTTGAATTTATCGACATAAATTGCTTGTTTAAGTTCAGTACCACTTTTGTGATGATTCGATTTTCTAGGGGAGTATAATTATTTTCAAAAATATATAAATGTACACTTTTTGTATTCTTTTAATCCCCAAATAAATGCATGGTAAATTGGGGTGTTACTTTTAGTCAAATAGTTCGACTAGATTCGCAAAAGTTCGGTTCAGTTCAAGGTGTTCAAACATATACTCAAACGTTAAATTCTAAGATTCGAGACTTTAAAATGTGTTCGAACCTAAGGTTTGATATTTTCAAATGTATACTCAAATGTACCATAGTTCGGTATAGTTCATTCCGTTTACAACCTTAATCACAAGTCCATTTTCGTCCTTTTTATTTCTGAATACCCATTTGGTTCCTATGAATGACTGATGTGTTGGTCTAGGAACTAGGTGCCAAACATTATTCCGTTCGAAACCATTGAGCTCTTCTTCCATCGAAATGATCCAGTGAGAATGATTGAGAGCCTCATTGGTCGAAACAAGTTCGGACTGGGCTAAGAATACAGCTAGGTTGCAATTAGTGTTGGAAGTAAAACCCAGCGGAAGCGAAGTTTGGGAAAGTTTGATAATCGCATTTTGCGCACCCACGAGTATAAGATCTATTTAGGCATGCTAATTAATTTATTAATTACTAACAATAATAAGCAATTTAAATATTATTTATTGGTAATTCAAGTATCCTAATCTAGATCTACAAGATCATAGGACATTACCTTTGAAGCGAAGTGGTTGCTTTCGTCTTGATCACATTGTATTTCTACCTTTAGACCTTCTAGAGTATGATCCGTCTTAACCCGGACGTTGTGTGGGCAACGAGCTACCGAATATTGCTTGGACAACAATGGGATCGGCCAAACCTCCTTTTGTATGTGGTCACTCAATTTTTCTTTGCTTTCTAGTATTTTATGAACACTCTTAGCAAATTAATGTGTTATCTAGATTGTAGAATCAAATACACGAGCCTAGATCTACAATTAAACACAAAAGGAAATATTTGATCTCACAACCTTGCAAAAGACATATCAAATCGGCATACCCCTATAGATGTCCTATTTATAGGTTCTTGGACTACTACTAGGGATCTTAAGGAGGATTATTGGAGGACTCCCAATAGATTTCATCTTACCATATTAGGACTGTTCCTAATATAATGAATCTATTAATTGTAACACCCCCAAATCCTATCAAGTTATTACAAAGGTCAGGACCCCACGCCAGAGATCCACCAAAGTAACATGACTAAAATACATTAAATTAAACAACAAGGGGAAAATCATAGTCCCTACCATGATATCCGACACAATATTCCGATAAGGAATTTCAACGACAACGATGGGCCTACATGGCCAAAAATAAAATGCAACAACATCCACGAGCATCTGCTCGGGTAATACATAATGACAATGACTGATAGACTGAAGAACACTCCAACTGACTGACCAACATGAACAACTCGGACTAGTATCACTCGAATGCCTCGTCGCCATCATCATGCCCCTGTGTCTCAACTCTCTCCTCGCAAGCACCTAAAACATGAAAACATGTTCCGCCCCCACGGGGTCAGTCATCCAGATAATGAATATCAAATACATGTATAACATGATATGCATCCAAATGCAGAATGAAATGGTACAATGATAATAATAATAATACGAGATGCTCACAAACCAATGTAAGAATCGAGCATTCGTGAAATACTATGCCCACGGCATACTATTAATACCTGTTCGACAGGTTAGAACGTAAATGCCCAACGGCGAATCATAATTATAGAGTACCACAATGAATTACACGACATGAAACAAACCAGAACTGAATTAATTATGAATCACAATGCCCGAAGGCTCCAATGAAATTACCAAGACAATCACAAAGGCCTGAAAGACACTCAGCCGAAGCGGTCAAATATCACAATCACATGAAGCCAAAACAGCCTGAAGCTGTATCGATTAGGGCCGAAGCCACGGCACGAAGCCGTATCACAATTAGGGCTGAAGCCACGGCACGAAGCCGTATCAAAATTAGGGCCGAAGCCACGGCACGAAGCCGTATCACCATTAGGGCCGAAGCCACGGCATGAAGCCGTATCACAATTAGGGCCGAAGCCACGGCACGAAGCCGTATCACAATTAGGGCCGAAGCCACGGCACAAAGCCGTATCACCATTACGGCCGAAGCCACGGCATGAAGCCGTATCACAATTAGGGCCGAAGCCACGGCACGAAGCCGTATCATAAATTTGATAGTGTGCTACCTTGAGTCGGCCAACATGATAATGATGACTCACGGATGGGCATTGTACTTGACAGTCCCAATTCAATACCTCGATTACCTTAGAGTGGTCAATCGATAACAACGACACAACGGATGGGAACTATCATCGACAGCCCCAATTCAATATCTCGATTGCCTTAGAATGGCCAACCGATAACAATGATGCAGCGGATGATTCAATACCTCGATTGCCTTAAAACGGTCAATCGATAACAATGATACAATGAATGATTGAACACTTCGATTTGCCTGAGAACGGCCAATCGATAACAATGACACGATGAATGAGTGAATACCTCGATTGCCTTAGAACGGCCAACCGATAACAATGATATGATGAATGATTGAACACCTCGATTTTCTTAGAACGGCCAATCGATAACAATGATACGAAGGATGTCTCGGCACCTTTAATCGGTTACCGACAACGAAGAAGAGAAATGAATACGTCAACGCCTTTAATTGGCCAAAATAACATCAAGGACAAAACTCCAACATTAATAGCAATGATTACAACAACCTCTTAAATCGACATTAATATCAACAACAACGATCGATACATCGATACCGTGAATCGGTGATCGATAATAACATTAACAACGAGTATCACAATGCCTTGAACCGGCCATTAATGAACAATAAAAACATTTGGCATAATTGCCGAAAGGTATCGTATCGAACGATCTCTTAATATCAATGAATTCATGAAGAGACTAAGTCTCGGAATGATACAACACATTTATACACATATATGATAACATTAATCTCATTGACTAGTACAAGTATAAAACTTGCCTCAACCGAAGGCGATGAAATCCTTCCACGAACAACGAACGGCGTCCTCTGATAAATATAAGCGCTCGAACAACCTTGAAGGAAATACAATTCATTCAATTTATTGGTGTTATGGCGAGATTTAGAAATCTCATAAATCAAAATACTATAAATATATACATATATAAAAAAATTAAGGCAAATAACTAAATCAATCAAAACACACCAAAATAATTAAACAAACCACCCCCAAACTTGAAAATAAAATTGTCCTCAGTTTAAAAATAAAAAAATAAAATAAAATAAAATGCAATGCAGAAAAGCAGAATACTCCCTGTTAAGAAAGTTGATGTTTGAGCTAACACCTTTTAGAATCTGCAAGAGAATAAATATACGAGGCACACAGCAAAAGAAAATAAAATATACTCGTAAGTATAACACAATTTTTAAGATGCGCATCAAGAAAGTCCGAAGAGTCGCCTTACGCTGCCATCAAAGCTTTTATAAAAAAGAAAAAAACACAATAAAAATTACAGCAATAAAATAACAATACATAAATCACGAATAGATGCGCGTCAAGAGATCAAGAAGAAACTCCTTAAGCTGCCACCATTTAGCACGATTATTACACACGACAGAAAGTAAAAATACAAGAGGTCCGATATGGGTTATCAAAGGGAGAGGAATGAATCCACTTTTTGTTTTCTCACGGTAAAATCTTCCATCGAGACAATTTTAGCTAGAGCTGGATCTAGTTGAGGAACAAATTCATTGAGTTTTTTGATTAGTTCTTCTGGTGTTGTTGCAACGACTATAATTCATTTAGCACGCTCTGAAATAAAACCCTTTTCAGCAGAGTAGTCGATGAAAGACAGTAAACCATCAAAGAAACTATTGACATTAAGCAGACCTATTGGTTTTTGATGAACATTTAGCTGGGCTCTGGTAACTACATGAAAATGTTCCTCTAGGGTTCCAAAACCACCGGGAAGGGTGATAAAGGCGCCAGAATTATTTATCATGTGAGTTATGCGATCTTGCATATTTACAGATCTAAACTCATCTCCAATAGTTGACCCGGTGATTTTACTTTCAGCCAGAGGTTTTGGAATTATTCCCAACACTCTTACTCCTTCCATATAGGCAGAAGCAGCAGCTCGTCCCATTAATCCTAGACTTCCTCCTCCGTAAACTACATGAATGCATTTTTCTCCTAAGGTACGACCCAAGTTGTGGGCTGCTTCAGTAAAGCATGCCTCTTTTCCATAACTAGCTCCACCAAAAATGCAGACTGTACTAAATTTTTTTGATGAAGTTGATGACTCCATTTTTGAAAAGAAATTATTTAGAGAGAAACAGAGAAAAGTGCAAGTTTGAGGGATGAATAAAAAACAAGCACAATGTTTATTTATAGAAGAAAAAGAAGGTAAAAATTGTTTAATAAGTTTGTGATTGCGTTGATTGCGCTTCAACTACTCAATAGAATAATGAAAGTATTTAGCGCGTATCACATTTTTTTATTCAGAAAATCTCACCACACGACAAAAATAAAAGATACTTATGCGTATGTACAGTAGTTGTGATTGTGGCTCACATCTTCCTCTGATTTTACGTTCAGAAACGGCCTAAACGCCTTCTATGAGTCGGGAAGAAGCTTCCCATCCAATTTTCTTACAAATTGGCTAACAGTGTCTTTTAACGTCAGATTCCCAAGACGTTGTTCATATTCTGGTTTGAATTTATTCCACAAACATCGAATTCCATAATGTACGAGTCCACTAGGATGCGTGTCAAGAGAAATTTCGATATCATCTAAATTCTCTCTATTCAGACCATCCTTAATGAACTGAATTTTATCTTCTCTATTTGTAGATGGAATTCCTAAAGATCGACATTTTAAATTACAGTTCCATCTAGCACATTTATAACAAACGGATATCATGTTTGCTCGTCGTTTCTTCGCATATGAACTTTTTCCAAGCCCTGGTAAAAATCTAGTCGATGTTTCTGTGAATTCACCTTCTATTCTTACTTTGGCTTCAATTATGAATCTTATGTCAAAAGGTATGCTTTTAGTCATAAGCAACCTCATCCTTTCAAGCCTTGCCTTGTAAATTTTTAAAATTGCATTTTTGCTTAGAAAGGGAAATCTTTTTTCAATTTTATACATTGTTTCATCCATTATAAAAAAAATGAAAATAAATGGAGGAAATATTTACAAATATCAGTTGTTGTGGGAAAGTGAAAAATCCGACTTTAATAGTCACGGAGTACCGTTATCCGCCACTTGACCAGACAAACACAATTGAGTACTAAGTTACAATATCGAGAAAGTTGTACCTATAAAAATAGTTTATAATGTAAGATTTCAAATATAACTTATACTTCCCCGGCAACGGCGCCAAAAACTTGACACGTTCTTAGTGTAACTATCGCAAGTGCACGATATCGTATCAAGTAGTAAAGTGGACTTTTTGAGTCCGGTTTATCGATCCCACGAGGAAGATTGGTTATAATTTGAATTATACACTATTCGCCTATTTTTATAGATACTCGGATAAGTAAAACACACAATTAAAGAGTTTGGTTTAATAATTGCAAAGATAATGCAATAATAGTTCTAATATTATAAGGAAATAAAAAGATAGCAATAATAATAGATTGATTAACGATGAAATGAAATAGTTGGGATTACAAACTTAGTTCGTCATTAGTTATAGAAGATGTATAGGAGATCATAAGATGAATTTACTTATTATGTTGTGCATATTCAATTTTTCTTAAAAAGACGGTTTCTCTTTTGAGCTATAAAACGACCCTTACATATTGAATCAATCCACTATATTTCTATGTTGATTGGCTTCAATACATAGCATTAGGATTTATGAAAATAACTCAAAGAATCATCTAAGGTCTAGAGGTATATTTCTATCCCCTAGAACAACTTAGAGTGAATATCATTTGATCTAATCAAAAATATTTTCTTTCGAAACATATGAAGACCATAAATATCGTCATTTATTGGCCAAATAAATAAAGATTGTTAATACAATGAAAATCACACACAATAATAAGTAATTCACAATAGATCTTTATACAAACTTAAATAACATGACTAACCTTGTTTATAATCTCAACTAAAGGTAACTTAGCCAATGAAGGGTTTATTATACATAATACAAGTATTGGTGGTCATTATTAGTTGAATCGAGAGAAAGAATTGATCCTCACTCCCTTAGTAGATAAAGGAAAAAGAAGCAATAAACTCTATGAACAACATATGCTATACCACACTTACACTAATCACTCAAGAACACAAATGTGTTCTTCACACAAAAAGAAAAGTTTACAAAAAGTGAAAAATTATATGATGAATGATGAAGGATCTAAGGGGTCTATTTATACACCTAAAGTCATCTAATAGCTCTAAAACTCCAGCATTATTACAATAGATCGGATCAATGCCAGCCATCCCCTCAATAATACACAAAAGTATAAAAAATTAGACAAATCATAACAATCTGTCAAGAGTTACGGCCGTAACATTAAGGAGTTACGGCCGTAACTTGGATGACTTATGGCCGTAACATTCTGTAGTTACGGCCGTAACTTGGCTTTGTCAATTTGTTTACTGGTTGCTTTGAGAGTTACGTTTTCAGCCCAGAATTTCCCAGACTTTGCGTTTTTGCCCCAAATCTTCTTCGGATGATAACTTTTGATATATAACTCTGATCTTGAATCCGGAAATACTGCCGAATTCGTCTCGGAAAGCCCTACAACATGAATATATCAAAATTCAACAAAGAAAATATTTAATAAACATGTTATTTCTTGAGTAAATTATAATACCCGGTTATCATTCAGTAATTATCATTCAGTAATTATCATTCAGTAATTGATACTCAGTAATTTCACTCATTATTGATCATTTGTCACTCATATTCAATCATGGTATTCATCATTCAGAGTAATTGTATCGTGTATCAATCGTCATTCGTCACTAATCTAATTGGAGTTTCGTGCCGTGTTTATCATCGTTGTCATTTTCGTTGTGGGCTGTGCGTGAGGAGTAGCGCACGCTACGTACTCTTTTTAGCGTACGCTAATTGAGCATGTGTAGCGCACGCTACCACTCGGCATTAGCGCACGCTAATGTTACTGCTGCGCCCGTAAGGTACCGGATCGCAGTGAGTTATATGTAGCGCACGCTACGAGTGGTAAGTAGCGCGCGCTAGTGGGTGGTAGTAGCGCACGCTAAATATGTGGAGTAGCGCGCGCTAAGGACGGATCAGGTTGAGTCCAGTGGCTACTGGACTGCACTGGATTAATTCATAGCGCACGCTATGAGTGATATTTAACGTACGCAATCGATATTATAGCGCACGCTAAATTTTGGGTGTAGCGCACGCTACCGAGGTCAGATCAGAGGACAGACGGTTTCTGGATTCCGATCGGGCATCACATAATTCGTTAGCGCACGCTAACAATGGGTATTAGCGCACGCTAATGGCATGGTCGTAGCGCACGCTACAAAAAGGTACGTAGCGCGCGCTACCGTGTTCGGACAGTGGGTACTGGACTACCCAAATTACCCGTTAGCGCACGCTACGCACAAGGGCTAGCGCACGCTAACCTGGAGTGGCTATATATTGGACAGTTAGCCTGAGTTCGTCATTTTATCATCCTTTCTCATTCCCTCATCGGTTTCGGGCGATTTCGGGTATTTTGGAGAGTTCTCTTCGAGCTTCTATCATCCATCATCATCTTCAAGTCTTTGAGTTGGATTATCATCACTTCATCATCTCCTTAACATCGAATCAAAGGTATTAATCTCTTGGATCTAGAATTTCGGATTTTTGGGTTTTTCCTTCCGATTTCTTCGTGTAAGCTTGGATTATTGTTGGAATACATTAGATATGGATTATCTACCTTGGATAAATGTATTCCTACGGATTTAATGGCTATTTTCGGAATTATTTCAAGAACCCTTAGGGTTGACTTCAGTTAATTTGGGGATTTTCCGATTGTTGTTGTCGTAAACCTGAATTTGTGGATTTCTACGAGATTATTGATGTCATTAATAACATTTTGCTGGTTTGAATCAATCATTTGGAGTAGTTCGATATTTTGGGTTTGGTTGTAACCTACGGGAAGGATATTCTCAACGTTTTCGTTAGAGTACATCTACGAGTTCGGATATTGTTGTATCGACGTTTGAATCGGTTATGATCGTATTTGATTCGTGTAATGATCGAATGTTTGGTATATTGTGTTATTCAAGGTTGTTCGAGCGACCGGTATTTCACTTAGGACGTTGTTCGTGGACGGACATTCTTCATCGGTATTGTGTAAGTTAATTCTTACTCGGTTAAAAGGATACTCATTCCTTTTGTTGTTGATTGCTCATAATCATAACTCATTCATCATGGTATTAATCATATTGAGACTTGTAATTGTCGAATAATCATTTCATTCACGAGGAACGACGGTTCCAAATCATTTCATTGGGTTATCAATCACGTCACTATTATTTTCATATCGGTGAGTCATCTTGGCCTTGTCGAATTATTATTCATTGATATTCATTGTGGTCATTCTCGTTCATATGACCTTCTGGGTTCATATTGCGTGGCCGGGTGTGGCTGTGTGGAATTTTTAGTCGGGCACACGATGGTCATGTATTGGGTTCACCGATACATTGGACCGTGCACACGGTAATGCTTACCTCCGTGAGACTAATTAGGTACAAGGACGGGTGTGTCCGGTCATTCGTCTTGTACACTTGCACGGAACATTACGGGCGTACTATGATACTCCTCTTCAGCGTAATTCATAATTAAGGATATTTCATAACTTCAGTAATTCATGATTGTGTAATTTCAACCCTTGAGGATTGTTGTTCAGAATCGGCCCGTTGGGGGATTTTGTTTTCAGGTCACGGCAAGGCAAAGGCACGGGAAGAGCATGTTGACGGCGACGAGTCCCAGTGATACTAGTAGGGGGCCCCAGTCATTCCGTTTGTTTCAGTCATTTCAGTCAATTCAGTTATTCTGTCATTTGTATTTTCCGCTGCAAATTCCGTTTGAGATGATTATTTATTCAGGGTGGTGTATTTTATCTCCATATAAAATATACTAGTATTCCGTTTTGTCCTGGTGTAATGTACTTAAACTCCTCATCGGAGTATTTGGTAATATAATGTGGTTCGGTACTACAATTATATTATTTAATTCATCATTTTCATTGCCTGGTGGGTCCCAGTCGGGGATTCACGGCACTGTAATATTCGCCTAGATTGGGGTGTTACATAAATCAGTTATTTAATCCGATTAAGACTAGATTTACATCATCATCCGATAAAAATAAAATTATTAAAAACTAATTAATTAAAAGCAAAAAACGAGTAGACTAGCTCAATTATGGGTGAATTTTATCGATACAAACCATGGATAAGTGTATAAAACTGACACTTATCAATGGTCTTGAAATTTATGTGCGACATCCTTTTGTTTCATACCCAGCTTTGATCTGCAGTGCCTTTGGCAACAAAACACGGAATAATGGAGCTTGTGGGCTTCCAGTCAGCAATATATATGTTACCTGACTGGCTCTCTGTGAGGACGATTTCCTTGGTTTTTGATGTCCTTCGCCCTACAGTAATCTATATAGAATTTGACCGTGAACTGTTTGTCACAGAACTGTCTAATACTGAATAAATTATATTGTAGTCCTTCAACATAGGCTATGTCGGTGACTTTGAACTTTCCTACCATCAGGGTTCCTTTGCCTCTTGTTCTTCCGTTGGAATTGTCACCGAATCGCACCTTTAGACCGCGACCTTCTACATAGTATCACAGCCTGCTGATATCTCCTGTCATGTGGCGAGAACATCTGTTATCAAAGTATCAAATGTCCTTCTCCTTGATGTCCTCATCATTGCTGTCTTCATCATCCTCTTCTTCTTTGGCCATAAAGCACATATATGCTTTATCTTCAATTTCATGAAACTGTCAGTGATTGCCTGAAGGCACTCCTCAGTCTTGGTTGATGTGGGTGAGGCTTCTAATTCTCCGATCAGGTCCTTGCGCCTGTTTCACCAAATGCACCTTTTACCATTCCACTCTTGTTGCTCGGCTTCGGGCAACTTCTGTACTTTGGGATGAGGACACTTACTAACATAATGTCCAGGTTTCCTACAGTTTTAACTGGTTAAAATATGCAGATGAAGGTGATTTGGAACTTACCCTATTAGATGGCTTGGGCCTATATGGGGCCTTTACAGATTTCTTGATGAACTTCCAGAATTTATGCATGAGCAGGGCCATCTCGTCTTGTGACAAGATGTGATCGTCGCTGTCTGCTGCCTTGCATGCCGATTTGGATGTGATGGGTGCGGAACTGTGTCTCCTGTCAGATACAGCAGTCAATGTTGTAGTCTTGGAAGGTGACTCTCCTGCCTTCTCTCTCCTAACAATGTCATACTCAAAAGCTTTGAGGTCAAATAAGAGATCAAAAGTAGATATGTCATTAATATTACAAGACATATACATAGTTTTGGTCTTAATGTCCCATTGGGCAGGTAGTGATCAAAATATTTTCAAATTCTTCTCCTTTGGGGTATACACTTTACCAAATGCTTCAAATTCACCGACATTGTTGAAAAATCTGAAGTCAAGCTCCTCAAGTGTCTCAGAAGATTTCATTTCAAAATATTCGAAAAAGTCGTCGATAAAGACTACCACACAATTGTCGAGAAATTCTATCAGAACCTTGTTCATCAATTCCATAAAAATGGATGGGGCATTAGTCAATCCAAACAACACCACCATGTTCTCAATTGGTGATATCCAGAACGTAAATCGATCTTTGAAAACACATTCGCTCCCTATAGTGGGTAACAGTTCTTAATAGTGACTTTATTTAGTTCCCTGCAATCGATACACAAGCGTAGGAAGTTGTCCTTCTTCTTTACAAAAAGGACCGGCGCACCCCATGGCGAAGTGCTCAGACGAACGAGCCCCTTCCTTAGCAATTCCTCGAGTTGTTACTTTAATTCCTTCATCTCAACTGGTGCCATCCTGTATGGTACCTTAGAGATAGGTGTCGTCCCTGGCTCAAGTTCAATACAAAGATCGACCTCCCATCGTGGCGGCAATCCTAGTAATTCATCGGGAAAAACGTCCGGAAATTTGCTTACCATGGGAATATTAGCAACTGACAAGCATGATGTGCCCTCTTGAAGAATATAACACAAATAATATGTTTTCCGTTCGTCACAAGATACTCCCGCCGCAAGGAGACTGAGGGACCCCTTAGTACTAAAGTGTTCCCGGCCTCTGATTATGTGAGTAACACCGTCAGGAATTGTAATGGAAACTGTCAGGTGATAGGTGTCTAGTACCGTCCTGTGCATTGTCATCCAGTCCATACCCAAGATAACGTCTTCGTTCTAAAGTGGAAAAAACATGAGATTCGCTGTCCACCCCTAACTATCGACGCGGATCGGGCAGTTTCGAACTACCAAATTACCCCCCACCCTGCTACCCTCAGGTAGCTTAACAGTAAAATATTCACAAGGTACACAAGGAAGATTTAAACGGTTAACACATACCATGGATATGAACGAATGGGTCGCTCCAGTATCAAACAGTACATGAACAGGCTGGGAATTAATAAGAAGAGTACCTGAGACAGTAGGTGCAATCTGGTTATCAGTGGTCCTTAGTTCGAACACGCGGGATGGCAGTGTCCCCGAGGAGGGTGCAGTGCCTCCCCCACGGCCACGTCCTCTTCCAGCACCATAAGGAGGATTTTGGTACGGTGGGGATCGATAGTCGGACATGAAGGATGCTCTGGATATCTGAACCGAGCCTTGCTGACTCAGAGGGGCTGAAATTTGTGCAGTTTTGATCCGTGAACAGTAGCGAGACATGTGCCCACCCTTTCCGCATGAAAAACACTTTGTAGACGCCTTACGACACTGACTCATGGTATCCCCCGCTATGCCACAATTAAAACAGCTCCGGCGAGAGGGCCCGTCAGATGCTCCTTTCTGTTGGGACGAAGCTGCTGATTTAGAGGAGAATCCAATTCCCGAGTTCATTCTGCTAGAGCTTCGAGACTGATTAGATGTCTTTTGCTTCTTCTGGTTATGCCCGGCATCCGAACTGACAACCGTACCAGCATATGTTGTCACTGTAACACCCCCAAGATATTGGAGGTATATTACAGCACCGTGAATCCCTATATGGGACCCACCAGGCTGAACAAACGTCATACTCATCGACTCACAGAAACAACAGAATAACACCTCGTCATAAAGACGCCAAACAAAATAATCCACCCGGTTCAACCGGTCAAACATAACACCATAATCCGACACAAACAAAATAAACAACAATACAATCCAGACGAATAAAAATTCTTAAGTACTCGAGTACTTATATTAGTTTAAAGACCACAAAAGGTAAAAAGATAAAAGGCAATAAGACACCACTCGTGCACAATCATCACGCGCGGCCATCATCCGCATACTGGTCCAGCGCCCGCTCGTCTCGATGAACCTGACCTGAAATTCTAAAACGAATTTCCCCAAAACGGGTCCCCAGAGGGGTTTGCAATTACGCTAGTACAAGTAACCAAATGAACAACTTACATCTTGTACATATAGTAAATACATGCAATCAAGAAAACATAGTTCCAAAACACTCATTTCCGGAAATGCCATAATCAAATCACATTTGTAAAATGCACCACAATTAACCGTGGATCCACCCCTCCGTGGACCCCTACCGAGACCCCGTCGGATCTAACCCATAGTGGTTAAAATCAAGCTCGCGGATCCACCCCTCCGTGGACCACTACCGAGACCTCGTCGGGTCTAACCCATAGTGAGCATACACACACACACAATTCTCATGCAATACTACTACGTTAAGATTGTAAGTTCATAAGGGTACTTGCCTCGATTAACAGACGGTGACACGAACGGAAATGAAGGATCAAACACGACCGCGAGGAACTGATCGCTTGTTTTCGCGTAGTATGGTTTTCAAATCCGAGCAATTTTAAAATTTGTAAAACCTCGGAGTATTTCCAAGGTGTCGAACCCAAGGGAATTGATGTGTCGAAAATAAAGGAATTAACTCTACTCAAAATTTGACTGCTATTTAGGAATCCGAAAAATTGTTTTGATTCTAATTATCTAACTTTAAAAATCGAAGAACAAAAATTAAATAAAAGATGAAATATCTAAATTAAGCAAATAAAGCAAATTAGCAAGATAAAATCACAAGTCGAAAGGTAATTGATCCTAGGGTAGTATCATCTAATTGAGTTCACACAATCCATTCACTTGATTCCTTTTCCCCAAATTTTAATTCAATCCTAGAAATAATCACTCAGTCGATCTAGAATTCCGATCAAGGCAACCTAGAAAGATAGTTAATTTAAACCCTTTTCCCCGCCAGGGCTCAAAGAATTAAAATCACTTAAAAAGCGCCAACTTATTTATCTATGATTTATCTCTCTCCGCTAGGTCTCAAGATAAAATCATATTGTGCATCAAGTATTTCCACTAATCAATTACTCCTTTCGGACAAAATCAATTAGCTAACATGCATCGATTAAGGGCCCTTTAATCTAACATGAGATTTAACACAACTTGAACACAAGCCTAGGATGAAAGGTCAAAAGGTAATCAAAGGAACATCATGTGATCATCAATTAAAATTACTAACCCTAGAATCAATCAAAGGAATTAGCCAGACATAATTGAAATTAGACAAGAAATAGATGAAGAATGCATATTATTAATATGAGAAGAGAGATTACAACCCTTATAGATGAACTCCGAGTCTTCAATCTCTGAAAACCAATAATAATTCTCCTCCAAAAAGTTCTTGCAATACAAGAATTAATCTTGCTAAAAAGTGTAAAAATCTGCTCTAGATAATAAAAGATGATAAAAGAATGATAAAGGCTGATGGAAGATGATAAAGCATATGGAAGATGATAAAGCATAATAAACTAGGGCTAGGAGGAGGTTTATATAGCCTAAGTGGGTTACAATCCCGATTAGCCCTAATCTAGGAAACAAAAACTATCCAAAAGAGTCAAAATCCGTCAAAACACGAGTGTCCGTTGGGCAGCCTATCGGACTGGCCTATCGGCCGATAGCCGGCCGATAGTTGGTTCGACCTCTTCACTCGATAGGGCAGACTCCTTTCGACGGCCTATCGGCCGATAGTCGGGCCGATAGGTTCGTCCTGTCTCTCGCAAAAATCCGCTTTCTTCGTCCGTTTGACTCGACTCTCGGTCCTTTGTCTCGCTTTGGGTCCTTTTGGCTCTAAAACCCGCAAACACACTAAAACCAACCCAAACGCGTAATACGGCTCGACTAATCATAAATAAGCCAAATACGAGCACATTAATCACGAAACGAGATAAAAACCTAGTATAAAATCCTAGAAATAAGTGGTAAAATTACCACTTATCAAACCCCCCCAAACTTAAGCCTTGTTCGTCCCGAACAACAAAAAAAAGAAAAGAAAAAGAAAGTCGTGAATCATCGTGCAACTCATAGTGTTCAACCTAATCAATACTATCCTGTAATTCTCTCTAAATAATCCGAGTGTCGTAAAAGCGAGCTGCACTCAGAATAATGATTCCACAAAGTAGTCAAGTTCAGTCCTAATCCTTCGTTCATGAAGAAAATCCAGCTCAAAGATTAACAAAACGTGAGTCAAATCAACCGTCAATATGAAAGGCTAAAATAAACAAGCTAGTTCGTCCTGTTACACAGTCTAGTGGCACAATTTGCACGAGTTTCATAACAAATAAACCTCGGACAGTATTCCCTTATATATATGTTTAAGAATTTGATTCGAGTTGACCACTAGGTTAGGATCTCGGGATGTTTCATCGGGGTAATCCTAGGGTGGAACTTCCATTCTCATGTATTAGGAAACCATTTGACGTAAAAGACACTCATGGGGCACATGGATGCTTCTAGTTACTAAGTTCCCGTCTACAGCGGAGAAACAGCTCGAATATATAATTTCCGCATGTCCGAATCAAGGTCGCCGTTTTACGCGAGAGTAAACAGCGGGTCACGCGAATACCCCCGGTTACTAAGTTCCCTATCATTGGCACATGTGAAATATCTAAATCACTAGTCTAATCAGATTCGTCGTTTTACGCGAGGGTAAACAACGGGTCACGCGAATGCCCCCGGTTACTAGACTTCCCTTCATAGAACAACATTATCTCAACTTTTGGGAAAAAACTGACCGACTCTAAATTCAATCTAACTGCCAACACGACTGACGAAACAGTACGACTCACTATCCGGAAGATGTAACCAAATGTATTGACGGTGATTTTAAAACAAGTATGTATCGTCTCTTATCTGCCAAGACCTCTACAATCACGAAAAATTTTGGACCTAAATGAACACTATGCGAAACAGAAATAACTGACTACAACTCGACTAAAACTCGACCGTTTCTTCAGAGAGAAAAACAGTGTCGTAACATCGGTATCACACAAATAGAAGCACGAAAAATTCACTAATAAAGAAAAACTAAGACAAGCAAGGCTATCTAAAACAAACAGCAAAAAGCAAATAAAAGCAAACACGAAATGCAAAAAACTACTACGACCTAAAAAATAGAAACTAGCAAACACACCAACCGAAAATGAATATAAAAATCTAAAAACTAAGCAACCAAAAGCCAAATCCACACAACACCAATATGATAAGCACAAATAAAAACAACGGGCACCAACACAAGCAAATAATGATACAAGGCAAACAAGGTACTCACACGTAAAGAAATTAACAAAGCCGCACTTCTCCCCCCCCCCCCCCCCACACTTATTTCGCATCCCAAAGGAGAAATAAGTTTGAAAGGAGAAAGGAGTGGCTTTGTTAACGGAGTACCTGATCACTGTGGCGGAAATGGCGGGTTTGTCGACGAGCTCGTAGTGTATACTGGGCCGGGTATGTCCTATCGGCCAGGCCTATCGGCCGACAGGCTGGACCGATAGGAACTTCTGTCTCTTACATACCTCATATCGGGCGGGATATCGGTCGATGTGGAATTCCTGTCGACCACTGCTTGCAACAATAAAAAAAATTTTATTTTCCTCAGCCTATCGGCCGGGCCTATCGGCCGATAGGCTAGTCCGATAGGATTTTCTGTCTCAAAAATTTTTTTCAGCTTTTTCTAATTCCGTATACTTGGTCCCGTTTTTGCTTGGATAGGGCAATTAAAGACCTGCAAGTATTCAAAACTTGGCGTGCATGGATTAGAACTTAACAAAAACTAGCAAAGCTACTACGAAACTAGAAACTACAAAAGTCACGCAAACGAAAAATCGAAAACAAACGAATAAAACGAACTAATATACATACGTTGGGTTACCTCCCAACAAGTGCTACGTTTAACGTCTTTAGCTAGACGATACCTCATTCATCCCGGATCTTCAGCGACAACTCCCCCTTGAACGGGTTTGTTGATATCCAGATAGCATACGCTCCTCTCATTAGGTCGACTCTCGTTCGCCTCCAACATTCGAACATAATCTGGCAAATCCTCGGAAATTTCATCAACATCAGAATGTGAGTAAATGGAGTGTGAAATACAATGCTCCAACAAGTCGGTCGGGGGCGGCATAATAGACTCAATTTCAAAACATTCCTCGGGCGCATCGTCGGGCTTCTTCATCGCGTCATAGATGGAAATTTTCAAATTTTTATCATTAACCCGGAAAGTAAGATCACCCTCCTGGACGTCGATAAGTGCTCTCCCCGTCGCCAGAAACGGTCTCCCAAAGATCAATGGTTGATTCTCGTCCTCGGGCATATCAAGAACTACGAAATCGGCCGGGAAGACCAAGTGTTGGACTCTAACGAGCACATCCTCCACAATTCCCCTCGGATAAGTGATCGACCGGTCCGCCATGAGTAGAGAAATGGTAGTCGGCTTCATCTCCCCAATCTTCAACCTCTTAAAGATGGATAGAGGCATAAGATTGATGCTTGCCCCGAGATCACACAACCCATTACGGAACGTTTGGTTGCCAATCATGCATGTCAAAGTAAAACGTCCCGGATCCTTCTGCTTGAGCGGAAGCTTGTTTTGAATGATAGCGCTACACTCCTCTGTCATATTTATTGTTTCAAACTTCCTCAACTTCCTCTTGCTTGCCACAGCGTCTTTCAAGAATTTCACGTAACCCGGCATGTCTCTCAAAGCGTCTAGAAGTGGAATGTTGATATTCACCTTTTGAAACATGTCGATAAATTGTTGAAGCTTTTCATCATATCTCGACTTGGCCAATCGCTGTGGAAATGGAGCTTTTTCCTCACAATTCTTCGCATTCGAACTTCCAGGAGCCTTTCGGCCGATAGGTGGGTCGATAGGCTCCACTGCCGGCATTCTGTATGGGTATCGGTTGGGCCTATTGGCCGATAGGCTTGGCCGATGGGCCTGCTGCATTTCATCTTCTTTCTTGTTTTTGGCTCCCGTCTCTAATACATCCTTGTTTCCAGACTTCTCAACTTCAGCCCCATGACATCGTACTCGTCCCACTCCGAAGCTCGATTGCGTTGCATTGTTGTGTCTTCGGGTTGGTCTCGGTACTACTTGGAAAATGGCCCAGCTTATGAAATCCGGCTTGGGCGTTCGCCATTTGACTCATTTGGGTCTCCACCATCGACATCTGCTTTGTCAAGGCTATCACTGAGTTTCCAATAGATGTCACACTATGCTCGAGAGCCCCGAACCTCTTGTCTACTTTATAAATAAAATCTTTTTGGCTCGCCTCCAACCGTTCCAACATCTCTTCCATAGGTGTCTTAGCAATCGGCTCTTGAATAACCCTGCTTTTCACGTTAAATCCGGTGGTGGCTGAAGAGCATTGTTCGGGTTGGCATAGGAGAAATTAGGGTGGTTTCGATTGTTCGGATAATAGTTCCCCATATTTCCCCTTGCCTAAGTTTCCTCCTTGCATGTAATTCACATCCTCCTTAACCGCAATAGCTCGTTTAACTCTTCAAAACCGAATTGACTCCCAAAGTATTCTTTCTTAGCATCTCAAGCTCTTTTTGTTGTTTATCAAATTTCGCCTTCAAATCACCGTAGGCGTCCTCGTCACCGGATGGGACCCTTCTTCTCGTCATCTTCCTATCGGTCACCTCCTCATAATCATTGTTGACTGCTAGCTCAATGAGATTCTTGGCCTCTTCATAATCGTTAGCAAGAAATCCCCCTTTCGATGAGTAGTCCAACTCTCTTCTAGCCTTCCTCGTCAAACCCCGATAAAACCGAATGTAGATCTCCTCCTTGTCAATTCCATGCTGCGGGCATTTGCGAAGTAGCTTCTTAAATCGGATCCATGCCTCGTATAAGTATTCATCCTCATATTGCTCGAATTGCAAGATATCGTTGATTTGTTTTTGCACCTTCGAGGGAGGATAGAACTGTGCTAAGAACAACCGAGTCATCTCTCTCCAAGTACTAATTTCCTTCCGATCTAGGCTCTTGTACCAATCTAGCGCATCGTCTTCTAAGGAGAATCGGAATAGGTGGAGCTTAATGACATCTGGAGGCACTCCGTTTTGCTTGATGGTGGCACATATGTCCAAAAACGACTCAAGGTGAGCGTTTGGATCTTCACTAACTCCCCCTCCATATGTTTGAGACTTCACTGTAGCAATGAGGGATGGCTTAAGCTCAAAGTTGTTGGCATCAATCTTTCCCCAACCTCCTTCTTGATAATCCTCCAGCTTAGGTCGAAAGCGGGCATTCAAAGGGATCTTCTCGGGACGAGCGAGTTCTCGTGGTTGGTCAACAATGCCGGCCATGGTATCAATGAAAGGTATAGAAAGAATCTCGGTTCTCGCTTCTTGCTTCTTCCTCCTCAAAGACTTCTCGATTTCCGGATCCAAAGGAAATAAGTCCTTTCCTTGGGATCTTGTGATCATGCAACGCCTACAAGAAGGAGAAAACAAGATGTGAGGAAACGAGATCGAAAATTAATAATAATAGTAAACAACCTAAAGTAACAATCTCTTCTTTTTCGAATTATTCCCTTAAGTTTTCTATCAATTCCCCGGCAACGGCGCCAAAAATTGATCGCTTGTTTTCGCGTAGTATGGTTTTCAAATCCGATCAATTTTAAAATTTGTAAAACCTCGGAGTATTTCCAAGGTGTCGAACCCAAGGGAATTGATGTGTCGAAAATAAAGGAATTAACTCTACTCAAAATTTGACTGCTATTTAGGAATCCGAAAAATTGTTTTGATTCTAATTATCTAACTTTAAAAATCGAAGAACAAAAATTAAATAAAAGATGAAATATCTAAATTAAGCAAATAAAGCAAATTAGCAAGATAAAATCACAAGTCGAAAGGTAATTGATCCTAGGGTAGTATCATCTAATTGAGTTCACACAATCCATTCACTTGATTCCTCTTCCCCAAATTTTAATTCAATCCTAGAAATAATCACTCAGTCGATCTAGAATTCCGATCAAGGCAACCTAGAAAGATAGTTAATTTAAACTTTTTTCCCCGCCAGGGCTCAAAGAATTAAAATCACTTAAAAAGCGCCAACTTATTTATCTATGATTTATCTCTCTCCGCTAGGTCTCAAGATAAAATCATATTGTGCATCAAGTATTTCCACTAATCAATTACTCCTTCCGGACAAAATCAATTAGCTAACATGCATCGATTAAGGGGCCTTTAATCTAACATGAGATTTAACACAACTTTAACACAAGCCTAGGATGAAAGGTCAAAAGGTAATCAAAGGAACATCATGTGATCATCAATTAAAATTACAAACCCTAGAATCAATCAAAGGAATTAGCCAGACATAATTGAAATTAGACAAGAAATAGATGAAGAATGCATATTATTAATATGAGAAGAGAGATTACAACCCTTATAGATGAACTCCGAGTCTTCAATCTCTGAAAACCAATAATAATTCTCCTCCAAAAAGTTCTTGCATTACAAGAATTAATCTTGCTAAAAAGTGTAAAAATCTGCTCTAGATAATAAAAGATGATAAAAGAATGATAAAGGCTGATGGAAGATGATAAAGCATATGGAAGATGATAAAGCATAATAAACTAGGGCTAGGAGGAGGTTTATATAGCCTAAGTGGGTTACAATCCCGATTAGCCCTAATCTAGGAAACAAAAACTATCCAAAAGAGTCAAAATCCGTCAAAACACGAATGTCCGCTGGGCAGCCTATCGGACTGGCCTATCGGCCGATAGGCTGGCCGATAGTTGGTTCGTCGAACTCTTCACTCGATAGGGCAGGACTCCTTTCGGATGGGCCTATCGGCCGATAGGCTGGGCCGATAGGTTCGTCTGTCTCTCGCAAAAATCCGTTTCTTCGTCCGTTTGACTCGACTCTCGGTCCTTTGTCTCGTTTTGGGTCCTTTTGGCTCTAAAAACCTGCAAACACACTAAAACCAACCCAAACGCGTAATACGGCTCGACTAATCATAAATAAGCCAAATACGAGCACATTAATCACGAAACGAGATAAAAATCTAGTATAAAATCCTAGAAATAAGTGGTAAGATTACCACTTATCAGGAACCGGCGGAAAAGAACCAAACGATTCGAATAACATAATCACAACCACTTCTAAATGATTACGGAAATGGAATACACCCGGAAACCCGCCTACGATTCATGTATATTCGTATAAAAATAACAACGAGGGCGGACCATAACCAAACCCTCCCGATTTCGCAAAGCTATGAAAATATACCATGAATCCATAGGAAAACTAATGATATCAACAAGATTAATCATATTCATCATGAATCCACCAACAAAACGGAACGAATCGGAAGAAAATCCCAAAACCCCCAAATTATCCAAAAGTAGGGTTCTAAGAGATTTACCTTGGATTAGGATGAAAGATTCGTGTTGATGTTGTTATAATACACCAAGAACTCAAGAAAGATGTTGGATGAGATGATTGGAGGAAGAAATCGCCAAGAAAATCGCCCGGAATCGCCTTAGCCGTGGAGAGGAGGAAGAAATGAGGAAATATGTTCATCTCGGTCAACTCCCTGGTTTATATAGCCAGGGAGTGTTAGCGCGCGCTAATCCTCAAAGTTAGCATGCGCTAATGGAAAAAAACTCCAGTCCAGTAGCCAGATTTCTGGCCGTTAGCGTGCACTACTCGAAACGTAGCGTGCGCTAATAACCTCTCGGTAGCGCGCGCTATCGACCAAAAGCATGCGTTACCTGGACATCAGCCAAGCCCAGAAGCAACTGTCAGTACACACCCGATCCGGTTAGCACGCGCTATCGACCAAACATAGCGTGCGCTAAAGTGTATCGGTAGCGCGCGCTATCGATCAATAGCGTGCGCTACCTGGGCATCAGTCGAGTCCAGTAGCAAACTGTCCAGTACTGGACACTCACGCTAGCGCACGCTACCAGGCATCTCAGCGTGCGCTAGCCCCCAACATTAGCGTGCGCTAGACTATGTAGCGTACGCTAATCCGCCAGTCCAGAGGGCTGGAATTAGCACTGCCACTCCCAGGGCTTGCTCTCTAGCGCGCGCTACGAAGCAGTCGTAGCGTGCGCTACTAAGGGACCTCTAGCGTGCGCTATGCAGAAAAGATAGCGTGCGCTAGGTATGAAGCATAAACGGTCTAGAACACCGGAATATGAACGACACAACAAACGGAACATCTCAAGACACATCAAAACATAGAATGGTCTACGGCAACCCCGAAACGGCAATTCCGCACAACAATTACAGGAATCAGATCAATATATGACGGAAAAGATACACTGAAAGATACACGAGGGTCGCTACAACCGAGAAATACACCGAAAATAAAAATACAAGAGAAAGAAAAATGCGGATATTACATTCTACCCCTCTAAAAATAAGTTTCGTCCCGAAACTTAAGAAACAAACAACTCAGGGTACATAGCACGCATGCTATCCTCGGTTTCCCACGTTGCCTCCTCGACACCGTGTCTCGACCACTGCACCTTGACCAAAGAGATGGTCTTATGCCTCAGTCGTTTCTCATGACGCTCCAAAATCTTCAAGGGACGCTCCTCAAAAGTAATATCCTCGGCGACATCAATCTCACCATAATCGATGACGTGACTAGGATCCGGGACATATTTCCTCAGCTGGGAAACATGAAAAACGTTATGAACATGACTCAAGGCCGGGGGTAGTGCCAAACGGTATGCCAACTCACCGACTCGCTCGAGAATCTAAAAGGGCCCAATAAATCTCGGACTCAACTTTCCTTTTTTCCCGAAACGAAAAACTCCCTTCGTTGGCGACACCTTTAGCAATACGTGGTCTCCCACCTCGAATTCCAAGGGTCGACGGCAGACATCGGCATATGACTTTTGTCCACTCTGGGAAGTCAACATTCGTTCCCAAATTAATTCTATCTTCCGTCTCGTCTCTAAAACGACATCCGGCTCGGTTCCGACCAAATCGGACGTCTCATTCCAACAAATCGGTGATCGACATCGCCGCCCATAAAGTGCCTCATACGGTGCTATCCGAATCGATGTGTGCCAACTATTGTTGTACGTGAATTCGATCAATGGCAAATGTTCCTCCCAATCACTACTCCAATCGAGAGCACAAGCACGCAATATATCCTCGAATGTCTGGATAGTGCGTTCCGACTGTCCATCTGACTGGGATGAAAAGAGGTACTCAAATGTAAACG
Organism: Orobanche coerulescens; assembly: GCA_033398695.1. NCBI lineage: Eukaryota > Viridiplantae > Streptophyta > Magnoliopsida > Lamiales > Orobanchaceae > Orobanche > Orobanche coerulescens. The sequence continues at coordinate 97,559,925 of CM065807.1, forward strand.
GGTACCCAACGCCTTATGCACCGCCTGCCAAAAGTGCGATACGAAATGGCCATCACGATCCGAAACAATAGACTTCGGAGTACCGTGAAGCCTCACAATCTGCGCGATAAACACACGAGCCAACTTCTCTGGGCCCCAAGTGTCCTTGATGCCCAGAAAATGTGCCGACTTGGTCAGACGATCAACAATCACCCATACCATATTTATGCACGACCTCGACCTCGGCAAACTCGTAACGAAATCCATCGATATATCTTCCCATTTCCATTCCGGAACGGGAAGTGACTGCAAAAACCCAGCCGGTCACTGATGCTCAATTTTGACCTGCTGGCAAGTCAAACATCTCGCTACAAACTGTGTGACCTCCTCCTTCATATCATTCCACCAGAAATTCCTTCTCAGGTCCTTGTACATCTTACTCGAACCAGGATGAACGGAATAAGGTGTAGCATGGGCCTCACGCAAAATACTCTATCGCAACTCTGAGTCGTTCGGCACACAAAGCCGACTCTGGAATCTCAAAACACCATCCTCGTGAATCACATACCCAGGAGACTTTCCCTTAAGAACGTTCTCTCGGATTTGAGTAATCATCGGATCCTCTAACTGCTTCAGCTTAATTTCATCGATCAAAGACGACGAAATCTCTAAGGCACAAAGTTGCCCGACAGCTCCAGGCAACAAAACCTCAACATCTAACTCGATCAAAGCCCGCCGAAGCTCATAATGAGGCGTAAGGGTCTCAAGCTTTCGCAACGCAACCGGTTTCCGACTCAAGGCGTCAGCCACGACGTTCGCCTTGCCCGGATGATAAAGGATTTCAAGGTCATAATCCTTAATCAGCTCTAACCACCTCCTATGCCTCATATTCAACTCCCGCTGAGTAATTATGTATTTCAGACTTTTATGATCGGTAAAAATCTGACATGCAGAGCCGAAAAGATGGTGACGCCAAATCTTTAGTGCAAAAACGACTCCCGCTAACTCCAAATCATGAGTAGGGTAGTTCAGCTCATACGGCCTCAACTGTCTCGACGCATAGGCAATGGTCTTGCCGTGCTGCATCAATACGCACCCAAGACCCTGACCCAAAGCATCACTATAAACAGCAAAACCCTCGTTGCCACACGGCAACGCTAAAATCGGGGCTGAAGTCAAACGCCTCTTCAGTTCCTCGAAACTCGACTGTCTCTTGTCATTCCAGACGAATTTCTCAGATTTCTGGAGCAACTATGTAAGTGGCCGAGCTAGTTTCTAGAAACCCTCGACGAACCTACGGTAGTAGCCAGACAAACCCAAGAAACTACGGATCTCCTTCACATTCTTGGGCGGTGCCCAATCTAATACTGCCTCTATCTTCTGTGGATCCACACGAACCCCCTCGGCTGAAATCACGTGACCTAGAAACATCACTTCCTTCAGCCAGAGCTCACATTTTGAGAACTTCGCATAGAGTTGCTCAGTCCGTAAGATGTCTAATACTACTCGCAAATGATGGGCATGCTCTTCCTCGTTCCTCGAATAAATAAGAATATCGTCAATGAAAACGATGACACACTTATCCAAATAATCGATAAAGACTTTGTTCATCAACTGCATGAACACCGCCGGCGCATTAGTTAACCCGAAAGGCATAACTCCAAACTCATAATGTCCGTATCTCGTCCGAAAAGCTGTTTTCGGCACATCGGACTCCCTCACCCGGAGCTGATAGTACCCCAATTTCAAATCAATCTTCGAGAATACCGCAGCTCCCTGCAACTGGTCGAACAAGTCATCAATTCTCGGCAAAGGATACTTGTTCTTGATGGTCACCTTATTTAGTTCGCGATAGTCGATACACAAACGTAGTGAACCATCCTTCTTCCGCACAAACAGGACCGGTGCGCCCCAAGGCGAGGCGCTCGGTCGAACATACCCCGACTCAAGAAGCTCACTCAACTGCTTCTTCAACTCGGACATCTCTGAAGGTGCCATGCGATAGGGCGCCTTCGAAATAGGAGCCGCGCCCGGCTCTAACTCTATAGCAAACTCGACCTCACGATTCGGTGGCAATCTCGGTAACTCGTCAGGAAATACATCAGGAAACTCACTAATGATTGGAATCGACGAAAGCTCGACTCCACCACTCTCTGCCTTCAAGGCGTAGCACCAATAGCCAGTACACCCCTTTCGCAGGAGTCTCATCGCCTTCAAGGCGTTAATAACGAACTTCTGGTTCCCCCTCTTTCGCCCGGCGAAAGAGTGCTCGGTGCCGTCTTCGGCTAGCATGGTGATGATCCTCGTGCGGTAGTTCATGATTGCACCATGCCGCTCGAGCCAATCATCCCCGAGAATTAAGTCCTCACCCTCAATACCCACAACAATAAGATTAGAGGGCCAAGCCCTCTCACAAATAAGTACAGAACAGTCTCGAACCTCCTGATCACCAACGATCCTATCACCGCTAGGAAGCTTAACGATGAAGGGCTCATAAGGCATCAAACAGTTGAGACTCAAACGGCGCACACAATCCAGAGATATGAACGAATGCGTAGCACCAGAATCGAAAAGCACACTGACAGGATGAGAAAGAATATGAATGGTACCTCTCGCCACGGCAGCCGCTGGGTCATCGGCTCACCGCATCTCATAGACACGTGGGTGGGCTGAGCCGACACTGGAAGCTCCCCCCTTAGCGGGCTGACCCCGTGCTCTCCCTCGACTAGCACTCGGCGGAGATTGAGAAGCAAACGATCCTTGATTCACACTTGGTTCCCTAGGCGCTGGAATGGAAGTCCGGGCACCCACGATTCTCTCCCTCTCAGCACAGAAAGCCGCCTTGTGGCCCGGCTGGCCACACTGATTACACGTCAGCAAAGGACTCGGACAATTACGACTGATGTGGCCTGGCTGGCCACAGTTAAAACACTTCACCTCCCGAGAAGGGGCACTGGCAGCCCTGCGGGGAAACCCAGTAGATCGAGCTGGGCCACCGCCAGCGGAAAAGTTAGCAGACTGGAATTTCTGCTGACCCCCACCTTTGTGGCCCGAAAAATTCCCGGCAGACTTCTGCTTCTTGCCCTCGCGGGCCGCCTCACTCGCCGTCACAGACATATTGTAAAACCCGTAATTTTGATTTCCGGTAATTTCTTTTTTTCGGCGGAAGTCCATTTTGATGACTCGCTCATGATCGTTTCATTATTCTGAGAATGATTAATTCTACACTTTTTGACATCCGAGTTCGTTTCGGTGTCGTTTTGTTGAGTTCCGTGCTTTTTAGCTACTTTTCCACACTTGAGTCCGATTCTTGCGAATCTCGGTCGAAATTGCTGTTTCGAGTTTCCCGTAAGTTCGTTTAACTTTGTTATACGTGTTGTGAGCTTCGGTTTGGTTATTCGATCACGTATCATGATTTTCGGGCGTTTTGGGCCATTTTGTAATTTACCCAAAGTTATGGGTATCCGTATCTGTAACTGTTGTCTCGACCCATTTATTGGTCGCGTATATTTAATTATTGCATTATGTTTTCATTTCGAGTCGTTGATGTCGTCTGCGAACTTTTCGTCGTGTTCGTTCCGTGCATTTTTGGAAATCGAGTCGTCGAGCCGTGGTGTTCGAGCACTGGCCGGACGGTTGCGGGACTGGCCGGACGATTGCGGGCACTGGCCGGACGGGTGCGGTAGGAACCGGCGTAGCGCACGCTACGGCCGGAAGGCTGCGCGCGCTAACCGGCAGGTCTAACGCACGCTATCGGGTCTGGACAGTGGAGTCCTGAGGTTCTGGAATCGGGTAGGCTCGGCAGGTAGCGCACGCTACTGCCGGACACTACGTGCCTTCTGGCGGCGGGTAGCGCACGCTACGGCCGGAAAGGCTGCGCACGCTACTGGCCGGCGATCTAGTCCAGAGGTCATCGATTGCGGCGGGCCGATAAGGCGCGCTTAGCTCGGCTTTAGCGACGCTAGTCCGGCCCAGTATAAATGTGGCAGAGCAGCCTCATTTTCACTCATTTTTCATTTCCTTTCTTTTCGATCTGCGGCTGGAGCTTTGGAGGTGACGAAGCCATGTTGTTTAACAACAAATCCACAAAGTTCTTGCATTCATAACATCAATCAATCATCCGTTATCATCCTTTGATCCAACGACTCAAGGTAATCTTCCTTAGAACCCTAATTTCGTGAATTTGGGGGTTTTTGCATTTTTGTCCGATTCGTTCTGTGTTGTTGATTAATTCATGATGTGTATGATTAATCTTGATAGTATTCTTTTGTTTAACATCATTTAATCCATTGTTCTTCGTCAAATCGAAGTATATTTATTGATTTCCTTCGAATCGACTTTTTGGGGGATTTATTCTCGATCTCGTTTTCCATCCGTTTTTGATTGATCGATTGTGGTTAAATGATATTTTTAAACATATTCTATGGATTGTATATCCATATTTCAACTTGGAATTCCGTTTTCGTGTTTTGTCGGGATGAATCGTGTTCTTGGCCGTTTTGGGGAAAACACTTGAACATTCGTCGTTCGTTCTTTGAATTCAACGGCTTTGAATTCTCATTGTTGTTATTGTCCTCTGTAGTTTATTATCGCGAGTTGGCATTCGGTGGAGTCGGCGGGTTCGTAGTCGGTTCGTGCCAACCTACTTCGGTCGATTCTCCGCGTTGTGGCTGTTCAAGGCAAGTACCTTGTCCATACTATTCTTGTTTTGTGGATATGATAATTGGTGATCATCTTGGTGTGTTTGTTTATTTGTTTGAAATGAGTTTTCAAAAGATTCGGCTAGCCTCGTTAAAGGCTCACTTTCAAAACGCGTGTGTTTTGTAAATTGTGTGGGTTGTAAGTGACTACGTTAATCCTTTGGATATATTTGGTGTTGATGTTGCGCTTGATAATGCGTGTGTACGTATATTGCTTCTTTCCGTTGCGTTACGGTTGACGTGCGTGTTGTTATTTATTCGTGTGGTCGTGGACTGACGAATGAATTATGTGAATTGGTGTATTGATTTGATAATTGTTACGACGATGACTGTGTACTTGATGTTTGTGACAATGTGAATACATGTTGTGAGAGACGTCATATTCGGGAGCCTATGAGGGCGGGGCGTCCGATCTCCGGCCTGGTGTACGCTGCAATGTGCGGCTCCATATGGTTGGTGAACGCCGGTGTTTACTTGATGCGCATGCAAGGGCCGGCTCTTATGGGAGTGACGCCGGCGCGGTGACATGTACAAGGTGCGGCTGACATGTGGAGTGAACGCCGGTGCACAGGTGTTTCAGTGGAGGCGCCTGGCAGGCTTATTGGTAACGGATATTTGAGTGTTTAGCTAAGACCCCGTTACCGAACGATTATCGTATTTCAAATTCTTTCAACTCTTCTCAAATGCTGGTCTCGATATAGACCGTGATTCATGTTTTCTAAAAGTGTGTTTCAACTTGTTTTAAAATGTTGGTATCAGGGTTAATTAACCAAGGACATTTGACGAGATTTCCGAGGGTTAATTAATCAGGGGTCTTGAGCAGTTTTTTTTTTGGCGGACGAAAGGCTGTGTCCTTGATTATACTGTGTTGACATTTTGTGTTTTGGATCGAGGACCCCGTGTGATGTTGAGATGTTTGATCTCGTGTTGATATTATTTAGATTGGGTCGAGAACCCCGTCGGAAATATTTGTGAAAACTCGTTTGTGTTGATTGGGTGATTTTCTTGCAAATTGCTTTCCGCCTACTGGTCGAGGACCCTGTTGATTTTGTAAAGAGAAGGATTTGATAATCCTAAATTATTTTCTATTTAAACTCTCGATGGCATCTTTAAAACTGTTTTATAAATTGTTCCCCTTTTTATTTGAGATCTTTCGGTTTTGTAAATATTTACCAAACTCTCGCCTTGGGAAGTACTTTTTGTTACGTTTGGATCTTTGAGGATTCCTGGTTATTGTTATTCGTGGAATGTGAATTGTATGGCTCGTATTTGCACTTTGTTCTTGCACTAGCAAAACAGTGGAGTTTTGCTAACCCCCGAGTATTCGGGGGTGGATGTCTATTTTTGCATTCAGGTTTTGGAGCATAACACAAGGTCGGCACGAAGGATGATGAAATATGATCGATACTAACCACATGAGGAACCGTAGTTTGTTTATTGGTTCAGTTGTACTTTATTTTCCGCTGCTATATTTTTCCCGTTGTACGGGTGTGGTTGTATTTTGACCCCTGCATGGGCATGAGTTGTATTTGAGTTGTATGTATTTATTGAAAGACCAAATCGGTCTACTGGGTCATTTTAGCCTTAAAGGCATGGTTGAGTTGTTATATGTTGTTACCAGCCTGGTACATCCTTGAGAAAAGGTTCTACGGTGTGTGATATCCCTGAGCGGATTGGGGGTGTTACATAAATGGTACCAGAGCTTAGGTTGTGGAAACCTAGGCTGTCAGTGGTGTCTATTGAGTTTTGTCTCGTCCGATTTTTGTCTGACTGAGTCGTGTCGCGACGCGTCGTCTGAGTTTTGTTGGTCGTGATTAGTATCGTGGGGCGATCATCATCTTCGTGCGACCTGTGGATGTAAGTCTCCCTTCTTTGTATTGTGCCTCGTGTGACACGAGCTATTTGTTTGATTTTGTGTTAAGTGATGGAACCTTCATGTAGATTCTTGGTTTCGTGATGCGTTCGTGTGATACTCTTATTTCGTTTGTATGAGGAGTATTGTCATTATTTATGTCTTTTTTACTGTGATAATTGACTATTTGTCTTCCCGGTAAAAGACATGTATTGTCTTGACTTTGTACGATTTGATGCGTATATTATAATATGTTTAAACGAATATTGTTACATGAGCATTTTTGGGCATTCTAGCCCATTGAATTATTTTTGAAAACCTTGAGTATCTTAGAAAATAAATTTCGAGACGTACTTTTAAAATGAATCGTTTTCTCGTGGTACTTCCAAGGTGCCACAATATGTTTCCAAATTCTTCTACCTCGAGGACCAAAATGTTTTGAGATTTTTTCAATATTTTAGAAACACTTATACTTAGAGCCGATGGTCGAATATTTCTGAAAGTCTTTCGCTAAAAGAAAGTGTCCTCATTTTTATCAAATGCGAAATGGTTCTCCAAAGTCTCGATAACGATGTTTCACGTTTGTAAAATTTTTTTTGAAAGGTGATACTCAAGATCAACCGGTATTCTTCTAAATTATTTTCAAAATAAGGTTGTCGTTTTTAAAACTTATCCATTCCCGTTTGAGGGATGGGTATGTATGTATGATGTTCGCGTTGTCATTTTGATGTTTACTGCCGAGTATGATTGAATTGGATGTGTGAGCGTTGAGTCGTTTTCCACACATTTGTTGCGTTAGCCCTCTGTGAGAGGTGGGATGTTGGTATTGAATATTGTCGCCTCGTAGTGATTTCTGCGTTGTCGCGCATGTGCGAGATGCTAGAGCTTGGTATGGTATAACCGTGTGCATCGGTGATGGTTCCGTTATGTGTCGGTTGTTTAATGTTACCTTGCTCCCGTTTTTTGTGAATTTCGTGGACGAGGTCGGAGGTAATACCCGTACTATTTTGACTTCTGTATTTTCTCTTTCTCCAGTCTATTGATTCTCTCATGTTCGTTGATACTTTATGAACTTGTTCTGTATTTCGGTTTCATCGTCCGAACGAGCTGTGATCTTGTTGTGGGTCGATCTAGTTATCGCTGTGACTTTTTCGAGTTCGGTTCGATTCTTGTGAACCTTGTTCGGAAGTGACATCATTTGGTTCTATTAACTCTTCTATTCGACGTGGATCGGATTTTGAATTTCTGTATTTTCGACTCTGTCGACTCGTTTATGTTCGTTGAAATTTTTTGAACTTTCCCTATCCGTTGCTTTTATTGATCAAACGAGGGTGGTATTGTTTCGGAATAACTCATTTGTCGTTGTGACTTTTCAATCGCTATTCCCTTTCCTGTGGATCTTATGGGAATGCATGTCTTGTTGTTCTCACCAGATCATCCTGGGAGTTGTTGTTTGAACTTTATTGTTCTTCGTGATTCGAACATGATTGTTCGATTTTTGTTGTCTCGATCATTGTGGTTCGATCGTTTGATTGTTCGGTTTTTGTTGATCTCGTTCCGTGATTGGTGAATGTTCAGGCACCTTCGTAATTCCCTTCAGTTCGGAAAATTAGTCTCGTTTTCGATCTTCCAACCCTTAGGCGGTGGAATTCAGTATTTGTTCAGCGTTTGCCTTGCGTTTTGATTGATGAACCGTTGGGTTGGTCAATCGTATTGATTTTCGTTCGTGTGTTTTGTGACTGTTCGGATAATCGACTTGATTGTACTATCTGTTTGATGACGCTTGTCACTTGTTGGTTTTATTATGTTTCTACCGGTGGCGTTGTGTTGGTCGTCGTGGAGCGTGTTTTCACGTCGTATGTCTCTTTGCGTTTCTTGCAGTGTTTCGCCGTTGTGCGCGAGTTTTCGGTTTTTGTGTATCTCGTCGAATTTTCCTGGCAGGGGATATTGCTTCTCCCTACTTATTTTAAGTTTCGGGACGAAACTTCTTTTAAGGAGGGTAGAATGTAAAACCCGTAATTTCGATTTCCGGTAATTTCTTTTTTTCGGCGTAAGTCCGTTTTGATGACTCACTCATGACCGTTTCATTATTCTGAGAGTGATTAATTCTACACTTTTTGACATCCGAGTTCGTTTCGGTGTCGTTTTGTTGAGTTCCGTGCTTTTTAGCTACTTTTCTGCACTTGACTTTGATTCTTGCGAATCTCGGTCGAAACTGCTGTTTCGAGTTTCCTGTAAGTTCGTTTAACTTTGTTATACGTGTTGTGAGCTTTGGTTTGGTTATTCGATCACGTATCGTGATTTTCGGGCGTTTTGGGCCATTTTGTAATTTACCCAAAGTTATGGGTATCCGTATCTGTAATTGTTGTCTCGACCCATTTCTTAGTCGCGTATAATTAATTATTGCATTATGTTTTCATTTCGAGTCGTTGATGTTGTCCGCGAACTTTTCGTCGTGTTCATTCCGTGCGTTTTCGGAAATCGAGTGATCGAGCCCTGGTGTTCGAAAGCACCGCCGGACGGCCGGATCGGTCGGACGATTGCGCACCGGTCGACGGTGCGTAGAACCGGCGTAGCGCACGCTACGGCCGTAAGGCTGCGCGCGCTAACCGGCAGGTCTAACGCACGCTATCCAGTCTGGACAGTGGAGTCCTGAGGTTCTGGAATCGGGTAGGCTCGGCAGGTAGCGCACGCTACTGCCGGACACTACGTACGCTACGGCCGGCAGGTAGCGCACGCTACGGCCGGAAGATCGCAGACGCTACTCGCCGAAAGCGCCTAGTCCAGAGGTCATCGGATTGCGGCTCGGGCCGATAAGCGCGCTAGCTCGGCAGCCTAGCGCACGCTAGTCCGGCCCAGTATAAATGTGGCAGAGCAGCCTCATTTTCACTCATTTTTCATTTCCTTTCTTTTCGATCCGCGGCTGGAGCTTTGGATGTGACGAAGCCATGTTGTTTAACAACAAATTCACAAAGTTCTTGCGTTCATAACATCAATCAATCATCCGTTATCATCCTTTTATCCAGCGAATCAAGGTAATCTTCCTTAGAACCCTAATTTCGTGAATTTGGGGGTTTTTGCATTTTTTTCCGATTCGTTCTGTGTTGTTGATTAATTCATGATGGGTATGATTAATCTTGGTAGTATTCTTTTGTTTAACATCATTTAATCCATTGTTCTTCGTCAAATCGAAGTATATTTATTGATTTCCTTCGAATCGACTTTTTGGGGGATTTGTTCTCGATCTCGTTTTCCATCCATTTTTGATTGATCGATTGTTGTGAGAGACGTCATATTCGGGAGCCTCTGAGGGCGGGGCGTGCGATCTCCGGCCTGGTGTACGCTGCAATGTGCGGCTCCATATGGTTGGTGAACTCCGGTGTTTACCTGATGCGCGTGCAAGGGGCGGCTCTTATGGGAGTGACGCCGGCGCGGTGACATGTACAAGGTGCGGCTGACATGTGGAGTGAACGCCGGTGCACAGGTGTTTCAGTGGAGGCGCGTGGCAGGCTTATTGGTAACGGATATTTGAGTGTTTAGCTAAGACCCCGTTACCGAACGATTATCGTATTTCAAATTCTTTCAACTCTTTTCAAATGATGGTCTCGATATAGACCGTGATTCATGTTTTCTGAAAGTGTGTTTCAACTTGTTTTAAAATGTTGGTATCAGGGTTAATTAACCAAGGACATTTGACGAGATTTCCGAGGGTTAATTAATCAGGGGTCTTGAGCAGTTTTTTTTTGGGCGGACGAAAGGATGTGTCCTTGATTATACTGTGTTGACATTTTGTGTTTTGGATCGAGGACCCCGTGTGATGTTGAGATGTTTGATCTCGTGTTGATATTATTTAGATTGGGTCGAGAACCCCGTGGGAAATATTTGTGAAAACTCGTTTGTGTTGATTGGGTGATTTTCTTGCAAATTGCTTTCCGCCTACTGGTCGAGGACCCTGTTGATTTTGGAAAGAGAAGGATTTGATAATCCTAAATTATTTTCTATTTAAACTCTCGATGGCATCTTTAAAACTGTTTTATAAATTGTTCCCTTTTTTATTTGTGATCTTTCGGTTTTGTAAATGTTTACCAAACTATCGCCTTAGGAAGTACTTTTTGTTACGTTTGGATCTTTGAGGATTCCTGGTTATTGTTATTCGTGGAATGTGAATTGTATGGCTCGTATTTGCACTTTGTTCTTGCACTAGCAAAACAATGGAGTTTTGCTAACCCCCGAGTATTCGGGGGTGGATGTCTACTTTTGCATTCAGGTTTTGGAGCATAACACAAGGTCGGCATGAAGGATGATGAAATATGATCGATACTAATCACATGAGGAACCGTACTTTGTTTATTGGTTCAGTTGTACTTTATTTTCCGCTGCTATATTTTTCCCATTGTACGGGTGTGGTTGTATTTTGACCCCTGCGTGGGCATGAGTTGTATTTGAGTTGTATGTATTTATTGAAAGACCAAATCGGTCTACTGGGTCATTTTAGCCTTAAAGGCATGGTTGAGTTGTTATATGTTGTTACCAGCCTGGTAGATCCTTGAGAAAAGGTTCTACGGCGTGTGATATCCCTGAGCGGATTGGGGGTGTTACATAAATGGTACCAGAGCTTAGGTTGTGGAAACCTAGGCTGTCGGGTCAGTGGTGTCTATTGAGTTTTGTCTCGTCGGATTTTGTCTGACTGAGTCGTGTCGCGACGCGTCGTCTGAGTTTTGTTGGTCGTGATTAGTATCGTGGGGCGATCATCATCTTCGTGCGACCTGTGGATGTAAGTCTCCCTTCTTTGTATTGTGCCTCGTGTGACACGAGCTATTTGTTTGATGTTTTGTTAAGTGATGGAACTTTCATGTAGATTCTTGGTTTCGTGATGCGTTCGTGTGATTCTCTTATTTCGTTTGTATGAGGAGTGTTGTCATTATTTATGTCTTTTTCACTGTGATAATTGACTGTTTGTCTTCCCGGTAAAAGACATGTATTGTCTTGACTTTGTACGATTTGATGCGTATATTATAATATGTTTAAACGAATATTGTTACATGAGCATTTTTGGGCATTCTAGCCCATTGAATTATTTTTGAAAACCTTGAGTACCTTAGAAAATAAATTTCGAGACGTACTTTTAAAATGAATCGTTTTCTCCTGGTACTTCCAAGGTGCCACAATATGTTTCCAAATTCTTCTACCTCGAGGACCAAAATGTTTTGAGATTTTTTCAATGTTTTAGAAACACTTATACTTAGACCCGAGGGTCGAATATTTCTGAAAGTCTTTCGCTAAAAGAAAGTGTCCTCATTTTTATCAAATGCGAAATGGTTCTCCAAAGTCTCGATAACGATATTTCACGTTTGTAATTTTTTTTTTGAAAGGTGATACTCAAGATCAACCGGTATTCTTCTAAATTATTTTCAAAATAAGGTTGTCGTTTTTAAAACTTATCCATTCCCGTTTGAGGGCTGGGTATGTATGTATGATGTTCGCGTTGTCATTTTGCTGTTTACTCCCGAGTATGATTGAATTGGAGGTGTGAGCGTTGAATCGTTTTCCACACATTTGTTGCGTTAGCCCTCTGTGAGAGGTGGGATGTTGGTATTGAATATTGTCGCCTCGTAGTGATTTCTGCGTTGTCGCGCATGTGCGAGCTGTTAGAGCTTGGTATGGTATAACCGTGTGCATCGGTGATGGTTCCGTTATGTGTCGGTTGCTTAATGTCTTGTTACCTTGCTCCCATTTTTTGTGAATTTCATGGATGAGGTCGGAGGTAATACCCGTACTATTTTGACTTCTGTATTTTCTCTTTCTCCAGTCTATCGATTCTCTCATGTTCGTTGATACTTTATGAACTTGTTCTGTATTTCGGTTTCATCGTCCGAACGAGCTGTGATCTTGTTGTGGGTCGATCTAGTTATCGCTGTGACTTTTTCGAGTTCGGTTCGATTCTTGTGAACCTTGTTTGGAAGTGACATCATTTGGTTCTATTAACTCTTCTATTCGACGTGGATCGGATTTTGAATTTCTGTATTTTCGACTCTGTCGACTCGTTTATGTTCGTTGAAATTTTTTGAACTTTCCCTATCCCTTGCTTTTATTGATCGAACGAGGGTGGTATTGTTTCGGAATAACTCATTTGTCGTTGTGACTTTTCAATCGCTATTCCCTTTCCTGTGGATCTTATGGGAATGCATGTCTTGTTGTTCTCACCAGATCATCCTGGGAGTTGTTGTTTGAACTTTATTGTTCTTCGTGATTCGAACATGATTGTTCGATTTTTGTTGTCTCGATCATTGTGGTTCGATCGTTTGATTGTTCGGTTTTTGTTGATCTCGTTCCGTGATTGGTGAATGTTCAGGCTCCTTCGTAATTCCCTTCAGTTCGGGAAATTAGTCTCGTTTTCGATCTTCCAACCCTTAGGCGGTGGAATTCCGTATTTGTTCAGCGTTTGCCTTGCGTTTTGATTGATGAATTGGGTTGGTCAATCGTATTGATTTTCGTTCGTGTGTTTTGTGACTGTTCGGATAATCGACTTGATTGTACTATCTGTTTGATGACGCTTGTCACTTGTTGGTTTTATTATGTTTCTACCGGTGGCGTTGTGTTGGTCGTCGTGGAGCGTGTTTTCACGTCGTATGTCTCTTTGCGTTTCTTGCAGTGTTTCGCCGTTGTGCGCGAGTTTTCGGTTTTTGTGTATCTCGTCGAATTTTCCTGGCAGGGGATATTGCTTCTCCCTACTTATTTTAAGTTTCGGGACGAAACTTCTTTTAAGGAGGGTAGAATGTAAAACCCGTAATTTCGATTTCCGGTAATTTCTTTTTTTCGGCGGAAGTCCGTTTTGATGACTCTCTCATGACCGTTTCATTATTCTGAGAATGATTAATTCTACACTTTTTGACATCCGAGTTCGTTTCGGTGTCGTTTTGTTGAGTTCCGTGCTTTTTAGCTACTTTTCTGCACTTGACTTCGATTCTTGCGAATCTCGGTCGAAACTGCTGTTTCGAGTTTCCCGTAAGTTCGTTTAACTTTGTTATACGTGTTGTGAGCTTTTGTTTGGTTATTCGATCACGTATCGTGATTTTCAGGCGTTTTGGGCCATTTTGTAATTTACCCAAAGTTATGGGTATCCGTATCTGTAATTGTTGTCTCGACCCGTTTCTTAGTCGCGTATAATTAATTATTGCATTATGTTTTCATTTCGAGTCGTTGATGTCGTCCGCGAACTTTTCGTCGTGTTCGTTCCGTGCGTTTTCGGAAATCGAGTTGTCGAGCCCTGGTGTTCGAGCACTGGCCGGACGGTTGCGGGACTGGCCGGACGATTGCGGGCACCGGCCGGACGGGTGCGGCAGGAACCGGCGTAGCGCACGCTACGGCCGAAAGGCTGCGCGCGCTAACCGGCAGGTGTAGCGCACGCTATCGGCTGGTCTAACGCACGCTATCGGGTCTGGACAGTGGAGTTCTGAGGTTCTGGAATCGGGTAGGCTCGGCAGGTAGCGCACGCTACTGTCGGACACTACGTACGCTACGGCCGTCAGGTAGCGCACGCTACGGCCGGAAGGATGCGCATGCTACCTGGCCGAGCAGTCTAGTACAGGAGGTCACTGGATTGCGGCCTGGGCCGATAGCGCGCGCTAGCTCGGCAGCCTAGCGCACGCTAGTCCGGCCCAGTATAAATGTGGCAGAGAAGCCTCATTTTCACTCATTTTTCATTTCCTTTCTTTTCGATCCGCGGCTGGAGCTTCGGAGGTGATGAAGCCATGTTGTTTAACAACAAATCCACGAAGTTCTTGCGTTCATAACATCAATCAATCATCCGTTATCATCCTTTGATCCAGCGAATCAAGGTAATCTTCCTTAGAACCCTAATTTCGTGAATTTGGGGTTTTTTTGCATTTTTTGTCCGATTCGTTCCGTGTTATTGATTAATTCATGATGAGTATGATTAATATTGGTAGTATTCTTGTGTTTAACATCATTTAATCCATTGTTCTTCGTCGAATCGAAGTATATTTCTTGATTTCCTTCGAATCGACTTTTTGGGGGATTTGTTCTCGATCTCGTTTTCCATCCGTTTTTGATGGATCGATTATGGTTAAATGATGTTGTTAAACATATTCTATGGATTGTATATCCATATTTCAACTTGGAATTCTGTTTTCGTGTTTTGTCGGGACGAATCGTGTTCTTGGCCGTTTTGGGGAAAACACTTGAACATTCGTCGTTCGTTCTTTGAATTCAACGGCTTTGAGTCATGCTATGGAATTCATTTTCATTCTTGTTATTTTCCTCCGTATCGCGAGTTGGCGTTCGGTGGAGTCGGCGGGTTCGTAGTCGGTTCGTGCCAACCTACTTCGGTCGATTCTCCGCGTTGTGGTTGTTCAAGGCAAGTACCTTGTCCATACTATTCTTGTTTTCTGGATATGATAATTGGTGATTATCTTGGTGTGTTTGTTTATTTGTTTGAAATGAGTTTTCAAAAGATTCGGCTAGCCTCGTTAAAGGCTCACTTTCAAAACGCGTGTGTTTTGTAAATTGTGTGGGTTGTAAGTGACTACGTGAATCCTTTAGATATATTTTGTGTTGATGTTGCGCTTGATAATGCGTGTGTACGTATATTGCTTCTTTCCGTTGCATTACGGTTGACGTGCGTGTTGTTATTTATTCGTGTGGTCGTGGACTGACGAATGAATTATGTGAATTGGTGTATTGATTTGATAATTGTTACGACGATGACTGTGTACTTGATGTTTGTGACAATGTGAATACTTGTTGTGAGAGACGTCATATCCGGGAGCCTCTGAGGGCGGGGCGTGCGATCTCCGGCCTGGTGTACGCTGCAATGTGCGGCTCCATATGGTTGGTGAACGCCGGTGTTTACCTGATGCGCGTGCAAGGGGCGGCTCTTATGGGAGTGACGCCGGCGCGGTGACACGTACAAGGTGTGGCTGACATGTGGAGTGAACGCCGATGCACAGGTGTTTCAGTGGAGGCGCCAGGCAGGCTTATTGGTAACGGATATTTGAGTGTTTAGCTAAGACTCCGTTACCGAACGATTATCGTATTTCAAATTCTTTCAACTCTTTTCAAATGCTGGTCTCGATATAGACCGTGATTCATGTTTTCTGAAAGTGTGTTTCAACTTGTTTTAAAATGTTGGTATCAGGGTTAATTAACCAAGGACATTTGACGAGATCTCCGAGGGTTAATTAATCAGGGGTCCTGAGCAGTTTTTTTTTTGGGCGGACGAAAGGCTGTGTCCTTGATTATACTGTGTTGACATTTTGTGTTTTGGGTCGAGGACCCCGTGTGATGTTGAGATGTTTGATCTCGTGTTGATATTATTTGGATTGGGTCGAGAACCCCGTGGGAAATATTTGTGAAGACTCGTTTGTGTTGATTTGGTGATTTTCTTGCAAATTGCTTTCCGCCTACTGGTCGAGGACCCTGTTGATTTTGGAAAGAGAAGGATTTGATAATCCTAAATTATTTTCTATTTAAACTCTCGATGGCATCTTTAAAACTGTTTTATAAATTGTTCCCCTTTCTATTTGTGATCTTTCGGTTTTGTAAATGTTTACCAAACTCTCGCCTCGGGAAGTACTTTTTGTTACGTTTGGATCTTTGAGGATTCCTGGTTATTGTTATTCGTGGAATGCGAATTGTATGGCTCGTATTTGCACTTTGTTCTTGCACTAGCAAAACAGTAGAGTTTTGCTAACCCCCGAGTATTCGGGGGGTGGATGTCTATTTTTGCATTCAGGTTTTGGAGCATAACACAAGGTCGGCACGAAGGATGATGAAAGATGATCGATACTAATCACATGAGGAACCGTACTTTGTTTATTGGTTCAGTTGTACTTTATTTTCTGCTGCTATATTTTTCCCATTGTACGGGTGTGGTTGTATTTTGACCCCTGCGTGGGCATGAGTTGTATTTGAGTTGTATGTATTTATTGAAAGACCAAATCGGTCTACTGGGTCATTTTAGCCTTAAAGACATGGTTGAGTTGTTATATGTTGTTACCAGCCTGGTAGATCCTTGAGAAAAGGTTCTACGGCGTGTGATATCCCTGAGCGGATTGGGGGTGTTACACATATCATAAGCAAGGGCCCTACTCTGATAATCCTTCAAGGTAGTACAGATGAGCCCCGACATATAGTCCCGAATCGACGATTTCATCCGTCTGGAAAAATGGAAAATTTTGTCACTCTCCTCAGCAACTTGGGTCTTCACATAACCAAACTCCTTGTTAAAATCGGCAATAGCTTGAGATACGGGAATATCCTGTGGTTGAGCATCATAGAAAGCATGTACTCGAGCCTGTCTGACCGGCCATGGGCAATATTCGGTCTCCATCAATTCCTGAAATTCGGCCCACGAAGCAACATGGTCTTTGGGCCCAACAGCCTCCCACAAATCCGTAGCGTCCCCAGTGAGAAAGTACTGGGCAATAGGGACCTTACGGTCCTCGGGACAGTTGGTAGCAGTGAAGACTTTAGATATCTCCTTGATCCACCCCTCCCAGCCGATCGGGTCCGAAGCTCCCGAAAACTGAGGAGGATGCATCTTGATGACATCTTGAAGCCAGCGATCCACTCCGCCCCAATTAGCGTGGGCCGGATCCGGGTTCTGAACCGCCTGAGCTATCGCCGCCATTTGGTTCACCATTTGCTGCATAACTGCCGCAATACCAAGGTCGGCGCGCTCCTGAGAAGAAGCATAACTGTGACGGTCACTGGTACTGCCGGATCCCAAAGACTGCGACGTGGCCGCCCCACTGGCTGCCCCATGTCCTCGGCCGCATCCACGACCACGTCCACGACCACGACCTCTTCCAGCATCCATACTGATGTTAAATAAGTAGCAAAAGCCATTACGATGGTGAGTACGAGAAGAGAAACAATCACAATCGAGAATCAAAGGTGCGATACAAGGAAACAAGGAATAGAGTTAGGAAAAACTTACAGACACTGGTAGTACCGGAATCATGGAAGCGTGACGATGATGTGCAAAACGAAACACAACAAGACCCAATAAATCGACAAGCCTAGGTATCCATAAACCTATATATCTGATACCATTTTCTGTAACACCCCAAGATATTCGAGGTATATTACAGCGCCGTGAATCCCTATATGGGACCCACCAGGCTGAACAAACATCATACTCATCGACTCACAGAAACAACAGAATAACACCTCGTCATAAAGACGCCAAACAAAATAATCCACCCGGTTCAACCGGTCAAACATAACACCATAATCCGACACAAACAAAATAAACACCAATACAATCGAGACGAGTAAAAATTCTTAAGTACTCGAGTACTTCTATTAGTTTAAAGACCACAAAAGGTCAAAAGATAGAAGGCAATAAGACACCACTCATGCATAATCATCACGCGCGGCCATCATCCGCATACTGCTCCAACGCCCGCTCGTCTCGATGAACCTGACCTGAAATTCATAAAACGAATTTCCCCAAAACGGGTCCCCAAGGGTTAGCAATTACGCTAGTACATGTAACCAAATGAACAACTTACATCTTGTACATATAGTAAATACATGCAATCAAGAAAACATAGTTCCAAAACACTCATTTCCGGAAATGCCATAATCAAATCACATTTGTAAAATGCACCACAATTAACCGTGGATCCACCCCTCCGTGGACCCCTACCGAGACCCCGTCGGATCTAAGCCATAGTGGTTAAAAGCAAGCTCGCGGATCCACCCCTCCGTGGACCCCTACCGAGACCCCGTCGGGTCTAACCCATAGTTGGCATACACACACACACAATTCTCATGCAATACTACTACGTTAAGATTGTAAGTTCATAAGGGTACTTGCCTCGATTAACAGACGGTGACACGAACGGAAATGAAGGATCAAACACGACCGCGAGGAATCGGCGGAAAAGAACCCAACGATTCGAATAACACAATCACAACCACTTCTAAATGATTACGGAAATGGAATACACCCGGAAACCCGCCTACGATTCATGTATATTCGTATAAAAATAACAATGAGGGCGGACCACAACCAAACCCTCCCGATTTTGCAAAGCTATGAAAATATACCATGAATCCATAGGAAAACTAATGATATCAACAAGATTAATCATATTCATCATGAATCCACCAACAAAACGGAACGAATCGGAAGAAAATCCCAAAACCCCCAAATTATCCAAAAGTAGGGTTCTAAGAGATTTACCTTGGATTAGGATGAAAGATTCGTGTTGATGTTGTTATAATACACCAAGAACTCAAGAAAGATGTTGGATGAGATGATTGGAGGAAGAAATCGCCAAGAAAATCGCCCGGAATCGCCTTAGCCGCGGAGAGGAGGAAGAAATGAGGAAATATGTTCATCTCGGTCAACTCCCTAGTTTATATAGCCAGGGAGTGTTAGCGCGCGCTAATCCTCAAAGTTAGCGTACGCTAACGGAACAAAACTCCAGTCCAGTAGCCAGATTTCTATCTGTTAGCGTGCGCTACTCGAAACGTAGCGTGCGCTAATAACCTCTCGGTAGCGCGCTCTATTGACCAATAGCGTGCGCTACCTGGACATCAGCCAAGTCCAGAAGCAACTGTCAGTACAAACCTGATCCGGTTAGCGCGCGCTATCGACCAAACATAGCGTGCGCTAAAGTGTATCGGTAGCACGCGCTATCGATCAATAGCATGCGCTACCTGGGCATCAGTCGAGTCCAGTAGCAAACTATCCAGTACTGGACACTCACGCTAGCGCACGCTACCAGGCATCTCAGCGTGCGCTAGCCCCCAACATTAGCGTGCGCTAGACTACATAGCGCACGCTAATCCGCCAGTCCAGAGGGCTGGAATTAGCACTGCCACTCCCAGGGCTTGCTCTCTAGCGCGCGCTACGAAGCAGTCGTAGCGTGCGCTACTAAGGGACCTCTAGCGTGCGCTATGCAAAAAAGATAGCGTGCGCTAGGTATGAAGCATAAACGGTCTAGAACACCGGAATATGAACGACACAACAAACGGAATATCTCAAGACACATCAAAACATAGAATGGTCTACGGCAACCCCGAAACGGCAATTCCGCACAACAATTACGGGAATCAGATCAATAGATGACGGAAAAGATACACTGAAAGATACACGAGGGTCGCTACAACCGAGAAATACACCGAAAATGAAAATACAAGGGAAAGAAAAATGCGGATATTACAGTGACCACGTCCTCATATGCCCTCAGGGTGGTGCAGTGAAACCCGGCCGCATAACGTTGGACATCTTCCGGCAACCATTGAGCAAGATGACAAATTCATTGATCTTCCGATGGGACCATCTGTGCGACATAGCTTAGTTCGGTCCTGTAAGCTCGAATGATTTCGGGTACTGGTAAGTCCTGAGGTCCTGCGCTGAAGAAAATTCGCGCTCGAGCAGTCTGTGCCAATCGGGGGCAGTACTCGTCTCTCAATAGTTTGGAAAACTCGGTCCATCCGACTACTCTGTCTTCCGGCTTATAGGTCCTCCACCATCGGGCTGCGGTGTTGCGGAGCTGGATGATTCCGAGTGGTACCTTTCGGTTCCCTGGTCAACCGATCACCTCGAAGGCAGTCTCCATCTCGTAGATCCAATCATCCACGTACTTATCCCCTGATCCATCGAATAATGGCGGTATGGCCTTCAACATTTCTCCCAGCCAACGGTCCCTCCCAGCATTCTCTTCTATGTCAATGACCGGTACGCGTTCTGCCCGGTTGACCTGAGCGATTCCCATAACAATGGCCTGTGTGAGGGTCTGGACAAAGGCATTGTTCTGATTTTCCGCCTCCTGTTTGTTTAGATTAACGGGCGGTGTCTGATTCCCGGCTGGGTTAGTTTCACCGGTATTCCTGTCTTCCTGTTGATTCATAGCGGAACCCTGTGCATCGTTTACGTTCCTTCTAGCTCCACGACGCGCCATTAGTGACGATCGCTTGATCTAAAAGGTTAGTTTAGTACAATGGTCTCTGAGTTTTTACTGAATTCAAACATTATAACTGATTTTCAGAAGTTTAAGTGTACTTTACCTCGACATTCCTCGATGAGTTACGGTCGCCAGGAGTGTTGGACTTTTGAAGGCAAAACGTTTCAAATAAAATATTTTGATACACTTTCCACGTGAGTTTTCGGCTCTGATACCATTTTCTGTAATGCCCCAAATTAAGCCGGACGTCACAGTGCCGTGAATCCCGGGTGGGACCCAGAAGGCGAGTTTTCAAAAATAATTTATTTAACAAGTGGTTTGCGGAAATGTTCAAATGAAAGCGTTCATACATCCGAAATATAAAAGGTGACAAAGTCCGTTCATACGGTTATTACACAACGTGGATTATTCAAATTTAGTTTAAGAAATAACAAGCCTCATTTCCAACACTGCTCAGACCTGACCGGAACCTTTGGGAATATCCTGTACATATTCAACAAATTTGCCTGACATGACGTATCGTGTCAGCCAAACCAGGTCAGACATGTCGAACAAACTTCAATGATAGAATCAAATGAATTCAGAAACAAGGCCATCACTGAATATTCAATTTAACGTCATTCCTTTTATCAGCACATAAACTCCCAAGGTCGCAACCAATGGTCACGGAAGTATCTACACAGGAATACTCCGGACGTGGGTACCATTCAGGTTTTATCCCTCAACACAGTCCCGCAATATATATATCAACATATGAACTCCCAAGGTCGCAGCCAAGGGTCACGTAAGTATCTACACAGGAATACTCCGGACGAGACAGATAAGACGAGCACCTTACCATAGACAGTAACACATGCAGAATTCTGAAATATTAATACGTAAGGTCCGAGCAAGATTTACTTGCCTTAAATCCGACGAGAGTTACTTCCTTGATAACACGACGGCTCGAATGACCACACCCGAAAGCCCAACCTATTACATGTTTGTCGATTAACATTTTGTAGTAATAATGATGATTAATGACAATCCTCCCCGCCCCGTAAGGATCCTAAACTTGATTGTTCATGTTGTAAAAATCGGAATTCTCTATTGTGACCATAATGCGTTTTATTAGTTTCCTCGGTTTGCCATTTTACAATTTATCATCTCGTTGGTTAATATCCTAATACAACATCTCTGTGTCGTGATTATGGTTCCAGGCCATTGTAATTACATCACTAATTTTAGTTTAAGTTACTAGAATGGAATGATTAAGCACTAATTCCCCGAACTTAACATGTTTGATTACTTATCCGATTTGGTCGTCGTTAGTTTGTTCATCAAAGGATTATTAACGTTCTTATGATATGGTAATCGGATTATAATTGAAATCTACAACAAGATGATTATAAGGTGTTGGTGATTAACAATTCGGTTATGAGTTCCCATTCAATTACGAGTACTACCACTACTCATTCTAGTCACTTAATAAGTTAGGTATCGATTAATAATTGTGATAGTTTTCACTATTCCGATCATCCTCGAAAGTTCTAAACTACCCAAAGCATTCGAAATTTAGTATAGCTCGTATAACAACACTGAAATGAGTTCAAGATTTGATAGACTTACCTCAGATGACAAAAGAGAATGAAGAACGGCGAAGGACGATGAAGAACTAAAGGGTAGCACCTTCAAAACCTCCTCCGGAGCTTGATCAACTTACTCCAACAGGATAACACTTGATTAGGGAGGCTAAAACCGACTTAGAGAGGGTGGAGGATATTATGAAGAACAAAGAGTGAGTTTTGGGTCGGAAGAAATGAAAGGGAGGGTGTCCTTATATAAATCCGGAATGGCTTTACGTACGTTAGGCCTGAAGATTTACGTACGTAAGCCATGTTACGTACATTGTCATTGAGAGCTTAACGCACGTAAGTAAAGACTCAGAATTTGCTGGACTATTTTACACACATCGTTACGTACGTAACGAAAGACGGCTAACGTACGTAACACCCGTTGACTTGCCTGTCGCTGTCGCGCCGAAAGTTGGTCTGACGATGTATCATCTGGCGAAGATTCCTTATCTGAAGACCGAGACCATGTTACGTACGTAAGGTATAACCTTTAGCGTACGTAATGGCATGTACTTAGCATACGTAATACATAGTTTTTAACGTACGTAAGTTTCAGTTTGTATAATAAGTTATTATCACATTGATTCCTATAAAGCGACTCCCTCTCAATCTCTTCGAGTAATCTCTCGGGGAACAAGACGTTGGCCACCATCATATTCGCACCGATAATTGCCCAACGACATCGAGGTACATCACCGACAAATCATCAATCATCATACAATCGCGATACAAGAATAACAGTTGTACAATATTTATTCATGTCAAAACAGTACGAACACATCATCCAAAATATGTCTGTCATGACGGAGTACATTTATTTATTAAATAGATGAAATAGAAATGATCGCCCAACGTGGAATAGCATGTAATACTGGTGGTATTACACTCCTTCTCGAGCATCTCGGCATAAGGTTGTCCATTGATTCTTGCGGCTGTGCTGACCTTCATTATCTTGATCGGTCCTTATTGCAGGACGAAGATCATCTCTTCGTGCATCGCTGCAAGATGATCTTCCATCATAATTCTCCCATCATCGTATTCATTAACGAAAATCATAGGGACTTTATTTATCATAGATGTGTCCATGATAGAAGTAAGATTAATGATGAAGATATGAAACTAAAGTTTTCAAAAGCTAATGATTTTTGTGGATCTGATTCAGTTAAAGATTGGCTGATTCTTTATAGAATCAACCACTCTGAGACCACTTGTTGGCCAAAAAATACAGTAATGACGACTTAGAAGGGGGGTTTGGATAAGTTGTATCTTTTTCGAAGTTATTTACCTATCCGAAGTCTAATTTTCAGTTGCTGTAAATACAGCAACTGAATAATATCATGTTAGCTTGGTGCTTACAGGGTTTTCACGATATGCATACTTAAATCACACAGGCAGATAGAAAATAGTAAATGACAGAATGTAAGGACACACTGATTAAAGTAGTTCGAGGTAAACCCCTCTACGTCCACAGGTCCTCCACACAAGAATAAAATATTTATTAAGATCACGGTGTACACAACTATGTGACTTTAACTAAACGAGTCATTGTATTGTTCATACAGATTGATACAGTCGACAATAGCTAGGGCCGTTCACACAAACTGGATTGGCTTCTTCAACTTGCTTCTTCTCACACAGATTGAAGCTTCATCTTTAGTACTATTTGTCCTACACAGGTCAGAGATAGCAAGGCTTAGTCCACACAGGGCTAAGTAAAAAACTCAATGATAGGTTTGGTATGATAAGATCAAACAGCAACTGTATTCTTGATGATCATTGGCTGTAAGTGTGTTGTTTTTGTTGAGGACCTTGTACATTTCTTCTCTTGATGAAGCTTTATGCTCGGAGAAATATATTGCTCTTGTAAGCTTGATATTCAGATTGTCAGAGTGTTAATGCATCAAATTATTAGGTGAGCAATGTCCTCTTGCTTGAGGCTATTTATAACCTTGGAAATAGATGTATCCATTGGCTGGTTGGTGAGCCTGAGACTGCTCTGATTGGCGGCTTCATAATGATTTGAATTAAAGGCGATTTGCATTTAATGCTTCAGACATTCTTTTTACTAGCATTAAATGCTCTTCAGATTGTTGTCTCTTCAGCTGCATTAAATATTGTCTTATCAGCATTAAATGCTACTTTAACCGTGAATACTTTGTGAATAAACAATGTTTGCTTTCTCAACAATTTAAAGTTTCGTTAGTCCTGTTGGATTTGTGTTTTACTTTTCCAAAGTAAAACACTTACAGCATGTTTGATGTATCCAACATCTTCAACTTTTGCTATATCTAGACGATTACGCTGCAGGAAAGGACTCTTGACTTTGCTGGAAGATCTTTCGCTATATGGACAGGTTGTATGATATTCTCATAACAACTTACATACTTAGACCGATATTATGACTTTGAAGATCTTGTTGTATGAGGCAATTATCAAAACACAAGGAGAATTTTTCCCAAATTAACGTTCCTAAACTATGATTGAGTTAATCATCCTACGTACGGCCGGTTCACGGTTCAACCGTCCGACGAATACTTAATCGGACTATCAACATATATCCTGCGAATTGAATGTTAATAAGGGGGATACATTGCCAACGTCTACGAATTCAAGGATATTCATGTCACCACAGTTCCATACTCTAACCTTGATTATCAACTCTAATGTATGGTTTGCCTATTCTACGCTTTCATATCAAGATATGATTCATGATGAATGAATCCTAAAACATCCTTTCAAGGGAAACCTTATTCCGTGTTTCTAGGTTTAATTAACTAATAAGAATTCCATTCTCCCACAAAGTAAATCTTCCTACTAAAATTCTATGTTTTGATACTTTTTCACCAACGTATTCACTTCATTATAATCATTATTAAGGATATTACCTAATCGAAAACAATCCCTTACAAGACATGGTCTTATTCTTGATGAAAACACTCAATATTCATCCTCTTGGGTTCATCTTTATAGACAATAATAAGTCATCCGGTATAAGAACACTTCGAAATCATGATTAAGGGTATGTGATAATATTTTGAAAACCTCATCTTAATGTTTGACATAACCATATGCCAACCTATATATGTCTTAACAAAGGAATATCCTAGGTTTAATCATCTCAATCCTCCTAAATCATGGTGTTCTGTTATTAAGTCATCAATGAAACATATTAATCTCTGAAATAAGTTCATAACAATCCTAGAAACATGAACTCAAGGTTGGGAATAGCAGCAACATACCGTATACGGAGAGAAACAACCAAACAATCGGTAGAACTCAACACCGAAAGCTTGATCACCAATACGAAATGCTTATGATCTTCAATGTTAAGTGGAGAGGCTGATATACGGAGTTACTGAGGCTGGGGAAGCTCTCAAAGTTGTAGAACTCGGTCAATATCAGTAGAGAGAATGAAAGAAATGAAAGGGGGTTGATGTCCTATTTATAGGAAAAGACATATAACGTACGTTAACTCACTTACATAGCGCATGCTAACGGGATATGTAGCTCACTGTCTCATTTTGTTCTCTTTCTTACGTATGCTACTAGGCATTATGTACGTCACGTGTTGTCATAGCGTATGCTATTTATCAACATTGTGTACGCTATTGATCTAATGTAGCTTACTGCATCGTTCTGTTCTCTGACTTAGAGTACGTTACCTACATCACTTAGTGTATGCTAAACATCATTAACTTAACTTTTCCAAAAGTTGTCCAGGTTCATGCAAGGGAATCCGACAATATATTTTATCCGGCCCCACCTGCCGACTACACCTTGTTTGATCTTAACTGCCTCTTGTGTATGCTAAGTATCTTTCTTAATGTACGCTAGCTCTGATTATTAGAGTATGCTAGATACATCTCTTAGCGTACGTTAACTTCATGCAGGCACATACATGAATTAACAAACTCTACACAATATGATCATGAATACTGGATTAAGGATAAGAGAAATCATAATACATGACATAATCATATACCACATGTTTCAAATACACATGTAACGCACGTTGTACAGTCAGGTGACACACGCTACAATTAGCGTATGCTAAGACTTGATGTTACTGCACGCTAACTGGAGACCGAGAACAAAATCTTTAGAAATTAGGGCCTGTTAGCACACGCTGAGGAGCTTAACTCGTGTGTGCTAAATGCACTGTCACACAAAACATGCTGAAATTCTGGCCTGTTAGCACACGCTAATCAGTGTGCCTAGCGCATGCTAGTTGTCCAGTATATATACTAGACAACTGTCCATTTTCTGCATTTGTCAATTCATTCTCTTCTCCCGCTGCGGTTGAGGTGACTTGGAAAGGGTTTGGATTCTTGTATTGATTATACTCTATTCAAGGTGTTTTATGAGGATCTTAGGTGATTATAACATCATCTAAATCGTTGTTCTTTGTCGAGTCGAGGTAATTCCCTTGAATCTCTTGGGGTTGACTTTTTGGGAGAATCTTGATCTTGATTTCTAAACCAATTTTGATGAATCGGTTAGTGTTATCTGATGTTGTTGATATTATTTCATGGGTTGTATATCCATATTACGAATTCGTTTGACTCGATTGGTGATTTTTATATTCTTGAGGAACCTTGAATATTTAATGTTTGATTAAATAATTTCAATGAGTTTTCCTTCGGGTGTTGGGTGTGTTTGCCGTCGTTTATGGTTGTTGTTCTCATAATAGAGGTTGTAGGTTTTTGGAGTTTTCTGATTGAGCCGTGTTCATCGGAGTATCACGTGTTGATTCCGATGCAAGTATTTGTAATACCCTCGCCTTTAATATTGTATTTCATGATTTAAGTTAAGTATTTTCGCACCATATCTGTGATGTTGTAGCAAGTACCGACGAATTATGTTAAATTGGATTCATGGTCATTCATACTATATTAGTTGTTGGGTGATATTGCGAGAATTCCATTTATGATTGTTATAGTACTTAACGTACGTTAACATGTATTCTTAACGTACGCTATGTAGGCCGCCTTACGTACGTAATATCGCACGTTAACGCACGTAATGCGGAAGATCCTCCAAAGAATCCGCCTTTGGCGGGTGGGGTCGAGCAAGGGTAGGTGGTCGAGTCGATCGCGACAATGAAGTCAACGGCTATTACGCACGTAATAGCTACCGTTACGACGTAACGAATCGCGTGTTTTTAGACAGGAGATTTGATGAAATTGGTTACGCACGTAATGATCATGAGATTACGTACGTAAAGGCTATAACGTACGTTAACCACGTTCGTTAACGTACGTAATGTCAAGTTCAGATTATAAATGTATGACTTGCCATTCACTTCCTACTCGACCTCTTTCAATCTCCCAACTTAGGAACGATTCCTTTCCCTTCCAACTTCATTTCTAAGCCTTCCTAACTTGTGTTGGAGCTTCAACACTTGATTGGTGACTTGGAGAGCTAGAGATTGAAGTGTATTCCTTGGAGTGTTGGTGTTGTTCTTCATTTTAAGGTTGGTCTTTCTTTAACTCATATCAATTCCATGCTTATGATGATGTTAGTAGATAAATACTTCACATAATGTTAGTTTAAACTAGTGTAAACATGATAAGTTAATTGAATCATACTCAAACCAAGAAGGTATTAGTGTTACTTCTTGATGTAAATAACTTCATAATGTGATTGTGTTGATAATGATATACATAAAACCTGAGGTATAGCATGATAATCGGAAGTTGATTTTAGTCTCAACACTAGGAACATGTTAGGGATGATATCCTTAATGATTAAAAGTAAGAAATGTTAAATTGGTCTTGAACATTCTATTGATTCTTGAAGGTAGTATGGAACCATGATTTTTGGCCTCTAAAACCTTTGTAATAAAATTGTTGGAAAGATGACATTAATCCTTTGTAGATGACCTTTGTTATATGAATGAAGTTACTTCAAAAATCTAAAGTATTCAATGATATAACTAGGCTTTTAATAAATTCTTCAAAGTAAAACAATGAATATTGATAGAAGGAAGTTGTAATCTTCATATGTTCGAATCTATCGATTTCGTTAAAGGGCGTTAATCGCTACATTGATAGGTTGATAATGTTCTTTAGAGAATTGTGATGATACAAATGCGGTAGATGAATAGCCGAATTCCATTTCATTAATCCATGCATGTCAAGAGGCGTAAATTAAGATGATGTTCTTAATTCACTAAAAACTTAAACTTATGTTTCATATAGTAATCAAGTTTTGAATGAAATCGTTGGTAAATAATGAAGAATGTAATTAAACACAAGTTATATCGTAATTGGAAGTGTCGATGATTTGAAAAAGATATTTTCACGATATTGCATAAATAATAAACTAGACATCAAGAATTTGACATTAAGGTTAGAATATGTAATGATCATGATAAACATACGATGATTTGTAATAAGAACATTAAAATGATCGATAGGATAATCGATTTGTGAATATTGTTTATGCGATAATACCATTATCGCACTAATGTGTTGTTGAATGAATTATATTTCATTCAAGGTTGCTTGTTCACGTGAGTATTGTTAGACGAGGATACCGTTCGTTTGACCATTCGAGGAAGGATTATTCGTCTACGGAATTGAGGCAAGTTATCTTGCTTGGTTATAATGATGTGTGGATTCTTATGATGATTATGCATTTCGTGTATATGAAACACCTATAAAATTGTGTCTTGTGACTTGAGGTTGTTCTTGATGATGTCCCGTTTTCATCATGGGATTGTATACCCAAATTCGTACTTTTGGACCCTTGATATCGTTGAGCTTTGTTGACACTTCGGTGAGTTGTTCGATTTCTTGGAAAAAGTGTAATTCGTTGAGTTTCGTTGTCATGTTGTATCGTGACATCTCTGGAGTCATATCTGTGCGCCGATTGGTTATGTGTAGGATTTTTAGCCGGGCACTTGATGATCATGCGTGGAGGTTTTTTTTCGCATTTAGATCGTGCACACGAGATGTAGTTCGTGAGGCTAATTAGGTACATTGTCCCACGTATATTCTGGATTCCGTATACGGGGTGGACATGTGCACGGACACATTTCCGGATCGGGCGTACTGTGACGTCCGTCTTGAGCCATAGTATATGGTCGTTCGTATATTTGGTTATCTTCGACAGATGGGACTGATTGTTTATATGCCTTCGGGGTATATTCAGTAGTCGGTGGATTTCTTTGAAATCAGTATATATGAATTGTATAATGTCATGAGAATTATTATCATGTATAGCTGACCCTGTGGTTTGGGGCGAAATACTTGTATTTCAGGGCGAGGAAAGGGCAAGGCACAGGAGGAGCACAATGGCGACGGAGGATTCTGATGTATGCTATTTCGGGGGCCCCGAGTCTTTTGGTTGTTCGGTTATGTTTTAAACGTGACTTTCGTTTTATTTTTGTGTCGGATGAATGTACTAAAACTTGTTAGGTACTGCCCATCGTCATATGGTCTGTACCGTGTTTGGATCCTGTGTATGTTTGCTTGTATTTAAAAAATATGAATAACTCATACTCCACACCGGGATTTTGATAAATATTGTGGTACGGTGCCACATTGTCAGATTTTAAGTGCATATTGTGATATTGCCTGGTGGGTCCCAGGAGGGATCCACGGCACTGTAATAGCCACTGTTTTTGGGCTGTTACAGAAGATGGTATCAGAGAGTGTGTGTTTTTATTTTGAGTCATTGTAGAATCGAAATAGCATCAAGAAAACTTCGTGCCACGTGTAACCTGTGCAAGCGCCTGACCCGTCGAATACGGTATGTTCTCATGAACCATAATTTGATTACTGGCATGATATTGACGATGTATTGGTCTCCTTACTTACCTTGGCATCTTGCTACCATGAGGCAAAATTCATCTGTTTAAAGAGAACCTAAATTAATTATGTGATTGGAATTGTTTCGACTTAATGTTGATATGATATTGAGTGTGTAACACTTGTAGTGCCAGTGATTCTTTACAACTGCTTTGTTGGATAGGAAATTCCCTGTTGTTATTAACTTAGCATGAATTATGATTGATAAATCAAATCACTTGTGACTTGGTTCTTTCAAGATGGAAAGGAACCTTAGAGGCCGTGGCAGAGGGGACGAGGCCGCGGAAGAGGCCGAATTTCGATACCACGAGCTAACAGACGCGCGAATGTGGAGCAGTACCGCAGACGGTGATTCACCTTCTCGGACCAATCGCACCACACCGGAGAGAATGCACGTGCCGATCCTTACACCGTGATGCAGGCATGATGGCCTGATGACCCAAATGGGTCGGCCGATGGAAACTATGCAAAAGAATACTACCGGTCGGCCAGCAGGACAATGCCTCCGCCTTTGGTGCCCGGCGGGATCGTGAGCCGGATTATTAGCGACATATCACGCGCGACCTCCGACTTTTGAAGGCTCATCCGAGCTCGCCGACATTGTACACTTTGGATAGAGCATTTCGAGAAACTGCTCGAGATGGTGGAGTGCCCAGAGGAAAATCGAGTTCTTTGTGTCGCCTACTACCTCGCAGAAGAGTGCCCATACTTGGTGGCTTTCTGTGAGGCTCGCCAAGGCGCGAGTACTTGGGAGGAATTCAAGAATCTTATGCTAGATCGTTACTATCCCGCACCCTCCGTGAAGCTAAACGTCCGAATTACTAAACCCCAACCCATCTAAGACGAGGATGTGTTAGTAATTGCTGAAAAATTCCAAGCACTTCTCCCTTTTGCTACGTCAGTTGTCCGTTCGGAAGCTGATAAAATCAAATATTTCCTCAAGAGGCTTAAACCCCGAATGAGGATGCAATTACTCAATCACCACTGTATGACCTTAGGAGTTTATTGAGAAGGCTTTGGAGTATGAACTTACCGCGAAGGAGATTTCTAAGCGGCCTCGCTTTCCAACAAGAGATCCAGAACTGCACTCCAAGGAGACAAAGAACCGGGGGTATTCAAGAAACCCCACTGTACTAAATCCTTCCGAGCGGCCACCTATGGCACCGAAACCGGCAGAACGCACTCTCGGCAATCACCACCTGCCGTGTGTTATAACCGTGGGGACCAGGGGCATATCACCTCCAAGTGTCCGGCCGGCCGTTGCTGTCACACTTGCGGAAGAACGGTCATCGCGCCGCTATTGCCGGGTGGACTCGGCGTGCCCAAAGAAGATCTCTTGCTCCAGTACAGTCTTCTGTTCAGGAACGTGCTCCTCCATCCGCTTCTTACCAGACTACCGGGGCGAACAAAGGGATGGGTCGTGGGAATCAAGTTGGTACACCTGCTTCCGGGGTTGCAAAACCCAGAGTGTACGAGATGAAGAAAGCCGATGATCCCGAAGCCAGCATGATTGCAGGTACTCTCGAGATCCACTCTCAGCCCGTTTGTGTTCTTTTTGATACTGGTGCTTCACACTCCTTTTTGTCTAGTTCTTGTTTGAGTCGTTTGCATTTGAATCGTGTTATCAATTGTGAACCTTATGTAATTGGTCTACCCGATGGTAGAAGAATTATTGGGAGTCATGAAGTACAGAACTGTCCGATTAGCATGAACAACCGTGAGTGGTTGTCTGACTTGATTGTGGTGGATTTACCTAAAGATGATGTAATCTTGGGTATTGACTGGATGGATCGTCACGATGCCGTCCTTAGCGTCCGTAAGCGAATGGTGACCGTCACATCGTATGATGGCGTCGAGTGTATTTTTCGGGGTGATAATCCCAATCATTCTGGGAGAGTCATCAGCGCTATGAAGGCTATGAGATTACTGAACCAGGGTTGCATTGGTTATTGGTGTTACATGACTAAGACAAATTGACCGGCCACCAAATTGATTGATATTCCAAAGAGTTCGAGACTATCCGGATGTATTCCCAGACGATCTTCCAGGAATACCCCCACAGCGAGAGGTGGAATTCACCATTGAGTTGGAGCCAGGGACGTCCCCGCTTTCGAAAGCACCGTACCGTATGGCCCCGATTGAGATGCAAGAATTGAAAAGACAACTCGAAGAATTAACTGAGAAAGGATATGTTCGGCCCAGTGCATCCCCTTGGGGGGCGCCGGTGTTATTCGTACGGAAGAAGGACGGATCGAAGCGTTTGTGTATCGATTACCGGGAGCTGAACAAAGTAACAATTAAGAACAAGTATCCTTTACCTCGCATCGATGATCTATTGGATCAGCTCCAGGGAGCCGCTGTATTTTCCAAGATCAACTTGAGGTCTGGGTACCACCAATTGCGGATTCGAGAGTCTGACGTCCCGAAGACAGCTTTTCGCACTCGCTATGGGCATTATGAGTTCGTTGTCATGCCATTCGGACTGACTAATGCACCTGCAGTATTCATGGAATTGATGAATCGGGTTTTTATTAATTATCTGGATCGTTTTGTAGTCGTTTTTATTGACGATATCTTGGTCTACTCTCGTGATCATGAGGAGCATGAGTGTCACCTCCGCCTGTGTTCTCGATGCGTTAAGGCGAGAACAACTCTATGGAAAATTTTCTAAGTGTGAATTACGGATGTCCGAAGTTATTTTTCCGGTCATGTGATATCGGCAGAGGAGTAAGAGTAGACCCACGTAAGACGGAAGCTATCCGAGATCGGCTACCCCCGAAGAACGTGAAGGAAGTTCGTAGTTTTCTGGGTCTAGCAGGCTATTACAGACGATTCGTGGAAGGATTTTCCAAAATTGCTCAACCGATGACTAATCTGTTGAGAAAAGATAAGAAGTACTTGTGGTCGGAAGCATGTCAGCAAAGTTTTGATGAACTCAAAGGTCGATTAATTTCAGCACCTGTTTTGGTACTACCTAGAGGAACGGAAGGATTCGCGGTATACAGCGATGCATCGAGGCAGGGCCTTGGCTGCGTGTTAATGCAGGACGGGAAAGTGATCGCCTATGCGTCCAGACAGTTGCGTCCTTACGAGGTCAACTACCCGACTCATGACTTGGAGTTAGCAGCCGTAGTGTTTGCTTTAAAAATCTGGCGCCACTATCTGTATGGAGTTACCTGCCAGATTTTTACGGACCACAAGAGCCTGAAGTATATTTTTACCCAGAAAGAGTTGAATATGAGACAAAGGAGGTGGTTAGAGCTAATCAAAGACTATGATATCGAGATCCTTTATCATCCAGGCAAGGCAAACGTGGTTGCCGATGCCTTGAGCCGCAAGACGGTGCAGGAGCAGATGCTAGCTCGTTTGACCGCCCAGAGGGAGTTGCAATTAGAGTTCATGAGACCAGAGATTGAGGTCTGGATACAACGCATTCAGGGACAACTGTGCATGCTTGAGATTTCACCATCCATTGATGAGATGATCAGGACGGAACAGATGTCGGACCCATTCTTATCCAGAATTCGAGGAGAAATCGATCAGGGGAAGGCCCCTGGATTTGTGGTTCATGAGGATGGACTGTTACGCTTTAAAAACCGAGTGTGTGTACCAGCAGACGAAGAATTGAGGAATACTATTCTGAAGGAGGCTCATGCTACCCCGTATTCCATACACCCGGGATCAAACAAAATGTATAAGGATTTGAAGCCGTATTATTGGTGGGGTAACATGAAACGGGAAGTTGCCGAATTCGTTTCGAAATGTCTGACCTGTCAGCAGGTCAAGATTGAGCATCAACGACCAGCTGGCATGATGAAACCGCTTCCGATTCCCGAGTGGAAGTGGGAAGACATATCGATGGACTTTATTACTAGTTTGCCGACGAGCCGTCGAGGCATGAATACGATTTGGGTGGTCGTGGATCGATTGACTAAATCAGCCCACTTTTTGGAGATCAGGGATACTTGGGGCCCTGAGAAATTGGCCCAATTATTCATCAAAGAGATTGTGAGACTGCATGGCACCCCTAAGAGTATTGTATCAGATCGGGACGGACGGTTCGTGTCGCACTTCTGGAAGGCGGTTCATCGTGCTATGGGTACACAGTTGAACTTCAGTACGGCTTTTCATCCTCAGACCGACGATCAGTCTGAGAGGACAATTCAAACTCTAGAGGATATGTTGAGGGCATGTGCTCTCGATTGGAAGCCTGACTGGGAAGCCCAACTGCCGTTGGTAGAATTCACATACAATAACAGCTGGCACGCCTCGATCATGATGGCACCTTATGAGGCATTATATGGTCGTCGTTGTAGGTCCCCTTTGTGCTGGGACGAATTATCTGAATCCATTGGTACGGAACCTGATATGTTATTGGCAGCCCGCGAGAAGATTTCCCTGATCAAGAGCCGTCTATTAACGGCCCAAAGCCGCCAGAAATCATATGCAGATAATCGTCGACGACCACTCGAGTTTGAAGTTGGTGACCATGTACTGGTCAAAGTATCTCCTACTAGAGGTGTTTTCCGATTCGGGAAGAGAGGCAAATTGAGCCCAAGGTATATTGGTCCGTTTGAGATCCTGGAACGAGTAGGCGACCTAGCCTATCGTTTAGCATTACCACCAGCTTTGAGTCGGATTCACAACGTATTCCATGTGTCTCAGTTAAGGAAGTATGTTGCTGATCCAAGTCACGTTATTCAATTCGACGAGGTCGAAATAGCCGACGACCATTCGTATGAGGAACAGCCTGTGCAGATACTCGAGAGAAGAATTAAACAGCTGAGGAACAA
This sequence comes from Orobanche coerulescens, assembly GCA_033398695.1. Lineage (NCBI taxonomy): Eukaryota > Viridiplantae > Streptophyta > Magnoliopsida > Lamiales > Orobanchaceae > Orobanche > Orobanche coerulescens. The sequence goes on from CM065807.1 coordinate 97,594,619, forward strand.
GACGATTCCCTTATTAAAAATTCAGTGGTCAAGACATGGAGTCGAGGAAGCTACGTGGGAGACTGAAGATAGCATGCGAGAGAGATACCCCGAACTATTTACCCCTTAGTTTCGGGGACGAAACTCCTTTTAAGGGGGGGAGTATGTAATACCCTCGCCTTTAATATTGTATTTCATGATTTAAGTTAAGTATTTTCGCACCATATCTGTGATGTTGTAGCAAGTACCGAAGAATTATGTTAAATTGGATTCATGGTCATTCATACTATATTAGTTGTTGGGTGATATTGCGAGAATTCCATTTATGATTGTTATAGTACTTAACGTACGTTAACATGTATTCTTAACGTACGCTATGTAGGCTGCCTTACGTACGTAATATCGATGCGTTAACGCACGTAATGCGGAAGATCCTCCGGAATCCGCCTTTCGGCGGGTGGGGTCGAGCAAGGGTAGGTGGTCGGGAGTCGATCGCGACGGTAAGTCAACGCGTCTATTACGTGCGTAATAGTCGCCGGTTACGTGCGTAACGAATCGCGTGTTTTTAGACAGGAGATTTGATGAAATTGGTTACGTAATGATCATGAGATTACGACGTAAAGGCTATAACGTCGTTAACCACGTTCGTTAACGTCGTAATGTCAAGTTCAGATTATAAATGTATGACTTGCCATTCACTTCCTACTCGACCTCTTTCGGTCTCCCAACTTAGAACGATTCCTTTCCCTTCCAACTTCATTTCTAAGCCTTCCTAACTTGTGTTGGAGCTTCAACACTTGATTGGTGACTTGGAGAGCTAGAGATTGAAGTGTATTCCTTGGAGTGTTGGTGTTGTTCTTCATTTTAAGGTTGGTCTTTCTTTAACTCATATCAATTCCATGCTTATGATGATGTTAGTAGATAAATACTTCACATAATGTTAGTTTAAACTAGTGTAAACATGATAAGTTAATTGAATCATACTCAAACCAAGAAGGTATTAGTGTTACTTCTTGATGTAAATAACTTCATAATGTGATTGTGTTGATAATGATATACATAAAACCTGAGGTATAGCATGATAATCGGAAGT